>CM042689.1:116966051-118216051 GCA_023614405.1 Avena insularis | reverse complement strand
GCGTCAGTCCGTGTTAGTTGTATCCAAATCACACAAGTTTAGAGGAGAAACAATAGCAAAAGTGTTCACGAAAGTAGATACGTTTTGGACGTATCAACTCCCCCCAAGCTTAGCTTATTGCTTGTCTTCAAGCAATTCAGTTGAAAACTGAGTGCGATAAAAGAACTTTCACGAACACATTTGCTTCATATGATGTAATTATTCTTAGCACCTGAGAAGATACTTATACAATTCATAATAAAGAGTATGCCACTAAGTTTACTTAATAGTCATTGCAAGCTATGAAGATATTCCAACTCAATAATAATAAGTAGCATGAAACATAAACATAAGCAACATTGCAATGCTCATAAGAAGGTATGATAGAGTGGTATCTCGCTTGCCTTTGTTTGTAGAGCACAACATAAATGCCAAGGCACCTCTGAAGTTCAAGTGAAGACTAGAAGTAAAGATATCAAAGATACAAGCATCAAAGTCATGACATAATTAACCAAGTTCTGAGACAAGCACATTACACTAAGAATGACAACTATGCTCTCAAGAAGGTGCTCAAATAATAAGTGGTTACTCAAACAAGGAAGTGAAAAGGTTTGAAAAGTTTGAAAGGCTTCCAAATGCTGAAAGTATGGTACTCATTAGCTTTGAGCTCTCATTTCCCCTATCATAGGCATATTTTGATGGTTAAGGTGAAAGTGAGGTCCAATATGATTTATATGCTTGACACGCCATAAACTGGAAATCTCATGTCCCTTGAGTACGAGGGTCGCTCCTCATGCTACTCAACTTTAGTTATCGGTAAGTTCTTATCATAGTAAATACATGTGTATCATAGAGAACCGCCAACGGGTACCCCTTGCACATGATACAGGAACTATCCCATAATCAAAATGACAAGGCAAGCAGACAATGAGCATCTCAGCAATCTTCTTCTTTACCATGGGAAAATGGTGCTTTTTCTCTCTTTCCTCTTTTATCATCTCTCTCTCTTTTTCTCAATATCTATCTCTTTTTTTATTAGAAGAATGCTTCATAGACTTCTCACTATGGTTATGCTGCAAGTTTCCACCATGATTAGGCATGGCTTAGCCTAGCAGCCCAGGCGTTTCTCTAACACATATACATAACTCCATGGACTTACAAGCTCCCCTTTTATTTCACACCGACGACATTCTTAAACAAAAGATCATGATATCAACTAGGTATATATTTACAGGTGTTGAAAGCGTTCCCCATGACAGCACGGTTCTGTTAAATCCCAGCCTATAATTTGCAAGCATATAACTTTCATGGATAGTCACAATGGTCCAGGTTTATTAAGTGCAAGGAATAAAGTGTGCCATCAAGTTCATGAGAGATTTACTAACTAACTTTCTCATAACAAGCAAACATTTTATTTGGAAGAAAACAAGGCATAATGAATATGCACGGAATAGCAAATCATGCTAGTAGGTAGGTATGGTGGACACTTTTGATAATATTGGTTTTGGGTAGTTGGAAGCACAAGTAGAGCTCATACTCAGTGCACGTGAAGGCTAGCAATAGAGAGGGAGCAACAAACGAGAGAGCAATAACTTTCATAATCATGCTTGCAACAAAACATGACTAATTATGGCATGAAAGTGATACAAGAACTCTTAGGCAAAATAATTCATCGAGGCTTAAATCACTTTGTTCAGTCATATGCATGCGTGAGCATGTGCCAAGTCGATTCAAATGAAACATTCAGAGGAGGATACAACAATGTTATACCAAGTTATGAATAGAACAATGCAAGAAAAGATTCATATGATATGCTACAAACTATTAGCAAGCTGGAGCTAATCATAAGAGAGCAAGAACTACTACGCATCCATAAATAACATACACCTTACATGAAAGAACCAAGCATGCCCACAATGATGAGTATATGTAAAAAAATGAAAACAAATAGAGTTCATTACCAGGCTCTTACCACACCTCAAATTGTCATTAATCTTCATTATTGCCCTTTACTTGTGTGGCTTCAATAATAACATGAAACCAAACTCCACTGAGGACTGCTGAACCCTGCAACGAACTTCACAAAACCAAAGAAGAACAGCCAATATTTTTGGTATTTTCGATTTTTAAAGCAAGCACTAAAAGCAAAAAAAGAACAAAGCAAAATATTTTTGGATTTTACTTAAGGCAAGCCAAAGCTAAAAAAGCAAAGAAACAAACCAAGAGAAACAACAAAAATATTTTTGGTCTTTTTGCGTTTTGGGAAAGCAGAAGAAAAAACCAAAAAGAAAGCAAAACATGGATATACAAAGAACCGACGAAACATGATATATAGATGAGTGTTATGTCGGTATACCTCCCCCAAGATTAGGCTTTTGGCCTAAGTGGGGCTCAATTCTAGCCTGGCCAAAAAGGTGTGCCTTCGTAATGCGACGAAGAGGCCCCTTCGTCCTGGTACGTGCTCGAGGAAGCCCCTATGTAATGCACAGAGTGGTCATAAGAGGGCGCATCCCCCTGGTAGTGTCCGTGGAAACCACGAATGTGCAGCTGCTCGTCCATCTCCTCCTTGGAGTGTGGCCAAGTTCCCCTGCAAATACTGAACAAAGTGGTTTGTGGCAAAGGAATTTCCCTTTCTTCCCATTAGTAAACATAATCATGTAAACCAAACTCTCAATGGTAGAGCTAGTAGTGAAAAAGTGATGCGCTTTCATGGCAGCAAAATCAAGCCTCTATGGAGCCAAAATTGTATCATTTGGATCAACAGAAAGTTCTAAGGCAGCAACTACACGTGAAGCAATAATACCCCCATAAATGGGTCCTCTAGCAGCTAAGTGACGAGCAATGAGAGAACCAAGATTATACCTGGTTTCATTATTGAGTGCAGCAGCTAGAAAGGCCAAATGATAGTTGGAAATATTGCTAGTGTTCTCCCTACCAAGAATACTAGTGGCAAGATAATAAGCAAAATATCTGTTAGCTAGGAGTTGAATATTTCTTATCTTCCCACGCTGGGCTCTGCGGTCATCATCATTAGTTACCCCACAGTAGAGCTCCAACAAATCAGCGGGTTGAGCTGGAATCTTCTTCACTATCCCAGCCATGCCAATACCAAAATGTCGCAAAATTTCTTCAATGTCATGGTGATAGGCCTATCATACATTTTGAATGATACATCTGTCCTGAAAGGGTTGTTAGTGAAAGAGAAACTCTCCACAAATGTTTTGGTGAGCATAGCATATTTCTCACTCTCATCCTGCATATAATCAGTTAGACCAACCCTCCTAACAAGAGTTAGGAAATCATTGAGAATCCCTGCAACTTGCAAAAAGGTAAAACAAGGGAAGGTAGACGGGTATGCATCCCCTTCATCTCCCTCGTTGCCAAAGCACGGCGTAATAAGATCCTCATTGTATGATGGCCTAGCTCGGGAGGATGATCTCGAAGGCCTTGTCCTCCTAGCAGCATCACTCTCAAACACTTCTCCAAAAGTGTGGTTGTCCATGACCCTTTTTCTAAAAAAATTAGACAAACATCAAACCAAGTAATTTCCAAGTTAATAAATGATGAGGAACTACTATAGGAACTTGCTAGAGGCGAAACATGCATCAAAATGAAATCTCTAAGCATAGAACAAGCATGTAAGATCACATAATCTATCACCTACAGTAGCAAAATACTCAAGATACAATCTACCAATCAAAAATCTAATTGGACAAGCGGAGGAGGCACATACCGGAGAGCAATCCCTCCAAAAATCAGCAGCAAAGATGGGCTGAGCAAGGAGATCGAAAACCGGGAGCAAGAACAGCAGGAACTCGAGCTTGAGAAATTTTTCCGGTGTTTTTTGGGAGAGAGAAATAAGTGGCTGGGAGGAGGCACTTTGGAGGGCCACAGGCGGGCCCCACCCAGGCTAGGCGCGCCCTAGGGGTGGCCGCGCCACCAGGGGTGTGCTGGCCTAGTGGGTCCCCCTTGGCCAATCCAGGTGTCCCTCTACCCCTTTTTTCGAGGAAAATTTTAATATGAATTTTCTAGAATTTTTCGGGAAACTTTATTTTTGGCCAATTTTCAGGTTATAAAAAATTGATTTTTTCGCAGAAAAAGATTTTTAGAAGAAGCAAAAAGCAAACAAAAACCAAAACTACAGAAGTTCTAAGACACTCTAACAAGCAAACAACTAGCAAAACTAAGACTAATAAAAAGAAGAGCAAAGATTGGAAAGGAGAAAAATAAAAGTGAGCAAGTATAACCATTGTGAAAGCATTGTTTTGTTTATTAAAATCCCTTTGTCAACAAGGTTGATCAAATCTTGTTACCAAAACAATCTTATATGAAACAAAACTTTGCATTTCACTAAATGATTATGTTACCTCAAACTTGATAGCAATAGTCCCAATCATAATAGTTTCAAAACTTTCTTATGGAATGGGAGAATATATTTCTCCAACTTTGATGCTCTCAATATTTTCAATTGAATTCAGGCAATAGCTCTGATCAATCTTCTTGGGGAAATAGACAGTATGCTATTTATCATTATTATTAAAAGTTACTTTTCCTTGATTACAATTAATGACAGCACCTACATTATTAAGAAAAGGTATCCCAAGAATAATTGACATATTATCATCTTCAGGCATCTCAAGCACAACAAAATCAGTTAAAACCAAGCAATTATGAGCCACTTGAACAGGAACATCCTCACATATACCAATAGGAATAGTAGTTGACTTATCAGCCATTTGCAAAGATATATCAGTTGGTATCAACTTTTCTAGCTGGAGTCTCTTGTAAAGAGAAAAAGGCATAACACTAACTCCAGCTCCCAAATCACATAAAGCAGTTCTAACATAATTATTTTTAATAGATCAAGGAATAGTTGGAATACCTGGATCACCAAGTTTCTTTGGAACCTTACCATTGAAGGAATAATTAGCAAGCAAAGTAGAAATTTCCTCATTAGGAATCTTCCTTTTATTAGAGACAATATCCTTCATATACTTTGAATAAGGAGGCAACTTAATATCATCAGTCAAAGGAATTTGCAAAAATAAAGATTTCATCAACTCACAAAACTTGTTATAGTGTTCTTCCTCCTTTGACTTGTGTTTCTTATTGGAAAAAGGCATAGGTTTCTGCACCCAAGGTTCTCTTTCACTACCATGTTTATTAGCAATAAAATATTCCTTAGTGTACCTAGTGTTCTTAGTGTGCTTCCCATGTTCTTACTCAATTTCTTCCTTATCAGGAGCATCATTTTTATCATTACCACTTTCAGTTTCAGCATCAAAGACAGATATACTATTAGGATCTATAGCAGGTTCAAGAGGTTCCTCAACTGTTTTATGTTTCTTTTTTCTTTCTCTTATGAGGACTACCACTATTTTCAGCTTGTTGAGAATCCTGCTCAATTCTTTTAGGATGTCCTTCAGGATATAAAGGATCTCAAGTGGATGTACCACTCCTAGTTCTAATTCCATAAGCATGTTTATCTCCAGATGCATTAACTAGCATATCTTTTTGTACCTTAGCAAGTTGATAAATTTGAGTTTGAACCATTTGGAAGTGTTTAACAAGCATTTTAACATCATTAGCAGTCCTTTCCACAATATCTTTCAACTCATTAATATCTCTAGAGTTTTCCAATAAATGATTCTGAACTTGTTTATTAAAATTACCTTGTTTAACAATAAAAATGGCAAGTTCCTCTAAGCATTAATCAGGAGGTTTACCATAGGGAATATCACCTTCATCAAAGTGTTGGAGAGAGTGTACCTCAATAGTGGATGAGTGGGGAATTGGCTTACATAATTCTTCTATAGGAGGTAGATTCTTCACATCTTCAGATCTAATACCTTCTCCTTAAGACATTTCTTAGCTTCTTTCATCACTTCATCATTTAATGCAATCACTCCCCTCTTCCTTGGTGTTGGTGTTGGAGTTGGTTCAGTCACAATTGGTTCAGGTGTAGTAGGCTCAGGTGTAATTGGCTCAGTTGAAGTCCAATCATCATAATTCTTTCTTATTTTAGCCATTAATTCTTCAGCTTCTGCAGCAGTACTTTTCCTAAAAACACAATCAGCAAAACTATCCAGGTATGTACTAGATTCATCAATTAGTCCATTATAATAAATATCAAGAAGCTCATTTTTAGGCAATGGACATCCAGGATGTGCATGAATCAAGGCACAGAACCTTGTCCATGACTCAGGCAATTTCTCTTCTTCTCCCTGTTTAAAATCAAAAAGTTTCTACAAAGCAGCATGTCTGGCACTAGGAGGAAAATATTTCTGAAAGAAAGTAGCAATCAAGCAATCAGGGCTATCAATGGATCCAGGAGGTAATCTATTAAACCAAGCTTTAGATTCTCCTTTTAGTGAAAAAGGGAAGATCTTTGTAACAAAGTACTTGCGCATTTTAACATCATCAGAGAATAAGGCACTCATAGTGGAAAGCTCATTCATATGAGCTACAACACTTTCATTTTCAGTTCGCGGAGTTTTGGTACAACTAGAACATCACAGTTCCATCGCTATGTCTCCCTTTCAGGCTCTGTATGGACATGAGCCAAACCTGGGTGCCATGCCATCCGTGGCAGCAGAGGTTATGGCTGATAGGACAATGCAACTCGAGCTCCTTAAAGGAAATTTGGTAGCAGCTCATAATCGCATGAAACTCAAAGCCGATCGAAATCGCACTTAGAATGAATATCCAGTAGGCGACAAGGTACTTCTTAAACTCTAGCCTTATGTACAGAAGACAGTCGTCGGTCGCCCATATCCCAAGATTGCCTAGAAGTTTTTTGGCCCTTTTGCAATCCTCGAACGCATTGGCAAAGTGGCATACAGGCTACAGCTCCCAACCGACTATTTGATCCGCCCGGTGCTCCATGTATCTCAACTTAAAGAACATCGCTCTGACTACACGCCAGTTTTCACAGAGTTTCCCAAGACACCTACGCTCGATTTGGCAAACACGGAGCCAGAAGCTATGCTCGATCGTCGCATGGTAAAGAAAAGGAATGCTGCAATCACACAAGTTTTAATCAAGTGGAAGCATTTACCATCTGATTCCGCAACATGGGAAGATTGGAGTGTGCTTACAGCACGGTTTCCTGCAATACTTGCTTGGGGGGCAAGCAAGTTCTCCTTAGGGGGGAAGTGTCACGACTGACAGTGTGCCTTAGTGCCACATGAGCGACATCAGGGATTAAGTAGCTGGAGTGCGTGTAAGACAGGGGTGTTTGTGTAAAACATGTGTGGGTCATGCGTGGTCTACTTAAGCCATGACTGTATTCCGAAAACGATATGCTAAAACTGAGTAAAGCAAATTGAATTCGTCTCCTTCCTCATATTTCTGAATCTCCTTCTTCTTACTCACGACAGCATCCAAACATATCCTAGCAATCAAACTAGGTAGGTGGTACAGAAATGTTTCTTTTTATGTCGATCAAACGCGGTGAACCCGTATAGATGCCAAGATATCCCGACCATACGAGTACCACCCGAAGACCGCGCCGTCATGGAACTCAAGTTCCCCACCGACAATGGACCTCGGAATCTAAAGACTAATGCCGCTGAATCCGAAGTTCCCCAAACCTCACCGAAGACCATACCAAACCTAGTGGAACCTGACGAACCATTGACAAGACCTCCGTCACGGGTTCCAAGTAGAAGCTATGCTCGATCGTCGCATGGTAAAGAAAAGGAATGCTGCAATCACACAAGTTTTAATCAAGTGGAAGCATTTACCATCTGATTCCGCAACATGGGAAGATTGGAGTGTGCTTACATCACGGTTTCCTGCAATACTTGCTTGGGGGCAAGCAAGTTCTCCTTAGGAGGGAAGTGTCACGACTGATAGCGTGCCTTAGTGCCACATGAGCGACATCAGGGATTAAGTAGCCGGAGTGCGTGTAAGACAGGGGTGTTTGTGTAAAACATGTGTGGGTCATGCGTGGTCTACTTAAGCCATGACTGTATTCCGAAAACGATATGCTAAAACTAAGTAAAGGAAATTGAATTCGTCTCCTTCCTCATATTTCTGAATCTCCTTCTTCTTACTCACGACAGCATCCAAACATATCCTAGCAATCAAACTAGGTAGGTGGTACAGAAAAGTTTCTTTTTATGTCGATCAAACGCGGTGAACCCGTATAGATGCCAAGATATCCCGACCATAGGAGTACCACCCGAAGACCGCGCCATCACGGAACTCAAGTTCCCCACCGACAATGGACCTCGGAATCTAAAGACTAATGCCGCTGAATCCGAAGTTCCCCAAACCTCACCGAAGACCATACCAAACCTAGTGGAACCTGACGAACCATTGACAAGACCTCCGTCACGGGTTCCAAGTAGAAGCTATGCTCGATCGTCGCATGGTAAAGAAAAGGAATGCTGCAATCACACAAGTTTTAATCAAGTGGAAGCATTTACCATCTGATTCCGCAACATGGGAAGATTGGAGTGTGCTTACAGCACGGTTTCCTGCAATACTTGCTTGGGGGCAAGCAAGTTCTCCTTAGGGGGGAAGTGTCACGACTGACAGCGTGCCTTAGTGCCACATGAGCGACATCAGGGATTAAGTAGCCGGAGTGCGTGTAAGACAGGGGTGTTTGTGTAAAACATGTGTGGGTCATGCGTGGTCTACTTAAGCCATGACTGTATTCCGAAAACGATATGCTAAAACTGAGTAAAGGAAATTGAATTCGTCTCCTTCCTCATATTTCTGAATCTCCTTCTTACTCACGACAGCATCCAAACATATCCTAGCAATCAAACTAGGTAGGTGGATTGAAGCAATCAATGACTTCGATTTGACCATCAACTACACTCCGGGCAAAGCTAATGTTATGGCAGATGCTCTCAGCCGCAAAGCTTATGTCAACAACTTCATGATGGAAGAACAACAGCCTCTCTTGTGCGAGGAATTCCGTCAGCTCAACCTGGAAATTGTGGAACAAGGGTATCTCCTGAACCTTCTAGCAACACCTCTCTTGGAAGAAAAGGTTCGCTCTTCTCAGCTTGGTGATCCGCACACAAGAAAGATCATCTCCAGGATTCAGCTTCCGAAGTATGAGTCCTTCCACGTCGATGATCAAGGCACGCTTTTCTTTGAACACCGGATGTTTGTTCCGAACTACCCGGGTTTGAGAGAGCAAGTTCTCAAGGAGGCGCACGATTCTGTTCTTTCTATCCACCCTGGCAGCACAAAGATGTACATGGACTTGAAAACACAATATTGGTGGCCTGGTTTGAAAAGGTATTGTGCCAAGTATGTATCGGAGTGCGATGTCTGCCGCAGAGTGAAAGCTGTCCATCAGAAACCTTCCGGTCTTCTACAGCCATTGAAACCCCCGGAATGGAAATGGGAGAAAGTAGAGATGGACTTCATCACTGGTTTCCCGAGGTCGCAGAAGGGCAACAATGCAATCTTTGTTGTCATTGACAGGCTTTCTAAAGTGGCTCACTTCTTCCCCGTCAAGGAAACCATTTCGCAATTCAGTTGGTGAGCTCTATATCAATGTAATTGTCTCTCTGTATGGGGTTCCGCTTGAGATCAGTTCAGACTGTGAAGCATATTCACTTCCAAGTTCGGGAGAGTTTCCAAAATGCTTTGGGAACAAAGTTGAACTTCAGCACAGCTTACCACCCTCAACGAAGGGCAAGTTGAAAGGATCAATCAGATTCTGGAGGATATGCTTCGTGCTTGCGTCATCTCGTTTGGCATGAAGTGGGAAGAATGTCTTCCTTATGCTGAATTCTCGTACAACAACAGCTTCCAGAAAAGTCTAAAGATGGCACCATTTGAGGCTCTCTATGGTCGCAAATGCAGAACTCCGATTGGTTGGTCGGGTGCAGGTGAAAGGATCTTGTTCGGCCCTGACATTGTGACTCAAGCGGAGGAGAAGGTTCACATCATTCTGGAAAATCTGAGGATTGCTCAAAGTCGCCAGAAGAGCAATTATGACAGGAAGCACACGGACATGGAGTATGTCCCTGGTGATCTCGTTTACCTTCGTGTCACTCCCATGAGAGGCACGCACCGCTTTGGTATCAAAGGGAAGCTGGCTCCTAGATACATCGGTCCCTTCAAAGTTCGTGGAAGAAGAGGAGAAGTTGCTTATGCTCTTGAGCTCCCGGAAAAACTCAAAGTCCATGATGTTTTCCACATCTCTCAGCTCAAGAAGTGCTTCAAGGATCCCGGCAGGACCGTGGATCATGAGCTTATCAATCTCCAAGAAGACCTGTCTTATCAAGAACACCCCACAAAAATCCTTGAAGTCGCAGAAAGAAGGACTCGCAACAAGTCCATCAAGCTCTGCAAGGTGCGTGGTCGCACCATTCCGCTGATGAAGCCACTTGGGAATGTGAAGATGAGCTCCGTGCAAGTATCCTACCCTCTTTGTGTCTTCTTCTTCATCCTAGAATCTCGGCCAGATTCCTGTTTAGTGGGGGAGAGTTGTAGCATCCCAATTGTCTAACAATTGTAATGCTACTTGGTCTAGTAATATAAGGGCTACTTCAAATATATAATTGTTGCATCATCATTATATCATGCTCATGTCATCATGCCTCCTTGCATTTGAGCATCATATAAAACCCTTTTTGATTTGGTTCTTATCTCATATGCACTATTAAATTGTATTTGCCTCTTGATATTGTATTTGGTTCTTGATATATTGTCTCATGCCCAAGTTGAGTTGGGGGCATGTCTCTTATTAACTCCACCACCTTTCTTTCACCACCTTATAATTCCACCATCCAACTAAATATGAGCTTGGCACTTATTGGTTTTACCTCTAGCTCATGTGGGTTAGGATGGATCCAATTCTTTTACCACATGCTCTCATCTTAGCATCATGTTGTTTTCACAATATTGAAACATGAGAGCCACATGGCCACCTTTGCATGCCTTGTGAGTGGAACCTTTTCCTAGCCTCCTTATGTGTTGTTCTGGGGTTATCATCATGTTGGGATATTTTTGTGGGCTTATTAAATACCTAGTGGCATATACACACTAGCAAGTCCCAAATATAATCCAATGTGATCATCTCCACATACTCCACTTGGAAGTCTTTCTAAATTCTTTTGCTTGGGCCTTACTCCAATTTTGGGAATGCATGATAATAATGCCATGTATTAATATTGTTTTCACAAGAATCAACATGGCATTAAATGTTTTGCATGGGCCATGCAAGTGTCACCTTTTCTAGTATTTGGATTTTATTTGGTTTTTGGAATGGATCACCTCTCTTTCTACCCTTTCTTTTGGCTTGATCCATGATGATCTTGCTTAAAACCACATCACCTTGACCTCTCTTTCCTAATCTTGAGCTTGTTGGGGTTTGGTTAGTGCTTGGCTTGATCTTGACAAAGGGACACCCTAGCAACTAACCTTTCCCCCTCTCTTCAAACCCTAAACCTACCTCTCCTCTCTTTACCATCCCCTCTAAACCTAGCTCTAAGCTAAACCCAAACCCTAAGCTACCATCTCCCCCTCTCTTTCGGCCTCCCTTCTACCTGCCATGCAGGCCCCACCTGGTCCCTCACCCAGCCCGAACCACCCCCAACCCTAGCTCCCCACCTAGCTCAAACCCGAGCCTAGCTCTACCCTACCCGAGGCTACTCCACCCTCTCCCTCTCTTGCTCTCTCTCTGCCCTAGGGGCCCCAGCCCGAACCACCCCGACCCTGGCCTGCCCTACCCCACCTGGCAGCTTCCCCCTACCTGTCCTGCCTGCCCTGGCCTCCCAGCCGAGCACGTGAGGAGGAGGACAAAAGGTGGCCGAGCCACCTTTATCGTCTACCACCTCCCCACGGCACCCCGCTCCCTCTCTGCCTTATCCACCCCCTCTCTCGCCTCCCCTACATCCCCAGATCCACCCCAGGACGCTCCCCTCTCCCTGCCGTTCCTCACCACCGCCACACCATCGCCGGCTACACCACCGTCGGCCTCCACCGCACCCCGTCGATCCAGACGCGCAGGCAGCCCGTGGAGTGGTCGAGTGGTACCAGGAGGCTCCCCTGCGTCGCCTGCGCTGGCCGAGGAGGAGGAGGACCGAGCCGCCAGAACTAGCGCCGCCGAGCCGAAACCCTAGCTCATGGGCCTTCAGATCATCGCCGATCGCCGCTCACGACCGATCCGATCGACCACGCCGACACACTCCCGGTGAGCCCACGATCCCCCGACATGGTCCGCATCTTTGTAACCTCCTAGCCTCGCCGACCTTTAACGTCAGGCGCCTCTGTCTTCGCCTCGCAGCTGCTGCAGAAACCTTAGCTAGGCTCAGGCCGCTCTCCTGTCACCTAGCCCAAGCCACCCCAGCGGTAGCCGCCCTGCGCGCGAGCCCTAGGTCGCGAGTTCGAGCCCGCCTCGCCGCGCCGCACGTCGCGGACAGATCGGTCCTCTGCAGCGCGTGGAAGAAAAACAGTAGCGGCCGCACTTTTGCCAACACCCCCCTGCTCTTTTGTTGCATCAACCCGCGGTACCTTTTGGGCCCACCGTCAGCCGCAGTGTCCGTTTTGCAGAAACCCCCCTCGCTGCTTCAAACACTCAACCCAAGCCTCCCCGGCTTCCCCATCGCACGCCTGGCGCGCCTGCAGTGGACCCTGAGGTCGCCCTGGCCCACCTGTCATTCGCTTAGGCTGGGCCAGCTCGCGGTGAGAAAACCTCCTCTGTGCGCGTCTGGTCCAGTCAGCAGGGAGGCCCCACTCGTCTGTGTCTGCGGCTAGACATGGACTGGGTGACAAAAGTATTTCGGCAAATCTGTTTCAAATTCAAATCTTTTCAATTTAATTCAAATCCAATTTAAATTCTGTTTTCAAATAACTTTTCAAATATTAATCCAAATAATACAAGTAACATATGTTTTCAAATCAGAAAAATGTGAGGATTTCAAATATGCCATTCAAAATATATTTTGGACATTTAAAATTCCAAGTTTATTTAAATTACAATAAATGCCCCTTTTCTTTAATAAATTAATAACTTTTGTTTTGTAAGTCCAAATTTAATAAATGATATGTCTAAAATGATTAGCTCGACGAGACCTTTCTGTTTAGGCATTCCATGGTTTGATTTAAAGCATGCATCATATAAATATATTGTATGCAGCAACTTAATTGTGAATAAAATGGGCCCAAAACTCAATAAAATGATTTAATCTTGTATCTCACACCTCACCCATGCCATGCTACCTTATTGCCATGCAAATTGTGCATCATTCATCATGGCATGATTGTTTGCTTGATGCATTTATTCATAGGCTTGTGCACTTTATTTATGTTGGCCCTTGTTTGTTTGGTTCTTCTTCGAATAGACGCTGAGCAGGGGATATATCAAGAGAACTAGGAGCACTACCCAGATCCATTCCTTGCTTCAACTGAGCTGCCAGGCAAGCACTACCACATGCTTGCATACATATACTATCTATTGCCTCTATCTTATTCTTGCATCATTGAGTCGCGATTGCATTAAATTGAATCCCAAGTATTGCATAGCCTTTACTTTTAAACCCCACCGAAGCTTGTTCCTCCATCCCATGAGCCATTACTACAGATGTTGTTTGAGCCATGCGAGTCGTAGAACAGCATGTGTAGGGTATGTGAGTGTCTGATGGATAACGAGGTGCCTATACAACTTAACCTGAGTAGTAATGGGATAACTAATGAAAGTGGCATCGGTGAGCCATATTCGCTATTTGGTTTTTCAGGCTCACTTGTGTCCCGTAAGACCCCGAGTACTTGATTCCTGTTCCAAGAATATTCGCGCTATCCACATCCGGGAGGCTTATGGACCCCCCTGAGCCAGAGCTTGATTCATTCTTATTTCTTGGGGCCACAAACTAGTTTGAGGTTTTATTTACGATCCTGTACCTATGCCATGCTTTACTGCTTTATTTAAGATTGTGCGAGGAGCACATCAGACTGTTTAGGTCCGTGACCCGTTACTGTATCGACAAGCCCAGTCACACTTTCGGTTCCAATCGTTTACAGGCTCCACAAACCTTGAGGCCATCTCGAGTCAGCTAACTTCGCTATGGTAGCTCAATGGGTGGCCCTGAAATATTTCTGAATCCTGTGATCGCTTTGTCGTGGATCGTCTGTTGGTTTTGATTTGGTTTTTCCGAGGCATATCGGTGTGTGTTGCTATTTGTGCACCCTCGCAGGTAAAACTTTCTCAAAGCCGTGTCCGCGTTATGGACGACTTGGAGCACAGTTTCGATCATAGACAAGCATAACTAAAGTACCGCTTTTAAATTGACTAGACTAGGTACCGACTAGTAAATAGTGCAACACTCATGGAATGGATAATAAAACCGCCAACGGATGGGGGTTGTTCCGCTTCCTCGGTAAGCGAGGAGGAGGATGGATCTGTTAAGATTACCTTTATAATCTATAACGTTGTTCTTAATTCACGGACATCCGCTATCTCTGGTTGGGCGGATGGTTAGCAGCATCTATAGAATTGCTAGGGTTTATCTTTTGCTGCAATTCGTCACCCTGTGTTGTGTCCCTTTAGAGGCATAAAGACTTGCCGAAAACCCTAGGGTCTCACACGATAAATTATTGGTTCAGATGAACAGTACCCTCGCAAGATGGATACTGGGTGGAAGAGACTACGATGTGGGCAACGATCATTCGGTGTAGAGATTCCGGAACGGGATCCGTGAGATCTGTATGATGTGCTTATTTATGGGGCATCTTATGCCGATTTGCTTCTTATCCGTACTCGGATTTTGTATTCCGCTTCCGCTTGATACTCTGTTGATTGATGTATGAGGAGATATCCTAAACTATTATATCTACCTAGGATATTTGGATCTTGCCGTATGGCGTTGCTATATTTCCTTTCTTTTTAGATGGAATGGCTCTGATGTACTATTGTATGGTGGCTTGCATACATACTCATTTGTGTATGTAGTTGATCCCTTCTTTGACATTACGCCGCCCGTTCTTGTCCCGATGTTTGGAAATGGTTGGGACGGAAAGGTCTACCTGTGAGTGGCATTTGGGCCCCACCGTACTATTTCAACCATTTCTGATCATCCAGGCTTGTACTAGGAGCGTAATTCACCGAGGTAGTTACAATTGGTATCAGAGCCATCCCGACCTTCAGGGTCTCAGCCAAATGGTCGTTGTCTGTCTAGCAAATATTTTTGGTAGTTATGTATACTAGGGAAAAACAAAACGCGAGAGTAGGAATGCTTCCATTTTTCTTCTTACCCACCCACCCACCCTTTTCTGGTAAGGAAGTGTAACGTTTTCAATCCTATTATTAAATTCAAACTAGGATTTCACGTGTTCGGTTTCCAGTACCATAGGTTGTGTATCTGTGTGCGTGAGTGTGTGTGTGTAATTCCTTGTCTATCTGTTGCATCCAAGTTGTTATCTTATCGGCCTTTTGGTTATCAACTGTTGGTACATTCCATACCGACAGGTTTTTGCAAACCGACGCGATCTATCTGATTCGTTGTATACCGACGCGATCTATCTTACTCTTTGTTATCCGATGTTATCTTGTTTGGGATGTTCGTTTCCGTAGTTGCTAATCTTTAGGTTTGTCGTGAGAAGAAGGTGTTGAGATATGTGTTATGCTTATTCATGTGCGGAGTAATGATTTGAGTGCGGGATGGAGTCGCGACCATACCACTACTCTTATCATTCGCTCTTGTATATTGAATTGGTAGAGTCACTAATCTTGATTCGTTAAGTGATTTTGCGCATCTATTGGTATTTTAATGCCGAAATTTGTGGAAAAATTTTCTTTGATATATTTGTGTACCACACTCCTTTTCAGTCGTGTGCGATATGCTTAATATCTTCTAGGTGCTTTGAACTTCGTTGATATTTTAATATCATCTTAGTAAATTGTATCCTTTAATCTTGATTAATTCCATCTTGGTACTATTTTGGATTATTATTATTCTCCATCATAGTACTGACTTGTGTGTTATATCAATAACAGGATGGCACCACGCCTGCTCGAGGAGGACATACAACCTAAACTGGGGCAGCGTTGTCAAGCATCGCTAATGCCTTGGCAGCAATGCAGAACCAGCAGCGCTTTGAGGAAAGTGTCGAGGAACGAGTTTGTGCTACCTCCACCTCCCAAGCGAGGAGACATCAAAAGCTTCCTCAAGTTCAACCTCGCCAGTTTGATGTTTCTGATCAACCACTTGATGCGGATGATTGGTTGCGTGAGATGTCAAGGTTACTGGCAACTGCTGATGTTCCTGAGCAAGAATGGGTAAAGTGTGCTACTCACCTTCTGAAGGGAGATGCAGCTCTGGTGGGAGAATTACAAGGCAACCTGCACCGGTTTTCAGCCTACTTGGGAACAGTTCACTGGAGCTTTCAAAGAGCGATCTCATCGAAATTGTCATGGAGAGGATGAAGGAAGTGTTTCTTAACCTCAAGGTGGCAATGATAATGTCAACACCTACATCAGAACTTCATGAACCTTTCTCGTTATGGTGGCGATGAGATCTCGATGACAAGAAGAAGCAAAAGAGGTTCGTGCAAGGGCTCAATGCATCGATCAAGTATGCAATCACACATGCAAGGCGTCTTTTTCCGAACTTCAGCATACAGCTCTGCAGGAAGAGGCAAGTAGGCAAGTGTTTGAGGAGGCAAAGAAACACAGCCGTGATGCAGCAAGCTCTTCAGCTATGTCAGCTCCTTCTAAGCGTCGTGTCTGGGTTCCTAACACCCCACCGTCGCTCCCGGCTCCACAAAGACCTTCAAGCTACGCGGCAAGGCCACCAAACTTCCTCACTGCTGCTCCTGGGCTACAACCACCACTACCCTGAGCGCTGCGGAGTCCTCGCTATGTTGCTCCACGTCCACCTGGTGCTTGTTACACTTGTGGAGACTCTGGGCATCAACAATGGAACTGTCCGATGAAGAACAAGGCTCTTCCTCCACCACCTCCAAGATCTGCGGCAAGCTCTCCTTTGGTTCGTGCACCACCACCTCGGGCTCTCAACATCAACACCAAGCCGGGTCTCTGCTGCTCGTGCCAATCGTGCATCAACGCCGCTCAAGCTGAGCATGCACACAGTTGTGATGGGTATGCTTCCCGTGAACTCAGTTCCTGCAAGAGTTTTGTTTGATTCTGGTGCTTCGCATTCTTTTGTTTCGCATAAGTTTGCACAAGAGCAGGATCTGGATAAGGTTCCTTTATCACATCGTCTGGTGGTACAATCTCCTGGGTCAAACATGAGGGCTGCTCATATCAGCCATGGCAATCAAATTGAGATTGGTGGCTCTTCGTTCTCGGCGTCCTTAATTGTTCTGGGCAATTCTGACATTGATGTCATCTTGGGCATGGATTGGTTGACAGCAAATGCAGCTGTGATTGATTGTGTTGAACGCTCGGTTTCTCTGAAGATTCCTAAGGCCATATAGTCTATTCTCCAAGTCCGACTCGCTATCCAGCTTTTCTCTTGGCGGCTCAATGTTGATGCTATGGAAGCTATTCAGAGTGTTCCGGTGGTCTGTGAGTTCCCAGATGTCTTTCCTGAAGAGTTGCCAGGTATGCCTCCGAATCGTGAGGTTGAGTTTGTTATTGAGCTTGAACCTGGTACCGCTCCTATCTCCAAGCGGCCTTATAAGATGGGTCCTGCTGAGTTGGCTGAACTCAAACGTCAGCTTGATGAACAAGAGAAGTTGGGTTTCATTCAACACAGTACTTCTTCTTGGGGTAGCCCTACTCTCTTTGTGAAGAAGCGAGATCAGACTGATAGACTTTGTGTTGACTATCGGGCTCTCAATGCTAAAACCATAAAGAATAAGTATCCCCTTCCGCGGATTAATGATCTCTTTGATCGCCTATTTGAGCTGTGGTATTCTCTAAGCTTGACTTGAGAAGTGGTTATCACCAAATCAAGATTCGCAAGGAAGATGTTCCTAAAACAGCTTTCACCACCCGCTATGGCCTGTATGAGTACACGGTCATGTCTTTTGGTCTCACCAACGCACCTGCCACCTTCTCGAGGCTCATGAACTCGGTTTTCATGGACTATCTTGACAAGTTCGTTGTGGTCTACCTGGATGACATCCTAGTCTATTCTAAGTCACAAGAAGAGCATGAAGAACACCTTCGGTGTGTCCTAAACAAGCTTCGTGAGAACCGCCTGTATGCAAAGTTCTCCAAGTGTGAGTTTTGGCTGCCACAAGTTACCTATCTCGGTCACGTCATCTCTGCCAAGGGCATTGCAGTCAATCCGGAAACTGTGAAGACAATTGTTGAATGGCTTCCTCCTGTTAATGTCAAAGAAGTGCGGAGTTTCCTTGGTTTGGCAAGTTATTGCCGTCGCTTCGTTCAGAACTTCTCGAAGATAGCGAAGCCTCTTACCGATCTCCTTAAGAAAGGCAAGAAATACCTTTGGACTCCTGCATGTCAAGCAAGCTTTGAGACACTCAAAGAGAAACTCACTTCCACACCAGTCTTGGTTCCTCCGGATACATCCAAGTCGTTCCAGATCTTCTGTGACGCCTCTTTGCATGGATTGGGTGCGGTCCTCATGCAAGAAAAGCAAGTTGTTGCTTATGCCTCTCGACAATTGAAGACGCATGAGATCAACTATCCTACACATGACCTCGAGCTCGCAGCAGTTGTCTTTGCTTTGAAAGTATGGAGGCACTACTTGCTTGGCAACCGCTAGAGATCTTTTCTGATCACAAGAGTCTGAAGTATATCTTTACTCAGCCTGATCTCAACCTTCGGCAAAGGAGATGGATTGAAGCAATCAATGACTTCGATTTGACCATCAACTACACTCCGGGCAAAGCTAATGTTATGGCAGATGCTCTCAGCCGCAAAGCTTATGTCAACAACTTCATGATGGAAGAACAACAGCCTCTCTTGTGCGAGGAATTCCGTCAGCTCAACCTGGAAATTGTGGAACAAGGGTATCTCCTGAACCTTCTAGCAACACCTCTCTTGGAAGAAAAGGTTCGCTCTTCTCAGCTTGGTGATCCGCACACAAGAAAGATCATATCCAGGATTCAGCTTCCGAAGTATGAGTCCTTCCACGTCGATGATCAAGGCACGCTTTTCTTTGAACACCGGATGTTTGTTCCGAACTACCCGGGTTTGAGAGAGCAAGTTCTCAAGGAGGCGCACGATTCTGTTCTTTCTATCCACCCTGGCAGCACAAAGATGTACATGGACTTGAAAACACAATATTGGTGGCCTGGTTTGAAAAGGTATTGTGCCAAGTATGTATCGGAGTGCGATGTCTGCCGCAGAGTGAAAGCTGTCCATTAGAAACCTTCCGGTCTTCTACAGCCATTGAAACCCCCGGAATGGAAATGGGAGAAAGTAGAGATGGACTTCATCACTGGTTTCCCGAGGTCGCAGAAGGGCAACAATGCAATCTTTGTTGTCATTGACAGGCTTTCTAAAGTGGCTCACTTCTTCCCCGTCAAGGAAACCATTTCTGCAATTCAGTTGGCTGAGCTCTATATCAACAGAATTGTCTCTCTGTATGGGGTTCCGCTTGAGATCAGTTCAGACCGTGGAAGCATCTTCACTTCCATGTTCTGGGAGAGTTTCCAAAATGCTTTGGGAACAAAGTTGAACTTCAGCACAGCTTACCACCCTCAGTCACAAGGGCAAGTTGAAAGGATCAATCAGATTCTGGAGGATATGCTTCGTGCTTGTGTCATCTCTTTTGGCATGAAGTGGGAAGAATGTCTTCCTTATGCTGAATTCTCGTACAACAACAGCTTCCAGAAAAGTCTAAAGATGGCACCATTTGAGGCTCTCTATGGTCGCAAATGCAGAACTCCGATTGGTTGGTGGTGCGGTGAAAGGATCTTGTTCCCTCGACATTGTGACTCAAGCGGAGGAGAAGGTTCACATCATTCTGGAAAATCTGAGGATTGCTCAAAGTCGCCAAAAGAGCAATTATGACAGGAAGCACACGGACATGGAGTATGTCCCTGGTGATCTCGTTTACCTTCGTGTCACTCCCATGAGAGGCACGCACCGCTTTGGTATCAAAGGGAAGCTGGCTCCTAGATACATCGGTCCCTTCAAAGTTCGTGGAAGAAGAGGAGAAGTTGCTTATGCTCTTGAGCTCCCGGAAAAACTCAAAGTCCATGATGTTTTCCACATCTCTCAGCTCAAGAAGTGCTTCAAGGATCCCGGCAGGACCGTGGATCATGAGCTTATCAATCTCCAAGAAGACCTGTCTTATCAAGAACACCCCACAAAAATCCTTGAAGTCGCAGAAAGAAGGACTCGCAACAAGTCCATCAAGTTACGCAAGGTGCGATGGTCGCACCATTCCGTTGATGAAGCCACTTGGGAACGTGAAGATGAGCTCATGCCAAGTATCCTACCCTCTTTGTGTCTTCTTTCATCCTAGAATCTCGTAGATTCCTGTTTAGTGGGAGAGAGTTGTAGCATCCCAATTGTCTAACAATTGTAATGCTACTTGGTCTAGTAATATAAGGGCTACTTCAAATATATAATTGTTGCATCATCATTATATCATGCTCATGTCATCATGCCTCCTTGCATTTGAGCATCATATAAAACCCTTTTTGATTTGGTTCTTATCTCATATGCACTATTAAATTGTATTTGCCTCTTGATATTGTATTTGGTTCTTGATATATTGTCTCATGCCCAAGTTGAGTTGGGGGCATGTCTCTTATTAACTCCACCACCTTTCTTTCACCACCTTATAATTCCACCATCCAACTAAATATGAGCTTGGCACTTATTGGTTTTACCTCTAGCTCATGTGGGTTAGGATGGATCCAATTCTTTTACCACATGCTCTCATCTTAGCATCATGTTGTTTTCACAATATTGAAACATGAGAGCCACATGGCCACCTTTGCATGCCTTGTGAGTGGAACCTTTCCTAGCCTCCTTATGTTGTTGGGGTTATCATCATGTTGGGATATTTTTGTGGGCTTATTAAATACCTAGTGGCATATACACACTAGCAAGTCCCAAATATAATCCAATGTGATCATCTCCACATACTCCACTTGGAAGTCTTTCTAAATTCTTTTGCTTGGGCCTTACTCCAATTTTGGGAATGCATGATAATAATGCCATGTATTAATATTGTTTTCACAAGAATCAACATGGCATTAAATGTTTTGCATGGGCCATGCAAGTGTCACCTTTTCTAGTATTTGGATTTTATTTGGTTTTTGGAATGGATCACCTCTCTTTCTACCCTTTCTTTTGGCTTGATCCATGATGATCTTGCTTAAACCACATCACCTTGACCTCTCTTTCCTTATCTTGAGCTTGTTGGGGTTTGGTTAGTGCTTGGCTTGATCTTGACAAAGGGACACCCTAGCAACTAACCTTTCCCCCTCTCTTCAAACCCTAAACCTACCTCTCCTCTCTTTACCATCCCCTCTAAACCTAGCTCTAAGCTAAACCCAAACCCTAAGCTACCATCTCCCCCTCTCTTTCGGCCTCCCTTCTACCTGCCATGCAGGCCCCACCTGGTCCCTCACCCAGCCCGAACCACCCCCAACCCAAGCACCCCACCAAGCACCAACCCCACCCTAGCTCTACCTACCCGAGGCTACTCCACCCTCTCCCTCTCTTGCTCTCTCTCGCCCTAGGGGCCCCAGCCCAAACCACCCCGACCCTGGCTCGCCTACCCCACCGGCGGCTTCCCCCTACCCGCCTGCCGCCTCCTCGGCCGAGCACGTGAGGAGGAGGACAAAGGTGGCCGAGCCACCTTTATCGCCTACCACCTCCCCACGGCACCTGCTCCCTCTGCCTTATCCACCCCTCTCTCGCCTCCCCTACATCCCCAGATCCACCCAGACGCCTCTCCCTCCCGCTCTCACCACCGCCACACCATCGCCGGCTACACCACCGTCGGCCTCCATCGCACCCCGTCGATCCAGACGCGCAAGCAGCCCGTGGAGTGGTCGAGTGGTACCAGGAGGCTCCGCCTCAAGGCCATTGCCGAGGAGGAGGAGGACCGAGCCGCCAGAAGCGCCCGAGCCGAAACCCTAGCTCGCGGGGCCTTCAGATCATCGCCGATCGCCTGCCACGATTCGATCCGACCACGCCGACACACGATGAGCCCACGATCCCCGACATGGTCCGCATCTTTGTAACCTCCTAGCCTCGCGGACCTTGCGTCGAACGGCCTCTGCTTGGCCAAGGCGTCGCGTCTGCTCTCGCAGCCTGCAGAAACCTTAGCTAGGCTCAGGCCGCCTCCTATCACCTAGCCCAAGCCACCCCAGTAGCCGCCTGTCTGCGAGCCCTAGGTCGCGAGTTCGAGCCCGCCACGCCATGCACGTCATGACAGATCGGTCCTCTCGGCAGCGTGGAAGAAAAACAGAGCGCCGACTTTGCCAATACCCCCGCTCTTTTGTTGCATCAACCAGCGGTACCTTTTTGGGCCCACCGTCACCGCAGTGTCCGCTTTGCGAAACCCCTCGCTGCTTCAAACACTCAACCCAAGGCCTGGCTTCCCCACAGCACGCCACGGGCGCCTGCAGGTGGACTCCCGAGGTCGCCTGCCCACTGTCATTCGCTAGGCCGGGCCAGCTCATGTGAGAAAACCTCCTCTCAGGCGTCTGGTCGTCCAGCAGGGAGGCCCCACTGTCTGTGTTCAAGCTAGACATGGACTGGGTGACAAAAGTATTTCGGCAAATCTGTTTCAAATTCAAATCTTTTCAATTTAATTCAAATCCAATTTAAATTCTGTTTTCAAATAACTTTTCAAATATTAATCCAAATAATACAAGTAACATATGTTTTCAAATCAGAAAATGTGAGGATTTCAAATATGCCATTCAAAATATATTTTGGACATTTAAAATTCCAAGTTTATTTAAATTACAATAAATGCCCCTTTTCTTTAATAAATTAATAACTTTTGTTTTGTAAGTCCAAATTTAATAAATGATATGTCTAAAATGATTAGCTCGACGAGACCTTTCTGTTTAGGCATTCCATGGTTTGATTTGAAGCATGCATCATATAAATATATTGTATGCAGCAACTTAATTGTGAATAAATGGGCCCAAAACTCAATAAAATGATTTAATCTTGTATCTCACACCTCACCCATGCCATGCTACCTTATTGCCATGCAAATTGTGCATCATTCATCATGGCATGATTGTTTGCTTGATGCATTTATTCATAGGCTTGTGCACTTTATTTATGTTGGCCCTTGTTTGTTTGGTTCTTCTTCGAATAGACGCTGAGCAGGGGATATATCAAGAGAACCAGGAGCACTACCCAGATCCATTCCTTGCTTCAACTGAGCTGCCAAAGCACTACCACATGCTTGCATACATACAGTACCTATTGCCTCTATCTTATTCTTGCATCATTGAGTCGCGATTGCATTAAATTGAATCCCAAGTATTGCATAGCCTTTACTTTTAAACCCCAGCGAAGCTTGTTCCTCCTTCCCATGAGCCATTACTACAGGAGTTGTTTGAGCCATGCGAGTCGAGAACAACATGTGTAGGGTATGTGAGTGTCTGATGGATAACGAGGTGCCTATACAACTTAACCTGAGTAGTAATGGGATAACTAATGAAAGTGGCATCGGTGAGCCATATTCGCTATTTGGTTTTTCAGGCTCACTTGTGTCCCGTAAGACCCCGAGTACTTGATTCCTGTTCCAAGAATATTCGCGCTATCCACATCCGGGAGGCTTATGGACCCCCCTGAGCCAGAGCTTGATTCATTCTTATTTCTTGGGGCCACAAACTAGTTTGAGGTTTTATTTACGATCCTGTACCTATGCCATGCTTTACTGCTTTATTTAAGATTGTGCGAGGAGCACCTTTGACTGCTTAGGTCCGTGACCCGTTCAGTCGACAAGCCCAGTCACACTTTCGGGTTCCCAGTTTCTGTACCGGCTCCACAAACCTTGAGGCCGCCTCGAGTCTAACTTTGTTATGGTAGCTCAATGGGGTGGCCTCAAATATTTCTCAATCCTGTGATCGCTTTGTCGGACTGCCTCGTTGGTTTTGATTTGGTTTTTCCGAGGCATATCGAGTGTGTTGTTATTTGTGCACCCCTCGCAGGTAAAACTTTCAAAGCCGTGGTCGCGTTATGGACGACTTGGAGCACAGTTTCTCGATCATAGACAAGCATAACTAAAGTACCGCTTTTAAATTGACTAGACTAGGTACCTGACTAGTAAATAGTGCAACACTCATGGAATGGATAATAAAACTGCCAACGGATGGGGGGTTGTTCGTCCGCTTCCTCGTCGGTAAGTGAGGAGGAGGATGGATCTGTTAAGATTACCTTTATAACTGTTATAACTATTGTTCTTAATTCACGGACATCCGTCTATCTCTGGTTGGGCGGATGGTTAGCGAGTATCTATAGAATTGCTAGGGTTTATCTTTTGCTGCAATTGCGTCACCCCAGGTTGTGTCCCCTTTAGAGGCATAAAGACTTGCTGAGTACCCCTAGGGTCTCACACGATAAATTATTGGTTCAGATGAACAGGTACCCTCGCAAGATGGATACTGGGTGGAAGAGACGGACGATGTGGGCAACGATCATTCGGTGTAGAGATTCCGGGAACGGGGATCCGTGAGATCTGTGGGCGGGATGTGCTTATTTATGGGGCATCTTATGCCGATTTGCTTCTTATCCGTACTCAGATTTTGTATTCCGCTTCCGCTTGATACTCTATTGATTGATGTATGAGGAGATATCCTAAACTATTATATCTACCTAGGATATTTGGATCTTGTCGTATGGCGTTGCTATATTTCCTTTCTTTTTAGATGGAATGGCTCTGATGTACTATTGTATGGTGGCTTGCATACATACTCATTTGTGTATGTAGTTGATCCCTTCGCGCCGATTCGCCTGTTCTTGTCCCGATGTTTGGAAATGGTTGGGACGGCCGAAAGGTCTACCTGTGAGTGGCATTTGGGCCCCACCATACTATTTCAACCATTTCTGATCATCCAGGCTTGTACTAGGAGCGTAATTCACCGAGGTAGTTACACCGGGTTCTTGATACCTATTCCAGGACTGAGCGCGCTATTCACATGTGGGGTTTATGAGAACCCCTATGGGCTTATTACTTGTTGTGAAAATAATATACCGAGGATCCACAACTAGTTCGCTGATTTATTACTATTCCCTACTTATGCCATGCGGAACGTGTATGTTGTCCGGACACGCCTAGTCATACTTTTGGGTCTCTAAGCTTTTTCAGCCATTATGGGGCCGACTTCGTTACAGATAGATTATTGGGGTGGTCCCTCGTGCTTGCTTTGGTTCTACAAAATGATGATGTCCCGTAGACATAATGATGGGTGTATGTTAATGATCTGGCAAACATTTGGGTTGAAGTGTGTGTGTATACTCTAGTGCACCCACATAGGGTTAAATCTTTTCGAATATCCATGTCCACGGTTATGGATGACTTGGAGCATAGTTTCTCGATCATAGACAATTTACTATAAATTTGACTCAACATGACCAGTAAGTTAGTGCAACCACAATAATAAATTAATAAAATTGACAACTGTGTGAGTGCCTCTAGTATTGTTGCCTAGTGGTTATGCGAAAGGGGTAATGTTTTAGATGGGTTATGTTTGGTGTAAGTAACTATTTGGTTTCAAATATGCCTCTCTTATCCCCCTCTAATAGAAGAAAGTTATAGCGTGTCTCTATAGGTTATTTTAGTGCTTTTTTTACTACCTCTAAGTCCAACATACTCATGTTGGTGAGAGCAGCCGAAATCTAAGTCTCGCTAAGTACTTGCCTCATTATTTACCCATCGTTTATTTTCCTCCCTTTTGTCGGCAACCGTTGGCCCGACTTGGACAGGTATGAGATTGACGACGTTAGCAGGGTTACCATTTCGTCTTGGCCTGCGCAGGATTACTGTAGCACCCCGGATAAACCCTCATTATAATAATGCCGGTTGTTTTGCTTTTGTGCATCATCATGATATCATCATGCATGTTTCATCTTAAAGCTATTTTATGAAACCTTATTTTGTTTCTAAATTAGTTATTTTCTAAATCTCAAGTTAATATTCTTCTAACGCTTATTTTCCTACTTAAAAACTATTTGTGAAATGGTTTTGTTTTGGAAATATAAAACAAAATATTTTTAAATACAAAAAGGGAGGCAGACCTCCTAGCCGTCCAGGTCAAGCCCAGCCCGACCGGAGGCCCACTGTTGGGGATATGCTATATGGGTATCCTCATAGCATGTCTCCTATCCGGATAACCCGGGTGACCCACAGTTTGTAGTGTGGCCCATGGTCTGCTGGGCGGCCCAGTTAGATGGATCTAGAAGGGAGGCCCATGCCGGATAAAGGAAGGCTACGGTGGAGTTACCGACGTACCCGGAGCCTTGGAGTACAAGACACGCAAGACTAGTAATAGACGGTGTAGGACTCTGTAACCTGTCCGGCTAGGAATTTTCCCTGTAACCCTAGGACCTGGCGACTATATAAGTCGGGCCTATGGGAGACTTTAGGTCACAATCTCAGACAACCTCGCACAGCGAACCCCACAATCCTGTAACTCGGCGTATTGCTATTATAGTGATTTATAGCAGGAGTAGGATCTCGCCACCGTTGTGAGATCTAAACCTAGGTAAACTGTGTCAAGCCGACCCGGACACTCTCCGTCTTCCCCCACATCTCTAAACTCGCCATTGGGATACCCCTATGGCGTACGTGTCACAAATACCACGACAGTTGGTTCCCACCGTGGGGCAAGAGGCGCTTTAGGCTCTTCAGCGGGCGAGGACCAAGATCTTCGCGGGAATCCGCAAAACTGTGGCCATCGATCGCGTTATCTTCTCTGGCAATGTTCCGATCGTCCCTTTCGACGAGTTCTGGATCCCGGCGAAGACGAACCCTACGCGGTGTTCGATCATTCGTATCGAAGACATCCACCTCTTCATTGGCGAAACCGACTCGCGCACTAGTTCCCTGGGAGTCGGAGGAGCATCAAGGCCCGCACGGACCGCCTACGGGAAGGATACGTTCACGAAAGGATCGATGTCGGATATCTCTTTGGAGTTTGCCAGCAAAGATCGGAAAAATTCAAGGCCCACTCAAACCGCCCCTGTGCAGGATATAAAGGTGGAAGATCACTGCAAGTCCGTCGGCTTCGTCCGTGCGTCTGGACAGCAGAGATCCAAGTTTGTCGGTGTGGTTACCATCTTCGATCTGGCGCGTTGCGTTCAGAGAGAGGGTGAAACCCCCCACGATTACCTGGCTAGGTGGCTCTGTATACGAGCCAATCTGGCCCACTACCCCAATGATGATGCTATGTATCACTTTGTGGAAGGACTGGACCATGGCACGCTTCTCCGGCATTCTCTAAGACGGCAGCAGGCGTCAGGACGCCTTACCTTCGAAGGCATGGTGAACACCGTCAACAACTACGCGGAGGCTGAAGCGGTAACTTGCGCTCATTGACGGAGCCCTCCGATTCAGCCACCGCCACCATCGCCCGCCGCCATCACCACAAAGCCGCCACCTCCGCCATCGCTGTTGTTGCACCTCCACCCCCCATCATCGAGGAAGTCCTGGCACCCTCTGACTCTATGATTGACGCGCTCTATGCCGACTTCAGTGCAGATTCAAAGGAGATAGATTTCAGTCTAGAGGAACTAGACTCCGCCATGCAGGAGATGGAGCAGGAGTACACGCGCGACGAGCAAGCCAAAAATGCTGTCACATCTCGAGAGGTGTTCGTCACCATTGGGACGGTGATGGATGAAGATCAACCCGGACAAGCTCCGCCTACAGCACTGGAAAAGGGGAAGGGGCCACTTATTGCTGCTGACGATGATCGCGCAAAGGTCATGCCTCCTCCGCCAAATCCACTTTAACAGCCGCAGGAACTCGGCACCGGCCCGAGCAACAACAACACCACAAACTTGCCACCTCCAGCATCTACGTCTGCTGCTGCCCAAGTTACTCCAGCTGATAGAGTGATGTACGGCAATCTCCTCGTTGAGCCACTAACCGTAGCTCATATCCGGAACGTGACTCAGCTTGATGAGAAGCACCAGCAGCTGCTGGAGGAAGCGCAGGCCATCGCGGAGCAAGGCGCTAAGCTAGATCGAGATCTGGTCAACGCGCAGAAGTCCATAGAGAAAGCTAGAGCAATGGAGGCCGAGTACAAGACTCTGTTGCAGCAGCAGAAGGCCAAGAAAGCTCCGGCTCGCGTCATCAACGATCCTGGCGTACGGCAAAACCTAGGATGGGCTCCCTCGAAGCCGGCACAGGCCAAGCCATACATTGACAGTGAAGGCAAACAGGTGACGCCCACTCCACTCCTCAACCTCGCCTTCGCCAAGACCCTTCTGGAGCAGGATAGATCGCCCGAGGCAGTGGAACAGGTCTACGACCTAGTGGCCAAGGAGGTAAAACAACAGGAAAAGGCCACCTCTCAGAGGCTTGAGTCCGACCCAGCGTTTTGCCAGTTTAGCCAGCATAAGCCCCCAAGGGACAGATCTCCTCTTGATGTCAGATCTCAGACGGGTTCATCAGAACAAAGACGGAGGGATGCGCGCAACATGAAGGATGCTATCCCCATATCCTCCGACCACGGAGAAAAGGCCCGACCTCATCGCCCATCGCCACCGCCCTGATCCCCCCGACATCGCGAAGATCCCAAGGCTCACCATCGTACAGTTATGCCCCCGTCAAGGCAGTGCGGCATCGTCATCCGCGACAATGCGGAGCAGACCCGTCATGACGGGGAGCGCAACCAAGGACACACGAGCAGGTCACGCCATGACCCTCCGCGTCCGACAAGCAATCGTGACAAGCGTGAGGCGTCGCAGGATGGTAATAGCAAGAAGGCTAACCCACTGCCACCTCCGCCTCTGTCGCCACCTAGCAGTCACCATGGCAGAGGGGGCCCGCATTGATCACGCAGCCCATCCCCTATTGACAAGAAGAAGATAAACCTGGAGCCATACGACGCACGTTTGCGGATCGGTAAGATCCACGAGGCCCGGGAAGGACCATACCTGGGACCATGTTGCTTTGGACCTGCGATACGGTCTGCAACTTACCCCAAAGGTTTCCGGATTGACAAGACCATCAAGCCCTGTGACGGCACCGCCAAGCCAGCCACATGGTTGCAGGACTACGGCAACGCGGTGGAGATTGCCGGAGGTAACCCCAACATTGCCGTCAAGTACCTCCCTTTGATGTTGGCGGGCACGTCCCGTCAATGGAGTGACGACTTGCCGGAGAAATCCATCTGCAATTGGTTGGACATGCAAGAAGCGTTCACCAAAAACTTCAAGGGTACGTACAAGCGTCCCTGCACTATTAGTGATCTACAGCGGTGCGTGCAAGAGAAAGACGAGACATATCGCGCCTACCTCTCCCGCAGGCTGGATATGAAGAATTCCTGTGCAGGAGTGCACGCCCAGACCGCCATGGCCGCCTTCATCGATGGGTTGGAAAGGGGCATGTTGCTCCGACATAAGCTGAAGCGCTTGCAGGACAATCACCAGCTTGACTTGAACCAGATGATTCAGTTGGCTAGTGAGTTCGCAGCTGCTAACAACGATGCTCGCGGTTCCTTGCCGGCAACGGCCGTTCCAACTCAAGCTAGGAGGAATAGCAGTACAAAGCGGAAAACCGCTCCAGAAGAAAAGCAATCTACCGACATGGTCGCCATGACCTTTGCAGGACGAGGTGATGGCGGACAACGTGGCCGAGGACGGGGAGCTGGTCGTGGGCAGCAACGAGGAAGTGAAAATACTTCGGCACCGCTCCGCGTTCCCCAAACCTACGAAGAGTACCGTGATATGACATGCCTCGTACACCTCGATGTCTACGGAAAAGCCACCCATACCAATCGACACTGCAAGTTCGTCAACGACCTAAAGGAAGACCCGGAGTCCGGCTACAAGCAAAGTCGGAAGAACAGACCGCGAGGCAAGGGAAAGGGGAAGAAGAAGGAGGAGGAGTCCAAGGATTCAAGTGATATGGAC
Source organism: Avena insularis (assembly GCA_023614405.1). Lineage (NCBI taxonomy): Eukaryota > Viridiplantae > Streptophyta > Magnoliopsida > Poales > Poaceae > Avena > Avena insularis. The sequence goes on along the minus strand of CM042689.1, from coordinate 118,186,098 downwards.
GAGGATGTTGACCCCAAGCACGCCGCCAAGAGCGACGACAAGGGAAAGAACCCCTTCATGAAGAAGGCGCCAGTCTACCATACTTTCCTTGGCACCCCCACCGTCCGACAACAGAAGACCTCTATGAGGATCCTGATGGCTACTCTACCCCCAGTTCCCCAGTACCTACGCTGGTCGGAGGTTCCAATTACTTGGGACAGGACGGACCACCCAGACCTTATTCCTACGGAGAACCAATACGCCATGGTCATCAATCCCGCGATTGACGGCGTGGAGTTCACCAAGTGTATGGTGGATAGTGGAAGCAGCATCAACATCATGTACCTAGATACACTGCAGAAGATGAACTTGACGGAGGCAAATCTAAGGCGGACCAACACCATCTTCCAAGGCGTAGTACCTGGTCAGGAGGCATGGTCCCTTGGGTGCATTACACTTCAGGTTGCCAAGAGCGCATGACCTTTGAGGTGGTCCCCTTCAAGAGCGCGTACCACGTCATATTCGGCCGCGACATATTCCACACGTTCATGGCCAAGCCATGCTTCGTCTACAACAAACTCAAGATACCTGGACCAAACAGTGTCATCATCGTATCCGGAAGCTTTACCAAGGCAAGGGACTGCGAGATTAATGAAGCAGCCTTCGCGGAAGCTGTCCTCTACATCAAAGAATTCAAAGAGATCTAGAGCAAGGTCGATGACTCAGAGATGCCCGCGTCGAAGAAGCGGATCTCCGACTCCGCTCCTGCATTCAAGGCCGCCATTGAGACCAAGCCGGTGGAACTTGTGGTAGGCGATGCCTCCAAGGTCACCACCATTGGGATGAACCTGGATCCCAAATAGGAAAGCGCGCTCGTCGAGTTCCTCTATGAGAATAGGGACATCTTTGCCTGGCAACCTGCCGACATGAAAGGTGTACCTAGGGAACTTGCCTAGCACAACTTAAACATTGATCCAAAATGCAAACCAGTGAAACAACCTCTATGATGCTTCGGAGACGAGAAGAGACGCCCCATTGGCAAAGAGATAGCTAGGTTACTTAAGGCTATATTTATCCAAGAAGTCCTTCACACCCGATGGGTGGCCAATCTTGTACTTGTCCCCAAAAAGGGAACCAAAGAATTAAGAATGTGCGTTGATTACACCGGCTTGAACAAGGCTTGCCCCAAAGATCCATTTGCTTTGCCTCGCATTGACCAAGTCATTGACTCGACGGCTGGCTCGGAACTTTTGTGTTTTCTCAATGCATACTCAGGATACCACTAGATCAAAATGAGGAAGTCGGACCAATTGGCCACTTCATTCACTACACCATACGACATGTTTTGCTATGTTACGATGCCCATTGGGCTAAAAAACGCAGGTGCTACGTACCAGCGGACAATGCAACATTGCCTTCACGACCAAATTGGTCGGAATGTTCACTCCTACGTGGACGATATCGCGGTGATGTCTAAAAAGTCCAATGACTTAATCTCCGACTTAAAAGAAACCTTTGATAATCTCCGGAAATACAACATGATGCTTAACCCTAAGAAGTGCGTCTTCGGGGTCCCAGCCGGCAAATTGTTGGGCTTCATCATTTCCCAGCATGGAATCGAGGTCAACCCATCAAGGCCATCTTAAACATAAACCGTCCGACATGTCTAAAGTACATTCAACGACTAACAGGTTGTGTTGCAGTAGTTAGTCGGTTCATCAGCCGACTTGGATAGAAGGCTCTGCCGCTGTACAAGTTGCTGAAGAAGGCAGACAAATTCACGTGGACAAACAAAGCGGATGCAGCATTGAAGCAGCTCAAGGAGATTCTTTCCTCAGCCCCATCCTTGCAGCACCCGGGCCTGGAGATCCCCTGTTAGTCTACATGGCAGCAACCAACCGGGTAATCAGCATCGTCGTCGTGGTAGAACGGAAGGAACCAGGCTATGAGCACGGAGTTCAACGACCAGTTTACTATGTGAGCGAGGTCTTGACAGAGTCCAAGCAGCGTTACCTGCACTACCAGAAGATAGCTTATGGAGTATTCCTTGCTTCTCGGAAGCCGAGGCATTACTTTTAGGAGCACCCAATCACAGTGGCGAGCAAGACTTATCAACAATAGCGACGCTATAGGAAGGGTCGCGAAGTGGGGCATTAAACTTGCCGCCTTCAAGATGACATACAACAGTCGCGACGCTATCAAGTCACAAGCCTTGGCGGATTTTTTCACAGATTGGACGGAGATGCCAGATGCTACTCCGTTGCCGGAACCAGAGTACTGGGTGATGCACTTTGACGGATCAAAGCTTCTCAACGGCTTGGGGGCTGGTGTATTGCTACAGTCACCAACTGACGACAAGCTACACTACGTTCTGCAGATCCACTTCGAGGCTACGAACAACATGGCGGAGTATGAAGCACTCATTCATGGACTACGCGTAGCCAAGGATATTGGCATCAAGCGCATAGTTTGCTGTGGAGATTTCGACTTGGTTGCCCATCAGGTGGCTGGCACCTGGAACGCGCGGAACCCTATGATGGCGGCATATCGAGACGAAGTGGACGAGATAGCCAAGAGCTTCTTGGGCTACGAAGTCAAGTATGTGCCTAGGGAGCAAAACGAGGCGGCTGATTTGCTGTCTAAGCTTGGATCAGGGCGCAAACAAATTCCACCAAGAGTTTTCCTAGAGCATCTGCGCACACCATCCGTGAAGGGAGACGACATCGACAACCCGGATAGAGTTGACTCTTTCGTCCACATGGTGACAAAGGTCCCTCCGGCTTGGACAAAACTGTTCATGGAATATCTCGAACACGGAACTTTGCCCGACGACGAGGTCGAAAGACGGCAAATAGTACGACGAGCAAAGGGTTATACCATAATCAATGGACAACTCTACAAAAGGAGCACTACTGGTGTATACTTTAAGTGTGTTTCCCAGCTAGAAGGTATGGAAATCCTACGCGAAATCCATCTCGGAGATTGCGGGCATCACGCCACTCCTTGATCATTGGTCGCGAAAGCCTTCCGGCAAGGATTCTACTGGCTGACCGCGAAGGCGGACACCGACAAGCTGGTTGAGAAATGCATGGGATGCCAGTAGTATGCCCGACAACCACATGTTCCTGCTGAAGAATTGCGAACAATACCAATAACTTGGCTGTTTGCAGTCTGCGGGCTAGACATGGTGGGACCGTTACAGACGGCACCATGTGGGTTTACGCATCTGCTTGTAGCAGTTGATAAATTCACTAAATGGATAGAAGCTAAACCCATTAGAAAGCTTGATGGGGCAACTGCCCTCGGGTTTGTCCGGGATCTAGTGGTGAGATTTGGTCTCCCACATAGCATTATCACCGACAACGGTAGCAACTTGTCACTCGGATAAGTGGAAGCTTATTGTTGGGAGAAGGGCATCCGACTTAACCTTGCATCTGTGGCACATCCGCAATCCAATGGTCAGGTTGAGCAAGCCAATGGATTAATTCTGCAGGGAATAAAGCCACGTCTGGAGGCACCGCTACATAGAGCAGCTGGAGCCTGGGCGGAAGAATTGCCATATGTGTTGTGGAGTTTACGAACTACACCCAATAGATCCACCGGCTACACCCCTTACTTCATGGTATATGGAGCAGAAGCCATCCTACCTTCTGACATACTTCACAATGCATCAAGAGTCGCCGCCTATGACGAGGATGACGCTGAAGAATCCAGACGCCTAGATTTGTACCTTCTCGAGGAGGAGCGCGTTTTGGCATGCCAAAGATCCACCATCTACCAGAAGAAGCTACGCAGCTACCATAGTCGCCGCGTTCGGCATCGCTCGTTTAAAGAGGGGGATTTGGTGCTCCGACTTAAGTAGAAGAAGTCACACAAATTATCCCCGCCATGGGAAGGACCGTTCATCATAAGCAAGGCGCTGCTCAATGGGTCTTACTACCTCGTTGACAATCGTGAACTGAAGGATAAACCCAACAAGGATCATAAGCGTAAGCGACGTGACCCAGAGGATGACTACCCGGAGCTTGATCGGCCATGGAACATAGCACAGCTACGTCCTTTTTACACTTAGCATTTTTTATCTAATTGTGTACCTCTTATATGATCAATGAAATAAAGCTCTTTGGTTGACTCATATTTCTGAGTTTTTAACTCCTTTAGTGTTCTTTTTTGGATCATATAAAACCTTTATGCACAAGCTTTGCAGTTGCACTTGTGAAAAATTCCGCCTACGGGCGTTAGCTTAAGTTTTCTGGTCTACACGTTCTTTGTCGTTTTTATGTGGATTCTGGAGTAGTGACTTTTGGCACTTATTGTCGGCGATTTTGTACTTAGGTTATTGACAGTGCCATTGGGCATCATCACCTGAGCACATGGTTTTGACAACGAGTCTTCCGACTCACGAAAAGTCAAGCATAAAAACCAAAGTAATGGATAAGCCAGCACTTGCTTAAAAAATATATACATGTTGGACACTAGTTCTTAAGTAGCAGGACATACATCATTGTTTTCCGCCTTAAGTTAATACATAGCTTTTCCGCATACGCATCAAAGGAGCAACAAATATTACAAGTTGTTTTTCATTCCTTTGGCGCAGGCGACTTGGAAGCAGCATCGTCGGCAGCAGGAGAATCACCCTCGAAGTCGGCAGTGTGAAGGGACTCGGAGGAGCTTTGGTTGCCGCCATCGATGGTATTCATCGGCACGAAGACGTTGACGTCGACTAACTCGGAAACTCTGGTGTCATAACCCGCGAGTGACGACAAGATGGACTCATGGTTTATCTCCTTGCCATTGTCATCCACGTCGGGTATGCCATAGGTTACCGTGTCGATGTCGGCATCTTCATAGTGTGCCTTTACCATGGACAGTGCCATCCTTGCACCGGCCCGTGCACATGAAGCTTTCCAGCTTGTGATACGCTCGGGGGCTCGGCGCAGGATCTCCGAGAACTTCTCCACAAAGTCCGATGCCTTGATATTGATTTGGAGGGGCTTGGCAATCTCTTTGGCTTGCGCGATGGCGGTGTTGATAAAGTTGCCAGCAAGAACCATGCATTCTTTTGCTAGAGGAGGCGACCGGGTTAAACCCATAGGAGCTGCAAATTCCAACAAAGAGCACATGAGTTCAAAAATTCAGAGTATCTAGACTACAGAAATCCAAGATAGAAAATCACTTACTGAAGATGCTAGCCTCAGCTTGCCAGAGGGTATCTGCCAAGGAGTCCCGTTCTTGTTGGAGGAGCTTGTACGCCTCATGATGGCATTGATTCTGCTCATCGGCAGCTTTCTTCTGATCGCTTAAGATCGAGATCTCCTCCTTCAAGTGGTTCATCTCTTCGGTGGCGGAGTCCTGCAGGGCTTTCATTGAATCCTCATGCATCTTCAGCATGTCCTTCCTCTCCTGCTTAAGGATCTTGTTATCGCTATCCAGCTCCTGAATCTGCTTGGATTGCTCGACAATGTCCTTAGCTTTGGCAATAGTTTCTATAGGTCGGAGAAAGCAAAGTACACAGTGACTACTCGGAGAATACACAAGTATAAGTCAGAATACGAAAAAGAAAGGAAAAACAGACGCTTGCTCTTGATGATCTGTTCCTTCAAGAAGGCAGATTTACCCTTTTTAGTTTCCAAGTCCGCGTGCATCTTCTGGTACTTGTCGTTGGCCATGCCCCTCCGAGCATTCTCGTTCTATGGAAAAAATAAAAAAATTAAACGTTGTTTGGTCTACTTGGAGCATCTAGCCGGAAAACTTCCACCTAGACGCTCGGGGCCTACAGCGAGAGTTGTTAACTTAGCAATATGCTTAGTCTTTCTTTAAGCATCTAGTCGGAACTGATTCAGTTCTCGATTAGAAGCTTGGGGGCTACAGTATAAAGTTTTTAACTCGGATGTATGCTTAGCTTTTCTTTAAGCATCTAGTCGGAACTAATTCAGTTACAACTAGAGGCTTGGGGGCTATAGTATTGAAATTTATAAACACTGCGTATGCTACTCTTAAAGCATCTAGTCGGAATAATTCATTCCACCTATATGCTTGGGGGCTACAGTGAAAAGTTTTCTAGCTTAGTCACTCTTAGAGCATCTAGACGCAAAGACCTATGGTTTTCCATCTACATCCTCGGGGGCTACAGTGTGATACGCATACGAAATGCAAAAGGCAAATAAAACTTACAAGTGCAATGATCTTGAGGTTAGTGCACTCTCGGCTAGCAGCTTGCCAAAGGATACGTTGTTTCCTTGCAAGATCTCTGCTTGTCGGAGGAGCTCCTCTAGACCGCACGTCGGAGATGTGGCGCCGCACCAGGAACCAGAGTAGTGCTATCCGGCGTAAGTACCAGATAGAATATCTTTGGATACTCTATGGTTTTCTTAGGTGCAGGGGCGCCGCCTACGGCAGAAGTACCAGCTTCCACCACCTCCTTACCGCCACCGATGGCATCCTTAGCTGGAGCTTCAGCCATTGGGTGTGCGGCACTCTCCTACATTGCCTGCTCGCCGACAACAGCAATATCGGGTAGAGGCACCTGAGTCCACTTCCATGGCGGAAGGGCCAGATGCTTCCTTGGCCTGTGAGCTTGTCGGAGCGGAGGAGGGCTTGACGCTAGGAGTGACAGGGGCAATGGCGGGAGATGCGTCGCGATGCAGCATGTACTTAATGGTTCTAGAAGCCCCCAATGTTTTGGAGGTCTTCTTCAAGCTGGTCGTGGCTTTCTTCCTGAAACGTGTTAAATACATAAGTACAGGAACAAGATAGATAAATAGACAATGTCGGAGAGAAAGAAGCTTACACAAGAGGGGGTGCTTTGGCAAAAGGGATCCTGGTAGTCTTTCTTTTCTCCACCTCCAGGGCGACGGTAGTCTTTTTGGAGGCTCCACCCTCCGTCTTCTTCTTGCCTCCGTCGGCAGCGTCAGAGGTGGAGCTCTTCCGCTTTCGCGCCAATGGAGCATCATCATCGGACACGATGGTGACTTCCTTCATCTTTGGATCATATATTTGAGGAGCCATGCTGTCCTCATCTATGTCGCTAAGCTGTAAGGTGAAGAACCACCGTGTTAGATGGGATGACAATTGCTAGACGGAAGAACTGGAGTATATGTCATACACGGAAAATAAACAGTTACCTTTGGGCACTTGCTGTCTACAAACATGTCATAGGTGATGGTGAAGCCATGCTTCTTGTCCTTCACCTTGACGATGTCCTTTAGACGGAGCTTGACAGATTTGCTCAAGAAATTGTCCACAGAGATGCGAAGGCTATCTCTTCTATCGCTGGTATACTCGTGCATTAGCTTCGAGCGGTGCTGCAGAGGTTGGATTCGCTTGATGAACCAGCATATGGCTAGGTCCAAGCCGGTTAAACCTGTCTCTACGAACCACTCTATCGGCCTTATGGCGCGGGAAGCATCGATGTCGGAGGGAAGGGAGGCCTAGGATCTCCATGTCGAAGTTTCAGCGGCGGCTCCATCGACGAAGTCCGGGTACGTTACTTCTCGGCCGGCCAGAGGGATATCTGGGCCGTAGAAGTAAGTACGCTGCCAGTTCTTGCAGGACTCGTGGCCGACGATGTTGGGGATCCGCCGGCCAGGACGGATCTTGAAGCTTATGGTGCCGCAATTTCTAAGTTCATCCTTGCTGACTCTGGCTTCGCGCTTGACGGTGAAGAAATACACGAAGAGATATAGCCTAGGATTAATCCTTAGGTAACCCTCTCAAAGCGTCGCATAATTGCCGAGCGCTAGGATACTATTAGGAGAAAGGTTTTGGGGTTAGACTCGATAATGGTTTAAAACAGCAAGGAAGAAGTTAGAGATGGGCAGGGAGACGCCGCGTACCAATTGAGCTTTGAGGTACACCTTTTCTCCGGCTTGGGGAGAAGGTGTTACCTCGCCGTCCGGCGCCGCCCGCCAGACGATCCCCTCCGTCGCAGGGAGGTAGCCCTCGGTGATCAGCTCCTTGATGTCGCGGTCTGTGATGTCCGAACCGTGTCAATCGCCTTTGTGGGAATCAAGCTCTTCCTCCAATGGCTCCAGCGCCGCTGGATTGTGGTCGCCGCCGGTAGTCTCGACCACCGCGGAGATGGGGATGACCAGGCCCTCTGGGGGCACGACGATGGAGCTCGCTGGCTTCGCCGTGGCTTCGCCCGACGCCGCCATCGAGGGAGTAGAGCTGCTGCTAGCCATTGCGCGAGTTTGGAAGTGACTGGCGAGATTGGGAGTTAGGGTTTTTCGCGAGGTTGCGCGGAGAGCTCAAGGGGGCGCTTGTTGGAGGAAGAAGACGATGCGAGGAGAGAATGAGGTGAAAAGTAAATTTTCCACGACAGTTACTATTTATGATCTCCAGCATCAAGATTCGTGCATCTTGATCGGACGTTTGCCGCGTAGACGACATGTGTGCGGACGTGCGCGGAAATTTTGCCACATCCCAACCGTCGCCGCCAACGGTTCGTATCGCTCGCGCGGGAAAAGTGGACATGATTGCGTTCTCTGCATGTGTGAGTTACGAGGCGTCGCTGACCTACGTCTACGTCGCCCTAGCTGACATAGGCAGATGATCCATCACATCAGAAGATTCCGGCATGGACGGATCCAGTCCGGCTACGGATGAGTACGATGGAAGATTCAGCATTTCTCCGGCTTACTAATTGAAGACGAAAACCTTGCAGGGTTCTTTGGGAGGACTACAAGATATTGCTTGACAATTTGCTGACATCCATCTAGACGGAGCATTCAACATGAAGAGGCAAGATGGCGCAAGATCTCGGAGTTCTCCGGAGGCTACTGTTGGGGATATGCTATATGGGTATCCTCATAGCATGTCTCCTATCCGGATAACCTGGGTGGCCCACAGTTGGTAGCGTGGCCCATGGCCTGCTGGGCGGCCCAGTTAGATGGATCCAGAAGGGAGGCCCATGCCGAATAAAGGAAGGCTATGGTGGAGTTACCGATGTACCCGGAGCCTTGGAGTACAAGACACGCAATACTAGTAATAGACGGTGTAGGACTCTGTAACCTGTCCGGCTAGGACTTTTCCCTGTAACCCTAGGACCTGGCGACTATATAAGTCGGGCCTATGGGAGCCTTTAGGCAACAATCTCAGACAACCTCGCATAGCGAACCCCACAATCCTGTAACTCGGCGTATTGCCATTATAGTGATTTATAGTAGGAGTAGGATCTCGCCACCGTCGTGAGATCTGAACCTGGGTAAAGTGTGTCAAGCCGACCCGGACGCTCTCCGTCTTCCCACACGTCTCTAAACTCGCCGTTGGGATACCCCTATGGTGTACATGTCGTAAATACCACGACACCCACCTACAACCCTTATCTCCTAAACCTAACCCTAAAACTAAACTCAGACCACCCACTACCAAAACCCTAGCTACCCAAAAATCCCCAGCCCCCACCTAGCCTGCCGCCGGTCACACACACCCGCGTGGCCAGCAACTCCACCAACCCACACCAACACGTCTGACCCACACCACCCACAGTGCACAACAAACCCCACACATATCCATCCCAGTTCACACGCACGCCACCACGCGCCTGTGGCGGACTAACTCTCTTCACCACGATCGCCATGCATGCTCCACCTACTCGCGTGCAATGCACCAACCACCCCGCGTGACTGTACCCTACCGCGACCCCCACCCGACAACCCCGTGACCCTCGGCCCCGCCCGACGTTCCCCACCAGCCCCGTGTCTCTCCCTTCCACATGATCCCGCCTCTCCTCACCAACCATTGATGTCGCTTGATTACCTCTCACGACCGCCATCTCATGTGCGCCAGACACCGCCGGCGTGCCTCCCTCTGCTGCACCATCGGCCTCGCCCGCCACCCTCTCACTCACCAGCGTTGCCGCTTCCCCGCTCGATCCACCACCAGTTGACTTCCCTGGCCGTTTCCTCCTTTTCATTCTCGGCCGCCTCTGCAGCGCCACCGTGGGAGTCCTTCCGCCGGCCTCCTCCCCGTCTACCTCTGGCCCCGAAGGCAGCGCCTCGTCCCTGCGGTGCTTGGCCTTCGCTCGCCGTGTCGGCCCTGCGCCTCCTTGTCGCCTCTCTGCCTCGCCGCCACTTCCCCGACAGCGTGACGCCTCGCGTCGTCGCCGCCGCCTCCCTCCTCGCCACGTCTGCGCGGCAGGCCGCCTCCGTTCTTCCTCTCCAGCGCCTCCTTCGTTGCTTCCTTCCCGGCCCTGCTCCATGTCTTCCTCCAGGGACCCCTCCTTCCTTGAAGCCCGCCGACCCAAGATCACCACCGTGCCCTGGTGCTGTTCCACGACTTCCCCACCCCAATGTGGATTCTCCGGACTCCTTGTCGTCCATGTGCGGCTCTGCGTCGTCTTCTTCTTGTTGTCGCTGCAGTAGTGCTGTTTTCTTCGCCGAGGACTGTCACGTGTGGCCATGTTATGTGGATGCTGGTAGTGTGGTGAGGTGCAGGCTCAATGAATGTAATGTGGTTAGTATGTTCTAGTGATAATGGATGTGTGGGGATGATGTTAGGGATCTGACTCCGGCTACTTTGTCTTCCATGTCCGACGAGCAAGCCTATCTCGCTACCTCCATGAATAGGCCACCGCAACAAGATCTCCGACACGAACCTTCGCTCCTTCACAAAACCGTTGATCGAAGAGATCCATAAAGGAACGCCAAGATCTACCTCACGGATCCGATGACGACCGGACCCGAAGACCCGATCCCGAACCCTCGGCGAACCCCAAGATCGTCGAACCCACATGTGTGACCCCTTTCCCAAGACCCATATTTTTTAATATATAATAAATATGTTGCATATAAATTGTTCATGTCACATACATAATGTGTGGTTTGGGGGAATTATGCCGATTTACCTAATAATTAAATATGGATGCCATATGTAGGTTTTTCTAGTCTCGCATTGGTCCCATTTAAATTTGTGTAGCAAACCGGTGCCATGTTTTAACTTATTAATACAACATTTAAATTGTGGGGTATCTAAACAACATGAAACATCTAAATAATTGTCGGGACCCTAGTTCCGCTTAATATTGCCTAGTTGTATCGCATCTTTGTTATGTCATGCATCATACATGTATCATGCCCAATCTTCTGTCATAGTAATAAATAGTGCATTCGATGTTTCTTCTAGTGCTTTGCTTCTTCACGGATTAGGCCGATGAGTTGATACGAGTGTTGACCCAATCATCGTATGAACCTTAGGCAGTGTTTTCCAGGCGAGAATTCTCTCCCTTTCTACCTATTTTACATTTATAAATTTTACTTCCTCCGGTTGATCTATTGCTATCTATGTTACGATGCTTTAGATTTCGTACCCCTTTATATATCCCTGCAACCTTAATATTGCCTTGGACACCTCCTTTGCCTTTTGTTTGGGTAGATATTTGGCCTTGCGAGTCGTAGTCGCTTGCTTAGGTGTTGTTTCGCGTCGTGAATGTTCCACTGATATTGGGGGTTCGCATATTCATAAAGGTGGAGATGATCTTGGTTTTAATTACAGCTGGTTAATTAAATATTAAAATGGATATAACTAATAAAGAGGCACTGGTGGATAATAGTTGAGATTTGGTTGTTAACTGTCCACTTGTGTCCACCTAGGACCCGAGTTCTTGACACATGTTCCGAGACTGAGCGCGCTAACCACATGTGGGGTATGTGGGCACCCCTATCGGCTTAGTACCTAATTTCAAAGTACTATACTAGGGGCCACAAACTAGTTTGACATTTTCATGCCATGTTATGCGATGTAAGCCATGTTTGTTATCTGTTGCTCGATGGGCATTTACTACTGTACTGTTTAGGATGTGGGTCGTCATGTTGAGGATTATATCTATGGCCTCTGATCTCTTGGACAGTCTCGCAACCTCTGGGTTCGTCTTCGGAGCTCCGCCGACTTCGTTATGGGTAGCTTATTGGGGTGGCCCCCATGTACTTACTTTGGGTCTGGGAAAGCGTCATGTCCTAGGTCCCGCCGACATACCTATGGAAGTATGTTAATTGATCTGGCAACAAGGGTCGAAGTGCGTCTGGAAACTTTGGTGCACCCCTGCAGGGTTAAATCTTTTTGAAAATTCGTGTCCGGTGTTATGGACGACATGGAGCACAGAATCTAGATCATAGACAACTATAACTAAAGTTTACTCTTATAAATTTGACTTGTATCTGATATGACTAGTAAGTTGGATAACCACCATGAAAATAATGAATAAAACTACCAACTGTGTGAGTTTCCTCGGCAGGACTTCCTTGATTGGTTTCGAGGGGGAAATACTAGGATGGGTATGTTTGGTGTTAGTATCAGGTTGGTTTTGAATAGGTCTTTCTCATCTCTCTAATAGCTAACAGTTGTATCGAGTCTCTATAGGTTGTTTAGTGCATGCTTTGTTGCAGATTTAGTCCACCATACCTATGTAGGCGAGGACCGCCGAATTCTAAGACTTGCTGTATACTGGCCTCAGTATTGACCGCTCTCTTTTTCCTTTGACCTTTGTCGGCACCCTTTTGTTTAGAAGGTTTGAGATTGACGTCGTTAGAAGGGTCACCCTTCCGGCTTGTCGTATGCAGGGTTATTGTAGCACCCCCGGGATTAGTGTTAAACTAACCTCAGATCACCATCTAAGATAAGCTCAACTCTAAACACGGAAGATCACAAGAAGATTCGTAACATTACAGAACTCAGGGATTCAACAGCATAAGTTTAAACTCTTAACAGAGTATGATATTAGAGTTATTACAAACCATAGGTCGAAGACCCAACATTACATCACAGAGCGAAAGTGATTTCTGTTGTTCTACACAACAACTTAACAAAGGTCCTAAGAGGCCATAAATAGAAGTGACGTCCATCCCATAGTCCCCAGGCTGCTACCTGGGACCCCCAACTACTCGTCGATGTCAACGTAGAAGCCACCTTCAGTTGCAACTAGATCATCTGTAGAAAAACAACAATGGTGCAAGGCGGAGTACGAGAATGTACTCCGCAAGACTTAGATAACCTAGTATCTACATGCTCTGGCTAGAAAGGCTTTCTCTAGATTTAATTTTGCGTAAAGCCATCTTTATTTGTAAACAAGAGAGAGAAAAGGCTCGTCTACTCAGAATCTTTTAAAAGGGATAAGATAACGACTTTTTCATATTGTTCAACACATCTGGATAACCACCAGCTTCTTCAGAACCTCCTATCTAGGATCACCCCCTCGACCCAGAGGAAGCATCCTTAAGCACACGTGGATCAACAGGTTTTATAATGGTTAATGTTATCTATGATCTTAGAATCTGGTCACCAAGCGTTCATAACCATGAACACGGCTTTTCGAAAAGATTAATACCCTGTAGGGGTGTACAACTTTACCCACACATACCAACCAACTCTTAATGCCAAATATTATTAGCCCTCTTCCTTGGAAGGTCCATAGAGGGTGGTTGACCATGACCTTTACCTTGCTTTCGTCGAGACCATGAGTCATGCAATAAGTATGGTTCTGTCGTAATGGGTCAAATCTTGAAGCCGGTACTTAAAGATATGAGGCGAGGTTGGTTCACCAGGGGCTCCATCGACCCCAAGCAACCGCGGCCATGCTTCCATACCTGTTATGATGCACCTCCTTCACCACCTCTTTCGAAAACGTTTTCAATGCGTATGCCAAATGGAAAGCCCGAACTAAGTGACTTATGGAATCTACTAGGCAAGTTAGTCAGTCGAGGGGTTCCCAAGCCTCGTGTGGTTGTACGCTCATCTCGGTTCCAAAGGCAAGAACTCAGTTCCTAGTGGTGGCGAGCATGGGACTACAAATACCACACCCAACGTGGCCTCCCATACAAGCCTTAGCATGTTTAGTTAACTCCTTCGATGATATCACCATCGCCTACCTTTCTAGATTCTCCGGCATCTCTGATTCATCATTCGGACAGATCAGACGTTGTTACTATGCATGGTGAAGCTATCAGTCACAGAAGCTCTAGCAACGCTCAAATGCAAGACATAGGTATGCTAGGAGCAGTGGATCAGGAGTATAAGGCTACAAAAGGGAAACTATGCAGCAGATAGGTAACACTAACTACTGATAGAAGACCACATTGGAATCGTGTGCATCATAGCGAGAAAGTAATATACTTTGTAAAAGTAGGTTCAGAATGAGAGGCTACGCTTGCCTTGTCCTTCGGTAGACAGATATGGATCTTCGGTGTTGTTGACTTCAGCCTCGGGCTCGGATCCTATCGCGAAGAACCAAATACCGGAAAAGGAAAAACAACATTCAATACATGGCATGTGCAATGCGCATACAATATGAATGATATGACAAGTTGAATGGTGTTGAAATGAACCCTAGAACATGCTTGATCGCTTTAAACAGGGTCCGAGAGCTCTAAACCCTATAACAGGGGATCCTCGGAATCACCTGTGGGGTTCAAATGATTCTTCTAATTAAACTTGTCATGAAAGTTGGTTAACAATGCATGATTATAGTGTAAATAGATAGATCTCATTTTTCTGAACATTTTGATATATTATACATATTTTCTGACTTATTAATAATTAGTTATTGATTTTACAATATTTAAACCTTTTCTGAAATTATTAAAAAAAATTAAATTGAATTATTGCGTCAGGCTGACATCAGCTAGGGTCGGTTGTTTTACATCAAGTAGCTACCCACGGTGGCTGACAGAGGGGCCCGAGGCCACCTCAGCTACCACGCAAGCAGGTGGGCCTAGAGGACGGTTGACTGGGTCAGACCCGCGCTCGCTGACGCCATGGTGACGTCACCGACGGCGGTGAGCCACAGATCGGCAGCGGGGCAGCGGTTTGCGGGCATGTATGGCTGAAATACTAGGCCCGCTCGAAGTAGTGGAGCTAGGCGAGCTGGATAGAGGCGGCGCCACCCTTTTTGGGTCACTGGAGCTTCGCCGGCAACCATGTCCAGCAGACGCGGAAAGCCTTGAGCATAGAGCGAGACAAAGAGGAAGGAGGGTCCAGGAGGACTAGAATCTCACCGTGGATCTGACGGAAGTGACCGCGAGGAGCAGGGTGGACGGAGTCGATGGCGATGGTGGAAGAGCTCGTCGGGGCCGGAGGGGTCGATTACGTCGCCTCGGGCCTCTCCATCTTGCACGAATAGGCGCAATCAAACAAGGAGAAGCAGAGAATCACAGCTGCACGCTCAGATGAACAGGAGGTTGGCCAGAACGGCGGCGCCCCGAAGCTTCCGAGAGGCTAGGGTTCCTGCGAGAAGGAAATGGGGAAGAGAGGGAAGGGATAAGGATCTCCGTCGGCGGCAGGGGTACTTGTAGACGCTGCGGATGATGGTAGCGTGCATCCTGGCGTAGGCGAGCATCGCGGCACGGCACGGACGGATGGCGACGGTAGCGACAGCGAGCAGCTTCACCGCGTCGTCCTTCTGGCCGGAGGAGGAAGAAAGGTAACAGGCGCGAAGGGGTACTGGTCGGTGGGCTGGCTTAGCTTGGCCGCTAAGCGCCAGGCGAGGAAAGGAAAGAGGAAGGGAGACGAAGATGTGGTCCAGGAGGACCGCGTGCTCACCCTGGAGCTGAAGGGGTCGACGACGAGGCGAGGCGGAGCTCAGAACGACGGCGAGGTGCGTGGAGGAGCTCGTCGGTGCAAGAAAGAAGTCGTCGCGGGTGTGGGTGTCCTGCACCGATTCCTTCGAGGAGGAGGAGAAGCTCGTGGCGGTGTCGGATGGGCGAGGAGGCTAGTAATGCTGCCAGCCGGCGGCCATGGTGGGCTAGGGTTCGGGCTTGCACGGGAGAGAGCCAATGAGGGCGAGGGAGAGAGGGGAAAGTGGATAGGGAGGGCGAGGGCAGCGTCGCGGCGACCTTATCCTCCCCAGGATCTCGACGGACGGTGCAGCGCGGGCGGTGGAGATCGACGTCGCCAGCGGCGACACACAGGTGCTCGCCATCGGGGACGAAGACGACAAAAACCGCTGAAGCAGTACGGGCCGGCTACTGGGCCCCGGGTGGGCCAAGCTAGGCTGCTAGCTACTGCTCGCGGCGGCAGAGAGATGGGCCAAGGCCCATCGGCTGCCGATGCCTCTCTATTTTATTTTCCACGAACTATTTTATTTTCAAATTTTGTTTCTCTCTTTGTAAATTTTCATTTAAAATCTGTTTTGTATATTTCAAAAATACCAGGAACTTTGTAAGATATAGAAAATATTTTAGGGCCTTTTTAGTACATTTGGGCTCCAATGTTTTGGTAGTTTTCAAAATTCAAACACCATTTGAATGTAGTTTCAAAGAGAGGGGGAAGGACTAGGGTTTAGGGTTTTGCATTTGTATTTTGAGTCTCAAACTTGGTCACATGCAAACATTTTATTGATTTAAACAGATGCATGAAATGCTTAAGTACTAATTACATATATTACAAACTTGGGCTGATACAGTTATGGATGCCATTGGTTATTCTTCAGGGCTCTTAGCCTAATTTGCATCTTGTCCGTACTCGGATATTGTATCGTTTTCAAAGTGATTTGGATCTTTGTACTGTATATCTGTGTTCTTAACTCATGGAGTCGTGTTGTACATATATGTTCTGTGGGTTCCATCATAGACTATTGTGTAATGGTATTACGTTGTTTTCCGCCCACACGCAAGTGCCAGGTGGGCACCTTTGAATCGTTTCTATGCGGGGTTAGCGGGAATCGCTAATACTTGCATAGGGCCGACCCGAGGATGTTATAATTATGGACGCCATTGGTTATCTTCATGCCTCTTAGGCCCATTTGTATTAATATCCGTACTTGGATACTATTTTAGCTTTAATCATGATTTATATCTTTGTAATTGAAAGGGCATGTATGCCCCCATGTGTGGTTTTGGTAATTAATGACAATCTCTATGGACTAATGTGTAAATTGAGTTTCGCTTGTAGGTTTGTCCATTGACATCACTTGGGCCATGTGTTGGTCTCAAGGTTGAAATATGAAGAAATGTCCAAGGGCTTTATGCCATTGGAATCATGAAGAAATAAGGATCTTGAATATTGATCAAGACAAGTGCAAAGAGTTGCATCAAGATGGATCAACCTCAAGAAGGGATGAAGAAGGGCAAGCTCAAGATGCACTATCTCTAGAAGACCTCATGCTTGAAGCTTGCCATCCTCGTGATCATGGAGTGATGAAGACAAGTTCAAAAAATAAGTTTCCTCATGGAGTATGGGGGAGCAATTTGCAAGTCGTCATCTTCATCAAGCAAGAGCAATCAAGAAAGGTGTTCCCACTTGAGAAGAACAAGACGGTCTACATCAATTTCAAGTGGATTGCTCAAGGCAAAGGTATGATCTTGATAGGTCTTCTCTTTTGCCGGTCCCGTGTTGTTGGGATACTGGGTTTAGGATAGATAGCCGTACTATCAAGAGGGGATCTCAAGCGGGTGTCTCGATCGCATCGTTCGGAGAGAGCTCAAACCTTTGCATTCATAGCATCATATTTCTTGGTTGTTATTTGGTTCTTCTCCATTAGAGGATCTAGATATTGTGTTTATCATCATAACAATCTCTATTTATCAAATAAGGATTTTCCTTGCATATCTTATTGCATTCTTGATCGTGCGGGTTTTTTCGGATCCACGCCTTAGGAGATATCTCACATATATATACTTGATATTTTTCTCCCTTGGTGGTATCCAATATTTAGCATTTTTTGGGTCCTATTTGGTTTTATCTTCCCAACAAAATTGGTTTCATCCCAATCAGAGTTTCCAAGCTCAACTTCTTGTGTTTTGGGTTTTAGAGGTTTTACCGGTTCATCGCTTCTAGAGAGGTCATACCTTTCTCAATTTGGTTTTATCCTTCCATGATGTACTATGATGTTTCTTTTCATAATCTTGTAGAGATTTTCGTTCTCTTTAAAACAAGCCCAAGATCATCAAAAACGGAGTCCGGAATCAAAAGTTATTGAAGTTTTCGTGCAATGCTATCTTGCGTTTTTGCTTGAGCGGAAGTTCTGGCCCAAGTTCCGACCCAAGTTCCGGTCAGGTTCAGTAACTTGTGTTTCTATTTGCCAGAAGTTCCGGTGGTGCGCGAGTCTGACCCAAACGGTCATTTTTCCTTGTCCTATTTAAGGGGGACTTCTTCCCCAATGGTTCCCCATCTTTTGAGCTCGTTTTTGCCCACCATTGTTGACCTATTTGAGCTTTCTTACTCCCTCTCCATCCCATGATTCTTACATCTTTTTTAGGGAAAAGTGAGAGGAGATCTAGATCTACAATCCCCCCAAGTAAAATCCCTTCTTTGTGAAGGAACCATTGGGATCTGGATCTTGGAGAGTTTTGTGTTCTCCTCTTATGTTCTTCCTCCCTTATTCCTCCAATAGCTTTTGTAGATTTGTTGGAATTTGGGAGAGAAGGACTTGCCCTTGCATTTGGTGCATAGGTTTGAGTTCTCCATGGAGATTCGGTGAGTTCAAGCTTGTGGGCTTGTTTCTCTTGGGTTCTTGGAACCCTAGACGGTTGTGTGGTTGGATTGTTGACATTTTGTGGTCTTATTGACCTTTTGTGGTCTTGTAGCCTTTTGTGGCTTTGTTGGCCTTTTGTGGCATTGTAGCCTTTTGTGGCTTTGTTGTTGGGAGCCTCCAATTGAGTTGTGGAGATAGCTCCAATCTTGTACGGGTTCGGTGACCGCCCTCAAGCGTCCCATAGTGGAGAGAGTGCCCGCCTTTTGTGGTGTGCACTCGGGAGAATAGGTTGAGCCTTTTGTGGCGTCGGTGAGTTGCGTGCTTCCACATCCGGGGTGAGGCCTTGTGTGGCGTTGGGTGAGCATCAAGACACCACACCTCGAGGTGAGCCATTTGTGGAATTCGGAGAGCATTGTGCCATCGCACGTCTCCAATGGAGATGTAGATTATTTGGAAGTGAACTTCAGGAAACAAATCTTCGTCTCCGTGTCCATCGGTTATCTCTCAACCGAGCCCTTTACTTATGCACTTTACTTTGTGATAGCCATCGTGCTTTAAGTATTTATATCTTGCTATCACCTTGTTGCTTGTATTGCTTAGCATAGGTTATTGGTGCACTTAGGTGAACCTAGTGTTTAGGTTTTGGCTCAATAAATTAAATGTTAGTTTTATTCCGCATTTACTTGAGCCTAAACCGTAATATTTTAAAAGCCTATTCACCCCCTCTAGGAGACATCCATTGCACTTTCAATTGGTATCAGAGCAAGGACTCTCGCTTTTAGGCTTCACCGCCTCGAGAGTAAAGATGTCTCCTAGGGGTTTAGTGCACTCTCACACATTTACATTTGTTGGCACTCATTATGATGTTTGGCGTACTCGCATGCTTAGTCATTTTCGGGCCATTGACCCAAATATTGAGCGAATTCTAGATATGGGCTTGTCTCCTCCTAAGTATCCCCAAAATCTATCTTTGGAAGAGGATACAAACTCTTATCTCGAAGCTCAAGCATCTAATGTGCTTGTTAATTTTGTGAGCTTTGTAGTTCTTTCCTCAATCATGCCTTTCCGGAACGCTCATGATATATGGACCAAGCTTCAAGAAAAATATGATGTGTCCAAGCTTAATGAGGATGATTATGTTCCCTCCACCTCCGGTCGCGATGAGTTCTCATCTTCTTCCACTACACCAACATGTGAGTTGTCACAAGGTAATGATATGGTGAGTGGTGATAGAACTTGCAATGTAGATAGTGAGATTTCCATTCATGATCCTTTATCTCTATCTCATTGCAATGTTGTATCTTTGGGCATGAACACGTGTAGGACCATATGTGATTCACATCCTAGTGTTGATTGCCCTTGCATATCATGTATAAATGCCTTGAATATGTCTCATGATGATATGCTTGCTTTGCCTTGTTGCCATGATAAATGTGCTTCAGTTTCCTCTAGTACTTGTGTTGCTAACCATGTAGAGTAAATTGAATAATGTGTGGCCCAAGTCAAGGTTGCGATTGGAGCTTATGTGTTCCCCCATCATCACATTCTCCCAATGTTCACTTGTGCCTCATGGCTAAGGGTTCAAAGGTAACCTCTCCTTTGGATCCTAATATATCTCATGATGATGTGAATGTTGATCATGTAGAAGTAGATGATGATGTTGCTTCTTTAAAAGAGAAGGGGGGCTAGTCCTTCGTGCTCTTCATCCAAATAAAAATTCTTGCTCTACTTTCATTGAAATCTTGACTTGTGCTATTGAAAGTAAGCAACTAATATATGAGCATGAGGACACAATAGATAAAATAAGTAGTCTTGAGCGTGAGTATGCTAATGAAATTGCAAATCTAAATGAAGCTCTTGAAGAGGGAAAAAACACTAAGTAATCTCTTGAGGAGACCTTTGCTCTAGAACTATCTAGAGTAAAGAAATCTCATGATAGAGAGTTTGAGGTGGCAAGTGCCCTTCAAATTAAAAATGATGAACTTGAAGTTGCTTATGCTAAACTCCTTGAGGATTTGAGCACCTCAACAATGTCTCTAGGTTCATCAAGGGGGAGCTCATCAGACTCATCGAGTCACATGAGGAACTTAAAGCTTCATATTCTAAAGAGCTTTCCAAGTTGCCTTCACCTCTTGCATTAAATGATGATGCTTATGCTACTAACTCTATTTCTTGTGAAGCATCTATCTTGAAGGAGAATGTTGAGCTAAAGGCTCAACTTGCTTTGATAACTAGCAACTATGGCAAATTAGAAAAAAATAATGCCAAGCTCTCAAGCTCGCATGAGGATCTTCTAGTCTCCCATGGTAGGCTAAGGTTAACTCATGAGGCCATTGTGTCAAAGGTAACATCTAGTGGGCCTCATGTGGACATTAGCACTATATCTACTCCAAATGTTATATTGCTATGTGCTAGTCCTTGTAATTCATCCTCTCACAACCATGCTATATCTTGTGATGAATTGCATTCCTTGCCTTGTTGCTCTAACAATGAAGCATCTAGTTCCTCTAGTATTGGTGTTGATACTAACCATGTAGAGGAAATCAAAGAGGTCAAGGCTCAAGTCACTTCTTTGAAGAATGACTTGAAAAGGTGTAATGAATGGAAGACCACACTCAAGAACATGTTGAGTGTGCGACGACCCCCAAGTGACAAGAGTGGGCTTGGATTCAACTCCAACATCAAGAACAAGCGCACTAACGTGTTGAAGCACAAGGGCAACAAGAAGAAGGGCCAAGGACAAGTGAAGAATCCGGCCAATATTGTGTGCTTCAAGTGCAAGGAAGAAGGTCATCATGTGAGGGATTGCCCATTGAAGAAGAAGCCTCTTAGTGAGAAGCAACAAGGGAAGAAGACTCAAGCTCCTCCACAAGCTCAAGATGGGCCACTTCCCAAGAAGCCTCAAGCTCTTCTTCATGGTGCAGCTCCTCCCAAGAAGAAAGATGGGAAGAGAAGAAGTTGCTACATATGCTGTGAGAAGGGGCACCTTTATTCCTCATGCACCATGGGTAACTCCTCATCCCATCCTATCTTGATTGATGATGCTTATTCACTTCGTAAGGATGAGGGTGGAAATGTGTTTGCCAAATTTGTTGGTGCCCAAAGTGGTGTCAAGAAAAGAACCATTTGGGTGGCCAAGCCTATTGTGACTAACTTCTTAGGACCCAACTTGGTTGCGGACCAACAAGCTAAAACTTGATCAATAGGTGTTTTTGGAGGGTATTGGAGACTTGGCTACCTTATGAAGAATTGAGGGATATTAATCATTTTCTTGTTTATCAAAGTCAAGTCATTTGGGCTATCTCGCTTCTATCATATATCCAATGTTCCTCCTTGCGGTAACTTGTTCTTAACTCCTTTCCATTGATGGTTACTTGCTCCCTTGTGCATTTATGTGTTGGTTTTGTACCTTGCATATATTTTTACATGTTGTGCTTCCCACTTACTTATATTGATCTATGAATTATATTTGTGTATGTTGGTTGGCACACCATGTATTTGTGTTTCTTGGTTTGGAGACTTTATTGTTTCTAGTTTGTATCCTAGTTGGCTCTTATGAGGGATTAATGGACTATTCCGTTCTGGAGGAGTGTCATGCTTGACAACCCTAAAATGTGTGTACATGAGGAAAACCACTTAATAGTTATATTGTATGTTTATCTAGTCTCTATGTGGTATGTCTTTCTCATGATAAACTCATTTCCATAAATGTCCATTAATACCTATATTTTGATCTTCTTTTGCCTCTTGTTGAGATTTCTTTGTTTATCACATTATGGGGGAGTTGTATGATTTGTGCATATTACAAACCTAGAAAATGTGGACTTTTGAGGGTGTCCCACATAGAATTTATATTGAGAATTATCTAGCTCCTACGTGGCACATTTTCTCATACAAGTTCCCATTTTCTTGGATGTTTTATTGCTCATTTCTTGGATATTATGTGTGAGTGATTCTTGGTATGTGTTTCCTCATATTTGGATCTATATATCCTCATGGGAACCAATTGTTTCTATTTAATCCAATCACTAGTTATTGTGTGACTATTTGAAGCAATCAAGAATCTCTCTTGAAGCATCAAGCTCATTTCTCATGCTTTGTTATATGCTTCTTGTTGTGAATATGATCGTGATATCCTTGCAAACTACCTAGGGAAAATTTCCGTTATATTTATGTCTTTGGACAATTGGTACTCCATATATGGTAGATTTTATTGATCATATTCACTTTGGCCTTTGCTTATTTGCCTTATCTTTGGCCAAGAAAATGTTTTTCTATTTGCTCCCAAGCTTTCCTTGCCTCTTGTGGATCTTCTTATTTTATTTTTATCCCCTTGTGTTTTATTTAGTGTAGGTAGTAGTGATGATCTCATTTGTGGGCATTTTGCATTCAAAGGAAAAATTATATATAATGCTCTACTTATGGGGTATCTCTCCTATATTATCTAGAACATTGTTTTATGCTTCTTGATTTGATCCATTTTTTGCTTGGAAGCTCGATCCTTTTTATGTTGGTTCTTTGTGTGCCATCATGAAAAGTGTGAAGAGTTTGTTTTCGTTGGAACCTTGATCTCTTTGGGAGTTGGTTTTATCTCATTATTTGTCACTTGTTTTGATCTTGTAGGATGAGATAAACCCTTGAGCATTGGTATTTTTGTCTATTTTGTTTTCTCTTTGGCTTTGCCTAATTCATTTGTTGATATTGTGTTCCTTCATGTGTTGGTTTGGTTCTTTGATACAATTTGTACACCTTGTGCCAAGTCACACTTTTGTGTTCACTTGATTGTTTTCTTGGTGTTTTTGTTCAAATTGTATCTCCTTTTGGTTCTTGAAAGTCTTATGCATGCATATTTACTACTTGTATTTATTATGGCATGCTTGCTTTATTTGATCCAATATATAGGGGAATCTCCACCAAATCCTATGGGCTAAGATGTGCATTAAATGCAATTTCATATCAATATGCACATATTTTTGTGGAGGCGCTCCTATGTATTATAGTTGCACTAACTACTTTGGACCCAATTTTTTTGGGGACCATAGTGTACTTAATTGTGTTTTAGGTACATTGGGATATATATTGGGTGCTTGTATCTTGAACAAGGAAGAAGTGGCGTCTACATGTCAATTGGATGCAAGCTAGGATGATCAACAAATTCATATCTTCTTCGTCCTACCAATTATATCTCGGTAACAAGCATATCTCTCTCATGCATACATATCTTGTTCCAAACCTTTTGTAGGTTGTTGTCGGCATGAATTTGTGTACTTGCATATGTTAGATTTCTTGCTTTGGCTTTGAAGAGTTATCTCTATTGCAAATGTGTGTATGTTGAGATGATTACATATAATGGGAACTATACAAAATCATGCTCATGATTCACCAATCCTGAATATGTCAATCTAGCAATTTTGTTGCATATCGTTTCCTCAATATCTCTCATGTGCAATAGTGAGTATTTTTACAAATTTGATTTCTATTTTGTGATACTTGTTTCTTTTCTCCATATATTACTTATATCCCTACTTCCCTTGGTAATAGTATTAATGTATGGAGTATGTTGGTGTTTGAAGCTCATCGATGTATAATAAGATAAATTTGAGCCCTTGGGCATGCTTTCAAGCAAAACATCTTATTGGTATATTCTATGACTCCCGTGTTGCCTTTCATATGATTTCATGTGTATCTATTTTGTGTGTGCATGTTTCTTTGTGGGCATTTGTCTTTGTGATATTTTCCACCTAGAAATTTATACACACAATAGAAGATCTTTCTTTGGTTGTTTTTGCATTTCTTGGAAACCACCTCTTATTTCTTTTTGATTCTTCGGTGTCTTCCAAATTTTTGACCTTTGAGTGCATTGTTAAATGAGTTTGGAGGAGTGAGGAGTCCATGGTTGTGCAAGTTGTTTCCAAATACAATTACTATAATTGGTGCACAATCTTTGGGGAGCTTCTCTAATTCATTTAAGAGTGCTCAATTTCCTTCCTTCTCATTTCTTGTGGTTTAAATGCTTATGGGGGAGCGAGGATTCCATATTTGTGCATATCGTATTTAAATACAAGTATTCTAAACTTTGCACAAAGTTTGGGGAGCTTCTCTATTTTCATTTAAACATTTTTTTGTTGTTGTTTCTATTTGATATCATTTGTTAGTTTTTCAATTGGTCCTTTTGGATCTTTTGGTTGCTCGCTTCATTTGTTGAAGTTTATTTCCTTTTATTGTCTTTTTGCAATCTTTGGGTCCTCAATATAGTTTTACTTCCTCCCAAGTACTCATCATTTGACTTGTGCATATGCACACCTTTGGAGGAATTCTCACTATATTGGTCGTCTAGAACTTTTCACCCATTTTGGTAATCGATGCCAATGGGGGAGAAGTTTTGGAGGGTTTAAGGGAAGTTGTCCTTTGCTTTGATTTTTCTTTGATTATGTTCTTAAGCATTTTCCTATCATGCTCTTGCATCTTTGTGGCTGCTTTGCATGTTGAATATATAGAGGAAACTCAACCAGCAGTACGGTTGTGTCGATGCAATGAAATTCAAGTTCATCACACATGCATAGATTGTGGGGGGTTGCTCTATATATTGTGGTTTTACCAACATAACATACTTGTGTAGTATTTGATTTTGGGGCAACCTCTTTGGTTGTTAATTGTCATATTTAAACCCTCGCTAAGGGATTGTCATCAATTACCAAAATGGGGGAGGTTGAAAGGGCATGTATGCCCCCATGTCTGGTTTTGGTAATTAATGACAATCTCTATGGACTAATGTGTAAATTGAGTTTCACTTGTAGGTTTGTCCATTGACATCGCTTGGGCCATGTGTTGGTCTCAAGGTTGAAAGATGAAGAAATGTCCAAGGGCTTTGTTCCATTGGAATCATGAAGAAAGAAGGAGCTTGAAGATTGATCAAGACAAGTGCAAAGAGTTGCATCAAGATGGATCAACCTCAAGAAGGGATGAAGAAGGGAAAGCTCAAGATGCTCCATCTCTAGAAGACCTCATGCTTGAAGCTTTCCATCCTCGTGATCATGGAGTGATGAATACAAGTTCAAAGAAGA
Source organism: Avena insularis (assembly GCA_023614405.1). NCBI lineage: Eukaryota > Viridiplantae > Streptophyta > Magnoliopsida > Poales > Poaceae > Avena > Avena insularis. Next base: position 118,160,652 of record CM042689.1, on the reverse strand, counting down.
AGTTTCCCCATGGAGTCTGAGGGCAATTTGCAAGTCCTCATCTTAATCAAGAAAGAGCAATCAAGAAAGGTGTTCCCACTTGAGAAGAACAAGACGGTCTACATCAAGTTCAAGTGGATTGCTCAAGGCAAAGGTATGATCTTGATAGGGCTTCTCTTTTGTCGGTCCCGTGTTGTTGGGAGGCGGGTTTAGGATAGATAGATGTACTATCAAGAGGGGCTCTCAAGCGGGTGTCTCGATCGCATCGTTCGGAGAGAGCTCAAACCTTTGCATTCATAGCATCATATTTCTTGGTTGTTATTTGGTTCTTATCCATGAGAGGATCTAGATATTTTGGTTATCATCATAACAATCTCTAGTTCATCAAATAAGGATTTTCCTTGCTTATCTTATTGCATTCTTGATCGTGCGGGTTTTTCCGGCTCCACACCTTAGGAGATATCTCACATATATATATACTTGATATTTTCTCCCTTGCTGGTATCCAATATTTAACATTTTGTTGGTTTCTACTTGGTTTTATCTTCCCAACAAAATTGGTTTCATCCCAATCGGAGTTTCCAAGCTCAACTTCTTGTGTTTTGGGTTTTGGAGGTTTTACCGGTTCAACGCTTCTAGAGAGGCCATACCTTTCTAAATTTGGTTTTATCCTTCCATGATGTACTATGATGTTTCTTTGCATAATCTTGTATAGCTTTTCGTTCTCTTTAAAACGAGCCCAAGATCATCAAAAACGGAGTCCCGAATCAAAAGTTATTGAAGTTTTCGTGCAATGTTATCCTGCGTTTTTGCTTGAGCGGAAGTTCCGACCCAAGTTCCGGTCAGGTTCAGTAACTTGTGTTTCTATTTACTGGAAGTTACGGTGGGGGGACAGAAGTTCCGGTGGTGCACGAGTCTGGCCCAAACGGTCAGTTTTTCCTTGTTCTATTTAAGGGGGCTTCTTCCCCAATGGTTTCCCATCTTTTGAGCTCGTTTTTGCCCACCATTGTTGACCTATTTGAGCTTTCTTACTCCCTCTCCCTACCATGATTCTTACATATTTTTGAGGGAAAAGTGATAGGAGATCTAGATCTACAACCCCCAAGTCAAATCCCTTCTTTGTGAAGGAATCATTGGGATCTAGATCTTGGAGAGTTTTGTGTTCTCCTCTTGTGTTCTTCCTCCCTTATTCCCCCAATAAGGGAGGAATCATTGAGTGCCCGCCTTTTGTGGTGTGCACTCGGGAGAATAGGTTGAGCCTTTTGTGGCGTCGGTGAGTTGCGTGCTTCCACATCCGGGGTGAGGCCTTGTGTGGCGTTGGGTGAGCATCAAGACACCACACCTCGAGGTGAGCCATTTGTGGAATTCGGAGAGCATTGTGCCATCGCACGTCTCCAATGGAGATGTAGATTATTTGGAAGTGAACTTCAGGAAACAAATCTTCGTCTCCGCATCCATTGGTTATCTCTCAACCGAGCCCTTTACTTATGCACTTTACTTTGTGATAGCCATCGTGCTTGAAGTATTTATATCTTGCTATCACCTTGTTCCTTGTATTGCTTAGAATAGGTTGTTGGTGCACTTAGTTGAACCTAGTTGTTAGGTTTTGGATCAATAAATTAAACATTAGTTTTATTTCGCATTTACTTGAGCCTAAACCGTAATATTTTAAAAGCCTATTCACCCCCCCCCCCTCTAGGCGACATCCATTGCACTTTTAGTAATGTATATATTTGCATCGACGCGGATTTGCTCCCCACCATGCTACTTCCGCACACATGCATTGCCATTCGATATAGCCACCATATGTTCATGCAATATCCAGTCGGTTGTTGGCATTATTCTGCTAATGGCTTCCTCTTGCCATCCATCAAATTCTGCTAAGAATAGGCCATAGGATATGTCCTTTGTCCTTTCACGTGTGTCTTACACACCATCCTCAGATCGTTGTGGTTTCCATTTATGTCTTAGACATCATTGTCACATCGTTGTGCGTAGACATCATAGTCACATGGTTTGTGATTTTCAGAGGGTGCACTCGATACCTCGTACATTTGTTCTTGGCCCGGCCAACTGGCCTTGTTATTCTGTCGTCATTTTTATCATCCATTCCCGCGAAAGCTACATGGCACTATATATAGGCGCCAAGTGAACATGAGGTACCACAAAAAAATCACAAACACCATGCATGCACCATTGCTCACGGTTGTCAAAGGGCAGCAACATGCGAAAGATTTATGCACAATCTTCCAGCCCGCGTCGACTCTGTCCTGCGTGCTGCTTGATTAATAAATGTCCCAAAAGAGGTGAAAAACTAAACCACAAATAGTGAAATCTCAAAGACATAGGAAGGAAGGTGTAACCGAAATTCCATATATCGCACACTCTCATGCGGAATCGCCACAACTTTGTATTTTATTTGGTCAAGAACTATATATATATTGTATTTCCTATGAAAAAACATTTATATGACCCACGTAGACACCAAAGTCAAATTGCTAAAAAATAAAAAAAATGTGTTACATCTAAGTTCCCTTTTCTATTATTATTGCAGCCATGCAGGAACACCGGCTTGATGATCAATTGCATCTGTCATCTCCTGTTTTCCCACAAAACAATGTTATGTCTCTTTCCACACATCACATCGGGTGAATTTGGGCAATAAAAGGTGCACGTCGTTAGTAAAAGACCGCCATAGTTAGTATATGGTAACAAAGGTGTATTGGTGAACAAACAACTATTGATAAAAGTAGCAGTGCTTTTTCTTACATCCGAGGAATATTAAGAGGTGCTTGGTTATACCGGATGGTGACATGCGGACAACGACTAACAAGCGATACTAAACGACGGACTATAATGGGAAGATAAACAGACAAGAGGACGTGATTCCCTCTATAGAACATGCTGCTGCTAGGATTCATGGTTCGTCATTATCGGAGATGTCGATGATGACGATGTCCTTCCCTTTGCCACCGCCTTCATGTTTGTTGCTGGCTTGCTCCACTTTGACAGAAGGCCCTTCCACATCGTCGTATGTGATGTTGCGTATGGATTCAAGACAATCATCGACCGTATCGTTCTCCTTTATGTTTGCTTTTTGAGCAGCCCGGCTTGCTTTCGCTTCCATCTCTATATGGAGCGAGTCATGTACAATGAGCTTGTAGTCTTCAGCATCCATGTCGAAGTCAATGACGGAGTCGGTGTTGCTCGGTAAGGAGTAGTCCTTGAAGACGTCGGAGGGGAGCACCGACTTGACACCGTTAGCATCGCTGAGCATGGAGTGATGCCGAGGCGTCTCTTCATTTGAGAGTGTGGCATCGTGTATTGTGCTAGATTGGCTCGCCCTGGCGATACCCTCTAAATTATTTGGTGGTAGTGTCTGAGATGCTGGCGAATTGATGCATGTGGGTGAAAAATCGCATATATAAAACATCAAAAAAATTGATACCTTCTTGACGCCTCAATGGACCTGTGTCGACTAAGCGAGAGAACGCCCTATGTCATTTTGGAGAAATGTGTATGTTCTTGGTTCGTGGGAAGACGCATGTTCTTGGCTCTGTGTCCTAGCATGCATGACACGATGCATGTTCTTGGCTTTGTGTCTAAGCATGCGTGACATGAAAAAAATGCATGGTGTCATGGTAAATTTCAAAGCCAGATGGAGAGAACTTCTGGGTGTAGATGGGTAAGACCTTGAGAAGACCTCATGTGTGTGGATGGCATGCATAACACCATGGTAATAAATCGTGCGTGGATAACATGCATCATTTACTTATGAAATCAACCTCATGCTCCCGATACAATAGTCGTTAATTTCTCTAATGGGTTTATATCACATCCGTTAATCAAATTGTGCTCTCGGTTTTTAATCCTATGGTGTTGCGGGCATGCATAGCTAACCTAGTGAGTAGCCCACTATTTTCCATATTTGTATTCTTGACTCGTTGAGTCGTTGCATATTTGTTTCTTGTTGGTTCCATCATGAACAAGTGTGTAATGTTACTATCTTGTTTTCTATCTTGGGTTCAACAGGAATCGCTAAATCTGTATAGTCTCGTTTACGGGCGTTACAATGGTAGTGGCAGAGTTTCGACATGAGGAATGAATTGGTCTCTCTCTGGTGGATTTTCCTTCTCCTTATAGGTTGTTGTGGATAACATTAGGTTTTTAGTGGCCTTCTTTTGTGATTATGGTTGGGGTGCCTTCGCAAGAATTACGCCATTTGATCTAAGGCAACATATACTCTGGTAGCGTCTGGTAAGGTCTCATTGTACCATTGGTCGTTAAGTATTCTATCAATTGATTTCAGAAGCCTGTTGACTTGGGCAAACTTCGAGAGGTGATTCCTTTATATGCTAAGATTTCATCATTAATGTGTATTCTGCAAGGAAACTAATAACCAAAGGGATTTCCATATCCATAATAATTAGTGATTTGTTTAGAGAGATAAATTTATCATAATAATGAATCTGCTCTAAAGAGGATAAATTTGACTGTATTTTTTCTGTTTCCACTCATCACTACAAAAAGAAAAAAATACCACTCATCACAAAACAAAAATCAACAATAAAAATAAAACAAAACAAAAAGAATTTAAGACCTGACAGGAGCTTGCCACCACAAAACAAAAATGAACAACAACAAGAAGCTAGGACCTAACAGGAGCACATTAATCACCAAAATATGAAAGATGAGCACCTGAAACCCCAAATTGTTGTAGCGACATGCCACATGGGAGAAATGTTGCGCAGCAAAAACACTTCCAAGCAAAAACTCATCGGAAGAATGAGGAGAGGGTAAAGCGGTGAGCAACGACTATACTCGGGTTTTTACCGTTCGAAAAACCACGGTTTCCTTTTTATGGGTCGTGTTTGAGGGCACTGATCTGCGCCGCGGGTGGTCTGGACCTGTGAAAATCGCGAGATATCACAATTTTCATATGAACATGATCAAAATTGAATCGAATGATGCAATTGACATGGTTATACCCTACGGGTACGCGACATTAGCATACCTGGTCCAGCCCAAGGAAGGCTCACAAGAATATCTGTGATGCATGGAGATTTCCGGGTGGCCCAAGTACGTGACATCTTCGGATCCTTGGAGAGCAAGACTAGAATAGATAGAATATTCAAAGGGGCAAACCCTAAACTTGTAACCGACTCGATCTGTACCCGAGACCTGCCTAACTTTATATAAAGGCCAGGAGGGCACGGCGAGGAGGGCCAATCCTTTTTCCACCGCATACACAGCTCCACGCCAGATTGCATCTGCGCACCCCTGTAACCTTCGGTTCCGCCACAATCAAGAGCAGACAAGCAGGAGTAGGGTTTTCCCTCCGGGGGCCTGAACCTGAGTAAATCTCGTGTCCCCTGGTTGCTTGTCTGTTAACCGTTCCGTGATCTCCAGCACCCCCATCTTCTCCAAAACCCAAGCTCATAACAATGGGCATTGACGAGTCGAAACCTCGTCAATTGGCGCCGTCTGTGGGAAGCGGGGCGCTGATTGTGCGATCGTGATGGTCCCTACCAAAGCGATCTACAACTCCTCGACGAGGGAGAGCCATCTCCTCTTCGACGCTTTCGACTTCACCGCCCACTCGCTAGCCACCATGAAGGACTTCGAGCCCGTAGGCGACGGGCTCGAGATTCTGTTCGGGAGCTTCTGGTTCCAGGTGGGACAGACCGGCACTCTCCGCCTCCCAGAGGCGGTGCCGCCATCGATCGGCCCGCCTCGTGGGCCCGCATCCAGCGTGATGCAGCGCGCACCAACACTGATAGAGGAGTCATACGACAGCAGCAGCTGCAACTCAGATATGTGCGACCCCTCGTCGGATGAAGGAACCTACGGTTCCAGATCCGAAAGCTGTTGCTGCAGCGATCCAATCCGCGAGCACTACCAGTGCGCCGTGGTCATCCAAAGCAACGTGGAACAACCACCAGGTTCGAGTGCCCACGTGCCACCACCCAACCCACAGGGTAGAAACGGAGAAAACACGAGGCAACCAACCCCCACCCAACGAGGACGACCCCGATGCCCATTGAAGAATTCACCTCAACGAGGAAGGATGGTACCAGGCATGCGAAGCCGTGGCGGGCAACAAGGTACTTCCTGTGGACACTTCACGGGCAGGTGAAGATGCAAGAGGTACTCGATAAACGCAAGCAAGAGGCTCCAGCTCGCACGGCAATCAAGCCAACAAGCATCGCTCTCGCACGGATAACATGGATCCCTCTACACGTCGCGAGGTGACTCGAACCCTCAACCGTCCTTCATGGAGATGGACGCCAACCGCAACGTCATCCCGAAGATGCCGCAAGCTACGATCATGGAAGCCACCACATATCTCGTGTCCCATCCACCTCTGGTGGGGGACCCAAAGAGAGCTATGCACAAGTCCGCACTAGCCGTACTCTGACTCGTTGGAGCTGCGCTCCACGAGGAGGCTCCTATGGAGCCAAAGAAGAAGGCTACGGTCAGATTCAACCGTAGCCCCACACACTCATCGGACGAGGAGGAAGCCGAGCACGATCTGCCTCGGCGCAGAGCCCAAGACATCGCAGCGCGACTCGATGCTCGGCGACCTTGCTCAGCGCAAGGTCAACAAAGCCTAGCAGCGCTGCTCATCCGAATCCGAAGAGGATGACGAAAAACTCTGCGGAGCTCGATGCTTCAGTAGATATGTTCGGCGAACACGGATGCCGAGAAATTTCAAGCTCCCTTCGGACACTCCGAACTTCGACGGCACGCAGGACCCTAAGGCGTGGCTCAGCGCACCTATCCGTCAAAATGCACGACGGAAACAAACATCGCCTGCAGTGCCTTCATCTATGGTGACAAGCCGGCAGCGGCTGGCTCAAGACTCCTCGGGTTCCATCCAGCTGGGAGAAATGGTGTACAGTTTCATCCAAACTTTAAGTACTAGCAAGAGGCCAGCCTCGATCGAGGCTGCGAGCACGCACTCAACGAACGGGCGAATCCATTCGCTAGTACATACTACGCTGGTCCAACATCAAGAACTCCGCAGCACACATCTCTGAGGAGAGAACGATCGACGCCTTCAAAGATGGCATCAAACGCCAGGACTTCAAGGAAGGACTTGGGCGAGTCAAGCCCAAGACACTCGACCACCTCATGTACATCGCCAACAGGTGGGCAGATGGCGAAGATTCCGTCCACCAAGCACATTCGGACGAGGAAGATGACTACGGCCACAGACGTGAGCGCCATAGCAAGCGAAGGTCGCGTGTCTACGACGATCGCGACGGACCTGACATGGTTGCGGCTCGCTACACCGAACACCGCAACAAAAATAACCGCAGCAGCGGCGGATACCGTGGAAACAACTTCGGCGATGGAGGATGCCCAACACAAACGTGGCAGCGCCGCAGCCGCGACGAAGAACCCTTGGCATACGACAAGTTGTCGGGCCCATGCACCATCCACTTCTACATCGACAAGAAGGATGGCAAAAAGAAGGCCAGCCACATGCTCAAGGACTGTCGCGAGTTCCAGAAACTCAGCGAGGGTTTTGCCCAGATGAGATAGCAGATCTCGAACCCTGGGTTCGGACATGCACCTGCATCAGGCGACATCGCCCATGGAGCTCCTACACCACCACCCGTGGGACCTTCGAATCACGCGATCGCGCCCATGCAAAACAACGGCGTAAACGGGTACCCCGCGCCGAAAGGGTCCCTGATGATCCAAAAGGGACGCCCAACAAACAGGGTGCAAAAGAATATCACCCGCCAGGTCAGCCTGGCTGTGACCGCTCCACCCTCCATCCCTGAGTACCTCAGCGGTTTGGAGTCCTGCATCACATTCAGTCGTTCGGATCACCCCCGCCAGATCCCTCGCCCAGGTCATGCTGCCTTGGTGCTTGAGGCGCAGATCGGAGGGTTTGAGATGAGCCGCGTCTTCATGGACGGCGGCAGCGGCATAAACCTAATGTTCGCTAGCACCCTAGCAGCAATGCGGATCCAGCTGTGCAGCCTGGAACAATCCGACACAACGTTCCACAGCATAGTCCTAGGGAAGGGCATATTTCCCCTGGGAAAAATATGGCTCGATGTCATCTTCGGCAAACCCGAAAACTTTCGGTGTGAGCGGCTCGAGTTCGAAGTGGTGGACTCCATCACAATACCATGCCATCCTCGGGCTCGTGGCATTCGCAAGGTTCCTGGAAGTACCGCACTATGCGTACCTGCTACTCAAGATGCCAGGGCCTAGGGGCGTCATCACGGTCTAGGGCAGCTTCACCCGATCCGACCACTGCGACAGAGACTTCAATAGAATCTCGCTGTCGTTCGGCATGCAGGAGGAACTCACAAGGCTTCAGGAGGTGACAGACAACGGGGCACCCCTAGTCTCCATGCAAAACGCACCCGACATGTCATTCGACACAATAGTCAACACGAAAAAGGTGCAAGTCCACCCGACGGACGCCTCCAAGACGGTGCTGATCGCCAATGACCTCAGCCCCGCATAGGAAAGCGCGCTCATCGAATTCCTCCGTGAGTGCTGGGAAATCTTCGCTTGGTGTCCTGTGGACATGCCAGGAGTTCCCAGGGAATTCGCCGAGCATGCACTCAATGTGTTTCCAGACGCCAAGCCCGTCAAACAGTCAATTCGACGATTGTCCAAGCCACGGGCCGAAGCCGTCAGGGTCGAAGTCAATAGACTGCTCGATGCCGATTTCATCAGGGAGATCAAGGAAAGCGAGTGGCTGGCAAACACTGTACGGGTCCCTAAAAAGAACACAGACATCCTGCGGATGTGCGTGGACTTCACATAGCTCAACAAGCACTACCCGAAGGATCATTTCCCTCTCCCTCGGATCGATCAGATCATCGATTCGACTACAGGATGCGAGAAACTCTCCTTCCTTGACGCCTACTTAGGCTACAATCAGATTCGACTGAAGGTCGAAGATCAGGAGAAAACGACATTCATCACGCCGTTCGGAGTATTCTGCTACAACACAATGCCCTTCGGGCTGAAGAATGCAGGTGCCAAGTACCAGTGGTGCATGCAGGCATGCCTGAAGAGCCAGATCGGCCGCAACATACAGGTCTATGTCGACGACATAGTAGTTAAGACAAGGGAGGCCAAGACATTGATCAACGATCTCCGCGAGACGTTCGACAACCTCGATCACTACAAGATCAAGCTGAACCCAGAAAAATGCGCCTTTGGCGTCCCATCTGGCCAACTGCTTGGCTATTTCATCTCTCAGCGAGGGATTGAGGCGAACCCGAAGAAAATCCGGGCCATACTGGCCATGGAGAAGACGAAGAACCTCAAAGGTGTCCAGCAGCTAGCTGGGAGCATCGCGGCGTTGAGCAGATTCATCAGTCGCATGGGTGAGAAGGCCCTGCCTTTCTACCAGCTGCTATGCAAAGCAGAAAAATTCGAGTGGACACCTGAAGCAGACGACGCATTCGAAGATCTGAAGCGGCTGCTCTCCACCTCGCCTGTCCTGGTCACACCAAAGGAACGTGAGCCTCTGATGCTATACATAGCAGCCATGCATCAGGTGGTCAGCACCGTTCTCATGGTCGAACGACCCGAAGATGGCAAGACCCATGGGGTCCAACGCCCAATCTACTACCTCAGCGAGGTATTGACACCAACAAAACAGAGGTACCCTCCCTACCAGAAACTTGCCTACGGCATGTTCATGATGGCTCGTCGGCTGAGCCACTACTTCCAGGAGCATCAGGTGATGGTCGTCAACGAGGCGCCACTAAACAGAATCCTGAACAATCCAGAAGCTACAGGATGCGTAGCCCTGTGGGGCATCGAGCTATCCCCTCTAGACATAGTTTACGAGAAGCGCCATGCGATCAAATATCAGGTCCTCCCGAACTTCCTCGTCCACTGGATGGAGCTACAGCTGCCGGACACCCCGGATATGACACAGTCATGGACGATGCACTTTGACGGCTCCAAGCGTGAGGCTGGAGAAGGAACCGGCATCATACTGACGTCCCCGCAAGGCGAAAAGATGAAATACGTCCTCTAGATGAAATTTCGGGCCTCCAATAACGAAGCCGAATATGAGGCCCTCTTCCACGGCATGAAGATGGCCAAGATCTGCGGCACAACGTGCCTAGTCATCTACGGTGACTCGAATCTCGTCGTCCAGCAGACGATGAACGAGTGTGACGCTCACGCCACTAAAATGATCGTGTACCGCGCAATCTACAACTCACTCGAAGGAGACTTTGACGGCTGTGAGCTTCGGCACATTGGAAGAGAAAGCAACGAAGAAGCCGATATACTCTCCAACATCAGCTCCACCTGCGCACGGGTGCCACCAGGTGTGTTCCTCGAACAAATATGTGTGCCTTCCATCAAAAGGAAACTTCCCAAGGGATCAGCCGAAGAAGCAGAGCACTCGGGGGTTGCGCTACCCGAAGGACAGGAAGGACCCAAAAAACTCGACACGGAAGTCGTGTTGGTCAACCTGATGCAGGTTATGGAAATCTAAGAAACATGGACGCAACCGTACCTTCGGCACCTGATAAACAGAGAATTGCCTGATGACCCGACAGATGCCCGGCGCATATCTCGACAGTCCAAGGCCTTCACCATCATCAATGGCAAGTTGTACAAGTGCAGCATTTCGGGTGTACTCCAAAGGTGCATCACCATCAGCGACAGTAAAACCATCCTCCAAGACATCCACGAGGGCATTTGCGGCCATCATGCGGGCGTAGCGCCACTCATCGCCAAAGCTCTATGAGCTGGTTTCTCTTGCAGCCATGAACGATGCAAGGACATCGTCCAGAGGTGCAATGGCTGCCAGAGGTTTGTGGATAAACCACATGCACCAGGGTTAGAGCTCAGGCCCATACCTCTAGCACGGCCCTTCGCCCAATGGGGCCTCGACATGACCGAAAAACTACCCAAGCCTTCAAAAGGAGGCCACGTCTACCTCCTGGTCGCAGTCGAAAAGTTCACCAAGTGGATCAAAGCAATGCCCGTTACCAACCAAAAGGGCAAAACGGCCGTCAAGTTCTTCGAGTCCATAGTCTACATGTTCGGCGTGCCGCACAGCATCATCACGGACAACGGGTCGAACTTCATCTCCAAAGAATTCCAGGACTTCTGCGAAGGCCTTGGGATCAACATATCATACGCCTTCGTGGCACACCCGCAAACCAACGGGCAGGTCGAAAAGGCCAACGTCCTCGTAGGTGGCGGCATCAAGAAACGCCTACTTAGCCCACTCGAACGGCTTGCGGGAGCCTGGGAAGAAGAGCTACCCTCCTGAAAGAACATTTCATAATCCCTAGTGTTTTGTGTGTTAGATAACAATATCAAGGATTATTTAATGTGTGTTGAAGTGTTGCAGATCTTTACAATGAAAAAGGAAAAGGAAATCTGCTTTTGGGGGCGGATAATCTGAGAGGCAGAGAATCAGTCGGATTTTCCGGCATGAGCAGATAGTCCGCTCCATGGGGGTGGATAATCCGCCCCTCGAGGATTTTTGCCAAGTCTGGACCTGCGTCGCTCTCTGTATGGGGGCGGATTTTCCCCCGGACTTTCTGGCTCGGGGGTGGAGTTTTCCCCTAGGCCGGATAGTCCGCCCCTTGGGGGCGGATAATCCGCCCCTCAAGGAATTACGCCAAGTCTGGACCTGCGTTGCTCTCTGTATGGGGGGCGGATTTTACCCCAGAGTTTCCGTCCGGGGGGCGGAGTTTTTCCCCAGGGTGGATAATCCGCCCCCAAACTTCTTCAACTGCTAGATCTGGGCAGGGGGTATTTAAGCCTGCCTTCCCCCTCCTGCCAGACCTCTTGGTTCATTCAAAAAAGTCAAGATCTGATCTGCAACCTTCATCCAAGAGAGATCCACCTAGATCCACCCAAAGGCCCCGTCCCTTGGGGAATTGAAGGAGGAGGACTCGATCTTCAATAACTGCAATCAAGCGCTTCATCTCCTCTCCATTCATTTGGAGAACCTCTGATCTAGTATTTCTTACAAATATCTAGATCCTTGTTTTTGATTATATTGATAATCCTTGCTCTTATGACAGCTTGTTGTCATTACGGGAGCCCCCAATTCAGATGTGGGTGTGTGTCCCGGTAGAGTTGTAAAGGCACCGGTTCCCGCCTCGAAGTGTACCAATAGTGGAGAAGGTGGATCAGGCCTTTCGTGGCGAGATCCATCGGAGAATAGGGTGAGGCCTATTGTGGCGTGGTGGTCCTAGAACCGCCCACCCCTCCAACGCAGATGTACTTCCGTTGACAAGGAAGGAACTGCGGTAAAACAAATCCATGTGTCTCCGCGTGCTCCACTACGGTTCCCTCGATCCTCTCTTTACGTGCTTAGTAGCTAGGGTTGCATATAGGGAAATTCTCGTAGTTGCATATCTAGAGAATTTACTTTATGCCAAGCCTAAAATTGAAAAGGAATTAAAAATTGAGTAGCACCTATTCACACCCCCCTCTAGGTGCCCATACGATCCATTTCAATTGGTATCAGAGCCCCAACTCTTAATTCGGGCTTAACCACCTAATATAAGTATGGGTTCCAAGGGAGATGAGAGTGATGCTCCGGAGGTAGTCACCATGAACGATCTCAAGACGTTGGAAACAACCTTGGTTAGTTCAATGGAGGCTAAGATGGAAGATATGCGTCAATTGATAATGCATCTCTCCACATCCGCAGGATCACCTCCATTTAACTCTGAGGCTACCACTCCACAATCCAAGGAAACGGGTAAAGCCGATTCCAAAGATAACGAAGTGGTTGGTGATGTCACTAGCAAGAGCTCCTCCTCGAAAAAGGATAGTGGTAAGGAAGGATACAATGAGGTTTCCCATGTGTATTCTCATGATCCACCTATCCCACACCCACATATACATAATAGGGGTGATCCACCCAAACTTTCAGCATCTACTTTCATTCAATGGCAATTTTTGATGAAGTCTCATGTGTGTAGTTCCTCCATTGAGTTGTGGAAAATAATCGAGAATGGTCTTCATGTTGGAGATCCCAACAACCTAACAAGAAGAGAGGTTGTTGATAGTCAACTCAACGCTACATCTCTACACATGATCCAGCTTGGTGTGGGTAACAAAGACATGCCACACATTCAGCATCTTAGTACAGCTAAGGAAGCTTGGGATGCTCTCACTGAGCTCTTCGTCGGAAATGAAAGTATGAGAAGGAATAGATATGATGCTTTGAGCAATGAAGCTGAAGGATTTTATATGTTGCATGGAGAAAACCACGAGGACATGTATAGGAGGCTCAAGTCAATAGCCACCACTTTCAGGAATCATGGTGCCTCTCATGTTGATGATGCATGGATCAAGCGCAAGTATGTCAGTGCTCTTATGCCATTTGATCCCACAGATTTGAAAATCCTGCAAGGTAGGCATAACTACCACCTTATCACATCCAATGAGGTAATGCAAGAAATGTCCGCTTTCAAAGTGGCTGCCAAGAATGCCAAAGATGCTCATGCACAAGCTATGGGGATGAAAAAGGGGGTCAACATGGCCTTGAAGACTAGTGTGGTTGATCATGATGAAGATGACATAGAAGGTATGGACTGTCCTGAGGATGTAAAAAGAATCCATGGACAATACCTGGCCTTTTATGCTAGAAACTTTTGGAAAGACCCGGCCAAGGCTAAATCTGAACTAGAACGCAAGAGTGGAGCTTATGGAAGAAAGGAAAATGGTCCCAAGCTGAGAACATGTTTCAACTATGGAGACCGGCTGCACTTTGTAGCTGAGTGTCCATATCAAAGTAGGGAAGATAGTGGAGGAAGACTTATTTTCAAGGAAAAGTCAAAGGCTCCACGCAAGAAATAGTTTATAAAGAAGAATGCTCCCTTCAAGAAGCAACCAAAGATTGTTCTAGTGGCTCAAGAAGAATATTCTTCGGGAAGTGAAGATGAGGACGAGGATGATAGCTCTCGAGAGGTGGCTGCTATAGTCACCACATCTACACCAACATCACTCTTAGACTCCCCGAACGAAAACATCATCAACAAGAATGCTACTTGTCTCATGGCAAGAGGTTCCGAGGTAACTACTTCTAACTCTTCTTTTCCAAAGGCTACGATTGACATGGATGATCCTACTAGTCTTAAGGTTAAAGAAGAGATTATTGCTTTGGACTTTTTCTTCACTAACTTGCAAGTGAGCAAAAAATACGTTTTGAGGCTCTTATGGACCAGCTGGCCCAAAAATGTGAAGTTCTCCTCGGAGAAAAGGGCAGAATTGAAAGGGAGGATGCAATGGAATTGAATCCTTAAAAAATGCTCTAGAAGAAGAAGAAGAGGCTCGGGTTTCTCTTGAAGAGAGGCTTAAGTCCATTGAGGAGTCACATGAAGAAATAGTGGCTAAGCTTGTTAAGGAACGCGACAATGCATTCGCCAAAGCTAAGAATTTAAAAAGGGAAAAGATTGACTTTGGGGCTGCTCATGATAGACTCTCCGAGGAATTGGAGACACTTGATATCGCTCACAAGGCTTTGAAAAGTGATTTCTCCATTCTCAATGAGTCACATGATCAGCTCCAAATTCAATTGACCAAGTATGATGTTCCTAGAACATCTAAGTCAACATATTTTCACAAGGAAAATGTAGTGTGGAAGAAGGATTTGTCAAGGACATCACTCACAAAGATAAGGGTGTTCTTGATGAGGTTCTTGGCAAGCAAAAGTCAAATCTTGGTAAAGAGGGACTTGGGTATGTCACCAAGTCCAAGAAGAAGAAAAACAAGAAGAAGAAGACCAAGAATGTACAATCAAAGACAAGCACCGCTGAGAAGAATGTCACAAAAGACAAAACTAACAATATTGGTTTTGCAGGGTCTCATAATCCTAATTATGAACTCTTTTGTGATTATTATGGCAATTTTTATGCTTATTATGTTGGTCCTTTTGATGAATATGTTGCTTGGTCTATTTGGGTTCCAAAGACCCTTGTTACTAACATGAGAGGACCCATTGAAAAATGGGTACCTAAAACCAAGAAGTAATTCTCTTGCAGGGTATGCTTCCGGTGGGTTGAAATGGGTGTTGGATAGTGGATGCACTAGTCATATGATCAGAAGCAAGGAGATCATCACGGAGATGCGTCCCAATCATGATAATATTATAGTCTCCTATGGTGATAAGTCTAAATCTCAGGTATTGGGTCTTGGCAAGGTTGTGGTTGCTCACGATATCTCTCTCGTGGACGTCGTGCTTGTTGAGACCCTCGGTTACAACCTTATTTCTGTTCGTGCCCTTGGCAAGATGGGTTTTGCTATTTTCATTGATGATGATTTGGTGGTACTTTTGTGGAGCAAGTCTCTAAAGGTCGCTTTCGTTGGGTACATCGAAAATGACCTGTATGTGGTGGACTTTTCGGGGAAAACCACTTTGGGTCCGATGTGCCTATTCGGAAAGGCTGACGTGGGCTAGCTATGGCATCGTCGTTTAGCCCATGTCAACATGAGAACTTTGCAAAGTCTCCACAAGGGTGGCCACATCCTTGGACTAAAAGATAATGTCTCCTTTGCCAAAGATCGTGTTTGCAGGGCTTGTGTTGAAGGCAAAATGCATGACTCTCCCACACAAGAGGAAGACTATTGTGTCTTCAAAGAGAATCTTGGAATAACTTCATGTGGACTTATTTGGTCCTCCATCTCATGCCAGTCTCGGTGGGAAGAAGTATTGCCTGGTCATTGTCGATGATTACTCAAGATATACATGGGTCTATTTCTTCAAGCTAAAGAGTGAGACTCAACAAACGGTCATTGACTTTGCCAATGAAGTTCAACGTCAACACAATGTTCCTATCTTGGCAATAAGAAGTGACAATGGCTCTGAATTCAAGAACTACACTTTTAATGAGACATTAATATTCCGCCGCGTACACCCCTCAACAAAATGGTGTAGCCGAGAGGAAGAACAACACGTTGATGGATATGGCAAGATCAATGTTAGCTGAATTCAAGTCTCCTTACAACTTTTGGGCTGAAGCCATATCCACCGCTTGTCACTCGTCTAACCGGCTCTACCTCCAAAAAATCTTGGACAAGACTCCGTATGAAATACTTACCGGTAACAAGCCCAACATCTCATACTTCAGGGTATTCGGGTGTTAGTGTTTCTTTCTTATCAAAGGTGTCCGCTTGTCTAAATTTGAGTCCAAGACTTTAGAAGGTATTTTTGTTGGTTACGGTGCCGAATCCCACACTTATAGAGTCTACAACAAGCTCACTGGGACTGTTGTAGAATCTTGTAGTGTGGAGTTCGATGAAAATGACGGCTCCCATGTGGGGCAAGTTGATGTTCGTGATGCAGATGTTGAAATACCCCAAGATGCCATAAGAAGAATGGGCGCGGGATTTTTCCGCCCCATTGAGGAACCCCTTGTGGCGGATTGGGAAGGACAATGCTCCACTCAAGTGGAGCCCTCATCTACACAAGATCAACAAGCCCCTACTGCTGGAGAAAACTCTGCACCAACACCACAACCTGTTGAAGACCATCAATCTTCTAGGACAAATGATAGTCCTAGGCCGGACTATCCGCCCCCTCCAAGGGGCGGACAGTCCGCCCCTGGCACTCCAACTCGTCTCAGGGGATCAGAAGAAGAAGAAAATAGCCAAGAAAACTCCAAGCCGGATTCTCTGGCCCCCGAGGGCGGATTATCCGGCCCTGAAACTCCTAGCTCTGTCAGGCATTCACAAGAAGAGCAAATTGTAGCCACATCTCCCAAGCCGGATAGTCCGGCCCCACCAAGAGGCGGATTATCCGGCCCTGAAGAACATGTTCAGCAGCAAGCTCATGTTGTCAACTCAGATCAATATCAAGGGCAAGGTAGTGGACAAGACAAGGATACAAATGCTGAATCAACTCCTTCTAGAAACAATAAGGACACTGAGGCTCATCGCAAGGCTCGTGCTGATTGGAACCTTGAGCTAAGGGGTCACACTCTTGACAAGGTTGTCGGTGATCTGCGAAGAAGGGTGTCTATTAGAAGAGAACTTGCAAGCTTCTATGATCATCAAGCTCACATTTCTATGTTTGAACCAAAGAAGGTCTTTGATGCTCTTGAAGATCCCAATTGGGTGGTTGCAATGCATGAGGAATTAAATAACTTCGAGCGCAACAAAGTTTGGAAGCTCGTACAGAAACCCAAAGAATGTTGCAATGTTACCGGTACCAAGTGAATTCTCAAGAACAAACAAGATGAAAATGGCATTGTTGTGAGGAATAAAGCAAGACTCGTGGCTCAAGGATTCTCTCAAGTGGAAGGAATTGATTTTGGTGAGACTTATGCTCATGTGGCTCGTGTTGAATCCATCTGTATCTTTCTTGCCTATGCCGCTCATCAAAATTTTAAATTACAGCAAATGGATGTTAAGAGTGCGTTTCTTAATGGTCCACTACATGAGTTGGTATACGTCAAGCAACCGCCGGGTTTTGAGGACCCCAAATTCCCGAACCATGTCTACAAACTCTATAAGGCGCTCTATGGCCTTAAACAAGCCCCACGTGCGTGGTATGAGCACCTTAAAGAGCTTTTGTTAGACCGTGGATTCGAAGTTGGGAAAATCGATCCCACTCTTTTTACTAAAAAGGTTAATGGGGAGCTTTTTGTATGCCAACTATATGTAGACGACATTATTTTTGGCTCTACTAACCAAGCTTTTAATGATGAATTTTCAAAGCTTATGACTGACAGGTTTGACATGTCTATGATGGGTGAATTGAGGTTCTTTCTTGGGTTCGAGATCAAACAACTTAGAGAGGGAACTTTTATTAATCAAGCTAAGTACATCCAAGACATGCTCAAGGTTCAAGATGACGGATCTCAATGGCGTTGCTACTCTAATGCAAACAAAGTGTCATCTTGAACTTAATCCCAAGGGTAAAGACGTGGACGAAAAGGTATACCGATCCATGATCGGATCTCTCCTTTACCTTTGTGCATCTAGGCCCGATATCGTGTTAAGTGTAGGAGTGTGTGCAAGGTACCAAGCCGCTCCTAAATAAAGCCACTTAGTGGCGGTCAAATGAATCTTCAGATATTTGGTTCATTCCCCCAAATTTTGGGTTATGGTATCCCAAAGGTTCAAGTTTCTCTCTATGTGGTTACACTGATTCAGACTTGGCTGGGGACAAAGATTATTGAAAATCAACTTTTAGTGCATGTCAATTCTTGGGCATGTCTCTAGTGTGTTGGTCTTCAAAGAAACAAAATTGCATATCACTTTCAACCACCGAAGCTGAATATGTTGCTTATGCAAGTGCTTGTACACAATTATTATGGATGAAGCAAACCTTAAAGTAATATTGTGTCAATTGTGACAAAGTGCCTCTTTTATGTGACAATGGAAGTGCTATCAAAATTGCTTAAAATCCGGTGCAGCATACAAGAACAAAACATATTGAGATTCGCAATCATTTCATTTGGGATCATGTTGCTCGTGGCAATATTGCACTATCCTTTGTGAGCACGAAGAACCAATTAGCTGATATTTTCATGAAGCCTCTTGATGAAGCAAGATTCTGTTATTTGAGGAATGAGCTAAATATCATAGATTCAAGGAGCTTGGCTTGACTACCCTTGCACACTCACTTGCTTTTATTCATGTATTTGGTTTAGATGCGGGCATAGACATAGGGGGAGTGTGGTCCTAATTGATTGGGCTAACCCTCCCCCATAATGCCGAAAGCAAGACAAAATCATTTCCCTTAATATCATTTTGTGATATGTGGGTTATTGATGAGCATTGGTTTTGAACTCAAGATACATCTTCACAGTGTCATGCCATGCGCTCCAACATGGTGGCTTCGGCCACCGCTCTCTTCCTTGAGAAGAGTTGGTTTATAATGGCTCTCTTTGGATTTTCTTGCATATCTTTTGTTCTTATGGAAAACACATCCAACTTTGGCTTTTGTTTGATTTGTTCTTGCAACTTTGGGTGTGTAGTACCATCACAGTTTGTTGCTCTAAACCCAAGCCTTTCTCCCTCCTTGAACCATCTATTCTTGCACACAAGTCCTCTATACACCATCGTGGGGTTTTGCAAGGATGCTCCGGCTTGAATCTGTCTTTACAGAAAATTCAGAGGGGGCGGACTATCCGCCCCAAGTGGGGGTAGATTATCCGCCCCGGGCATTTTCTGCCTCTAAAGTGCTAGGTAGGGGAGGCTAGGCTCAAACAGAGCAGCCAGCCCTCCCCCAAACCTAGCTCTGCCCCTAGCCGCCGCCGGAGCTTCAGCCCCTCCCCGGAGTCGATTTGACCACCGGATTCTTCGGTCCCTCCCGGGATATTATTCCCCTAGCCTCCGGGTATCTTCTCCTCCACGATTTTCCTCCAATGAGTGAGGGTAACTCCCTCATCTCTCTCCTTTTGTATGGGATTCATTATTCTTGGTGTAAATCTCGTTGTAGATGATACTATGTGTTTCCCTTGCTTGTTAGAATCAGTAGTATTGAAACCCTAGTGCCCGATCTGTTTTGCCTTGGTAAATCTGGGCTATTCCAGAATTTTCCTGCGAGGAACGGATTATCCACCCCTGGCAGGGCCGGGTAATCTGGCCTGGAGATTAAAAAATGGTCTGGTTTGGTTCTGATTTCCGCGATGCACATCCTTGGTTCATGGATTGTTTTTCTACTATTTATAACATTTATCCTGGACTTGTGTGTGTACTTATCTCCATGCTATCCCTCTCATGCTTTTCACAGGTGGTTCCAAGGCTACTAAGACCTTCACTCGTCATCCCCGTGCCTGTTATCTCAGGCCCACTGCATAAGGGACGTTTATTGACAAAACAGAGGTTCACAGAGCAGCAAGAGAGGCTGAACGGATGGCAGAGGCAGCAAAGAAAACCAAGAGGACTGCATATCGCGAAGGCAAACAGTCGCAGACCAACTATAAGGCTATGGACAGTATTCAGTATGCCACCATTCGCCAAACTGATTACTATGATGAGGCTGACAGTGATGGTCCCCCAGAGGACTCTATGTTTTGGAATGCACACTTTCGGGCTATTCATGATGATGTGTATGCTACTCTCAAGCTTCGCCCCATGCATCCCATCAATATGACTGAGGCCCAAACCAAAGCAAGACTCCGTGAAGCTTTGGATGTGACTAACAAGATGGGGTTGCACCACCTTATGACTCTCCAATGCAGCTATGATTCCTCGGTGGTGAGGCAGTTTTTCTCGACACTTGTGATTTGCGGTGATGAGCATGGCACTATGAAGTGGTTGACTAGGACAACAATGATTCGGTCGGACTTTCGCATTTTTGGGAAGGTTCTTGGGTATGCTTTCCATGGCCGTGACACTCCTTCTGGCCACCACATCATTTCTCCACTCAGGCCATCCAAGGACACTATGCTCGCTCCATGTCTGACATCTGATGGTATTGCCGGTACTTTCGCTGGACTCTCTCCTTTGTATGCCTCCCTTGTTGGCATATTTAGGGAAAGCATATCTCCTAGTGGAGGCAACAATGACAAGATCCGCGGTCACCTGGTTCCTCTCCTCGCATTTTCTCATGAGTGTGCCACCAATTCTGGTTCAGCTACAGGGTACAAACTAGATGTCATGGACTATATATATCATGACATGACGGATGCTATGATCAACAGCCTCTCCATCCCATATGCCCCTTTCATTATGATGCTCATCAAGCATATGTTTCCCCTTGAGGACTTTGGCACTGATTTGGATGGTGTTCACAAGCCCAAGAAAATCTACAACAAGGCTCGGAAGACCCATCACCCTTCCACTGCTCTTGAGCCCTTCATGCGTGATGCAAGGGCTAGTGGTCGTCGTTCCACGGTGTCCCCAATGGCACGCAAGGTCAAGCAGCTCAATTGGTTCCAGCGGACCATCCTTTGCATGGGCATAGATACTCACAACGGCCAATATGAGGAATACCAGAGGAGCCATGAGATGGCACACACTCAGCAGCTCATTCTACATCACGTGTCTGGTGCCACTGGCAATCCACCTCCTCCTACTGCTCCAGAACCATATGCTCAGTGGAACACTTCAGGGATCAACTATGGAGAGCTTGAGAGTTGCATGTTTCCTCCACCTCCGAGGGCTCCTACTCCTCCAGCTGATGACGATGATGATGAGTATGATGAAGAGGAAGGGGACGGGGATGACTACGATGAGGATGAGGAGGCGTGATCTTATGGGGCGTTAGCATCGCTCTTCTTCCTTTTTGGCGTTTCGATGCCAAAGGGGGAGAAGTAGTTCTATTAGGTCTCATGGATTTGCATGGGTCGGGCGCAAGCACTTGTCTCTTTTTTAGTCGTTTATTTGATTGCTTGTGCCCTTTTAGCATGAACTTATATGTTATTTGTGCTTGGTTTATGTAAGACTCTGTCGTGCTTTACTCTGTATGGTCCTCTAGAATTCTGGATTTATATTATGGATCTACTTGTATGGAATTCTGGATTTATCTATGGAGTCTGGTATTCTATTTGATGGTATATGGAATCATGGGATTATCTAGTGTATGCATCAATATTGTGGGATGTGCTTGGATCCTAACAATCTCATTATTTTATTTGGCTATATTCACACCCCGGTGGTATAACCTTGTTCCCTAACTCACCTTGTTTTAATTGTCTTTGTTATGAAAGTTGCGGACTCTCTAGTGTGTGCATTTGTATTCAAATGCAACTTATAAATATGCACATATCTAGAGGATCCTCTTTCATTTGGTTTAAGGTGTTGTTAGTAGGTTTCTTTGCAAATCCTGGTATTGTCATATAACACCAAAAAGGGGGAGATTGAAAGAACATTTCATAATCCCTAGTGTTTTGTGTGTTAGATAACAATATCAAGGATTATTTAATGTGTGTTGAAGTGCTGCAGATCTTTACATTGAAAAAGGAAAAGGAAATCTGCATTTGGGGGCGGATAATCCGCCCCTACCAGGGGCGGATAATCCGCCCTACCCCATACCCAGAAGGGCGCAACCCCCAGCGAGGGGGCGGAGAATCAGCCGGATTTTCTGGCATGGGCGGATAGTCTGCCCCATGGGGGGCGGATAATCCGACCCTCGAGGATTTTCGCCAAGTCTGGACCTGTGTCGCTCTCTATATGGGGCGGATTTTCCCCTGGACTTTCCGGCTCGGGGACGGAGTTTTCCCCTAGGCCGGATAGTCCGCCCCTTGGGGAATCGAAGGAGGAGGACTCGATCTTCAACAACTGCAATCAAGCACCAAGTCTGGACCTGTGTCGCTCTCTGTATGGGGGCGTATTTTCCCCCGGAGTTTCCGTCCTGGGGGCAGAGTTTTTCCCCAGGGCGGATAATCCGCCCCCAAACTTCTTCAATGGCCAGATCTGGGCAGGGGGTATTTAAGCCCGCCTTCCCCCTCCTGCCAGACCTCTTGGTTCATTCGAAAAAGTCAAGATCTGATCTGCAACCTTCATCCAAGAGAGCTCCACCTAGATCCACCCAAAGGCCCCGTCCCTTGGGGAATCGAAGGAGGACTCGATCTTCAACAACTGCAATCAAGCGCTTCATCTCCTCTCCATTCGTTTGGAGAACCTCCGATCTAGTATTTCTTACAAATATCTAGATCCTTTTTTCTATTATATTTATAATCCTTGTTCTTGTGACATCTTGTTGTCATTACGGGAGCCCCCAATTCAGTTGTGGGTGTGTGCCCCAGTAGAGTTGTAAAGGCACCGGTTCCCGCCTCGAAGGGTACTAATAGTGGAGAAGGTGGATCAGGCCTTTCGTGGCGAGATCCATCGGAGAATAGGGTGAGGCCTATTGTGGCGTGGTGGTCTTAGAACCGCCCACCCCTCCAACGCAGATGTACTTCCCTTAACAAGGAAGGAACTGCGGTAAAAGAAATCCCTGTGTCTCCGCGTGCTCCACTACGGTTCCCTCGATCCTCTCTTTACGTGCTTAGTAGCTAGGGTTGCATATAGGGAAATTCTCGTAGTTGCATATCTAGAGAATTTACTTTATGCCAAGCCTAAAATTGAAGAAAAAAAATTGAGTAGCACCTATTCACCCCCCCCCCCTCTAGGTGCCCATACGATACATTTCACCTCCGTCCTCTGGAGCTTGCGCACAACGCCGAACAGCTCAACTGGCTACACGCCCTTCTCATGGTGCACGGAGCTGAAGCCGTGTTACCTACAGAAGTACGCCACAAGGCCCAATGGGTCGTTGCCTACAGCGAGACCGAATCTACGGCCGCACTCGAAGACGTTGTCAACACACTTGACGAGGCTCGGGACATCGCATCTCACTCGGTGGTCTACCAGCAGAGCCTCCACAACTATCACAGCCGCCGGCTGCGCCCAAGGTCCTTCGTCGAAGGAGACCTCATCTTACGACTCAAGCAAGAGCGGCCGAAAAAGCTAGAGTCACCCTAGGAAGGACCCTACTTCGTCACCGAAGTCATCCCAGGTGGCGCCTACTGCCTCAAGCACGTGGAGTCTGGAGTTGCATACTCCAAGCCATGGAACGTCGCACAATTGCGACGCTTCTGCCCCTAGCTATCTCTCTTTACTTTCAATAAGGCTACTCAGCCAAACAATGTACCTCCTCGTTACGATATGAATAAAAGGTAAGTGTCTCGCCCGAAAATTTATCCCTTTTTCTTACACTACTTTCTGTTGCAACACACTCGGGGGCTCCGCCTCACCTCACGACTTCGTCGACTGAGGATAACGCATGTACACCTGAGTAGCTGATCACGTCAGGCTAACAAAAAGGGCATGCATACAACCAAGCACCACGTGCTAATACAAATAACCTTTACAACAAAGGGCACAACAAGCTCACTCGAAATATACACAAGTTTTACATCTATCTTTTTTACATGGCCTACCTATTCTGAAGGATCACATGCACCCGATGCTCAAAAAGATCTACAATCTCTTCGGCATACTGCCTAACAACCGCGTAATGTGGGCGCATATCCCATAGGCCACCATCTGGTCGAGGGGGTGGCCCAGCGGCCACCGCCACAAGATCAACATCAGGGCGACGCAGCCGAACAAGGGAAAGGGCGGCCTTCACCCCCGCAACCAGCTGGTGCTGCACCAACTCCTTGACGTGACCTACATCTTGAAATTTCGCTAGCAAACCCCATAGAGTCGAAGGCGCCTCATCAAGGGGAAACATGACGTGGACACCAGAGAAGTCTTCACCTGCCTTAACACCCGCGACACCTGATGAGCACGATCCTGCACAGTCGCAAGGACCGTGGCCCGGTCATGGTCCATACAAAAAAATCCTCCGGCTTCCATATCCTATTGGGTTAGGCAATTGATCTGAACTGCAATGCGCTCCTTCTCCTCCCTCGGAACAAGGTTGGCACCTGCAGAAAAATACATAGTAAGATGACACACAAGCAAGGATCATCGAAAAATGAGCAGCAGCTCAAGAAAACTTACATTATAGCTGCTCGGCCAACCGCCACAGCTCCCCCATCAGATACTCCTCCCTGGCAGTATCTCGCTCCGCTTTTTACTTCCACACGTCCGCGTGGCCTTGGACGCCAAGTATCTCCTTCTCAAGGCCGCGGATGCGGTCACGAAGAAAAACAAGCTGCGACGCATCATACAAAGATGGTCGCGGCTGAGGGGCAGATGAAGTATCAACGGGAGCCTCACCCGAAGGTCCCTAAAGGAAAACAGGCAAGAATATGAACAACACATGACTGGACAACTGCTTGAAGCATCATTTATATACAACAAAAGGCCACTGCGTGGCACAAGTAAATTGGTTGACCAATATTACATCAAAAGAATAAGACAACTATCCTAAAGCTACAACGACGAGGCCTAAGCAGCCGCATCCGGAGTGGCCTTGGAGCCAGAGTGTCTGCTCTTGACCTCCTCCTGCTGCTTTGCTGCATACTCCGCTAGAAGGTCAATGAGCTTAGGCCCATAGCGCTTACAGCGAGAAGAGAAGAGAGCAAAATCTACCTCGGAGCCATCGGGAGCTGTTGGCATCTGAGAAGTGACCTGATGAAGATCCAACTCCACCCCGGACGCCATGGCCATAGCCAGCCCCATGGAAGCGCTGATGCCCTTCTGCTTGCGCTTGTAGGCCGTAGGTGCATCCGCTGACAGCGCATCCGCCAAAGAATCAACATCCTCAAGGGCAGCGCCCTTGGGAACGATCTCCTTGTAGAAGCGCCCGAGGATCTCCTTGGCCTTGGCAAGGGATCCAGCAGCAGTACCACAGCGGTCTTCGACCGCCGCGGTGGCATCGTCCAGAGCGCTCCCGCGCTCCAAGGCACTGCGATCGAATTCAATGCCTGAAGCATCTGGAGCAAAAGAAAGACAAAGTAGGAATCGAATAAGGGCATGGAGACAGAGCAGCCGAAAAACCAAAGACAGGTACAAGCACTTATCGGAAACGGCCTTGGCAGCAGCCATCAGCTTCTCGGCCACCTCCTTCTCGCGTGCAGCCACAGCAGTGGCGAGCTGATCTTCGCGATCCGAAGCTTCCCGCTGAAGGCGCTCCTTGGCCGCGGCTGCGTCAGCCAACTCCTGCTGAAGGCGCTCCTTCGCCCCAATGGCATCCTCATCCTTCTTCTCCGCTCACCCAAGGCTCTTTTTGAGAGCATCAAGCTGGCGAAGGGCAGCGTTATTTTCTTCTGCAAAAGCACCAAGAGCATACATAAGCAACACAATCTACAGACAAGCAAGCAGACGAAAAAGAACAAGATCAATTCAGCTCGTACATCGAAGTTGCCGCATGCTGGCCTCCAGCGCCAGATGTTGCTGCACAAGCAGGTTCGCACTATGCACAAAGGGCTGCGGAAGGAAGCAAAAGAAAACAATCAAGAAAGAATCAAGAAAAGGGCTCGGGGGTTGCGCCCCGCAGTGAGCACAACATCGAGCAACAACGACTAGACAAAGACTCGGGGGCTCCCCCCGAACATAAGGAAAAATAACTTACATGCTCAGATGGAGACTCCGAAGGTCCCGGTGTAGTCTTCTGGGAGAAGATTACTCGAGCCTCCTACGGAGAAGGCTTCGGAGCATCGCCCCCAGAGGTGGCCACCGTCTGAGAGGGAGGGGGCGTCATCTTCGAATCCCCTACAGTCCCCTGAGTGGCCTCACTAAAAGATCCCTCAGAGGAGTGACAGCAAGGAAAACACCAATAAAAAATAAGAAAACAAGAAAACAAGAACGAATAGCATCCTAAGGGACTTACGATTCGATGTCGCTCAAGTCAAATATGGGTAGCGCCCTCTTCTCTTTCTTCTCTTCCTTCTTCCTCTTGGCCGGTGGCTGTGGCGCCATAGCCCGCAGAGGCACGGCCAGAAAAGGTGAAGAGGAAGCGCCATCATCTCCGCTGTGGCAGACAAGGAACAGCGGGTCCCTAGGCGTCGACGGAGTCGAGGCATCCGAAGATTCGCTCGAGCTTCGTGCTCGCTTCTGGTCTCGCTTGCCTCGGGGCTTCCTCGATCGGCTATGGCGGCGGAAGCTCGGACTCAGAGTCCACAACTTCGTTGTCCGGCGCAATCGGAAACCTTTCGGGTAGTGGAGGCACCATGCTAGCCACCTTGAGCTCCTGCATAATGAAGACATAAACGTTCAGTACAAGCAATCATAAGGAAAAGCACTCGAAAAAAGGCGCTACACGCGCGTCGCAAATCTACACCTGCGGAACTGGTCTTGCGACACTGAAAGGGGGCGTCAGCGACTTCCTCGGAAGGTCCTCATCGGACTTGTACTTCAGTAGTGGCCGAAGAACTCTGTCAAGGTCCCCCCTAGAGAGCTCCTCAGCCAAAACTCTCGTCGGGTCGTGGCGGCCAGAGTAAAGGAACATCGGATGTGCCCTATAGCCTGGAGTGGCTGCACCCGATGTTTGAGGAAGGTCTGGATGATGTCCACACCGTTCACCTCCTTCTCCGCAACCATCTGGAGGGCCTCCACCCGGCGGTAGAGCTCCTCTACCTCCTCCACCTCGCCCTCCAAGATATGGTTCTTCCAGGATCTCTTCTTCAAGATCTCCTGGGTGGAGTCGAAAGGGGCAAGGACGAAGTTTTGCCCGTCCACTATGGAGTCGCGGATATAAAACCACTTCCTCCGCCAGTATTGGACGGACTCAGACATAGAGAAAGAGAAGAAAAGAACAGTAGATCAGATGGAAATGACGCAGCCGCCAAGCGGATAGACCCCGCCGGTGTCGGACTGCCTCTTCACAGAATAGAGCTTCCGGAAGAAGCCAAAGTGTGGCTTGATACCGAGCCAGCACTCGCAAAAAGAAATGAAGCAGGCGATGTGGAAAAGAGAATTGGGCGAAAGATGGTGGAGTTGGATGCCATAGAAGAACAATAGTCCACAAAGAAAATCGTGGACTGGGAGCGAGAGGCCGCGAAGAACGAAAGCGACAAACATCACCCGAAAACCTGCGGGTGGGCCAGGAGTTACCTCATCGCTGGGGATCTTGACGGCCTCCTTATCCTGCGGGATTAAACCCGCATCATGAAGCTTGCGCAGGTCACACCCGCGCGTCTCCGAGCGCCGCCATCCACCATCGGTGATGCAAGCGGCGGTGGTGTTTTTCTTGCCGCCGACAGCAGCACTTGTGCCCGCTCCGGTAGAGGCCTTCTTCGACTTCCCCATCGTGGCGCGTCGACGGCGATGGTGTGCGCACAAGAACGAGGAGGGGAACGATCGAAGAACGTCCAGTGCGTGCAAGGATGAGATCGTGAAAATGGAGGCAGTGAAAGCAAATGGCTAAGGGTGAAAACAAACTACAGTTTTCCCCACAGTTATAAGGACGAAGACGAGAACAGGGACCGTTCATCTAGAAGCCCTAACGCCAGGATCAGATCCAATCGTCCATGTGTCAACACAGCAGCGAACCGTCGCTCGCACGCCGTCCACTATGCACGGAAACCAAGGATACGCCGTAATTCTCGCCACGTCACGCATGACCAGTCAACTCCAAGTCAGAAAGTGGGACCCACGTTCATCCAGTCACGTCACCTCTGGCGCCGCATACGGTTGAGGTCACCGATCGTCAGCACTGACATCATCAAAACCACACTAGCAACGGTTAGAAATCTTCGGCTGACAGCTAAAAGTACTCACTCGAATCTATGATTTGAGAAAATACTCGGGGGCTACTCCTATCAGAGAGTTGGCCGTGCACCCGAGGCATGATTAAGGTAGCACACCAATGTTGACTCTTCGAGTCCTACACCGAGTCTACGACTCCAGTACGGACTCGGGGGATACTCCCATAGGGAGGATTGATTCAAGCATCCGAAAAAATTGTGTCCTATGGACCTGAAGCTAACAACGACTAAGTTAAAGTCTCTGCTCGAGTCTACGACTCGAACAGACTCTCGGGGGCTACTCCCATAGGGAGTGCTGGTCGCGCACCCTATGAATTCTTCGACTACGATCCTTCGGATCAAAATGCAAAAACTTTTTGGCAACTTTGCCCCAACCAATGCTAAGTGAGTAACATCCTCCTTGGCCACCTGAAACACCTCCGCGGTGATAAAATTTTGGATGATGTGTCTGCGATGCAAAGATAAGACTACAGATACCGTCTGATGGCCTGGTAACGCACCTGACTGCGATCTACTAGTAATAACCCATGCCAACAGGCGCAATGAAAATCCTAATGGACGCGTTGGGTACATCATTTGAAAAATACTGGGATTCGACTCCTATAAGACCTCAACGGCCTGAGTCGAATTATGCTAGCATCTGTTCCAGATTAGAGCCTAGGGACTTGAGTCTGAAGAAGATCGTGTTTTTTGTCCTAAGACAGTTAACTGACCCTGATCCATCAGGAGAGTCAGGCACACGCATCAACAATCCCTACACACTAAAATCATTCTTTTCTCTGATGAACAGAAATAGCTGCACCCGAAAGATTGAAGAGTCCTCAGCCTAATCTATGATTATTTGAACACTTTCAACTCTTGACATGGTTATACCCCTACGAATTACGACATTAGCATACATACCGGTCCAAGGAAGTCCCAGAAGACTATACGCGACATGTGGAGATTTTCGGATGGCCCAAGCCCGTGACATCTTCGGATCCTTGGAGAGCAAGACTAGAACAGATAGAATATTCAAAGGGGCAAACCCTAAACTTGTAACCGACTCGATCTGTGCTCGAGACCTGCCTAACTCTATATAAAGGCCAGGAGGGCACGGCGAGGAGGGCCAATCCTTTTTCCACCGCATACACACCTCCACGCAAGATTGCATCTGCGCACCCCTGTAACCTTCGATTCCGCCGCAATCAAGAGCAGACAAGCAGGAGTAGGGTTTTCCCTCTGGGGGCCTGAACCTGGGTAAATCTCGTGTCCCCTGGTTGCTTGTCTGTTAACCGTTCCGCGATCTCTAGCACCACCATCTTCTCCAAAACCCAAGCTCATAACAATGGGCATTGACGAGTCGAAACCTCGTTAGCAATAATTCACGGTTTTACATCAAATCGTCATGATCACAGTGACCCAATACATCATTGGGCAATGTTCAAACACATCTACCAAAAGGTTGCACATCCTAGCGTGATGTATGCAAGGGAATCAAGCGATGTCGTCGTCGTCGTCGAGCTCATTGTGAATTGGCCATCGCGAGAGGTTCATAGCTACATTGCGAGATAAATGAATTGGTACGCATCTACCTAATTCGTGCACAACATGGCAGGGGAATGAGTTCATACCTTTCGGCTCCAGTATCGAACATGTTGGTCGCGGGTTGGGGTGGCGCGACGGGCTGGGGCAGAGGTGTGGCTTGGGGCGTCGTGACGGGTGGAGGCAACGCGGTGCCGCGATTCACCACATGCTTCACCTTCTTCCCGTCCCCCGCCGCATGCGCACGCGAACGTGGAGTGGGCTTGTGAGTGACGACGGTACCCACTAGCGGCTGGACCGGAGCTCTAGGGACGGCGTGGGTGCCCAACCGCTTCCTCTTCGTGCCCTTGCTGCCGCCGACAATGGCATGGGCAACAGATCCCACGACGGGGGCGCCGCCAGCAAATCCATTTGTGGGGTCGTTTGCGGCAAATCCAGCGGCAGCGGGTGCGATTTGAGGCAGAGTGAGCTCACTGGTGGCGGACGCATGCTCGGCAGGGTCCATGCTTATAGATCCGATGGGCGGCGGCGTTGGAAAGCGAGTGGGACGGGAGATCAGCAGCGACGGTGTAGAAGCGGAAAAGTGATGAGCTGAAATGTCCATCCTGTGTAAACGCGTTTAGCAGTACAGGCTGCGCTCGATTTGGCCACATAGATGGGCACTCAGTTTTTGGCGTGGACAAGAAAAATAAATATGGACCAGACGTGCCCTCATATGTAAGGATCGACGCTCGGCGCGGATGGTAAAAATAAATACAGGACATACATGTTTTACGGGGACTGCCATACATGTTTCACGGGGACTGATCGGTGAAGAAAAAAATTTCACGCAAGTTGTAAACTGTAACACCCTCGGAATCGGCCCTATGCAAGTTTCAGCGATTCCCGCTAAACCCGCATAGAAACGATTCAAAGGTGCCCACCAGGCACTTTCGTGCAGGTGGAAAACGAAGTAATACCATTACACATTAGTCCACGATGGAACCCACAGAACATATATATATACAACATCGACTCCATGAGTCAAGA
Source organism: Avena insularis (assembly GCA_023614405.1). Taxonomy (NCBI): domain Eukaryota; kingdom Viridiplantae; phylum Streptophyta; class Magnoliopsida; order Poales; family Poaceae; genus Avena; species Avena insularis. The sequence continues at coordinate 118,130,053 of CM042689.1, read as the reverse complement.
ATACAAATATACAATACAAAGATCCAAATCACCTTGAAAACGATACAACGTCCGACTACGGACAAGATGCAAATGGGGCTAAGAGCCCTGAAGAATAACCAATGGCGTCCATAACCACCGAGCCAAGCCGGAAGGTAACCACCGCTAACGATGACGATCTCAAAACCTGCTTAAACAAAAGGGTGCCGACAAAGGGCAAAGGAAAAAGAAGCGGTCGATCGAGGCCGATTACGGCGAGACTAGAATTCAGCGGTCCTCGCCTACATAGGTATGGTGGACTGAAGCGGCAGCGTAGCATGCACTAAACAACCTATAGAGACTCAATACAACTGGCGGCTATCAGATAGGGATAAGAAAGACCTATTCGGATCCAACCTGAAACTATCACCACGCATACCCATCCTGGTATTTTCCCCTCGAGACCAAACGAGGAAGTCAACCGAGGAACTCACACAGTTGGCAGTTTTATTCATTTAGGTATAGTTGCGGCAATTACTAATCAGATATAGATAGCATGAGTCATCCTGATATTATAAACAATGGGCAGTTTTAGTTAACCATTCCGTTGTAGTTGCAGTACTTACTAGTCAGTTACATATAGCATGAGGCATCCCAAAACCAGCAGTTGTTGGTACTTTTATTTAGCCATTCCGTTGTAGTGAAGCTGATTACTAGTCATTATAAAGTCAAATTTATAGCACTACTTTAGTTATCGTTGTCTATGATCGAGATACTATGCTCCAAGTCGTCCATAACCGCGGACACGGCTTTCAGAAAGTTTTACCCTGCAGGGGGCACAAATAGCAACACACGCACGATCAACCTCGGAAAAAACTAAATGAAAACCCAACGAGGCATCACGACAGAGCAATTGCAAGATTCATATAATATTTCAGGGGGCCACCCCACCAAGCTACCTGCTACGAAGTTGGCCGGCTCCGAGATGGACCTAGTGGTTTGTGACGACGGCTGTAAACGACTGGGAACCCGAAAGTATGACTGGGCTTATCGATATCGCAAAAACGTGGCATGGGGTTCCAAAACAGTACAGGCACTCCACGCGCAATAGTAAATAAGCAGTAAAGCATGGCATAAGTACAGGATAGTAATAAATCCCCAAACTACTTTGTGGCCCCAAGAAATAATATATGACTCAAGCTCTAGCTAGGAGGATTCATGGTCCCACATGCGGATAGTGTGAATATTAAAAGAACAGGTATCAAGTACTCGGGGTCCTACGGGACACAAGTGGAGGTTAAAAACCAAATAACATCTATTGCCCACCTGTGCCTCTGCATTATTTACCTACTTTCAATTTTAGTTATTAAACGATAATTAAAGCCATGATCATCTCCAACATTAAACATGCGGCATTACTCCAACAACTGTGGTACTTGACGACACACAACCGCACTTGAGCAAGCGACTACGACACGCAGGTCCAACTATCTACCAAACAACAGGTAATAGGATGTGTCCAAGGCAATATAAGGCTGCAAGGGATATCACGGGTACGAAAACTAGAGCATCGCAACACAGATAGCAATAGATCAACAGGAGGAAATAAATACTATAAAGTAAAATAGGTAGAAAGAGGGAGAATGCTCGCCTGAAAAACATTGCCGAAGATTCATCCGAAGATCGGGTCGACACTCGCATCAACTCATCGGCCTAATCCGTGAAGAAGCAAAGCACTAGAAGAAACACCGGATGCACTATTTAATACTACGACAAAAGATCGGGCATGATGCATGTATGATGTGTGACATGGCAAAGGTACGATGCAATTAGGCAATATTAAGCGGAACCGGGGTCCGGACAATTAGTTAGATTGTTCATGTTGTTTAGTTACCCCGCAAATTAAATGTTGTCTTATCAAGACAAAATATTTCACCAGTTCGATGCACAAATTTAAATGGGAACAATATTAGACTAGATTCGCCCGCATATGGGCCCCATATTCAATTATTAGGTGAGTCGACAACATCCCCCAAACCACAATATGTGTGCAAGCATGAAAGTTTAATATGCAACAAGATATATCATATTTTATAAAAATATGGGTCTCGGAGAGGAGTCACACTTGGCGGTCCGACGATCTTGGGGTTCCAGGGTTCGGGGTCTCGGCGGGGTTCGGGTTCGGATCCGGGTAGGGGATCGTTCTTCAAACGCTGGGATCGGTCTTCAGATTTGGAATCGGGGATCTTGAGAGTCCATGTCGAAGATCTCGGGTTCCGATGTCGGTGGCCTTCGAGTGGCTCCATGTACAACCTTCGATATCCTCGGCATCAAGCCGGTCTTGTCAGCGAGGAGATCTTAACACATCTTGTTACCAAAACTTTCACGGATCAACAGATAAACAAACGTTCATGAGCCCCCAAGAACACACAAGCACATGACAGACACGCGTGTAGAGAGGCACAAGGTCGACATCGGGACCTTGATGGTTGGCGGGCAGGCGATGCAATTGGCGAAGCGGCGGCGGGTCTTGGGCGGTTGCAGCGTAGCGGCCAGGGGCTACGGCGAGAGGAGAAGAGGCCTTGAGCAGGCCTCGAGCTCGGGGAGGAGAGGGTTGGTTGGCACGCAAGAGGCGTGGCGGCGTCTTCTTTGTGGGGAGGAGCAGTGACACGGCAAACCGGAGGAAGGTGGCTCGGGGATGCGTTGGTAGAGCTCTGCGGCCTGGCGGAGCTCTGCGGCCTAGCAGAGGAGACGGAAGCGGGGAAGGGCCCAGCGTGAGCGAGGTTGAGGAGAGAGGCAGCCGTGAGCTTGTGGCCAGGCCAAGGAGAGCAGTGAGGAGAGAGGGGAGGATCGCGACGACGGCTGCTGGCGCATCGGGGAGAGAAGGTCGGGCACGGGAGGGGATCGTAGGGAGGACGGGGAGAGTCGAGGTGGACCAGGGTCGGGATGGGTGGTTGTTGGTAGGTAGGGTGGTTCCTGCACGGAGTGGTGGGTCAAGGTGGGGCTGGGGTTTGAGAGGAGGGATGCGGAAGCGGTCAAGGGAGCGGGGTGGGTGGCATGTGAGAGGGACTGGGTGGCGGTCTGGAGCAGGGAAGCAGGGGATGGTGGCGGCGGGATGGCGGCTAAGTGGAGGGAGGGAGTAGGTAGGCTAGGGGAATTAGGGTTTGGGGATTCTAGACTGGGTCGGGCCAGCAGTGTTGTAGGTAGCTTGGCCCAACGGTCGGGCTATCTCCCCCGATTTAATAAAACATTTATATGTAAAATTTGTTTGTTTTAGTCTTAATAAAAGATTTTCTACTGTAAATAGTTTTAGATATTCAGAAAGACTATGTGTTAATTTGAAATAAAAGGAAGGGACTATTCGAAAAACAAAAATAGGGTTTTAGCGAAAAATAATTATATGAGGATATGCATCATGATGTCATGATGATGCACAAAGTAAAACAACATGCGATTTCTAATAGTGGTTTTATCCGGAGTGCTACATAAACTGACCGCAAATTTCAAACCAGCAATTACTCCCTCTGTTTAAATATAAGATGTTTTAAATTTGTAAAGAAAGTAAATCTAGACTTCTTTTAGTGTGTAGATTCATTCTAAACCTGAGTGAACATAGATACATTCGTTTCACAAAACTAAAACATTTTATATTTTGAAAAGGAGGGAGTATTTTATAGTTTTGGACGTATCTGCTAGTGTTGCTCTCAGCCCCGGCATCACTCAACAGACGGCCCACGGTCAGCAACACTGTACACGCATCGCCAAAAGCCTCCACGCGGTACAGTATTCTTGTAGATTTCTATCAAAGAGCATTGAGTCTGGAGGACCTGTTAGTTCATCGCTACCCCCAATGGGTTTAGAACCCTAGGGCCTCTGATTTGCATGCGTCCAAAAGTACAGAATGACCGATATTTTTTTTCCAGAGGGTTAAAGTTTCCTGTAAAATAGTGCAAATAAGCTCATAAAAATTCTGACACAAGTCACGCAAGCCTACAGATTAACAACCCGCATCAAAAAAATCCAAGAATTAAATTCCTATGAATTAGAAAATTTAAAACAGAGGTTACAAGTATCCAAAATTCGTATAAACTTTGAATCTCACAGTCCCAATCTTAGCCCTCCCAAAAAGGCCCGAAGGCCTTGAAACCATGTATTTACGAATGAAGCAAATGGATGGCCTCGACAAATGCATCCTCCGAGCCGATCAGCATTGTGTGGTCAGTTCCCAAGGAAGTCATCACTTCACCAGATGGCACATCAAACAGCAGCAAGCCCTTTGTACAATAAAACCTTCCGTCAAAGAATCCTCAAAGTCATTATTGACGAAATCAGCCTTTTGAGGAGCATTAGTCACATCATTTCAGTTCTGGATTTCTGATTACCGCCATAGACCGAGATACTGGAGGGAAAATGAGACACCACATGGGCACATCATATAAAGCTTGATGAGGATGTTGATGCCTCGGCTATCAGCCAGAGAGGTTGGCGGGCTTGAAGGCAAACACCGATATCAAAGGGATGTGATTCAACCCCGTCAAATATAAGGTTTACTCCCGGTAAGAGTACATATGTGCTGTCTGCATCTTCTGGATCTGGTTTTCCCTCATGGGTAGATGATTCAGAGATCGGTATGGTGGTAGCTCCATCATGCTCTGGAGAAAGAGCATATGACCTTTTTAAGATTGAGAACATGAGAACATTAGCCACAAATGAATTAATATGACAAGAATCATGTGAAATATGTCACAAAATAATAAAATCCAAACAATGAGCAAATTCAAAAAACCTGACAGTTCTCCCATCAAAGCCCACAACTTCTGTGCGGCATCTCTGTTGCCCAGCTAGTTTTAGCCTCTCGTGTTGACTTGGGGCTCCTTTGTTGGTTTGCGTTGAAGGATCATTAGTTGGATCCCATCTGCTACTAATACTATTGATTAAAGTGCGAGGTAAATCCCTTGAGCTTCCCCGCTTGTTAAATAACCTTGCTACCGGACCAGTTGCTTGATATTCACTACAAAGTTCTCTTAACCGCCTTCTAACATTTTGCATCACATCATAATGTTCAGTGAGATCATCTTTCTGAAGTATATGGGAGGCAACAACCCTTTCACAAATCCTCTCACATAAGTCTGGATTGAACAAAGGCATTCCAAACTCCAAACTCAAGGGCACCCACTGGTAACTTGCATATTCGGGATGAAAGCTATCCGATTCAACAAGCCTGTTAAGTCTTAGTAAACGAAGGTACCCAAGTGTGCTCAGCTCAAATTTACTGGATAGGTCTTTCAGTACTGAGATCAAATTAAAGACCTGTTCCTTTGGCAAATTAGCTTGAGCTACCACAGATTCAATTGAATGATCATCATTCTTCAGGGGTAAAGGAATATCCACAGTGACAAGATTTCCTGACGTGCTAAGATCATTTATGCCAAGCGGTTGCACCAACACAGCAGATTGTTTCAACATTGAGTTCAAGCAGTGTAAGAGTAGATTGCCCTTGACCAAATTCCCTTCAAACTTCCCTCCTAGTCCACCAACTACAGAGCCATCCCAAGACCATATCAGTGCCTTTTCACAACCAGCTAAAGGTTCCGGCAACAACCTGAAGCGTTGTCCTTTCATGAAAACAGCAGATAATGGTCCACAATGGCCTGCAGTGTACAATACTAGTTTCATCCAAGGTGTCATTGAAGAATAAGAGGGTGGACCAAAATGAATTGGGCCTGAAGGACCGGGAAGAACTGATGAAGAAGGAAGAGGAACCATTGACACAATAATGTCATAGTCACGGAGAAATAGCCGTTCCAGTGTTGCTGGAGCAAGTGAAGCTAAGCTCTCACATCGCAGGACATCAACAGTGTACTTCCTTTTAATCATTAAAGCATTGGCGTCAGTTGAGCCATTCTCAGCCTCAATTCTAACCATGTTTTCCCCACTTTCCGGTAACTCCATTGACATAGATGATGTATTTTGATCTTTACCATCTAAAATACCAGTATAGCGGTCATCCTGGGGCACTTCATCAGTTGCGTCCTCAATATTCACCTTGGCCAGATGAGCGGTAACATTGTCATGCAAGGAGCTTGCTGGAGTCTTTGCTTCACCAGCATCATCAGTATTCTCGTTGGTAGAAACTCCACCAGACTTCAAACACTCCAAGGACCACCGCAGACTGAATGCATGATTAGCAAACTCCTCTAGCACGCCCTCGAATTTCTTTCCTTCTAAACTAGCCAGATCACTACATAGTTCTGCAATGCAAGAATCGCCTAACTTTCCAGCTTCATACAGCGTGACAGCATGAGATTTTAGACCTGCAGTAGGTTACTTAAGGTGCTCAGTACAGTATTTATTTAGGCAGTCCACTAGGTAGTGCCAACAGTCATTTAAATCAGCAATGTACAAGAGGAGTCACTACATTTCTATATTATCCTTAAAATATAGAGAAGTGAAATCTTAGGCAATTGTATACGATGGTTCAACAAGTAATTGATGCTGAACAGATTTCAGCTCCAAATCTGACATATTCAGTAGTATTACAAATAAAGAGAGTATCTAACCTGGGGACAATGAACCCATCATCAGGTAAATCTGACATATGAAGTATTACAAATAAAGAGAGTATCTAACCTGGGGACAATGAACCCATCATCAGGTATGAAGTAACATTGGCATCGACAACAAAGCCTACATGAGCAGTCCCAGAGATTTTCCTGGGTCCATTAGTGTCGATACTAAGCGACTGCGAACCAAACATTTCTGACTTGATACTTGCATTTGAACCTTCATCATCACTGAGAATGTTACTGGGAAATGCAGGTCCACCTTCATCTTTAAGTACAGAGCCGGCATCCACAAATTTTACAGCCCAGCCCAGTCGACATGCAAATGATGCTGCTGCCAGCAGCTGATACAGGTCAGCTTGTAAAGTTGCAGCCAATTCAGCTACAGTAGCATTAGCACTTGACACAACAAATACAGCGTAAAGTAGCCTGCAATCAAGAAAATCAGGTAATAAATTTGATGGTAATACAGCATTACTACCAAAATATATTTCCATAGGAAATGAAGGTCATCATGTCACAGAAGGATTGCCAGAACTTACTCTTCAATTGGGTCTTCATAGGATTGATCCTTGTTAGAAACAAAGCCTTCAAGCCTAGAAACTAAACAAAAAGAAGCAAATAGGGTAACCTGAATACAAGTTTTCTTAGCACAAATCACGAGACATGCTTATTACTTCAATAAAAGGAACAAGCTCAGACGTTTACCATTTCTACAAGGGAAGCCCATTACTACCAAAATATATTACCAATAGCCAAGTTTAGCAAAGTTCCATTGACACCATAACGTTAAATTCTACTCCCTCCGTTCCAAAATAATAGATGCTTTATAGCCTTTTTCTAGAAGACATGTATCTAGACACCTTTTAGTGTGTAGCTTCAGAGCAAAATGAGTGAACCTACACACTAAAAGGCATCTAGATACATGTGCTTTAGGAAAAGGCTAAAACATCTTATATTTTGGAACTGAGGGAGTACCTGTTTTCTAACAATAATAACACAGTGATCCATCCATACAACGAAAGCCCATAAAGGAACGTTTTCTAGAAAAAGCATTCTGCCATCCTTGCATGCAAATTTAACTATCATGTTTCATTTTGCTACCAAATATATACAAGATTTAAAATGTTAAAACTCTCTGTTGTAGCTTCTTTGTATAAACACAGACTAGGTCATACAGCAGAGAAACAACTTTGTGTCAGTGTATGTGCTATGTTGCGGGACAGAATTAGTATCTTCTAAACAAGAAAATACCAGTACTTCCCTAAAATGTACTCCTTCCGTTCCAAAATATAAGATGTTTTAGCTTATTTCTGAAACAAATGTATCTAGACGTCTTTTAGTATGTGTAGGTTCACTCATTTTGCTCTAAACCTACACACTAAAAGGCGTCTAGATACATGCGTTTTAAAAAAAGGCTAAAACACCTAACTTTTGGAACGGAGGGAGTACCTTGGCTGGGTTAAATGCTGAACTTGTTAACATAGCAAATTTATGCTCTGGGATCTATGTACGATCTATATGTTTGGTCTGCGTCAGAGATAAAAAAAGAAAATAAATCATTCAGGTCATAACTTGATCGAACAGGGAAAAGATTGTCCAAACCATTTGCTGGCAGTCACAAGAAAATATATTACATGCATATCATCCTTGTCGGCAAAAGGAAACATGAATGTGGAATTAAGATACAAGACATCACAAAATAAGAATGCCAATCAATTAGCTTAACTCTAATATGAACAAACTAAAATAAACACTAGACCATTTAAACTAAACATTCCATAATTATCTTCAAAAACATTTCATGAACTTGATGAATACCTTTGAAACGGTCATCGGTGTAAACAGGCACATCAAAGTACACTAATCCTCTTTTGTAGAAGTCATCTATAATCTTCGGATCAAAAAGAAAATATGAATTGGCTTCCTCTTTGCATATTTTGTCTATGGTTGATGTTTCTTCTTCTGAAAGTTTCTACAGTAGATCAATAAACATTAGTTCTTATCGGTGCTACATAAGACTTCACAAAGAAATAATAGTTTCATACGAGGGAGGAAGGGGGGGAGGGAGAGGGGGGAGAGAGAGCATGGAAAACCTGACCTTAAACTCTTCCAATGTAAAATTAACCAGACAAACACCCCACCAAGGCTCGATTGGAAAGTCCACAGGCTGCGTAGGCAGTAAATCTTTTGCGATTGATTTGTTCAGTTTCCACATTAGTTTCTGAGGAATTGAACAGAAGAAAACCCATCATTTGCTACGAATATCAATCTTGCAGAAAGGTAGTGTTTATGAACATGAAAATCTCTAGGTATACCAAGACTGAAAATTTACTTAAAATCTCAAGCAAAAACTAGAATTGACTTAAGACTCGTGTATCTAAAAAGTGTATTTATGATCCAGGATTATATTATCCTTTTAGCTGAATATGTTGTAGTCATCAAGATATCACCAAAGCTTTAAACCATGTATTATAGATCTGTGTAATCTTTACTATTAAACTGGAGTTGGTGTCGGTACGTCATCACTCAACCCTCGACATCAGACATCACGAATCCAATCTCTCTCACTAAACATTGGAAGAATCAACACCGTCCCTTCCCTTGTGCGCCAAATACATGGAAAGCACATAGCATGGAACCCACAATCACAGGAGTTTAAATACCATGGAAAGCAAATAACTGGAAAGCCACACTCATAGAAAAATCCCGACTCCGTCGTTGACCGTCTAAATTGGAAAGCAAACAGCAATCACGAGAATCTCTCCTTCTCTCCTATCTAAAAATAGGCAATGTTTCCTGTTCCACCCGTCCTTCGTCGTGCTTCCCTTTTCCTTCGTAATCCCGGCCCGTCCTTCGTCGTGCTTCCCTTTTCCTTCGTAACCCCGCTTCCCAAAAATATCTACTCCTGAAAAACCGCCCACTCTTCTCACTCAAAAAGAAAAAAATCATCACGTCAAAGCGCACACACAATCACCTTCAGGCCCTAGACGCCAAGTGCACACACAATCGCCTGATCCACAGGATGATAGGAGCCTAGCCACTGCGATCGAGGGCACCCCGTCCGCCATGCCTTACCCCATCGTCACCTGGGTCCACAGGATCTCACCCTCGCCGCCCCTCCACCAGTATCTCGTCCCATCTGTTAGATGTATATATTTGTATATTGTAGTTTTCCCATATGTTAGGGGGCTTCCTACATATTTGCACCTGTACCTGTACTATATATTGTGGCCTTTGGCCCCCAGATAATACAAGTTGCTATTTGTCTAACATGGTATCAGAGCCCAGGTTAGGGCTTTTTTCGGACGCGCAACTCGTCCACTGAATCCGCCGCCGCCACCCCCAGATTTTCCTCTCCACTGCCGTTGCCGCCCATTGCATGTCCGGCCGCCCGGCCGCCCCCGTCCGGCTGCCCCCAGTCCGGCCACTGCCCCCAGTTCGGCCGCCGCCTCCCGTCTGGCTGCCATTTGTCTGGCCGCTGCCTCTAGTCCTCCCTTGAATCTACTATTCACGCACGTGCTCTCTGGTTCTTTGCTTGCGTGCGTCCGGCCGTTCGTCTGCTTCTCTGCGTGCGTGCTCTCTGCTTCTCTGCGTGCGTGCTCTCTGCTTCTCTGCTTGAGTGCGTACGTGTTGTGTGCTTGCGCGCGTCAGGCCGCTCCTTTGCTACTCGCGTGCCTGCATGCTCTCTGCTTCTCACGCGGGTGCGCTGATCGATCTCTAGCTCTTCCGATCTCTTTGCTTAATTTCGCCGGATTTTGATCCTGATCAGTTGTAAAAAAAAAAAAAACTTCCGGCATGGTTTCATGCTCCGATGATGTCGCTTTCGCTGCTCCCGTCTTGCACCCATGTTCTTCCTCGTTACTTGGCGCTCGTCCGCCGACTCCCTCTTTGCCGACTCCGTCTCCATCGGTTTGCCGCTCTACACCGACTTTCGCGGCCTCTTCACGTGCCTATGGCCGCCCTTCGCCGACTTCGTCTACGTCGGCCTGCCGCTCTACATCGATTTTTGCGGCCTCTTCACGCGGCTATGGCCGCCCTTCGCCGACTTCATCTACATCGGCCTGCCGCTCTACATCGATTTTCGCAGCCCCTTCACGTGGTTATGGCCGCGCTTCGCCGACCCTGTCTATGTCGGCTCGCCGCTCGACATCAACTCTTGCGGCTTCTTCAGGCGGTTGTGACCGTCTTTCGTCGACTTCGTCTTCATCGCCGTGTTGCTCTCAGTCGCCACCTTTGGCGGCCTCTTTGTGTGTGGGTGACAGCTCCTCATCTGCACCTGATTGTACCTCGACCTCTCCAGTCGTGCCCCTTTCTGCGCATGAGATAGCGCAACTTCGATGCCTGCTTGATGCTTGGGACTCTTCACCAACAGGTTGTACCGGTTCTGCGACTGAGTTTTCTGGCATTGAGCGACCACCTCCTCCTTCTCCAGGTACATCCCCATGGCTTCTTGATACTGGAGCTTCTTTTCATATGACTCCTGATTCTTCCTTGTTGCATTATGTTCGACCTGTCGACCCTCCTGTTCGTGTTCTTACTGCCGATGGTACCCCCCTCCCAGTCATTAGTCGAGGCATTCTTAGTACTTCCTCGTTTCATGTTCCTTCTATTGCGCATGTTCCTCAACTTAACATGCAACTCTTTTCTGGTAGTCAGATCGTCGTCTCTCGTTGTAGCATCACTCGACTTTGATTCCTGCTACATTCGGGATCGTCATGCCGCTCTGCTTGGTGCTGGCCCGCCGCCATGATGGCCTCTGGGAGCTTCAGCCGTCTTCCTTCGATGCCACCGTCGCCAGGTTCCTCGGCATCATGTGGCCGCTACTAGCTCTTTTCAGCGATGGCATCATCGTCTTGGACATTTATGTGGTTCTCGACTCGTCTTTAGTTCATCGTGGTGTTACGGTGTCTCTCGAAATGCTTCTTTGGATTGTCGGGGTTGTCGGCTTGGTAAGCGATTCAGCTACCGTATCCTCATAGTGAGTCTGTCCCGCGTCCTTTTGATCTTGTTCACTCGATGTTTGGGGTCCAGCTCCTTCCTCGAAAGGGGTCATCGCTACTATGTTCTCTTTATAGATGATTTTCTCGTCACACTTGGATATATTTCATGTCTTCTCGTAGTGAGGTCTTGTCTATCTATAAGAAATTTGCTGCCATGGTTCGTACCAGTTCTCCACTCCTATTCGTGTGTTTCGTGCATTCTGGGTGAGTATATCTCTCATTCACTGCGCTTTTCTTGTGAGGAGGTACTCTTGCTCGATTTCTTGTCCTGGTGCTCATGCTCGAATGGTATGGGCTGGCGCAAGCATCGTCACCTTCTTGAGACGACTCGTGCGTTGATGATTGCCGCTTCTCTTCCGCCTCACTTTTGAGGCTGAAATTTCCGCCACCTATCTCGTCAATATTCAACCCATCTTTGCTCTGGTGGTATTCCTCTAGCGCCTCTCTGGTCATCCTCCCGATTACTCGATTGCCGTTCGTTTGGTTGCGTTTGTTATGTTCTTCTTGCCCCTCGTGAACGCACCAAACTGACCGCTCAGTCTGTTGAGTGTGTCTTTCTTGGATACAGTGATGAGCATAAGGGCTATCGGTGTTGGGACCCCGTTGGTCGTCGGATGCGCATTTCTCGTGATGTCACGTTTGATGAGACGCGCCCTTTCTATCCTCGCCCCACCTCCTTGACCTATCCGATGGAGGATATCTCCTTTCTACTTTTTCCTGACACACCTCCCTTTGTTCCTATTGATCCTTCTTCGGGACCTATTATTGTTGATGTCTCACCTTCGACCCCATTGTCTTCCTCCCCACCTATTTATCCTCCTTCTTCTCCTGATCCTCCATCCACCTCACCATTGTCTCCTTTTCCCTTCTATTATTCTCGTCGCTCTCATGTTCCGGATCCTCCTCCTGATGTCTCTTCTTCTTCTTCTGATATGTCTTCTTCTTCTGACGAGATTCCCTCTCCTCTTCCGGCGACTCGTCTTCGTCGTCCACCTGATCGTTACTCTCCTAGTCAGTATGGTCTCTCTGTTGCCCTCGAGCCGACTTCTTATTGGGATGCTGAGTGTCATCCTGAATGGCAGCTTGCCATGGCTGAGGAGATTGCTGCGCTTGAGCGCACTGGCACCTGGGATCTTGTCTCTCCCCCTCCTGGTGTTCGTCCCATCACGTGCAAGTGGGTCTATAAAATTAAGACCCGCTCTGATGGATCTCTTGAGCGCTATAAAGCACGTCTTGTGGCTCGTGGCTTTCAGCAGGAGCACGGCCGTGACTATGATGAGACTTTTGCCCCTGTGGCTCATATGACCACTGTGCGCACTCTTCTTCTTTGCTTGTTACATTTGATGCGTGTCTCGACTTGATGTTGAGACGCTTTCCTCAATGGTGAATTGAGTGAGGAGGTTTACATGCAGCCTCCTCCAGGTATTCTGCTCGATGGGATGGTTTGTCGTCTTGACGTTCTCTTTATGGCCAAGCAGGCCCTCGTGCCTGGTTTGGCGCTTTGCCTCTGTGGTGATTTCTGCTGGTTTCTCTCCGGTGCTCATGATCCGGTATGTTCGTTCACACTTCTCCTCGTGGACGCCTCTTCTCCTTCTCTATGTTGATGATATGATCATTCTTGGTGATGATCCAGTATATTGCCTTTGTTAAGGCTCGTCTTCGTGATCGGTTTCTTATGGTGATCTTGGTCCTCTCGCTACTTTCTTGGGATTGAGGTCTCCTCCACTTCGATGGCTTTTCTATCTCTCGGGAAAAGTATATTCAGGATCTTCTTGCTCGTCTTTGCTCTTGGGGATGAGCCTTGTTGAGACTCCTATGGAGCTTAATGTTAAGCTTTCGTCCTATTGATGGTGATCCTCTTCCGACCCGGCGTTATCGCCATCTTGTTGGGAGTCTTGTTTATCTTTGTCACCGTCGTCGACATATCTTATCCTGTTCATATTACGAGTCGATTTGTCTCAGCTCCTACCATCGCTCACTATAGTCATCTCCTTCGTGTTCTTCGCTATCTTCGTAGCACGATCACTCGTCGCCTTTTCTTTCCTCGTTCGGCTCCCTCCGGCTTGGTGCTACTCGGATGCTACGTGGGCGAGTGATCCTACGGATCGTCGTTCCCTTTCTGCTTACTGTGTGTTTCTTGGTGGTTCGCTCATTGCTTGGAAGACGAAGAAAGCATGACGGTTTCCGTTCGAGTGTTGAGGCTGAGTTGCGAGCTATGGCCTTGTTATTTGCTGAGGTGACTTGGTTACGGTGGTTGCTTGCAGATTTTGGGGTCTCTGTTCGACACGCTCCGATTTTGTCTGACCGTGATGCAGTCTTGCGATCCGGTAAGCATGAGCTTACCAAGCATATTGGTGTTGATGCTTTTTATACACGTGCTCAGGTGCAGGCTCAGGTTATTACGCTTCAGTATGTGCCTTCAGAGTTACAGTTGGCGGATTTTTTTACAAAGGCACAGACTAGAGCGCAACATGATTTCTTACTCTCCAAACTCAGTGTTGTGGATCCACCATGAGTTTGAGGGGGAATGTTAGATGTATATATTTGTATATTGTAGTTTTCCCATATGTTAGGGGGCTTCCTACATATTTGCACCTGTACCTGTACTATATATTGTGGCCTTTGGCCCCCAGATAATACAAGTTGCTATTTGTCTAACACCATCCACGAACATCCACCCCATTGACTGATCGGATTGGTGGCCACCGACCTGACGATCTAGATCACTCACACCAGTATAGCATCTTAAACTGACCCAACAGTTCCCATCCACCAAAGCCTAAATCCCCGCGACTGAATGTATCAACGCCGGTATCAGCATTGGATGTATCCACAGCAAACAGTGGATCGAACTCAAGTACGGAACTGTAAGCCACAGTTGGGGGAAGGCACCTTCAAATTAACGGGTATGCTACTGCTACTGCAGTTATACCAAGTGTGCATGGGATCGTACTGTACCTAATAATATTTGCAGCACAAAGTAGGAAACCTAGGACACTAGATTGTGTTGCAAATATTTTCTTGTGGGACATGTATAGGTTTCCTGTGGTTGCTTTATCTATACCTATATATATATATATATATATATATATATATATAATAATAATAATAATAATAATAATAATAATAAAGGAAGGAGTGTTTCTTGTCGTTCCTACACTTTTTTGGACGATTTTGTCTCTGAAATTGGAGCAAATTACAGAACGTGCCACCGCTAATTGGACATAACAGTTTCGTTGACCGTTTTCTCCCTACCCAATCCCAATCCCCTCCTCCTCCCTCCCGGCTGCCGCCTTGGCCTTGTCGTCTACTCAAGTCCGGGATGGTGGCGCGAGCTACAGCCGCAGGCTCGGCATGGAGGTCGATCCCCCTCCATCGCCCAGACCTCCGAGGACCTGCTCCCAAGCCAGGTACACCGTACACGACCGGGATGGCGTGGCCAGATGCGGCCGCACGCTCCGCGTGGAGGTCCTCCTCCACCGCGCAGCCCAACGGGGGGGCTGCTACCCCTGCTCCAGCGACCGCCTACAGGCCTGGCCACTGGTCAGCAAGATCAGCAGAGGGAAGCTGACGTAGAAGCTCTATATTTTTTGGAACGATCTGACAAAAGATGACAAAAGATGACAAAAGAGCTCTTGATTCCATGGCTTGGAAGGCATGCTGCTCTACGCGGCATGCGAGAGGCCGCTCTCGGCTGGCGGTATGGCTGCCCTTATCCTCCACCCAGCTCCCCTTCAGTCGTCTGCGCCGTCCCTCGACCCGTCCTCTTCCACACCGAAGCTCGACGGCATCGTAAGGCGCAGGGTGGCGTCCATCTTCGATGCCCACTCCCGGGATGGCCACAGACTGCTCCTCGAGAATCAATGGAGTCGGGATCTTCAAGGTAGACGGCGGCGACACATCTGGGGCGGCCGGAGTAGGTGAGGTCATGCCGTCTCTTCTCCCTCTCAAGTCTCTCGGTTGGCGGGAGCTTCAAGGTCGATGGGGGGGCACATTTGGGCTGGTCGAAGTAGGTGAGTCCCTGCCGTCTCTTCTCTCCCTCGCAGATCTCGGTTCTCCCTCTACACGGACATGGCTGCAGAGCACGAAGAATTGGCGGTTGCCGGGCGCATACACAGCCAGACTTTTGAGGGCGCTCGCCGGACCAACGGCTGCAAGGCGTGCGTGGCCTGCGGTTTCAAGGAGCACAGGGACCTAATTCATGTGGTCTTCTGCACTACGACGCCAACATTGTCTGCTACTGTAGGTGAAACCATCAGTAATTGACCTGAAGAACACGTGGAAAGTTCTCCCAGACTCACATGAATTTCTGTCTTTCATTTGTTTAGAGGTAAATGTTTGCACAGATCTTTGTGCAAAGCTACCTCTGCTAACATGAATTTCTTGTACAAAGATTAATTTATTCTCTCCCGTGGTTTGTGATTTTTTAATTTCGTTTCAAAGGGAGTACATTCGAATGAGTTAAATTTGACATGAATGTATAAAAAAGTCAAAAACTGAATGTGTGTTTCTCAACAAACTGTACACACACATGTTCAAAGGAGAGATAGTATGTAGTGGTAAAATTCTTCTTTAACTCTATGAAATAATCCATGTTTTTCTCGTCCACTTTGAGACCGTGTAATAATCCATGTCTTATTTGGTTTGTTATTGCTGCTTTCCTTCTGTAGCAGTTCCAGAATGCCAACAAGGTTTGCCCATATTTCGCCCCCAAATATTCATGTGTAAACTTTTCAGATTGATGGCCAATCAGAATCCTACGTTATATCAGAGATCATACTTGCGCTAATGCATGTTAGATCTAATAATTTTTAGGTCTATTATTTGCTATGAAGTTATAGCTTGACACAATATTCAAGGATTAAAATTTCGATGTGTACATATATTTCATTCAGTTAACACTTGGACTTTTGTATACTTTCTCTTTCATATGTGTAAACACCCTAATTCGGATATTTTCAGGTTGAGAGATCAGCGCACGGGTCCTTTACTAGGTTTTGATTCCAGGTTAGAATTGTTTTATAAAAACTACATATATGATATATGTATCACTTCTGGTGGAGTTTGTCCAAGAATATGCACTAGGACAAGTTTGCTTCTACAACTTTATTTAGTGTCAATTTCATTTATATGTACTGACTGTTAGAAATAGTTCATGCTTTTGTACGACAGATGGTCCACCGCAGGAGAGGATAGCATGCATTCAAACACCAACAATGATGAGGCAAAAGCTGGGGATGCAGATCAAGGGGCTTTGGCTGTCGTGCTTGGCACGACAGAAGCACGGGCTAGGCATGATCGTCAATGGGCAGCACATAACAGACATGATGCTACAAATACACTACCTCTAGCTAATGCCGCTCCAGGTACTATTTTTTATTGTACACTACTCTACTAATCGCACTGAAGTTTCTTTCCTACTTTCCTAGATTGATCAACTTTCTAGATTCGTGGATTTAGAAATTTTGTGTTCATACCAGTGTTATCTCTAATTAACCCTAGATGATAAAACAATTTTTCAGAAAACAAATGAACGCCTGGCAAAGGTTAATTATCCTTATCTTTATCAAAAATTATGTTGCTATTTTCACTGAATTGCCATGTGTACTATATCTACCATGCAAGAAAAAACTTAATGGAACCATGGCAACACACAACCATTATGAAATTTTGGGCTGCACCGTCCTTTTTTCTCCAAAAGTGTCATTTTTTTTCCCAGTGCAATCGCACGGACACGTTCCCTAGTTTTACATTAAAAACTGGGTGACTTAATAAATTGCCACCCTTGTATGACAAGATTATCATGTATAATTAATTATTTTAGGCTGAGGTGTCAACATGAATATTTTCCTACTTCTCTATCTTCCAGTGCTGAAGGTGCCGATTAACCTTTTGAAGGTAAACCATCTGGAAAACATCTATATCGTATATTAATAGATTGGTTATTGAAAATGCTCCTTTTTGAGCATGAGCCGGGTGAAAGGGTAGCTGTCCTGAACTGATTGCCACGCCTCCAAGACAACCTCCTGGAAACCATCTTGCCCCGTCCAGTAATCCTCAAAGCTGGAGCGCGAAATCAATTGGGAACGTGAAACAAAGTGAGGAATGTCCATCTCCAGGGAGCTCCTGCTGCGCTTTGACAAGGCCCAGGAGGATAGGCTCCTATCTGCCAGCGAGGAATGGCTACGCAAAAGAATCAAAGTGACCTACCTGGGCCTCGCCTCGCTTGAGTGCACCATCGCGAGCCAACGGGCTCGCATTGATGTACTCAAGGACGGCAACGCCAACACGTCATTCTTCCACCGCCAATGCTCTTACCCGCAGGCAGAAGAACCGCATCCAGCGCCTACTGGTGGATGACAGATTACTCACGGACCAGGGGGACATTGATCGGGAGCACACACTGGACCTGGCCCAGTTCATCGAGCAGGCCGATGACCTTTCCGGCCTGGACGCCCCCTTCGGGGCTGACGAGATCTGGAGCACTATCAAGAAGCTGCCAGCGCGCAAGGCTCCCAGGCCGGATGGGTTCACTGCTGAATTCTTGAGGGCCTGCTGGAGCACTGTCAAAGAGGATTTTGTCGCGGTTTTTCAGCAACTCTACGAGCTACGTGGCAGAGGTTTCAGCAAACTCAATCAGGCACTCTTGACCCTGCTGCCCAAGCACGCCGAGGCAAGCCGGCTCAGCGACTACCGGCCCATCAGCTTGATTCACCTGGTGGCAAAGATCTTTGCCAAGATGCTATCGCTCTGTCTCGCCCCTAGGCTCACCACTATGGTCAGCCTGGTATAGAATGCTTTCATCCCCGGAAGGAGCTTGCACGATAACTTCGTCCTCGTCCGACAGTCGGGGCGCATACACGGAAGGAGCCTGCTTCACCAGCTCGGGGCGCCACGAGCACTGCTCAAATTGGACCTGGAGCGCGCCTTCGATTCCCTTTCTTGGCCTTTCCTCTTGGAGATCTTGCAGCACATGGGTTTCAGCGACCATTTCATTGGATGGTTGGCCATCCTGTTCTCCTCGGCCAGCACCAAGGTGCTGATCGATGGTGAACCTGGCCCGCCCATCTGGCATTGGCGGGGTCTGCGCCAGGGCGACCCGTTGTCACCCCAGCTCTTCATCATCGCGGTCGACGTCCTTGGCAAGATATTCAAGCGCGCAATCGACCGCGGGATCCTACAACAGCTACACCCCAGGCGCACGATCCCATCTGCCTCGCTATACGCAGATGACGTGATCCTGTTCTGCCATGTCTGTGCAGGCGATATCGCGGCTATAAAGGCAATCCTGCAGCTCCTCAGCCAGGCCTCTGGTCTCCAGGTGAACTACACCAAAAGCTCTGCCACGCTGATCTGATGCGAGACTGACGAGGCTGCTACTCTGCTGCAACCCCTTGGGTGCCCCATCGTCGAGTTCCCTATCACCTACCTTGGAATTCCACTCACGATCCGCAAGCCCACGTCTGCGCAGATGGAGCCCCTGGTTGAGAAGATGGCCGCCAGATTACCTACATGGAAAGCGCGCCTAATGCAGAAGCCTGGTAGGCTGGCCTTGATCAAGTCCGTCCTAGGTGCTATCCCCATTCACCAGCTGCTTGTGTTGTCGCCCTCCACCAAAACCATCAGGGCAATGGAAGGGATCGAGCATGGTTTCCTCTGGGAAGGGAAGAGAGAGGCCAAAGGTGGCAACTGCCACGTCAATTGGCGCCTTGTCAGTAGGCCTACCAATCTGGGTGGCCTCGGGATTCAGGACATTCAGCTATCCTGCATCGCACTACGTCTCCGATGGCTCTGGCTCAGCAAAACCGACAGCACCCGGGCCTGGAGCGGCCTCGACATGCAGTTCACTGGCCCTGAGCAAGACCTGTTCTTCGCCTCCACCCACATTGGGCTAGGGAATGGCCTGACCACACGCTTCTGGGATCAACGGATACTCTGTCCGTGAGATCGCACCAACCCTCTACGCCTGCATCCCAAAAGGTAGGCGCAGTAGGAGGACGGTTGCTGACGGACTCGCTGGGAACAGTTGGGCCCGAGACATACAGGGGGTTTTGGGGTACCAGGAGGTGGGCGAATACCTGCAACTCTGGCAGCGTATTCTTCCCACGGTGCTCACCGCTGACGAGGATAAATGGGTCTGGCGATGGACAGCTGACGGCAAGTACACGGCAAAATCAGCATACCTGGCAGCTTTTCAAGGGTCCACTAGGTGTGCTGCTTGGAAGCTAATCTGGAAGACCTGGGCGCCTAACCGCGTCAAGTTCTTTCACTGGTTGGCAAATCTGGACGGCTGCTGGACGGCAGAGCGGCTCGCTAGGCGACAGCTACAGCACCACCCTAGGTGCGTGCTCTGTGATCAGGCCATGGAGACAATGCACCACCTAATGATCACCTGCCCCTTCTCCAGGCAGATCTGGCAGGAGATCCTTGCTTGGCTGCGCTTGCCCTGCACCCCACCCCATGACGAACCCTCCCTCTTCGATTGGTGTACGGCGGCGACGCGGCAAACCCCCAAGCCAATGCACAAAGGCCTAGCCTCGGTCTCACTCCTGGTGCCCTGGATGCTCTGGAAGCTCCGCAATGACTGCGTCTTTGAGCATGCCCAGCCGCTCTCCCTGCCCCTGATCGCCAAGATCAAAGACGAAGCCTCGGCTTGGGTGCTGGCAGGAGCCAAGGGGCTTGGAGTCTTATTACCGACGACTTGGGATGTACATTAAACAGTTCCGTTTGTACCTGGGTTGTAAACCTCCTCGGAGGGTTGTAACAAACTCTATCTTTGCAATATAATGAAACGCAAAGCTTTTGCGTTTTCTAAAAAAAAAATGCTCCTTTTTCAAAACTACTACGTGTCTATAGCTTAAACAAACTAGGCCACATGATATGAACTAATACAATGTAAATTAGATATCACCATCTTAGTCCATCATAAATTCTTAATGGAAATATGATGGAACCCTTGAAAGAACTTTCAAAAACAAGAGATTCTTAATGGAAATTCACTGCATATACTGATGGCAATACAGAAAGAACAGTGTTCTGCAATCAGCATGAAAAGGATAATATGTATTATCAAACACATTAAAAGTTACTACTACCTAACAGACGCCTTTCAAAATGACAGATAATACTACCGTGTTTACAAGCGCTGCAATCTATTGACCTTGAAATAATCAATGACTATTGACTTTATTGAAGAATAATTTACTTCATTAGGGGACATGGTTCTATTGACCTTATCATGACACTTAATCATCTGTTTAATTCATTTATCTGAATTATTGCTTGTCTGTAGCAACGCATGGGCATTTAGCTAGTAGATAACTAAAACTAAGATGATCAACTGTTTGGGTCTCTTTGATTCACATGCCACTATTAACATAGGGATGTGATATATATAAATGCATGTGCAAACAGAAGATTTTGAAACCCAGAAATTTAGCTCATAGTTCTTGACTGCAAGCGGATGATCTAACAACACATGAATAAATCAAACAACCATTTAGGGAAAGCCTATCTATGATTCACAAGATTTAAAGAGCGAGTGATACCATCCAAATAGAATCGTGAGAATATCAACAATTGTATAGTATTACCTTGGATCTGCATTTGTTCATAATATCAATAAATTCATTTCTTCCAACGCCAGTAAGCCTTAGAGCATCAGCAGCGGTGAAGTTTGGAATACTATCATATGGTTGTTCTGCAAACATAATGACAAATGTAAGAAATATACGTGAATGTTATCCATGAAAAGCAATTTAAAAAACTGCCAGTTGTGGTATTCCACCTCATTGTTTCGGCGTGGTTATTAAATTGTTATTAGTAGCAACATTAAGAACATTGTCCCATTGCTGGGATGTTGATTGCACAAATTTGAATAATATAATACTTAAGATCACAGAAACTGATCCATGGGGCAGCGATAGTAATGGGGCAGCGACGGTGATGAAACCTGGTAGAGAAGGGAGGCATAACTGCGACGATCTGGACCCACGGAACATGAAACCAGCGGTTTCCTCGACCTGTGGTGCAGGTTCGCGTGCTTGGTAGAACCAGTGGCACGTGAGTTCCGGATTAGACAGCTGAAAAAATAATTGCCACATTGCTCTCAAAGAAGAAGCGGCTCCTGAGCAGAGTGTGCATTCCGGCGGATTGACAGCAGGTTGGCAGGCGGATGGGGCGGGCAGCGCTGACGGTGTAGCAGACGGAGGAAGAGCACAGCTTCACGGCGTCCTCAGATGAACTCCCTTTGGATCCAGTTAGCAGGTTCGTGAAAGGGGGTTTTTTGGGACGGGGCTCCCAGCTCTGTTCTTCCATTCTTTGACCGGACGCTCTTGTCTTTTACTTTTCAGCCTGGCTATCTACGAGGAGGCTATGGAGGCTGCCGCGAATGGCGCACCTGTGGGCTCAGAGAGGAAGGCGAGTGCAGCCATGCCACCATGTCGGGTCGATGCAGGTGAACAAGAAGCTGGCAGCCAAAGCTGATTCCGCGCAGTCAACAGGAAAAAGGAATCCACGAGATTGGACCAAGAGGTACACTGCACGCGACTGCGTTAGCAAATAAGACAGTGAGTTGGATATCCAATTTCATGGATGGTTCATCCGTCGCCTTATTGCATTCGTACTGCTATATGTCAAACTTGAATGACATTAGTTCATTCAGACTAGATGTGGATTGCCATGTTGGATTCAGTTTGTGGAATTGTGGTAGCTGCCTCAGAAAAAATTTGGCGTTCTTGTACTTTTGTGGTGCTGCAAGTTGGAACGGAAATTCTAATGAATCTGATTTATGTTACTTGCTGCTTACTCGTGCAGGGTCCGTGCCTGGGAAGTGGGAGCAATGTTCAATTCAGTGGGTTGGAAGTTGGCCAGCTTTGTTTTTTTACTCGACGCGATGTACCCCGTGGTGAGCCGTTGGGCCGGTCCAGGACAGTCGCATGTTGGTCCGGATCATTGGGCCTCCATCTGTACCGGCACAAATGGAACAGCTGCAACGTAATCAAAGCAAAGGCTGGTGGGCCATGAGCACTGTTCATTCAGGAGACCTGGCCTGATACAGCAACAAAAACAGGCAAGCTTGTCCATCTCGAGGAAACTACACGGTCCAAAAATCATATCTAAGCTAGTCTTCCGTACAAAATTATTCATGTTATACACTGCAATGCCCCCCCCCCCCCCCCAGCCCCTGTAACGTTGCCCTGTTCTGCAACTTGCAAAAAATGAAAGGATTTAAATGGGTTTATCTGGTTAACCACCTCTTAGGAGGCTTGTAACAAACTCTGTCTGTTCAATGAAATGACACACAAAGGTCCTTTGTGTATTCTCAAAAAAAAAAAACTTCTGATACCAGCAAATATGCTTGTATCAGAGAGAGGATGCCTCGGAAAATGTGGAATTTTTCCAGCACAAAAATAATTAAAAGGATTAAGATTGATCCAAATTACAGAAAATAATACTGGTATAGATAGAATGCTTCGAAAGATAATGCTGTTAACAACCGATTACCGTTCTTCATAGTTTCGAACATGATATCACAGTAATATCTGAATGGTGAGATCCTCAAAACTCGGCATATATAGTCTGCAAGATGGTATGGATATAACTGCAAAACATTGTGTATAAAGTAAGATCGTTGAAGTTTTTCGGTCAACTATTAAACATAAGAGAGCAGTGTTTTTAACAAGTTGGGTTAGACCTGTTTCCACTACATAAACATGAGCATGAGAAGCAATTACAAAATAACTGATAGAAATTGTAACTGGCGAGATACACAATGCAAAACAAAGTTAAAGGAAATAAATAAAGAGTAACTTGCATTGTAAGTGCAACAAAGAAAATGTGATAACTGCTCATAAGTTCAAAAAAAATGACTATTGCTCATTTTGGTCACATAACTTGATTAGTGTGTTCAGCCAGGTCAAAGTAACACCTGGATTAAGCTCACTTCACCAAGGCCTGACGTGTCAAGTACTATGTGTGGACCTCTTGAAATTAAAAAAACGTTGTACCTAGCCAAGACATTTTCTTCCTCCTCCCTGTTCCCATTCATGTTACATGCTTGTGAATTGTCACCAAGTGAACGTGGAGAAAAATGAACAGGCTGTGGCCTTCAAGATGGAGAACATTCGGCTGCTAACGCCAAGAATCGGCACCTGATGCAGGTTAGATTGCTTCGTTCAACTGAAAAGCAAACAGATCTACACAGACCACGCGACGCTAACTCATTGGTGCCATATACCTGTGCAAAACGCTACAATATCACCATGACTGTTGAACCGCACGCAGAGCAATGCCAGTAATAAGGGGCTGCCCTTCTTCGGCAAGGCTGATTTGAAACCAGGATCAACCTCTCTTCCGGTGTTCTCTCCTCCAAATTGACCTCATATGGTGTCTCCGAAATCTCAGATGACACTTACCATTGAAGACTTTGTGTGGAGAAAGGGTGTCACTTGGAGTTGGTGATGCAAGCATCTTGCAGGAATTGGTGAACAAAAGGCCGCCATCTTGGACGATTGTCCGCCATCATCACTATTGACCCCTCTCGAAGGAGACTGATGGTGCAGAAGATGAGAAGTGTAGAGAAAAGGTGCAGCAATCAGGAGGGAGACAGCAGGAAAAAGAAATGTTATGAGAGGTGTGCTTTGGTGTCCTCCCCCTCCTCCCAAACTTAGGAAATTGAAAACACAAGGAGGACCAGGATTGACCAATAGCCCTTCGGTTCGGAGGTTGTGTTTTCAGTTCTCTAAGTTTGGGAGGGGGAGGACACCGGAGCAAAACTCACATGATATGTTCAGCAGGTGGTATTTTGCAAAATTCCGAGAGGCCTGTGCAGGACACTTAACACTTGGGATATTGACTAAGCTGTATTAGTCTAGGTGGCACCTAGTTGATCAAGACTGTGCCGACTGATCAAGTTATGAGACCAAAATGAGCACTTGTCCAAGCTCTGTGACTTGGTTGCACCCAGCACAAAATTATTGTTATCCATGGTGCAATAAACTCATTCACATGCTAGCTAGTGCATGTTTATCAACAGAGATGTAACACAAAATGGGAAGTATAAGGAATATACTGCAAGATTCCGCCGGAGATAGCGCATCATTTCTTCATAGTATTCCCCTTCTCTGTAAACTCTACGGGCAAAGCAGGTATTCCATTGTAATCGTTTTCGGATGCAGTAATCCACAATCCTGACACCAAAATGATCAGCAGTGTTATTCCAAAAAAAGTTAACTGTGCATCAACAAGAATTAGGATAATAAAACTTGAATTGAAGAACTACAAGGGAGTTACTCGAGAAAGCCTCTTACGAAGGTACAACTGACATGGTATAGCACTAAGACACTAAGCATAGGGAACCAAGGCACCATAGGCTTAAATCTCGTGGGCTGGGCAGGCCATGGCACAGTTTTGCAATTCACTTCGTTAATCGGAGATGGAGCTGCCGAGCAAGTTTAGAAATTGGGACTACCATTTACACAGGTTGAGCTCAACCCATTTTTGCACAACAGCCCTAACTACATTAGCTTCAATCGGCTTTTGCAGACACATTCAACTTTCACCCTATGAACAGTAGACATTCAAGCATGGCGATCAGCCTCCAGACTCGCTGGATCTGGAGGATGCTCACTGACCCGTTGCGACCTTGGCGCAGCCTAGACATGCACTTCTCCAAGACAAAGCTTCATGTGTTCGACGCCTCCACCTAGATGCAGGTTGGCGATGGAGCCACTACTCTATTCTGGGTGGACAGATGGTTAGAGGGGAAGACCATTGAGGAGACAGCGCCTGAACTTTTCGCGCTAATCCCCAAACGCGCTAGGAAGCGCCGCACGGTGAGAGAGGCATTGCTGGAGCGCCACTAGATCACGGACATACGAGGAGCGCCGAGTCCGCTGGCCCTCTGGCAGTACGTGCAGCTCTGGATCAGGCTGCGTGACTTCGAACTTGCGGACGCACCGGACTCCCTCCACTGGAGGTGGACCACGGACGCCCTACGAGTTCCTCTTCCAGGGATCCATCATCTCGAGATCTTGGAAGTTGAACTGGCATGCCTGGGCACCCCCTCGAGTCAAGTTCTTCATATGGCTTGCATACCAACACCGTTGTTGGACGGCTGAGCGGCTTGCGAGACGAGGGCTTGCCCACCCTCCGCGCTGCCCCCTATGTGACTAGACGGCTGAGACCATGACTCATCTCTTGGTAGGCTGCCCCCCTTCTCCATGGCAACCTGGCACAGGGTGCTCTCCTGGATCCGATCCACGGCATCGCCGCCAGATGGGGAAGACGACTTCGTGGACTGGTGGCTGCATGTTTCGAGATCTACCCCCCCCCCCCCCCCCGAGCTTCTACGCAAAGGGACGTCCTCGCTCATCATGTTGACGGCATGGTGGATTTGGAAGCAACAAAACGCGGTCGTGTTTGAAAACGCGTCACCTAACATGGGTGGTCTTCTTGGTACAATTTGATCTGACGCTAGGGCTTGGGATGCTGCTAGCGCGATTGGCTTACGGGCCTTCCCCGCGGCACAGTAGATCTAGTGGGTTGAGTTGTACGGGGTGTCGGCTCAAAAGAGCTTGTATATATTGTACAAAACTCTCTTTTCTATCAACAGGGCAACACAAAGCAACCTTTCAAGGTGTGATGAATGACATCCCGGCACTACTCTTGCGCAAGTATGTTTTGGTCTTTTTAGATGACATACTTATCTACAGTAAAACCTTGGAGGAACATGCTCAGCATTTGTCCAGTGTCTTTGAAATCCTTTTGCGCCATGAATTGTAAGTAAAGAAATCAAAGCGTGCTTTTGCACGAAATGAATTAGTCTACCTAGGCCACCTGATAAGCGCAGGTGTCTCAGCAGACAAAACAAAAATTGCACCTATCCTCAAATGGCAGAGACCTGAGAATGTGAAGGAGCTACGCAGCTTCTTGGGTATGACTGGGTATTACCGCAAGTTCATCAAAGGATATGGTGTTATAAGTAGGACACCAACTGATCTGTTGAAGAAAGGAACTCCTTATGTTTGGTACTGTGAAAAGAAGCAGCATTTCAAGCTCTGAAAGAAACTTTAGTCACAACACCTGTTTTGTCCATTCCTGACTTCTCACAAACCTTTGTGATTGAAACTGACGCATGCAGCCGTGGCATGGGAGCAGTCTTGTTACAGAACAATCATCCCCTGGCATTCATCAGTAAATCTTTGGGCCCTCGCCACATGGGTTTATCAACATATGAAAAGGAATGCTTAGCCATCTTAATGGCTATTGAATAATGGCGCTCATAGATGCAGCATGGTGATTTTTTCGAGAAAACGCAACCTTTGCGTTTCATTTCATTGAAAAGATAGTGTTTTGCTTACATCCTCCTAGGAGGCATACATCAGGGAAAAGGATATACCTAAATTAATGTACATCCCAGGTACTCGGTAACACTATGCGAAGAACATGTGCTCCGGCTCTGGCCCAAAGTCTGGCCTCGTCTTTGATTTTACTGATCAACGACTGGGCAGAGGGCTGAGCGCCTTCGAAGACACAGTCGTTTCTGTGCTTCCAGATCATACAAGGGATCAGCAATGCCGCTGAGGCCAGTCCTTTTTCGCAACTGCTTGGGGGTTTCTCGCTTGGCGCGGTGCCACCATTCCATGATTGATGCCTCCTGGTCTGGGGGGCGGGCTGTCATCCTCAGCCACACCATGATCTCGTGCCATGCCTGCCTGGTAACAGGGAACTCTAGAAGTAGATGCCGAATTATTTCAGGGCTTTGGTCACAGAGAGGGCATCTGGGGTGATGTTGCAGGCCATGTCTAGCAAGCCTCTCGGCAGTCCAGCAGCGATCCTGACTTGCCAGCCAATGGAAAAACTTTACTCGAGGCGGCGCCCAGCTCTTCCAAATGATCTTCCAGGAAAAACAAGAGGTTGATCCTTGGAAAGATGCGAAGTAGCAGGAGCGTGCTGAGTAGATGCCATCAGTAGTCCACTTCCATTGTAATTGCTCCGGGATCTCTGTAAGAATGGTGCCTTGAACCTTTTGCCATATCTGCAAGTATTGCAGCATGGTGATTTGTCATGCACTTGGATGATAAGCGACTCACAATGCCATGGCAATATAAGGCTCTGACAAAATTGTTTGGTTTGCGCTATAGGAAAATGTATAAAAAAGGGGTTGATAATCGTGTGGCAGATGCATTATCTCGCCACATCCACAGTGAAATGAGGCTGCTGATAGTTTCTTCTTGAAGTCCTGTTGGCTTGAGGATGTTGTGACTGGTTATCAACAAGATGCTCGGGCAACAGAGAAATTGGCGCAGCTTGCAATCACCTCACCACTAGGGGCATACTCTTTGCACAACAGAGAAATTGGTGCAGCCTGTAGCCATTGTCTCTGAGATCCTTTTTTCAGTTTTCACCAGTACATTGTGGCAAAGAATTATTGAGGCTTAACCAGACTGAGTTGTGAATGGGTTCTGCTCGACGCCCTCAGACTGATGGTCAAACTGAACGCGTGAACCAATGCTTGGAGGGTTTTCTTCAATGATTTTTCAGCTCCTGTCAGAAGAAATGGGTGCAATGGATTCCATTAGCAGAGTTTGGTACAACAGGACCGTGCATTCCTCACTCGGTAAGACTTTTGGAGTGTTGTACGGGCATGCACCACGTCACTTTGGAGTTGACGTGGTCGAGTCGTGAGCTGTGTCCGATTTACAACAATGTCTGCGAGACAGAGAGACTATGACGCAGCTGCAGTAACATCTAGAATGACAGCAACAACATCTAGAACGACGGCAACAACGCATGAAGAAGCAGGCTGATAAGTGCCTGAAAGACACTTTGAGGAAGGGGAGTGGGTTTTTTCTCAAACTTCAGGCATACGTCCAAACTTCAGTAGCTAAGGCCCAGTTCTTTTGGCGGCTTCTCCGAGAAGCCGCCCTACCCCCAGCTTTCTAGGGAAGCCGGTTCAAAAAAATTAGAAGGCTTCCAAAATGGTTAAGGCTAAACTAACTTGGAAGCCTCACAAAATTTTGGAACCGGCTTTCCCAGAAAGCTGGGGGTAGGGCGGCTTCTCGGAGAAGCCGCCAAAAGAACTGGGCCTAAACAAGGTACGCGCAAGCTTGCATTCCGTTTTTATGGACCATTTCGGCTGCTGCAGAAAGTGGGCAAGGTTGTGTACAAGTTGGATTTGCCGGCCACAAGCCAGATCCATCAGGTGATCCACGTTTCTCAACTTAAAAAGGCAGTTGGAGCAACTGCAGTGGTGCAACCTCAACTGCCTGCTGTTGCTAATGCTGATGCTGAACCTGACCAAATTCTGGGGACAAGGTGGAGACTGGTGGAGAAGTGTCAGTCCTTGGCCTCATGGGAGATGGTCTGCCAGCCCAAGGCAAAGGGAGGTTTAGGCGTGATCAATCTGAAAATTCAGAACCAGGGCCTCTTGCTCAAATCTCTCGACAAGTTCTATAGGAAATGTGATATTCCATGGGTTCAGCTGGTTTGGTCGGAGCATTATGACGACAAAGTTCCACATGCCTGGCCTCCGTGCGGCTCCTTCTGGTGGCGGGATGTCATGAGCATTGTGGATATTTTCAGAGGAATCACCAAGTGCGAGATCAAGGCTGGTGACAACGTGCTGTTATGGAAAGATAACTGGATTGATCCTCCTCTTTGCATCAGCTCTGCGAGACTGTTCTCGTTCACGCTTAATAAGGACATCTCGGTTAAAAAAATTGTCGAAAGCATGAACCATGAAGAATTCTTTCAGCTGCCGAAGCCCATGAGGAGCTGAACCAGTTGGGCTCGGTCATACATGAGGGTGTGATCGATGAGAGGAACCCTGATGCTTGGAGCTTCGTCTGGGGAGCAGATAGGTACAGACCACGCGACTTCTACGATTTCTGCTACAGAGAAGTTGTGCCGCCAAATTACCTGGCTGAGATATGGGAAACTAAGTGCACAATGAAACACAGGGTCTTTGCTTGGCTCATGCTGGTGGACAGACTAAACACACGTGACATGCTCCAGAGAAGGAACTACAATATTGGTTC
This sequence comes from Avena insularis, assembly GCA_023614405.1. Classification (NCBI taxonomy): domain Eukaryota; kingdom Viridiplantae; phylum Streptophyta; class Magnoliopsida; order Poales; family Poaceae; genus Avena; species Avena insularis. The sequence continues at coordinate 118,100,488 of CM042689.1, read as the reverse complement.
TGATTTCACCTGTATGACGTGCACTGTAGGGGCAAGAGAGACCAGGAACCACTTATTCTTAGTTTTGCGTTGGAGTGCTGGAATATCATAGAAGTCAAATGGAACACCAGTCTTGCGCTTGAACCTATGATCACAGATGCCAAAGAGGTGTGGAACAAACCCCTATTTGGAGAAACAATGATTCTAGGCACATGGAACATCTGGAAAATAAGGAACCGGGCATATTTTGAAGGGGTGCAGCCTGACACTGAAAACTGGCGGAGACAACTTAAGCAGGACCTATCTATTCTGGAGTGTAGGATCAAGGAGGATCTACAGGAACCTCTTAGAGGGATCATAGCGCGTATTCACTTGTGAAAGGGAAACTCTTGTAGTAGTCAAAATCCTCTGGTTGTTTGGGCTTGGTCATCCCCGAAGGGACCAGTTGTACAAACGATGTAAATATTTCTTTACTTATATAAAAACACAGTAGGAGACTCTCCTGCTGTCATTCCTCAAAAAAAAAGGTGGAGACTGGTGGGTGCAGCTACTCAGTGCCAAGTCTAGTTCGCTGGAAGGGGCTGCCAGATTCACTAGCAACGTGGGAGAGTTGTGAAGAATAACAGAAACATTTTCCTGATAGTCCAGCTTGGATCAGATCCACGGCTGCACCACCGGATGGAGATGACGACTTTGTGGACTGGTGGCTGCGGGCTTCACGGTCTACCCCCGAGCTCTGCGCAAGGGAACATCCTCGCTAATTATGCTGACGGCTTGGTGGATCTGGAAGCAGCGCAATACAGTAGTCTTTGACAACGCGTCACCTAGCATAGGTCACCTTCTCGATACGATTCGATCCGAGGCGAGATCATGGGTTGCTGCTGGTGCGAAAGGCCTTCGTGCCTTGATCCCCATGGCCCCGTAGGTCTAGTGGGTTGAGTTGTATGGGGTGTCGGCTCGTCTGAGCCTGTATATATTTTGTACAAAACTCTCTTTTTTCTATCAATGCATCGAAACGCAAAGCTTTTGCATTTTCGCGGAAAAAAAAGCTTGGGAACAAGCTGGTTCCCAAGGGGAAGGGAACGTCATGGACCTGGGTTATGAAGGCAATCAGCAACCGTCAGAGAAGGAGATTAAAAGATTTGGTAGATGTCCAGGAAGGATAAGTGGGCCCGAGGGGACTACTTGAAGGCCAATGACAGAGCGGCAAGTGGCCACTCTGACGCTTCCCTGTGCATGGGCTGTGTTAAGTAGCAATACCGGAAATGTAGAGAACTTGTCGATTGACCAAACGCTGAAACTGCCTTCCCTGTATCCCATTTCTCCTCTCCAACTATCTCTGCTTCCTAGCTTCCTCTATCTCTCTCGAACTCAAATCTGTATCTGTGAACTATGTGGTGACTGAGAGATAAGTAAAGGACCTTTAACAGTATATGTTAAGTCGTTGTTCTTCCTCCCAAAGGGAGAGGTGCAGGTATTTATTTCAGGCTAGCTTCCTTCTGGTCCGTCGATGTTTGCAGCTGGGCTCAACTTACATGAAGTTTTTTTTGTGAGCTACATAATTATCTATCTCTGTCTTGTTCCTAAGTTCCACATGACTAAACTAAGTTACAGCTTGTTAGTATAAAATGCAGATCATTCTTGTCAAATCGAATGAATTTTAATCTCTAGGGGTTAAGTCGTGTATTAATTCATCTCCTTGGATCCTTTGGTCCTGAATCATTCGATGCTTTGCAACTCTCCTGTTCATTCATACCACAAGTCCACAACTGTGCATTAGAATAATTTAGAGACGACAATCAAAGGATCCACCCGCAGGAATGGGAAGGGAATGGTGATGGTGGCGCAGTTCACGGTGGAGCTTCGCAGCCTGCGTGCCGCCGACGGCAATGACTTTACCACGATCATCCATCTCAACCCGTGGTTGTGCAGTGACTGGAGGCATAAGCCTGTGCTAGAGATGGACACCTGCTGCATGCAGTTGGGACAAGACGCAGCGCTGAGACGGCACCCCCTCCATGGACGATGACCATGGTTCAGCTCTTCTATTTTTTCTTTCTCGCAATGGTGTCAACCCCGGCCTTGGCATCAGTTTCCATGGCCTCTACATTTGCTGACAGTGCTGTTAACTTTGCGGTTGATGGGTTGCCAAGATGTGAGAAATGGGAGAAGGGTACATGGTTCGATAGATCCATCGGCCGAGCAAACAAACCAGAAATGAACTGGCCCTATCCACTTTTAGAATAAAAATACTGCCTAGCTTTGGGTATCAATGCGTATCAGGGATTCACTCTTGATGCAACTGGTTCAGCTGTAACAGGTGGCATAGATGTTTTGTTTATCTGCTTTTGCTTGTATCTGAGGAGAGCTTGAGCTGAACTTCCCTCTAAAGCCCTTGAACCGTACACTTGCACCTGATGTTCGCTTCCAACTGAGCACACCTTCATTTTTGTTCGAAGCTATTTGGCATAAAGTAATAGATGTGTTACTGACATGGATATGACTTATCGGGTTCCCATGATTGGTATACCTAGTACTTACCTAAGTTACGGCCCATGAAGCCCACAAGAAACCACGAGTCCTGTAAGCATCCGAAACCCAGGAACCAGGCGTAGAGATCAAGATAGATGTACAAACCGACATAATAGTAGAGTCATGATCCCAACCTGTAACCGACCCGAACTTGGCTCTAGAACCTAACCCCTCATATAAAGGCTGGGAGGAGCCGAGGGAGAGGGTACCGTAGCTTTCAACAAACCACAACCCGCCGTGAGTCAGATTGCATCTAGCGAATCGGCGACTCTGTAATCGTCTTCGACAATAATCGGAATTTCATCGACTCCCTTGTTTGTCTGATAAGCCTACAAAATCAGCAACGCTCTTCTTTCCCCGAAACCCTAAGTCCATAACAATGGGTATTGCCAAGGTTACCCCTTTTCAATTACTATTTCAAACTAGCTTCCTTCTCTAGATGTCCCAGAATATGGAACTAAACTACACAAGCATTTGCTAATTGTCAGTCTACACAGGTGGCGACTTATTCTACAGCCGGCAAACTGCATAATTTCTCGATTGTCCCTATTTACAAATCTTGGCAATCGCTGTCATGTTGAGGAAGTGTCATGTAGCCCAAAATATATGTTTTATGAGTAATATATTGGTACTTTTGTATGAGCACCTTAAATTTCAAGTTCATATATTCATCCTTGTGTAAGTGAAGAAGTAAGGAACATGTTAGTTCATGGCACAACTAGGCCACAATGTTTACATGCAAATAGAATCCCTAAGTTAATTAAATGAAATCTCTCTTAGACACGACATCTAAGGGATAATGCATTGGGGTAGTTTTCTATAACAATATACTATTTCCTAGGAGAGCACGCTAGAGACAATGCGCTTGGAACGGCCTAATAGCTAGTAGGCAAGCAAACAACGGGTAACCAAACAGTAAAGCACAAAGGGTGAATGACCAATCAAAACTCATGTTCTTTTCTATTTTGAGAAATTAATTCATTGTGTGCTTCCCAGGGTTTGGGGAGCAAAACGTTTTGAGACTTGCAGGGAACTTGGCAGGCTTAGTTCAATTCAACCCAATCAGCCTTTACCAGACCAAAAGGTTCTACAAGCTTGTTTGAGAAGTAAACAGAGGCCAAGACTGAACTATAAGGCACTCTAAAGCCTAGTACTGCATTGTTCGCTACCAAAACACCTTGAAACAGGCTTTTGCCCACCTATATTAATATAGCAACCGATTGAGACCGCTGCTAGGCCAGACAACACAACGCCCAAAAGAGAAGGCAAAGAAAACAAAGAAGAAAAAGAAGAGAAAACAAAGCCGACAACAGTGGCTCGACGAAAACAAGGATGACCCGCCACTGCTGCACCCTCCGGAGAATTCCACCATGCTCCTAGCATCGCGTACCAAACAGCACCCCCAAGAGGGAAAGTGGCAACAACAATGCTGCTGTCCGGACTAGTCCTAGGGTTTCCCCCGATACGCTACAGGAGGTGGGGAGAGATACACCCGACGCCCTCAAGAAGGACGATGACACCCATAGGCGTCACCGCGTCGATGTCTAGACGACAAGGATTTCTCCCGACCACTCAAAAAATCCACAATTCTGGACGCTTCGTATTGCTCCTCCAAGCTCGTCGCCCACCAGCACACGCCACCACGGTCTTGCAGTCACCACCGCCGTCTCACCATGACCCACGATGTGAGGCTGGTACGACCAAAAAGAGGAAACTTTGGCAGGGTTGTCGGTATAGTAACACGCAGGAGTGAACTACCTCCACCGTCGGAGGGCGATAGTTGACCAGATGTAGCAGCAAGGGCAAACCAGGCCCTCTGGCCTGGCCGAGCCCAAATGGACTTGTGAAGCCCCGCGGCCACACTGCAGCAGGGTTGTCACCGTCGCCGCCAACCCTAGATCTAGTCCCTACTCCTCCGTCCACCAGTGGAACCGCCGCCAAGCAGCAACGCTACCGTGGTAACCGGGGCCTACCAGACCGACCGCCGCCGGTCTGGGGAGAGGCCAGAGCCCCACGAAGCAGATCAGGATTTGTCCATCTCAGGCTCACATGAGCGGAAAGAGGCCTCCAGCACCGAATCCAAGCCCACTTGGCTCGAATCCAGGCCACACGGATAAGGCAGAGGGCCAGGCCTTTCAGCAGTAGCAAATAGCCACCACACTCGGCCCGCAAACCCACCAGGCCTGCAGGGCACGCTCTCGACCTAGGCCCGGGTCAGGCAGCAAGTGTCGCGTCTCACCAGGAAAGGGGCATCTTGATGAGGGACAGTAGTGGGAATAAAACAGTAATAAAATCCAGTACTAGTTTCTACACACTTCTACTATATTCTAGGTAATTTGGTCATTTAGTCATATGTGTTGTAGTAGTTTCTGAAGTGTTCTAGTGTGAGTTGTAACCATGTTGTTTGTGTTTACTTCCTAGTTTTAAGTAGTATTCTCTAGAGCCTTCTAGCTATAAGTAGAACTAAGAAGTGGAGGCTCATGAGGCATGTAAATAGAGGTCCTCATCTCTACCTATGGAACTCGGACTATGTACCCACTACCTATCAAATAAATGGAACTTTGTGTTCTTGTTTTAGATCTTGGACTAGCAGAAAAGCCCGTGCGCTGCACCGGGAATAAAAGCGATCTATGTTACTCCGACTACAATACGTGTCGGTAGCAAGGAATATGTAAATTCACAAAATTTGTTGGTGCGATCCTCTATTTCAGCCATGCGAGCACGATGGCTATTAAAAAAGGGCATGCAATTAAACAACTTTATTGTCACAAAAATAACTCAATTAGCAATTAGCCATGCTTTGGTGCAGAAGCGTTAATACATTGTACATGAAGAGCTATCAAAGAGAATCATGTCTTGTCAAAGTTAGGTATAACTAATGTGCATAATTGATAATCACAAACCATGCAAAATCGATCAGGCCTCCTAGGCTCTGCTGGCCATCTCCTCGCCTCATGCTCCCTACCGCCTTACAACTGACATCTTATGCTCGGCCTTGTCAATGACGCCATAACCGGTCCGCTTAGCCGACATCTTATGCTTGATGCGGGCCAGGGAGTCACGACTATAGAGAAGGAGGGGCGGCGCTGGTCAGCGGCCCCAGGTACTGCTCATGATCGCCTCCAGCTCCTACGCCATCTGCACCATCTATGCCATATTTTTTAGCCTCATCGACAAAGAATCGATCCTCCTCCAGCAAGGCAGCTCTGCCCCCGTACTCCCGTTGCCGTCGGTTCCGACCGACCGTCGCATCCGTGCGAGCCTCGGCCTCCCTCCGCCGTCTCTCCGAGACCAGTGAAGATGTGGCCATCTCCAATCGTTTCTGGCAAGTGCGCTGCTTGGAGATGCATCGTCGGGGATCAATGATTTTCTCGTTTGGGAGATTGGATTAGGTGATCTCGATCGCTTTTTTGACTTGGATGGTTCTTAAAAAAAAAACTTAGATTCATTCGCAAAAAAAAAGTAAGCTGAGATTCAGTCTGGCTTTTGCGCCCCTGTTGCCTAAATCTGCCCCAGTGAATAAGTGTCGGCCTCAATAATTAAATTTCAATTTTTGCAACCTGACTTAATGTAAGTAGCAAACTCTACACCTCTGCATGTTCCCTGTGTACTGCTCTCATCGTCCATTACCTACTATACAACAAAACAGTTGCCAGGGTTAAGAGTCTCTTCGTCCATCACCCAGTACATGCAGTCAGGCGTGCGCGGGATCGCCTACCCCAGTCAACGCCGTCATCTCTGACTTGCCGGAATTGGCTTCGGGAAGAACGGCTTCTTCATCAAGCTCATGCATAGTTGCATCATGTAGGAGGGTCGCGGACCGCATGCGACGAAGTAGGCCGGCCGAGATATTCTTGCAGTCCAGTGGTCGATGTTGAGGAGGCGACGGAGTGAGAACTCGATGCAGTGCATGGTGCATCCTCCAACATCGGGTGGAAGGTTGGATTGAGAATCACGCCCACCGCCGCCCACGAGCTGACTGCTGACCATCTTCACCATGAAAAGACCATTGAAGAACGCTTTTAGGTGGACGGCCTACGGGAGGTGGTGGACAGAGAGTGCTTTTAGGTGTGTTTTTGTGTTTCCTTTTATCATGCAATCGTGCTGCCATGTTTGTTGTCCTGCTGATTTGAAGTTGCATCAGATCGTAGAGATAAAGGACACCAAGAAGCACCAGAACACAATTTGGAAGCCCAATGCACTATCTCTACATAGGACTCAGTTTGACGTGTACAAAAAGAAACGAACGGCAGACGGACGAAAAAAAATCTATCAAAATTACGGGGGTATATACATAAGCGGTGCCAGATGTGGGTAATATGTGGTTAGTGGGAGGGCAAACTGGTCCAAAAAGTGTTGGACGGCAAGAAACACTTCGTGCTTTATTATTAGGTATAGATTAGATCTAGTATGTTGAGAGTTTTGGATTAAATTCTTGACAGCCCCCGCCCCTAGAGCGATATCTAGCCCACGCCTCTAGAGCGATATCTAGCTCAGCACGTTGGAGTGGTTCCTTCAACATTTGTGTTGTGTTTATTATAGCAGCAAGGTGGAGTTGTTCCTCCACAACCCTTGTGATGCTTCGGGTGGTATCAGAGCCTTGCTGATCCAATCCAGTTCTTGGTGTTCTATCGGAGACGAAGCTGCAACCAACAATGGAAGGATTGATAACTCTTTTGTGCAATGAAAAGAAACGCAATGTCATTGCGTTTTTCCGAAAAACAATGGAAGGATTGGAAAAGAGAATGGATGCTACAGAACAACAGAGCCGAGCGCTGCGTGAAGATCCAACACATTCAATGTGGCAGACTTAGCTCTTCATCATCCATAACAAGCACTCTATGAAGATAACTCGAGGTCAAGTTCTAAACAACCAGGAGAGGATGATGAGGGACAGTAGTGGGAATAAAACAGTAATAAAAAAATCCAGTACTAGTTTCTACACACTTCTAATATATTCTAGGTAATTTGGTCCTTTAGTCATATGTGTTGTAGTAGTTTCTGGAGTGTTCTAGTGTGAGTTGTAACCATGTTGTTTGTGTTTACTTCCTAGTTTTAAGTAGTATTCTCTGGAGCCTTCTGGCTATAAGTAGAACTAAGAAGTGGAGGCTCATGAGGCCTATAAATAGAGGTCCTCACCTCTATCTATGGAACTTGGACTATGTACCCACTACCTATCAAATAAATGGAACCTTGTGTTCTTGTTTTAGATCTTGGATTAGATCTAGTATGTTGAGAGTTTTGGATTAAACTCTGGACAACCCCCACCCCTAGAGCGATATCTAGCCCACGCCTCTAGAGCGATATCTAGCACGGCACGTTGGAGTGGTTCCTTCAATATTTGTGCTGTCATTATTATAGCAGCAAGGTGGAGTTGTTCCTCCACACCTTTGTGCTGCTTCACATCTCCCGCTTCCGGCCACGCGCCGCCGACCAGACCGAGGTCCGGACCGAAGCCCATCTGGCCAAGATCTGGCCCGCACAGGCCCAGATCGGGCCAGCACCCTTCCGCCTCCGCGTTGTCCCGGGTCGCCGCCACCGACCCTGCAGACCACCGTCGTCCCCGTCGCCAGCCGCATCTCTCGATGGCCGCCTCCCACCGCCGCCACCATAACGAGACTCAAGAGCAAGCTCCAAAAGCCACCATGAGCAGCTGCCCTGGCCCTAGCACCACCGCCCACCAGGGCACAGCCGCCGCGTGTCCCTCCCGTCCTGGCCGCCAAGGACCAAACCGGGACCTAAACCCCGCCGTGGAGAGCCGCCCCGCGCAGCCTAGAAGCCCACGCGAAGGAGGGAGGAGAGGCCCCGCCGCCGCCTATGCTGCACGGGCTTTGCCCGGCCACGCCCGCCGGCGGCGGCAAAGGGAGGAGAGGGAGGCCGGTGGCGGCGGGTTAGGGTTCCTCCCCTGAGGCTCGCGGCGATGCTCCCCACTCACAGGAGAGCGGGACTCCGTTCACTACTAAATGCAGGTAGTAGTAAGGATGAGATCAAGGAAGGTGCAAGGTATATATGTGAATGCAACCCACTGATTGTTGCACAAGCATCAAATAGGCAGCAACTCCAAGCGGCATTACATCTTACTATATATGTACTAATGTAGTAGCATTTTGAGCTCAAAAGCAACCATCAGGGGTTGCAGCTTGCAGCAGAGCGAATCCATGGAGGTGAAGGGTTGGGGAAGGTGGGCGCTAATGTACCTGCGATGCCACTCGTCCTTCGTGTGGAGCGTGGACTGGAGACGCTTTGGGAGGGACTCCCACGGGCACTCCTCCCGGATCGCTTTCACCACCATATGCTCCTCGAGCGCCGCCGACATCGGCTCTCTGCCCGGGGGGGGGGGGGTCGGCGGATGTGCTGGATCTGACCGCGCGGCAGCGGGATCAGATCACGATCTCGCGGTGAGGACTCGGAAGCGGAAGAGAAGGGATTGGACTGGGAACGTGCGATGCCCCTACCGGGAGCTGGAAGCCGGTGCGAGCATCCGGCTGTTGTGCGTCGGTGCGCTGAGGGTTGGGGAAGTGGGAGAGCGGTGGGGCGGAGGCTCCTTCCTTGTCCGGCAAAATCGCAGATGAAGCTTTGAAACTGGCGGACCACCGTGGTCAATCCTTTTCCTCTTCCCGGCTTCAAGTCAACGCTGTTATTTTTCTTGCGCCAACGACGAGGTGACGCGGTGAGGGGCCCGTTTTTACAGACTAGCACAATGCCCGCTCGCGAATAGCAACTTTGTAAACATACTCACTCTATCCCAAGTTTATAAGAGTCGTGTATAATATTTAAAATTTCTAATAATATAGTTTTTATCATATATATATTTATACTAAGTTGGTTAATTTGTTAATTTAGAAATACGCGTAAGTCTTATAAACCGAGACGGAGGGAGTAGTAAAAATGCTTGTGTGTTGTATTGGGATCGAAAAAAGCTATTTCATAAAAAGCAAACATCGATATATAAAGAATTTCACTACTCAAATTTAATTTTTATTAATAGAACGAAACAAATTTTTCATCTTAAATGACCTAATAAAATTAAAATTTTGAAAACAAAACAGCTTCTAAACTTTCTACCTGACTTCTTCTGTGGGGATCGTGCTTTCTTAGGTCCACGATATGCGCCAGGTCACGGTGATCTGTTGTAGGATCGTGCTTTCTTAGGTTCATGATCTGCGCCAGGTCACGGTGATCTGCTGTAACTTCTGAATGTACTAAACTAGTTTAAAATCCGATTATACTCTCACTCTTCACCTAATGGACCTGTCAAATCTTGTTTTTATTAACTGCATGCAGTCATGAACTGATGGCTTTGGGTTGTCTTTAGGACGGACGGTATCTACGAAAACAGTTACACTAAGCATTTTTAATTGATCGATTGAATTAAAAAAATTGGAAACTCTAGAAACAGGCCATGCCCAAGAGGCCATCTGACCCGGTCGGACGTCCTAACCTTATCTCCCATCATTGCTTGCCCGCCTCCTGGCTCACGACGCATCCCTCTCGCTCGCATATATCCCATCGTTGCTTGCCTGCCTCCCTGGATCTTTGTAGAAAGGCCCCCATCGCTAGTTCTAAAACGCGATCAAGCCCCATGTCTTCTCCTTTCGTTCATCTGCATGTCGCCTGCCGCCTCCCGACGATCCTCGTCCTTGCTTTCCCACGTGTTTGCAGGCACTCCTCCGCCTACACTGTCGGTCCTCCTCCACCTCTTCCCCGATGCCATGGAGCCGCCCGCGAGCCTCCACTGCCTACTCCGTTCCTGCACCCAAGTGTGCCAATCTGTCACCAAGCTCGACGTCACCCGCCTCCTAGCATCCGCGGTCGAGCCCCAGCTCGCCGTCCCTGCCTCGACCAGGCGGCCACGCGTCGTCCTCTTCCCCACGGCAGCGCATCCACCAAGCTCCGTCTCTGGCCGCCTCCAGGAACTGCATGTGCTTGACCCCAACCTTGCCCATGGAGCCGTCGTTCGGGACCTCCTCGCCGTGTCTCCTCCTCACTTAGCTGCAGTCCCTCACCGGTCGTCGCCCTCAACCCCTGCAGCATTACGCCGTCCCTATCCTGTGCACCCGCAGAGGCCTCTATCCCCATCGCGGAACCGACGGGAGAGAGAGAAAAGAACGAACCGGTACCAAAAAATGTTTTGGTGGCATCGATGTGTAATATGGGATTTGGTGTGAGGGCAAAACCGTCCAAAAAAGTTGGTTGACAGAAGCGTTGCTGCTTTTATTATTATGTATAGATGGACCGCAGCAAATCAACCCATGCGTACTACTGTTGCGGTTTCTCCAGCAACGGCTTCAGAGCAACTATTGTATATCTATATCTATATCTAATAATAATAAAAAGAAAACATTTCTTATCATTTCTACACATTTTATGACGGCTTTATCCGTCAACCAAAAAATAAATTACCCACTATTGACACCACCGAGTCAAAACTAAACGGTTCCTAAAAGTTGTTTGTTTTATTTCGTCGACTGGCCGACATCGTGAGATCCTGGCTCCCCACCATGCGTCGCCGGCAAATGCCGCCCTACCCTCACCTTCCTCTTGGCTCCAGCTATACAGGAAGTCACGGCCCTTCCATTGCCGACTAACTCCCCATCTCCCGTGTTTCTCCTCCCGCAAACAATGACCAGGCCGCCCCCTCCTAGCTTTCTCCTCTTGTTATTCCCGGGCACCGCTGCGCATCTGCTTTCAATTCCGGCGACCCTGCAACCGGCCGCAGGTCAATCCCGCGGCCCTGGATAAATGCACTAACGAGGACAACAAGTTCACTGACAAGGATCTCGAGCCGACCACAAAATCTTGCGAATTTGGCGTCTATTTAATGGTGGGCGGCAGTGGTAGCTGCATGACATGGTGTGGAGGCGATGGCTTGAGGCATGCGGGACACACATCTCGCCGTTCCCATGGCTACTTCGTCCCCGCGCCTGCCGCCACTCTCCTCCGCGCCGCCAACCCCAACCCTCCATCGCGTCCACACCGTGTTCCCCGCCGGCCAGTCTCCCCTTGTCGGTCGGTTGCGTGCCGCCCCTCCTACCCAATTGTTGTCTCCTACGTGTGCGCCTTTGCCCCGTTCATCCTCAACCTCTCCCTGTTTGCAATCCCAAGTAGCAACCGCAACATGTTCTCTCCGTGACCACATCTCGACTCTCCCCATGGAGTTCAATTTGGGTGTCCTTCCTCGGTTGGTGGCCGGAATTTGGGTTCAATTTTTTCTAGTAATTCCTAGATCTGGTTTTTTTGCTCCAAATAATGGGAACGGAAGTGCGCCGCACCGTGACTCGATGATGAAGTTTAGTGAGAGAGAAAGCGATGCATTCATTCAGTTGAGATAGATTACATATAGGAGAGGAGAGGGAAACGTGTGCTGGCAGAGGCGCACGCAAACGCATGTTGTGGCGAGAGAGAGAGGGAAATAGCCCTGAAGACTAGCGAATACAAGTACATGCAATAATGGTTCAACACCCCCCTTAGTCTCAACTGTGTTGGGAAGAACATTCAGGCTGGAACGGAACTCCTGGAAAACAGTTGTCGGTAGTACCTTCGTGAACACATCTGCATACTAGGAGCTGGTCGGAATGTGCAGGACGCGAGCTTCGCCAAGGGACACCCCTATCCCGAACAAAATGGAGGTCGATCTCCACGTGCTTCATTCCCTGGTGTTGTACGGGGTTCGAGGACAAGTAGACGGCAGAGATGTTGTCGCAGTACACGACCGTGGCGCGGGCAGGTGTATGGTGAAGCTCGACGAGGAGTTGCCGGAGCCAGCAAGATTCCGCCACGCAGTTTGCGACTGCCAGGTATTCAGCCTCCGCGCTGGACCGGGAGACCGTGCTTTGCCGTTTAGACGACCACTAAACAAGGTTGCTGTCGAGGAAGATCCCAAAGCCAGACGTCGATTTGCACGTGCCGGGGCAGCCGGCCCAATCCGCGTCGGAATAGGAAACAAGATCAAGGGGGGAGTCAGGGTGAAGCTGGAGGCCAAAGTGTGTGGTGCCGCGTGTGTAGCGAAGGATGCGTTTGAGGAGCTGAAAATGGATGTCAGTGGGTGCATGCATGAAGAGACACACTTGTTGGAAGGCGTAGGAGAGGTCGGGTCTCGTGAGCGTGAGATACTGGAGGGCCCCGGCCAAGCTCTGATAGAGGGATGGATTGGAAAAGGTTTGACCGTTGTGGATGGAAAGTTTGGAGGTGGTGTCAATGGGTTGATGCGCTCAGATCACTATAGAGCTTCGTTGGGAGACCCCAAGAGGAAGGTATGATGAGCACAATAGCAAGTCTACCCTCAGAAAGAAACCAAGGTTATCGAACTAGTAGGAGGAAGGAAACGACCCAAAGGTGTTGCTAGCAACTTGGAAACCTGCACAACACAAACTCAAGACTTTGCCCCAACGAATAGTGAGGTTGTCAATCTCACCAGTTTGCTGAAAACAAAGGATTAACTGTATGGTGTGGAAGGTAATGGTGGTTTGCAGAAAGTAAACAGTAACAGTGGAAGATGTATCAATGGTAAAGATTGGATCGGGGTCCATAGTTCACTAGAGGTGTTCTCCTTAAGATAAACAAACATGGCATGCTGGATAAAAAAATTACAGCGGAGCAATTGACAGGACAGAGCAAGGTATAACAATGCAATACTAGACATTCAAGATCCTATGAGATCTGATTGGGCAATACAACAAGATACATAGACCATCATCCAACTGCATCTATGACTAGTAATCCACCTTCAGGTTATCATTGAACCCCCTCCAGTATTAAGTTGAAAGCAACAGATAACTGCTTTAAGCAAAGTGTGTAAGGTAAACAATCCAGTTGTTCCATGAACAAGAGATCGTTGTTTTCTCCCTAGTAGCAACAGCATATTTCTGTCACTTCCCCAGATTAAATAGAGGCATGAGCCCACTATCGAGCATAAATATTTCCTCTTGGAGTCACTAACATCTACTTGGCTAAGATAGCTACTAGAAAATGAGAGCATGCAAGATCACAAACAACACAGACATGATAGAATCAATAAGATAGAACCATTAACCAATCTTACATAGTAATCTTAATATTCATCGGATCCTCGCAAACACGACATGCATGATTACAAATAGATGATCTTGATCATGAACGGAGCTCATAGGATATAAACACGGTAGAACGAAGGAGGAGAAACAACCATCTAGCTACTACATGGACCCGTAGTCCAAGGTGGAACTACTCACGCATCATACCAGAGGCTGGCATGGTGATAAAGAAGGCCTCCGGGATGATCTTCCCTCCGACAGGGTGCCGGGAAGAGCTTCAGACCCTGGTGGCTTCCCTCTGTCTTGTATTATGGATCCGTGTTCCCCATGGTAAAATATTGACTTTGGCTTTTGTCCCATCCAATTCCGAGAATATTGATTTTCTGCCTTTCCTGGAACCAAAAACAGAAGAAAACATGCAACTGGCACTGTGGCATCTTGTTAATAGGTTAGTCTTAGAAAACATATAAAAATACCTCAAAGTGTAGACAAAACAAAGCAAAGTAGATACTAAATAAGCATGGAACATCAAAAATTATAGATACGTTTACGATGTATCAAGCATCCCCAAGCTTAACTCTTGCTCGTCCTCGAGTAGGTAAGTGATAAAAAAATAATTTTTAAGGTGACATGCACCATCAAAATCAAGATCAAACCATTTGCAGGCATTGAAAGTTGGGATCAAAAAACTCTAAACATGAGCATGAAATAAGAAGTTCTAACAATAAGACAAAGTAAATAAGCATGCAACATGAAAGGTTACAAACAAATATCATGAATAACAATGCATTAAAAGACGTTTGTTTATTTCACATATAGAAACATGGCATAGTGGCATTCAGCTCGTCCCTCATGGAGTAGCAAATAAATGCATAGGACACCTTCAAAGTTCATAAGAGTGACTAGATACAAATAGTTCATGAGCAAGAAATATCAATAATATGCATCAATCAATAAGTTTTGGGACAATGCACATAGAACTAAGAATGGCAACTATGCTCTCTTAATTGGTGTCTGGGGATAGAAGGTGGAGACTCAATATAATAGTGGAAGAAAGACCCTTCATAAAAGGGAAGCAGGGATTTCAAGTCTCATAAAGAGCTTCCACAAATTATGGTACTTGTTAGATTTCAGCTCTCATTGCCCCTATCATAAGCATCTTGAAGCGATTAAGGTTAAAGTGAACAAACTATGGAGTATATGCTTGACAAAGTATAAGTTGGCAATCTCATGTCCCTTGAATACGAGGGCTGCTCCTCATGCTACTGAAGTTTAGTTACTGGTAAGTTCTTGTCATAGTAAGTACATGTGTATCATAGAGAACCGCCAACGGGGTACCCCTTGCACATCATACAGGAGTTATCCCATAATCAAAATGACAAGGCAAGCACAATGAGCATCTCAGCAATCTTCTTATTTACCATGGGAAAATGGTGCTTTTTTCTCTCTTTCCTCTTTTCTCAATTTTTTTATTTTTCTCAATCTCTTTTTCTATCTCTTTTTTTCATAAGAAGAATGCTTCATAGATTGCTCACTATGGTGATGCTGCAAGTTTCCACCATGATTAGGCATGGCTTAGGCTAGCGGCCTAGGCATTTCTCTAACACACATACATAACTCCATGAACTTACAAGCTCCTCTTTCATTTCACACAAACGACATCCATAAACAAAAGAGCATGATATCAATTGGGTACAATGTACAAGTGCAATGTTAAAAGCGTTCCCCGCGACAGCATGATTCTGCTAATTCCAACGTATAAGTGCAAGCATATACAACATAGATGACACAATGGTTTAAGTTTATTAGGGGCAAGAAAAATAAAGTGTGCCATCAAGTTTGTGAGAGCTTTAATCACTAAGTTTTCACAAACAAAGTGAATTTTTAATTGCAAGGTAGATGAAACAAGAATATACTTGGAATGGTGTAACACACCATGCATAGGAATTTATAGTGGACACTTTGGAATAACTTGGTTTCTTGGGAGTTGGATGCATGAGTATAGCTTACTCATACAAGTGGAGGCTAGCAAAAGACTAGGAGCGACCAACTAAGAGAGCAATAATGGCCATAATCATGCAGAGCATCAAAACATTACTAATCAAAGCATAAAGTGGTACTGCAAGTCCAAAACTGAATGATCATAGAGGCTAAGATGACTGGTTCATAGTCATAACATGGTGTGAGCATGTGCCAAGTCAACCGAAACAAAGCATCAAAGGAGAATACCACAATACTATGCTTTTGTATGCTAAAACAACGCATGATTCTTTCAAGGAACATTAAGCAATCCTAATTGTTTGGAACAAGTCATGATACAACAATAATCACTAAGCATAAGGTCAAAACAACATCTAGCATGACATGATAAAGTCTAAGTCACAGACAAAGCAAGCTTCTCTTGTACTACTAAGCAAGAACTTCCTACTCCTTTCCAACACCAATCAACTTATTTGAAGCAACACAGCGAGAACGGGGGTCCAAAATTCTTTATTTAATACAATAGTGCATGAAACAATAAAAACAAAGTGTCTAGAAAGACCTGAGTTTTTTATTGATGAAGAAGGGGATGCCTTGGGCATCCCCAAGCTTTGATGCTCGTACCTCTTGAATATTTCTTGGGGTGACACGGGGTGGCATTCCCAAGCTTGAGCTTTTGTCCATTCTTCATCTCATTACATCATTCTTTCCTTACACCTGAAAATTTTCCTTCATACAAAACTTCACACAATCTTCATTAGCAACATTAGTGTATTCAAAAGATAATAGACCTTTGGGGTTTAGTTTCAAAACAGAAAAACTTTCACTAAAGACACAAACTATTGTAGCAATTCCCTCAAAAAACTCAATTTCCCAAAAAGAACCCAAAAAGGAATCAATAAGAAGCAAATGCAAATAATGGCAAAATCTGCCGAAATAGACCAGCAGGTAGAAACTGATTTTTTTGAAGACCTTCTGTTGCTCAAATCAAAAAGTGTTGAACTAACGAAAGTTAGCTAACAGCCTGGGGGATTTATTCAGAAAATTACAGCTCAAGCCGACTTACAGAGAGTTTACACGAATTTTTACAGTGGAGCATAAAATTTGTTTCGGGACAACAACTCCCCAAATCTTACTTCCCTCTCATTAGAGGTTATTCTTGGCACAAAAAGTGAATAAAAAGGATAAGGAGCGGTTATTACAAAGGTAATTACTTCCAAGACTCAAAGAAACTATTGGGTTATCTCCCAAGAAGTACTTTTTTTTAACGCCTTTAAGTTAGGCACAAGAAGCAAGAATCAAGTATTTTCAAATGAAGAAGCATTAACATCAAACCTTGCTTTCAAAGGAGGAGCAAAAAGCAACTTATCTCTCCTCATAGGGAAGTGTTCAATACCTTTCTTGAATGTAAATTGATATTTAATGGTGCCTTCTTTCATATCAATGATGGCACCAACAGTTCTAAGAAAAGGTCTTCCCAAAGTAATAGGACAAGAAGCATTATATTCATTATCCAAAACATAGAAATCAACAGGGACATAAGCATTGTCAACCATAATATGAAAATCATTAACACTCCCCATGAGTTTCTTTTTAGCATTATCATTAAGTGGGACATCCAAATAGCAATCTTCTAAAGGTGGTAAATCAAGCATTTCATAAATCTTTCTAGGCATAATAGAGACACTAGAACCAAGATCACATGAAGCTTTGATATCAAAGCCATTCACTTGCATATTAATGATGGGTTCCCAACTATCTTCTACTTTCCTAGGAATAGAGGCTTTGTGTTTCAACTTTTTCCCCTTAATTTTAATGAGAGCATCTATAATGTGTTTGGTGAAAGCCACATTCATATCACTAGCATCAGGACTTCTAGCAAGATTTTGTAGGAACATAATTACTTCAGAGATATTGCAACCATCAAGATCAAAATCAAACTTAGCATCACTGGTAGTAGATTCATTGGGTTTAGGCATTGTGGTAGGAGGAATAGGGACTTCTTGTGGTTTGGTGGCATCCATATTGGTGGTGGTTATAGTGCACACACTATTGTCTCTAGCAATTTCAGCTTTTCTTTCCTACTTAGCATGTAGTTGAGCTAACAGTCTAACATTTTCATCAATAGTAAATTGTATGGCATGAGTAGCAGCAAAGGTACTTTCCAAGGTTTCAGGTTTAGCAGCCATTTTATTAATCAAAGAGGACTGTGCTTCAGACAAAGATGAAATATTTTTCTCAACATTCAAAAGCTTTTCCTCCACAGTCTTGTTGAAGGTGGTTTGTTTACTAATAAAGTCTTTGAGCATGACTTCAAGTTCAGAGGGAGCATTTCTAGTATTGTTGTAGGAGTTTCCATAGGTATTGCCATTATTAGGAGGATAAGGCCTATAATTATTGTTACTACCAAAATTATTCCTATAGGCATTGTTGCTAAAATTGTTGTTTCTAAGGAAGTTCACATCAACTTGCTCTTCTTGAGCAACCAAAAAGGCTAAGGGAACATTATTTGGATCAATAGGAGCTTTTCCATTAACAAGCATAGCCATGATAACATCAATCTTATCACTCAAAGAGGAGGTTTCTTCAACAGAATTTACCTTGTTACCATGTGGAGCTCTCTCAGTGTGCCATTCAGAATAGTTGACCATCATATTATCAAGGAGCTTTGTTGCATCACCCAAAGTAATGGTCATAAAGGTACCTCCAGCAACTGAATCCAACAGGTTTCTTGAAGAGAAGTTTAAACCTGCATAAAAAGTTTAGATAATCATCCAAGTAGTTAGTCCATGAGTGGGACAATTCTTAACCAAAGATTTCATTCTTTCCCAAGCTTGATCAACATGTTCATTATCAAGTTGGTTAAATTTCATTATTTCACTTCTCATAGATATAATCTTAATAGGAGGATAGTATTTTCCAATAAAAGAATCTTTACACTTAATCCAAGAATCAATACTATTTCTAGGCAAGGATAGCAACCATTCTTTAGCTTTTCCTCTCAAGGAGAAAGGAAACAACTTTAGCTTAATAATATCTCCATATACATCCTTTTATTTTTTCATCTCACAAATTTCAACAAAGTTATTGAGGTGGGCAGTAGCATCATCAGAACTAGCACCAAAAAATTGCTCTTTCATCACAAGATTCAACAAAGCAGGCTTAATTTCATAAAAGGTAGCATCATGAGCAGGTGGAGCAATAGGAGTACTTAGGAAACCATTGTTGTTTGTGCTAGTGAAGTCACACAACTTGGTGTTCTCAGAAGAGTTCATTTTTGCAAAAGTGGAGCAAACCAACAGTAGTAGCAACTAGAGCAGGAACTAATTTTTTGTGTTTTTGATAAGAAAAAGCAAACAAAACAAAACTAATTTTTTTGGAGTTTTTGATAAAAAGTGGCAAACAAAACCAAGCAAAATAAACTAAGCAAAACAAAACAACGTAAAGAGAAAGGTTGTGAAGGACTCCCCTTGTGAAGCCGTCCTTAGCCTCCCCGGCAACGGCGCCAGAAAAAAGCTTGATGCGCTCACATCACTATAGACCTTCGTTGGGAGACCCCAAGAGGAAGGTATGATGAGCACAACAGCAAGTCTTTCCTTAGAAAGAAACCAAGGTTATCGAACCAGTAGGAGGAAGGAAACGACCCAAAGGTGTTGCTAGCAACTTGGAAACCTGCACAACACAAACTCAAGACTTTGCCCCAACGAATAGTGAGATTGTCAATCTCACCGGTTTGCTGAAAACAAAGGATTAACTGTATGGTGTGGAAGGTAATGGTGGTTTGAAGAAATTAAATAGTAACAATGGAAGATGTATCAATGGTAAAGATTGGACCGGGGTCCATAGTTCACTAGAGGTGTTCTCCTTAAGATAAACAAACATGGCATGCTGGGTAAACAAATTACAGCAGGGCAATTGACAGGACAGAGCAAGGCATAACAATGCAATACTAGACATTCATGATCCTATGAGATTTGATTGGGCAATACAACAAGATACATAGACCGCCATCCAACTGCATCTATGACTAGTAATCCACCTTCAGGTTATCATCCGAACCCCCTCCAGTATTAAGTTGCAAGCAATGGATAACTGCTTTAAGCAAAGTGTGTAAGGTAAACAATCCACTTGTTCCATGAACAAGAGATCATTGTTTTCTCCCTAGTAGCAACAACACATCTACAACCTTAGAGATTTCTGTCACTTTCCCAGATTAAATAGAGGCATGAACCCACTATCGAGCATAAATACTTCCTCTTGGAGTCACTAGCATCTACTTGGCTAAGATAGCTACTATAAAAGGAGAGCATGCAAGATCACAAACAACACAGACATGATAGAATCAATAAGATAGAACCATTAACCAATCTTACATAGTAATCTTAATATCCATCGGATCCCCGCAAACATAACATGCATGATTACAAATAGATGATCTTGATCATGAACGGAGCTTATATGATCTAAACATGGTAGCACGAAGGAGGAGAAACAACCATCTAGCTACTACATGGACCCGTAGTCCAAGGTGGAACTACTCACGCATCATACCAGAGGTTGGCATGGTGATGAAGAAGGCCTCCGGAATGATCTTCCCTCCGGCAGGGTGCCGGGAAGAGCTTCATATCCCCCCGATCAAGGGACGATGGTGGCAGCGGCTACATACAATTTCGTGGAAGTTTGATCGGGTACTTAGGGTTTTGGTATTGGAGGATTTTTATAGGCGAAGAGGCGAGGCAGGGCACGGGGTGGTCACACCCGGCAAAGCGTATAGGCCTAGCCATGCCAGGGTGTGCCCCCCTGGTGGCTCCCCTCCGTCTCGTATTCTGGCTCCGTGTTCCCCATGGTAAAATATTGACTTTGGCTTTTGTCCCGTCCAATTCCAAGAATATTGATTTTCTACCTTTTCTGGAACCAAAAACAGAAGAAAACAGGCAACTGGCACTGTGGCGTCTTATTAATAGGTTAGTCCCAGAAAACATATAAAAAATACCTCATAGTGTAGACAAAGCAAAGAAAAGTAGATCTTTGTACATGGTGAGAAGCCAGACGATAGTTTGCCGCCACTCGGAGAAATTGTTGCCAGCAGTGTTGACGGTGAAATTGATATAGTTTTGGATATGGACGCTGAGGATGGGGTGGGCAGTAGGGGCTGGGGAAGAAAGCGGGAGGGGTTGGAGCTGAGGAGGTGGAAGAATTTGGGGCAGAGGCAGTGGAGGTGCGGCGGAAGAGGGGAGGGTGGGGAAATTTTCAGCATTGCCACCGAAGAGGGGATCGGAGATCAGAGGGGTTGGAGGTGCACGCGCATAGCCGGTCTGTGGCACCCCGGATTTACGGTCCGAGAATACCCATTATTCATACAATTCACGTTCCCATGATCAGTGAGCCATGAGCATAATCGACCAGTATCATTACATCATCCATAAAGTAATGAGAACAAAACTTACAAAGTGGCCATTATGGCAATTACAACACAAGTAGCGGAAGTCTTCAAGCGCAGAGCCCATGTCATGCCTTAACCTATAGGCGACTAACTGGGAAGACGACCTAACTTGCATAGATGTCAACACCTTCATCACTTCTTAACATCTGTAATCTGGCCAAGTAAATAGCCAGGGACAATACCGGTGAGTACTTTGAATGTACTCACAAACCACCAAGTCAAGGTAACAAGATAATGCATTGGATAGATAGCTCTACACTATAGTTGTTTCTGAAAAGCCTAACACTGGCATCTCTATGTCTTTGTTGAACAAGAGTTTTAGAAAATATGCCTCCTTTTTGAAAGTCCGGATATCTCCATATCCTTGTTAAAAACCACTTGAAAACAGTTTTATAGTAAAACCCTTTTTAAAACATCTTCGACCATCTCTGGTCAAAACCAAACTCGTTCTTATCTTTCCTCATGACCAAGTCACAACCTTTTTATTCATCTCAACATATCCAAAGGGTACTCCTGGCAATCACCTTTCCAACCGTCCTTGACCGTGGACATGGCTATTCGAATAGATTAGGCTCTGCAGGGTTTGTGCACTTTACCCACAAGAATCAATACATCCGTCGGGATACAACCACGACCCGCTACACACGGTAAACGGGGGTTCGGATAATCAAACCTAGCTTTTCATTTGTGCATTCCTAGCAAAGGCGGCTTTTCCTTTTGGGTTTTTATCTCCGGCACGAGTATGAGGCACAACGGCCATAGTCCTTCCTCCCGTACAAGCCTATTCCCCAAACCGTAGTTTGGCATATAGTAATTTGACTCCACTTCCTTCCGTACTTACCATAAGTCATACTGTCCGCGAGAGACCCAATTATTGCACCGGTACCTTGTCCACGACAGTCCGGATTTTAGGGGATTTCTCCCCTTTAGCTAGTACGAGCAGCCCCGGCTAAATACCACAAACTACGAGCTAACCCCAGCGACTAGGGTAGTGTGGTTGCGCGGATAAATTGTTCCGGTAAAGGCATAGAACATCCCTTATCTTTCTCTTGCTCAACTTTCTCTTCATCCTCCTCATATCTTCTTTAGTAAAACCTCCACTTGGAAACGATGCCTCTTTCCAAGGGTTTTATTTTAAAAACTTTGTAGTAGGGTAAAACCCAAAATAGTTTTATCATTGAAAACCCGTAGTTTCCAAGAGGGAAGATGCTAAGCATCTTAGCCTCGATCTAAAGGGGTAAAAATGGGTGTCAATAGGGTGGGTGTCCTAAGGGACACTCATACATAACTTGGAAGAGCCAATTTAATCACGTCTTTTATTTGAAACAAACCATGCATTAACTCATGCGATTCATAAACGAGATATAAAACAATTGATAAAAAGGAGTAGGTTATATAGGAGTTCAGGAATGGTGGCTTGCCTGTGACCAGCGAGATGTACCTTGACTTCCTTATAATACTAGAAAACAAATAATAACAATAATAAGAATAACCCGATGCTTCCTTCTTCTCGGCGTCTCACAAACGCAACTATCGCCGTTATTGAGTATACATGCAAACAAACAATACCACAATCAATACATTGCATACAAGAATCAATACATACAGCAAGCAACATAATCACATGGTATACATCAATAGGGTGTTGGAGGTATGGTTTGATTGGATTGGGAGAAGATTTGGATGCCCTGAAAAAAGGGATCCTTTTAGTTTTATAGTTTCAGACTACCTAAGAGAGGGTTTTTTGACCAAGGGCTTGATCTGTATGATATCATTGTATAAAAATGATGCCATCAGATAGGTATTGATAAAATGAATCCAACAAAAGTGGTTTCACTATTTTATCAATTTGCATTGATTTATAATGAGTTTTATAATGGATAAAACTCTAGTTTTAGGAAATAATTCACCAGACATAATCTGGAGTTCCAAAAATTATTTCCTTGGGTAATTAGGTATTATTTGGTGGAATGATTCAAGAGGAGTTGGAATCAACTTAAAATAATCATCAGAATGCCCTTGAGAAATTCCCAAAGGCAATACTAGCTAGGATTTGTCTTTTTCATCCTATTTAGTCTACGAAAGATTTTCATGTGATTCCAAGGACCCTTGTTAGTTACTGAAAATACCTTTCCGTAGAAATTGGAATCATTCAAGTTGGAGTTACAGAGCTACTGTTATGAGTTTATTGGTGAATAAACCATACACAGAACAGTTTAATTCACCAGTTGGAATTAGTTCAAAAACTCATTTGGTTTGACCTAGAGAATATTCTAAAGGCAGAAAAGTCCTGATGTTGTTATTTTTACTAGAGACAAACTAGGAAGCAAAATAAGGTGGGGCCAGTGGGACATGCAAGGTATGGAGAGTACCTTTCAGTACCCATTGGATTTACTCCAATTGGAACTGAAGTACTCCCTGGAGGGTTTTATTAGTGAAATGGGCATATCTTAGTAGATGATTTATCATGAATCATCTATTCATTGTTTTGGTACAAAACTGGTTCTGCATGTTAGGTAAAACATACAGATATTTGAGGAATTTTGGATCTGATCATTTTGAGGCATTTTACATTTTCATTTCGAATTAATCCAAACCAGTACTCCGCAGATCTGAATTTTTCAATTAAAAAGGAGGAGGGCAGGGGTGTGAGGGGATTCAAAATCCGTGTGGCGGGGCCCGCCCGTCAGTCACACATGGGGACGAAGGGGTATTGGCCGTCGGTGGCCGTCAGATCTAGTGACGATGGACGACCACAGTCGGTCTTCTACCTGGCGCCGCCGCCCGCAGGCGGAAACCCTAGATGGGTGGTGGAGACGCACGGGGGGTGCTCACCTGGGGGCGGAGAGGAGCTGGGGAGGGTCGGAGGTGATGCGGTCGACGACGGCGGTCCCGGTGGTGGGTGGAAGAGGGTGCTTGGCGCCAGGGAGAGGGATCGCACGATGGTGGCCGAAAGGGAGCTCGATGGAGCTCTCCGAAGGGGCCTCTGGGTTACTACATGTCGACAAAAAGACCGGGGTTAGCACCGGGAGGGCAAGGGGAAATCAGGAGGGTGACATGCAAGGCCAGAGGGGGCAAGGGAGAAGAGGCTACACTCGATTTTTGCTCGAGGCCGAAGCTTGCCCTTCTCTCTTCTTTTGAACAGAGCAGAGCGAGAGAGAGGGGGTGGAGCTCTGGAAGGGTAAGAGGGAGGGAGAGGGAGAAAATCAAAGGCAAATGGAGGCGCTGGGGGTGGCCTAGGGTATTTAACCCGAGGGAGGGATGGTGTAGGATGGGCAAGGTCCATGGACAAGTTTGGGGAGGGGTTGGCCTTCCATTGGGCAGCAGGGGAGGTGCTGGGGGGTGTGGGATAGGTGCTCGACCCACTGAGTGGAGAGGAGCGGTGGTGGCTACTGGGGCTAGATATTTGTAAGATGTGTACTAGACATGTCCATTATCTCTCTCACTCTAGTACATGGGACAAGGAAGGGGAGGTGCTACAATAGCTAGAGGTACAGTGCACGACCAAGGGGGTGTCATGGTTGCTGTGGTGGTGATGGGGAGGCTTTGATAAAGATTGGCCTTGATTTAGCTCATGTTTGGATTTTTTTGTAGAATTTGATCAAGATGGTGCTTGTAAAGGAATTCCAATAAATTGCATTGGACATGGTGAGGGAGATGGTAATGGTAGATAGAGGAGGTCAAATAATCTCTTCAGGATTTAATTGGGATTTTTATAATGATTATAACCCCAATTAAATGCTCTTAATCAAAAAGTGCAGAAGTACATTATGGAATCTAAGGTGATATTTTACATTATCCAAGATTGGTTTTTTATGTGAATTGGTTCTGAATACCATATTACACATTGGAGAATTTTAATTGAATTTATTGGGGTGGAAAAGTATTTTCAAGGAATTATTTCTTGTTTCTGCCATTTAAGAAAAAGGGCAAAAAGAAATAATAAAGAATCTCAAAAATATTTATTGTTTAGTTTGGAGTGATGGTATATGATATATAGAACTCAAATGTGCATTGAGTTGGCAAAGTTATTTGGATAAAAACAAACTTGCCTTTATGGATCAAGAGTTTGAGAATTTTGCAAGATACTGAATTTAATTTCGTTGATAAACCAAATAATTAGGGGAATTATTTGGGGATGGTTATATTCAAGGTAGATGTTGTAGACTTGATGTATGCATCATGGTCAACCTTGAGTTTTGAATAAATTTGGTGAAAAGGAGGGAAAATCGATTTGGGAGGATCTAGGGTTTGGTTATTTTGATGCCACCAAGACATGGTTGTATTTGTGAGCTCAGGGCTCACCTTGGTACAAGGGATATGTGGTTATATAGACCAAGTCATATAGTTTATCAAGTAATCAAGAGTTGGGCTTGGTTTCATTTGAGGTGATCTAGAAGAGATGGCAAACTTTGTTGAGAATAAGGCTGCCATAGCAGATACATCAGGTAGCCTCCTAAACCATGTGGGTTTAAGAAGCACAAGGCTCCAATGGAAACAAGTGAAGTGGGGGTTGATAGTCAATGGTTATTAGATCATAACCATGCAAATAGTTGGTCAAGGGGAGGTAGCATATAGATGTGAGCTTCTGCCAAAGTAGGCAAGATGATAAGATTTGCAGAAAAGATTACTATCTTGACTACAGAACCATAATGGATGAGTGGGAATTAGATAGTCTTAGCCAAGGGAAAGAGTAGGCTTTGGTATTACTAAATATTACTACAAGGTGGTTCAAGTACATTCTCAATAATGCACATAGGTTGGAAAAGGTAGAGCTCCAAAGATTGAACCTAGATAAGAAATCTAGACTTAGCCATTTTGACAAATTTAGGGTTTTAGACTAGAGTACCAGTGTAGATGATTTTGAGTGGATGCTAGGTTCCAGTGTCATGATCAAAGGGATGATGTTGATGGATTAAATAGGTATATAGGATCCAGTCTTAGATTAGGTCTTCTCTAAGTAGGAAACTATCAAGAGGGATTATCCTTGGATTGATCTGATTAGGAGGTGAGATGGTTACTATAGTGGCTTAGGATAGATCCAGATTTGGATGTTTGATCTGGGATTGATGATCACAAACCTATATTGGGTCCTAGGGTATGAGATACTAGATTGGATCACTCTATTTCCTAAGCAAACAAGGCAATCAGCAGATCAAGGCAATTCATTAGACAACAGATCAAGGCCATTCATCTAATCAAACTTGTCAAACTACTACTAAGGTTACCATCAAGCCTAGATTGAGGTAAGGATGGGTATTTTGAATTGGGTGTGCTTTGAAGTAAGATAAGGGCCATCTTGTTATTCCTACCAAGATTGGAATGAAAAGGTTTTAATAAAGGTTTTGGAGAACCTAGGGATAAGAGTAGCTGGGAGTTCTGTCCTGAAAACATAAGGAGATTATATATATGTCTCCATAGTTTTGTTAGTAGAATCTAGTAAAGTATTTTGTTGTGTTAAAGTCATCTTGTCTCAGGTTTTGGAAGGCCATAACATTTGAGGATATAAGGATGAGCCAAGACATCTCTTTTGTAAAATAGCTTTTTGTAAACTAGTGTTGAGATGAGAAGTATACTACCTAGTACACAATCAGTTGTATGAACACAAGCAAACAGGTAAGCAAACATTGCAACACATAACAAGAAAAAGTTTTTGTTCCCCCTGATTTTTGCCTTTTGGACTTGAAATCAGGGTTGCTGAAATTGGGATGTTACAGACCTTTCCCCGCTTAAAATAATTTCGTCCCGAGATTAGGGAGGAGTTGGGCTGGGTGATAGCATCCGTATAGAAATTTCAGCGGTGGAATTATTAGATGTTAACAGGTCTTCTAAATCGCAGGCATGGTCAGCAATGGTTCGGAACTGAGCGGCTATGGGTTTGGGCGTTTAGATTAAGCGAGTGGAAAAGACGCAGTCTTTTCCCCTTAGGACAAGTCTAGGTAGGTTTAGCGTCGGCAGGGTACTTCCTTCTTGAGGCGAGACGGCAAGTTGAGTCTTCTTTATTCCTTCGCCTCGTGGTCGACTTTTCTATCTTCAAGGTCTTGATTCACCGGGGTTTTGGCTGGACGGTCGACCATTGAATTGGAGGACTTTCCTTAAGTACCTTCTGATTCTGAAGAAGTGTCGTTTGTCGTCCTTCTTGCAGGGTAGATGATTCGGATTTGGAAGGGTGGTCTTCACTTAGCACTAATTAGTGTTTGACTCCAGGGGTCTATCGGGTTTTTGGTGGGAAAGACGCACCTTAGGGCGACACTAGTTTTTTTTGGAGTGGAGTCGCTGACTTTCTTGATCGAAGTCGTATGATGATTCTAGGGGATGGTACTGTACTTCTCCTCCAGGGTGGTTATCTTCTGTCGACATCGTAGGAACCACTTCATGAGTTAGAAGGTCTATCAGAAGGGCGTCTACTAGCTTCCGGGTAGTTAGTTCTAAGCTTGTTAGGGGTCCGATGGGTTGGAGGATACCATGGGAGTTTGGCGGTCTAGGAAACGAGGTACTTTGGAATGGGGTCGTTCCAGGTTTGGTCTGATGCAACGTCGTGGGTAAAACATGCAAAGAAAGACGTCACACTTGCATATCACCCAAAAATTTAGCAGGTTCGTGTCGTTCGGTGGCAGAGGTACTTAAGAGGTTACAATACGGGTCTGTGCCGCATGGCGAACAAGCAATTAGAGTCTTACAAAACAGGTTCTGGGACGATACATAGGTACTACCCTGCACGATAAGGGTGAGTCGAGGGAGGAGAACTACTCCATGGGTATTGCTTGACCCTAGTTGCCCTTCTTGAGTTGTTGCATTGACTTCGGCTACTGCAATTCCTCAGTGGTGTGGGGAATATTCAACTCTTTGGCAGTGAGGGTGAGGGTCGTGTCTTCTTCCAGGGTTGCTTCAGCAGTTGGGTATTCTGATGGGGTTGACTGGAAGATAGGTTTATACTCATAGTAGGACAGCTCCTCATTTTCTGTCTCGAGGTTGATAGATTCAGAAGTTGAGGAGGATAGAGCGACCACTCTCCTTTCTAGACGAGCGTTGGCGGCTTGTAGGCTTTTCTCCTGGGTATGAAGTATGGAGAGATCCATACGCATGAGGATGTTCGGACGACTGGTCTTGTCGAGATCTTCTTGGTGGCGCTGCAGTAAGTATTCCATATTCTCTAGCTGATTTCCAATGCAGCAAGTGAGGAAGGATTCAGTGGGGAGTCCATCCTTGTCGCGTTTCCCGAATAGGTGGTAAGGGGTATCTTTCAGCTCCTCTTCATGGATTTTGCAGAGGTGTGCCATGATATGTTGTATCGCTCGCACGACTCCATCAACCCAGTTGTGGTCAATGAAGGTGAAGATGATGGGCTCGGGGTCGATCTCACGCACCAGAATGGTGGCCTTAATGACCCACTGAGCTATGCTTGAGTGTCTGCGAGGAAGCTCTGTCCCTTCGATCTTAGGCGGGGGACCACGAATGATCTTCAGTATATCATGCAGTTGTTCTTCAAAGCGTCAAAAGCTTTCTCCGACAATGATGCTTTCTGAGCGGGAGGGAGCCATCTGCAGGGTTTTGGTTTTATACGTGAAGGTAGGTATAAAGATGCAAATTCATCAAGATATACCGATAGTAGCAGGCGCAGGTAGGGTCTCGATTCCCTCTAACGACTCTCGTGGTGAAGGGTGGGGTGGTTTATTGGAGTTGGAGTTTGAGTGGAAAGACGTAGTATTTCCACCTTAGGGCTTTACTTGAGGTTGTCGAGGCTTTCTTATGTGGCCATCCTACCGAGGAGGGGTATCCGGCTATGAGGTTGCGAGGGTTGGCGTTAGGATACGCCAACAAGGGGGTCAAAACTTTAGGATCGGGGGATTCCCGGCAGACAAGCAACACATTCCAAGCATCATACAAGCACATGACAAGCAAACAAGGCATACCATAGGTACTAAGGAGGTGACTACACGCCATAAAGGGAATCCTATTTTAGGGATGCTAAACTTAAGTACAGACGTTACGGGGGTCTTATCTTCTGTCTGACCGTCTTTTGTCATCGGTGCCGTACTTGATTAATTTGGGGGTGATGAAGGACTCCGTTGATAGGGCGATCTTGTAGTGTCTTTCGTTGTTGGTAGCTCCTTTGTTTTGCTTGTCTCGGTGTCTCTTCATCTCGGGATCTCTGTCTTCATAATCTCCGAGTTAGACTTTGTTTGTGAAAACGGAACGTTTGAAGTGGACGAGATATAGGGTAATTCCTTTTTAAATTGTTTAATTCAGAGAAGATGAGATAAGAAATCCTTCAAAAAGCTTTTGAGAAAATAGTTTTTGAAAACCGGGTGTTTTTCCAAAATAGTGGTTTTCCTATCTAACATCCATGCTAACTAAGGTCTCCTACAGTCAGGATGGCTCTGATACCAGGTCAGTGGCACCCCGGATTTACGGTCCGAGAATACCCATTATGCATACAATTCACGTTACCATGATCAGTGAGCCGTGAGCATAACCGACCAGTATCATTACATCATCCATAAAGTAATGAGAACAAAACTTACAAAGTGGCCATTATGGAAATTACAACACAAGTAGCGGAAGTCTTCAAGCGCAGAGCCCATGTCATGCCTTAACCTATAGGCGACTGACTGGGAAGACGGCCTAGCTCGCATAGACGTCGGCACCTTCGTCACTTCTTAACATCTGCAATCTGGCCAAGTAAATAGCCAGGGACAATGCCGGTGAGTACTTTGAATGTACCTGCAAACCACCAAGTCAAGGTAACAAGATAATGCATATTGGGCTGTGGCGAGATAGCTCTACACTATAGTTGTTTCTGAAAAGCCTAATATTGGCATCTTTATGTCTTTGTTGAAAAAGAGTTTTTGGAAAATATGCCTCCTTTTTGAAAGTCCGGATATCTCCATATCCTTGTTAAAAACCAGTTGAAAACAGTTTTATAGTAAAACCCTTTTTAAAACATCTTCGACCATCTCTGGTCAAAACCAAACTCGTTCTTATCTTTCCTCATGACCAAGTCACATCCTTTTTATTCATCTCAACATATCCGAAGGGTACTCCTAGCAATCACCTTTCCAACCGTCCTTGACCGTGGACACGGCTATTCGAATAGATTAGGCTCTGCAGAGTTTGTGCACTTTACCCACAAGAATCAATACATCCGCTGGGATACAACCATGGCCCGCTACACACGGTAAACGGGGGTTCGGATAATCAAACCTAGCTTTTCATTTGTCCTTCCCTAGCAAAGGCGGATTTTCCTTTTGGGTTGTTCTCTCCGACACGAGTATTTGGCACGACGGCCATAGTCCTCCCTCCCGTACAAGCCTATTCCCCAAACTGTAGTTTGGCATATAGTAATTTGACCCCACTTCCTTCCGTACTTACCATAAGTCATACCGTCCGCGAGAGTCCCAATTGTTGCACCGGTATCTTCTCCACGACAGTCCGGATTTCAGGGGATTTCTCCCCTTTAGCTAGTACGAGCAGCCCCGGCTAAAGACCATAAACTATGAGCTAAGCCCCTGCGATTGGGGTAGTGTGGTTGCAGAGATAAATTGTTTCAGTAAAGGCGTAGAACATCCCTTATCTTTCTCTTGCTCAACTTTCTCTTCATCCTCCTCATATCTTCTTTAGTAAAACCTCCACTTGGAAACGATGCCTCTTTCCAAGGGTTTTATTTTGAAAACTTTGTATTAGGGTAAAACCCAAAATAGTTTTATCATTGAAAACCCGTAGTTTCCAAGAGGGAAGATGCTAAGCATCTTAGCCTCGATCTAAAGGGGTAAAAATGGGTGTCAATAGGGTGGGTGTCCTAAGGGACACTCATCCATAACTTGGAAGAGCCAAGTTAATCACGCCTTTTATTTGAAAAAACCATGCATTAAATCATGTGATTCATAAACGAGATATAAAACAATTGATAAAAAAGAGTAGGTTAATATAGGAGTTCAGGAATGGTGGCTTGCCTGTGACCAGTGAGATGTCCCTTGACTTCCTTATAATACTAGAAAACCAATAATAACAATAATAAAAATAACCCAATGCTTCCTTCTTCTCGGCGTCTCACAAACGCAACAATCATCGTTATCGAGTATACATGCAAACAAACAACACCACAATCAATACATTGCATACAAGCATCAATACATACATCAAGCAACATAATCACATGGTATACATCAATAGGGTGTTGGAGGTATGGTTTGATTAGATTGGGAGAAGATTTGGAGGCCCTGGAAAAAGGGATCCTTTTGGATTTATAGTCTTGGACTACCTAAGAGAGGGTTTTTTGACCAAGGGCTTGATCTGTATGATATCATTATATAAAAATGATACCATCAGATAGGTATTGATAAAATGAATCCAACAAAAGTAGTTTCGCTTTTTTATCAATTTCCAATGATTTATTATGAGTTTTATAATGGATAAAACTCTAGTTTTAGGAAATAATTCACCAGACATAATCTAGAGTTCCAAAATTATTTCCTTGGGTGATTAGGTATTATTTGGTGGACTGATTCAAGAGGAGTTGGAATCAACTTAAAATAATATCAGAATTCCCTTGAGAAATTCCCAAAGGCATTACTGGCCGGGATTTGTCTTTTTCATCCTATTTAATCTATGGAAGATTTTTATGTGATTCCAAGGAAACTTGTTAGTTACTGAAAATACCTTCATGTATAAATTAGAACCATTCAAGTTTGAGTTATAGAGCTACTGTTATGAGTTTATTGGTGAATAAACCATACACGGAACAGTTTAATTCACCAAAATTCAGTAGAGGTTTATAAAATTATGATCTACTGGGGTTTGAGAGGTATAGTTATGTGTGTCCACTGAGAGTTGGAATTAGGTCAAAAACTCATTTGGTTTGACCTAGAGAATATTCTAAAGGCAGAAAAGTCCTGATTTTGTTATTTTTACTAGAGAAAAACTAGGAAGCAAAATAAGGTGGGGCCAGTGGGACATGCAAGGTATGGAGAGTACCTTTCAGTACCCATTGGATTTACTCCAATTGGAACTGCAGTACTCCCTGGAGGGTTTTATTAGTGAAATAGACATATCTTAGTAGATGATTCATCATGAATCATCTAGTCATTGTTTTGGTACAAAACTAGTTCTGCATGTTAGGTAAAACATACAGATATTTGAGGAATTTTGGATCCTATCATTTTGAGGCATTTTACATTTTCATTTTGAATTAATCCAAACCAGTACTCTGCAGATCTGAATTGTCCAATTAAAAAGGAGGAGGGAAGGGGTGTCAACGGGACGGATCTGAACTGGACTGGGATGCACGCAGAGCTAACCAGCCCAGCAGGCTGACAACGCGCGCGGGGAGGGGGATTCAAAATCCGTGTGGCGGGGCCCGCCCGTCAGTCACACATGGGGACAAAGGGGTATCGGCCGCCAGTGGCCGTCAGATCTAGTCACGACCGACGACCACGGTCGGTCTTCTACCTAGCGCCGCCGCCCGCGGGCGGAAACCCTAACAGGTAGGTGGAGACGCACGGGGGGTGCTCACCTAGGGGCGGAGAGGAGCTGGGGAGGGTCGGAGGTGATGCGGTCGACGACGGCGGTCCGGGCGGTGGGCGGAACAGGGTGCTTGGCGCCGGGGAGAGGGCTCGCACGACGGTGGCCGAAAGGGAGCTCGCCGGAGCTCTCCGAAGGGGCCTCTGGTTTGCTGCATGTCAACAAAAAAGACCAGGGTTACCACCGGGAGGGCAAGGGGAAATTAGGAGGGTGACATGCAAGGCCAGAGGGGCAAGGGAGAAGAGGCTACACTCGATTTTTGCTCGAGGCCGAAGCTTGCCCTTCTCTCTTCTTTTGGACAGAGCAGAGCGAGAGAGAGGGGGTGGAGCTCTGGAAGGGTAAGAGGGAGGGAGAGGGAGCAAATCAAAGGCAAATGGAGGCGTTGGGGGTGGCCTGGGGTATTTAACCCGAGGGAGGGATGGTGTAGGATGGGCAAGGTCCATGGACAAGTTTGGGGAGGGGTTGGCCTTCCATTGGGCAGCAGGGGAGGTACTGGGGGGGTGTGGGACAGGTGCTCGACCCACTGAGTGGAGAGGAGGGGTTGTGGTAGCTGGGGCTAGATATTTGTAAGATGTGTACTAGACATGTGCCTTCTCTCTCACTCTAGCACATGGGACAAGGAAGGGGAGGTGCTATAGTAGCTAGGGCTACAGTGCACGACCAAGGGGGTGTCATGGTTGCTGTGGTGGGTGATGGGGAGGCTTTGATAAAGATTGTCCTTGATTTAGCTCATGTTTGGATTTGTTTGTACAATTTGATCAAGATGGTGATTGTAAAGTACGTCCAATAAATTGCATTGGACAAGGTGGGGGAGATGGAACTGGTCTATAGAGGAGGTCAAATAATCTCTTCAAGATTTAATTGGAATTTTTCTAAAGATTATAACCCCAATTAAATGCTCTTAATCAGAAAGTGCAGAAGTACATTATGGAAGATAAGGTGATATTTTTACATTAGCCAAGATTGGTTTTTGATGTGAATTGGTTCTGAATACCTATTGGGGATATGCTATATGGGTATCCTCATAGCATGTCTCCTATCTGGATAACCCGGGTGGCCCATAGTTGGTAGCATGGCCCATGACCTGCTGGGCGGCCCAGTTAGATGGATCCAGAAGGGAGGCCCATGCCGGATAAAGGAAGGCTACAGTTGGAGTCACCGACGTACCCGGAGCCTTGGAGTGCGAGATACCCAAGACTAGTAATAGACGGTGTAGGACTCTGTAACCTGTCCGGCTAGGACTTTTCCCTGTAACCCTAGGACCTGGCGACTATATAAGTCGGGCCTATGGGAGCCTCTAGGGCACAATCTCAGACGATCAAGTAGCGATTAACACAATCTCAGAATCTGCCAGATTTGCCTTATAGTGATTTATAACAGGAGTGGGATTCTGCCACTGTCGTGGGATCTGAACCTGGGTAAGTTGTGTTACCTTGTACCCGTCAACCGTCCGCCTTCCCCCACGTCTCTAAACACGCACTGTGAGGACCCCTCCATGGCGTACTCGTCGGCAATACCACGACAGTTGGCGCCCACCGTGGGGGCAAGAGGCACTTCAGGCTCTTCAGCGGGCGAGGACCAAGATCTTTGCGGGAATCGGTGAAACCGTGGACATCGGTCGCGTCCTATTCTCTGGCAACGTTCCGATCATCCCTCCCGACGATTTCTGGATCCCGGCGAAGATGAACCCTACGCGGTGTTCGATCGTTCCTATCGGAGACATCCACCTCTTCATTGGCGAAACCGACTCGGGCACTAGTTCCCTGGGAGTCGGAGGAGCATCAAGACCCGCACGGACCGCCTACGGGCATGATATGTTCGCGGAGGGATCGATGTCGGATCTCTCTTTGGAGTTTGCCGGCAAAGATCGAAAAAATTCAAGGCCCACCCAAACCGCCCTTGTGCAGGATATAAAGGTGGAAGATCGCTGCAAGTCCGGCTCGCCTGCAAGGCCCGACATCGAGATCCAAGTTCGCTTGCGTTGTTACCATCTTCGATCCGCGCGCTATGCTCAGAGAGAGGGCGAAAACCCCGATTACATTCGTCAGTGGCTCAAGATACGAGCCGATCTGGCCCACTACCCCAATGATGATGCTATGTATCACTTTGTGGAAGGACTGGACCATGGCACACTTCTCCGACATTCTCTAAAACGGCAGCAGGCGTTAGGACTCTTTACCTTCGAAGGCATGGTGAACAGCGTCAACAACTACGCGGAGGCTGAAGCGGCCGCTCAAACAGCGCTTGCGCTCATTGATGGAGCCCCTCGGATTCAGCCACCGCCACCACCGTCTCCGCCCGCCATTGTCGCAGCTGCGCCACCACCTCCAGTTATCATCGCTGCTGTTGCACCTCCACCGCCCGTCATCGAGGAAGCCCTGGCACCCTCCGACTCTGTTATTGACGCGCTTTATGCTGACTTCAGTGCAGATTCAAAGGAGATAGATTTCAGTCTAGAGGAGCTAGACTCCGCCATGCAGGAGATGGAGGAGGAGTACACGCGCGACGAGCAAGCCAAAAACGCCGTCACGTCTCGAGAGGTGTTCGTCACCATTGGGACGACGATGGATGAAGATCAACCCGGACAAGCTCCGCCTACAGCGCTGGAAAAGGGGAAGGGGCAACTTATTGCTGCTGACGATGATCGCGCAAAGGTCATGCCTCCTCCGCCTAACCCAGTGCAACAGCCGCAGGAACTCGGCACCGGCCCAACCAACAACAACACCGCAAACTTGCCGCCTCCGGTGTCTATGTCTGCTGCTGTCCAAGTTACTCCGGCTGATAGAGTGATGTATGGCAATCTCCTCGTTGAGCCACTGACCATAGCTCATATCCGGAACGTGACTCAGCTTGACAAGAAACGCCAGCAGCTGCTGGAGGAAGCGCATGCCATAGCGGAGCAAGGCGCTAAGCTAGATCGAGATCTGGTCAACGCGCAGAAGTCCATAGAGAAAGCAAGAGGAATGGAGGCCGAGTACAAGACTCTGCTACAACAGCAGAAGGCCAAGAAAGCTCCGGCTCGCGTCATCAATGATCCTGGTGTAAGGCGAAACCTAGGATGGGCTCCCTCAAAGCTGGCACAGGCCAAGCCATACATTGACAGTGAAGGCAAGCAGGTGATGCCCACCCCACTCCTTAACCTCGCCGTCGCCAAGACCCTTCTGGAGCAGGATAGATCGTCCGAGGCAGTGGAACAAGTCTATGACCTAGGGGCCAAGGTGGTGAAGCAGCAGGAAAAGGCCACCTCTATGAGGCTTGAGTCCGACCCAGCGCTTTGCCAGTCTAGCCAGTGCAAGCCGCCAAGGGATTGATCTCCTCTTGATGTCGGGTCCAGATGGTTTCATCAGAACGAAGATGGAGGGATGCGCGCAACAGGAAGGATGCTATCCCCATATCCTCTGACCACGAAGAAAAGGCCCGACCTCATCGCCCATCTCCACCGCCCCGATCCCCCGACATCGCGAAGATCCCAAGGCTCACCATCGTACGGATATGCCCCCGCCAAAGCAGTGCAACATCGTCATCCGCGACAACACGGAGCATACCCGTCATGACGGAGAGCGCAACCAAGGACACAAGAGCAGGTCACGCCATGACCCTCCGCGTCCTACAAGCAACCGTGACAGGCACGAGGCGTCGCAAGAGGGTAACAGCAAGCAGGCTAACCCACCACTACCTCTGCCTCCGTCACCACCAAGCAGTCACCTTGGCGGAGGAGGCCCGCGTCATTCACGCAGCCCATCCCCTGTTGACAAGAATAGGAAGAACCCGGAGCCATACGATGCACGTTCACGGATCGATAAGATCCACGAGGCCTAGGAAGGACCATACCTGGGACCATGTTGCTTTGGACCTGCAATACGGTCCGCAACTTACCCCAAAGGTTTCCGGATTGACAAGGCCATCAAGCCCTATGACGACACCGCCAAGCCAGCCACATGGTTGCAGGACTACGGCAACGCGGTGGAGATTGCCGGAGGCAACCCCAACGTCACTGTCAAGTACCTCCCGTTAATGTTGGCGGGCACGTCCCATCAATGGATCGACGACTTGCCGGAGAAATCCATCTGCAATTGGTTGGACATGCAAGAGGCGTTCACCAAGAACTTTGAGGGTACATACAAGCGTCCATGCACTGTTGGCGATCTACAGCGGTGCGTGCAAGAGAAAGACGAGACATCTCGCGCCTACCTCTCCCGCTGGCTGGACATGAAGAATTCCTGCGTAGGGGTGCACGCTCAGACCGCCATGGCCGCCTTCATCGATGGGTTGGAAATGGACATGTTGCTCCGACATAAGTTGAAGCTCTTGCAGGACAATCACCAGCTTGACTCGAACCAGATGATTCAGTTGGTTAATGAGTTCGCAGCTGCCGACGACGATGCTCGCGGCTCTCTGCCGACAACGGCCGTTCCAACTCAGGCTCGGAGGAACAACAGTACAAAGCGGAAAACTGCTCCAGAAGAAAAGCAATCTACCGACATGGTCGCTATGAATTTTTCAGGACAAGTTGATGGCGGACAATGTGTCCGAGGAAGGGGAGCTGGTCGAGGGCATCAACGAGGAAGCGAAACCACCCTGGCGCTGCTCCGCTTTCCCCAAACCTACGAGGAGTACCGCGATATATCGTGCCTCGTACACCTCGACGTCAACGGCAAGTCCACCCACACCAATCGACACTGCAAGTTCGTCAACGACCTCAAGGAAGAACCGGAGTCTGGCTACAAGCAAAGTCGGAAGAACAGACCGCGAGGCAAGGGCAAGGGGAAGAAGAAGGAGGAGGAGTCCAAGGATTCAAGTGACATGGACGAGGACGTTGACCCCAAGCACGCCGCCAAGAGCGACGACAAGGGCAAGAACCCCTTCGTGAAGAAGGCGGCAGTCTACCACACTTTCCTTGGCACCCCCACCGTCCGACAATAGAAGACCTCCCTGAGGATCCTGAGGCTACTCTCCCTCTAGTTCCCCAGTACCTGCTTTGGTCGGAGGTTCCAATTACTTGGGACAGGACGGACCACCCAGACCTTATCCCTACGGAGAACCATTATGCCATGGTTATCAACCCCTTGATTGACGGCGTGGAGTTCACCAAGTGTATGGTGGATAGTGGAAGCAGCATCAACATCATGTACCTGGATACACTGCAGAAGATGAACTTGACGGAGGCAAACCTAAGGCGGACCATCACCATCTTCCACGGCGTAGTTCCTGGTCGGGAGGCTCAGTCCCTTGGGTGCATTACACTTCAGGTTGCCTTTGGTGATGTTAATAATTACCGCCAAGAGCGCATGACTTTCGAGGTGGTCCCCTTCAAGAGCGTGTACCACGTCATATTCGGCCGCGACATATTCCACACGTTCATGGCCAAGCCATGATTCGTCTACAACAAACTCAAGATACCAGGACCAAACGGTGTCATCACCGTATCCGGAAGCTTTACTAAGGCAAGGGACTGCGAGATCAATGAAGCAGCCATTGCGAAGCCGCCTACAAATGAAGAATTCAAAGAGATCCAGAGCAAGGTCGATGACTCAGATGCCCGCCGAAGAAGCGATCTCGACTCGCCTCCTGCGTTCAAGGCCGCCATCGAGACCAAGCCGGTGGAACTTGTGGTAGGCGATGCCTCCAAGGTCACCGCCATTGGGACGAACCTGGATCCCAAATACGGAAGTGCGCTCGGCGAGTTCCTCCGTGAGAATAGGGACATCTTTGCCTAGCAACTTACCGACATGAAAGGTGTACCTAGGGAACTTGCCGAGCACAGCTTAAACATTGATCCAAAATACAAACTAGTGAAACAACCTCTATGACGCTTTGGAGATGAGAAGAGACGCGCCATTGGCAAAGAGATAGCTAGGTTACTTAAGGCTAGATTTATCTGAGAAGTCCTTCACTCCCAATGGGTGGCCAATCCTGTACTTGTCCCCAAAAAGGGAACCAATGAATTAAGAATGCGCGTTAATTACACCGGCTTGAACAAAGCATGTCCCAAAGATCTGTTTGCTTTGCCTCGCATTGACCAAGTCATTGACTCGACGGCTGGCTCGGAAATTTTGTGTTTTCTCGATGCATACTCAGGATACCACCAGATCAAGATGAGGAAGTCGGACCAATTGGCCACTTCGTTCACTACCCCATACGACACGTTTTGTTATGTTACGATGCCCTTTGGGCTGAAAAATGCAGGTGCTACGTACCGGCGGACAATGCAAAGTTGCCGTCAGGACCAAATTGGTCGGAACATTCACGCCTATGTGGACGACATCGCGGTGATGTCTAAAAAGTCAAACGACTTAATCTACGACTTGAAAGAAACCTTTGATAATCTCCAAAAATACAACATGATGCTTAACCCTAAGAAGTGCGTCTTAGGGGTTCTAGCCGGCAAATTGTTGGGTTTCATCGTTTCCCAACGCGGAGTCGAGGTTAACCCGGAGAAAATCAAGGCGATCTTAAACATAAACCGTCCGACATGCCTAAAGAACATTCAACGACTAACAGTTTGTGTTACAGTAGTTAGTCGGTTCGTCAGCCGACTTGGAGAGAAGGCTCTGCCGTTGTACAAGTTGCCGAAGAAGGTGGACAAATTCACGTGGACGGACGAAGCAGGCGCAGCATTGAAGCAGATCAAGGAGATTCTTTCCTCAGCGCCCATCCTTGCAAATACCGAGCGGCAGCCCTGTTAATTTACATGGCGGCAACCAACCGGGTAATCAGCATCGTCGCCGTGGTAGAGCGGAAGGAACCAGGCTATGAGCACGGAGTTCAACGACCAGTTTACTATATAAGCGAGGTCTTTACGGAGTCCAAGCAGCATTACCTGCACTACCAGAAGATAGCTTATGGAGTATTCCTTGCTTCTCGGAAGCTGAGGCACTACTTTCAGGAGCACCCAATCACAGTGGTGAGCAAGACCCCACTGTCTGGCATAATAAACAACAGCGACGCCACGGGAAGGGTCGCGAAGTGGGGCATTGAACTTGCCACCTTCGAGATCACTTACAAGAGACGTGGCGCTATCAAGTCACAAGCCTTGGCGGATTTTGTTGCAGATTGGACGGAGATGCCAGATGCTACTCCGTTGCCGGAACCAGAGTACTGGGTGATGCACTTTGACAGATCAAAGCCGCTCAATGGCTTGGGGGCTGGTGTATTGCTACAGTCACCAACAGGAGACAAGCTACACTACGTTCTGCAGATCCACTTCGAGGCAACAAACAACATGGCGGAGTATGAAGCACTCATTCAC
The DNA here is from genome assembly GCA_023614405.1 of Avena insularis. Classification (NCBI taxonomy): domain Eukaryota; kingdom Viridiplantae; phylum Streptophyta; class Magnoliopsida; order Poales; family Poaceae; genus Avena; species Avena insularis. The sequence goes on along the minus strand of CM042689.1, from coordinate 118,060,773 downwards.
GGAATGCGTGTAGCCAAGGATATTGGCATCAAGCGCATATTTTGCTGTGGAGATTCCGACTTGGTTGCCCAGCAGGTGGCTGGCACCTGGAATGCGCGGAACCCTATGATGGCGGCATATCGAGACGAAGTGGACGAGATAGCCAAGAGCTTCTTGGGCTACGAAGTCAAGTATGTACCTAGGGAGAAAAACGAGGCGGCTGATCTGCTGTCTAAGCTTGGATCAAGGCGCAAACCAATTCCGCCAGGAGTTTTCCTAGAGCACCTGCGCACACCATCTGTGAAGGGAGCCGACATCGACAACCCGGATAGAGCTGACTCTTTCGTCAACATGGTGACAAAGGTCCCTCCGGCTTGGACAAAACCGTTCATGGAATATCTCGAACACGACACTTTGCCCGACGACAAGGTCGAAAGACGGCAAATAGTACGATGAGTAAAGGGTTATACCATAATCAATGGACAACTCTACAAAAGGAGCACTACTGGTGTATACCTAAAGTGTGTTTCCTAGCTAGAAGGTATGGAAATCCTACGCGAAATCCATCTCGGAGATTGCGAGCATCACGCCGCTCCTCGATCGTTGGTCGCGAAAGCCTTCCGACAAGGATTCTACTGGCTGACCGCGAAGGCGGACGCCGACAAGCTGGTTGAGACATGCATGGGATACCAGCATTATGCCCGACAACCACATGTTCCTGCTGAAGAATTATGAATAATACCAATAACTTGGCCATTTGCAATCTGGGGGCTATACATGGTGGGACCGTTACAGACGACACCATGTGGGTTTACGCACCTGCTAGTAGCAGTTGATAAATTCACTAAATGGATAGAAGCTAAACCCATTAGAAAGCTTGATGGGCCAACTGCCCTCAGGATTGTCCGGGATCTAGTGGTGAGATTTGGTCTCCCACATAGCATTATCACCGACAACAATAGCAATTTGTCACTCGGAGAAGTGTAGGCTTATTGTTGGGAGAAAGGCATCCGATTTGACCTTGCATCTGTGGCACACCCACAATCCAACGGTCAGGTTGAGCGAGCCAATGGATTAATTCTGCAGGGAATCAAGCCACGCCTTGAGGCACCGCTACATAGAGCAGCTAGAGCCTGGGTGGAAGAATTGCCATTTGTGCTGTGGAGTTTACGAACTACACGCAACAGATCCACTGGCTACACCCCTTACTTCATGGTATATGGAGCAGAAGCCATCCTGCCTTCCGACATCCTTCATGATGCACCAAAAGTTGCCGCCTATGACGAAGATGACACTAAAGAATCCAGACGCCTAGATGTGGACCTTCTCGAGGAGGAGCGTGTTTTGGCATGCCAAAGATCCACCATCTACCAGCAGAAGCTACGCAGCTACCATAGTCGCTGCTCGCATCGCCGCTTAAAGAGGGGGATTTGGTGCTCCGACTTAAGCAGAAGAAGTCACATAAATTATCCTCGCCATGGGAAGGACCGTTCATCATAAGTAAGGCGCTACTCAATGGGTCTTACTACCTCGTTGACAATCGTGAACTGAAGGATAGACCCAACGAGGATCATAAGCGTAAGCGACATGACCCGGATGACGACTACCCGGAGCTTGATCGACCATGGAACATAGCACAACTACGTCCTTTTTACACTTAGCATTTTTTATCTAATTGTGTACCGCTTATATGATCAATGAAATAAAGCTCTCTGGTTCACTCATATTTCTGAGTCTTTTACCTCCTTTAGTGTTTATTTTTGGATCATGTAAAAACTTTATGCACAAGTTTTGCGATTGCACTTGTGAAAATTCCTCCTACGGGCGTTAGCTTAAGTTTTCTGGTCTACACGTTCTTTGTCGTTTTTATGTGGATTCTAGAGTAGTGACTTTCAGCACTTATTGTCGGTGATTTTGTGCTTAGGTTATTGATGGTGCCATTGGGCATCATCACCTAAGCGCATGGTTCCGACAACGAGTCTTCTGACTCACGAAAAGTCAAGCATAAGAACCAAAGTAATGGATAAGCCAGCACTTGCTTAAAAAATATATACATGCTGGGAACTGGTTCTTGAGTAGCAGGACATACAACATTGTTTTCCGCCTTAAGTTACATAAATAAGTTTTTTCCGCATATGCACCAAAGGTGAAGCAAATATTACAAAGTTGTTCTTCATTCCTTTGGCGCAGGTGACTTAGAAGCAACGTCATCACCAGCAGAAGAGCCACCCTCGAAGTCGGCGGTGTGAAGAGACTCGGAGGATCTTTGGTTGCCGCCATCGATGGTGTTCATCGGCATGAAGACGTTGATATCGACCAAGTCGGCAGCTCTAGTGTCATAACCCGCGAGCAACGACAAGATGGATTCATGGTTAATCTCTTTGCCATCATCGTCTACGTCGGGAATGCCAGAGGTCACCGTGTCGATGTCGGCATCTTCATAGTGTGCCTTCACCATTGACAGCGCCATCCTTGCGCCATCCCGTGCACATGAAGCTTTCCAACTTGTGATACGCTCGGGGGCTCGGCGCAGAATCTCCGAGTACTTCACCACGAAGTCTGATGCCTTGATGTTGATCTGGAGGGGCTTGACGATCTCCTTAGCTTGCGTGATGGCGGTGTTGATGAAGTTGCCGGCAAGAACCATGCATTCCTTGGCTGGAGGATGCGATCGGGTTAAACCCATAGGAGCTGCAAATTCCGACAAGGAACACATGAGTTCAACAATTCAGAGTACCCAGACTATAGAAATCCAAGACGGAGAAAACTTACTGAAGATGCTGGCCTCAGCTTGCCAGAGGGTGTCCGCCAAGGATTCTTTCTCTTGTTGGAGGAGTTTATACGCCTCACTATGGTGTTGATTCTGCTCATCGGCAGCTTTCTTCTGATCTCTTAAGATAGAGATCTCCTCTTTCAAGCGATTGATTTCCTTGGTGGCGGAGTCCTGCAGGACCTTCATTGACTCCTCATGCATTTTCAGCATGTCCTTCCTCTCTTGCTTAAGAATTTTGTTCTCGCTATCCAGCCCTTGAATGTGCTTGGATTGCTCGACAATATTCTTGGCCCTGGCGATGGTTTCTGCAAGTCGGAGAAAGCAAAGTACAAAGTGAGTACTCGGATAATATGGGCACAAAACCAAGTCGGAATGCGAAAAAGAAAACAGACTCTTGCTCTTGGTGATCTGTTCCTTCAAGAAGGCAGTTTTACCCTTTTCAGCTTCCAAGTCTGCGCGCATCTTCTGGTACTTGTCGTTGGCCATGCCCCTCCGAGCATTCTCGTTCTGTGTAAAAAAGGAAAAAGTTAAAACGTTGTTTGGTCTGCTTGGAGCATCTAGCCGGAAATTTTCCACCTAGACGCTCGGGGACTACAGCGAGAGTTTTTAACTCAGCAATATGCTTAGCTTTTCTTTAAGCATCTAGTCGGAACTAATTAAGTTACAACTAGAGGCTTGGGGGCTACAATATCGAATGTTATAAACATTGCGTATGCTACTCTTAAAGCATCTAGTTGGAATATTTCATTCCACCTATATGCTTGGGGGCTACAGTGAGAGGTTTTCTAACTTAGTCACTCTTAGAGCATATAGATGCAAAGACCTATGGTTTTCCGTATACATCCTCGGGGGATACAGTGGGATACTCATATGAAAAGCAAAAGGCAAATAAAACTTACAAGTGCAATGATCTTGAGGTTTGTAGCACTCTCGGCCAGCAGCTTGCCAAAGGACTCGCTGTTTCCTTGCAAGATTTCTGCTTGTTGGAGGAGCTCCTCTAGACCGCACGTCGAAGATTTTGGTGCCGCACCAGGGACCATAACAGTGCTACCCGGTGTAAGTACCGGATAAACTATCATTGGATAGGCTATGGCTTTCTTGGGTGCGGGGGCGCCGCCTACGACAGAAGTACCTGCTTCCACCACCGCCTTACCGCCACCGATGGCATCCTTAGCCGAAGCTTCAGCCATTTGGTGGGCGGCACTCTCCTGCGTCGTCTGCTCGCCGATGACAGCAACCTCGGTAGAGGCACCTAAGTCCACTTCCATGGCGGAAGGGCCAGATGCCTCCTTAGCATGTGAGCTTGTCGGGGCAGACGAAGGCTTGACGGAGGGAGTGGCAGGGGCGATGGCGGGAGATGCGTCACGATGCAGCATGTCCTTGATGGTTCTATAAGCCCCCAATGATTTGGAGGTCTTCTTCAGGCTGGTCGTGGCTTTCTTCCTGAAACGTGCAAAATGCATAAGTACAGGAGCAAGAAAGATGAATAGACAATGTCGGAGAGAAAGAAGCTTACACAAGGGGGGGTTCTTTGGCAAAGGGGATCCCGGTAACTTTTATCTTCTCCGCCTCTAGGGCGGTAGTCTTCTTGGAGGCTCCACCCTCCGTCTTCTTCTTCTTGCCTCCGTTGGCAGCGTCAGAGGTGGAGCTCTTCCGCTTTCGCGCCAATGGAGCATCGTCGTCGGACACGACCGTGACTTCCTTCATCTTTGGATCGTAGATTTGGGCAGCCATGCTGTCCTCCTCTAGATCGCTAAGCTGTTAAGTGAGAAGTCACCGTGTTAGATGAGATGACATTTGCAAGACGGAAGAACTAGTATATATCATACACGGAAAATAAATAACTACCTTTGGGCACTTGTCGTCTACGAACATGTCGTAGGTGATGGTGAAGCCACACTTCATGTCCTTCACCTTGATGATGTCCTTGAGGCGGAGCTTGACGGAGTCACTCGAGAAGTTGTCCACGGATATGCGGAGGCTATCCCTTCTATCGCTGGTATACTCATGCATGAGCTTCGCGCGGTGCTAGAGAGGTTGGATTCGCCTTATGAACCAGTACATGGCTAGGTCCAAGCCGGTCAAACCCGTCTCTATGAACCATTCTATCCGCCTTATGGCGCGAGAAGCATCAAGGTCAGAGGGAAGGGAAGCCTGGGATCTCCATGACGAGGCTTCAGCAAGCAGAGACATCAACGAAGTCCGGTATACATTTGTCGGCCAGCCAAAGGGATATCTGGGCCGTAGAAGTAAGTACGCTGCCAGTTTTTGCAGGACTCGTGACCGACGATGTCGGGGAACCGCCGGCCAGGACGGATCTTGAATCTTATGGTGCCGCAATTCCTAAGTTCTTCCTTACTGGCTCCGGCTTTGCGTTTAACGGTGAAGAAGTACACGGAGAGATCTAGCCTAGGCTTTATCCCTAAGTAACCCTCACAGAGCGCCGCGTAGTTGCTAAGCGCTAAGATGCTGTTGGGAGAAAGGTTTTGGGGCTGGACTCTGTAGTGGTTCAAGACGGAGAGGAAGAAGTTGGAGATGGGCAAGGAGAGGCCGTGTAGCAGTTGGTCTTTGAGGAACACTTTTTCTCCGGCTTTGGGAGAAGGTGTCACCTCGCCGGCCGGCACTGCCCTCCAGGCGAGCCCCTCCGTCGCAGGGAGGTAGCCCTCGGAGATCAGCTCCTGGAGGTCGCGGTTCGTGATATCTGAACCTCGCCAGTCGCCCTTGTGAGAATCGAGCTCCTCCTCCAACGGCTCCAGCGCCGCTGGATTATGGTCGCCGCCGGTGGACTCAATCACCGCCGAGGCGGGGATGACCAAGCCCTCTGGGGGCACGAGATAGAGCTCGCCTACATCTCCGCGGCTTCGTTCGGCGCCGCCATGGAAGGGAAAGTGCTGCTGCTAGCCATGGAGTGGGTTTGAAGGTGACTGGTGCGGATTGGGGCTAGGGTTTTTCATGAGTTCGCACGAAGAGCTCGAGGAGGCACGCGCTAGATAAAGAAGATGATGCGGGGAGAGAATGAGGTGAAAAGTAAAAAGTTCACCGCAGTTACTATTTATCATCCCCGGTATCAAGATTCGTGCAGCTTGATCGGACGGTTTCCGCGTAAACGACGTGTTCACGAACATGCGCGGAAATTTCGCCACATCTCCAACCGTCGCGCCAACGGTTCGTATCGCTCGCGCGGGAAAATCGGACATGATTGCGTTCTCTGCATGTGTGATTTATGAGGCGTCGCTGATCTACGTCTACGTCGCCTTAGCTGACATAGGCAGATGAGCCATCACATCAGAAGATTCCGGCATGGACGGATCCAGTCCGGCTACGGAAGAGTACGATGGAAGATTCATCATTTCTTTGACTTACGTGTTGAAGACGGAGAAAACCTTGCAGGGTTCTTTGGGAGGACTACAAGATATTGCTTGACGATTTGCCGACATCCATCTAGACGGAGAATTCCACATGAAGAGGCAAGACATCGCAAGATCTCGGAGTTCTCCGAGGGCTACTGTTGGGGATATGCTATATGGGTATCCTCATAGCATGTCTCCTATCTGGATAACCCGGGTGGCCCACAGTTGGTAGCATGGCCCATGGCCTGCTGGGCGGCCCAGTTAGATGGATCTAGAAGGGAGGCCCATGCCGGATAAAGGAAGGCTACGGTTGGAGTCACCGATGTACCCAGAGCCTTGGAGTGCGAGATACACAAGACTAGTAATAGACGGTGTAGGACTCTATAACCTATCCGGCTAGGACTTTTCCCTATAACCCTAGGACCTGGCAACTATATAAGTCGGGCCTATGGGAGCCTTTAGGGCACAATCTCAGACGATCAAGTAGCGATTAGCACACACCTCGCACAGGGAACCAATCCCTGTAACTTGAAGTATTTCCCTTATAGTGATTTATAGCAGGAGTAGGATTCCGCCACCGTCGTGGGATCTGAACCTGGGTAAGCTGTGTTACCTCGTACCCGTCAACCGTTCGCCTTCCCCCACGTCTCTAAACACGCACTGTGAGGACCCCTCCATGGCGTACTCGTCGGCAATACCACGACAATACCATATTACACATTGGATAATTTTATTTGAATTTATTGGGGTGGGAAAGTATTTTCAAGGAATTATTTCTTGTTTCTGCCATTTAAGAAAAAGGGCAAAAAGAAATAATAAAGAATCTCAAAAATATTTATTTTTGAGTTGGAGTGATGGGATATGGTATATAGAACTCAAATGTGCATTGATTTGGCAAAGTTATTTGGAGAAAAACAAACTTGCATTTATGGATCAAGAGTTTGAGAATTTTGCAAGATAATGAATTTAATTTGTTTGATAAACAAAATAATTAGGGGAATTATTTGGGGATGGTTATATTCAAGATAGATGTTGTATACTTGATGTATGCATCATGGTCAACCTTGATTTTTGAATAAATGTGGTGAAAAGGAGGGAAACTAGATTTGGGAGGATCTAGGGTTTGGTTATTTTGATGCCACCAAGACATGGTTGTATTTGTGAGCTCAGGGCTCACCTTGGTACAATGGGTATATGGTTAGATAGACCAAGTCATATAGATGATCAAGTAATCAAGATTTGGGCTTAGTTGCATTTGAGGTGATCTAGAAGAGATGGCTAACATTGTTGAGAATAAGGCTACCATAGCAGATACATCAGGTAGCCTCCTAAACCATGTGGGTTTAAGAAGCATAAGGCTCCAATGGAAACAAGTGAAGTGGGGGTTTATAGGCCATGGTTAGTAGATCATAACCATGCAAAGAGTTGGTAAAGGGGAGGTAGCATATAGATGTGAGCTTCTGCCAAAGTAGGCAAGATGATAAGATTTGCAGAAAAGATTACTATCTTGACTACAGAACCATAATGGATGACTGGGAACTAGATAGTATTAGCCAAGGGCAAGAGTAGGATTTAGTAGTACTAAAGATTTAATAAAATGTGGTTCAAGTACATTCTCAAGAATGCACATAGGTTGGAAAAGGTAGAGCTCCAAAGATTGAATCTAGATAAGAAATCCAGACTTAGCCATTTTGGCAGATTTAGGGTTTTAGACTAGAGTACCAGTGTAGATGATTTTGAGTGGATGCTAGGTTCCAATGTCATGATAAATGGGATGATGTTGATGGGTTAAATAGGTATATATGATCGAGGCTTAGATTGGGTCTTCTCTGAGTAGGAAACTATCAAGAGGGATTATCCTTGGATTGATCTGATTAGGAGATGAGATGGTTACTATAGTGGCTTTGGATAGATCCAGATTTGGATGTTTGATATGGGATTGATGATCACAAACCTATATTGGGTCCTAGGGTATGAGATACTAGATTGGATCACTCTAGTTCCTAAGCAAACAAGGCAATCAGTAGATCAAGGCAATTTATCAGACATCAGATCAAGGCAATTCATCTAATCAAACTTGTCAAAATACTACTAAGGTTACCATCAAGCCTAGCTTGAGGTAAGGATGGGTATTTTTAATTGGGTGTGCTTTGAAGTAAGATAAGGGCCATCTTGGTATTCCTACCAAGATTGGAATGAAAAGGTTTTAATAAAGGTTTTGGAGAACCTAGGGATAAGAGTAGCTGGGAGTTCTGTCTTGAAAACATAAGGATATTATATATAGGTCTCCATAGTTTTGTTAATAGAAACTAGTAAAGTATTTTGTTGTGTCAAAGTCATCTTGGCTCAGGTTTTGGAAGGCCGGAACATTTGAGGATATAAGGATGAGCCAAGACATCTCTTTTGTAAAATAGCTTTTTGTAAACTAGTGTTGAGATGAGAAGTATACTACCTAGTACACAATCAGTTGTATGAACACAAGCAAACAGGTAAGCAAACATTGCAACACATAACAAGAAAAAGTTTTTGTTCCTCTTGATATTTGCCTTTTGGACTTCAAATCTGGGTTGCTGAAATATGGATGTTACACGGGCGTTGTTGCAGAGGGGTTTGGGGATCTGAGTCTAGAGGATTGATCGTCGGCATAGTGGGGTTGTTTGAGGCAGGAAGAGTGGTAGAGGTTTGGGAAGAAGAGGTAGCCATGAGAGGAGCCTAGAGCTCTGATACCATGAAGTTTAGTGAGATAGAGAGCGATGCATTCATTCAGTTGAGATAGAGTACATATAGGAGATGAGAGGGGAACCTGCGCTAGCAGAGGCGCACGCAGACACATTCCATGGCGAGAGAGAGGGAAATAGCCATGAAGACTAGCGATTACAAGTACATGCAATAACGGTTCAACGGATGACCTCCACCATGCAGAACGTCGCTCCAGTCGCGCATGTGCTGGAAGGCGTCGTTCACACCATGGTGCAGCTCATGCTCCTGTCCACGAACATTGTGCTTCAGGCTAACTATCAAAAGATACTCACTACGTCCTCTCAGGTAATCAATTAATCCATCACTATTTGGGCACGCAACAGGATTTCTACTATTCATGGTAGTGCTTACTACTAATTGTGTCACCGCTACGTGTTATATAGTAGACAATTTGGTGAGTTATATTCATAGAAGGCTCTCATAAGATAAGATCAACATCTAATTCTGGAATCCAGATCATGCAAAATATATTGGCAAATAACATTCTTTAAGGAGCAGAGCTCAACATCATATTCCAGAAATCCTAACAAGCAGGTACTATTGTTTACTGAAAAACTGCGCTGAAATAAGTCCTAGTTGTGTATTTCAGTGTTTCAACATTTTGAATAGTTATATTGTCTTCCTTCGACGAAATAGCATTTGAGGCAAAGGCGTTACGGACAGCACAAGAGTGAAAAGGAATGACGAGGTAAGATACATGGGGGTGTAATTTTTCTTTGCCTATCTCCGTATTTCATTGAGATACTACTATTTTATATGTTTGATTTATTTTCTTGACTATTCCCTTGGTTCTATTTGGGTTTAATTTTGATTTATATTCTTTTTTGATACTTACCAACCATTACATGTACTTTTTATTCTTCGAGAACATAGTGAGTTTTTTTGTGAAAAAGAACAGAGCGATTAATATAACTATTTCAGCAGCTCATTCGTAGGATAATAATTACAGGAAATGTTGATTTTTATTATTAGTGGTCAGCGTTATCTTATGCTATTATTTTCCACCGATGGGTAGCTTTTCGGTTTGAGTACTGATAGATATGAATGTTCAGTTTGTTATTTACCATGGTTCAAGATTGTAACACCCATGTTCCCCTGTTCACTCCGGACCGACGGCTGTCACTTCTGGCAGCTCAATAGGATCTCTAGACTAACCCCACAGACCAACACTAGTCTTTTCTGCGCACTTTGTCCTCACTCATGCGCACCCGGTATCCACTTCCCGGTCGGTCACCCATCCTAAAATTACTCTAGGCCAAGCACGCTTAACCTTAGAGTTCTTATCGAATGAGCTTCCGAAAAAGAAGTTGCAACTTGTTGGTACGGGTTTCCTATCAATCCTATTGAGCCATGCACCAGGATCTCACATACACCCACCCTTAGAAGATCGACGTCCTCGTCGATCAACCACAAGCCAGGAACGTCTCCTCTTGGCACACGTCTGTGCGTCCGGTGCCGGCATATTGCCATGCCGTGTCCACTCCGGGCTACACGCGCCATGGTACACATATCCGCCACTGACCCGCACACGCCCATGTAACTGTGAGGATCGGCTCTGATACCACTTTGTAACACCCCCGGTCACTCCGGACCGACGGCTGTCACTTCTGGCAGCTCAATAGGATCTCTAGACTAACCCCACAGACCAACACTAGTCTTTTCTGCGCACTTTGTCCTCACTCGTGCGCACCCGGTACCCACTTCCCGGTCGGTCACCCATCCTAAAATTGCTCTAGGCCAAGCACGCTTAACCTTAGAGTTCTTTTCGAATGAGCTTCTGGAAAAGAAGTTGCAACTTGTTGGTATGAGTTTCCTATCAATCCTATTGAGCCATGCTCCAGGATCTCACAAAGATTATGTTGGACAATACAGAAGTTCATCTTGGGAGATAAAATTTGATTTCTGGTTGCAGATTGCAATACTATGCAATCCTTGGTAGAGAAGAGCTACAAAACCTGGGACACGAATATGGGCTCTAAAGGTAATATGTCTGAGAGGCAATAATAAAGTGGTTATTATCTTATTTCTTGTTTATAATAAATGTTTATTTTGCATGTTATAATTGTATTAAAATTAAACGTTAGTACATGTGTGTTTAATAAGCAAATAAAGCGTTCCTAGTTATGCCTCTCATATAAAATAGCTCTTTGATCAACAAGATGATCAAGGTTTCATGATCATGAATATTGGATGTTGTTAATAACGAGATCACAACATTGGTGGAATGATGTGATGAACATTTATCCGAAGTATAGTAATATGAATGAAGTCATTATGTTTAAATTACTATAACATCATTACAAAGTAACTTTAGTCCTTAGACCATGAGATCATGTTAATTGCTAACACCGAAAGAGTACTTTGATAACATAAAACATCACACTATAATAGGGTGACTATAAAGGTGGGTTTGGGTACTCTGAAAGTGTTATGTTGAGGCACATGGATCAAGAGTGGAATTTTTCCATCCAAATGATGGAGAGATATACTCTAGGCCCTCTCGGTGATATTACATTGATATAGCTTGCAACCAATTGATGGGGATCACTAGAATGTTATATCACGGGAACGAGAAAAGAGTACATGTCGGTAACAAGATCAAACTAGGTATGGGGATACCGATGATCGAATCTCAGACATGTAAAATACAGCGAGACAAAGGGATTTAGTTACAGTGTTAAAGGTTCACACGGTCACAAGAAGTCATCTTTGAAAGTGTAGGAGTCAGTATGGATCTCCAGGTCCCACTATTGATTATTGATCGGAGAGGGGTCTCGATCATGTCTGCATTATTCGTGAACCGTAGGGTGACACATGAAAGAACATGTGGGCCCCCATGTGTGGTTTTGGTAATTAATGACAATCTCTATGGACTAATGCTTGTATCAAGTTGTACTTGTAGGAATTGTCCATAGGCAATGCTTGAACCATATGTTGGCTTCAAGGTTTGGAGAAGAAGTGAAGAGGATCATGTGGTGACCAAGGTGTTCAAAGAATGATCCACAGATTGGTCATGCATAGATTGTGGGGGAGTTTGCTCTATATATGGTGATGGTACCAATATCACATACTTGTGTAGTATTTGATATTGGTGCTACCATTTTATTTCTTAAATTCCTTATATAAACCCTCTCAAAGGGATTGTCATCAATTACCAAAATGGGGGAGATTGAAAGAACATGTGGGCCCCCATGTGTGGTTTTGGTAATTAATGACAATCTTTATGGACTAATGCTTGTATCAAGTTGTACTTGTAGGAATTGTCCATAGGCAATGCTTGAACCATATGTTGGCTTCAAGGTTTGGAGAAGAAGTGAAGAGGATCATGTGGTGACCAAGGTGTTCAAAGAATTATCCACATATTGGTCATGCATCAACATAATGAAGAAAAGAAGAAATGATGTGCAAGCTAAAGATGTGCAATATCTAGAAGATCTCATGCTTAAAGTTTTCCATCCTCGGTGATCATGGATCGATGAAGACAAGGTCAATGTAAAGGTTTGCCCATGTTGTATGGGGGAGAAACTTGCAAGTCTTCATCAAGTGAGTGCGTGCAAGAGCAATCAAGAAAGGTGTTCCATCTTGAGAAGGACAAGATCGTATACATCAAGATCAAGTGGAATATGCGCAAGGCAAAGGTATGATATTGATAGGGTTTCTTTATTACCGGTCTCGTGGTGTTAGTTGGGGAGACCGGTTTATAGGATAGACAACCATACTATCAAGAGGGGCTCTCAAGTGAGTAACTCGATCATATCTTTCAAAGAGAGCTCGAACCTTTGCATACTTAGCATCATCCTTTATTGGTTGTTATTTGGATCTTATCCATGTGAGGTTCTAGAGCTTGTGGTAATATTTATAACAAGCTCTAGTTCATCAAAAATGGATTTCCCTTTTATATCATATTGCGTTTTTGATATTTGAGGTTTTACGGTTTCTCACCAAGAGAGGTATCTCACATTATAATACATGAAATGTTCTCTCTTGGTGGTATCCAATATTTTGTTGGGTAGCTCTTGTTGTCCTCTTTCCAACAAAATTGGTTTCGGGTCAATCGGAGTTTCCAAACTCTAGATATCGCCATTTGAAGTTTGCCTCTTATTTGGTCCAGACCGGAGTCTCCGGTCTGCGTGGACCGGAGTCTCCGGTGTGGTCCGCAGTGTCCCCTGGAGTCCCTAGTGGGGGCTCCGTAATTCAGGTTGGGACAGTCTGATAGGTGGTCCGGAGGCTAGTCCGGACAGCTTGTGTTCTTGCCATTTGCATTTGGTGCATCGGTTTGAGTTCTCCCCGGAGGATTTGGTGAGTGAAAGTTGAGAAGCTTTTTACTCTTGGGTTCTTGGAACCCTAGACGGTTTGTTGGTGTTGCAGGTTGTGGACTTGGTGGCGTTTGTTGGGAGCCTCCAATTGAGTTGTGGAGAAGTGCCCCAACCTTGTGAGAGGTTCCGGTTTGCCCGACAAGTGCACCGATAGTGGAAGTGTGGATCGATCCCATTGGGGTAAGATTCACCGGAGAATAAGGGAGGCCTTTTGTGGCGTAGGTGGTTAGATACCACCCCCTCTCCAAACGATACGTACTCCATGTTGGGAGGAACTCGGTAAAATATCGTCGTCCCCGCGTGCCTCGGTTATCTCCATACCCGAGCTCTTACTTATGCACTTTACTTTGTGATAGCCTTCGTGCTTGAAGTATATATCTTGCTATCACATAGTTGTTTGACATGCTTAGCATAAGTTGTTGGTGCACATAGGTGAACCCTAGATAGTTCTAGGTTTTGTGCTTAACAAAGTAAACGCTAGTTTAATTCCGCCTTTGTTGAGCCACTCTCGGAAAAGTTTTAATCGCCTATTCACCCCCTCTAGGAGACATCTGTATCCTTTCAACACACTTAAGGGATACCAACACCATTTGGAGAAAATGAAATGCCAGAGAAAGAATATCAAAGCGTTGGAATTATTTCAATGGACACAGAAATTGTTTCGGGTGAAATTGCTAAAATTGGTTCTGCATGTGAAATTTAAATGTAGTAAGTGGTTTCATGTGAATGTTTGTTAATTAATGAATTCTGAATAAATAAATAAGAGAGTTTTATTAAATGAGAGATTGCGTTAAATTTTGTGGAAATTTAATAGATTTTGAGTGGGATTTTTTAGTGGAGAAAATGGAGGGGGGTTTGTGAGTGGGAGCTCCACCCACATGAATGAAGGAAGAGGTGGGGGCACCCACCTTGGCCGCCGGCCATGGCAAGGGGCTTCCCCCTCCCCTTATAAAGGCACCCCTCCTCTTCGCACTCACACCTCCTCGTGAAGGATCCCTATCCCCCTCTAGAATATTCCCCATGGTATCGGCTTAGCAAGATACATGTTCCCGGTGGCTTTTCCTTTAACAATTTGCTGCTTCGTTGGAGCGAGCACTTGGAGGTTATTGGGGTACCAGACGTGTGTGCAATCAAGGATGCACCACTTCTTTGCGGTGCTGGACTTGTTGGTGTTGGACCTGCTGGATTTCATCACAATCTTGAGATCAGCAAGTGAACGACTACATCATCCACGAGAAACAATCTCGTAATGCTTTGTCAGTCTTCGAGGGTAAGTTTTCTATGGATGTATATCCACCCGTTACTTGTATCTAGATAGATAAATCTCAGTTCTTAATTAGTTGTTCATATCGTAGGAATTTTTTGTTTTCTATGTTGCGAACCCAATAGTGGTATCAGAGCTGGATCTATGTGTAGATGCTTTGCACGGGTAGTACACATATGGTTATGTGGGCGCTGATGGTCACGCTATTGATTCTTATGTGTATTTTGGATATTGGTGGCATGGTGAGATGAAGCGGTCCGGACAAACTTTACATGTCCTCGCACATGAGACCTGTTACACGCTTGACATGTAACTAATTTTGCATAAGTGGCTTGCAGGTGTTTGTCTTTTGTACTATAGTCAATATATGATTTACAACGAGTTGCCAATAATTTGATTATCATCGTTGTGGTTCCATGTTCGTAGGTATGAACGATTCTTTCTCCGAAAGCCCTCAGCCACGTAAAAACATGCAAAAGATAAATTAGAAACGTCTAGTTTTTGGTTTTGTCGGGCAAGTACTATGATATAGATGGTAGTATTATAATTTGTAGTATGGATTGATACTATTAGAAATTATAATATGCCAAAGTGTAAGTTCTATAGACCTTGGGCTTACACATATAGGAATGATAAAGATCATACCACGATGCACAAGATAGTGATCAAGTGAGAGAACCATATCATATCACTTTTAGCATATGATGTTTGTATGCATCTTATATTGCTTGTTTGGTGCTTTAGTAGCATTATAATACGATCCATCATTTAAATATCAAGATAAAATGTGTTCTTCCTTAAGTATGCACCGTTAAGAAAGTTTGTCGTTTTGAGACACCATGTGATGATCGAGTGTGATAGATGTAGGGGTTCGTAGCATGGAAAACAAAAAATTCTATAGCATGAAAACACACAAGCCAAGATCTAATCTACTAGATCGGTGTAACGAATTGATAGAGTACTAACCCTCGAAGATCCAAAGCGGTTAACGAGATCGGATTCTCGTGGTTGATGTACTCGTTCGCTTGCCGATCTCAAGATTGCGAAGACAATCCTTCTGGGATCGCATTCCGCAGTGCTTCCACAGTTGGTCACACGTTCAGTATTTGATGAAGACTTTACTCTCCCTTGTTACAGTAGGCAGTGGAGGTTGTAGATCTGTCCTCGCGATTTCAGCAACACGACGACATGGTGGTGGAAGTAGAGGGGAAATCCTGCAGGGCTTCGCCTAAGCCAGAGCAAGTATGGTGGAGTAGAGAGAGCTTCGGCGATCTAGAGTTTAGAGAGCCAAGGGGTGGAGGTAGCCGATGACTAGGGATTAATTAGACAGCGACTGTTTTAGAGGAGATCTAGGGCGGCTGCATCTAGAGGGGGGCGGCGGCCGACCTAGGGTTTCTGGTTGTGGTGCAAGGGGGCGCCCCTCCCCTCTATATATGATGGAGAGAGGCGGTTTGGGGGGAGGGGAGTCCTCCCCAAACTCCTCCTTATGGCTGGCGGTAAGGGAGGGAGGGAATCCTTCCCTAAGTGGGATTCCTTCTCTCCCTCCACTAGGCAACCATGTTGAGATTTGACTTTTTCAAATTGGCTTGACTTTCAAACTAGCGTTTGATTTCTCTCTTCCCATTGCCCAGCCAAGTGACCTAGGACATGATGTAACCATTCCACTTTGTCATGACACATCCATGTACCCTTCCCACTCTGGATCGGTGGACCTTCTAGACCCTTCTCGAACATTCCAGTGAAAACATTGAAACCATTCCCGAACTCCGGAATTGGATTTTCCTTATATGAATCTTATTCTCTAGACCATTCTGGATCTCCTCGTGATGTCCCGGATCCAATCCGAGACTCCGAACAACATTCGGTCTATGTACTCACATTCCATATCTACTAAACATCGAATCCTTAAGTGTGTCTCCCTATGGTTCGTGAATTATGCATACATGATCGAGACTCTTGTCCGATCAATAACCAATAGAGGAATCTGGAAATTCATATGGCTCCCACATATTTCTACTTCGTGATCGAATGAACCATTTACATACAATACCAATTTTTCTTTGTCTCGTGATACTTTACTTATCCGAGGTTTGATCGTCGGTATCTCTGCATACCTAGTTCAACCTCATTACCGATAAGTACTCTTTACTCGTTCCTGTGATATGTGATCCCTTGTGAGCCAGTCACATGCTTGCAAGCTAATTGGATGACATTCCACTAAGAGGGCCTATAGTATATCTATCCATCATATGGATGGACAAATTCCACTCTTGATTCATGTGCCTCAACACATACTTTTAGAATACTCAATGCCACCTTTATAACCACCCAGTTACGAAGTGGTGTTTGATCTCATCAAAGCATCGATCCGGTGATGGTGATTAACATGATCTCATGGTCGAAGGATTTAGGTTACTATGTATTTGAAAGCTTATAGCAAGTGAACTATTTGAATGACTTGATCTTATGCTACGCTTAACTATAGGAGTATGTCCATCACATCATTCTCCTAATGATATGAACTTGTTATCGATAAAATCCAATGTTCATGATCAGGAAACCATGATCATCAATCAATCAACAAGCTAGTTTAACAAGAGGCTTTACTAGGGACTCTTACATGTTTACAAATCACACAAGTATTAATATTTCTGATTAATACAATTATAGCATGGTATGTAAACATTTATCATAAACATAAAGATATGATAATAACCACTTTATTATTGCCTCTTTGGCATATCTCCAACAGTATCACACTTGCACTAGAGACAATAATCTAGTTTCAAACCTTTGTGCATTCAATACCTATGGCTTTCCAGTTTTGTATATACACAATTTCTAGTGGTTAACTGATCTTCGGATCCGACACTTTCAGGTCCGTGTGTAATTGCATGTCTTTACGTCTCTACGCATCACTCATTCTCTAATGAGATGTCATTGTATAAATTTGGTACTTTGGTGTGACCTTTAGTTCCTTTAGGATTAAACTATGTTGGTAATTGTTGCACAATATATCTTCATAATACTAGCCTGCTGTGAACCACACCTAGTTTGATAACAAACTACTTGACTCAAATGCCCTCTTTTGCTGCTACAATAACAGTCATATACTTAGCCTTTTGTTGTAGTATCTATCATAATGTCTTAACTTTGGAACTCATCCAAATCTGTTATGGAATCTCCTTTCCATTACATTATGCCACACATAGTTTAAATTGAGATAAACTTATTTTGTACTTTGTGACAAAACTAGTATCAATGTAATACTTTACAATGAACTATCCATCTATTTGTCATCCGTACAAAAATAACATATTCTTAGTTCTTCCAAAAGATCATAATAATATCTTTACTATCGTCCAATAATCATCTTTATGAATCATTATGGTATATGCTCATAACATTTTGAGCATAGGACATATCTAGATGTGTACATATCATAGTATGATTGAAGAACACTCTTTGTGATTTCATTCATCAAGTATCAAAAATAATTGAATCTTTGTTTCACTTACCAATTGTCGATACACTTGAATTTCGATTTAATACTTTATGTGTGGCTGTTGGCGTGTTATTGACGGCTCGTTGGGAGACCCCAAGAGCAAGGTGTGATGAGCACAGCAGCAAGTTTTCCCTCAGTAAGAAACCGAGGTTATCGAACTAGTAGGAGGAAGGAAATGACTAAAAGGTGTTGCTAGCAATTTGGAGACCTGCACAACACAAACTCAAGACTTTGCCCCAACGAAAAGTGAGGTTGTCAATCTGACCGGTTGCTGTAACAAAGGATTAACTATATGGTGTGGAAGGTAATAGTGGTTTGCAGAAAGTAAACAGTAACAGTGGAAGATGTATCAATGGTAAAGATTGGACCGGGGTCCATAGTTCAGTAGAGGTGTTCTCCTTAGATAAACAAACATGGCATGCTGGGTAAACAAATTACATCAGGGCAATTGACAGGACTGAGCAAGGCATAACAATGCAATACTAGACATTCATGATCCTATGAGATTCTATTGGGCAATACAACAAGATACATAGACCGCCATCCAACTGCATCTATGACTAGAAATCCACCTTCAGGTTATCATCCGAACCCCCTCCAGTTTTAAGTTGCAAGCAACAGATAACGGCTTTAAGCAAAGTGTGTAAGGTAAACAATCCACTTGTTCCATGAACAAGAGACCATTGTTTCCTCCCTAGTGGCTATAGCACATCTACAACCTTAGAGATTTTTGTCACTTCCTTAGATTAAATAGAGGCATGAACCCACTATCTAGCATAAATACCCCCTCTTGGAGTCACTAGTATCTATTTGGCCAAGATAGATACTAGAAACGGAGAGAATGCAAGATCACAAACAACACATACATGATAGAATCAATAAGACAAAACCATTAATCAATCTGACATAGTAATCTCAATATCCATCGGATCCTCGCAAACACAACATTCATGATTACAAATAGATTATCTTGATCATGAACGAAGCTCACAAGATCTAAACATGGTAGCACAAAGGAGGAGATACAACCATATAGCTACTACACGGACCCGTAGTCCAAGATGGAACTACTCACGCTTCATACCGGAGGCTGGCATGATGAAGAAGAAGGCCTCCGGGATGACCCCCCTCCGACAGGGTGCCGGGAAGAGCTTCAGATCCCCCGATCTAGGGACGATGGTGGCGGCGGATACAGACGGTTTCATAGAACATTAATCGGGTACTTAAAGTTTATGCATCGGGGAGTCTTTATAGGCGAAGAGGCGAGGCAGGGGGTGGCCATGGTGGTCACACCCCCAGGCGCGACTAGCCCTAGCCCACGCCACCAGGGGGTGGCCCCCTGGTGCCTCCCCTCTGTCTCATAGTCTGGCTCCGTGTTCCCCACTGTAAAATATTGACTTTGGCTTTTGTCCCGTCCAATTCCGAGAATATTGATTTTCTGCCTTTCTGGAACCAAAAACAGAAGAAAACAGGCAACTGGCACTGTGGCATCTTGTTAATAGGTTAGTACTAGAAAACATATAAAAACACCTCAAAGTGTAGACAAAGCAAAGCAAAGTAGATACTAAACAAGCATGGAGCATCAAAAATTATAGATACGTTTTCGATGTATCAAGCATCCCCAAGCTTAACTCCTTCTCGTCATTGAGTAGGTAAGTGATACAAAGAATAATTTTTGAGGTGAGATGCACCATCAAAATCAAGATCAAACCATTTGCAAGCATTGAAAGCTGGGATCAAAGAACTCTAAACATGAGCATGAAAGTTGGAGTTCTAACAGTAAGACAACGTAACTATGCATGCAACATGAAAAGTTACAAACAAAGATCATGAATAACATGCATTGAAAAGCGTTTGTTTGTTTCACATACAGAAAACATAGCATAGTGGCATTCAGCTTGTCCCTCATGGAGTAGCAAATAGATGCATAGGACACCTTCAAAGTTCATAAGAGTGACTAGATACGAATAACACATAGAACTAAGAATGGCAACTATGCTCTCTTAACTGGTGCCTAAGGATAGAAGGTGGAGACTCAATATAATGGTGGAAGAAAGGCCCTTCATAAGGGAAGCAGGGATTTCAAGTTTCAAAAAGAGCTTCCAAAAATTATGGTACTCGTTAGCTTTCAGCCCTCATTGCCCCTATCATGAGAATCTTGAAGTGATTAAGGTTAAAGTGAACAAACTATGGATTATATGCTTGACAAAGTTTAAGTTGGAAATCTCATGTCCCTTGAATACGAGGGCTGCTCCTCATGCTACTCAAGTTTAGTTACTTGCAAGTTCTTGCCATAGTAAGTACATGTGTATCATAGAGAACCAACAACGTGGTACCCCTTGCACATGATAGAGGAGCTATCCCATAAACAAAATGACAAGGCAAGCAGACAATGAGCATCTCAGCAATCTTCTTATTACCATGGGAATATGGTGCTTTTTCTCTCTTTCCTCTTTTGTCATATTTTTTTCTTTTTATCAATCTCTTTTTTCTATCTCTCTTTTTTATAAGAAGAATGCTTCATAGATGTCACTATGGTGATGCTGCAAGTTTCCACCATGATTAGGCATGGCTTAGGCTAGCGGCCCAGGCGTTTCTCTAACACACATACATAACTCCATGGACTTACAAGCTCCCCTTTCATTTCACACCGACGACATCCATAGACAAAAGAGCATGATATCAACTATGTACAAAGTACAAGTGCAATGTTGAAAGCGTTCCACATGACAGCATGGTTCTGCTAATTCCAATGTATAAGTGCAAGCATATACAACAAATATGACACAATGGTTCAAGTTTATTACGGGCAAGAAAAATAAAGTGTGCCATAAAGTTCGTGAGAGCTTTAATCACTAAGTTTTCACATAACAAAATACTTTTTAATTGGAAGATATATCAAAACAAGAATATACTTTGAATGCTGTAACACACCATGCATAGGAATTTATAGTGGACACTTTGGAATAACTTGGTTTCTTGGGAGTTGGATGCATGAGTAGAGCTTACTCATACAAGTGGAGGCTAGCAAAAGACTGGGATCGACCAACTAAGAGATCCATAATGGCCATAATCATGCAGAGCGACAAAACATTACTAATCAAAGCATAAAGTGGTACTACAAGTCAAGGACTAAATGATCATAGAGGCTATGATGAATTTTTCATAGTCATAACATGGTGTGAGCATGTGCCAAGTCAACCAAACAAAGCATCAAAGGAGAATACCACAATACTATGCTTTTGTATGCTAAAATAACTCATGATTCCTTCAAGACACACTAAGAAATCCCAATTGTTTGGAACAAGTCATGCTACATCAATAATCACTAAGCATAAGGTCAAAACAACATCTAGCATGACATGATAAAGTCTAAGTCACAGTCAAGGCAAGCTCCTCTTGTACTACTCAAGCAAGAACTTTCTACTCCTCTCCAACACCAATCAACTTATTTGAAACAACACAGCGAGAACGGGGGTCCAAACTACTTATTCAAGCAAACTAAATGAAAACTAAGACGCTCCAACAACAACACAATAGTGCATGAAACAATAAAAATGAAGTGTCTAGAAACAATAAAAATAGCAACACACGCACGATCAACCTCGGAAAAACCAAATGAAAACCCAACGAGGCATCACGACAAAGAAATTGCAAGATTCATATAATATTTTAGGGGGACACCCCACCAAGCTACACGCGACAAAGTTGGCCGGTTCCGGAGCGGACCCAGATGTTTGCGTCAATGGCTGTAAGTGTCGATACCGCGAAAACACTCCGCTTACCTAAACAGTATAGGCGCTCCACGCGCAATAGTAAATAAAGCAGTAAAACATGGCATAAATACATGATAGTAATAAAGCCCCAAACTACTTTGTGGCCCCAAGAAATAAGATATTACTCAAGCTCATGCTAAGGGGATTCTTGGGCCCACATGCGGATAGTGCGAATATTCAAAGAACATGTATCAAGTACTCGGGGTCCTACGGGACACAAGTGGACGGTTAAAAACCAAATAACATCTATTTCCCACCTATGCCTCTGCATTATTTACCTACTTCAATTTTAGTTATTAAACGGTAATTAAAGCCACGATCATCTCCAACATTAAACATGCGGCATTACTCCAACAACTGTGGAAGATCTACGGCGTGACGCATCACTTGCGCAAGCAACTATGACTCTCAAGGCCGACTATCTACCAAACAACAGGTGATAGGATGTGTCCATGGCAATATAAAGGGATGCATGGAAGTATAACAGGGTACATAATCTATAGCATCGCAACACAGATAGCAATAGATAACAGGAGGAAGTAAATGCTAGAAATGTAAAATAGGTAGAAAGGGGGAGAATGCTTGCCTGAAAACATTGCTGAAGGTTCTTCCGAAGATCGGGTCGACACTCGCATCAACTCATCGGTCTAATCCGTGAAGAAGCAAAGCTCTATAAGAAACATCGAATGTGTTATTTAATACTACGACAGAAGATTAGGCATGATGCATATATGATTTATGACATGGCAAAGATACGATACGATTAGGCAAGATTAAGCGGAACCGGGGTGCCACCAATCTATTAATAGGTTCATGTTATTTAGATACCCCGCAATTTAAATGTTATCTTAACAAGGAAAACATGGCATCAGTTCGCTACAAAAATTTAAATGGAGCTAATATTAGACTAGATTCGCCCGTATATGTTCTCCATATTTAATTATTAGGTGAGTCGACAAAATACCCCAAACCATATGATGATATGAGAGCATGAATAATTAATATGCAATAAGATGAATATGTTACATATTATAAAAATATAGGGGTCTTGGCAAAAGAGGTCACACATGGGGTTGACGATCTTGGTTTGGAGTTGTTCGGATTCGGTCCAGGCTTGGGGATCGGGGCGCTTCGAGTTCCACGATGGAGAACCTGGTGGTTCCGGGAAGGAGAACTTGGTGTTCCGCGTTGAAGGCCTTCGAGAGATGACGTGAACCTTAGAGCAAGCTCACGGCAGGGACACTTCCCGACTTCTTCAGAACTCTGGCGTCGAGAAGCTGGCAGTCGCCTGAGACAAGAATAGAACTGCCCACCACCACAAGCAGTACCCAGGGAAAAATCGACAAACAAGGAGCTTGACTCCAGAGAGGCCACGCGGGCACGCCTGCTCAACAAGGGGTACACACGATTACAAGGCATTGACGAGATATTATTCTCTGAATATACTAGGCAGAAGTAGCAACCGTGTGCGAGCATAGGACACCAAGGAGGAATCGCGAAAAAAACAATAGCGAGGAGCAAGGTCATTGCAGGGAGGAAGCGCGGCCTGGCCGGGACACGGGCTCGCCGGCGGCGGAGAAGGACCGCGGGCAGCAAGGTCGCCGGGGCAATGCAAAGAGCCACGAGGCTCGCTGGGCGACGCGAGGCGGCAACAGACGAGCGCCTGCAGGCAGGATCTGGACTCGTGGTGACGTGGTGGTGATGGGCACCGTGTGACCACGCGCTGGAGGCGGTGCAGATAAACTGCAGGTGGGGCTACTCGCGAGCGTGGCAGAGAGGCAGTGGCGGTGCCATGTCGGAGAAGAGGCCGGGACGGCAGGACGCTGAACCGAGGCGGCGGGGTCCTGGCGGGGGCGAACTTGGGCTGTCGCCAGGTTGGATGAGGGCGGCTCGTGCTGGATCGATGGTAGCTGGCGGCAGTGGTTGTCGGGCTAGGGAGAGGGGATCGCGAGGCCAGAGGCGAGACAAGGAGGAGAGAGGCGCGGGGTGGGGCCAGCGGGGGGGGGGGGGAGAGGGAGCATGTGGGGTGGTGTGGGTCCACGTGAGATCGAGGGGAGCGGGATTAGGGGAGCGGGTCATGAAGGAGGCCAGGGTGGCGTGGGCACGTTCTCGCGTAATGCATGCTGGCTGGCATGCAGCTGTTCGCTGTGTGGCGGCAGGGTGGAGGGAGTGGGTGCCTGGCGGCAGGGAGGAAGGTATGGAGAGGTAGGGTTTGGAGAGAGTAGGATTAGGGTTTGGGTAGTAGGCCGGCTGGCTGGGCCTTTGGGCCTGGCCGGCTGCCTCCCCCGGACAAAAACATTTTTTTATTTAATATACTATTTCATTTTAAAGCCTTTTGTAAATGATTTTTAGACAAATCAAAATATCCGATGGCCAGGAGTTTGATTTGAAATAAGACGAGGATATTTGGGAAAACAAGATAAGCTTTTGTAAAATAGTTTTATTCAAAAAGATGCATGCTGATGTTATGATGATGTACATATAAAGATAGGCGATTTTCTAGTAGTGGTTTTACCCGGGGTGCTACAATTAGACACCACTAACAATGGATCTCGCCCTCGAGATCCGCCTCACGGTACGGAGAAGAAGACCGACGATCTTAATATTCTGGCTTTGTGTAGATTCTCGCGACACCACTAACAAGGATTCTTGCTCTATGTTGAAGTCGGCGACACCACCAACAAGGGGTTGTTGCTCAAGTTTGTCGAGAGAGCACTCCGGATAAACAAAAGAGGCATCAAAAGATAAGGACACCCCTAACTTCCGTGGAAGGAGTAAAATTGCATCGACCCACCATTCAATGTACAAAAGCGAATGATAAGAGTAGTCAGATGGTGATCAGTCCATCGCGCACCCAAAGCATTACTCTGTACATGAATAGAAGGATTATGCAACCAACTCTCAGGATTCAGGCTGAAGATCTTGAAAAGCAATATTTAGAAACAAAGGAACAATACAGGCTCTTCATCAGATCTGATGTAGATGATGCCGTCGTGTCGGAAATCACCGGAAGATACAAATAAATATTTTAGTGGATTTTTGGGTCCACTAGAAGATACAACATATGAAACATTCCTTAGATAGCATGAAGGTCAGATGTCGAAGAACCGTTACAAGAGGAAGAAGCGAAACCCTGAAGGTATGACAGAAACCCAACCACGAGAATTCCTAGACTCGAAGAGAAGATAAGAGAGCAGATTCAAAACACGTCGAGGTAAGAGGAGAATAGCAGAGGGGTAAGGAGTAAAAGCAGACCTAATCAGATCTATCCAATCGGTTTTCAAAAATAGTTTTGACACTCTACGACGTCCGTTAGCTAGGTTATCCTACAGGCTGGACCAGTGGGGTATCGTAACTGCTGAGCTCTGATACCACTCTGTAACACCCTCGGATCGGTCCTATGCAAGTTATAGCGATTCCTGCCAAACCCGCATAGAAACGATTCAAATGAGCCCACCAGGCACTTGCGTGCGGGTGGAAAACGAAGTAATACCATTACACAATAGTCCATGATGGAACCCACAGAACAGATATATACAACCCCTCTCCATGAGTCAAGAACACAGATATGCAGTACAAAAATCCAAATCACCTTGAAAACGATACAATATCCGAGTATGGACAAGATGCAAATTGAGCTAAGAGCCCTGAAGAATAACCAATGGCGTCCATAACCCTGCCCAGGCCAAGCTGGAAGGGTAACCCTGCTAACGATGTCGATCTCAAAACCTGCTCAAAGAAAAGGGGTGCCGACAAAGGGAAAAGGAAAAGGAGAGCGGTCAGTACTGAGGCTAGTACATGGCAAGGCTAGAATTCGGCGGTCCTCGCCTACAAAGGTATGGTGGACTGAAGCGGCAACACAACATGCACGAAACAACCTATAGAGACTCGATACAACTGTCGGCTATTAGAGAGGGATAAGAAAGACCTATTCAGATCCAACCTGATACTAACACCAATCATACCCATCCTGGTGTTTTCCCCTCGAGACCAATCGAGGAAGTCGTACCGAGGAAACTCACATAGTTGGCAATTTTATCCATTCCATTATAGTTGCAGCACTTACTAGTCATATATAGATAGTACGAGTCATCCTGATATAATAAGCAGTGGGCACTTTTAATTAACCATTCTATTGTAGTTGCGATACTTACTAGTCAGATACATATAACATGAGACATTCAAGAACCAAGCAGTTGTTGGCACTTTTATTTGTATTCCATTATGGTGAAGCTGATTACTAGTCATCACATAGTCAAATTTATAACACTACTTTAGTTATAGATGTCCTGTGCTCCAAGTCGTCCATAACCGCGAACACGGCTTTCAGAAAGTTTTATCCTGTAGGGGACACAAATAGCAACACACGTACGATCAACCTCGGAAAAACCAAATGAAAACCCAACGATGCATCACGACAAAGAATTCACAAGATTCATATAATATTTTAGGGGGCCACCCCACCAAGCTACCCGCGATGAAGTTGGCCGGCTCCGGAACGGACCTAGAGGTTTGCGTCAATGGCTGTAAACGACTGGGAACCCGAAAGTGTGACTAGGCTTGTCGATACCGTGAAAACACTCCTGTTACCTAAACTGTATAGGCGTTCCACGCGCAATAGTAAATAAAGTAGTAAAATATGGCATAAGTATAAGATAGTAATAAAGCCCCAAACTACTTTGTGGCCCCAAGAAATAAGATATGACTGAAGCTCATGCTAAGGGGATTCATGGGCCCACATGCGGATAGTGCGAATATGCAAAAAACAGGTATCAAGTACTCGGGGTCCTACGGGACACAAGTGGACGGTTAATAACCAAATAACATCTATTGCCCACCCGTGCCTCTACATTATTTACCTACTTAAATTTTAGTTATTAAACGGTAATTAAAGCCATGATCATCTCCAACATTAAACATGCGGGATTACTCCAACAACTGTGGAAGATCTACGGCGCGACACATCACTTGCGCAAGGAACTATGACTCGCAAGGCTGACTATCTACCAAACAACAGGTAATAGGATGTGTCCATGGCAATATAAGGATGCAAGGAAGTATAATGGGGTACGGAATCTATAGCATCACAATACAGATAGCAATAGAACAACAGGAGGAAGTAAAGGCTAGAAATGTAAAATAGGTAGAAAGGGGGAGAATGCTCGCCTGAAAATATTGCTGAAGGTTCATCCAAAGGTCGGGTCGACACTTGCATCAACTCATCGGTCTAATCCGTGAAGAAGCAAAGCTCTAGAAGAAACATCGAATGCGCTATTTAATACTACGCTAGAAGATTGGGCATGATGCATGTATGATGTATGACATGGCAAAGATGCGATGCGATTAGGCAAGGTTAAGTGGAACCGGGGTCCCGACAATCTATTAATAGGTTCATGTTATTTAGATACCGTGCAATTTAAATGTTGTCTTAACAAGGCAAAACATGGCATCAGTTTGCTACACAAATTTAAATGGGGCCAATATTAGACTAGATTTTCCCATATATGGTCTCCATATTTAATTATTAGGTGAGTCGACAAAATACCCCAAACCATATGATGAGATGAGAGCATGAATAATTAATATGCAATAAGATGAATATGTTACATATTATAAAAATATAGGGGTCTCGGCAAAAGAGGTCACACATGGGATCTTGGTTCGGAGCTGTTCGGATTCGGTCCAGGCTTGGGGATCGGGGCGCTTCGAGTTCCACGATGGAAAACTTGGTGGTTCCGGGAAGGAGAACTTGGCGTTCCGCGTCAAAGGCCTTCGAGAGATGACCTGAACCTTAGAGCAAGCTCATGGCAGGGACACCTCCCGACTTCTTCAGAACTCCAGCGTCGAGAAGCTGACAGTCGCCCGAGACAAGAATAGCACTACCCACCACCACAAGCAGTACCCAGGGAAAAACCGACAAACAAGGAGCTTGACTCCAGAGAGGTCACGCGGGCATGCCTGCTCAACAAGGGGTACACACGATCACAAGGCATTGACGAGATATTATTCTCTGAATATACCAGGCAGAAGTAGAAACCATGTGCGAGCATAGGACACCGAGGAGGATTCGCGAAAAAAACAACAGCGAGGAGCAAGGTCATTGTAGGGAGGAAGCGCGGCCTGGCCGGGACACGGGCTCACGGGCGACGGAGAAGGACCGCGCGCAGGAAGGTCGCCGGGGCGATGTAGAGAACCGCGAGGCTCGCTGGGCGACGCAAGGCGGCAGCAGACGAGCGCCTGCGGGCAGGGTCTGGACTCGTGGCGACATGGTAGTGATGGGCACCGCGCGGCCACGTGCTGGCGGCGGTGCAGAGAAAGTGCAGGTGGGGCTACTCGCGAGCGTGGCAGAGAGGTAGTGGCGGCGCCAGGTCGAGGAAGAGGCCGGGACGACAGGATGCTGAACCGAGGCGGCGGGGTCCTGGAGGGGGCGAGCTCGGGGTGGCGCCAGGTTGGATGAGGGCGGATCGTGCTGGATCGATGGTAGCTGGCGGCGGTGGTTGTCGGGCTAGGGAGAGGGGATCACGAGGCCAGATGCGAGACAAGGAGGAGAGAGGCTCGGGGTGGGGTCGCAGGTGGGGCCAGCGGGGGGAAGAGAGGGAGCATGCGGGGTGGTGTGGGTCCACGCGAGATCGCGGGGAGCGGGATTAGGGGAGCGGGTCACGAAGGGAGGGCCAAGGGTGGCGTGGACGACACGTTCTCGCGTGGGGTCGCAGCGCGCGCTGGCATGAGCTGCCGCTGTTTGCTGTGTGGCGGCGAGGTGGAGGGAGTGGGTGCCTGGCGGCAGGGAGGAAGGTGTGGAGAGGTAGGGTTTGGAGAGAGTAGGATTAGGGTTTGGGTAGTAGGCCGGCTGCCTCCCCTGGACAAAAACATTTTTGTTATTTAATATTCTGTTTCATTTAAAAGCCTTTTTAAATGATTTTTAGACAAATCAAAATATCCGATGGCCGGGAGTTTGATTTGAAATAAGACAAGGATATTTGGGAAAACAAGATAGGCTTTTGTAAAATAGTTTTATTCAAAAATATGCATGGTGATGTTATGATGATGTACATATAAAGATAGGCGATTTCTAGTAGTGGTTTTACCCGGGGTGCTACAAGCCACTAGATATGTCAGTAGCTGCAGAGTCGGCGGCCAACATGGAAATTAGTCTTGATGAACTGTTAGGCCCCCAACTCGACCTTCTACCCAAGGCTGGTGTAGTTCGTAGATATGTCGAAGGTGAGGATCTGGTCAGCAAAGAAAGGCTGAAAGAACTGCCAACACAAATGCGGAATCTCCATCAATGGTACTCGGCGGTCATAAAGCAGGGGAGAATAATGATCGTAGCCAAAGTCTCACGTGAGTACTACTTCAGACCCGAAGAGGTCCATATTGAGTTTCTAGAACTGTTCCAGTTATACCATCTCGACACCCTGGACAAATCCATCCTCAGCTGCTATTGTCTGTAAGTTGTTGAATTCATTGTCTACATGTTCAATTTTTTAGTTGTTCAGTTCAGAACATGTAATTATCCTTATTATGCAGAATGAAGATCCTAGAATGTAAAGGAAGAAGAATCTATAATGTTGGGTTCATTGACCCAGATAAAGTGCATATAACCACGCTAACGAAAAAGCCTGAGGAGACGGAGGAAAACATTCTAAGGTTTCTAATGGAGCAAAATTTCTCTGACCACATACTGTTTCCTTACAATTTCAGGTGAGGGTCTTACTCTGTTGTACACATTCACTTTTGCTTAGTCGATGTAAGTGTAATTGATGAGTTACTGATGTATATATAAATTTTTGCAGCTTCCACTAGGTTCTGCTAGACATTCAACTTGATAAGGGAAGAGTTGATGTCATGGACCCATTAAAGAGAAACCTGGAAGGTTTCCGCAGCATGCAGGACATGCTCCAGAAGTAAGTTTCGCGCTATATCGGTCTCTTTCATTGATTTCCTGAGATATCAGGTAATGAATAACTCATTCATTCATTTTCTTCGCCGGGCAGGGTTTGGATCCGGTTTAAGTGCGAGGTTACGGGTGTATTTAGTGAGAAGCTGATGTTTAAGGCGGTCTCGGTAAGTAGCACGTGATATGTCCACGCATATCTTTACTTCTAGTTTCAATACAATAATGATTCTAGATTATTATTTTGATTGAATTCTATTCTCGTAAAGCACGCGAGGCAGTCATAGGGGTCGAGTCTACGTGGATTCTACGTTGGCGAGTTCATTCGCACGTTTACCACCGAGCACAATGATTATAGAGTAGACGTAAGCAATGCATTCACACCATCATTTTATTGCCATCACCTTTTGTTATCATGATTGATATTCATATTGATATCCTTTTTCTTATATATAGTTCGAGAGAATGCGGGATCAACTACTACTAGAGCAACGCGTACTAGCAATTGCGGAGGAGCTGGCGGGATTTATTTTTAAAGAGATCGTAGACGATGCCGGAGAATTTAGTGTGAATAGGCGCTACTAATCTCCATGTAATCAAACAGACGGGCTCTAGTCCCGGTATTTGTGATCTCCATGTAACTATGTAAATTGTATATATTTATATGCTCGATATCGTAATACAAGTTATCTTATATATGCATGAACGTGTACGATATGTGATGGCGTAAAAATATCCAAAAACTATTTTGAAATGAAAAATAAATAAATAAAACAATAGAAATGAATTCTCTGCCGCGGCAGAAAAAGAGCACAAAATGCTGCCGCGGCAGAGAAACACTAGTCCAAGGTAATGCTCTGCCATGGCAGATAAAAGGCGCAAAATGCTGCCACGGTAGAGACCCACTAGTCCCGGTCCGTAACACCAACCGGGACTAGTGGGGGTGCACCTTGAGCGCACCGTGGCAACCACGTGGACATCCATTGGTCCCGGTTGGTGACTGGGCCGGGACTAGTGGGTGGGCCTCTAGTCCCACTTGGTTAGTCCCGGTTCCAAAACCGGGACTAGAGGACCTTACGGCCCGGGACTAGAGGCCCTGTTTCCACTAGTGTAAGGACACGGTAGGCCTCTCCTCCCTCTCCCTCCCCTCCTTGAGAGTCCACTGTCAGCAGCCGGGCTGCCCCGCCGTCCTCTCCGCCGGAATAGCCGGTTGGAGTTGGATATGGGGTGGCGCCGGAGGTAGATGTAGGAGTAGATCTTGTAGGTGTTGGCTGTTTGCACTAGTTTGGCGACATGAAGGGGGTTGGTGGCGAGATCTTTTGGCCAGGATCTCGTACTGGCGGGTGCTGCTACTGCTCTTCTTGGTTCTCCGGTGGTCGGAGGCGAAGGTGTGGGGTGAGGCGGCCACTAGCGACTCCACAAATAAAGGCCTTTGTAGGATCCAAGATCTGCATCATAGGCTTCAAGCCATGGAGGCCTTCCTGGATGGCTGAGGAGGAGGGGAAGTGGCGAAGTGGTGAGTTGCAGGGCGCTGCTATTTCTCTCTTGGTCGGTCGTGCAGTGGGAGGGAGAGAAGCGGTGGCGGCCTGGATCAGGTGCCTGGTCTTGGTGATGTTCTTGCGATCGGGAGGATGACGCTCAAGGTCGTACCTTATTGCTCTAAACTCGCCATGGTGGCGGTGGGAGGCAGAAGTTTCCTACCCTTGATTGATGTCGTCTTGATCTCCACCTGCACTCACTTGGTGCAGCGGTGCAGCGATGAGCGGATCACAAGGACGCCGGGTTGACTTCTGTGATCTTTGGCCGAAAGGGCAACACTTCCTTATCCATGGTGGTGGAGTTTTCTACCCTGCGCCGGAGCTTGCCATGTCATCGCCGATAGTGGTTCGTCCCCGGAGACTTCGAGATGGCCGATTATAGCGGTTCTTTGCTGGCAGCGAGCGTTTGAGCATCTTCCCCTCCTTCATCGGCGTGTTCGTCTTGAGAACGCCAGCGAACTGTGGCGGTGGCACCCAAGCACCCGATTGCTTTTTTTCTTTTAGTGCTGGGGTGTTTTTTGTAAGTTGCAGATCCCTTATCCTCAAATTTAGGTTCTTGGTGCGAGTTTTGCTAGGGTCTTCTGCGCAAATTTGTACCCGCCACGTGTGTTGTTAATCTAGCACCCTCGGGATCCTTCGTGACCCCTTCCATGTTAAAAAAAACCGAGAAGTACCCGGATGACAACCAAAGGAATCAAGGGCTAAGTATGTGTCTTCAACGATAAAAGGGCCACAAAATTATGTTTGTATAAGACTCTTATCCTCGTTTGAACTTTCCTTTAAAGAACACAAAGCATTGAGCCAAAATCTTTCGACCACTTGAGGATTGTATGGATTGCATCTCTTCTATGAACAAAAATACCAAAGACATTATTTAGATTAATGCATTCATAAACTGAACTATGATCCTGACAATACTGGGTGTGAGTAGCCTCTAAATCTTGTAGTAAGTGTCTTCTTTAATATGTTATATTATATATTATATTAGTATAAAGACTGGATGAAGCAGATGTATGCCGGCAGGAACATCCAAATCTCTGAGGTAGAGATGGCAAATCAAAAGTTGGAACTAACAAATTGGAAACACCTTAATAATTTAATATTACACAGGTTAGCTCATTAAATATATAATTACAAGAACACCCTGAGTCTCTGACTCAAGGTACACAATTTTAGAATATCAAAAAATCAAAACCATCAAAACCTACTGGAGATGAATCCATGGGGATATTATTTGACAAGGAATGCCCGTATGTAACACTCTTAGCACTGATTTAGGTTGTGCATAGGCATGCATGCCCAATTCATGCACACTCATTGATGGCATGAAACGATGAGCGCTAGGAAACATCATTGGTGTTATATGGTCCATCCACATAATCTGGCACCGCTAGGAATCGGAAGCTGATATTGGGTTTCCATCGGACTAGTGTGTTTCCGTAGGATTAGACACAGCATGTCCGCTTGGTCGTCACCCGGGCCACATGTGGCTCTTCCGTGATTCCAGGCACGCCCGGACCATGCGTTCTTCCACTTAAACATTCCTTGATTCCACCCACCCCATGCACTAATTACACGCTTCTATTTAAACAGTATCAATACATGTCAAAAAATATACTTGCTAGTGCAACTTAATTTGGCTTCCTACACAAAATAATTTGTTTCTGTTTTTTTTGAGGAATTTACAGAAGGAGAGTCTCCTACTGCTCTTAAATTAAAAAATCAGAATAGTGTTACATTATGTACAGGAGTTTAGGATTTCCTAAACCCATAAGGCAAAAAACTTAAAACTAGACTCTCAACTCTCTTACAAATAACTTGATCTGATCTTTAATATCAGATTTTAGCCTACCTCCTAAGATATCAATATTAGAGGCAAATTGAGCAAGCCAACCTTGGACATTGGGAACAATACTATCAAAATATGCCATGTTTCTCTGTTTCCAAATGTTCCAAGCACTCAAAATTATGCATTCAAGGAATAACGGCTTACTCCACACTCTTTTTGCATCCTCCAATCTGTGACCGAGATCTTTGTTCATATCCCAAGTGATGCCCAATGACTGCCAACATTTAACACTGAAAGCACATTCAAAGAATAAGTGATCTCTCGTTTCTCTGTGTTGTTGACAAACAACACAGTTACTGTTTGCAATTGGACAGTTCCTGCGCACAAGCATATCCCTCGTATGTAACCTGTCCAAAACTAGCAGCCAGGCGAAAACCTTGTGTTTCATCACACACTTTGTCTTCCAAATGAGAGGCAAAGTTTGGAGTGGGTCAATTTCTCTAAAGAAGAACTTATGATACTCCCTTGAACAATATTCCTGACCCCAAGCATACCTCCATTGATCTGGAACAGTCACATCTCGGTCAAGCTCGTGGATATGTTCTGTTAAAACTTCAAACTCATTAGAGGCCTCTAACGATAAAGGAGTAGCTAATGATTCCAAAGCATTCTCTGACTCCAGGAAAGCAGCAACAGTAATATCCTCATCTTGAGAAAAGGAAAATAATCTCGGAAGGCTGTTCTGAAGAATGACATCACCCACCCAAAGATCCTTCCAAAGCAGAACAGTCTCACCAGTGTTCACCTTACAAGAGGAGATTCCTCTAAATATATGAGACAAGCTACAAACATCTCTCCACCAAAAATATCCACATCTGGCCTTTGCATGTGGGGCTCCATCCATATAATATGCATGCCAGAGTAATAAAACCTAGGGGATATTCTGCTTATGATAGAACTTGTGAAGAAACTTGATTAGCAGGGCTTGATTCTGGATTTTCAAGTTTAAAATTCCCAGTCCTGCTTTTTTCTTTGGCCTGCACACTACATCCCATGCTGCAAGTGAGTAAGATCTAGTATCCCTATCCTCTGTTTTTCTCCACAGACAATGGCGACGAGATCTATCAATAAACTCAATGATTTGTAAAGGAATTTTAAGCACACAAAGAGCATAAGTAATCAAAGGAGTTAGTGCAGCATTGATGAAAGTGACCCTTCCACCATAGGTTAGCCAGATAGAATTACTAGTGAGCCTCCTCTCAACTCTATCGACAAGAGGCATAAGTTCAGAAACTGTTGGCCTGGTTGTACCAAGTGGTAGTCCAAGGTATGTAAATGGCATATTCCCAATTTGACATCCAAGAGCTGCAGCTAGATCATCTGCCTTACTTTGCTGTAAGTTGATAGGTATGAGCTGAGACTTATGATAGTTTATTTTCAAACCAGTGGACCGAGCATAAGCATCCAGAATTGTTTTTAAATTCATAAGTTGATCCATTTCGGCTGGCAGGATAATCAGAGTATCATCAGCATATTGAACCACAGGAAAGTCCTCAGATGTAGGTTGTCCAATTGGCAGAGAAATAATCCCTTCAGAACATGCAGCATTAATAGCCACCTGCAACAATTTAGCACCAGCCACAAACAGAAGAGGAGAAAGAGGATCACCCTGTCTCACTCCCCTTCTACACTGAAATTCCCTGCCAGGAACACCATTAAGCAAGATAGAAGATGAGCCAGATTGGAAAATTAACTGTATCCAAGAAAGCCATTTGTCATCACATCCCATATGCCTCAAGATCTGAATAATAGCTGAGTGCTCAATGGTGTCAAATGCTTTGGCAAAATCAAGCTTAATAATAACAATTTCCCTACCAGAGGCTTTGCATTGGTGCAGGTATTCAAATGACCATGCCAAACAATCCTGAATAGTCCTTCCCTTTATAAAACCATACTGGTTCCTATGCACCAATTTGAGTATCCATTTCTGTAACCTCTCAGCTAAAATTTTGGTCAAAACTTTCAACACAATTTAAAAGTGATATGGGCCTGAAATCATTTACAATTTCAGGGGACATGACCTTGGGGATAAGAGGGATAAAAGAGTTATTCAAACATTGCAAGTTGATCTTGCCCTCCCAAAAATCATTGCATAGCTTATAGAAGTCCACCTCCATGATGTCCCAACAAACTTTTAGGAACAACCCACTAAATCCATCTGGCCCTGGTGCCTTATCAGCAGGAATGATAGCAATAATTTTATCAATCTCTTGTGAGGTAAAAGGAACAGAGAGCTCCTGAAGGCCCTCCACTCTTGTGAAAATAACCCCAAGATCAAACTGCATGTCTGGAGAGTGACACTCCCATTCTTCCTTTAAATGAAGCCAAAAAAGCAGCAGCCTTTTCTGCATGACTATCCACTTGTCTCCCATCCTCAAGAGTAATAACAGGTATTGAATTGTGCCTATATCTCTCAGTGGCTCGTGCATGGAAATATTTTGTATTTTCATCTCCCAGTTGAGCCCATCTATAAGTACAACGCTGCTTCCAATATTTGTTTTGATATCCAAGCAACCTATTGATATGCTTCTTCATGATACCTCTAAAATTCCATTCCTGAACAAAAAGAGGCCTCTTATCCTCCAAATTATCCAACTCCAGCAGTACTCTATTGCAGTTATTAATCATAAGCTTTAACTTGGAAATTGACTTACTCCAAACCTTGAGGCTTCTCCTGAGGTTTTTTTAATTTTGCAGAGAGGGAAGCAACACTATTATAGGCTCTAACCGGTTTCTCCCAACTGGATTTTACTACCTCCAAGAAACCAAGATGCAAAGGACAAAAGTTTTCAAACCTGAATATTCTTCTCTTGGGTATTGAAGTTTCAAAAGAAAGCACACAAGGGATATGATCTGATATTGGTTTTGAAAGGGGCACGACCCTTGTATTGGGAAAGACAGAGGTCCATTCGACAGTAGAAAAGAACCAATCCAACTATTCAGGAAGCGGGTCCGAGACACTCATATTGCTCCAGGTGAAACTACGGCCTTTCAAAGGGATTTCAACTAAAGATTGCACACTAATCATCTCATTGAACAGTTGCATCTCTGCAATGTTACCACCCGACCTGCTTCTGTTATCCTGTGACCTGATGAAATTAAAATCCCCCAGAAATAACCAGAGGCTGTCAATAGGAACATCCAAGTTTTTGAACCAATCAATAAAAGTCTGTCTCTCAGGATATCTACATGGTCCATAGACATTTGTGAGAATCCAAGTATGATTCAACTGAACAGAAGAAAACTGAATAGAAATAGAAAATTGCTCCTTATGCACCAACTGTCCCGAGAAGACTGAGTTGTTCCAGATGACAATGAGCCCTCCCGAAGCTCCAATAGATGGAACAAATTCAAATCTATCAAATCGTCTTGGACAGAATTTCTGAATATATGAGTGGTCAAAGCATTCTTTTTTAGTCTCTTGCAAACAGATGATTGCACACCCTGATTCCTCTATTTTATTTTTCAGTGATAGCCATTTAGACTCGCTATTTAAACCTCTAATGTTCCAAGATAGAACAATCCAAAGCCTATAAGACATGACTAGAGGTAAACCAAACGTAAACAAATAATGCCCAATGGGCTTACAGAGCAAAGGTTCATCTCAAAGAAGAGCAACAATGTGAGGAAATAAAAATCATCATCTAATGCCTGTTGAGTAAACAAGGCAACTTTATTAAAAAACCAAACATCCATCAAACAATAGATGGTTCTTCCTCTCCCTCCTCCTGGACAGGCTGAAGAAGGAGATCATCCTTTAGCTCCTCAGCAGGAATGCCACAGAGACGTATACCAATATCCTGAATAACAGCCACTGAAGTTTCTGGTGGAAGCTCAACCTGTGACTCCATCTGGTCTTCACCGATGTACTGTGACTCATTGGCATAAGCAGACGCCTTGACAGCAGAAGGTACCAATTGGGGCTTTACCCTAGACTTTCTTTTCTCTGTGTTAGACATGCTCTTCCCCTTAAAACCCTGATACCTAGTAGAACGAGGGCTACGGTGAACAGGCTGAGAGCTAAAAGGCGTAACAGAGGAGTTACAACGTCTCTTTCGTGAAACAGCCTCACTCAGACTATCAGTCAATTCCAACACCCTACTCTGGCATTGCACACCATCAAGAATTGAGACCCATTGCACATTAGCTCCACAGATGCAACGTCCAGCATATTATCTTCACATTGTGTTTTCAAGGTTCTAAACTGAAAGTGCAACAGGTTCTGCAGAGATTCCACAACTGAAGCAGAGAGAAAAACCATTACACCAGTACCAAGCAGGGACACATCAGATACCACATCATCCTCAATTGTATTAAAGGCAACATCAGAGAGATCATCAAGCACATTATTAACATGGATCATACCATCCTCAGGGTGAACTCCTTGCTCAATAGGAATATGAAACAACTACTGTAAAACTCCAA
The DNA here is from genome assembly GCA_023614405.1 of Avena insularis. Lineage (NCBI taxonomy): Eukaryota > Viridiplantae > Streptophyta > Magnoliopsida > Poales > Poaceae > Avena > Avena insularis. Next base: position 118,023,344 of record CM042689.1, on the reverse strand, counting down.
CTGGAACCAGAATTTGATCCTCTGAGGGCAGCTGCAAATTATTATGCAAACTCAAAAACTGTTGCTGAATATTATTAGCAGTGTGCTGCGGCTGAGGAGCATTATTCCACTGATGAATGACAGGCAGAACAGGACCATTAAAAGGATGAGATAATTTGTTTCTATTGGCCAACTAGATTGCTTCCAATAAAGTTGGAGGTTGTTAACATCCAGTATTTTATTGCCATTGTAGAAGATATGCAATATTTATTCGTTTGTACCAACATTGCTTCCAACGAAAATATATTTTTCTGAATATTGTTTGCTGACAATGTAACAAAAAGGTTATATCAAGTTATCAACACTGATTTCATAAGAGCATATAATATCCTTCCAAAGGTATCTGCTTTGAATGAAATGAAGATTTGCTTATATAATCTTTGCTTCGTATAGAGGATACAATTTGCTTCCAAATAAAATAGCTTCTACTTCCATTAATATCATAACTTGCTTCTATATACAATAAGAATCAGCCACAAGGTTTGCGTCGCTTGGTACGATTCCAGCCGTCCACCTCTCATGGCGACGCCACATTCTTGTTGACGTGGAACATCAGCAGGTCGTTCATGACGTTCAACAACAACCTCATGCTCCTGCCTGTAACCCTCTCTGTTGGAGTGCCTACACCTGCCGGTGAAGGGCATTAGGGTACTAGGAGCAACACATCGGTCTTCTTTTGATGATGTGAAGAAGCCACTCGTCCCAAGCGTGGTGCTTCAAACATGAGACATTGAACTCCATAATCTCGACCTTGATGTGCCCATCATAAACATCGTTGCAGCTAGCAAATAGAACCAATTGATAAAATCAAGAGGTAATCTGGAATGTGTATCATGAGCAACATATATGAGAAATGTACGAAGCATTGGACAATGCTTAAAATATCATGCTAGTAATTTGAACAACAAATGCAAAATGGTAGAAGCATGGTTCTGGTTATGCAAACTTATAGGAAGGATGCTTTGGAAGCATCAAATTAAGATGCCTCAACATAACTAGTAGCACTTAGAAGCTTTGAAATCTGCAACATAACTAGTAGTATGAGGTCAACGTTTAAATTACAATGGTACTGAACATGACAATAATAGATCAAAAAGAAAGAAACATGGTTGTATGTAGCAAACTATCTAGACATGAGAAAACATATAATGTACATATGAAGCATGGATATTTCCAAGGAAGAGATTAATTCTATCTTATCATATGCATTAGAAGCATCGAAATTTCATATACTCTTTTCACTTTTAGTACATAGCAAGATATTAGTGCTGCATCAACATGGAAGCATAGAAATTTCATATAAATTATCCTAATATTTGAAATTTTAGATTGGTCCTATCTCAACAGATCGATTATGTGCTTGCACAATTATGTGATGAAAGTTAACCAGATTGATCAATACCTATGTTACTTTACAAAGATTTGAAGTCCAGACCGGGATCTAGGTCAGTAGTAGGTACCTATTTCCTGCTCGTGTAGTAGTTCAAGGAACCAGTATTCGATCCCCTACTTTGCTTGATTATAGCCTGATCGGCTCGGCTATGCCGCGTCCGACTCTAGACCGTTGGCCGGCGGCGGTCAAGGAGGCTCCAATGACAACTCCTCGTGATGGAAGGGCATGCTCCTCGACATAGGGCCCAAAACAGGTGGAGGTGCAGGTATCGCTCGTGGTGCAGGTGGCGGTGTGGCGGGAGGGGCAATTGTCGTGTTATTGCCGACGAGTACGCCATGGAGGGGTCCTCACAGTGCGTGTTTAGAGACGTGGGGGAAGGCGGACGGTTGACGGGTACGAGGTAACACAGCTTACCCAGGTTCAGATCCCACGACGGTGGCAGAATCCTACTCCTGCTATAAATCACTATAAGGGCAATACGCCGAGTTACAGAGATAGGTTCGCTGTGCGAGGTGTGTGCTAATCACTACTCGACTGTCTGAGATTGTAAGTTATCGTGCCCTAAAGGCTCCCATAGGCCCGACTTATATAGTCGCCAGGTCCTAGGGTTACAGGGAAAAGTCCTAGCCGGACAGGTTACAGAGTTGTACACCGTCTATTACTCGTCTTGTGTATCTTGCACTCCAAGGCTCCGGGTACGTCGGTGACTCCAACCGTAGCCTTCCTTTATCCGGCATGGGCCTCCCTTCTGGATCCATCTAACTGGGCCGCCCAGCAGGCCATGGGCCATGCTACCAACTGTGGGCCACCCGGGTTATCCGGATAGGATACATGCTATGAGGATACCCATATAGCATATCCCCAACAGTAGCCCCCAGAGAACTCCGAGATCTTGCGCCGTCTTGCCTCTTCGTGTGGAATGCTCCGTCTAGATGAATGTCGGCAAATCGTCAAGCAACATCTTGTAGTCCTCCCAAAGAACCATGCAAGATTTTCTCCGTCTTCAATACGTAAGTTGGAGAAATGCTGAATCTTCCTTCGTACTCTTCCATAGCCGGACTGGATCCGTCCATGCCGGAATCTTCTGATGTGACGGCTCATCTGCCTATGTCAGCTAGGGCGACGTAGGCTTAGGTCAGCGATGCCTCGTAACTCACACATGCAGAGAACACAATCATGTCCCATTTTCCCGCGCGAGCGATACGAACCGTTGGCGGCGACGGTTGGAGACGTGGCAAAATTTCCGCGCACATTCGCAAACACGTTGTCTACGCGGCAACCGTCCGATCAAGCTGCACGAATCTTGATGCTGGAGATGATAAATAGTAACCGTGGTGGAATTTCTACCTTTTACCTCATTCTCTCCTCGTATCGTCTTCTTCCTCCAGCGCGTGACTCCTCGAGCTCTCCGCGCAAAACTCGCAAAAAACCCTAGCCCCAATCCGCACCAGTCACCTCCAACCTCTCTCCATGGCTAGCAGCAGCACTTCCCTTCCATGGCGGCGTCGAGCGAAACAGCGGCGAAGCCGGCGAGCTCTATCGTCGTGCCCCTAGAGGGCATGGTCATCCCCGCCTCGGCGTGATTGAGTCCATCGACGGCGACCATAATCCAGCGGCGCTGGAGCCGTTGGAGGAGGAACTTGATTCGCACAAGGGCGACTGGCGCGACTCAGACATCACCAACCGTGATATCCAGGAGCTGATCGCCGAGGGCTACCTCCCTGTGACGGAGGGGCTCGCCTGGCGGGCGGCGCCGGCCGGCGAGGTGACACCTTCTCCCCAAGCCGGAGAAAAAGTGTACCTCAAAGCCCAACTGGTACGCAGCTTCTCCCTGCCCATCTCCAACTTCTTCCTCTCCGTCTTAAACCACTACAGAGTCCAGCCCCAAAACCTTTCTCCCAACAGTATCTTAGCGCTTAGCAACTACGTGGCGCTCTGCGAGGGTTACTTAGGGATAAAGCCTAGGTTAGACCTCTTCGTGTACTTCTTCACCGTTAAACGTGAAGCCGGAGCTAGTAAGGAAGAACTTAGAAATTGCGGCACCATAAGCTTCAAGATCCGACCTGGCCGGCGGTTCCCCGACATCGTCGGTCACGAGTCCTACAAAAACTGGCAGCGTACTTACTTCTACGGCCCAGACATCCCTCTGGCTGTCCGACAAGTAACGTATCCGGACTTCGTTGATGGAGCCGCTGCTGAAGCCTCGTTATGGAGATCCTAGGCCTCCCTTCCCTCCAACCTCGATGCTTCCCGCGCCATAAGGCGGATATAATGGTTCGTAGAGACGGGTTTGACCGGCTTGGACCTAGCCATGTGCTGGATCATCAGGCGAATCCAACCTCTGCAGCACCGCACGAAGCTCATGCACGAGTATACCAGCGATAGAAGGGTTAGCCTCTGCATCTCCGTGGACAACTTCTCGAGTGACTCCGTCAAGCTCCGCCTTAAGGACATCGTCAAGGTGAAGGACAAGAAGCGTGGCTTCACCATCACCTACGACATGTTCGTAGACGGCAAGTGCCCAAAGGTAGTTATTTATTTTCCGTGTATGACATATACTCCAGTTCTTCCGTCTTGCAAATGTCATCTCATCTAACACGGTGACTTCTCACTTAAAAGCTTAGCGATCTAGAGGAGGAAAGCATGGCTGCCCAAATCTACGATCCAAAGATGAAGGAAGTCACGGTCGTGTCCAACGACGATGCTCCATTGGCGCGAAAGCGGAAGATCTCCACCTCTGACGCTGCCGACGGAGGCAAGAAGAAGACGGAGGGTGGAGCCTCCAAGAAGACTACCGCCACCCTGGAGGCGGAGAAGAGAAGAGTTATCGGGATCCCCTTTGCCAAAGCACCCCCACTTGTGTAAGCTTCTTTTTCTTCGACATTGTCTATTCATCTGTCTTGCTCCTGTACTTATGCATTTTGCACGTTTCAGGAAGAAATCCACGACCAGCCTAAAGAAGACCTCCAAATTGGGGGCTTCTAGAACCATCAAAGACATGCTGCATCGCGACGCATCTCCCGCCATCGCCCTGCCACTCCCTCCGTCAAGCCCTCGTCTGCCCCGACAAGCTCACAAGCTAAGGAGGCATCTGGCCCTTCCGCCATGGAACTGGACTCAGGTGCCTCTACCGAGGTTGCTGTCGTCGGCGAGCAGGCGACGCAAGAGAGTGAAGCCCACTAAATGGCTGAAGCTCCGGCTAAGGATGCCATCGGTGGCGGTAAGGCGGTGGTGTAAGCAGGTATTTCTGTCGTTGGCGGCACCCCCGCACCCAAGAAAGCCATAGTTTATCCAAAGATAGTCTATCCAGTACTTACACCGGGTAGCACTGCTCTGGCTCCTGGTGCGGCACCGACATCTCCGAAGTGCGGTCTAGAGGAGCTCCGCCAACAAGTAGAAATCTTGAAGGAAACAGTGAATCCTTTGGCAAGATGCTGGCCGAGAGTGCTATAAACCTCAAGATCATTGCACTTGTAAGTTTTATTTGCCTTTTGCATTTCATATGAGTATCCCACTGTAGCCCCCGAGGATGTAGACGGAAAACCATAGGTCTTTGCATCTATATGCTCTAAGACTGACTAAGTTAGAAAACCTCTCACTGTAGCCCCCAAGCATGTAGGTGGAATAAATTATTCCGACTAGATGCTTTTAAGAGTAGCATACGCAGTGTTTATAAATTTCAATACTATAGCCTCCAAGCCTCTAGTTGTAACTGAATTAGTTCCAACTAGATGTTTAAAGAAAAGCTAAGCATATATCCGAGTTAAAAACCTTTATACTGTAGCCCCCAAGCTTCTAATCGAAAACTGAATTAGTTCCGACTAGATGCTTAAAGAAAAGCTAAGCATAATGCTAAGTCAAAAATTCTCGCTGTAGCCCCCGAGCGTCTAGGTGGAAAATTTCCGGCTAGATGCTCCAAGCAGACCAAACAACGTTTTAACTTTGACCTTTTTTCCACAGAACGAGAGTGCTCGGAGGGGCATGGCCAACGACAAGTACCAGAAGATGCGCGCAGACTTGGAAGCTAAAAAGGATAAAACTGCCTTCTTGAAGGAACATATCACCAAGAGCAAGCGTCTGTTTTCTTTTTGGCATTCCTACTTGGTTTTGTGCCCATATTCTCCGAGTACTCACGGTGTACTTTGCTTTCTCCAACTTGCTGAAACCATCGCCAAGGCCAAGAATATTGTCGAGCAATCCAAGCACATTCAAGAGCTGGATAGCGAGAACAAAATTCTTAAGCAGGAGAGGAAGGACATGCTGAAAATGCATGAGGAGTCAATGAAGGCCCTGCAGGACCCCGCCACCGAGGAAATCAATCGCTTGAAGGAGGAGATCTCTATCTTAAGAGATCATAAGCAAGCTGCCGATGAGCAGAATCAATGCCATAGTGAGGCGTATAAGCTCCTCCAACAAGAGAAAGAATCCTTGGCGGACACCCTATGGCAAGCTGAGGCCAGCATCTTCAGTAAGTTTTCTTCGTCTTGGATTTCTGTAGTCTGGGCACTTTGAATTGTTGAACTCATGTGTTCCTTGTCGGAATTTGCAGCTCCTATGGGTTTAACCCGATCGCCTCCTCCAGCCAAAGAATGCATGGTTCTTGCCGGCAACTTCATTAACACCGCCATCACGCAAGCTAAGGAGATCGCCAAGCCCCTCCAGATCAACATCAAGGCATTGGACTCCATGGCGAAGTACTCAGACATTCTGCGCCGAGCCCCCGAGCGTATCACAAGCTGGAAAGCTTCATGTGTGCGGGATGGCGCAAGGATGGCGTTGTCAATGGTGAAGGCACACTACGAAGATGCCGACATCGACACGGTCACCTCTAGAATTCCCGACGTAGACGACAATGGCAAAGAGATTAACCATGAATCCATCTTGTCGTCGCTCGCGCGTTATGACACCAGAGTTGCTGAGTTGGTCGACATTAACGTCTTCATTCCGATGAACACCATCGATGGCGGCAATCAAAGTTCCTCCGAGTCTCTTCACACCGCCGACTTCGAGGGTGGTTCTCCTGCTGGTGATGACGCTGCTTCCAAGTCGCCTACGCCAAAGGAATGAAAAACAACTTTGTAATATTTGTTTCACCTTTGGTGCGTATGCGGAAAAACCTTATTTAAGTAACTTAAGGCGGAAAACAATGTTGAATGTCCTGCTACTTAAGAATCAGTTTCCAGCATGTATATATTTTTTAAGCAAGTGCTGGCTTATCCATTACTTTGGTTCTTATGCTTGACCTTTCGTGAGTCGGAAGACTCATTGTCGGAACCATGCGCTCAGGTGATGATCCCAATGGCACCGTCAATAACCTAAGCACAAAATCACAGAAAATAAGTGCCAAAAGTCACTACTCCAGAATCCACATAAAAACGACAAAGAACGTGTAGACCAGAAAACTTAAGCTAACGCCCGTAGGCGGAATTTTCACAAGTGCAACCGCAAAAATTGTGCATAAAGGTTTTACATGATCCAAAAATGAACACTAAAGGAGGTAAAAGACTCAGAAATATGAGTGAACCGAAGAGCTTTATTTCATTGATCATATAAGAGGTACACGATTAGATAAAAAATGCTAAGTGTAAAAAGGACGTAGCTTTTCTATGTTCCATGGCCGATCAAGCTCCGGGTAGTCATCATCCGGGTCACATCGCTTAAGCTTATGATCCTCGTTGGGTCTATCCTTCAGTTCACGATTTTCAACGAGGTAGTACGACCCATTGAGTAGCTCCTTGCTTATGATGAACGGTCCTTCCCATGGCGGAGATAATTTGTGTGACTTCTTCTGCATAAGTCGGAGCACCAAATCCCCCTCTTTAAACGAGCGATGCCGAATGCGACGACTATGGTAGCTGTGTAGCTTCTGCTGGTAGATGGCGGATCTTTGGCATGCCAAAACGCGCTCCTCCTCGAGAAGGTCCACATCTAGGCTTCTGGATTCTTCAGCATCATCTTCGTCGTAGGCGGCAACTCTTGGTGCATCGTGAAGTATGTCGGAAGGCAGGATGGCTTCTCCTCCATATACCATGAAGTAAGGGGTGTAGCCGGTTGATCTGTTGGGTGTAGTTCATAAACTCCACAGCACAAATGGCAATTCTTCCGCCCAGGCTCTAGCTGCTCTGTGTAGCGGTGCCTCAAGACGTGGCTTGATTCCCTGCAGAATTAATCCATTGGCTCGCTCAACCTGAACATTGGATTGTGGGTGTGCCACAGACGCGAGGTCAAGTCGGATGCCTTTCTCCCAACAATAAGCCTCCACTTCTCCGAGTGACAAATTGCTTCCGTTGTCGGTGATAATGCTATGTGGGAGACCAAATCTCACCACTAGATCCCGGACAAACCTGAGGGCATTTGCCCCATCAAGCTTTCTAATGGGTTTAGCTTCTATCCATTTAGTGAATTTATCAACTGCTACTAGCAGGTGCGTAAACCCACATGGTGCCGTCTGTAACGATCCCACCATGTCTAGCCCCCAGACTGCAAACGTCCAAGTTATTGATATTGTTCACAATTCTTCAGCAGGAACATGTGGTTGTCGGGCATAATACTGGCATCCCATGCATGTCTCAACCAGCTTGTCGGCGTCCGCCTTCGCGGTCAGCCTGTAGAATCCTTGCCGGAAGGCTTTCGCGACCAACGATCGAGGAGCGGTGTGATGCCCGCAATCTTCGAGATGGATTTCGTGTAGGATTTCCATACCTTCTAGCTGGGAAACACACTTTAGGTATACACCAGTAGTGCTCCTTTTGTAGAATTGTCCATTGATTATGGTATAACCCTTTGCTCGTCGTACTATTTGCCGTCTTTCGACCTCGTCGTTGGGCAAAGTTCCGTGTTCGAGATATTCCATGAACGGTTTTGTCCAAGCCGGAGGGACCTTGGTCACCATGTTGAAGAAAGAGTCAGCTCTATCTGGGTTGTCGATGTCGGCTCCCTTCATAGATGGTGTGCACAGGTGCTCTAGAAAAACTCCTGGCGGAATCGGTTTGCGCCCTGATCCAAGCTTAGATAGCAGATCAACCGCCTCGTTTTGCTCCTTAGGAACATACTTGACTTCGTAGCCCAAGAAGCTCTTGGCTATCTCGTCCAATTCGTCTCGATATGCTGCCATCATAGGGTTCCGCGCATTCCAGGTGCCAGCCACCTGCTGGGCAACCAAGTCGGAATCTCCACAGCAAACTATGCGCTTGATGCCAATATCCTTGGCTACACGTAGTCCGTGAATGAGTGCTTCATACCCCGCCATGTTGTTTGTAGCCTCGAAGTGGATCTGCAGAACGTAGTGTAGCTTGTATCCTATTGGTGACTGTAGCAATACACCAGCCCCCGAGCCGTTGAGCAGCTTTGATCCGTCAAAGTGCATCACCCAAGATTGGTTCGGCAACGGAGTGGCATCTGGCATCTCCGTCCAATCTGCAACAAAATCCGCCAAGGCTTGTGATTTGATAGCGTCGCGTCTCTTGTAGGTGATCTCGAAGGCGGAAAGCTCAATGCCCCACTTCGTGACCCTTCCTGTAGCGTCGTTGTTGTTTATTATGTCAGATAGTGGAGTCTTGCTTACCACTGTGATTGGGTGCTCCTGAAAGTAGTGCCTCAGCTTCCGAGAAGCAAGGAATACTCCATAAGCTATCTTCTGGTAGTGCGGGTAATGCTGCTTGGACTCCGTCAAGACCTCGCTCACATAGTAAACTGGTCGTTGAACTGCGTGCTCATAGCCTGGTTCTTTCCGCTCTACCATGACAACGATGCTGATTACCCGGTTGGTTGCCGCCATGTAGATTAACAGGGGCTCGCCAGGCTCGGGCGCTGCAAGGATGGGCGCTGAGGAAAGAATCTCCTTGAGCTGCTTCAATGCTGCATCCGCCTCGTCCGTCCATGCGAATTTGTCCGCCTTCTTCAGCAACTTGTACAGCAGCAGAGCCTTCTCTCCAAGTCGGTACCGACTAATCCGCAACACAACCTGTTAGTTGTTGAATGTCCTTTAGGCATGTAAGACGGTTTATGTTTAAGATGGCCATGATTTTCTCCGGGTTGACCTTGATTCCGCGCTGGGAAACAATGAAACCCAACAATTTGCCGGCTAGAACCCCGAAGACGCACTTCTTAGGGTTAAGCATCATGTTGTATTTCCGAAGATTATCAAAGGTTTCTTTCAAGTCGGAGATTAAGTCGTTTGACTTTTTAGACATCACCGCGATGTCGTCCACATAGGCGTGAACGTTCCGACCAATTTGGTTGTGAAGGCAACGTTGCATTGTCCGCTGGTACGTAGCACCTGCGTTTTTCAGCCCAAAGGGCATCGTAACATAGCAAAATGTGCTGTATGGGGTAGTGAACGAAGTGGCCAATTGGTCCGACTTCCTCATCTTGATCTGGTGGTATCCTGAGTATGCATCGAGAAAACACAAAATTTCCGAGCCAGCCGTCGAGTCAATGACTTGGTCAATGCGAGGCAAAGCAAAAAGGATCTTTGGGACATGCTTTGTTCAAGCCGGTGTAATCAACGCACATTCTTAATTCATTGGTTCCATTTTTGGGGACAACTACAAGATTGGCCACCCATTGGGTGTGAAGGACTTCTCGGATAAATCTAGCCTTAAGTAACCTAGCTATCTCTTTGCCAATGGCGCGTCTCTTCTCATCTCCAAAGCGTCGTAGAGGTTATTTCACTGGTTTGGATTTTGGATCAATGTTTAAGCTGTGCTCGGCAAGTTCCCTAGGTACACCTTTCATGTCGGCAGGTTGCCAGGCAAAGATGTCCCTATTCTCACGGAGCAACTCGACGAGCGCACTTTCGTATTTGGGATCCAGGTTCATCTCAATGGCGGTGACCTTGGAGGCATCGCCTACCACAAGTTCCACCGGCTTGGTCTCGATGGCGGACTTGAACGCAGGAGCGGAGTCGGAGATCTGCTTCTTCGACGCGGGCATCTCTGAGTCATCGACCTTGCTCTGGATCTCTTTGAATTCTTTGCTGTAGAGGACAGCTTCCGCAACGGCTGCTTCATTGATCTCGCAGTCCCTTGCCTTAGTAAAGCTTCCGGATACGATGATGACACCGTTTGGTCCGGGTATCTTGAGGTTGTTGTAGACGAAGCATGGCTTGGCCATGAACGTGTGGAATTTTTCGCGGCCGAATATGACATGGTACACGCTCTTGAAGGGGACCACCTCGAAAGTCATGCGCTCTTGGCGGTAATTATTAACATCGCCAAAGGCAACCTAAAGTGTAATGCACCCAAGGGACCGAGCCTCCCGACCAGGAACTACGCCGTGGAAGATGGTGTTGGTCCGCCTTAGGTTTGCCTCCGTCAAGTTCATCTTCTGCAGTGTATCCAGGTACATGATGTTGATGTTGCTTCCACTATCCACCATACACTTGGTGAACTCCATGCCATCAATCAAGGGGTTGATGACCATGGCGTACTGGTTCTCCATAGGGATAAGGTCTGGGTGGTCCGTCCTGTCCCAAGTAATTGGAACCTCCGACCAGCGCAGGTATTGGGGAACTGGGGGGAGAGTAGCCATCAGGATCCTCAGGGAGGTATTCTGTTGTCGGAAGGTGGGGGTGCCAAGGAAAGTGTGGTAGACTGGCGCCTTCTTCACGAAGGGGTTCTTGCCCTTGTCGTCGCTCTTGGCGGCGTGCTTGGGGTCAACGTACTCGTCCATGTCACTTGAATCCTTGGACTCCTCCTCCTTCTTCCCCTTGCCCTTGCCTCGTGTCCTGTTCTTCCGACTTCACTTGTAGCCGGACTCCGGGTCTTCCTTGAGGTCATTGACGAACTTGTAGTGTCGATTGGTATGGCTGGCCTTGCCGTTGACATCGAGGTGTACAAGGCACGGCATATCGCGGTACTCCTCCTAGGTTTGGGGAACACGGAGCGGCGCCGAGGTAGTTTCGCTTCCTCGTTGCTGCCCACGGCCAGCTCCCCTTCCTCGGCCACACTGTCCGCCATCACCTCGTCCTGCAATAGTCATAGCGACCATGTCGGTAGATTACTTTTATTCCGGAGCGGTTTTCCGCTTTGTACTGTTGTTCCTCCAAGCTTGAGTTGGAATGGCCGTTGCCGACAAGGAGCCGCGAGCATCGTCATTGGCAGCTGCGAACTCACTAGCCAACTGAATCATCTGGTTCAAGTCAAGCTGGTGATTGTCCTGCAAGCGCTTAAGCTTATGTCGGAGCAACGTGCCCCTTTCCAGCCCATCGATGAAGGCGGCCATGGCGGTCTGAGTGTGCACTCCTGCGCAGGAATTCTTCATGTCCAGCCAGTGGGACAGGTAGGCGCGAGATGTCTCGTCTTTCTCTTGCACGCACCGCTGTAGATCGCCAACAGTGCAGGGACGCTTATATGTACCCTCAAAGTTCTTGGTGAATGCTTCTTGCATGTCCAACCAATTGCAGATGGATTTCTCCGGCAAGTCATCGATCCATTGGCGGGCCGTGCCCGCCAACATTAACGGGAGGTACTTGACGACGACGTTGGGGTTGCCTCCGGCCATCTCCACCGCGTTGCCGTAGTCCTGCAACCATGTGGCTGGCTTGGCGGTGTCGTCATAGGGATTGATGGTCTTGTCAATCCAGAAACCTTTGGGGTAAGTTGCGGATCGTATTGCAGGTCCAAAGCAACGTGGTCCCGGTATGGTCCTTCCCGGGCCTCGTGGATCTTATCGATCCGCGAACATGCATCGTATGTCTCCGGGTTCTTCTTCTTGTCAACAGAGGATGGGCTGCGTGAACGACGCGTGCCTCCTCCGCCATGGTGACTGCTTGGTGGCGACGGAGGCGGAGGTGGCGGTCGGTTAGCCTTCTTGCTGTTACCCTCCTGCGACGCCTCCCGTCTGTCACGGTTGCTTGTTGGACGCGAAGGTTCATGGCGTGACCTGCTCTTGTGTCCTTGGTTGCGCTCTCCGTCATGACGGGTCTGCTCCGCGTTGTCGCGGATGACGATGCCGCACTGCTTTGGTGGGGGCATATCCATACGATGGTGAGCCTTGTGATCTTCGCGATGTCGGGAGGACCGGGGCGGTGGTGATGGGCGACGAGGTCGGGTCTTTTCTCCGTGATTGTAGGATATGGGGATAGCATCCTTCCTGTTGCACGCATCCCTCCGTCTTCGTTCTGATGAACCCGTCTGAGACCTGACATCAATAGGAGATCGATCCCTTGGCGGCTTACACTGGCTAGACTGGCAAAGCGCTGGGTCGGACTCAAGCCACTGAGAGGTGGCCTTTTCCTGCTTCTTCACCTCCTTGGCCACTAGGTCACAGACCTGTTCCACTGCCTCAGGCGATCTATCCTGCTCTAGGAGGGTCTTGGCAACGGCGAGGTTAAGGAGTGGGGTGGTCATCACCTGCTTGCCTTCACTGTCAATGTATGGCTTGGCCTGTGCCGGCTTCGAGGGAGCCCATCCTAGGTTTCGCCTTACACCAGGATCGTTGATGACGCGAGAGGAGCTTTATTTGCCTTTTGCTGCTGTAGCAGGGTCTTGTATTCGGCCTCCATTGCTCTAGCTTTTCTCTATGGACATCTACGCGTTGACCAGATCTTGATCTAGCTTAGCGCCTTGCTCCGCGATGGCCTGCGCCTCCTCCAGCAGCTGCTGGCGCTTCTCGTCAAGCTGAGTCACGTTTCGGATATGAGCTACGGTCAGTGGCTCGATGAGGAGATTGTCGTACATCACTCTATCAGCCGGAGTAACTTGGGCTACAGCAGACGTAGATGCCAGAGGTGGCAAGTTTGCGGTGTTGTTGTTGCTCGGGCCGGTGCCGAGTTCCTGCGGCTGCTGCACTGGGTTAGGCGGAGGAGGCATGACCTTTGCATGATCATTGTCAGCAGCAATAAGTGGCCCCTTCCCTTTTTCCAGCGCTGTAGGCAGAGCTCGTCCGGGTTGATCTTCATCCATCGCCATCCCGATGGTGACGAACACCTCTCGAGACGTGACGACATTGTTGGCTTGCTCGTCACGCGTGTACTTTTCCTCCATCTCCTGCATGGTGGAGTCTAGTTCCTCTGGACTGAAATCTATCTCCCGTGAATCTGCACTGAAGTCAGCATAAAGCGCGTCAATAACAAAGTCGGAGGGCGCCAGGACTTCCTCGATGACGGGCGGTGGAGGTGCAACAGCGGCGACGATGACTGGAGGTGGCGGCGCGGCTGTGACGATGGCGGCCGGAGGCGGTGGTGGCGGTGGCTGAATCGGAGGGGCTCCGTCAATGAGCGCAAGCGCTGTCTGAGCTGTCGCTTCGTCCTCTGCATAGTTGTTGACGGTGTTCACCATGCCTTCGAAGGTAAGGCGGCCTGACGCCTGCTGCCATCTTAGAGAATGTCGGAGAAGCGTGGCATGGTCCAGTCCTTCCACAAAGTGATACATAGCATCATCATTGGGGTAGTGGGCCAGATCGGCTCGTATGCGGAGCCACCTGGCCAGGTAATCGCGGGGTTTTTCGCCCTCTCTCTGAATGCAATGCGCCAGATCAAAGATGGTAACCACGCCGACGAACTTGGATCTCTGCTGTCCAGACGCACGGGCGAAGCCGGCGGACTTGCAGCGATCTTCCACCTTTATATCCTGCACATGGGCGGTTTGGGTGGGCCTTGAATTTTTCCGATCTTTGCCGGCAAACTCCAAAGAGAGATCCGACATCGATCCTTCCGCGAATGTATCCTGCCCGTAGGCGGTCCGTGCGGGCCTTGATACTCCTCCGACTCCCAGGGAACTAGTGCCCGAGTCGGATTAGCCAATGAAGAGGTGGATGTCTCCGATAGGAACGATCGAACACCGCGTAGGGTTCGTCTTCGCCAGGATCCAGAACTCGTCAGGAGGGACGATCGGAACATTGCCATAGAAGAGAACATGACCGATGGCTACGGTTTCGCCGATTCCCGCGAAGATCTTGGTCCTTGCCCGCTGAAGAGCCTGAAGCGCCTCTTGCCCCACAGTGGGTGCCAACTGTCGTGGTATTGCCGACGAGTACGCCATGGAGGGGTCCTCACAGTGCGTGTTTAGAGACGTGGGGGAAGGCGGACGGCACGAGGTAACACAACTTACCCAGGTTCGCATCCCAAGTAATTGGAACGGAATTAGCCATCAGGATCCTGGTAGCGCCTTCTTCACGAAGGGTTCTTGCCGCTTATTTCAGACTTGACTTTGAAAATTTGGAGCGGCGGCGAGGTAGTTTTCTCATTGCTGCCCACGGCGGACTGAATCTGCACTGAAGTCAGCATAAAGCGCGTCAAAACCTACGAAACTACCTCGGCGCCGCTCCGCGTTCCCCAAACCTACGAGGAGTACCGCGATATGCCGTGCCTTGTACACCTCGATGTCAACGGCAAGGCCACCCATACCAATCGACACTACAAGTTCGTCAATGACCTCAAGGAAGACACGGAGTCCGGCTACAAGCAAAGTCGAAAGAACAGGCCGCGAGGCAAGGGCAAGGGAAAGAAGAAGGAGGAGGAGTCCAAGGATTCAAGTGACATGGACGAGGACATTGACCCCAAGCACGCCGCCAAGAGCGATGACAAGGGCAAGAACCCCTTCGTGAAGAAGGCGCCAGTCTACCACACTTTCCTTGGCACCCCCACCGTCCGACAACAGAAGACCTCCCTGAGGATCCTGATGGCTACTCTCCCGCTAGTTCCCCAATACCTGCGCTGGTCCTCTACAGCAAAGAATTCAAAGAGATCCAGAGAAAGGTCGATGACTCAGAGATGCCCGCGTCGAAGAAGCAGATCTCCGACTCCGCTCCTGCGTTCAAGGCCGCCATCGAGACCAAGCCGATGGAACTTGTGGTAGGCGATGCCTCCAAGGTCACCGCCATTGGGACGAACCTGGATCCCAAATAGGAAAGCGCGCTCGTCGAGTTCCTCCATGAGAATAGGGACATCTTTGCCTGGCAACCTGCCGACATGAAAGGTGTACCTAGGGAACTTGCCGAGCACAGCTTAAACATTGATCCAAAATCCAAACCAGTGAAACAACCTCTACGACGCTTTGGAGATGAGAAGAGACGCGCCATTGGCAAAGAGATAGCTAGGTTACTTAAGGCTAGATTTATCCGAGAAGTCCTTCACACCCAATGGGTGGCCAACCCTGTACTTGTTCCCAAAAAGGGAACCAATGAATTAAGAATGTGCGTTGACTACACACGTTCATATATGTTGCTCATGATACACATTCCAGATTACCTCTTGATTTTATCAATTGGTTCTATTTGCTAGCTGCAACGATGTTTATGATGGACACATCAAGGTCGAGATTATGGAGTTCAATGTCTCATGTTTGAAGCACCACCCTTGGGACGAGCGGCTTCTTCACATCATCAAAAGAAGACCGATGTGTTGCTCCTAGTACCGTAATGCCCTTCACCGGCGGTGTAGGCACTCCAACAGAGAGGGTTACCGGCAGGAGCATGAGGTTGTTGTTGCACGTCATGAACGAGCTACTGATGTTCCACGTCAACAAGAATGTGGCGTCGCCATGAGAGGTGGACGGCTGGAATTGTACCAAGCGACGCAAACCTTGTGGCCGATTCTTATTGTATATAGAAGGAAGTTATGATATTAATGGAAGCAGAAGCTATTTTATTTGGAAGCAAATTGTATCCTCTATACGAAGCAAAGATTATATAAGCAAATCTCTGTTTCATTCAAAGCAGATACCTTTGGAAGGATATTATATGCTCTTATGAAACCAGTGTTGATAACTTGATATAACCTATTTGTTACATTGTCAGCAAACAATATTAAAAAAAATATTTTCATTGGAAGCAATGTTGGTACAAACGAATAAATATTGCATATTTTCTACAATGGCAACAAAATACTCGATGTTAACAACCTCCAACTTTATTGGAAGCAATCTAGTTGGCCAACATAAACAAATTATTTTGTGTAGGAAGCCAAATTAAGTTGCACTAGCAAGTATATTTGATGACATGTATTTATATGCACGTAATTAGTGCATGGGGTGGGTGGAATCACGGAATGTTTAAGTGGAAGAACGCATGGTCCGGACATGCCTGGAATCACGGAAGAGCCACATGTGGCCCGGGTGACAATCAAGCGGCCATGATGTGTCTAATCCTACGACAACACACTAGTCCGATGTAAACCCAATATCGGCTTCCGATTCCTAGCGATGCCCTTATTAAATTGAAGAGAGCAAGTTTTTAGCTCTATCGAGTTTGTGGATCCATCCCCAAAACACCATGTATTTAAAGATTGGTGCTATCAATATGTGCGAAACTGTAAAATCTAAGAGGTGCTTTACTAGAGTAAGATGCCATTATTGTAGCACAAACAACTCGGATTCAATGTCAGCACCTGCATAATAGGTTCAGGAGAGATAAACACAAATTTAGGTACAGTCTACTTTACTATTAAGGCCAAAAATAAAATAGTATGATGCCAAAAATAAAATAGTATGATTCAATATCATTGCTTGCACATTAAATATCGGCTCTAGAGTGTTCCGGACTTCTCTAACCTTTTGATTGCCTGTATGTTAGTATATTCTGATGTAACATGACAGTTTGTAATATTTTCTGCACATGCACTTTTCTATTTATATCCATGTGCTGCTGCTAAAGGACTAATGCTAGAACGTGTCTACTTCCAAGGTTATTGATATGTTTTTCTTCATACAAAATTGTGGTCTTCGGTGGCAAGATTCGACGCTTCTATGAATGAGTATTGTAGGTATTTCTTATTATATTCTTGAAAAACCTATCATGACGCCATCTTATGTTAACTTTGGGATTTATAGGTCCTTCAACTTTGTCCTATATTTGTATATTTATTTATTTATTTATTGTCCACACGATTATGATTTCATTATATATCCTAGGTTTTGAGTTGTAGCATTTATGTGTTGATCTTTGAGAAAAGCATCAAACAATACTTGTGGTCACAGAAAAGAAATGGGAATGAATATGTTCGCTAACCATCTGACTTGGGCGGATGACACTGATGCTATGGTACTCACTCGACCACTCTCTTTGTAATTGTTTGTATTTGTTGTTCTTTATCTATTCTTCTTTTGTATCCATGTTAGATTTCACGGTCTTTAGGATTGTATGTTGTTGTAGGCCTCCAAATTAAAATACTCCCTCCGGCCCGAATTATTGGCCGCAGGGTCAGTTCAAACACAATATTGCAAATAAACCCAAATTTATTCAAAACGTTACAAATTTTACTATATTCAAAATCCAAATTTGGCCGAGATCGTCGTCGTCCCCGTGATTTCCGTCCCCGTCCGCCCGCGATCCTCGTCCTCCCCAGCGATTCCCGCGCGAGGCGCAGGCGGACCAGGCTGGATCGTGCCCGTCCTCCCTATCGTGCTCACCGGTGGAAGCGGAGACCAATCTCCTGCCGGATTCCTGCACGAGGCGGAGGGGGACCAGGTCGGATTGTTCCCGTCCTCGCCGGCGGAGGCAGAGTCCAATCTCCTGCCGGATTCCCCCGCAAGGCGAAGGCGGCCGCGCTCGATCCCCAGCGTTGTCCTCGGGGAAGGTGGAGGATCCTCCCCGTCGTCATCCTCGGGGAAGCAGGACAAGCCTTGGCCGCCATAGCCACCTGTGCCGCGCCGCCGCAGGCAAGCCTTGGCGGCGCCTAACGCGCCCCGTCGTCGAGTTCCGTCGCTTGACGCACCCTCGTCATCGAGCTTGGCCCCTTGGCAGCGCCTCCGTCGTCGCCCCCAACTACCTCATCGACGGCTGGATGCACGCCGGTTGCTGCCAAGCTGCACAAGGAGAAGTACATCAGCAGAGAAGAACAACCCCTATGTCCACTGTCCAGCACATCAAGATCATCCACATCAAAATCATCAGAAAAGAGCAGTTGTAGATTTTTCTGATCAATGTCATGAGCCAGTATAAGCACCCAATGATCTTTTGCCTTCACATCTAGGTGTCTGGACAAATTTGAATCAAATGCCAGATTGTATACATGGAATCAAATGGAAGATTGTACAATGACAGTAATGTGGAGTGCAGACTGATTGTGAACTTTGCCAAACGAATAGTGAAGACTGATTTAGAGGCTGGATACAGTCTTGGTAGAAGAAATTATAATGATTCAGTCATAGGAGTAGCATAGTTTCATTCTTGTATATTCAGTCATAGGAGTAGCATAGGAGTAGCACAGTGTCAGTCTTGGACAGCACCGAGAGAATTATAATGATTCAGTCACAAGAAGTAGCATATTCCCCTGCTGGTAGAGTACTCTGGTTCTTGAGAGTACAGGGGAAGGAAACTTGGTGCTTAGTGGTGTCTTAGAAGAAATGCATGATTATATTTTTTTAAATGCGACATTAAGAAAATTGCAGCAAGTAACCCAGTCTGATTTTGTTGAGGCCATAAGGACCAGACAATGATCAAGAAATAGTTGTACCAGGCCTTAAAGACCAACAATGTTTGATTGGGTCTTGTTACCATGCATATGTACATGCACAAGAATCAATGGAAGAAACTGGAAATCAAACGTGATTTTTGTCCCTAGCCTAAATTCCTGAAAGATTTGCTATACTAGATGCAGGCTCCAGCAGTTATTGGATCAATAAAGTTTTTGTAGGAACAGAATGTTGGCAACAATAAACAATAAACATGTGGATTACTAACACAATGACATGGTGACATGTAGAGCCATGCATTACTTCAGACTTTTTTATTTTCAAATCAAACAGTATGAATGATGGATTGAGAGTAAATACACATTTCCTTGATCCAAAAGCTTCATTATACTATCGACTACTCGCGAAAAAAAGAAACATTAAGAGATGCACACAAATAAATAAGCGATCCAACTGAATCACACTTGAGCAGTATCCAGATTTATGCCACATATCTTCAGGTTACTTCAGTTGTAGTTTAGGTTACTTCTTGGATATTCAAACCGGCACAAAAACATGCCCACATCACAGAGCATGGTGTGAGTCCAGAGAAGCTAGAAATGAACAAAGAAATGTAACAACATCAAAGCTAGAAATGAGGTTCAGAGGTACTATGAGGTTCTTGCATGTTTGCCTACGGGTGAAGTTCAGAGGTACAAGTGAATTCACCGAAATATTTTATAAATTGGCTATAAATTGGCATATGCGTATACCACCTGAATCCACCGGAAGCTTGGCAGGTTTATCAGTCGTTGCAGATTCCTTACACAAGAAAATTTCATCAAGCCAATACTCGAAAAGACTGAACGATTGGAGGGTTGGGATAGGCGTGTACCACCTGAATACACCTTCAGATTGTAAGCTTATCAGACATTACACACTCCATGGAAGGTAACTTCAAATACTAAATAATTCATTAAACAGTGAAAATGTCCGACACGCTGATGCAGGATGAAGAAAACATGCTTGAATAATTATTGAATGAAGAACCAGACAATCATTTATTATCCATAGAGCACAGCATAGTATAAGAGATAACCCCACTCCCTAACCATTCCCCACATATGTCTGCCTAGAAGAATACTCTCGTCTAAAAGATTTCAATCAAGGGGTTTCACTGCGCCATGGCAAATCAATCACAAACAATACCAAAGGAGTAGCTATGAATCTGGCAGGGTAGTTTGGCACTACATATCTCTGTGTATATGTAGTGGCTTGCATATATTTGTCTGACAAGATTCTCAAAAAAGCAAACTAGACTGTTTAGTTTGCTAAACTGAAAGCATATATACTTGGATATATTAGATGTACACCAAACACACTTGTCCTGAAACTGGCAACATATATAATTAGAGTACTGCAAATGTTGACCTGCTCGTACAAGTGATCATTGATCTCTTTCTCCTTTTTTTCTCTAATGCCGATAAAATTCAATGCTTCCATTACTTGATGCTCGATTCAATTACTCTTGCTTTGTGGATTAATTAACCATACATGCAACTGTCAACAAGCTATACTAGTACCTGACGAATTCGAGATTGTAGCAGCCAATTTCCTCACATATGTAGCAGCCAAGACAACAATTTTAATTAAAAAAGCACCTGACAAATTCGAGATTGTAGAAGCCTCGGTATCAGTTATAAAGCTGATCTATGCAACCGGAATCAACGGAGGAAACTAGATAGGAACAGATGAACTAGCCGAGCGCTATTTGGGTCACGGTATCCAACCACGGTTTAGTTTTAACAAGAAACGGAGAAGAACAGAAAAGAATAGCAAACGGAAGCACGGGAAATCGCAGACGAGAACTCACCTGGACATGAAGCAGACGAACCACTCGCACGCTCGTCTGCTCCGGGGAAAGACGGGGAAATCTTGCAAGCCACTCGCACGTTGCTCTCTCCTGCATCCAATTCTTCTTCTTCCTCCCTAGCTTCCTTGTCTCGTCTCGTCTAGTTCACCCGCAGCCTACTGTCACTGCGGGCTCAAGGCGCTCCCGAGGTAGTACCTACAGCGCTTCTGGTAGGCCGGCGTCCAGAAGCACCCGAGTAGCTGCTGACGGAGGATGTACCGATTCGAACATGTACGAGCTCGATGGTGGGCAGATCTTGAGAAATATCAGCGAGCTCGATAGTCCAAGTCGGGCGCTTGGCAGGAAAAGGGGATCCCTTTCGTCTTGATCTCTCTCCTCGCCGTGTTCTCCTTAGTCGGCAAGGACGAATGGACTTGATCGGAGAGGGAGCAGCGGAGCAGGCGACGTGGTCGAGGTCTTGATGGCCAGCGAGAGCGCGGCGGAGCAGGCGGCGAGGGAGACAGCGGCGATGGGAATGCTCATATTTGGGGAAGAAGAGGACGGAAGTGGAGAAGGAGCTGGGGTTTGGTCGGGAAATCCTCAAGGGCCTTTTTGCAAAATGGCAGTCGCGAACAGTAATTCGGGCCGGAGGGAGTAGAAGTACTACTTTGGGGTTCGCACTTGACACCTTTGTCGGTTCCTTGATTCGATGGTCTAGCCACAGCTGCCCCTACTTGGGAACGACTTAGGATCAGGATTCAGGATCATCGACTTGAGACCGAGCAAAGCTAGTTGTACCAAATGTCAACGCTTCTTGGCACCACAAGCACTTATTAGGGTAGACGTTAAAGGGGAAAGGACGTTAATATTTACTTTGCCAGCCTAGCACTCAGCTTACATTTGACGTTTATATACACGCAGTCTAATATTAAGAAAAAAATAGCCTACTCCATCCTAAAAATCCGGACTAAAAAATAAAAAAATCTCTTCTTATAAGTTGGGTGTGACCTCCTTCTCTAGATAAGGTGGAATTAAACCAAGCACTCTTCACTAGTCAACTACCACCTTAACCTTCAGCCTACGTTCTAAACGTTTAGAGCAGTTTAATAATATAGTAGCTTATTGGCTATAAAAACGTGATATGTCATTTATAGTCGGTCATATAGTACAATAGTTAGCTACAAAAGTCTATTACTTAATTAATATGTGGCCCATACTTACTCACACAAACTATCTAGAAACACGTGCTGCCTTATTGTACTTGTTTTTTTGCGTACACAGTCCAACAGTAATAAGAGAGTTCACTTCATCCAAAAGATCGGACTAAAAAAAGAAAAAAAATTCTTTCTTATAAGTTAGGTGTGGCCTTGTTTCGGAGGTGAGAGCTTTCTCTCATAGGTAAGATGAGACTAAACCAAATAGTCTCCGCTGATCAATAGAGAGGTCCTAAGGGCATGTATAATGGTTTAGACACCATCTGTCTGTAGTTCTGTTCCATGTCATCTATAGACAGCAGTTAAAGACAGCTTTCACAATGAGTTGTCTGTAATATTCCGGAAAATCTGCATAGCATCGGAGGATCGGATCCACCGAGATAGATCAAAAGTTGGCAGTTGAAAAGACAAACTCCATACAACGGTAGAAGGCCGTCTGTAGCTAGCGATTTTCCAGCGCTAAAGACCGTCTGCAATTCTATCGATAGGCTTCTTCTCTCTCTTCCCTTTCTTTTTCCAAGTCAGCAGAAAATCCTGGTTGGCACTCGTTGCAGACAGCTGATTGTACACTGTTGTACAAGAAAGGAAAGGATGGTTCGTCGCCTCCGCTACTTCAGTGTGTGCTCCTGCGATGGCAACCTGCGCTACCATCGGCGATGCGAGGCCGCTGTACGTGGGCTGGTCTTTCGTGCGCTCTCTGGACGGCGGTTACCGTCCATCTCCGGTGAGATCTCTTGGTGTCACTCCGCGTGGATAGATCCTTCTTTTCGCTGCCTAGATTCATCTTATGTTCTACTGTCCCCTAGGACGAAAGGTATCTGTCAAATCTCACAAAGAGTACGCTCGCTCTTTTGAACGATCGAAGAGTATCGTATATGAGCATTATTTGGTCGTCAGCAATAGCCCACTCTGAGATACGGAGTAGCATATCAGAAGAACTAATTACTTGTATCAAACCGACAACATCAGATGATAAAGTTCCATCATAATCATCATCTATTCAGTTTTTTATGTTCCATGTTACTCATATATATGCGAATTAAACATACTAGTTAAATGTCAGTACGATACTACGGCCTCTTTAAAAAAATATTGTTATCATGATAAACATAATACACACGTATAATATATATGTGTATATAGAAAATAGTGAGCTATCTAGGATACTACCCGTGCATACTAATCTAACCATTAGATATTCTATAGAGAGCATGAAGTTGAGTAGTAAGAGCACAAAATATCTAACGGAAAACATCACTCTCGTTACATCAAGAGCTTTTTTTTCATACATTGCTAGTACATGCAAGTACACATGCAAGCTAGCACATGCATGCAAACTAACAACAGCTCACGCATGCATGCGAGCTAGCAATACTAGTAGACCACTGAACTGGCTAAAATTTCAGCACGCATTCTAGCAATACATTCAGACCATTGAACCGGCCAAAATTTCAGCACGCATTCTAGCACTACATGTAGACCATTAAACAGACCATTTTTCAAGCATGTAAATTAGCACTACACATAGACCATTGAGTAGACCAATATTTGAGCAACCCAATCAAACAATCTCACTAGCACACGGCGGTTCATACAAACATACTACTAGTTATCATCTGGACGCATGGAACTGAATAGGAAAAGCACACATTATTTGTTTATACAGAGCATAGCACGAGTTATCATCTACACAGCATAGCACGAGTTATCATCTACACGCAGGAAATTGAATAGTACTAGTTTCGGCTAGCCCATGTAAGTTATTTTTTGCTTAGCGATTCAACCGCTTAACTAGAGCAACCTCCCTTTTGCTGTTGATTTTTTATCTTGGCTTTATATCATACCGATTCATGCTAACATGCATACATCCACATCAACTAGTACAGCTAGTCAGGTCTAGTGCATGCAAGTACAACTAGCAACCGCGTGCAGTTTATAGAAATTTTCGCAACAATATAGGCTGGTTGGTATGCTACAATACAGTCTGGTCTTGTCATTCTACAAACGGCAAATAACATCGTTAACTGCATGCAAGATTTGACTCTCTCTCATCTTGGCAGCTAGTTCACGTACTCCCTGTATCCAACGTTAACGCTTGCGTGCATTGGTAGAATCATAGATAGCAAATTCGCGTTGATGTATATATATAGAACGATTGCCACATAATATAAAAAACAAGCAAGTGTAATCAAGTAAAAAACTCTAATTTAACATCGCTTTACTTGTATGATTAAACGGCTCCAGACTTCAAGTATACTCGTTCTATTTAGAGAAAAACGACAATTTGGTCTATAAACTTACCACGGTTGAGAGCATTGGTCACGAATTTGCAAAATTTGCGAACTGTGGGTCACGAAGTTGTCCCGCGCGAGCGTTTAGGTCACTCCGTGACAGCTACCATTAGTTTTCTGATATGTCATACAGTTTTTTTTGTGAATAGCACCCTAAAGTTTGTTTTTTATTCATCCTACGCGCTAGGGATTATATCAAGCAGGTTATGCTAATCTTCGATCCCTGCTCTCTCTGCTCAACAAGCACCCTTGCCCCGGTCCCTCTCCTCTGCCTCACGCGGGCTTTCTCCGCCTTGGCGGCTGTAGACAACACGCAACCGTGATGCTCATCTCGAGCTCTATGAGTACCCAAATCAGTGATAGCAACGAGAAGAAACAAACATTCAAGGTGTTATTTACAAAAAAAAGTCTGCCATATCACAAAGCTAACGGTAGCCTTCACGGTATGACCAAAACTATAAGGACATTCACTATCATAATCACTTTTGGTGTTCGTTAACAACAAGTAGATCATTTTATAGTATGCTACTGTCTACAGGTTGATATAATGCAAAGTCAAAAGGACCCTTACTCTACGGAATGTTTCCTGCAAGATTTACATGTTTCTAGGAATTCCAAACCGGAGTCTCCGGTGTGGACCGGAGTTTCCATAGGAATTCCCGGAGGGGGCTTTAGTTTGCTGCCTGGTAAAGTCTGATAGGGGGTCTGGAGCTAGGTCCGGAGACTAGTCCAGAGTCTCTGGTCTAAGCCTCAGACCGGAGTCTCCGCTGCCGCTGGACCGGAGTCTCCGACCCACTTGGCTCACAATAGGGCTTGGTCAGTCAGTATGGTGGTCCGGAGCTCGGTCCGGAGATGGGCCGGAATCTCCGGTGTAGACCGGAGTCTCCGGTGTGCAGGCTAGAGTCTCCGGTCTGACTTTTCTCCAATGGTCAGAAAACGGTTCCGTGGAGGGGGCTGCTTATAAATAGGGGACCTTATCCCCTTCCTCCAGCTGCTCGGCCCACTCAAGAATACGACCCCCATTTGATCCACCAAATCAACAAGATCTCTTTATCCAACCATCCAAAGCCATTGATCTTTGGAGAACCGAAGGAGGAGGCCTTGATCTACAGCTTCACCAAGAGAGATCTTCATTTCCCCCTCATTCACTTGAGGGCCCCCATGCTCTAGTGTTTCTTTGGAAACCCTAGCTTTTGATTTGGTTCTTACAAGCTTGTCTTTTATTGTTTGACAGCTTGCTTGTATTTGGGAGACTCCAATTAAGTTGTGGATGTGTGGCCTGAACTTTTTGTAAAGGTGCCGGCTTCCACCTCGAAGGTTGCCGATATAGTGGAAGAGGTGAATCGAACCCATTGGGGTGAGTTTCATCGGAGAACAAGGGAGGCCTCTCGTGGCGTTGGTAGTTTGAAACCACCCCTCTCCAAACGTAGACGTACTTTCCCTTAAAAGGAAGGAACTACGGGAAACAAATCCTTGTGTCTCCGCGTCCACCACTTTGGTTACTTCTATCTTTTACCGCACTTTACTTACTTGTTCTTTCTTAGTGTTGTGTTAGTTGGTGCTTGTTTGTCATATAGGTAAATTCACCTTAGTTGCATAATCTAAAGAATTTACCTTTCTTGTCAAACCCTAATTTGAAAAAGAAGAAAATTTTAAGTAGCACCTATTCACCCCCCCTCTAGGTGCCCATACGATCCTTTCAATTGGTATCAGAGCCTCGTCTCTTTATTCAGGCTTTACCGCCTAAGAGTATATGGGTAGCCACGATGGGGAAGGTGAGCCTACCACCTCGGTGACCATGGAGGATCTCAATAACTTGGAAACAAGATTGAGCTCCACCTTGGGCAACGAGATCAAACAATTGCGCAAGCTACTTGAGAAACTTGTTAAAGATAAAGGTGACTCATCATCCCCTTCTCCTCTAGAGGTACCTCCATCATTACCTAAGGTGAATGTCACGGTATCACCCTCGGGTAAGGTGGTGGGGTATAATCAAGACAACATTAATTCCACCATAAAAAGGAATGGTGGGAAGGGAGAGCACCATGAATCTCAAGGATGGTACACTCCCGACCCTCCAATTCCTCACCCTCATATAAACAATAGAGGAGACCCACCAAAGTTAGCTGCATCTACTTTTGCTCAATGGCAATCTCTAATGAAATCTCATGTGTGCAGCTCTTGTATTGAGTTATGGAACATCATTGAAGAAGGACTCTATACTGGGGATCCATCCAACCTTACTAGAAGAGAATTTGTCAATAGCGAACTCAATGCCACCGCTTTGCACATGATACAACAAGGATTGGGTACAAAATATTACCCCCACATTGAGCACCTCAACATCGCAAAGGAAGCTTGGGATGCTCTCATAGAGTTGTATGTTGGAAATGAGAGCATGAGAAGAAACCGGTATGATGCACTAAGTAATGAAGCCGAAGGCTTCTATATGAAGGAAGGTGAAGATCATGAAGACATGTATCATAGGCTCAAGACCACCGCTTCTGCTTTTAGGAATGTGGGTGCCTCACATGTGATGATGCTTGGATAAAAAGGAAATATGTGAGTGTACTCATGCCCTTTGAGCCCACCGACTTGATGAGCCTACAAGGAAGACACAACTACCACCTCATGACCTCCAATGAAGTTATGCAAGAGATGGCCTCTTTCAAGGTTGCCACCAAGAATGCCAAATATGCTCGTGCTCGTGCACTTGGAATGAGCAATGTTGTCAACCTTTCATTAAAGGCCAAAGTTGTGGAGCATGTGGATGAAGATGATAGTGATGAAGGTCTATCCTTGAGCCACCCCGATGATGTCAAGATTTCTCATGGTGAATATATGGTATTCTATGCAAAGAACTTTTGGAAAAAACCCGCCAAGGCCAAGATGGAAATGCAATGAAGAAGCAACCCAAATAGAAGAAGAGACAATGTCACTAAATTGAGAACTTTCTTCAATTGTGGTGACCGCTATTACTTTGTGGCGGGTTGTCCCTATGAGAAGAGGGAAGATCATGGGGGTAGTCTTGTGTTGAAGAAAACTTCCAAAGCTCCTTACAAGAAACCTTTCATCAAGAAGAATCCCACCAACAAGAAGTCGGGTGAAATTGTATTAATCACACATGAAGAATACTCCTCCGATAATGAAGATGATGAAGAGGAAACATGAAGTGGTGTGGCTGATCTTTCCACTACATCTACTCCCACCTACTCCCTCTTCGACTCTCCAAATGAGAATGCTCCCAACAAGAATGTCACTTGCCTTATGGCAAGAGGAACGGAGGTATCATCATTATCTCACCCCACTCCCTTAGTTGATGATGAAACTGATGATGAAATGTGTCTTGAGGTAAAAAAGGAAAAAATTGCTTTTGATGAGTTCATGAATAACTTACAAGGGGAACACAAAAGACATTTTGTGGACCTCTTAAATCAACTTTCTCACACCCAACAGCTTCTTGATGAAAGATGTAAATTAGGAAGAGAACACTTGGTTGAGGTAGAAGCTCTAAATAATGCTCTAGAAGAAGAACAAGAGACTAGGATGTCTCTTGAACTAAAACTTGAAGGGATTGATGAGGCTACTGACTTAATTGTTTATAAACTCGTCAAGGAACGAGACCATGCTATTGCTAAATATAAAAAGGCTAAAAAGGACAAGATTGAGTATGGTGTTGTTCATGAAAAACTTGTAGAGGACTTTGGTATGCTTGACAAGGCTCACAAGGCCTTGGAAAGTGAACTCTTGTTACTCACAAAGTCACATGAAAAGCTTCAAACTCAATTGACCAATATTGCTTCACCTAGTACTTTCATTCCTTCTAGTAGTACAAATATACTTGAAGAAAATGCTAGGTTGAAGGGGGAGCTAGCAAAGGCCACCTTTTCAAAATGGAACAAGTCCATTGATGACATCTTGAGTAAGAAAAGGTCAAATGGTGACAAAGGAGGCCTTGGCTTTGTCTCTAAAGCTAAGAATAAGAAGAACAAGAAAAAGAAGACCAAGCCCGCACAAGAAAAAGACAAAGCCATTGTGGGTAGTAAGACCACAAGTGGCAAAACTATGTATCATGATGATTTTGTGGGAAGTGCTAACCCTCACTATGTTTTAATGCGTGATTATTATGGTGATGTGTATGCACAATATGTTAGTCCCTTTGATGGTTACATTTCTTGGTCTATTTGGGTCCCCAAGACCCTTGTTGCTAACAAAAGAGTACCCATTGAAAAATGGGTACCTAAAAACTAGCTTGATCTTTTGTAGACATATGCTTCCGGAGGGTCAAAGTGGGTGCTTGATAGTGGTTACACAAGTCATATGACCGGAAGCTCTTCTATTGTCAAGGAATTAAGGCCAAATGATGATCAAATATCCGTGACATATGCTGACAAGTCAAAGTCTAAGGTAATGGGTCTTGGAAAGGTAGTGGTTTCCCACGATATTACACTTGTGGACGTCAAGCTTGTTGAGACCCTTGGTCACAATTTACTTTCAGTCTGTGATCTTGGAAATATGGGCTTTTCCGTCTTTATTGATGATGATATTGTGGTCCTCATGTGGAGCAAGTCTCTCAAGGTCGCTTCCGTTGGGTACGTTGAAAATGACTTGTATGTGGTGGACTTTTAGGGGCAAACCACTACAAGTGCGATGTGCTTATTCGGAAAGGCCGATGTGGGCTGGTTATGGCATCGCCTCCTAGCCCATGTCAATATGATAACTCTGCAAAGTATCCACAAGGATGGCCACATTGTTGGACTAAAATAAAATGTTTCCTTTGCCAAAGATCATGTTTGCAGGGCTTGTGTTCAAGGAAAGATGCATGATTCTCCCCACAAGCCAAAAAACCGCATCAAGTCAACGAGGATCTTGGAGCTCCTTCATGTGGATCTTTTTGTTCCTCCATCTCATGCAAGTCTTGGAGGGAAGAAATATTGTTTGGTGATTGTTTATGACTATACAAGATACTCATGGGTATATTTCTTCAAGTTTAAAATTGAGACCCAAAAGAACTACATCGACTTCATCAACATGGTTCAACGTCAATAAAATCTTCCCGTGTTGATTATAAGAAGTGACAACGGCACCGAGTTCAAGAACTACACCTTGAATGGATTTCTTAGTGATGAGGGGATAAAACACCAATATTCCACTACATATACCCCTCAACAAAATGGTGTAGCCGATAGTAAGAATCGAACTCTTATTGATATGGCAAGTACCATGTTGGCAGAGTTTAAATCTCCATACAACTTTTGGGCCGAAGCAATCTCCACCGCTTTCCATGCATCAAACTGGCTCTACCTACGCAAAGAATTGATCAAGACTCCATATGAAATACTTACCTATAACAAGCCCAATGTATCTTACTTCTGGGTGTTCGGTTGTAAGTGTTTCTATCTCATAAAGGGTGTTCGCTTGTCCAAATTAGATTCCAAAGCATTAGAGGGTATTTTTGTTGGCTATGGTCTCGAATCTCACACTTATAGAATCTATGATAAGATCTCCGAAGCTATCATAGAATCTTGTAGTGTGACTTTCGAAGAATATGATGGTCCCCAAGGGGGGCGTGTTGATGCTTGTGATGCAGATGATGAAATGCCTTAGGATGCCATAGGAAGAATGGGTGTGGGATATATCCACCCCGTTGAGGAACCCCTTATGGTGGATCGATAAGAACTATGCTCTACTCAAGTGGAGCCCTCATCTTCATAGCACCAACAAGCTCCATCTATCGAGGAGGACAATGACCCAAGCCAAAGAAAAGCTTTGGATCCTCAACATGTTGATCAAGGCGATATCTCTAGTGAGGAGGAGCTTGAGTCACCATTCTCCAGAATGTCAAGTGCTGCTCGGTCTATTACACAAGGAAGATCTATACAATCTGCCGTGAGAGTAGGTCAACTCCAATCTAGTAATGTACCTGATCAAGACCAAGTTCAACCTTTGCCTCTTAATGAAGAGAATGATTCCGATGATGATCAAGGTCAAGTTGATGGTCAAGACGAGGAACAAAATGATGAAGAGGTCCCCCCAAGAAACAACAAGGAGATCCAAACTGGTCGCGAAGCTAGAATGGATAGGATGTTGGAATTAAGAGACCACTCTCTAGAGAATGTGGTTGGAGATCTAAGGAGAGGAATATCTGCAAGAGCACAATTGAAGAGGTTTAGTGAAAACCAAGAACACATCTCCATGATTGAACCAAAGAAAGTGTGGGAAGCTCTTGAAGATTCGGATGGGTTAGAAGCAATGCACAAAGAGCTCAACAACTTTGAGAGAAATACAATATGGAAGTTAGTTGAGAAGCCAAAGGATTGCTGCAATGTTATAGGCACCAAGTGGATATTCAAGGACAAGCAAGATGAGCATGGAATTATAGTAAGGAACAAGGCAAGATTGGTTGCACAAGGGTTCTCTAAAATTGAAGGCATTGATTATGGAGAGACTTATCCACCTGTGGCTCGCCTTGAGTCCATCTGTATCCTTCTTGCTTATGCGGCACATCATAACTTTAAGTTCCAACAAATGGATGTAGAAAGTGCATTTATTAATGGTCCATTGAATGAGTTGGTATATGTAAAGCACCCCCCGGGATTTGAGGATCCCAACTTTCCAAACCATGTCTACAAACTTGATAAGGCGCTCTATGGGCTCAAACAAGCCCCACGCACGTGGTATGAGCACCTTAGAGAGTTATTGTTAGACCGTGGGTTTGAGGTTGGGAAAATCGATCCCACTCTTTTTACTAATAAGGTCAATGGGGAGATTTTCATATGCCAAATATATGTTGATGATATTATCTTTGGCTCATCTAACAAAGCCTTTAATGATGAATTCTCAAAGCTTATGGCTAATAGGTTCCGGATGTCAATGATGGGGGAGTTGAGAGTATTTCTTGGTTTTGAGATCAAGCAAGTGAGAGGAGGAACATTCTTCAACCAAGCCAAGTATACTCAAGATATGCTAAAAATATTCAACATGAAAGACTTAAATGGTGCTCCTACTGTTGGAGATATGCCCTAGAGGCAATAATAAATGTAGTTATTATTATATCTTTGTGTTTATGATAAATGTTTACATTCATGCTATAATAGTATTAACAAGGAAACATTGATACTTGTGTGATTTGTAAACTTAATTTGAAGTCCCTGGTAAAAGCCTCTATCTAATACTAGCTTGTTGGTTAATAAGATGATTATGGTTTCCCTATCATGAACATTGAGATGTTATTAACAACAAGATCATATCGTTAGGAGAATGATATGATGGACATACTCCTATAGATAAGCGTAGCATAAAGATCAAGTCATTTTAATAGTTCAATTGCTATATGCTTTCTGATACATAGTAATCTAATTCCTTCGACCATGAGATCATGCATATCACCTTTACTGGATGGATGCTTTGATGACATCAAACACCACACCGTAACTGGGTGGTTATAAAGATGGCATTGAGTGTTTGGAAAGTATTGCTTGAAACACATGGATCAAGAATAGGATTTGTCCATCCATATGACAGATAGATATACTCTGGGCCCTCTCGGTGAAATGTCATCCAATTAGCTTGCAAGCATGTGACTGGCTCACAAGGGATCACATATCACGGGAACGAGAAAAGAGTACTTATCAGTAACGAGGTTGAACTAGGTATGCAGAGATACCGACGATCATAACCTCGGATAAGTAAATAATCGTGAGACAAAGGGAAATTGATATCATATGTAAGTGGTTCATTCGATCGCAAAGTAATCATAGAAATATGTGGGAGCCATATGAATTTCTAGATTCCTCTATTGGTTATTGTTCGGAGAAGTGTCTCGATCATGTCCGCATAATTCACGAACCGTAGGGAGACACACTTAAGGATTCGACGTTGTTTGAGTAGTTATGGAATGATGAGAAAGAGACCGAATGTTGTTCAGAGTCCCGTATGGGATCCGGGATATCATGAGGAGATCCGGAATGGTCTAGAGAATAAGATTCATATAAGGAAAGTCCCGTTTCGGAGTTGGGGAATGGTTCCGGTGTTTTCATCGGGAATGTTCTAGAAGGTTCCGGAATGTTCGGCACTCCGGGGGGGAAGGGTACATGAATGTGTTATATCAAGTTGATATGATTGCATCATGTACTCGGTGTCATCGCTGATCAAAATAGAGGGTTTATTCAAATCCTAGTTTGAAAAGTCAAACGGCTAGTTTGAAAGTTTTTGGAAAGAGGAGGAGGAGTGGGAAACCGAGTTGGGAAGGAGTTCCTCCTCCAACCGTGACACACCACCCAAGCCGAGTTGGGGAGGGACTCCTCTCCCTCCCCTTGGCCGGCCGGCCCCTCCACCTATATAAGGAGGGGCAGGGCTCCCTCCTAGAGACACACAAGATCCTCTCCTCCAAACCCTAGCCCCAAGCCGCCGCCTCCATAGCCGCCGCCGGCCCTAGGGCAAACCCTAGCCGCCGTCTAGCTAATCCCTAGCCGCCGGCTTGCCCCTCCTTGGTGTGTCTAAACCCTAGAACACCGAGGGACTCTCTCATACTCCACCATACTCGCTCCGGCTTAAGGCGAAGCCCTGCGAGATCTCCCCTCTACTTCCGGTACCACGCCGTTGTGCTGCCGGAATCGCGAGGAGAGTGCTACAACCTCCGCTGCCTGCTGGAACAAGGGAGAGGAAGGTCTTCGTCGAGTACCGAACGTGTGACCGACTGCGGGAGCGCTGCCGGAACGCAGCGCCGGAAGGATCGTCTACGCGATCTTGAGATCGGAAAGAGTACGACTACATCACCCACGAGAATCCGCTCTCGTTAAACACTTTGGAATCTTCGAGGGTGAGTTATTCTATCGACTCGTTGCTACAATCTAGTAGATAGATCTTGGCTTGTTTGTTTGTATGCGGTAGAAATTTTTTGTTTTCCATGCTACGAAACCCTACAGTGGTATCAGAGCCGTGTCTATATGTAGATATGTTGCACGAGTAGAACACAATGGTCATTGTGGGCGTTGATGCTTTTATTGTCGATTGCTTCTTGTGTACTTTGCATCTTGCGGTATGTTGGGATGAAGCGGCCCGGGCTAACCTTACATGACATCGTTCATGAGACTTGCTCCACGCTTGACATGCAACTTGTATTGCATAAGTGGCTTTGCGGGTGCCTGTTTCTCCTAGCATAGTTAAGATCCAATTTACAACGGGTGATTAACAATACTAGTATCAATGTTGTGGTTCATGTTCGTAAGTTAGAACGACACTTATTGAAAGCCCCAAACCACGTAAAACATGCAAAGAAAGTAGAGGCGTCTAACTTTGTTTTGCAGGGGTGTGCTGTGATGTGATATGGCCATGATTGTGATTATATTTGATGTATGCAATGTTCCTTATTGTAAGTTGGCAACCGGTAGGAGACATATGGTTGTCTTTAATTTATGTTAAGACCAGCATGTCTATTCAAAGTAGTTGTAATAGGTGAAGCCGGTGGACGACAACCATGGAGAAGCGTCATTGACCTTGATGCAATGCCGGTGATGATGGAGATCATGTTCGTGCTAGAAGATAGAGATCGGAAGCACTAAGAAGAAAGGCCATATCATATCACATATTATGAATTGCATGTGATGTTAATCCTTTATGCATCTTGTATTGCTTAGTAGACGACGGTAGCATTATAAGATGATCCCTCATGCACATGAATTTCAAGTCATAAAGTGTTCACCCTTAGTTAGCACCGTTGCTAAAGCTTGTTGTTTTGAAGCACCACGTGATGATCGGGTGTGTTAGATTCCGCAAGTGTATACAACGTGAGCAAGCCAGATTTGCTCAAGCGGAAACTAAGGTTTGATCTTGACGAGCCTAGCATGTACAGACATGGTCTCGGAACACGGATCACCGAAAGGTAAAGCATGAATCATATAGTAGATATGATGAACATGTCGATTGTTCACCATTGAAACTATATCAACTCTCGTGATGATCGGTGTTAATGTGGTGGATTTGGTTCGTGTGATCACTAAAAAAATGTGAGAGATATTGTTTTGAGTGGGAGTTCACCTAGATTAATTTTATTATTAATTTGAACTCAATTTGTCATAAACTTAGTCTAAACTATTGCAAATATGTTGTAGATCAATGGCAGCCCCTACCATTAATTTTAATGCGTTCCTAGAGAAAGAAAAGTTGAAAAACAATGGAAGCAACTTCGCGGATTGGTTCCGCAATTTGAGAATTGTCCTCACAGCTGGTAATTTGACCTATGTGCTGGATGCACCGTTGGGTGACCCACTGCGGTGATCTGCCGATGAAGTAAAGAATGTTTACCTCACTCGGAAGACTCAAGACTCCACGCGATTCAGTGTGCTATCTTGTATGGTTTAGAATCGGAGCTTCACAAAAGGTTTGAGAATTCAGACCCATATGATATTGTCGAGGATCTCAAATTGATTTTTGAGACTCATGCGGCAATTGAAAGCTATGAGGCTTCTGAAAAGTTCTTTAACTACAAGATGGAAGAGGGCAGCTCCGTCAGTGAGCATGTGCTTAAGATG
Organism: Avena insularis; assembly: GCA_023614405.1. Classification (NCBI taxonomy): domain Eukaryota; kingdom Viridiplantae; phylum Streptophyta; class Magnoliopsida; order Poales; family Poaceae; genus Avena; species Avena insularis. The sequence continues at coordinate 117,988,690 of CM042689.1, read as the reverse complement.
TCTGGGCACGCAAACAAACTTCAAAGCTTGGGTATAGTGATTCCCAATACTTTGGGGATTTACCGTGTCCTCCAATCACTGCCACCAAGTTACAAGAACTTTGTGATGAACTACAACATGCAAAACATGAACAAGACGTTGCCAGAACTCTTTGCCATGTTGAAGTCTGCAGAAGTGGAGATCAAGAAAGAGCACCAAGTGTTGTTGGTCAATAAGACCACCAAATTCAAGAAAGGCAAGTCTAAGCAGAAGGGACACTTCAAGAAGGGTGGTAAGAAAGTTGCCACGCCTACGAAGAAGACCAAGGCTAGACCTAAGCCTGATACTGAGTGCTTTTACTGCAAGGGAGAAGGTCACTGGAAGCGGAATTGCCCAAAGTACTTGGCGGATTTGAAGAACGGCAACATCAAGAAGAAAGGTATATCCGATATACATGTTATTGATGTGTATCTCACTAGTACTCGTAGTAGTGCCTGGGTATTTGATACTGGTTCGGTTGCTCATATTTGTAACTCGAAACAGGTGCTGCAGAATAAACGGAAGCTAGCGAAGAACAAGGTGACGATGCGCGTGGGAAACAGATCAAAGGTTAATGTGATCGCGGTCGGCACGCTACCCCTTCATCTACCATCGGGATTAGTTTTATACTTAAATAATTGTTATTTGGTGCCTGCGTTAAGCATGAACATTATATCGGGATCTTGTTTATTGCGAGACGGTTACTTGTTTAAGTCTGAGAATAATGGTTTTTCGATTTATATGAGTAATATGTTTTATGCACATGCACCTTTGATAGATGGTCTATTCTTATTGAATCTCGATAGTGGAAATACACATATTAATAACATTGAGGCTAAACGTTTGAAATCGAGCGATAACTCGACCTATATGTGGCACTGTCGTCTTGGTCACATTGGATTGAAGCGTATGAAGAAACTCCATTCCGATGGACTTCTTGAATCACTTGATTTCGAATCACTTGATAGATGCGAAGCATGTCTGATGGGTAAAATGACTAAGACTCCATTTTCTGGTATGATGGAGCGAGCTACGGACTTATTGGAAATCATACATACCGATGTGTGTGGTCCAATGAGTGTAGCATCGCGCGGTGGTTATCGTTATGTTCTTACCTTCACGGATGATTTGAGTGGATATGGGTATATCTATTTCATGAAACATAAGTCCGAAATTTTCGAGAAGTTTAAGGAATTTCAAAGTGAGGTAGAGAATCAACGTAACAAGAAGATTAAATTTCTACGTTCTGATCGTGGAGGTGAATATCTAAGTTACGAGTTTCGCGAGCATTTGAAGAAATGTGGAATACTTTCACAATTGACACCGCCGGAAACACCACAGCGTAATGGTGTGTCCGAACTTCATAATCAAACTCTCTTAGATATGGTTCATTCTATGATGTCACTTACATATTTACCGCTATCATTTTGGGGTTATGCATTAGAAACAGCCGCATTCACTTTAAATAGGGCACCATCTAAATCCGTTGAAACGACACCGTATGAATTATGGTTTGGGAAGAAACCTAGATTGTCGTTCCTTAAAGTTTGGGGGTGCGAAGCCTATGTAAAGAAGTTACAGTCAGACAAGCTTGAACCCAAAGCGGAAAAATGCGTCTTCATAGGATACCCGAAGGAAACTATTGGGTATACCTTCTATCATAGATCCGAAGGCAAAATCTTCGTTGCCAAGAATGGATCCTTTCTAGAGAAGGAATTTCTCTCGAAAGAAGTGACTGGAAGGAAAGTAGAACTCGACGAGGTTGTCGAACCTTCTCTCGAAATTGCGAGTAGCACAGCACCGGAAGAAGTTCCTGTGGTGCCTGCACCAATAAGAGAGGAAGCTAATGATGATGATCATGAAACTTCGGTTGAAGTTGCTACAGAGCCTCGCAGGTCAACGAGAACTCGTACCACTCCAGATTGGTATGATCCCGTTATGAGTGTCATGTTGGTGGACAACACCGATGACCCTGAGACATATGAGGAAGCGATGATGAGCCCAGATTCCAATAAATGGCAAGAAGCCATGAAATCCGAGATTGGATCCATGTACGAAAACCAAGTATGGACTTTGGTGGACTTACGGATGGCGGAAGGTCACGAGAACAAATGGATCTTCAAGAAGAAAACAGATGTTGATGGTAATGTTACTGTCTATAAAGCTCTACTTGTCGCAAAAGGGTTTCGACAAATTCAAGGAGTTGACTACGATGAGACTTTCTCACCAGTAGCGAAGCTAAAGTCTGTGAGGATTATGTTAGCAATCGCTGCATATTATGATTATGAGATATGGCAGATGGATGTCAAAACAACATTCCTCAATGGAGACATTGATGAAGAGTTGTATATGATGCAACCCAAAGGTTTTGTCGATCCTAAAGATGCTAACAAGGTATGCAAACTTCAACGGTCTAGCTATGGATTGAAGCAAGCATTCCGAAGTTGGAATCAACATTTTGATAAGGTGATCAAAAGTTTTGGTTTTATACAAACTTATGGAGAAGCTTGTATACAAGAAAGTGAGTGGGAGCTCTGTAGCATTCTTAATACTATATGTAGATGACATATTGTTGATTGGGAATGATGTAGACCTTCTTAATAGTGTCAAGGAATATTTGAATAATAGTTTTTCAATGAAGGATCTTGGTGAAGCAGCTTACATATTAGGCATAAAGATTTATAGGGATAGATCGAAACGCCAAATATCATTGTCACAAAGTACATATTTGGACAAAGTTCTAAAGAGATTTGGAATGGAAGATAGCAAGAAAGGGTTCTTGCCCATGTTTCCCAATACGACCTTGAGTAAAACTCAAAGTCCGACATCGGCAGAAGATAGAGAAAGGATGAGTAAAACTCCCTATGCCTCAGCCATAGGATCTCTAATGTATGCCATGCTATGTACTAGACCCGACATTGCATATGCTGTTAGTTTAACTAGCAGATATCAAAGTGATCTAGGAGTGGATCATTGGACAGCGGTCAAAAACATCCTTAAGTACTTGAGAAGAACTAAGGATATGGTTCTTTCTTATGGAGGTGATGAACAGCTCGTTGTTAATGGTTACACCGATGCTAGTTGGAACACCGATCCGGATGATTCTAAATCACAATCTGGATACGTATTTATTTTGAATGGTGCAGCAGTTAGCAGGAGGAGTGCAAAGCAAAGCGTTGTGGCGAGATCTTCAACTGAATCGGAATACATGGCTGCTTTGGAGGCTTCACAAGAAGCGATATGGATGAAAGAGTTCATTACAGAGCTGGGTGTGGTTCCAAGTGCGCTGGACCCAATGTCTATCTACTGTGATAACATGGGCGCCATAGCCAATGCGCAAGAACCAAGGTCACACAAGAAGCTGAAGCACATCAAGCTGCGTTTTCACGCTATTCGAGAACAAATCCAAGATGGAGATATAAAGATTTGCAAAGTACACACAGATCTGAATGTGGCGGATCCGTTGACTAAACCTCTCCCGAGGGCAAAACATGACCAGCACCAAACTGCCATGGGTGTTCGGTATATTACCATGTAATCTAGATTAGATGACTAGTGCAAGTGGGAGACTATTGGAGATATGCCCTAGAGGCAATAATAAATGTAGTTATTATTATATCTTTGTGTTTATGATAAATGTTTACATTCATGCTATAATAGTACTAACAAGGAAACATTGATACTTGTGTGATTTGTAAACTTAATTTGAAGTCCCTGGTAAAAGCCTCTATCTAATACTAGCTTGTTGGTTAATAAGATGATTGTGGTTTCCCTATCATGAACATTGAGATGTTATTAACAACAAGATCATATCGTTAGGAGAATGATATGATGGACATACTCCTATAGATAAGCGTAGCATAAAGATCAAGTCATTTTAATAGTTCAATTGCTATATGCTTTCTGATACATAGTAATCTAATTCCTTCGACCATGAGATCATGCATATCACCTTTACTAGATGGATGCTTTGATGACATCAAACACCACACCGTAACTGGGTGGTTATAAAGATGGCATTGAGTGTTTGGAAAGTATTGGTTGAAACACATGGATCAAGAATGGGATTTGTCCATCCATATGACGGATAGATATACTCTGGGACCTCTCGGTGAAATGTCATCCAATTAGCTTGCAAGCATGTGACTGGCTCACAAGGGATCACATATCACGGGAACGAGAAAAGAGTACTTATCAGTAACGAGGTTGAACTAGGTATGCAGAGATACCGACGATCATAACCTCGGATAAGTAAACTATCTGAGACAAAGGGAAATTGATATCATATGTAAGTGGTTCATTCGATCGCAAAGTAATCGTAGAAATATGTGGGAGCCATATGAATTTCCAGATTCCTCTATTGGTTATTGTTCGGAGAAGTGTCTCGATCATGTCCGCATAATTCACGAACCGTAGGGAGACACACTTAAGGATTCGACGTTGTTTGAGTAGTTATGGACTGATGAGAAAGAGACCGAATGTTGTTCGGAGTCCCGGATGGGATCCGGGATATCACGAGGAGATCTGGAATGGTCCAGAGAATAAGATTCATATAAGGAAAGTCCCGTTTCGGAGTTGGGGAATGGTTCCGGTGTTTTCATCGGGAATGTTCTAGAAGGTTCCGGAATGTCCGGCACTCCGGGGAGGGAAGGGTACATGAATGTGTTATATCAAGTTGATATGATTGCATCATGTACTCGGTGTCATCGCTGATCAAAATAGAGGGTTTATTCAAATCCTAGTTTGAAAAGTCAAACGGCTAGTTTGAAAGTCAAACGACAGTTTTTGGAAAGAGGAGGAGGAGTGGGAAACCGAGTTGGGGAGGAGTTCCCTCCTCCAACCGCCGCACCACCTGCCGAGTTGGGAGGGACTCTCCCCTTGGCCGGCCGGCCCCTCCACCTATATAAGGAGGGGCAGGGCTCCCTCCTAGAGACACACAAGATCCTCTCCTCCAAACCCTAGCCCCAAGCCGCCGCCGCCTCCATAGCCGCCGCCGGCCCTAGGGCAAACCCTAGCCGGCGTCTAGCTAATCCCTAGCCGCCAGCTTTCCCCCTCCTTGGTGTGTCTAAACCCTAGAACACCGGTGGACTCTCTCATACTCCACCATACTCGCTCTGGCTTAAGGCGAAGCCCTGCGAGATCTCCCCCTACTTCCGGTACCACGCCGTTGTGCTGCCGGAATCACGAGGAGAGTGCTACAACCTCATTTTCTTTGGAACAAGGAGAGGAAGGTCTTCCGAGTCCGAACGTGTGACCGACTGCGGGAGCGCTGCCGGAACGCAGCGCCGGAAGGATCGTCTACGCGATCTTGAGATCGGAAAGAGTACGACTACATCACCCACGAGAATCCGCTCTCGTTAAACACTTTGGAATCTTCGAGGGTGAGTTATTCTATCGACTCGTTGCTACAATCTAGTAGATAGATCTTGGCTTGTTTGTTTGTATGCGGTAGAAATTTTTTGTTTTCCATGCTACGAAACCCTACACCTACCCCCATGGCAACAAAGACTCATATTTAACTAAATCCAAATGGTAAAGATGTGGATCAAAAGGTATACCGGTCTATGATTGGTTCTTTACTTTACCTTTGTGCATCTAGACCCGATATTGTGTTGAGTGTAGGAGTATGTGTAAGATATCAAGCGGCTCCAAAAGAAAGCCATTTGATGGCGGTCAAGAGAATCTTTCGATATTTGGTTCATACCCCACACTATGGTCTTTGGTATCCTCGAGGGTCAACATTTTATCTTTGTGGATACACGGACTCGGATTGGGCTGGTGATAAGGATGATAGAAAATCAACATCCAGGGCTTTCCAATTCCTTGGTAGGTCCTTGGTATGTTGGTATTCTAAGAAGCAAAATTGTATATCTATCTCCACCGCCGAAGCCGAGTATGTGGCAGCTGCTAGTGCTTGCACTCAATTGCTATGGATGAGGCAAACTTTAAACGAATAAGGTGTCCATTGTGACAAAGTGCCTCTTCTATGTGACAATGAAAGTGTTATCAAGATTGACTACAACCCGACGGATCACACAAGGACAAAGCATATTGAGATTCGTCATCACTTCATTAGGGATCATGTTGCTCGAGGTGATATTGAGCTATCACATGTGTCAACCAAAGACCAACTTGCCGACATCTTCACGAAGCCACTTGATGAAGCAAGGTTTTGTTATTTGAGGAATGAACTAAATATCATAGATTCAAGGAGCTTGACTTGATCACCTTGCATACTCACCTATGTCTTGACTCTTATTTGGTTTAGGTGTAGGCATGGAGATAGGGGGAGTGAGGTACTAATACATTGGACTATCCCTCCCCCCATAATGCCAAAATTAAGAAATTCAATTCTCCTAATATCATTTTGTGATATGTGAGCTTCATTGATGAGTAGTGGCTATGAACCCAAGGATAATTCTTCGCGGTGTCATGCCATAAACTCTTACATGGTGGCCTCGGCCACCGCCCTCTTCTTAATGAAGAGTTGGGTCTTGGTTCGTGTCTATTTTGAGCTTTCTTGAATATTTTTGTGGATTTCTATGGTTCTTATTGATTCTTCACAGTATGTCATCTTAACCCAAGCCCTATTCATGTCCTAAAAACACACACTCTCTCATACATGTCCCTAAACGCAAAACCTGGAGCTTTTGGTCGAGGAGGACCAGAGTCTCCGGTGCGAGCCGGTGTAGACCGGAGTCTCCGGTCCAGACAGTTTTTGGCCACTTAAAGGGGGGGGACATGGTGAACTAAAACAGTCAGTTTCATTCATCCACCCTCGTTCCCCACTCTCACACCCGTCGCCCCCTCCTCCAAAACTCCTCCCTAGAGGTCAAGAAGCCCTCGGGATCCGTTGTGCCGCCGGCCAGCCTCCTCCTCTCCACCATTGGGACATTCCCATGGATAGATCTGGTACCTCTCCTCCTCCTTTCCCCCTAGGGTTCATCCCTTAATTTGTTTTTGAGGATTGGTGATGTTTTGTCCATTGGAATCACTTGTATGCGTGTACACTGGTACATTAGCCTTGTTGCCTTGCCCGATCTGTTAGATTCACCCTCTCTAGCAGCCTCCCAGGTCATGCCCGAGCCTCCCGATTGGAGATTCTGGCCCCAGGGCTGGAGACCGGTCCACAGGACCGGAGAATCCGGTCTGAGCTGGAGACTCCGGTGTGAGATACGAGACTCCGGTGTGGGGTGACTCAAATAGGTTCAGTAATGCCTCAAGGCTCTTGTGCTGCATTCTTGGGACATGTATGCTTACCTCCATGCTATCTCCCTCATTGCTTTTCACAGGTGCTGGTTCTCATCGTCCTCCTCGCACTAAGTCCTCAACAAGGCGGTCTAATCCACGGTTTGATGAGTCAGAAGGGCAGTATGTTGTGCCACCATCCAACCAGAGACAGCAGGCCCGTGATGCAGCTTACTTGAGGAGGGATCAGGAAAGGGCTGAGGATGAGAGCCATGCCAAGAGGGCAAAGTATGACAACCTTCAGTCATTGGCCCACATGTCAAAGAAAGAGTAACGTGAGCCGCGAAAGACTGATTTCTATGCCTTGCCACGTACCAGCGAGGATCCACGCTTTTGGAGGAAGGAGCAAGAAGTTTTCATGAGAGACGTTTACGGTGTGCTCAAAAATTCACCTGTGTGCCCCCATAAGTATATGAGTGTTGAGCAGATGAGTACCAGCTCCTACTTCTCTGATGCACTGTGGATTAGTGAGAAGTTGGGGATGTTCAACTTGATGGAGCTCCGTGAAGACTACAACATCACAGTGCAGCAGTTCTACGCCACTGTTGTGTTTGGGTCTGACCAAGCCAGGACCATGACTTGGATGACTGGAACCACCCGCTGCTCTGCAACTTTCTATGACTTTGCTAATATCATCTTCAAGACCTTCCATGGTGTGTCCACTCATGTTGGGTTGCGCATGCACTCAGCAGCTCTTAGGGAGAACAAGAACAAGCTTGCCCCTCTGTATGGCAGCGAGGGTGTTGTAGGGGGGTCCAAGGGACTCAAGCCCCTCTACAATCTGATGTTGAGGATATTCCGCCATACCATTTCCCCGAGTGCTGTAAATGATGATGCCATCCTATGTGGTCTAGTCAACTTGCTATATCGTACACACAGGATTCACATGGCTGGCCCCGAGGCAGATGCAAATCCTATTAATGTGATGGACTTCATTTTTTAGGAGATGTACCATGCTATGTTGTTCAAGAAGTCTCCTCCATTTGCACCACTTTTCATGGGACTCATCAACTCCCAGGAGCATGGTTCCACACTTGGCTTGGCTCCCAACCTTACCTAGCACACTCTAGTATAACTGCAGCAGAAGGGGCGCATGGGGCCTCCTCCTAGACGCTCCTATGGCAATGAGGAGGAGGAGATCACTGAGACTGAGAGGGCCCCCTCTCCTACTAGGATTGGAGGAAGAGTGCCTCCAATGCACCTCCACCTCCCATGACACGTGACTATGTACATGAGAGGGTCAAGAAGGCCTCATTCTATGAAAGGAATCTTTGTTGCATGAATGTAGACATCTGCAAGCAACAACATGCTTCCTACAAGAGAAACCGCCGCATAAAGAAACTCCTCAAGGAGATTAAGGCTCAGGGAGAAGAGGATGATGATGAAGGAGAGGATGAGTACAATGATGAGCATGGCGCTCAACAATCCACTGAGTCAGACCACACTCTTTCTTTTGGGGCATGGAATGCCCAATAGGACAACTTGGTGGACTGGAAGACCTTTTCTGATGTCACCTGTGGATATGGGTACCAGGGTACCTCCTCTTCTCGCCCTCACGGCAAAGGACCTGCAGCTCCATATGGTGATGATGAGGACTATGATGAGGGCGATGAGGATCAGGACATGGATGAGGAGGACGAGGATGATGACGACAAGGACTACTGATTCCTTGGGGTGCTAGCTTAGGTCTTTTCCATTTTCGGTGTTTTGATGCCAAAGGGGGAGAAGACATTTTCATCGGGATTTGCATGGGTTTGGGCTTGGATTTGATGTTTATTTGCTATATCGAACTTTGTATTTTATTTGCCTTATATGCTTGCTAGACTATTTGCTATTTGTGTGTGACTATGTGGTTGCACCTATCTTATTGTAACTCATGTGAGAACTATGTGATTTATCCATGTACCACATGTCATGCATGATTTACTTGTTTACCTTAATGCACATAGTCAGGGGGAGCTTTATTATCTTAATGCAAATTATTCCATGCAAAATCACTTGTTGTCATCGAACACCAAAAAGGGGGAGATTAAAAGGACATTCACTATCATAATCACTTTTGGTGTTCGTTCACAACAAGTAGATCATTTTATAGTATGCTACTGTCTACAGGTTGATATAATGCAAAGTGAAAAGGACCCTTACTCTACGGAAAGTTTCCTGCAAGATTTACATGTTTATGGGAATTCCAGACCGGAGTCTCCGGTCTGGCGGGACCGGAGTCTCTGGTGTGGACTGGAGTTTCCACAGGAATTCCTGGAGGAGGCTCCAGTTTGCTGCCTAGGAAAGTCTGATAGGGGGTTTGGAGCTAGGTCCGGAGACTGGTCTAGAGTCTCCGGTCTAATCCTCAGGCCGGAGTCTCCGGTGCCGCTAGACCGGAGTCTCTGGCCCACTTGGCTCACAGCAGGGCTTGGTCAGTCAGTATGGTGGTCCGAAGCTTGGTCCGGAGATGGGCCAGAATCTCCGGTGTAGACCGGAGTCTCCGGTGTGCAGGCCGGAGTCTCCGATCTGACTTTTCTCGAACGGTCAGAAAACGGTTCCATGGAGGGGGCTTCTTATAAATAGGGGACCTTATCCCCTTCCTCCAGCTGCTCGACCCACTCAAGAACACTACCCCATTTGAGTCACCAAATCAACAAGATCTCTTCATCCAACCATCCAAAGTCATTGATCTTTGGAGAATCGAAGGAGGAGGCCTTGATCTACAGCTTCACCAAGAGAGATATTCATTTCCCCCTCATTCACTTGAGGGCCCCCATGCTCTAGTGTTTCTTTGGAAACCCTAGCTTTTGATTTGGTTCTTAAAAACTTGTCTTTGATTGTTTGACAGCTTGCTTGTATTTGGGAGCCTCCAATTAAGTTGTGGATGTGTGCCCCGAACTTGTTGTAAAGGTGTCGGCTTCCACCTTGAAGGTTGCCGATATAGTGGAAGAGGTGAATCGAACCCATTGGGTGAGGTTCATCGGAGAACAAGGGAGGCCTCTCGTGGCGTTGGTGGTTTAAAACCACCCCCTCTCCAAACGTAGATGTACTTCCCCTCAAAAGGAAGGAACTACGAGAAACAAATCCTTGTGTCTCCGTGTCCACCACTTTGGTTACTTATATCCTTTACTGCACTTTACTTGTTCTTGCTTAGTGTTATGCTAGTTGGTGCTTGTTTGTCATATAGGTAAATTCACCTTAGTTGCATAATTTAAAGATTTTACCTTTCTTGTCAAACCCTAATTTGAAAAGGAAGAAAATTTGAAGTAGCACCTATTCACCCCCCCCTCTAGGTGCCCATACGATCCTTTCAAAAAAGCTCGCGCAGGGCAGCTTCGTGATCCATAGTTCGCAATTTGCAAGTTCGTGACCAATGTTCTCAATTGTGGCAAGTTCATAGAGAAAATTGGCGTTATTCTCTTGTATTTATAAACGCAATATTCTTTTAATTCTCAATCATTGTCGTAGCTAAGATGTTAGCATATTACCCTTCTTCAATGACCCGAGTGGTTAGAATAATTGTATTTCAATCTTTCATTTTAATCTAACTTCTGTTTTTCACTGCCACCACAAATTAGTGTAAAAACATTCATGTCCCAAGTTAGTGCTCTGATTGTTTGTTCCCAAATTACCTTGCTGGCCATTTGGTTTCAGCGGGATCGTTTCGAAGCTCTGATTGTTTGCCCATCAAGTGTCATTCTTAGAGCCATGGCGAAGTCAGATGCGGAGAATGTCAGGAAAGCGGAAATATAAGGGTGGCGATGGTGATTTTTGTTTTTATGGCGATGGAGAACTGGCTGCGTGATCTGGGACTCATTGCAGCGACTGTTGGTGCGGGAAGACAACACAGGGGAAGTTTCCAGTCTTATCTTGCAGGATGAAAATCCAAGGTCTGGCCTTAACTGGTTGTGCCTGGCAATGACCTTGTTGAAGGCATTGTTTTGTGAGCAAAAACTTTCTCCAGGGTGAAAACCTATGATCTTTGATCCGACAACGACGGCGCTTGGGCATTGTTTCCTTCTTGAAGGCGTTGTTATTGGAGTGGACGACTACTGGTGTTGTTCTGATGGTATCAGTGCCGTTACTTTGAGAATTAGTTCTCTGTAGCGGGACTTTTTTTTGTAATTTTTGTTTCTTTTTTCTGAGTTGTATGCATCCGTAGGACCGCTAGAACATGCGTTGTTGCAGAGGCCGGTATTCCTGTGATATTAATATATACTCTTTTTTAAAAACAAATGTAGCAGTATAGTACTGTAACTAAAACCAATAGTCACACACCCCACGTGTGTTTGCCATAAAAAAAACATTTCAAAGACAAAACCTCTTGCAAATGATGAACCACGTCTGAAATAAAATAAAGTTCTATTCCACCACGTCTCTTCATCTTATCCCCTCACACCTGATGACATCTCTGTTCTCTCTCTCAAAGAAAAATATGACATCTCTTTCTCCATTTTTTTCTGCCTATTACAATCTGTGTAGCAACACCAGCTTACACTCTGTCCAGGATTAGAAGGAGAAGAAGAACCCTCAATTCCTAACCCGGTTTATTATGGGAAAGAACCCTCAATTCCTCCCCCGTCTCAATCTCTCTCTTCCGATTCCCCACACCAGAATACCCAAGTAGCCACCCGGAAGCTTTCCAGCCCATCCACTCGTTATCTCTAGCATCAGATGCAGCATCTAGGCGGAGGCCCCTCCATGGCCGAACCTGGGGCTGGGAGGTCCATGGCGACGGACCCATTGCTCTCGGACTGGAAAGACCCCCACCCCGGCCTCCCTCACCTCGGCGCCGCGCCTCTACTCCCCGATCCTGTCCGTCCCTGGTGCCGCCCCGACACTCGTGCACATGGCTCGCGAGACAGAGGGGAGGGTAGCCCTGAAAACGTATTTATTACAGACGGAAACGTATTACAACGATCTTTTTAATTTTCCTTGCGGTGGTTTTCGTACATCAAACTTTTCGTCCGTCATCTGAGTCGTTCCGTGGCTAATAATCCAATCGCTAACACAAGCGGTTTCCTCTGTCAAAAAAACAAAAACACAAACGGTTTCATAGGGGTTCGTACGCTGGATAGACATGCACCTCGGCGCGGCCCAACCAAGAGGCATCGTCTTGATTTGGCCTGCAGAGAGTAGAATCTCATCGAACCAGCGATGGTACATGGTGAAAAAAAAAACATCTAATCGACCACGCAACCAAGAAGTCCATCGAGTGCTGCCCCTCAAAAAAAGTCCATCGGCCGAGCTTGAGGCTAACTAGAATATATTGTGGTTAGACTAAAAAAAAATCCCTTCGTCCCAAAAAAAATATCTCAGATTTATCAAAATTCAGATAAATCTAGCCACTATTTACTATACAGATTCATTCAAATTTTAAAAAACTCGAGACATCTATTTTAGGATAGAGGGAGTTGAATATTCTGGCACCGAGTCCAATAGGTATCCGAGATGTACTTGCTCATGACCGAACGACTTCGATTCCTTTGATCTAAATTAGTTAACTCAAATTTGTCAAGATATGGATGAATCTAATACTCCATTCGACCCATATTTATTGACTTAAATTTGTTTAAATACCGGTGTATCTCGCACTAAAACTTGAGTAGATACATTTATATCTAGATGAATCTAAGTAAACTAATATAGTACTAAATCATATTTAGATATGATCGAATCTAGCAAATTTAAGTCAACTAATTTGCACCGGAGGGAGTATGTCCATCTCGCACAACGTCAAAACATGCACACACGAAAGAAATTTGTACAATGAGAGATAAAAATAAATAAAAGGACTTTAAGCAGGGAATTATATTAGAGAAGACTTTAAACGAAGAAGGGTTACTAATGTCATGCACCTAAATCTTTCCACCCAAACCATTGACTACCACAATGAGCTCGAGGACAAGGAGAATTCAGCCGTAATCTCCTCGACTTACATCCTTGTCGGTGCCCTAATCGAGGAGCAAGCGCATCCTTGTGACAGACTCGAAGTGCTTCCAAGGATATGATGTGGCGCTCTTTGTCTACATCAGTCACCTCGTCTCTTTTCCCTTGTGTGCAGGGCTGGTCCTGAGATTTCAGGGGCCCGGAGTGAAACTAAAATTTTGGACACCTTATTATAATTTTTTTTGCATATATGAGATGATAAAAAAAATTATAAGTATATTCCAACTATAATATTCATATAGAAATAACAATTTTACATGATACCTTAAAATTTCCTCCGAAAATTTCTAGAAGCAAAGTCCATAAATTACAATGAAACTTAAACAGGAAAAGTTTAGAAACATGAGAAAACAATCAACAATTACTGCTAAAACATAATTTTCATCTGGAAGAAAAACCGCAAGAGATATTTTTTTTAGAATAAGCAGAAACAATGTTTAGAGACATGAGGAACAAAGTCATAAAATTATAAATCTAATTTAAACATGATAGAAGGTAAAGAAAAAATAAAATTGAAAGGAATAGGCGTGAATGCAATATACCAAAAAAAAAACAGAAAAAATGATGAAAGAGAATGAAACATAAAGAAAATACGTAATGGAACTTATGTAAGAAAAAAAAGAAAGAGACATGTATTGATGTGTTGAAAAGAACTCGTCTCGTATGTCGCTAATCGGTATGCCGACACCTTTTCAAGTGGATGCGGTGATCGATAGCCTCGCAACATCTAAAGCTACATGCTCTAAATATGCCCGGCCCACTACTGATTTTCTTTAGCGAAATTGTACTAGGACGCGAGCAGTTTGAATCGATCAATGTCTAGGACTGACCACTGGGAGTCGAGCGTTGCTCACAAGCCCAATAATTTTTTTTATATGTATACTAGCTTTATAATTTTTAGCCCCTAATTTCTTCGGGCCCGAGGCGGCTGCCCCGCCAGTCCCCCTAAGGGCCGGCCCTGCTTGTGTGTAACGTGCAACCCAGCTAAATCTTCTAAGTCGACAATATCATACAGAATATGGATATCCCGCCACTGCTGGATATGCATCAGCACCGGTCCTCGATGTTGTTGGATCTGGCATCCATGGACCTTGAAAACTGCAACATGTAGGTACTATAGGCAACATCGCTTGTCTCCTGAGAGATTGTGCGAGATAGGAGGGGGACCATATGAAGTTCTCTTGGCTTCAAGACCGAGAAGTAGGTAGATTTTTTATGTTTCAAGAGAAATAGCATCTTAATGCTTTTAAAATATTGTCCGACTAAGTTTCCGTAGGACACTCAGCTAGTATATATAGATATGCTAAGGACCAACTTGTTGCATTTACATTTGGTCCTTGCTATCTGTTTAATATCCCCCGCTTATGCATAAGCAGTTATACAAGTTATCAAAAGAGAAACAAACGCTAGCACCTGGGCCTTCCGCATTCATATAACTTCAGAATACATTTTCAGGAACCCATACTACCCACTATGAAGAGGCTGCTGAATGAAGGGCGACGAGTGACGCGTATGCGCCATCCTTGATGTTGATCAAGGTATCGTGCTTTCCCTTCTCGATGATCACCCCATTCTTCACAACCGCGATCAAGTCTGCATTTTGTATCGTTGATAAACGGTGTGCCACGATAACTGTTGTCCGGTTCACCATCACTCTGTCCAGTGCATCCTGAACCACACGCTCAGATTCAGCATCCAGTGCGCTGGTTGCTTCGTCCAGAAGAAGGATTTTAGGGTCCTTCACGATGGCACGAGCGATTGCAACACGCTGCTTCTGCCCTCCAGACAGTTGAGCTCCACGCTCTCCGACCATTGTGTCATACCCCTACAATTGTTCAGGTAGTGTAACACTTTTTTCAGCAACAGTTTTGGTACATAATTGTACCACATCTTAACTTGGGTAAGTGAAGGCCAAAAAGTCTAACCTGTAGTGAAGAACTAATGAACTTGTGAGCATTTGCCAATTCTGCAGCAGCTATGATCTCCGATTCTGTTGCTTGCCCATCCTTCCCGTAAGCAATGTTTGCTCGTATTGTTTCATTGAACAGCGCTGGTTCTTGACTCACCAGCCCCATTTGTTGCCTAAGCCACCTTAGCTGAAACTTCTGTATGTCCACACCATCCAGGAGTATATGGCCTACGTCAGGATCATAAAACCTCTGCAGCAATGCAATGGCTGTTGATTTGCCACTACCACTCTCCCCAACGAGTGCAACAGTCTGATAGACAAATAATTCAGATTTGTTCGCCTTAGTAACTGGTGTAACAATATAAACTTAAATAGATCCTCACATGTTAGGAAGGTCACTTACTTTTCCAGAATGAATTGTTAAGCATAAGTCTCTGAAAATCTCAACATCTGGCCTGGTAGGATATCTGAAGCTAATATGCTGGAACTCGATATTGCCCCGTAGTATCTCAACAGTCACCCCTGCATCCTCACTTGCATCTATCCTAGACTTACGGTCCACAATTGCAAATATAGAAGATACAGCTGATTTTGCTTTGGAGGAGTCTGATGTAAGTGTGCTTGATTGTGACACACCAATTGCAGCCATAGCGAGAGCAAGAAAAACCTGCATTTTAAATGGCCAAATTATTAGAGCTTATTTTGAAGACTCCATCTTACTCAAAGAAGTGATTATTTCCATAACTGCATTTTACATTCTAACAGAACTATCAGAGTACTTACCCTGAAAACTTTAGGAAAAGTTGTCTTCCCATCCTCGACCAACCGAGCACCAGCATAAAAGCTAGCTGCATATACACCAAAGAGCAAGAAAAAGGAAACACCAAAACCAATTCCACTTATAATCCCTGTTCTGATTCCTGTTCTTAGTGGGGCCTCGCATTTTTTCTTGTACAATTCCATCACCTTTTCTTCAGCAGAGAACGAGGCTACTGTTCTTATACTGCTCACTGCATCATTTGCCACTTGGCTTGCTTCTTCATACATCATCTGCATACACAAGATGGATATTTAGATGGCTAACAAATAATCGGAAGAAAGGGACACTTCAGAGGAACTAGACAAACCTTTGCATCTGCGCTGAAACCCTGAATGAACTTCATCTGGATCCATCCATTTAGGCCAATTAGTGGTATTAAAGCTAAGATGATGAGTGATAATTCCCAGTTAGATACAAAGGCAATGATTAAACCAGCAATCAAGGTTGCAGAGTTTTGCACAACCAACTGAAGTGCATCACCCACAAGTCCCCTGACTTTTGCTGCATCAGCTGATAGCCTTGCACCAATTGCTCCACTTGAATTCTCTGTGTGATCAAACCATTCAATCTCCATATTTACCACCTTCTCAAATGTCATCAGTCTGATCCTTCGGATCAATCTGCACCCAGCTATAGAAAAAAGGTATGAACTGACAGGAAGTGACAAGAAGTACACTGCACCAAACACCAAGAACATGGATGACCAGAACTGTGAATCCTTTCTTAGCAGATGCGGGGGCTCATAGAATGCTTTGATTACATTTGACAGGAGGATTGCAAAGATTGGGAAGATGACTCCACTAATGACTGAGGCAATGGAACCTAGTATGAGCACTGGAATCTCTGGCTTGTTCAGTGACGCAAGGCGACTGAGAGGTACTTCCTGTGGCATTTCATCACATATTTTCTTGGATGAACCATCCTGGATATCAATCCCCAGAGCCATACCGAATGGTACGGAAAATGAATGGTGGCTACTGTTGTCATGAGATGACCTCCGGCTAGCTGACTGATTTGATGACACTTGTTTGCCTGATCGAACTCCAGAATCTCCTTTCCGATCTGTCTTATCCTGACGGCTTGATTCCTGAAGCCGTATCAACTGGCTATAAGCTCCCGATGGATCCTTTAGAAGCTCGTGGTGTGGACCTGATCAAAAGGTAAAATGTTTAAGCAAAGATGCAATGTATCAGTTGAAGACTGACAATTGGTATTTTTATCGCTAACATTTGACAAACTTACCCTTTTCGACAAGTGAACCTTGATGAATGACAGCGATAGTATCAGCATTTCTAACAGTACTCAAACGGTGTGCAACTATGACAGTCGTCCTGTTTGTCATTATCCTATCAAGAGCCTCCTGCACAATCCTTTCAGATTCAGCGTCCAAAGCGCTTGTAGC
This sequence comes from Avena insularis, assembly GCA_023614405.1. NCBI lineage: Eukaryota > Viridiplantae > Streptophyta > Magnoliopsida > Poales > Poaceae > Avena > Avena insularis. Next base: position 117,971,362 of record CM042689.1, on the reverse strand, counting down.
TTCGTCCAATAGTAAGATTCTTGGATCTTTCAGAATTGCTCTTGCAATGGCAATTCTTTGTTTCTGCCCACCAGAAAGCTGTGTCCCATGCTCACCAACCGAAGTGTCCAAACCCTGTCAAATATGACCACAGATACATCAGTATACAATGTCCTACTATTTGACTACTAAAAAAGTAAATCTTTGCTTTCAGAGCATCCATCGGACCTGAGGCATTTTATCTATGAATTTGGAGGCGTTGGCAAGCTCAGATGCAGCTCTGATTTCTTGATCAGTAGCATTGTCTTTGCCATACGCTATGTTTTCCTTTATGCTAGCAGCAAAAAGGACTGGTTCTTGACTGACAAGTCCAATTTTACTTCTAATCCATCTAAGCTGGAACTCTTTGAGATTCACACCATCTATTAGAACATCACCAGCCTCAGGGTCGTAAAACCGTTCAATAAGGCTGATAACTGTTGATTTACCACTTCCACTCTGGCCAACCAAAGCAACTGTTGTGCCACTAGGTATGGTGAGGGAGAAACCTCTGAATATTTTCTCATCAGGCCTTGTTGGATAGGAGAAATAAACATCCCTAAACTCAACATCCCCTCGAATATCATCCAGCTTCCTTCCTGAGGTGTTGTACGCATCAATCTCTGGTGTCCTGCTGATTGTCTCAAACATCTTGTAAGCAGCGGCCTGCCCACCTGCAAATGCTTTTATGCTTGGTGACGCCTGACCTAGAGCTCTGGTAAATATGAAAATGAATATCAGGATCCGGAATTATCATTGCTGTGTTTAATTAGTTTAATCTAAAAACCATGTCTCATAGACAATGGTACAAATGGGGGAAATATACATTATTACTAATTTAATGAATTTATCAATTTTCTAATATATTTGACTTATATGCAGAATCATTCTGTAAGTGTATGAAGGTTTGTTACCAGTTCAGGCATTGGTGGAAGTTATATGGACATAGCTACTCTATTCATCTGTTGAACATAAAAGCCTATCGGTGTCTGCTGAACTTTCTGTTAGGAGTTAGGTACTATTGTACCACGAAACTTGAAGCCAAAGGGACATGAGTCTAATAAGTGGGAACACCAATCACTTGCTCATGAACCAGTCAATTGTCCAAATTCCATGAAGCAGTTTGCCAACCACAATAATGCGCTATCATTGTCAGAAAATGAGGCATGCAACCTATCTAATTTATGTGAAAATTGTGACCTAACAGGTCCAAATCATCATAAACAGGCCACTTTATCTGTTACAAAACCTGTTAGCTCCCCCAGTAGGAATCTGGAAGTGCAGATGAGATGAATGATGTAAATATTCTGCATAGTTAGTTTCATTATTTTTCAACTCGTGGTAGTTTAGGTAAAATACGTAAATGGCCAGGAACAAATAAAAGTCTTGACTGCAGGGCCCATGAAAGGCCTGTTCGGAACGCAGGAAACAGAAATTCAGATTTGAGGAAAAAACGCAAGAATTCATGTCATGGGTGAAATTATAACTGAAACAAAACAAATAGTCAAAGAGGGTGTGGAGTTATTAGAGTAGAAAGTGCAGGAATTTTGGAGGATAGATTAGATGACAATTTGACATTCAGAGGTATCGGAATATTCTAAAGAACGAGTGACGAAAAGGAATTTCGATGTTCCAAGCAAGCATTAAACCAGAAAACTGGCAAATAAAGTAAACACGGTTGATGATCTTGTTAACATTTCAGAACAGAGCTATTTGCTCTTGGAGTGGTAGGTTTAATCTATTCGAAGAGTGTAGCATAAAGGTTACTGCAAACATATGCAACAATATAAATATTAGAAGAACTTACAGGGAACCGGTTAGAACTGCAAAGATCACATTCATGACCTTAGCCCCGGTATAGCCCTTCTCCAGGATCAGCTTGGCTCCGTACCATATCCCCAAAGAATAGCCACAGAACAGGAGCACCATGACCGTGCCCATGCCAAGCCCGGCGGCAAGGCCCTCACGGACGCCTGATTTGTATGCACTTTTCAATGAATTGTTGTACCTCTCCACTGCCCGCTTCTCCCCAGTGAAAGACGCAACCTGCAGTCCATGCTATCTTAGTGCGCACTTCAACTCTGATACAAAATTTGTGTGTTATTTCCATGTGTGCTTACTGTTCTGATGGACCCGATGGTTTGCTCCACCACCACAGATGACTCTGCGTAAGCCGCCTGCCCGAGGGACGCCATCTTTGCGACGACGTTGGACATGACTGCTCCTGCTATGACGAGTGGGGGGATGGTTGCCATCATGACTAGGGTGAGAAGCCAGCCTTGCGCGAAGGCAACAATGAAGCCTCCGAAGAATGTCACCACTAGCTGAATGAACTTTCCAACCTGCAGTACAGAAGTCACATGACACGCAAGTGTTAAAATTTCACCAAAAGCACAGAACGGAGAGACGACGATCCACTTTCAGTGTCGGTCCCTCGTGGTGGTTGTGATGAGCTGTGTGCTGTGTGTGTGACCTTTTCTCCCATGGCATCTTGGATCAGCACTGTATCGCCGGACATCCTCCCCACGACCTCGCCGGTGTTGGTGTACTTATCGAAGAAGGCGATCTCCTGCCTGAGGATGGTCTTGAGGTAGAGGTTCCGTATCCGCGCCGCCTGTCGCTCTCCGGTGATCATCCAGCAGGTCACCTCTGCCCAGACAGAAAATCAACAACATTAGTTAGTTTGTGGGAATCGAAGAAGAGCATCTCTAAACTCTGTTTGCTCAGAGTGGGTGCCTTTAGAGAGTGCGGGTACTTACGGACAAAGGACACAACGGCGGAGCCGAAGGCGAGGTAGATGAAATCGAGCGACACCATGGAGACCCGGTTAACGACTTGGTGGATGCTGAGCGCGCCGCCAAAAGCGTCGATGAGGTTGCCGAAGAGCACGGTCATGAAGGGCATCGCCGCGCCGTTGGCCACGGCGCCGAGCGCTCCAAGCAGCATGAGCGCCGCGTCGGTCCTGTCCGCAAAGGCGAAGAGCCTGTGGAAGGGCACCCGGGACATGGAGCCGGCCGGCGTCTTGTTCCCATTGTCCGTTGTCGAAGTCGACGCGCCAGCCGTGCCGGCTGAAACCGGCAGAGGCGACGACTCATTCTCCTCGGCAGCTTTCCAGGACTCCGGCATGGCCAAGATCTGTAGCTAGTAGTATTATCCTTCTCCTCCACTAGACTGGGCTACAAGAATTAAGTGCGGTGCTTAATCCTTCCTAGCTCCTGCATACCAGCACCTGCCATGAGCCAATAATTGCACATCAATCCAGCGCCCGAGGGGAGAGGTTAGAAAGCAACCAAGAAGCAAAACGTACATATAAACACAGAAGCAGCGGCGGCAACAATAACAAGCTAGCAAATCTGAATCTAAAGCGAGCGATCGGAGCAGAGCTGCAGATCGAGAAACGACGAGCTGCTGCCGCCGCCGCGCAGAGGGAGAAGGATTTATAAGAGGCAATAAGATAAGAGCGGAGTGGAGCTAGCTGGAGAAGGAACAACAACACACCGAGCGGAAGGTTGGCAGCTTTCGCATTCGCCGCCGCACCGAGAGAGACGCAGACGTAGACGCACGCCAGCCACTACAGAGCAGAGCAGGCAGAGGGGAAAGGAAGAATGGGGGGAAAGCTTTGGAGAGAGAGAGTGTGTGTGTGAGCGAGGCGGAAGGAGCTGGGCAACAACCCTCGCTCCGTGGTTGGCTAGTTGGCTACTCGTACTACCAGAGCATCACCACGCCGAAATCTAAATTTTTTTTGGCCGGACGAAACGATGTTTTTGGCTCGAGAACAGAATCCAGGCCAAAATCCGTCTTTTTTTTTACTGGACAAAACGCGTTTTCGGCCTGGAGGCCGAGCTTCTTACTCGCGTTTCCGGGCCGAGTTCCCAGATTCGGCGAAATCTAGTTAAACACGGTAAAATTGGGGCGAATATAGACGGATTTCATTAACTAAGCCAAGGACGCACATATTACACCGAATTTAATAACAAGGAAAAGGCCGCCGCTGTCGTGGTCGACGCTGGACGCCGCATCTACAGGCCGAGGCCGGGGTGGTTGCCGGCTTGGATGTGCTCCATGACGCTGACGAGAGTTCGCTGAACGCCCACCAATGCCGAAAAAGCCACATTGTGACGCTGGGCGGCGAAGCCCAAGCCCGTCGATGCATGTGTCGGGCGAGTTTCTTGAGGCGTCTGTCGGCAAAGAACTGCCTCTAGAAGACCAGGTTGCTAGGATCCTCGGCGTGATCCGGGTCTTGATGGCGGCGATAGCCGCCTGGATCTCTCCGGCGAGGTCCTCGCTGGCCGGCACCGGCGGAATAGGGATCCCGCCAACGCTGAGTTGCCAGGCGAAGGGGAGACGAGTGTCCGGCGGCGCCGTATAGCCCGCCTTGTGGAGCAGCCAGGCTTTCCACGGTTGCATCGTGCGTCGGCAGGGAAATCTCTCGATCATGGCTTTTTGGCGGAGTTGAGAAGGAAGAAAGGTGAGAGCGTCCGGAGTTCGCCGGAGTTAGGAGTGGTGTGAGAGACTGTGAAGGGAGACGGCGAGATGTACGCCTTTTATAGGCCGAGTTCGGCGGCGAGGGCAGAGGGTGTAGCGGCGAGGACGGGAAAAGGAAAAGGGCGGGAAGGATAACGACGACTCGGCTTCTGTCGCTGAGAGGCTGGTCCACTCGGCCAAATTGCTGTGTCCGGCGTTTGCAGGGCGTATCCGAGATCCTGGGTATGACCTGGGTAGTCCGGACCAAAGTTGGCCCAAATTCAGACGAAAAAAGATTCTTGATACACGACTGAACCGTTTTTTGTGTTCGGACCTAAATTTAGCCTCCGGATCGGCGTCAAGTGAAAATACACTTAGTACCCACCACAAAGGGAGTAAAGCTAGCACGAGGCAATGGCACCGCGGTGGTATCCACAAAGAGCATAAAAAATGTGGAGACTCGGGCGCACCATGTCGACGGAGATGGCATCGGCAGCAGCACGGGAATACAATGGGTATCTGTCCAGTAGTGCCCTCCAGCCGGTAGTTATGATTATGGATCCGCTCTGGGCTCTGGCCGCTGCATAATAAATTTGTAGATATGGGGCTATTTTTTCTCCACAGGTGCTGTTACCGCTGTCTTAAAATGGACGTGTGTACGATGAGAGTTGATCCGAAACTTGAGTAATTGTTGGACTGTGAATAAGCGTGACAAGTACTCCCTTCGTTTTAAAATATAAAATGTTTTAGCTTTATGAAGCAAATGTATCTAAACTTTTTTTAGGGTGAATCTACGCATTAAAAGAAGTCTAGATTTATTTTCTCCACAATCCTAAAACATCTTATATTTTAAAACGGAGGGAGTACATGTAAAGCATGGAGGGGTATTTAGCAGGGATACACGATCTAGTTCTAGCATGTGTAATTGGATCGGGCAATCTGAGTGGCTTGCCCATTAAGTCTTCTTCTATAGTACTTCTTTTTTTCTAGAAATAAATGATTTAGATTTATCTAGATATGAATCTAAACATGTTTTAGAATGTAGATATATTTGAATTTAGTTAAAGACAAATTAGTTATTTTTTTGGACGTCTTAGAACTTCACCTATGTTTTTGGGTTCGACCTCATTTGCACATCCATTATGTTTCCCAAGGTACCCTGTTGATTCTTTGATCCAGCCGTACCACCGCAAGAATCCACCTCCATCTCACACACGATAAATACACACGTAGCCCCGTCTCAGGGTCAGATGTGCGTCATGTCGGCAACAGACACTCATATGGCTAGCTGGATCGACCATCGCACATCGATAGTAGGCCCGACCGATGCGTGAGTCTGCACGGGCACATGGTGGGAACAACGACGCCACGAGACAACCAATCTTCTTGTGGACCCCTATCTTCAGGACGCACATTTCCACGCGGGTCAAAGCAAGGACGCATAGATAATGAACCACTTGGATTAGAGCATCTCCACCGGCCGATGTCCCTAGGAGCAACTATATCCAGACTTCTCTTCGAAATAGGCATTTCGCTCCGCTTTATAAATACAGACAAATACATATGAGGTATGACTAAGTCATCGGACCAGACGTCAAAAGAAAAAATAAAATGATAGTCTGTTGGGGCCACAACACAACAAGCCCATGGCACCAAGAAAAAAAAAAGAAACTACGTCGTCAAATAAATATCCTCCCAATCGTCTTCCCTGGAGCCAAAATTTTGCCGGCACTCCCAAGCTGAACATGGCATGTTGGGGTCGCCTGAGGGTGCATACACCCCCAAATTTTGCTAGACTGGTGGCCTCGCCCTGTCATTGAGTCAAACCGCGCCGTCCTCATCCTCATGTTTTTCGCGTCGTATTAATGGACAACGCAGATCAGCTTCGTAGGTGAGCCACGTGTCCAATCGCCTGAAACCACCACCTGTATCCCACCGGAGAGTAATGGTCGAGCGATATCCTGACGACCAGGTGGTGACCAGCGGATTCAGCCGCCGTTGGCAGCTGGCTTCAGGAGTGGGAGGTGTGCCTCCTCTACCAGGCCGACTACTAGACGCCGTCGGAGTTTTGGTGCCCGCCGACTTGGAAGCTCAGCTTCGGTAGTGTGCTGGTGCCACCCTCCCCGTCGACCACGATCTGCTTGGCCGCATCCAGGAGGTGTACTAGGGAGAGCTCACCGACGAGCAGAGCACCGACCTGTAACACCCTGGCCTCTTCGGACCAACGACTATCACTCCTGGCAGCTCAATAGGATCTCTAGACTATCCCCACACATCAACACTAGTCTTTTCTGCGCACTTTGTCCTCACTCATGCGCACCCGGTACCCACTTCCCGGTCGGTCACCCATCCTAAAAATTCTCTAGTCCAAGAACGCTTAACCTTAGATTTTTTTTCGAATGAGCTTTCGGAAAAGAAGTTGCAACTTGTTGGTATGGATATACTATCAATCCTATTAAGTCATGCGCCAGGGTCTCACATACACCCACCCTTAGAAGATCGACGCCCTCGTCGATCAACCACAAGCCAGGAACGTCCCCTCTTGGCATACGTCTGTGCGTCCAGTGCCGGCACATGTGCCCTACCATGTCCACTTCAGGTCACACGCGCCATGCTTCACATGTCCGCCACTGACCCGCACACGCCCGTGTAACCGTGAGGGTCGGCTCTGATACCACTTGTAACACCCTGGCCTCTCCGGACCAGCGGCTATCACTCCTGGCAGCTCAATAGGATCTCTAGACTATCCCCACACACCAACACTAGTCTTTTCTGCGCACTTTGTCCTCACTCATACACATCCGGTACCCACTTCCCGGTCGGTCACCCATCCTAGAATTTCTCTAGGCCAAACACGCTTAACCTTAGAGTTCTTTTAGAATGAGCTTCCGGAAAAGAAGTTGCAACTTGTTGGTATGGGTATACTATCAATCCTATCAAGCAATGCGCCAGGGTCTCACACGACCCGGGCTAGGACACCGGCAACCTACAATCGTGGATCTCCTACTTCACCTAATGGCGAGCCCCAAGAGCTCACCGCCTATGAAGGAGGAGGCCCCCGGCCGGCGAGGGGAAACTCTATCGTCCGGACTCTACGGTGGGGGCGCACCCTCGAGGCCATCCTAGCCCAAATCAAGGCCTCGCCTATCCGCCGCATCCACCGTTGATATCACGCCGTTGAGAATGTAGGGGTTCGTAGCATGGAAAACAAAAAATTCTATCGCATGAACACACACAAGCCAAGATCAAATCTACGAGATCGGTGCAACGAGTTCATAGAGTACTAAACTTCAAAGATCCAAAGCGTTTAACGAGATCGGATTGGTTGATGTAGTCGTTCACTTGCAGATCTCAAGATCACGAAGACGATACTTCCGACGCCATGTTCCGGCAGCGCTTCCACAGTCGGTCACACGTTTGGTACTCGATGAAGACCTTCTTCTCCCTTGTTCCAGCAGGCAGCGGAGGTTATAGATCTCCTAGCGATTCTAGCAGCACGACATGGTGGTGGTGGATGTGGAGGAGTAGATCCTACAGGGCTTCGCCTAAGCCGGAGCAGGTTTGGTGGATTAGAGAGGGCCTCTGACATGGATATGCCCTACAGGTACCTAACATTGGCCTATCCGGTCCAGCCCAGTGAAGGCCCACACGAAGACTTGCTGCTAATGTGAATCCTAGGGGAACTCCAGATGGCCCAAGCCCGGTAGAAGTTCAAATCCTTGGAGAACATGGCCAAACTATAGACAGAATATTCAAGGGTGACACCCTAACTTGTAACCGACTCAACCTACCCGAGACCTGGCCTTCCCATATAAAGGCCAGGAGGGCACGACGAGGAGGATCTCCCCCAACTCATACACACACGTCACGCCATATTGCATCTGCGCACCCCCTGTAACCTTTGGTTCCACCATCAATCAAGAATGCAAGCGGGAGTAGGTTTTTCCCTCAGGGGCCCGAACACAGGTAAACCTCGTGTCCCCTCAGGTGTTCATTAACCGTCTCGCGATCTCTAGCATCCTCATATTCTCCAAACCCAAGTCCATAACAATGGCCATTGATGAGTCGAACCCTCGTCAATTGGCACCGTCTGTGGGAACTGGGGACGCTGATCGTGCGATTGTGATGGTTCCATCCGCTGCGATATTCGATTCCTCGTCAACAGAGAATCACCTCCTCTTCGGTGCCCCTGATTTCACTGCCCACTCCTCGGCCACTCGCAAGGATTTCGATTCTGCAGGAGACGGAGTCGAGATGCTTTTCAGGAGCTACTGCTTCCAGGTGGACAAGATCAGCACCCTACGCCTCCTAGAGCGGGTGCCACCTCCATCAATCAGGCCCACCTCATGGGTGCCACCAATCGGTGCCCCGCGCACACCATCGCTGGCAAGCGATTCGGATGACAGCGGCAGCTGCAACTTCGACCTCTACGACCCTCCTACGAAGGAAGGAACCTACGGTTCCAGATCTGAAAGTTGTGGGAGTAACGATCTCCTCCATCGCCACATGTGCACAGCCATCCACAATGGCAACGTCGACGATGGCGCCGATCCACCAAATCCCCCTCCCAACCCGCAGGCTGGGAACGGAGGAAACAGACCACCCCTGCCCAATCCTAACAGGAATAGGGCACCCGACAATACTGAGGGTATCAACCATGTTCGCAACGAGATCAACCTCAACAACAACGAGTGGGAGTGGGTGCATGAAGCTGTGCGAGGCACCAATCCTCTGCCAATCGACGCCCCTCACGACATGCTGATGGGTTACCACTGGCTCCTCATCGAGGAGCACAATCGACAAATCAAGCAGCAACACGAGCTCGAGCAGCGCAGGCGAGCGGCTAACGAGTCGAGCATGCGGCGAGTTGCGCTCTCCTCCGCTGGTGGCTATTCCTTGAAGGGCTACAAAGGCCGCAAGTATCGCTCCCGCATGGAGCACATGGATCCCGCCACACGACGCGAGGCCACCAAGGCACTCGACATGTCCTTCATGATGATGGACTCGCGGGACAATATCATGCCCAAAACGCCGCAGGCTGCGGCCATGGCAGCCACCACCTACTTGGAATCAAACCCGCCACCAGCGGGGGACCAACGGTACGCAATCCACAAATCTGCGATTGCAAGTCTCAGACTTATGGAAACGTGCTCCACGACGAAGCAGCCATGGAGCCAAAGAAAAAGGTCGTGGTAAAGTTCACTCGAAGCCACACACACACCCTCATCCGACAAGGAAGAGCATGACTTGCCGCGGCACCGCCGCAGCCCATGGCACAGGAGCCATAAGTACGATGCTCGTAGAGAGCTCGCGTAGTGCAAGATTGACAAGTCACGCGCAAACCGCGTGTTCTCCATGGAGTCCGAGGACGAGGATGGAGTTGTGTGGCGCCAGGTGCTTCAGCAGGGCCGTACGGCAATCACGGATGCCTAAGGGCTTCAAACTCCCTTCGGACAACCCAAAACTCGATAGCACGCAGGAGCTGAAGATCTGGCTTGACGACCATCTGTCGTCAGTCAAGCTCCATGGAGGGAGTAAAAACAGCCATGAAATTCCTTCAGCTATAGCTGACGGGTGCAACCAGCGCCTGGCTCAACAACATCCCTTCTGGATCCATCCGCAACTGGGAAGAGCTAGCATACTGCTTCATCTGCAACTACAAAGGCACCAGCAAAAGACCGGCTTCAATCGAGGATCTACGTGCCTGTTGCCAGCGGTCCAACAAGTCTATCCGCTCGTACATTTTGCACTGGCCCATCATAAAAAACTCCACCGTAAAAATCTCGAAGGAAAGGGCAATCGACGCCTTCAATGATGGCGTAAGACGCCGCAAATTCAAAGAGGAGCTCGGGCATGTCAAGCCCGAAACTGCCAGCTAAAGGCCCCATTGAAACTCATGCTCCAGCGCCCCGATCAACATGTTCATCATATCAATCATATGACTCATGCTTTACCTTTCGTTATTTTGTGTTCCGAGACCATGTCTGTACATGCTAGGCTCGTTAAGGTTAACCTTAGTATCCGCATGAGCAAATATGGCTTGATCCCGTTGTATGCACATGATCTATCACACCCGATGATCGCGTGGTGCTTCGAAACGACGAGTCTTAGCAACGGTGCCTACTAAGGACGAACAATTTATTACTTGATATTTAGTGAGAGGGATCATCTGATAATGCTACCGTTGCAATCTAAGCAATATAAGATGCATAAAAAGGATTAATATCATATGTAATTTATAATATGTGATATGATATGGACTTTCTTCTTGTGCCTTCGATCTCCATATCCAAGCACGAACATGATCTCCATCATCACCGGCGTGGCATCAAGGTTAATGGCATCGCTTCATGGTTGTCCTCCACCAACAACAACTATTACAACTACTTTGATGAATATACACGCATGTCTTAAACGGAATTTAAAGACAACCATAAGGCTCATGTCGGTTTCCAACTTACGATAAGGATCATTGCATAGATCATATATAATCACAATCATGGCCATATCACATCACAACATAAGCCCTGCAAAAACAAGTTAGACGCCTCTAATCTTCTTTGCATGTTTTACGTGGCTGGGGCTTTCGCATAAGAACCGTTCCAACTTACGAACATGAACCACAACGTTGATACAAGTATTTTCAAGTGGCCGTTGTAAATTGAATCTTCACTATGGTGGGAGAGACGGACACCCGCAAAGCCACTTGTGCAATGTAAGTTGCACGTTGAGCGTGGAGCAAGTCTCATGTATGATGACATGTAAGGTTAGTCCGGGCCACTTCAGTACACCATCCTGCAAGATGCAAAGTACACAAGAAGCAATCGACAAAAAGCATCAACGCCCATAATAACCATTGTGTTCTACTCGTGCAACAGATCTACGCATAGACACGACTCTAATACCACTGTAGGGGTTCGTAGCATTGAAACAAAAAAATTCTATCGCATGAACACACACAAGCCAAGATCTAATCTACGAGATCGATGCAACGAGTTCAAATAGTACTAACCATTGAAGATCCAAAGCATTTAACGACATCGGATTCTCGTGGTTGATGTAGCCGTTCACTTGCCGATCTCAAGATCGCAAAGACGATCCTTCCGGCACCACGTTCTGGCAGTGCTTCCGCAGTCGATCACACGTTCGGTACTCGATGAAGACCTTCCTCTCCCTTGTTCCAGCAGGTAGCGGAGGTTTTATATCTCCTCACGATTCCAGCAGCACGACGGTGTGGTTGTGGAAGTGGAGGAGTAGATCCTGTAGGGATTCGCCTAAGCCGGAGCAGGTATGGTGGATTAGAGAGGGCCTCAACGGCTATGGTTCAGACACCGAGGGGAGGAGGGGCCGACACACTAGGAGGTCTAGGCAGCGGTGGCTTGGAAGGGATCTAGGGCGCCGGCAGCCTAGGGTTTGGGGTGAGGGCCAAGGGGGCGCCTCACCCCTTGCTTATATGGGGGGACATGCGGCAAGGGGGAGGCCGAGTCCTCCCCCAACTCCCTTGTGGCCGCTGGCTTGGGGAATTACACGGCTCAGTCGATTGCAGAGCTTCGTTGGGAGACCCCAAGAGCAAGGTGTGATGAGCACAGCAGCAAGTCTTCCCTCTGTTATGAAACCAAGATTATCGAACCAGTAGGAGCAAGGAAACAACTCCAAGGTGTTTCTAACAACTTGGAATCCTACACAACACAAACTCAAGACTTTGCCCCAACTTACAGTGAGGTTTTCAATCTCACTTGTTTGCTGAAAAAAAAGGATTAAACGTATAGTGTGGAAGGTAATAGTTTCTTGTACAAAGTAAACGGTAACAGTAGATGATGTAATAATGGTAAAGATTGGACCGGGGCCCACAATTCACTAGAGGTTCTCTCCTTAAGATAGATAACATGCTGGGTGAACAAATTACAGCGGGGCAATTGACAGGATTGAGCAAGCATAACAATGCAAATACTAGACATCATGATTCCTATGAGATTTGATTGGACATTACAACAATATACATAGATCATCATCCAACTGCATCTATGACTAATAATCCACCTTCAGGTTATCATCCGAACTCCCTTCAGTATTAAGTTGCAAGCAACGGATAATTGCATTAAGCAATGTGTGTAAAGTAAACAATACAATTGTTCCATGAATAAAAGATTGTTGTTTTCTCCCTAGTAGCAACAACACATCTACAACCTTAGAGATTCCTGTCACTTCCCTAGATTACTAGAGGCATGAACCTACTATCGAGCATAAATACTCCCTCTTGGAGTCACAAGCATCTACTTGGCCAAGATAGCTACTAGCAACGGAGAGCATGCAACATCACAAACAAAACAAACATGATATAATCAATAATCAATATGACATGATAGAATCAATAATCAATATGACATAGTATCTCAATATCCATCGGATCCCCACAAACACAACATGTATGATTACAAATAGATGATCTTGCGCATGAACGGAGCTCACAATATCTAAACATGATAGCACAAAGGAGGAGAAACAACCATCTAGCTACTGTATGGATCCATAGTCCAAGGGTGAACTACTCACACAACATACCGGAGGCTGGCATGGTGATGAAGAAGGCCTTCGGGATGATCTCTCCCCTTCGGCAGGTGCCGGGAAGATCTTCAGACCCCCTGATCTAGGGACGATGGTGGCGTCGACTACAGAATGTTTCGTGGAGATCTGATAGGGTGCTTAGGGTTTCTGCATCGGGGGGCTTTTATAGGCAAAGAGGCGAGGCAAGAGGCCAGCCAGGGGGCCCACACCATAGGGTGGCGCGCCCTAGGGTGGACCCGCGCGGCCCTAGGTTGTGGCCGCCATGTGGCCCCCCTTCGGCTTCCCTTCGGTCTCTGTGTTTGCTCCGATAAAATATTGACTTTGGCTTTTGTCCCGTCCAATTCCGAGAATATTTCCTTACTAGCTTTTATGAAACCAAAAACAATAGAAAATAGGCAACTGGCACCACGGCATCTTGTTAATAGGTTAGTCCCAGAAAATGTATAAAAAAACCTCAAAGTGTAGACAAAGCATAACAAAGTAGATACTAAACAAGCATGGAACATCAAAAATTATAGATATATTTATGGCGTATCAAGCATCCCCAAGGTTAACTCCTGCTCGTCCTTGAGTAGATAAGTGATAAAAAGAATAATTTGTGAGGTGACATGCATCATCACAATCTTGATCAAACCATTTCCAAAGCATTGAAAGCTGGGATCAAAGTACTCTAAACATGAGCATGAAAGATGTAGTTCTAACAATAAGACAAAGCAACTATGTTGCAACATGAAAGGATACAAACAAAGATCATGAATAACAATGCATTGAAATACGTTTGTTTGTTTCACATATAGAAAACATAGCATAGTGGTATTCAGCTTGTCCCTCATGGTGTAGCAAAACATAAATGCATAAGACACCTTCAAAGTTCATAAGGGTGACTGGATACAAATAGTTCAAGAACAAGAAATATCAACATTATGAATCAATCAATATGTTTTGGGACAATGCACATAGAATTAAGAATGACAACTATGCTCTCCTAGTTGGTGCATAAAGATATAAGGTGGAGACTCAATATAAAAGTAAGAAGAAAGTCCCTTCATAAAGGGAAGCAGGAATTTCAAGTTTCATAAAGAGCTTCCAAAAATTATGGTACTTATTATATTTCATCTCTCATTGCCCCTATCATAAGTATCTTGAAGTGATTAATATTAAAGTGAACAAAATATGGAGTATATGCTTGACAAATCATAAGTTGGCAATCTCATGTCCCTTGAGTATGAGGGTCGTTCCTCATGCTACTCAACTTTAGTCACAAGCAAGTTCTTGTCATTGTAAGTATATGTGTATCATAGAGAACCGCCAACGTGTACCCCTTGCCCCATGACACAGGAGCTATCCCATATCAAAATGACAAGGCAACAAACAGTGACCATCTAAGCAATTCTTTTATTTACCATGAGCATGGTGCATATATATTTTTTCTTTTTTCTCTGTTTTTTTCTATTTTTTTAGGATGCTTCATGGATTTCTCACTATGGTGAAGCTGCAAGTTTCCACCATGATTAGGCATGGCTTAGGCTAGCGGCCTAGGGTTTCTATAACACATATATAATACTCCATGAACTTACAGGCTTCCCTTTTATTTCACACCGCCGATATCCATAAATAAAAGATCACGATATCAACTGGGTAGATATTTATAGGTGTTGAAAGTGTTCCCTGTGATAGCACGGTTCTGCTAATTCCCAACTTATAACTGTAATCATATACAACATAGATGACACAATGGTTCAAGTTTATTATGGGCAAGAAAAATAAAGTGTGCCATCAAGTTTGTGAGAGCTTTAATCACTAATTTTCACGTAACAAGTTTAATTTGGAAGATAGATAAAACAAGAATATACCTAGAATGGTGTAACACACCATGCATAGGAATTTATAGTGGACTCTTTGGAATAACTTGGTTTCTTGGGAGTTGGATGCATGAGTAGATCTTACTCAATACAATTGGAGGCTAGCAAAAGACTGGGAGCGACCAACTAAGAGAGCAATAATGGCCATAATCATGCAGAGCACAAAACATTATCAATAAAAGAATAAAGTGGTACCACAAGTCAAAAACTAAATGATCATAGAGGCTAAGGTGATTGGTTCATAGTCATAACATGGTGTGAGCATGTGCCAAGTTAACCCACACTAAACATCAAAAGAGAATACCACAATATTATGCTTTTGTATACTAAAACAACGCATGATTCTTTCAAGGCACATTAAGCAATCTCAATTGTTTGGAACAAGTTATGATACAACAATAATCACTTAGCATAAGGTCAAAACAACATCTAGCATGACATGATGAAGTCTAAGCCACAGTCAAAATAAGCTCCCTTTTGTACCACTTAAGCATGAAACTTTCTACTCTTTTCCAACACCAATCAACTTATTTGAAACAACATAGCGAATGCGGGGGGGGGGGGGGGTACAACTACTTTATTCAAGCAAACCAAACAAAAAAACCAAAAATGAAAACTAAGGCACTCCAAGAACAACACAATAAGGCATGAAACAATAAAAATAAAGTGTCTAGAAAGAGACCTGAGATTTTTATTGATGAAGAAGGGGATGCCTTGGGCATCCCCAAGCTTTGATGCTTGTACCTCTTGAATATTTCTTGGGGTGACACGGGGTGGCATCCCCAATCTTGAGCTTTTGTCCATTCATCTCATCACATCATTCTTCCCCTACACTTGAAAATTTCCTTCATACAAAACTTCACACAATCTTCATTAGCAACATTAGTGCATTCAAAAGAAAAGGCCTTTGGTTTAGTTTCAACACAAGTAAAACCTTTATTAAAACACAAGCTACTGTAGCAATTCCTTTAAAAAGCTCAAGTGATCAAGAATAACTCAAAAAGAAACCGATTAAGAGGCAAATATAAATAATGGCAGAAATCTTTCAAAACATACCATTAGGTAAAAACCATTTTTTCAAAGACTTTCTGTTGCTGAAATCGAAAAGTGTTGAACTAACGAAAGTGAGATAACAACCTGGAGCATTTACTCAGAAAATTACAGCTCAATCCGACATATAGGGATTTTTCATGATTTTTTACAGTGAATCACAAAAATCTGTTTGGGGACAGCAACTTCCCCAAATCTTACTTCTCTCTCAATAGAGGTTATTCTTGGCAAAAAACCACACAAAAAGGATAAGGAGAGGTTATTACAGAAGTAGTAACTTCCAATACTCAAATAAAACTATTGGGTTATCTCCCAAGAAGTACTTTTCTTTAACGCCTTTAAGTTAGGCATAGGAAGATGCTCACATAAGAAATATGAATTGAAGTAAAAGAGAGCATCAAGAAGCAAATTCAAAACACACTTAAGTCTAACCCACTTCCTATGCATAGGAATATTGTAAGAAAATAAATCAAAGAAGCACATAGTAACAATAATGGGTAGATAAAACAAGAGCAATTTCAAAACTTTCAGCACATAGAGAGGTGTTTCAGTACCATGAAAACTTTTACAACCATATTTTCCTCTCTCATAATAATTTTCAGTAGCCTCATGAATAAACTCAACAATATACTATCACATAAAGTATGCTTTTCATGATCTACAAGAACATAATTTTTATCAAGCTCAAAAAAGTGGGATTAAAACCTTCAAACCCACTTTTAACAACTTTATAACAAGATGACTGATCATTCTCAAGAGTTATGGGGTTCCAAGATAAAGTCAAGACCTCTCCAATCTCATTTTCAATAGTACTACTATTAATATTATCAACCAATATTGGACCATCATCTAGAGCTTTATCATAAACATTTTCTAAACAAAACTCTTTAGTACCATGCATTTCGAAGCTAGGCACAAATAAAGGATTATCATAGATAGCAGGAGCATAACTATTATCACAAGTTTTACCCATAGCAGATATTTCAAAATAATCCACAGGAACATAACATTCATCGTCATTTGGTAAGCATGGGGGACAATCAAATAATGTAAGTGATAAAGAGTTACTATCATTAGAAGGTAGGCATGGGTAGCTAATCCATTCTTCCTCCTTTTGTTCATCACTCTCGTCCTCTTTTTCATCTAATGAGCTTCCCATTTCAGCAATTTCTTCTTCCATAAGCTCCTGCAAGGCATTAGTCTCTTATGTTTGTGGAAAGCATCTATTAATATATTCAAGAATGTACCCATTTTCTTCCTTGTAATTATCAAAGCAAAATTTAAGTATATCATAAACCTCATATTTATAAGGTGAATCATTAGTATTTTCAAGCAAACTAGCAAGTTCGAATGCACCCTTCCAAGCAATAAATTCTTCAATTTGTTCCACATCATAAAAGTCATAATTTACTTTAACATAAGAAGAAAAGGGAGGTGTTTATACCTCCTACAACAACAAGATTTATCAAAGCAGTAAGTAACATTATAAGTAGAGCACACGTTTCTAGCAATGGTATTCAATTTATCAATTTGTTCCCATAAGTGTTTCCCTTTTTGTGACAAGCGGTGTTACTTATAATAATACTTTTGTTCTTCCGTGAACCCACCTTGCCAATAAGAACTAGTTTCAAAGAAACCAACCATTGATAAAAAGCATGAAAAAGAAGGCAAAAACAGACCAACAACTATAGTAGGAAATAATTTTTTTGTGTTTTTGAAAGAAGGAAACAAGAAAAACAAAGCAAAATAAACTAAGCAAAACAAAAACAAAGTAAAGAGAATGGTTGTGAGAGACTCCCCTTGCGAGAATCTTCTTTCTCCCTGAAAGGCGAATGACGAGGAGGAAGAGATTGAAGTTGTCCTTAACTCCCCGGCAACGACGCCAGAAAATCTTAACGTGGCCCATTCGATTGCAGAGCTTCGTTGGGAGACCCCAAGAGAAAGGTGTGATGAGCACAGCAGCAAGTCTTCCCTCAATTATGAAACCAAGGTTATCGAACCAGTAGGAGCAAGGAAACAACTCCAAGGTGTTGCTAACAACTTGGAATCCTGCAGAACACAAACTCAAGACTTTTCCCCAACTTACAGTGAGGTTGTCAATCTCACTGGTTTGCTGAAAACAAAGGATTAAACGTATATTGTGGAAGGTAATAGTTGCTTGTAGAAAGTAAAATCAGTAACAGTAGATGATGTAACAATGGTAAAGATTGGACCGGGGTCCACAGTTCACTAGAGGTGCACTCCTTAAGATACATAACATGCTGGGTGAACAAATTACAACGGGGAAATTGACAGGATTGAGCAAGCATAATAATGCAAATACTAGACATCATGATTCCTATGAGATTTGATTGGGCATTACAATAATATACATAGACCGTCATCCAACTGCATCTATGACTAATAATCCACCTTTAGGTTATCATCTGACCCCCTCCAGTATTAAGTTGCAAGCAACTTATAATTGCATTAAGCAATGTGTGTAAAGTAAACAATACAATTGTTCCATGAACAAAAGATTGTTGTTTTCTCCCTAGTAGCAACAACACATCTACAACCTTAGAGATTCCTGTCACTTCCCCAGATTACTAGAGGCATGAACCTACTATTGAGCATAAATACTCCCTCTTGGAGTAACAAGCATCTACTTGGACAAGATAGCTACTAGAAATGGAGAGCATGCAAGATCACAAAAAACACATACATGATAGAATCAATAATCAATATGAAATGATAGAATCGGTAATCAATCTGACATAGTATCTCAATATCCATCGGATCCCCCACAACATGTATGATTACAAATAGATGATCTTGATCATGAACGAAGCTCACAAGATCTAAACATGATAGCACAAAGGAGGAGAAACAACCATCTATCTACTGTATGGACCCATAGTCCAAGGGTGAACTACTCACACATCATACCAGAGGCTGGCATGGTGATAAAGAAGGCCTTCGGGAGGATATCTCCCCTCCGACAGGGTGCCAAGAAGAGCTTCATACCTCCCCGATCTAGGGATGATGGTGGCGGTGGCTACAGACTGTTTCATGGAGATCTGATCGGGTTCTTAGGGTTTCTACAACGGGGGGATTTTATAGGCGAAGAGGCGAGAAAAGAGGGCGGCCAGGGGGCCCACACCATAGGGCGGCGCGCCCTAGGGTGGACCCGCACGACCCTAGGGTGTGGCCATCATGTGGCCCTTGTTTGGCTACCCTTCAGTCTGTGTGTTTGTTCCGGTAAAATATTGACTTTGGCTTTTGTCCCGTCCAATTCCGAGAATATTTCCTTACTAGATTTTCTGAAACCAAAAACAGCAGAAAACAGGCAACTGGCACTGCGGCATCTTGTTAATAGGTTAGTCCTAGAAAATGTATAAAAAACCCTCAAAGTGTAGACAAAGCATAACAAAGTAGATACTAAACAATCATGGAACATCAAAAATTGTAGATATGTTTACAACGTATTAGGGAGAGCGAGGGAAACCTCTCCCTTGTGGGTTTCCTTTCCCTCCTCCACTAGGACTTTGACTTTCCAAATTGGGATTTGACTTTTTAAATTAGAGTTTGACTATTCAAACTAGAGTTTGTTTCTTACTTCCTAGTCTTGGCCGAATTGACCTAGGACACCATGCCGCATGCCCCACTAGGGAATGGCGTATCCATGTGTCCCCCTCCGGGGTGGTGGACCTTCGAGAACCTTCTACAAGATTCCTTTGAAAACACCAAAAACATTTCCGAACCCCGGAATTTGACTTTCCTTATATGAATCTTATTCTACGGACCATTCCGGATCTCCTCGTGATGTCCTGGATCCAATCCAAGACTCCGAACAACATTCGCTCTCCAACTAATATTCTATATCTACAAAACAACATTGAATCCTTAAGTGTGTCTTCCTATGGTTCATGAATTATGCAGACATGATCGTGACACTTCTCCGATCAATAACCAATAGAGGAATCTAGAAATTCATATGGCTCCCACATATTTCTATGATTACTTCATGATTGAATGAACCATTTACATACGATACTAATTCCCTTTGTCGTGCGATACTTTAGTTATCTGAGGTTTGATTGTCGGTATGATACGTCGTAAACGTATCTATAATTTTTGATGTTTCATGCTTGTTTAGTATCTACTTTGCTTTCCTTTGTCTACACTTTGAGGTATTTTTATATGTTTTCTGGGACTAACCTATTAACAAGATGCCATAGTGCCAGTTGCCTGTTTTCTTCTATTTTTGGTTCCAGAAAAGGCGGAAAAATCAATATTCTCAGAATTGGACGGGACAAAAGCCAAAGTCAATATTTTATCGTGGGGAACACGGAGCCAAAATACAAGAAAGAGGGGAGCCACCACTAGGCCACACCCCCTGGCCGCGCGGCCAGCCCTGGCCCGCGCCTGGGGGGGTGCGGCCACCCTGGGTGCCCCTGCCTCGCCTCTTCGCCTATAAGAAGCCCCTGATACCAAAACCCTAAGTACCCGATCAATCTTCCACGAAACAGTCTGTAGCCAGCGCCACCATTGTCCCTAGATCGGGGGGATCTGAAGCTCTTACCGACACCCTGCCAGAGGGGAGATCATCCCGGAGGCCTTCTTCATCACCATGCCAGCCTCCGGTATGATGCGTGATTAGTTCCACCTTGGACTACGGGTCCATGTAGTAGCTAGATGGTTGTATCTCCTACTTTGTGCTACCATGTTTAGATCTTGTGAGCTCTTTTCGTGATCAAGATCATCTATTTGTAATCATGCATGTTGTGTTTGTGGGGATCTGATGGATATTGAGATTACTATGTCATATTGATTAATGGTTTTGTCTTATTGATTCTATCATGTCTGTGTTGTTTGTGATCTTGCATGATCTTTGTTTCTAGTAGCTATCTTGGCCAAGTAGATGCTAGTGACTCCAAGAGGGAGTATTTATGCTCGATAGTGGGTTCATGCCTCTATTTAATCTAGGGAAGTGACAGAAATCTCTAAGGTTGTAGATGTGTTGTTTCTACTAGGGAGAAAACAACGGTCTCTTGTTCATGGAACAAGTGGATTGTTTACCTTACACACTTTTCTTAAAGCAATAATCTGTTGCTTGCAACTTAATACTGGAGGGTGTTCGGATGATATCCTAAAGGTGGATTAATAATCATAGATGTAGTTGGATGGCAGTCTTTGTATCTTGTTGTATTGCCCAATCGAATCTCATAGGATCATGAATGTCTAGTATTACATTGTTATGCCTTGCTTTGTCCTGTTAATTGCCCCGCTGTAATTTGTTTACCCAACATGCCATGTTTGTTTATCTTAAGGAGAACACCTCTAGTGAACTATGGACCCCGGTCCAATCTTTACCATTGATACATCTTCCGCTGTTACTGTTTACTTTCTGCAAACCACTATTACCTTCCACACCATACAGTTAATCGTTTGTTTTAAGCAAACCGGTGAGATTGACAACCTCACTGTTCATTGGGGCAAAGTCTTGAGTTTGTGTTGTGCATGTTTCCAAGTTGCTAGCAACACCTTTGAGTCGTTTCCTTCCTCCCATTGGTTCTATAACTTTGGTTTCTTACTGAGGGAAAACTTGCTGCTGTTCTCATCATACCTTCCTCTTGGGGTCTTCCAACAAAGTTCAATAGTCGACTGAGAACCATCAAGGCTTTTCTGGCGCAGTTGCCGGGGAGGCTAAGGACGTCTTCACAAGGGGAGTCCTTCACAACCTTTCTCTTTACTTTGTTTTTGTTTTGCTTAGTTTCTTTTGCCTTGTTTTGTTTGCCTCTTTATATAAAAAATCACAAAAAAATAGTTTCCTTGGTTTTGCTTTCTCTTATCAAAAATCACAAAAAATTAGTTCCTACTTCAAGTTGTTTTTATGTCTAATTCTGCTCCAATCACTATTTCATTATGGGTAACCCACTCGGTTTCCTATTTGGGAAAACTACTATCACTTCTAAGGTAGTAGATGAACCACCGCATGCTAGAACCTCTATCGAAGATTTTATAAGGTATAGAGAATCTTATAAGGGAAAAGTCATGAGAGCCGTGTTAAAAAGGTTGGATCTAATTGCTAAAATTTTGCTTAAACGCCATGATATAAATTGTTGCTCTAAACAGGATAATAAACATCTTAAATTCCAATGTGGCTTTAGTAAAGAATTTGTAATTATGAACTATCATTGGAATAACTATATTCATCTTGGATTTGAAGAAGTAGAACAATTTTTTTTGTTTATGGATCTTCTGAAATAGAATCCTTCATCTAAAAACTATGAAACCTGTGTTTCTTTTAAATACCTTAAAGATATGGTCTCTTCTATCCTTGATCATTGCATATAAAATTTTAGCAAGAATTGTTATATCATTGATTATAAATAGAGACTCAATCATGCACAAGAATGTGTCCACAATTTGTAGGAGACTATGGAAGAAGAAATTGCTGAACCTGAAAGATCATTAGATGAAAAAGAGGAGGAGAGTGATGAACAAAAGGAGGAAGAATGGATCTACCCATGTCTACCTTCTAATGAGAGTAACTCTTTATCCCTTACATTATTTGATTATCTCCCATGCTTACCAAAGGATGATAAATGTTATGTTCCTGTGGATTCCTTTGAAATATCTGCTATGGGTAAAACTTGTGATAATAGTTATGCTCTTGTTATCTATGATGATCCCATATTTGTGCCTAATTTCGAAATGGATGGTACTAAAGAGTTTTTCTTGGAAAATGTTTATGATAAAGCTCTATATGATGGTCCTATATTGGTTGATAATATTAATAGTACTACTATTGAAAATGAGATTGGAGAGGTCCTGAACCCCATACCTCTTGAGAATGATCAATCATCTTGTTATAAAATTGTTAAAAGTGGGTTTGAAGGTTTTAATCCCACTGTTCTTGATCTTGATAAAAATTATGTGTTTGTAGATCATGAAAATCATGCTTTATGTGATAGTTATATTGTTGAGTTTATTCATGAGGCTACTGAAAATTATTATGAGAGAGGAAAATATGGTTGTAGAAGTTTTCATGGTACTGAAACACCTCTCTATGTGCTGAAAGTTTTGAAGTTACTCTTGTTTTATCTTCCTATGCCTGACACTTTGTTCCTTGTGAATTTATTTTTGTACAAGATTCATATGCATAGGAAGAGGGTTAGACTTAAATGAGTTTTAAATTTGCTTCTTGATGCTCTCTTTTACTTCAATTCATATTTCTTATGTGAGCATCTTCTCAAACTATCATGCCTAACTTAAAGGCGTTAAATAAAAGTACTTCTTGGGAGATAAACCAATAGTTTTCTTGAGTCTTGGAAGTTATTACTTCTGTAATAACCTCTCCTTATACTTTTGTTTGCTTTTTGTGCCAAGAATAACCTCTAATGATAGGGAAGTAAGATTTGGGGAGTTGATGTCCCGAAACAGATTTTTATGCTCCACTATAAAAATTCCTGTAAAATCTCTTTAAGTCAGATTGAGCTATAATTGTCTAAATAAATCTCCCCGGTTGTTAGCTAACTTTCGTTAGTTCAACACTTTTTTATTTGAGCAACATAAGGTCTTCGAAAAAATCGGTTTCTACCTGCTGGTCTGTTTTGACAGATTTCTGCCATTATTTGCATTTGCTTCTTATTGATTCCTTTTTGGGTTCTTTCTGGGAAATTGAGATTTTTGAGGGAATTGATACAGTAGCTTGTGTTTCTAGTGAAAGTTTTGCTGTTCTAAAACTAAACACCAAAGGTCTAATATCTTTTGAATACACTAATGTTGCTAATGAGGATTGTGTGAAGTTTTGTATGAAGGAAAATTTGCAGGTGTGAAGTAAGAATGATGTAATGAGATGAAGAATGGAAAAAAGATCAAGCTTGGGGATGCCATCCCATGTAACCCCAAGAAATATTCAAGAGGTACAAGCGTCAAAGCTTGGGGATGCCCAAGGCATCCCCTTCTTCATCAATAAAAATCTCAGGTCTTTCTACACACTTTGTTTTTATTGTTTCATGCACTATTGTGTTGTTCTTGGAGCGTCTTAGTTTTTGTTTTTGGTTTTTGTTTACTTAGTTTGCTTGAATAAAGTAGTTTGGACCCCCGTTCTCGCTGTGTTGTTTCAAATAAGTTGATTGGTGTTGGAGAGGAGTAGAAAGTTCTTGCTTGAATAGTACAAGAGGAGCTTGCTTTGACTGTGACTTAGACTTTATCATGTCATGCTAGATGTTTTTTTGACCTTATGCTTAGTGATTATTGCTGTAGCATGACTTGTTTCAAACAATTAGGATTGCTTAATATGCCTTGAAAGAATCATGCGTTGTTTTAGCATACAAAAGCATAATATTGTGGTATTCTCCTTTGATGCTTTGTTTGGGTTGACTTGGCACATGATCACTCCATGTTATGACTATGAACAAGTCACCATAGCCTCTATGATCATTTAGTCCTTGAATTGTAGCACCACTTTATGCTTTGATTAGTAATGTTTTGTTGCTCTGCATGATTATGGCCATTATTGCTCTCTTAGTTGGTTGCTCCCAGTATTTTGCTAGCCTCCACTTGTATGAGTAAGCTCTACTCATGCATCCAACTCCCAAGAAACCAAGTTATTCCAAAGTGTCCACTATAAATTCCTATGCATGGTGTGTTACACCATTCCAAGTATATTCTTGTTTTCATCTATCTTCTAGTTAAAAAGTATTTTGTTATGTGAAAACTTAGTGATTAAAGCTCTCACAAACTTGATGGCACACTTTATTTTTCTTGACCCTAATAAACTTGAACCATTGTGTCATATACGTTGTATATGCTTGCACTTAAACGTTGGAATTAGCAGAACCATGCTGTCATGGGGAACGCTTTCAACATTGCACTTGTTGATTTTACACAGTTGATATCATGATCTTTTGTTTATGGATGTCGTCGGTGTGAAATGAAAGAGGATCTTGTAAGTCCATGGAGTTATGTATGTGTGTTAGAGAAATGCCTGGGCCGCTACCCGAAGCCATGCCTAATCATGGTGGAAACTTGCAGCATCACCATAGTGAGCAATCTATGAAGCATTCTTCTTATAAAAAAGAGATAGAAAAAGAGATTGAGAAAAAGAAAAAAAATATGAGAAAAGAGGAAATAGAGAAAAAAGCACCATATTCCCATGGTAAATAAGAAGATTGCTGAGATGCTCATTATCTGCTTGCCTTATCATTTTGATTATGGGATAGCTCCTGTATCATGTGCAAGGGGTACCCCGTTGGCGATTTCTATGATACACATGTACTTACTATGACAAGAACTTGCAAGTAACTAAACTTGAGTAGCATGAGGAGTGGCCCTCGTATTCAAGGGACATGAGATTGCCAACTTATACTTTGTCAAGCATATACTCCATAGTTTGTTCACTTTAACCTTAATCACTTCAAGATGCTTATGATAGGGGCAATGAGGGCTGAAAGCTAACAAGTACCATAATTTTTGGAAGCTCTTTTTGGGACTTGAAATCCCTTCTTCCCTTTATAAAGGGCCTTTCTTCCACCATTATATTGAGTCTCCACCTTCTATCCTTAGGCACCAATTAAGAGAGCATAGTTGCCATTCTTAGTTCTATGTGCATGTCCCAAAACTTATTGATTGATTGATATTGTTGATATTGCTTGTTCTTGAACTATTTGTATCTAGTCACTCTTATGAACTTTGAAGGTGTCATATGCATCTATTTGCTACTCCATGAGGGACAAGCTGAATGCCACTATGCTATGTTTTCTATATGTGAAACAAACAAACGTTTTTCAATGCATGTTATTCATGAAATATTTGTTTGTAACCTTTCATGTTGCATGCATAGTTACTTTGTCTTACTGTTAGAACTTCTTCTTTCATGCTCATGTTTAGAGTTCTTTGATCCCAACTTTCAATGCTTGCAAATGGTTCGATCTTGATTTTGATTGTACATATCACCTAAAAAACTTATTCTTATTGTCACTTACCTACTCGAGGACCAGCAGGAGTTAAGCTTGGGGATGCTTGATACGTCGTAAACGTATCTATAATTTTGATGTTCCATGCTTGTTTAGTATCTACTTTGCTTTGTCTACACTTTGAGGTATTTTTATATGTTTTCTAGGACTAACCTATTAACAAGATGCCACAGTGCCAGTTGCATGTTTTATTCTGTTTTTAGTTCCAGAAAAGGTAGAAAATCAATATTCTCGGAATTGGACGGGACGAAAGCCAAAGTCAATATTTTACCATGGGGAACACGTAGCCAGAATACGAGACGGAGGGGAGCCACCAGGGGGCCACACCCCTGGCCGCGCGACCATCCATGGCCCGCTCCTGGGGGGGCACCCCGGGTGCCCCTGCCTCGCCTCTTCGCCTATAAGAAGCCCCTGATACCAAAACCCTAAGTACCCGATCAATCTTCCACAAAACAGTCTGTAGCCGCCACCATTGTCCCTAGATCAGGGGGATCTGAAGCTCTTACCGGCACCCTGCCAGAGGGGAGATCATCCCGGAGGCCTTCTTCATCACCATGCCAGCCTCCAGTATGATGCGTGGTTAGTTCCACCGTGGACTACGGGTCCATGTAGTAGCTAGATGGTTGTATATCCTCCTTTGTGCTACCATGTTTAGATCTTGTGACCTCCGTTCATGATCAAGATCATCTATTTGTAATCATGCATGTTGTGTTTGTGGGGATCTGATGGATATTGAGATTACTATGTCAGATTGATTAATGGTTTTGTCTTATTGATTCTATCATGTCTGTGTTGTTTGTGATCTTGCATGCTCTTCGTTTCTAGTAGCTATCTTGGCCAACTAGATGCTAGTGACTCCAAGAGGGAGTATTTATGCTCGATAGTGGGTTCATGCCTCTATTTAATCTAGGGAAGTGACAGAAATCTCTAAGGTTGTAGATGTACTGTTTCTACTAGGGAGAAAACAACGGTCTCTTGTTCATGGAACAAGTGGATTGTTTACCTTACATAGTTTGCTTAAAGTAGTAATCTGTTGCTTGCAACTTAATACTGGAGGGGATTCGGATGATAACCTGAAGGTGGTTTACTAGTCCTAGATGCAGTTGGATGGCGGTCTATGTATCTTGTTGTATTGCCCAATTGAATTTCATAGGATCATGAATGTCTAGTATTACATTGTTATGCCTTGCTCTGTCCTATCAATTGCCCCACTGTAATTTGTTTACCCAACATGGCATGTTTGTTTATCTTAAGGAGAGCACCTCTAGTGAACTATAGACCCCGGTCCAATCTTTACCATTGATACATCTTCCACTATTACTGTTTACTTTCTGCAAACCATTATTACCTTCCACACCATATAGTTAATCGTTTGTTTTCCGCAAACCGGTGAGATTGACAATCTCACTGTTCGTTGGGGCAAAGTCTTGAGTTTGTGTTGTGCAGGTTTCCAAGTTGCTAGCAACACCTTTCAGTAGTTTCCTTCCTCCTACTGGTTCGATAACCTTGGTTTCTTACTGAGGGAAAACTTGCTGATGTGCTCATCATACCTTCCACTTGGGGTCTTCCAACGAATCTCAACAGTCGACTGAGCACCATCAGGTATCTCTATACCTAGTTCAACCTCGTTACTAATAAGTACTCTGTACTCGTTCCGTGATATGACATCCCTTGTGACCTTGTCACATGCTTGCAAGCCAATTGGATGACATTCCACCGAGAGGTCCTAGAGTATATCTATCCGTCATATGGATGGGTAAATCCCACTCTTGATCCATGTGCCTCAACACATACTTCCAGAATACCTAATGCCACCTTTATAACCAC
Source organism: Avena insularis (assembly GCA_023614405.1). NCBI lineage: Eukaryota > Viridiplantae > Streptophyta > Magnoliopsida > Poales > Poaceae > Avena > Avena insularis. Next base: position 117,943,611 of record CM042689.1, on the reverse strand, counting down.
CCTGTTATGGAAGTGGTGTTTGATGTCATCAAAGCATTCATCTGGTGATGGCGATTAACATGATCTCATGGTCGAAGGATTAGGTTACTATGTATTTGAAAGCTTGTAGCAAACAAACTCTAAATGACTTGATCTTACCCTATGCTTATTATAGGAGTGTTTCCATCATATCATTCTCCTGATGACATGATATTGTTATTAATAACATCTAATATCCATGATCAGGAAACCATGATCATCTATTAATCCACAAGCTAGTTCAACAAGAGGCTTACTAGGGACTTCTTTTATGTTTACAAAACACACAAGTACTAATGTTTCCGATTAATACAATTATAGCATGGGATGTAAACATTTATCATAAACACAAAGATATAATAATAAATTTATTATTGCCTCTTGGGCATATCTCCAACAGGGGAATCTCGTCGATGCCTCAGTGGATGGCTCCACCCTATTCTTCCTCATCGACGTTGGCATCATGCTCGTTGGGGTCTGCCCCAGCGACACCCTTGCCACACTTTGCTGCCCAGCTCACCCCCATCGAGGAAGAACCTGAGGAGCCCTCGTGCCACTCACTGCCTTGCACGCGGGTGCACTCCAGCGGCATCATCATCAACGAGCGTCGTGCGCCATCTCAACCGCGTGGCACCCACTGCCTCATCAGGCCGAAGAGGGAGCAATACGTCGATGGCTCGCCGGCCAGCAGGCCGGTGCCAGCACAGGAATGGTAGCCTCCAAGGGAGTACATCCAGAGCGCAGTAAAGGTGGAGGCCTTGGACGATCCCATCAGACACGTCACGCTTTAAGATGGCAGTGTAGGCGTTGCTCGACACCTCCCGCCATGCGACTATGGTATGCTCTCGCCTGCTACAAGGCCGAGGCTGAGTGAGAGGAGGTCGCTCGCCGGCAGTGCCTGCTGGACCGCGCTGCGCGTTGCCGAGCTGCCCGGTTCAACTGGGACATCATCGTCCTCGAAGATGACGAGGAGGCCGGGCCGAGCAATGCTCCTGTGTGGAGGCTCTTTGGCGACCGAAGCTAGGGGAGTAGCTGTGGTCTGCCGATGGACAAGCAGTCGAGCGACAACAATGAAGACTACACCGTCTTCTACCACCGCTTGGACTAATATTAGTTTATTTATTTTAGTTTAAATTTCATAGAATCTTGTATGAAGTCGCCTACTGTCGTCGTTATGGAAATGGCAGAGCCTAAGCAGGATAGAAAGAGGTGTGGGAGCAAAGCAGGGAAGCGTGCGACGGCGTCCGCCGGCAGGATTGGATACAAGCAAGTGTGGAGACACAAGAAGTACCCAGGTTCGGAGCCCTCGATGTGAGGTAAAGCTCCTACTCCTACCGATCTGACTATCTGGATGATCACTGAGGGATACAATGCTCCTCGAGCTGTATCGGGTCTGGATAGTAGTAAAAGAGAGTCCAACCCTTGCTCAGTTGCCCTTGTCGCCCCTTATACAGGCCGAGGCGGCGTGGGCAACGACCTGGCTTACTAGCGGGTCCCACAGGCGGCCCCCAGCCGGCTAGGTCATCCACAGTGGCCGGCATGGGGAGTGTGTACTCACAGTCAAGCCCATGACGCCACGCCATCTACAGTGGTCGTCGTGTGGGTAGTTACGCACAGTGCCACCTACTGTCTACTGTTGTAACCGTCCTCGGTAGAAGTCATCGGTATGGGCCGAGTGTCTGAGTCTCCTTTCTTTCTTGTCTGCTGTCCTGGGCGTACTGCGTATTGTTCCCTATGTCATCTGGTACCTTGCCTATATTGAGTGGCCGGCTAGGGTGGTCTAACCGGCTGGCCTTCCTGGGACGGATGGTCGGATCCATCCGGCTACTCTTCTTCCCTTGCTTGCTTCATCCGGATAGTTCCGGTTGGCTCTTGATCTGTCTTGCGCCGGCCGGCTGTCTTGATCCAGCCGGCCGGCACTCTTGTCGATGGTTTTCATCCGGCTGGCTGGTTTGCTAGTCGGGTCTTTGTTTGTTCCTTCTTCTGATCTGTCTTGAAGTTTTTGCGTCCGGCTACTCTTAGCTGGCTGTTGTGCTGGTGCTTTGCATCTTGTCCGGTTAGCCTACCTGGGGCCGATCCCCCCGACACTAGCCCCCGAGCGCGCGTAGATTCTGCCCCTCAGGCGAAATGTGCGCGGGCTCAAAGAGCTAGGATTTTGAATTTTTCCCGGTTGAATTTGGCGGTTGAGCTGCCCCGGTTGCGTCATCACCGATGTCAGCCACACGTGATGATGGTCGTGGGAGAGCGTGCGTCGTGGGGTCGCGTCGGTTGTTGCCTCGGGAACTATCGCCGGTGCCTCGCCTCCCACGCTGGGATCTTCTGCGCCCAAGGTATGGCCGCAAACGATCCGGACGCCGTTGGGGTCGTGGGGGGACGCCACGTGGTAGGCCGGCGGCTTGCCTCCCCGGCCCCTTTAAGTAGGGGCGGTGGTGCCCCGCCACCCCTTACGAGTCATTCGCCCCCCTCGCCCTTGCCTTTCATCGCTGCTACTCTCGCCATCTCTCTGCCTTTGTCTTTCTTTCATGTCGCCGGCGAGCTCGCGTTGTCCGCTCCGCCTGCGACGCCAGTCCTTTTCTTTGCCGGAGCGACGGGCAACCGCTGCTCCTCCGCCGCTCCTCTTCCACCTTCTCCTCCTCGCGCTCCTTCTCCCCCGCGCCCCGCCGCCGCTGCCATGGCTGAAAGTCGAGGCGCCTGGTGCGGTTCCTCTATGACAGAGGCACATGTGGAGAAATATCGGCGGTCGTGCCTCCTGCCGACCGCCGGTGAGGTTGGGGTCCGCCTGGCCCCGGCTGATGAGATCTTGCCGGCTCCGCAAGCCGGCGAGCGAGTTATTTTCCTCGCGCATCTCGCGCGTGGCCTGGCCTTTCCGACCAGTGCCTTTTTCTTATCCTTCCTTGCCCACTTCGATCTCCGCCTCCACCATCTTGGGCCAATGCAATCGGCACCTTGGCCCACTTCGTCGCCTTCTGCGAATGCTACCTCGGGATCCAGCCGGATCTTGGGCTCTTCTGCCGATTCTTCTTGATCTGGCCTCAGGTGCAGTTTGCCAAGGGTCCGCCGGTGACCTACGGCGGCGCCTCCATCTACAGCCGGTCGCAGACCAGCTACCCCAAGTTCAAACTACACGACATAGTTAAACTATGGCAGCAGACGTACTTTTATGTATGGAACTTGGGGTCTGAGGACCGGCTGAACCTCCCGGCCTTCCAAGACACCGAGTCCAGCCGGGCGCACTAGAAGGAGAAGATCTTCGGCTCCAAAGCAGAATCGGACGTGCTCCTCCACCGGATGAGGGGCTTGGTGTCGGCTGGTCTAACCGGCGTCGATGTGATGCTGAGCTGCCGGATCATGATGCCCCTGCAGCAGCGAGCACACAATATGTGCTACTACTCCGGGCGGCTCGACCCCACCCGGCTCTCCCGCCGTGACCCCTCCTTCGCCAACTTATACGGTAGGTCTGGATGATCACGAAGGAGAAGGTCGCCTCCAACTAGAAATTAGGCGTCGCCCCTTACACGCGTGAGAACCACGCGCCCCGGGTGAGTAAACTTGTTCACTTTTCTTCCCTTTTCTCGTTCTCTTGCTGTCCGGCTAACTCTCTTATCCGGTTCGACTCATGTGTTTCTCTGCGCAGATGTTCCCCTGCATCATCCGGGAGGAGGGCGACGCGCCCCTTCAGGTCTTCACGGCCGACCGCTCCGAGCCGCGCTCGCGCTGGAACAGCGGCGAGGGCTCGGACGGCGAGGATGGCTTCTTCCCCAGCCGGGCTGACGAAGCGGTGGAAGACCCGCACGACCCGGAGCCGGAGGAGAGCGACGACACCACCGCGCCCGAGCCTGTACGGAAGCGTTCCGGTGAAGGAACTTCCAACAGCAGCGCCGCGCTCGAGTAGCCGGCTGCCAAGTGCAGCCAGGCGGCGGGGGTCCCTCCACGTCCTGTCCAAACTGTGGGCGGCCAGAAAATATCCGCGCCCGTGGTGCAGGGGTAATTCCTCCACCTTTTTCTCCTTCCCGTTCGTTTCTTTCTTTGCGTCGGCCCGCGGCCTTGCTTCGATCTTGTTTTGTCCTAACCTTGCCTTTGTTTGTGGGCAGCGCCATTCTGTCCTTCGCCACGAGCCCGGCTTGCAATGCACCCACCGCTTCACCGCCTCGCGACCTTCCTCCTCCTTCGGCTGCCCCCTTGGTGGCCACCCCGCCCCCTTCAACCGATACCGTTCCGCCACCAGATCCGGCTACCACGGTCCAGCCGACTGCTCCTGTGCCCGAGCGCACAAAGAGCCAGCCGGATGCAGCCTCCGTCCCGGGCAGGGGCTCGTCAGCCGACACGAGGGGCTCGGGTGCCAACAGGGACATGGTCTTCATCGAGGACACGGAATCTGACGACGAGGCGACCGTGTAGTGGCAGGCTGCGATCCGCGACGCCCCGGCCGCTCTAGCCGGACCGCTGGCGCCTCTGCCCGTGGAGGCGGGAGCTTCGCTGCAAACCCTTGAGGTCAACCTCGAGGTTGGTCTGGCGGAGGTGAAGAAGCTCCGGGGAACACTAGCCGGTGCCAACGAGGAGGCCGCCAAGCAGCTAGCCGCGGCGCGCGGGACCGCGCGGAGTAAGTTTTCCCGAGGCTTCCTTTCTTGCGCTCTTTTTCTTCTTGCTTTGCTTCCGGTTTCCGACTTTCTCATTTGCTTTTATTTCCTTCACCCACAGCCATCATGGTTTGCGGGCAGCGGGAGATTGACTGGCTAAAGCACTCCAATGCGCATCTTAGCGGGGACAATGCCGCCCTTCGGCTCCAGAACAAAGAATGGAACAACAAGGACAACCAGATGGAGGCCACCATCAAGGAGCAGGAGGCGACTCTCGCCAGCCGGGCCAGCGCCTTTGACCTTATGGACAAGGAGGCCACCCGGATGAAGGAGCATGCCCAGATGCTTGACAACGAGCTGATGGACATCGGCCTTCTGGAGAAAGGTGAGTCCCTCCGCTGGTGCCGAATTTTTTTATCCGACTGCATTTTTCGGGTCTCATTTTGACTTGCCCTTTTGATCACAAGGCTTCTACCCCCAAGTAGACTCTCTTGCCTACGACCGGGTGCAACGGGTTGCGTCGGGTGAAAAGGCAGCCATCAAGGACATGGTGGGCTAGCTCGGTGAGGACGCTGCCAACCTGCGCAAGGCCGCAGCCGGCATCCACGACCTGGTTTTCCCGGGGGAGATCCTACCGGAGACCATGGGGGCCCTAGCGATCAAGCTGGGCGGCGCGCAGAACGCGATCGACCGGCTGCGTGATCTGGCTGCTCATGTCGGCTCCGAGATGGCGCTCACCTTGATGCTGTCATGGTACAAGGATGCCTATCTCGACAAGCTGGTGGACGGCTTCCGAGCAGGCGTGGACCTTGAAGCCGTGCGTCGGTCCTACCCGGACCTCCGCTCTGCCACGATCATGATTGCTGGCTATGCCGACATTGATGAGGTGCTCACGGACGGCGAGGGGAGCTCGGGGCCTGATGGTGCGGGAGCGGATGGCGCGGAGGCGTCCTCCCAGGCTGGCGGAGCTGGCGCGGCTCCTCCTCATGGCAAGGGTCTGACCGCTTGAAGATGAAGACCCCGGGATGCCGGGTGAACTTGTAGATACTTTTCTGCTTCTGGTACTTGTGTCTTTTGAACAATCTGGATGTGTGGGGGCTTCGTCCCCCGATGCTTAAGTAACTGGCTGGTTGGGCTTGCCTTCGTGCACCCACTTATGTTTGTGCCTTGGTTCACTAGTCTTTCCGACTGGTCCACTCTAGCCGGACTTATCTTGCATTTGTCTTGCACTTTGTTTCTTCTGGCTTCCTGACGGTTTGCCGACTTGCTCTGGCCGGTTGGCACACCTTCTAACCGAATACTACATTCTTCCAGTGGGGCGCATGGCCTGCTGAGTCTCCAAGATTCGAACAACTGGAGTAGCCAGGTGTTTCGAATCTTCAAAAAATTCTTGTTTTTCACCTTCCTTTGCCGGATATGACCTGCTTAGCCGGGCCGGGGGATCTGCACCGTGGTCTGGCTAAGTATGTCCGACTTGCTTTTCTCTATTACTTTCCTTTCTCCTTTCTTTCCATCTTCCCTTCTTCATCTTTCTCTTTCTTTCTTTCTTTCCTCTTTCTCCTTCTTGTTAGGTTTGTCTGATGCGTCCGACTAGCTGCAGCTAGCCGGCTTGGGCGGGTGGTGCCCTTGAGTTCTGTCCGCCTTTGTCTTTCTCCTTGTCCGGCTGACGCACCCTTCAGCCGGACATCACATGCTTCCGGTGGGGGCGCGCCAGCGCACTCATTGGGTGTAGCCCTCAAGATTCGGAGTGGCTACCGTAGATAGGTACTTCGAATCTTCACTGTTCTTGATTTCCGACTCGGTGTGATTTGTGCAAAAAAAGAGAAACATACAGAAAATGACTCCTTGTCAATATGTTGCCTTGTTAAGCGTCCCTCTACTGCCCGATTAGAGTTTTTTATTTTTTCGAAGACTAGCTCGTGCTCTTCTGGACACTTAGTCACTTTCGCATGTGGGTGCTGTTTACGTTGCACCTTGCCGGACAACCGGGTTGCGGTCTGGAGCCGGAACCGAAGGGAGCCGACAATACACCACGCACGGTACTCGGTGCTTCGTAGCCGAAAAAGAACCAACTAGGCACATGGCCGGAATGTCCGATCTGACGCATCTTTTGCCATTTTTCGTGTGTGATTCCCTCGGGCTTTTGCTCTTACTAGCCGGACAGCCGGGTTGCGGTCTGTAGCTGAGACAAAGAGTGGGCCTCTGGCATCATCGCACACTACTCAGTCGGTTTACAGAATTGGCAGGGCGGGCTAACCGGTGAGCCCCCGGGTAGGGGTCGACGGAAGCCGGAAAAATCATTGCAGGAATTTAATCGGATAAGAACGATAATCTGATTATCCAGCAAGGAGCCCCCGAGCATCAGCCAGGGTTCCACATCTTTCATTCATTCAGGGATCCGGATACATACACTGATTGTTGCGACTAGGTGTAAAATGGTCGGAGGAGGTCCGCGTTCCATGGTCGCTCGGTCTCCTCGTCCGACTTGTCCATCTTGTTCTTGCGTGGCTGCTGTGCGTCGATGAGGTAGTGGGAGTTGTTGTGCAACGCCTTGTTGATGATGAAGGGGCCCTCCCACGGAGGGGACAACTTGTGCATGCCCTTCGTATCTTGTATCAGCCGGAGCACCAGGTCACCCTCCCAGAATGCGACTGGCCGGATGCTACCAGAGTGATACCAGCGCAGCCCTTGCTGGTAGATGGCCGACCTGGATAAGTCCAGCTAGCGGGCCTCCTCGAGGAGGTCCACGCTGTCCTCCATCGCTTCCTGGTTCTCCTTCTCCGTGTAAAGGAGTTTGCGGGGTGCGTCGAACTCAATGTCTGCCGCGAGAACTGCCTCCGAGCCATAGGTGAGGAAGAACGGGGTGAAGCCGGTTGATCTGTTCGGGGTGGTGCGGAGGCTCCACAGCACAACCGGCAGCTCCTCAATCCAGCAGCCGGGTGATCGCTCTAATGGCTCGATTAGCCGGGGCTTGATTCCATCTAGCACCAAGCCGTTGGCTCTTTCCACCTGCCCATTGGATTGCAGGTGTGCGACGGATGCGAGGTCCAATCGGATCCCTTTGTTGTGGCAGAACCGGGTAAAGGCCCCCTTGGAGAAGTTCGTGCCATTATCGGTGATGATGCTGTGGGGGTAGACGAACCGGATGATGATGTCACGGAAGAAGGTGATGACCGTGGCCCCGTCCAGCTTCCGGATCGGCTTTGCCTCGATCCACTTGGTGAACTTGTTCACCGCCACCAGCAGGTGGGTCATGACGGCTCGAGCTCGCTTGAAGGGGCCGACCATGTCCAACCCCCGGACCGCGAAGGGCCAGGTGATCAGTATCGTCTTGAGTGCGGAAGCCGGCCGAACTGCTCGCACCCATTGCACGCGCGAACCAGCTGGTCCGCGTCCTCCGAAGTAGTCGGCCAGTAGAATACGTGGCGCATCGCTTTTGACACCAAGGCATGCGAGGAGGCGTGGTGGTCGCACTCCTCCTGGTGGATTTCTTTCAACATCCGGTGGCCAGTATCCGCATCGACGCACCGCTGGAAGACGCCCGCGGCGCTGCGCTTGTATAGCTCTTTGTTGATGATGGTGTACGTGTGCACGCGGCGTCGGATCTGTCTTGCCTCCACCTCGTCATCCGGAAGCTCATCGTTGAGGAGGTAGTTCATGAAGGGGTAGGCCCAGGATGGAACTTCCCGGATAGTGAAGACACTGGCTGGAATTATCTGGAGCTTATCCATAGGGCGGCCGGGTGGGATACCCGAGCCGATAGCACTCGGGCCTTTTGCCTTGCTCTCTGATGGCTTGCATGAGGAAGAGGCAGCCCCCGGGTCTTTCGAGCCGGAGGTCACCATAGCGGGGCCCGACTCTTTCGAGCCGGCAGCCCCCGGGTCTGCTACCTAGATGATGGAATCGGACTCTAGAGAGGGTGTGATGCTGGGGTTGCGGAGATGCTCCAAGGATACTCCAGGCGGAATGGATGCTCTGGTGGATCCGACTTGTGGGAGCACGTCGGACGCCTTGTTGTTGGCACGGCGGACATGGTGGAATTCACATCCCTCGAAGCCAGCACTTAGCAGTTGCACGTGCCCGGTATAGAGCCATGTTGCCGTCCCTAGCGTCCCATTCGCTGGATACTTGCTGCACCACTAGGTCCGAGTCACCGAAGCAGAGGATCCGGCGGATGCCGATGTCTTTTGCGAGCCGGAGCCCGTGCGTGAGGGCCTCGTACTCAGCGACGTTGTTTGACGCAGTGAAGTGGATCTGCAGCATGTACTCCAGCCGGTCTCCCTTGGGCGAAGTGAGCACGATGCTGGCTCCCAAGCCCCCGTGCATCTTCAAGCCGTCAAAGTGCAACCTCCAATAGTCGGAGTCTAGGACCGACGGCAGGTACTGGATCTCTGCCCAGTCGACGAAGAAGTCCACCACCGCTTGACACTTGATGGTGATCCGGGGCTCGTACCGGATGCAGTAGGCGGCTAGCTCGATGGACCACTTGGCTAACCGGCCCGTGCCATCCTTTTTGCCGAAGATCTCGCCCAGCGGCGCGGTGGACACGATAGTGAGCGGATGCTCCTGGAAGTAGTGCTTGAGCTTCTTGCAGCCCAGGTACACCTCGTAGCACATATTCTGGTAGTGGGGATAATTCTGCTTGGAGAGGGACATCACCTCGCTGAGGTAGTAGACGGGTCGCTGAACCGGCTGCGCCTTTCCCGGCTCGGGACGCTCGACCGCCAGGACGACGCTGATGACCCGGTTGGTTGCGGCTATGTAGAGCAGCATCGGCTCCTTCGCAGCTGACATGGCGAGAACCGATGTCGTCGACAACATGCGCTTGAGGTCGTGGAAGGCCGTGTCCGCCTGAGCCGTCCAAGTGAACTTGTCCGTCTTCTTGATCAGCTGGTACAGGGGCAGGGCCTTCTCTCCCAACCGGCTGACGAATCGGCCGAGGGAAGCCAAACAGCTGGTAAACTTCTGGATACCGAGTAAGCTCTTGAGTGGCTGCATCCTCTCAATGGCCGCAATCTTCTCCGAATTAGCCTCGATTCCCCGGCTCGATACGAGGAAACCGAGGAGCTGTCCGGCTGGCATGCCGAAAACGCACTTCCCCTGGTTCAGCTTCATCTGGTACCGGCGGAGGTTCCCAAATGTCTCGCCGAGATCTTCCAGTAGGGTCTGCTTCTCCTTCGTCTTGATGACGACATCATCCATGTACGCGTGCACGTTCCGGCCGATCTGCGAGTGCAAGCATTTCTGCATTCAATGCTGATAGGTAGCACCTGCATTCTTCAGGCCGAATGGCATGGTTACATAGCAGTAAGCCCCGTATAGGGTGATGAACGATGTTTTCAGTTGATCAGCTGGATTCATCCGGATCTGATTATAGCCGGCATAAAAATCGAGAAAAGAGAGCAGGTCGCAGCCGGCCGTAGAGTCAATCACTTGATAAATACGGGGCAGAGCGAAAGGGTCTTTTGGGCATGTCTTATTCAGGCTCGTGTAGTCGATACACATGCGCCAAGTCTTGTTCTTCTTCAGCACCAGGACTGGGTTGGCTAGCCAGTCCGGGTGGTACACTTCCATGATGAAGCCGGAAGCAAGTAGCCGGGCGATCTCGTCACCGATGACCTTCCTCTTGTCCTCCGCGAAGCGATGGAGGGGCTGCTTGACCGGCTTGGCATCCAGACGCACATAAAGCGAGTGCTCGGCGAACTCCCTCGGCACACCCGACATGTCTTTGGGAGACCATGCGAAGATGTCCCGATTCTCACGGAGGAAGTCGACGAGCGCGCTTTCCTATTTGCTGTCCAAGCCGGCGCCGATGGTGACACACTTGGAGGGGTCAGCCGGGTCGAGCGGGATCTGGCGGGTCTCCTTGGATGGCTGGAGCACCATGTCCCCAGCCGGCTTCGTACCAGCCGGCACTTTCTGCTGCAGCATAGCAACATTGCGAATCATCTCGCGCATCTCCTCGGTGATGAGCTGGGCCTTGACTATCTGGGCACCTTATTTCGCGCAAGCCATCGACCGCCTATAGCAGCCGACCACAGTAATCACACCGTTCGGCCCCGACAACTTCACCTTGAGGTATGCATAGCGGGGGACCGCCATAAACTTTGCGAGGGCAGGGCACCCAAGAAGGACATGGTAGGTGCTGGCGAGGTTGACGACCTCGAACCAGATTGGCTCATGCCGGATGTTTTCTTTCGAACCGAATATAACATCCAGCCGGATCTTGCCGAGAGGGACGCACGGTGTCCCGGGTGCGATGCCGTGGAACACAGTGGTCGATGGTTGCAGGTCGCACTCCCGGATGCCCAGCTTGTCCTTGGAGGACCGGTAGAGCAGGTTGAGGCTGCTCCCACCGTCCACCATCACGCACGAGAACCGGTAGGTGCGCATGTCAGAGATGACGAGGGGGTCAAGCACCGTCGCGTAGCCCCCGGGATTCGGGAGTGAATCCGGCTGGTCGGCCTGGCTCCATGTGATGGGAGTCTCAGACCAGTTGAGGCGCAGGGGGACTGGGGTGACGACGGTGTTCACCTCTGCGCTGCGCTGCTTCCGGCCGCGATTATCAATCGGCTCGGCCTCGAAGATGTGGTAGTTCTCGTGCTGCTGGGGGTAGCCTCCATTGCTGTGGTTGTTGCCGGCTGCCCTAGCCGGCGGTGGGGGACCACCAGGAGGGGGTGGGGGAGAGGAGGTAACCCGGCCCGCTCCTTGATCTACCTGGTCCAGCTACACTGCCGAGTGGTGTGCGTAGTCGGCTTTGTGCCGCTGTGGTACTTGTAGGGTCCGTCGAACATTTCCTGGAAGGTGAAAGCATTCCTCTGCCTCTTGTCATTGTGAGCCAGCGCGCCCTGCACTGCGTTTACTTGCCGCTGGTGGTAGCGCGGGCTCTGCTGTTCAACCGGGCACTTGCCCTGGTAGCGGTTGTCGTTGTCGTGCCGTCTGGACGAGCTGGCATCACTGCTCTAGCCGACAGGCTTCTCCCTAGCCGGCTCGATGGGAATCAGACGTCCTTCCGTGTTCACCCGGAGGGTCTTCTTCATTGCCGCATCCGCGGTGGCGTACTGGTCAACGACGGTGATCAGCTCCGCCATGTTCTTGGGCTCGTCGCACAGCAGCCGGTGGTGCAGCATCGTGCCTTCGCGGCACCCTTCGATGAAGAAACCGATTTCCTGGTTCTCCACCACCCCTTCGCAGGAGTTGCGCATCTCGGTCTAGACGGCGAGGTATGCGCGATCCGACTCGCGGTCTCCCTGGACAGACCGATAAAGATCACGGGGCCTTCCCGGGCGCTTGTATTTACCGTTGAAGTTCCGGATAAAGACTTTCTTGAAATCTGGCCAAGCGTTGATGTTGTTGGGCGCGAGGCTGTTGAGCCATGTTTTCGCCGAGCCGGTCAGCATGAGGGGGATGTAGCGGATTGCGACACGCTTATTGCCGTAAGCGATGCCGACTGCGGTGACGTAGTCGGTCAACTAGTCTTCTGGCTTCATGCTGCTGTCGTACTTGGGGATGTCCCGGGGCAGGGAGAACTTGTCGGGAAAGGGCTCTTTCCGGATGCGTGGTCCGAAACACACGGGGCCGGTTGCATCTTCCTCCTCGGTGAGGCGAGCTTCCATTAGAAGGTCGATCTGGCCTTGTCTGGCTCTCTACGGTTGGAGTTCCCACCCAGCCGGTTAGGCGGGACGGTGGAGGGGGTGGAGGTGGGTTCTGGCCAGCCGAGGGAGGGTGCCTCGTGGAGCCCTGCTCGCAGCGCGGCTGGCTGCTGCCGGACTGGCGACACTTGGAGCGCGGGGGTTGCTGGCCCGGAGACGCGGAGCACTCGGTCCGATGAGGTCTGCCTGACTGTTTCCAGCCGAGCAATTCTCCCTGGAGCCGGCTCCAGCCTCAAACGCGATCCGAGCGGCCTCGGCCTGCTCATCGGCCACGCGCAGCAGGTGCTGCCTGCGCTGGAACTGGCGCAACATCTCGTCTCCCTCTAGGTGAGGTAGGTCCTCCGCGACGGCTCACGCTGCCCGGCCATTCTTGGCCGCGGTGTCGTAGACGGGCGGGGGGAAGTAAGTGCGGGAAGCCGGTTCGAGGTCGTGCTCGAAACAGGCGCCCAGCTCTCCCCCGCGGCACTGCACGGAGCCCGGCCGGCTAGGATCCTCGTTAGCCGGGGTGAGGCCGTGCGCACGATTATACTCGCGGATGTTGTTCTCCATCCGGTACTTGGTGGAGGCTAGGCCTTGGGCCTGCTGGAGAAGACGCTCACGCGCTGCCTCGATCTTGGCCATGGCTGCATCCGGGTCGTCCCCGGGGTGCACTGGCTCGCGGAGCTCTTCGATGACCTCGTCCACCGCGTCCTTTTCGCGCACCGGGTAGACGGGCCGGCATGGTCACTGCCACGCTCAAGGGGAGGACGACGGCTGTTGCTTGAGCCAGCCATCATCACCTCTACGGTGCCGGGTGCAGTGAGCGCGCTGCCGGCTGAGGGCAACGACTCGGCGAAGGAGACGATTTCCCGAGGGAAACGCTCTAGCACGGTGGCGACGTAGACGGGTAGATCGCCGAACAGCAGGATGGAGCCGTCAGCCGGAAAGCTGGATCCGGCGAAGCAGCCGGCGTTGTCGATGACGCAGTCTAACTGGCCGAGCGTGAGCACGAGGCCGGAAGCCACGCGCTCGCCAGACGAAGTGCGGGGTCCCGTGCGGAACGTCACTCCGGTCGCCGCCATCTCTGCCCCACGGTGGGCGCCAACTGTCGTCGTTATGGAAACGACAGAGCCTAAGTAGGCTAGAAAGAGGTGCGGGAGCAAAGCAGGGAAGCGTGCGACGGCGTCCGCATGCGGGATTGGATACAAGCAAGTGTGGAGACACAAGAAGTACCCAGGTTCGGAGCCCTTGATGTGAGGTAAAGCTCCTACTCCTGCCGATCTGACTATCTGGATGATCACTGAGGGCTACAATGCTCCTCGAGCTGCATCGGGTCTAGCTAGTAGTAAAATAGAGTCCAACCCTTGCTCAGTTGCCCCTGCCGCCCCTTATATAGGCCGAGGCGGCATGGGCAACGGCCTGGCCGACTGGCGGGTCCCACAGGCGGGCCCCAGCTCGCTAGGTCATCCACAGTGGCCGGCATGGGGAGTGTGTATCACAGTCAAGCCCATTCCGCCACGCCATCTATAGTGGTCGCCGTGCGGGTAGTTACGCATAGTGCCACCTACTGTCTACTGTTGTAACCGTCATCGGTAGAAGTTGTTGGTATGAGCCGAGTGTCTGAGTCTCCTTTCTGTCTTGTCTGCTGTCCTGGGCGTACTACGCATTGTTCCCTACGTCATCTGGTACCTTGCCTATCTTGAGTGGCTGGCTAGGGTGGTCTAACCGGTTGGCCTTCCTGGGCCGGATGGTCGGATCCATCCGGCTACTCTTCTCCCCTTCCTTGCTTCATCCGACTGGTTCTCCTACCGGTTGGCTCTTGATCTGTCTTGCTCAGGTCGGCTGTCTTGATCCAGCCGACCGGCGCTCTTGTCGATGGTTTTCATCCGGCTGGCTGGTTTGCCAGTCGGGTCTTGGTTTGTTCCTTCTTCTGATCTGTCTTGAAGTTTTTGCGTCCGGCTACTCTCAGCCGGCTGTCGTGCTGGTGCTTTGCATCTTGTCCGGTTAGCCTACCCGGGGGCGACCCCCCCGACACCTACTATCGATAAATTTCTCCATATTTTATGAACTTTTTCGAATTTGTTCCTTTCACGTGATCTGGACCTGGGACACAATTGGTAATTTTCTAGCCCTAGGACAAAGAATTTCACTGGCGCACCCTCTAAATCGCCAAATTTTGCGCCGTATTTTTCAATAGGGCGGCACTATGGCTAGAGATGCTCTAACCCGGCCCCAAACCAAAGTAGGGATTGGAAGCCAAAAACGGCCCACATCGGAGGCTCCCAACCGATGTCAGTAGCTTGGGCCGCCCTCCAAATTGTCCGGCACCCCCTTGTCTCTGTGGCAACCAGGGGCTGTGCTGGGGCTACCGGCAATGCGCGCAAACCTAGAAATCTAGTGTCAGGCCCTTGCCAGCCACACGAACCGCCCACTACATCCTAATTCTGTTTCCCACCCTATCCATTTTCCCCTCCTTCTCCCGCACAACCGGTCCTTCTTTCCGTCCATTTTGGCCTCTTGTCGTTGCCGCCACTGCTGCTCCGATATTCGCCTCTGCCTCCATCACCGGCGCAATGCAGTGGCTGCAAAAGCCGCACAAGAAGTGCCTTACCGCGAAGTCGGATGGTATTCCAATTATTGAGGATATACTTTCTAGGTATACCCACAGCTACTCACTAACTAGAGTGGTCCACCTCTGGGTTAGAGCTTTGCTCCACGGGCGACCTAGTCAAGGAAAGAAGACGGAGGCCCATCCCTCTACGTAAAGACCATAAACTTACCAACTTATGCCTATAGTTTGACTTGTAGTCCAAGTCACACCGTGTACCGACATTGTATCGTAGCTGGCTAGGATTCTCCTGTAAACCCTAGGTTGGATGACTATATAAGCCGACCTAGGGGCCAACCTTTAGGCCATCAACATACACAACTTGCACAAGCGATATCAATCCTTGTAATCCTCTGTAAACTTCTGGCTCTTTGCATCATCATAACATCATGCTCATGTCACCATGCCACCTTGCATTTGAGTATCATATTAAAACCCCTTTCATTTGTTTTTCCACTCATAATGCATTTGCTTTATTAATTGTATTTGCCTCTTGATATATTATATTTGCATCTTGATACATTGCTTAATGCCCAAGTTGAGTTGGGGGCATATCTCTTCAATTCTTTCAATCTAACAAGACACCATTTCAAATGTCCTTGATCATGCTCCACCTACACCACATATGGTTCATATGGGACCCCTTCTCATTTTATTACATTTTAATCCAACCATATGCTCATATGTGGATCCTCTATTTTTTAAACCTTGCCATATTACATCTTAGTGTTATGAGTACTTATCCTTGTTTTTGCATGTGTCTCTATTTTGTTTTCACAAACTAGAGGCCACCTGAACTATTATTAGCTATATGACTAGTATATGCAAAAACAAGCTATTGTAGTCACTTGCAATCAGAAGCCCATATGAGGTTCTTTTGCTTATTATTTGAATGATCTTGAAACCTTGGTTTATCTTGTTCATGATCAAACTCAAATCAAACCAATCTATCTAGCTAAACCCTAGACATCTATTTATCTCTCTCTCACCCTAACTAAAACCCTAAGCTAATCCTAGCTAAACCTAACCTTACACCGCCACGCCCCTGTCTTGTGACCTAGCTAGAATAGACCCCGACCTCCTTGGTTCTCTCCCTGGCTGCACCTGGCGCCACCCCTCTCTCCCTTGCATCTGGACCCAACACACCCCCTCTATAGTCTGGTTCGATCAGACCCATAGAGACCATGCCGCTCCTGGTTGTCCTCCTCACGACCACGTGCGAGACACTGCCCCGTGCCCATGTTCCCTGCGTGAACCCCATGCCTCGTGCGTGCCCTCTCCCCTCTGCAAAAAGCAAGCGACAGCACCACCATCCAACTGCCCCAGATCGACCTTTCTTCCCTTCCTCCTTTCTTCCTCTTCGCCGCCACCAGGGCATGCCCACGTAAACCCTCGCCGCCGTCTACGCTGGCCGCGTCGCCCCGCTGCCACCATCGCTGAGCTAGCGCGTCCAGTAGATGCGCGAGGTGCTGCTGAAGCCAGACAGGACATGGAGCGAGGAGGAGAATGCTGCGTACTTGCCACCGTCGCCGCTCGCCACCGTTGTGCGCCGCGGTCACCACCAGCGCCATCTTCGTCGTCAAATGCCTCTTCGTCGCCCCCGCTCAGTCTGCCTCGGTCACACACCGTGCTTGGTGAGCTCCGCACCTCCCCTGCATCCCTAGCTCCTCCCCCATCCCATTGTTCTTCTCGCGCTCGCCATGCCGCACGCACACGCACAGACATCCGTCATCGGCAGCAGTAACATCAACCACAACACCTAGTTTTTCCCTCTATTCCACGAGTGTTCCCGGCCGCTACAGTCCACCTTTGACGAAACATCCTACAAAAGTGGTAGCCCGTGACCCTCTCTCCATCTTTGGTTTTTGAGGCATCATGAGTTTTGCTGTCAGTCGCTCGCCATCATCGTCCAAAGCTAAACCGATCCGCTGAGAACTGTAATTTTTTCTTCAGTTTCGCTAGACGCAGATCCCGATAGTTTTGCACTTAGGCCCCTGGCTTGTGCGAGCTATCAACCCACGGTCCCCCCCCACTCAGCCACGTGTTAGCCCTGCAGCCCCGCCTGTACAGCAAGCCTAGTCAGCACAGTGGTCCCGCCTGTCATTGACTGCGCCTAGACCCAGATTTGTAACAAAAGGCTCACAACTTTGGAATTCTAATTTTGAACATATTTTTTAAAAATCAAACAATCTTATAACTTTGACAAAGATTTTAAAAAATGATCTGCATGGAATTTCGAAAAACTCAAAACATGATATCTGGTTGTTTTTGAATTCTGAACATGAATATGCCCTCATTTATTTTCTCAAATATTGCAAAATAATAAAACTTTTTTCTAATATTATTAAATGCTTTAATATATGATAAATCACATCTTTTTATTGATAATTCCAAATAATGAAAATGATATGTCTAAATCGATCAGCGCGACGAGCCCTTTTCAACTATGCATTCCATGATATTAGTTGAAGCATGCATCATATAAATATTGAATAATCAATATTGTTTATGCATGTAAAACTTGAATAATAAATTATGAAAATGCTTTATTCTTGTTCCTACACCCCACCCATGTCATGCTATGCTATACCATGCAATTGTGCATCATTCCATCATGGCATACCATGTTTTGATTGTTGCATATGCTTCATTTGATTGCACACTTTATTTATTATGGCCCTTGTGTGTTTGGTTTTTATTTCGGATAGACGCTGAGCAATGGATTTATCAGGAGACCCAAGAGTATTACCCGGAACCTGGCCATTCTAATGTTGAGCTTCAAGGCAAGCATTTCCCCATGCTTGCATTTACATATAGTACATATTACTTCTATCTTACTCTTGCATCATGAATCACGTTTCGAATTAAATTTCAATCCCAAGTACTATATAGCCTTTACTTTTAAAACTCACTTAAACTTATATCATCAATCCTATCAGCCATTACCAGAAGAGTTGTTTAAGCCATGCGAGTCGTAGAACTGCATGTGTAAGGTTTGTGTGAGTCTGTTGGATAATGAGGTACCTAAACAACTGAAATGTGTAGTAATGGGATAACTAAAGAAAGAGGCACCAATGGGCAATATCTAAGATCTGGTTTTTATCCTCTCACTTGTGTCCCGTAGGACCCGATTACTTGGTTCTTGTTCCTTTACTATCGCACTATCCACTTGTGGGAGACTTTCTGGAATCCCCTTAGCCTGAGATTAATTCACATTTTATTTCTTAAGGCCACAATTAGTTTTGGGCATTATTACTACCTTGTACTTATGCCATGTTTTATTGCTTTATTTACTACTGTTGCTCGAGGAGCATTTACTACTGCACTATTTTGGATCGCGACATGATTATGTTGTTTGGACAATCCTAGTCACACTTTCGGGTTCCTAGTCTTTCTTAGCCATTCTCGCAAACCCCTTGGTCCATCTCGGAGACCGTCCGAAATCGTAGCCGGTAGCTTAGTGTGGTGGCCCCCTAAAATCAATTATGAATCTTGTGAATGCTTTGTCGTGATGCCTCGTTGCGTTTATTTGGTTCTTCCCGGTGTTGATAGTGCGTGTGTTGCTATTTGTGTACCCCTGCAGGGTAAATATTTCTAAAAGATCTGTCCATGGTTTTGGACTACTTGGAGCACAATTTCTCGATCATAGACAACTATAACTAAAGTACCGTGTTTAACTTGCCTAAACATGACTAGTAGTTAGCGCAATATTCATGGAATGGTTTAATAAAACTTTCTACAGATGGGATATTATTCTGCCTTCTGGTTCGAAAAGAGAGAAGGAGGATGTGTTATGTTTACTTATGCTGTATATATAACTGCTGGTTTCATTTAACGAGCGTCTGACTATATATGGTTAGGTGGATGTGTAGGGTGTCTCTATAGAATTTTTTAGATGTATATTTTTTTGCTACAATTGCGTCACTCCTAGGTAATCCTTTTGGTTGCGTAAAGACTTGCTGAGTGCCCTAGGGTCTCACACCATAATATTGATCAGATTGTCACGTATATCCATTTGGAGGCTACTTCGTAGATGAGGTCGATGATGGTGGCAACGATCCTCTGGCGTAGATATTCTGGGGATTGAGATATTTGAGATTGGTGGGTGCAAATGTGCTTTGTTCATGGGAATCTTATGCCAACTTGGATCTATCTTTTTTCTCTTCCTCTTGGTGCTTTTATGAGTGATGTATAAGGATATAATCCTAAAATATTATTACTATCTAGGTATTTAGATATTGTCGTATGGCATTACAATATATTTCCATTTCTTTCTAGATGGTTTGGATCTGACGTACTCTCGTATGTCGTTTGTGTACATACACTTTTGTGTACACTTGACTAGCAAACCAGCCGGCTAAATTTCTTGCACTTGAAGCTATAACCATGAAAGTGTATGAGATGGTTGGGTATCGTGCCCTGCCAATACCCTGGCCTCCTTGTGGGCGGCCTCTCGGTCTCCACGATAGTATGTCCTTCATCCACTTTTGGTTTATACCGGCTTATGTTTAGAGCATAGGGTCTAGGTGATTACAATTGGTATTAGAGTCCTTCCACCCTTTAGGGTCTCGGCCAAGGTGGTCATTACCAGTCTAGAAATATTTTAGTAGTTGTATAATAGGGAAAAAATAAACGTGAGAGTAGGAATACTTCCATTTTATTCTTATCCACCCACCCACCCTATTATGGTAAGGAAGTGTAACGTTTTTCTATCCTCTGCTAAACATTCAAACTAGGATTCACGTGTTTGGGGTATCTGTAGTACCGTAGGATGTGTTAATCCTTTGTCGATTTGTTGCATCTAAATTTGCTTCGCAAATCTGCCTTTGGTTATCAACTGTTAGTACATTCCATATCGACAGGCTTATGTTTAAAACGATGCGATCTATTCGACTCTTTGTTAACCGACACAATCTTGTTAAGGGTGTTCTTCCTTTCTGCATGCTTTCACAGAATGTAGAGTTGCTAATATCTATCCATTAAGTTATTTTTGTATCTAACTGGTATTTTAATGCTGAAAAATGCAAAAAAAATTTCTTTGATACATCTGTGTTTCCACACTCCTTCTAAGTCATGTGCGATATGCTAACTATCTTATTTTTGTCAGCATGTTCGTGCTAACTCATTCTTTTGTCACCAACGCATAATCCTGAAGTTTTTACTTCACCTTCAAATTCTTTAGGCTAAATACATAACTTGTGTTGATCTGACTCTTTTGATTGTAATTTGGCTTTCTGTATACCTATATGACACTTAGCATGAGTGGAATATGTTCAATGCTACCAATCTAATTATCCAAATGATTGTGGTTATCTCTCATGTATTTGAGTTGTACTGCAATCATACTCATGTAATATTCAAGTATCTGGGTCAATCTGAAGTTTTTCTGAAGGCACTATGATGGATTATCATCCGATTGTCGTTATTCATTTGAACTCCTTATCCGCAAAGGTTTTCTTTGATACGACAGAATCTCATCCTTTAATATTCGATAGCTTTGCATAATGTATGAGTTATCATCGATTCTTTATCCAAATGTAGTTATCTTTTCAAATGGTGATCCGATCACTATGTGAATAAGTCAGTATCTCTTCTCTCATCCGAAGGCCAAATAATCTATTCTCCCAATTCATCTCTTCTAACACAAATCATTGAAGTTCATGTTGATCTCTCAAAGAGCGTTGAGCTCAGAAAGTGTTTCGAGCATTTTTTCGTTTCTCCCGCCTCATGAACTTGGTATTCTTGGAATTTCCCAATATTTTGTGGTGGTATATCTTGACGATATTCTTGCCTATTCTATATCAATGGAAGAACATGAAGAGCATCTTCTTCGCTTTCTCTCAAGATTCATGAACATTGCTTGTGTGCAAAGTTATCAAAGTGTAAATTCCGCCTTTTTGAAGTCACCTATCTCGGCCACATCCTTCTGTTGAAGACATCACAGAAATTTTTGAATCATCAAGTCAATTGTTAAATATATCCTACAAAATTCAACCAAATCCGGAGCTTTTCCTTTCTTCGGCAAGTTATCATCGCCGTTCTGCTAAAGATTTCCCCAAGAATGCTAAATCTCTCTCAGATATTTTCAAGAAGGATGATAAATTTGTCGTGGTGTGGAACACGGTAGTGCCATCAGGATGGCTTAAGAGGGGACAGTCAGGATGCTATCGATGTCTATCGCAACGGGTTGGGAACAATAACTACAGACACAGCGAAGTACCCAGGTTCGGGGCCCTCTTGGCGAGGTAACACCCCTACTCCTGCAAGGATCTACTATCTCAGGGGCGTACAACCAATAGAAGTGCTCCTTGAGCTGTTTTCCTTCGTATACTTGTGAGAATGATGACTGCAAGTGCATAGATCAATTGTAGCTAGTTTCAAAATAAGAGTATCGAACCCGCATAGAGCTATTTGGTTGAGGTCTTTATGACCCACGTCACTATCTACCAAAGGATACTTGTAAACTGTCTTTGATTTCAAGTAAACATGTGTTTGAAAGGTTTTTGGTTTAAGTGCAAGAAAGTAAATAAAGCAAGTAAAAACAAAGCAAGTAAAGAGACTGTTTGTAATGTTGGTTGAACTCAATAGGTCTAAGACGCTCTTAAGGATGTAGGATACACCAGTATCATGTTGTAATTAATCATAAGTAGGATAACCTATTTTTTATGTCATGATATGTGTGGAGAGAGTTCCGTAATAATATGTTCACTCAAGGATCATAGGCAGTCACTTTGTTGAGCCAAGAATAAGGTCATCTCTAAATAACCACTATGATGCCTAGAAGCAATCACCATGCAGATCACCGCAATTAAGGGTTTCCCCATGAATATCGTAATTAGCTTAGTGAATCTCCCTTTGTTCCCCCTTTGTAACACCCCAGTTTTTAGTTAATCTTATTTAGGGTTTGTTTGTGCATCATGAGAATCATGTCTTAAAATTTGCATTAAAGAAAATAATGCAAAACCCTAAACCCTAATCTCCTCTCTCTCCCTTTGAAATCCCTTCAAAATGGTTTGAATTGAAAAAATACAAAATCTAAGGAGCCCAAATTGTTACAAGGGCCCCTGCAATATTTTCATATGTTCTATAAAGCCCCTGGTATTTTTGAAATAGTCTAAAAAAGCTTTGAATTTGAAAATACAAAACATAAATTAGAGAAAGGTTTTGCTAAAAAAAAGAGAGCCAGAGCCTACAGGCCGCGCAGCCCAGCTAGCCCATCTATCTCCTCTCTGCTTATCACTGTCACACAAGAAGCCAGCTGCCCCAAAATGAGCCCAGCCAAAGCTCACGTGCAACCCAAGCCCACTTACCCCTTCGTGTCGTCTTCCTCGCGCACGACAAGAAGCTGCCTGGCGTTGCCGACACCGTCGATCCCCGCCGCCTGCTCTCCGTCGTCCGCCGCTGCGTGGAGAAGGATAAGACCTCCATGGACGCCTCTGCCATCCCTATCTATTCTCTCTCCCAGAGACCTCCCTCTCTATCGTCTCGCATGCGGACCCGAACCCTAGCCGTGCAGGTGTCACTTGCCGCCATCGTCCTGCGCCTCTCCGTGCCTGTCCAAGCAAGCCACCAGCATCGCCATGTTCCCCTGCTTCGACTGGCCCAAGGAATCGACCACGAAAGCTCCGAATCTTCGGCATCAACCCCTTATTCCCCGCTACCGACGACCACCACCGTCGCCATTCCCATCTTCCCTGACCTCCTCTCGCGTCGCTGACCCCTTCAATAGCATCGTAGTGAGCCACTGGTCCCTGTGGACCATTTCCTTTCCTCCCTATCCCTCTGCAGCTTGCTGCCGCCATAGCTCGCCGTCCACCGCCGTCGGGAACCGTCACAGCCACGCCTCCGATGACCAATTCCTAGCGCCGCTGCTACCGTTGTGCTCGCCTCGATGCCCTGGTTCGAACGGGATAGGTCCCATAGCCCCGCATCGCCTCCTGCGTCGTCCCCGCCGCCAATCCGAGAGATCCCGGGCGAGATGATGTCACCCTGACCTCATCGCGATGTCAGGCGTGTGTCAGTGGTGGTCAAACCAGTTGTGGGTCCTGTTCCGCCTGCGTGGCAGGTGAGGTGGTCCGGGGCCCCTCTATCAGCCACTGTGGGTAGACGCTGACCTAGTGAAAAACAACCCAATTCCCTTGCTGATGTCATCCCTGTGTCATGCTAGCGCAATAAAAGTTTAATAAATTGGTTCAATAAATTCAGAAATTGAATAAAACTTGTAAATTCAATAAGTAATTCATTTTAAGTCAGAAAAATACAAAAAATATATCAAAATGTTCAGAAAATGAGAACTACCTATCTAAGCTATAATAATGCATTATTCAACAACTTTCATAGCAAGTTTAATTATAAGAACTAAATGTACCCCTCTCATGTGATTCCAGAGTTTCCCCGAGTTAGGGTTTTCACCCCTCAAAACCCCGATTAAATTGTCAAGCATGCTTTAGGGGTTTATTTCAATGCAATTTAACTTGTCATATCATCATCCTTGCTTGAGCATTGCATCGATGCCATTGTTGATTGTTTCCCTTTCTTTCCGATGTTTGGTTCTTCCCGGTAGAATACGATATTGAGATCAAGATCGAGATTGAAGACCAAGATCAAGACCATCGGAGATCGACGAACAATACTTGACCAACTATAACCAAGTCAAGTACCAGGTGTCTGAAGATCTACTTATTGGTTATCAACGGGAAAAAGGCAAGCATATCCCCACCATGATACAATCCTATGTTTTTTGAAAGTATTTCAATTCTTGCCATGATGCATATGATTCTACTGTGGTCTTTTATCGATAGATAGAGTATCCTATCTGTTGCATTACTCCCTTTGAGCTTATATTACCTTATCCGCTGCTCCTAGCATAACTAGGTTTGGCTTGTGTGTGCTATTAGAGCTTTATATGTGTTTGCTTAGCCATGCATAGCTGTTAGTACCGGTCCATCTAGATGATGTACTAGATGTAGAGAATCTAGTATGACAGGAGAACATGATGATATTATATCAGAGGTGATATGAGATTAAACATGCTAAGGCTTATATGGGAGGCCACAGTGGGATGTGATTTTTCTAGTCCCATGCGCACCACCACTAGGACCCGATGTTCTTGCCTCTTGAACCAAGACGAGCTTACAACCACACGGGGCCTAGGAAAACCCCACAAGTGACTAACTTGCCTAGTAGATTCCATGAGTCACATAGTTCGGGCGTTCCATTCGACATGCATTCTGGATCTTATCGAAGGCGGTGAAGGAGGTGCATTCATAACAGGTAGGTAAGAATGGCCGGGGTTTCTTTGGGTGGATGGATCCCCTGGTAAACCAACCTCGCCTCACATCTCTAGGGACCGGCTTCGGGACTTTACCCGTTATGGTGGAACCATCCTTAGGGCATGACTCATGGTCTTGGCAAAAGCAAGGTAAAGGTCATGTCTAACCACCCTCTGACGGCCTTCCAAGGAAGAGGGCTAATCTTAAGTGGCATTAAGAGAAGGTTCATACGTGTGGGTAAAGTTGTACACCCCTGCAGGGTAATAATATTTTCGAAAAGCCGTGTCCGCGTTTATGGACGACTTGGGAACGGACGTGATGATCATAGAGAACTTGAACTTAATCGTAAAAACTTGGCAGATCAATGTGTGCTAAGGATGCTTCCTTATGAGTACGAGGGTGTGATCCTAGCTGAGGTTCAGATGATGATGATTTGGTGGATATCAAATATCATGATTAATACTTTGGAGATGTCACTCTCTTATTCCCTTTTAAAATGTTCTGATTAGACACGCTTCTTCTCCCTCTTGTTTTATAAACAAAGATGGCTTTATGTAAAACAACTCCACCAGCCAGAAGTCTTGCAGAGTTCACCCTATAGTCACCCTTGCTTTGTTGATACTTTTGGCAGAGTAAGTGTTCCTTGAAGACGAGTTCCGTACGACATTGACACTGACGAGTAGCTTGGGGTTCCCGTCCGGCAGCCCGGAATCTATGGGCTGCGACGTCATCGTTCTGCTTCAAGCCTCATAGGCCAATTTTTAAGTTTGCTATACTTAATAGCATAATTTGCCTTCCGTTGTTTGATGTTTGTGGTCAGTGACCTCTGCTTGTAATAATTTGGTTCTTTGCTCAGTTAATAGCTTGTTATAATAATTTTTGTGTTGTAGGGTCATTGCTGTGTTATTAATTCTTCACTGGATATCCTTGAGCTCAAGGTTAAGCTTATGTCAGATGGAGGTCTGGGATTTGTTTAGCAATGATCCCGGGGGTGTCACACCCTTCGACCGTGTTGGATGATAGCGGTGCTTATAGTCATAATAGCAACCGGCTCAAGGCACCCAAGCACGTCCAAATGGTTTCACCCTCTTACTTTAGACCAAAGGCTGACTACACATACCATCTAAAGGGAGATATCAAACACACATCATAGATTTTCCAGATCCTCTACATAAGTAATAGATCATCTTTATTTCATTTCATAATTATGCTAGGGTGTCTCCATCTCCCTAAGAACAAAGGGAACTACTCACACATAGAAGCAATCAACAATATCATCATAATCAAATGGATGGATAAAAGTAATGTGATGAATCTAGTGCAAACAACAATTGAATCTGGAATTACAACAAGATCAAATGAATGGAAGATGGTGGTAGAGATGGTGATGGAGATGCAGCGGTTGACGATGTAGGGGATGATGCGTTGACCTCCAATGATCCATGCAGCAACAACGATTTTCCCATCTCCAAGTTCCTCCTTCAGATCCCTTTCTAGTGTTCTTTTTCATGGATGGAGGTTTTTGTGAATGTCGGATCTATGATATGTTTTTGCGAGGAGGATATATTTGACGAGGCGGTCCTGTCCCTGGGTCGTACATGCATGTGTACAGGCGGGATCCTCCTATACCATTGGTCGTTACGCTGGCTAGAACCTCTTGGGCATAGGCAATTCTTCCAGGTGCGAAGATAAATTCATAAATGCCTTTTATCACTTGAAAATATCATATTACTATGTAATTTGATAGTCTCAATTGATATATTCATTAATGACTTTGTAAATTGGGATCCTGTTGGAACAAAGACAAAAAGTGCGTGCAAACGCGGTAAAATGATAAAAACCCTACTCTATGTATGCAAAAACATTAAGTAAAAATGCTCACATTTAGGACTTATCAACTCCCCCAATCTAGACTCTTGCTCGTCCCCAAGCAAGACAGTGGCTTATGAACAAGATCATCATGTTTATAAGGTACGAGTCGTTACAATAAATGAGGCAAAAATTGAGACATGATTACAATATCGGATGTAGAGTTACATAGGGAGCTTTATCACACCTTTACAAATGACATGACTTAGAGGATTCCACACCTTTTTGTATTAAAGTTATCATAAGAATCTATTAGTGATTGAACATATTATAAAATCATAAAGTTAAAAATGTTTGAGCACTTGGTTTAGTAATGAAGATTCATGATCATCTCTTTTCTCTTTTTTCTTTTTTTCTTTTTTATAGGCTTGTACTCTTTCTTTTTATTTTGAGAATTTTCTTGATAGTGAATCTTTTGTCTCTTTCTATTTCTTCTACTCCTTCTTCTCTCTCTTTTTAGAACAACTATGTGATCATGCTCACTACTATGGCTTTTATAATCCAAACTTGTGACTATAATATGCTACCAAGATTTTACTTCTCATAATTTAATCAATTCTTTATTGGTGTTGAAGACCCTAAAATCATAATAGTTGTACAAGTGTCATAACACTCAACCTAGTCCAATCATCTAATATAATAATCATGAATCAAAAGATAAATTCGAATATCATAAAGTCTCGAAACTCAACGGATATAATTCTTCTCTTGAACAAGGGGAATCGAAGATGATGAAGATAATGCAAAATCTCTTTAATAAAAACCTAAATGCGTGCAGTAAAGTAAACATTATAAAACTGTAAGATAGATTACAAGGTCTTATGATCTCCCCCAAGCTTGGGATCAAGCTGGCGGGATCAAATAATCCCTTGCGATTATTTGATACAGTGGCACTTTGAAGGCGAAGGAGTGTTGTTGGAGCAAGAACCGATGCGCACTGTCTTGATTGTAGTCTCAAGGATCATTATGCAAATTCTATGTTGCTTGTTGATTTTCTCCAACTGATCCACCATTACCTTATACATATCTATAGTTTTATTTTGTGATTCAATAGATCAGAGGCTGATGTCGAGGTGGCTTCTAGTCCTTTCATTATATTGGTGTCTAGCTGGTCCAAATAACGACGTATCAACTCAATATGTTTATAAGATCCTAGAGACTTTACCTCAATTTTGTTGATGCGACGGTCAAGCTTGTTTAGAGAATCCTCTTGATGTTTGAGATTCTCCACATATGATTCTTCTTCTCCCTCAATGCTAAGTTGGGTCTTCTCAAAGTCATATTCCTGTACAAACAGAAGATCAGTTGTCTTCCGCCCATCCTTCATAGTCTCCATCAGCTTGAATCCATCCTCAACATCATGCTGGTTGCCCAAGACTTACTTCTCTTTTCTTCCTTTAGATTCCTCCATGGCCTTCGCGAAAGAACCATCAGGGATCTCATAGGCACGAAGGAAGCTCCATGGATGAGACATATCCCACAGAGTTGTTGAGGAAGAAGCGCCAATGCAAAGAAGACCTGGTTTGATTGGAGAGGAAAAGAGGCTCCTTGGAGGTTGAAGAAGGGTTTGGAATAGGAAAAAAATCGTACTAGAGTAAAAAGGGCCGGCCAAGAAAAGAATCCCAACAAATAAGGAAGGAAATAAGACAAAAAGGAAAGAAAAATAAGCAATAACGACCTCAGGTATGGGCGTACGCCCATACGACGCGCCCGTACCAGGGTCCTTCTCGAAATCCTTCCATGCGAAGTTGGTAAGGAGTCAACCGACCTAGTCAGCATGGGTGGGACCCTCCCGTATGGCTCGGTCGTACTATCCCTGTTACAGAAAGTACGAACGGGAGAACACAACAATCATAACGACCAGCCATACATGACGATGCGCACATACACGGTGGTCGTACTGAACTGCTTGCAAAGCAGCAGGATACTGGCGGTTTAATGACCACCGGTATAGGTGGGTCCGGTTGTACCGTTCGCCCGTATCAGCTTCGAAAAATTGATAGTAGCCTTAGAAAAACTCAAGGAAACCAAAAACACAAAAATAAAAAAGAAAAATGATAACCAAAACAAAAGTAATACAAAGTTTCAACCATATTGTTCATCCAAAGAAAAAGAGATTATTTGAGTACCTTCTTCTTCCTTTGATTCCTGAACTAACTTTTTCTTCTTCCCTTTAAACAAAGTTGGTAGCAAGAAGTTGCTAATACCATTGCAAATGGAAACTAAAAAATTTCTTTTAGGAATCGAGGTACCAGATGGTATGCATATGGATGACACTTCCTTAGGTTTTTGGATCTCTTCAATACCCATGGGTATGTCTTCCAGTTCTTCTTTTCTTTGAAGGATCTACACTTCAAATTCTTGCAAAAGTAGAGTCCAACAGATCATCCTTGGCTTAACATCAGTTCTTTCAAGGATTTCTTTTAAGCCAATATGATCCGTATGCACTCTTACTTTTGATTCAATAATGTAAGATCTAAATTTATCGCAAGAGAAAACCACTGTGAAAAATTCTTTTTCTGCCATGGGGTAATTATTTTAGGCACCGTTTAGGGTACGACTAGCATGATGAATGATATTAAGTTCATCACCATCATATTAGAAAATATCTGCTTCAACGGCCTCATGGTTAGCCTCACATAAAAGTTCAAAGGGTTTCTTCCAATTAGAGGGCTTTATAATAGGAGCTTCAAGAAGAGCTTGCTTTAAAATGTTGAAGGCAGTAAGACAACTTTCATCAAAATTAAAGGTAACGTCCTTATGAAGAAGGTTAGTTAGAGGTTTAGGAGTTTTAGAGAAATTCTTAAAGAATCTTCTATAAAACCCAGCGTGGCCTAAGAAACTTCTTATACTTTTATGTCTCGAGGAGGAGGAAGCCTTTCTATTGCTTCAATCTTTGCTTTATCGACTTCTATGCCTTTACGTGAAATTTTATGACCATGCACTATACCTTATTGAACTATAATATGGATTTTTTCCCAATTAAAGAATAGGTTAGTGTCCTCACATCTCCGCAAGACTCTATGAAGGTTATGAAGACAATGATTAAATGAAGTTGCATAAACAGAAAAATCATCCATGAACACTTCCATAATACTTTCAACATAGTCGACAAATATATCTGTCATGCATCTTTGAAAAGTAGCTAGTGCATTACAAAGTCCAAATGACATATGTCGATAAGCATATAATCCATAAGGACAAGTGAAGGTTGTTTTTAGTTGATCATCAGGGTGGATATCAATTTGGGAAAATCCGGAGTAACCATCTAGATAACAAAAATGGGAATGCATAGCAAGCCTTTCTAAAGTTTGATCTATAAATGGTAAAGGGTAGTGATCCTTTCTTGTCTCCTTATTAAGTTTTCTATAATCAATGCAAATCCTATGACCAACTACAATTCTTGTTGGTACCGGTTCATTGTGTCCATTTTGAACAACGGTAAACCCACCTTTCTTAGGAACACAATGAATAGGGCTTACCCAATCACTTTCCTCTACATGAAATATTATTCCTGCATCTAATAAGCGAATTACCTCCTTTCTTACCTCTTCTTTCATGTGGTGTTTTAATCGTCTCTAGAAACTACGACGGCTTGAGCTCCTTCTTCCATGAATATCCTATACTAATCCCCTTCAAGTCACTCATCGAATACCCAAGAGCATTCTGATGCATTCTGAGAACCACCATCAAGTTTTCCTCTTCTCTTTCTGAAAGGTTAGAACTTATAATAACATGAAAATTATTGTTAGCTTCATCAAGAAACCTATATTTTACTTCCTTGGGTAAGGTTTTAAGTGTTGGAGGTGGAGGTGCCTCGTCTCCTTTTATTATAGGTTCTTCATAATTTTGATTTATCCCGGAATCCACCACGGGTGTGGAATCAAGATAAACATCTATTTCAATTTTATCCATATCTTGATGCATGCCATCGTTAGCAACTAAACTCCTATTGCCTTCTTCCTCTTGCTCAAACTCATATTCTTCTAAGTCCTCAATAACAAGTTTATGTTGGAATTTTGAGAAGTGAAATTCTATTTTCTCTTCATCAAACTTGAGGGATACCATTTCTTTCTTGCAATCAATATTTGCTCCTGTAGTGTTCAAGAAAGTTCTTCCAAAAATAATTGGACAATAAACATCAGTAGGCATGTCAACAAGTACAAAATCAACAGGATACTTTTACGTCTAATACAAATTGGAACATCTATAATTACTCCCATAAGACCTCTGAGTGTTTTATCAACAAGCATTATTGTCATATCGGTATCTTCTAATTCGGTCGGGGTTAATTATTTTTGGATTTTCAAATAAAAGTTAAAAGGGATTACATTAAATGATGTTCCTAAATCACAGAGGCCTTAATAAGAAGATCCACCAAAAGTGCAATGGGGAATAGGTTTACCAACTTCTTTAGCTTTTACCTTTCCTTCAACAAATTGTGAAGCTTCGATACCTAGTTCCATTATGTTGCAATGAGAAAACATAGTTAAGATATCTTATTTTGTTGGTCCCCTGGTCTCCTCCTTACTTACCTCATTAGCCTTTCTTGCTTGTGTCTCCTCTTCTAGCATTTTGAGGAACATTCTTTCTTCCTCACGCTAGTCTTCGAGTTGCTGGGCCATCACATGTTTCCTCGCAGCCCTTAGGAAAGGAAGGGGTTCAACATACAAATGTACCTTCCTCGATGACTCTTCGTGAGCTGCATTTATTACATTAACATGTTTGACTAGTTCAGGGGTATAATGAAGCCATTCCTTCTTGGGAGCTTCAATGTGTTGTATAAACAACTGAAGAATTTGCACAATAATATCATCATCAAGATGAAGCTCATTAGCAGTTTCTTTAATCTTACCGGATTCTTTATAAGCATTAAGCATATTCAATTTCTACTCCTCCTTCGCCACCAAAATCAAATACCCATGTTTCTCTATTACGACAAATGCATTCTAGGAGTTCCCAACCTTTAGTTATAGTTAGATCCATAAAAGAGCCTCCAGAATTTTTATCTAACTCATGTTTAATTTCTTGATTAAGTCCCCCATAGAAAATATGTATCACATACCATTCAGGTAAATCATGATGGGGACACTTATTAAGGATATATTTGTACCTTTTGAAGGCTCTTACCAAGCCTTCACCTGGGCGGTTCTTGAAGTTTGTAATTGACATTCTCACTTCAGCAGTCTTTACCTTAGGGATGAATCGGAATACAAATTATGCTTTGAGATTTTTCTAGGTATCAATTTTCTCAGCAGGGCAAATTGTATACCAAGCTAAAGCAATGGTGGTGAGAGATTGGCTAAATAGTTTAAGTTTCAGTTCGTCATCGGAGTAGCCTCGAAATTTAAGAGTCCAACATAACTTGATAAAATCCATTAAGTGATTAGAACGATCCTCATCTGGATCATCTCCTGCAAAACTTTTCTCTTTAATAATAGCTATAAAATGAGGGTTAACCTTGTATTCAGGTTTAGCCCTACTTGGGAATTCTTTGACAAGTCCTCGATTATATTTACCGAGATATTCAACTACATCTAGCTAATTCATTACTCCAAGTGTAGCCATGGTGTTTACCTGAAACTAGTAAAGAAATTTAGTAAAACAATTAATAGAATTAGCAACTAATAACAAAGACCAAAAGTTCTTAGCTCCCCAGTAACAGCACCAGAAAATAGCTTGATGACTGCAAGTGCATAGATCAATTACAGGTAGTTTTGAAATAAGAGTATCGAACCCACATAGAGCTATTTGGTTGAGGTCTTTGTGACCCTCATCACTATCTACCAAAGGATACATGTAAGCTGCCTTTGATTTCAAGTAACGGGTGTTTGAAAGGTTTTTAGTTTAAGTGCAAGAAAGTAAATAAAGAAAGTAAAAAGAGTGATTGGAATGGTGGTTAAACTCAATAGGGCTAAGACGCTCTCAGGGATGTAGGATACACTAGTAGCATGTTGTAATTAATCATAAGTAGGATAACCTATTTATTGTGTCATGATATGTGTGGAGAGAGTTCCACAATAATATGTTCACTCAAGGCTCGTAGGTAGTCACTTTGTTGAGCCAAGAATGAGGTCATCTCTAAATAACCACTGCGATGCCTGGAAGCAATCACCATGTAGACAACCACAATTAAGGGTTTCCCCGTGGACATCATAATTAGATTAGTGAATCTCCCTTTGTTCCCCCTTCGACCGTGTTGGATGATAGTGGTGCTTATAGTCACAATAGCAACCGTCTCAATGCACCCAAGAATGTCCAAAGGGTTTCACCCTCTTAATTTAGACCTGAAGGAAAATGATATGTGGCCGACTACACATACCAACTAAAGGGAGAGATCAAACACACATCATAGATTTTCCAGATCCTCTTTATTTCATTTCATAATTATGCTAGGGTTTCTCCATATCCCCAAGAACGAAGGGAACTACTCACACATGGAAGCAATCAACAACATCATCATAATCAAATGGATTGATAAAAGTAATGGGATGAATCTAGTGCAAACCACAATTGAATTTGGAATTACAACAAGATCTACTGAATGGAAGATGGGGGTAGAGATGATGATGGGGATGCAACGGTCGATGATGTAGGGGATGATGTGTTGTGCTCCGATGATCCATGCAGCAGCAAGGATTTGCCCTTCTCCAAGTTCCTCCTTCAGATCCCTTTCTGGTGTGTTTTGTTGTGGCTGGAGGTTTCTATGAATGTCGGATATGTGATCTATTTCGCGAGGAGCATGTATTTGATGAGGTGGTCCTGTTGCCTGGTCATACGGGCGCACGGTACGGGCAGGATCCACCCGTACCACTAGTCGTATGCTGTCCGGAACCTTCTGGGTGCATGTAATTCTTCTAGGTGCGAAGATAAATTCATAAAATGAATTTTATCACTTAAAACTATCATATCTCAATTGATATGTTCATTAAATACTTAGTAAATTGGGATCCTATTGGAACAAACACAAAAAGGTGCGTGCAAACGCGGTAAAATACTAAAACCCCTACTATTCTTATGCAAAAACATTAAGTAAAAATAATCACATTTTGGAGTCATCAGAGATCTAGAGGAAGAAGATGAACTAGAGGAGTACCCCCGAAACCCTAGATCTACCCTCACTTATATATTGGCTAGGACGAGTAGGTTACAATGTGGGTTCTAGGGTTTATAGAATGGGCTTTGGGTTTACAAAGCGGGTAGGCTGGTAGGGACCAGCCGGTGGGCTAGGACCTAGTCAACGCTACAGTGTATGGTACCAACGGTACAGTGCCCAGGCACTAGAGCTTTATAGGTCAGCCGGGGCTTTAGCGGTCAGACGACAACGCTATGCTCAGCCGCCAGCTTTGTCCCGCTCAGTACACTCGTCATGTAGTGCTGCTTGGATGACGTGCCAGCCTTTATGACATGAGGACCCAGAGGCGTGCTCTACGAGGAGCGTCACTCCCTCCGTATCCTCACCACCGAATACGAGGCGACCAGGTGGAGCCATCCACCAGACAGGTTCTTTTGGTAACCCGGCTAGACGGGCCAACCTAGGAAGCTCAAGGGTGGACCGGTTGCAGCGTTCCACCCGGATATCTCTAGAGCCAGCCAGTTTGGCCTGGCTTATCCCATTCGGGGTCATCCCCCCAACACTAGTCCTCGCGGGCATTGGGACTTCACCCTGTGGGGAAGTTCGTGCGTGCTCATGATTGAGTTGAAGTGTTTCGCGATGAAGCCAACTATAGCTTTTGCCCGTTGTTCTTGTTGCTTGCCAGCTAGATTCAACCAGCTACGGAGTTGGTGGCCACTCACTGGGTAAAAACAACGCAGAAGCAGGCGATTAGCACAACTGGAGCACGGGAGATGAAGGGTTTGGCCACTGAGGTCAGTGCCTACACCAGCCATGACCAGTGGTTCTGGCATACATCTCGTCACATTAGATTCCCTGGGTAACTTTACCGCTTGCCCTGCCGCTACAGTTTCTTGGTAACCATGCGCACACGCTTCGGCAACTCCTCCACGATCTTCTGCGTAGATCTGTATCGGCACACGCGATACAGAGCCGATCCATCATGAGGGATGGAAGGAATATGCCCGAGAGGCAATAATAAAGTGGTTATTGTCTTATTCCTTGTTTATGATGAATGTTTATTTTTCATGCTATAATTGTGTTAATAGGAAACATTAATACAAGTGTGATTTATAAACAAAAATATTCCTAGTAATGCCTCTCTTAATACTAGCTTGTTGATTAACAGATGATCAAGGTTTCCTGATCATGGACATTGCATGTTGTTAATAACAGGGTCATATCATTGAAGAATGATATGATGAACAATCACCCATAGTAGATTTAGCAATATGATCAAGTCCTCAAGTTTATATTTCTATCGCATTCGAAGTAAATCAATGTCCTTAGACCATGAGATCATGCCAATCACTTTCACCAAAAAAGTACTTTGATTTCATAAAATGTGACACCATAACTAGTGATTATAAAGGTGTCGTTAGGTACTTGGAAAGTATTAGTTGAGGCTCGTGGATCAAGAGTGGGATTTGTCCATCCAATATGACAGAGAGATATACTCAGGGCCCTCTCAGTGATATCACATTAACATAGGTTG
The DNA here is from genome assembly GCA_023614405.1 of Avena insularis. NCBI lineage: Eukaryota > Viridiplantae > Streptophyta > Magnoliopsida > Poales > Poaceae > Avena > Avena insularis. The sequence goes on along the minus strand of CM042689.1, from coordinate 117,909,027 downwards.
CAATCAAGTGATTTGATCACTAGAATGTTATATCACAGGAACGAGAAAAAGAGTACTTGTCGGTAACGAGATTGAACTAGGTATGGATGATACCAAATGATTATATCTCGAGCAAGTAAAATATCGCGAGACGAAAGGAATTTGATTACTGCGAAAAAGGTTCACATGATCATTGGATATTCGTTGAGCTAGTGGGAGTCATTATGGATCTCTAGGTCCTGCTAATGATTATTGATCGGAGAAAGTCTCAATCATGTCCACATAGTTCTCGATCTGTAGGAAGACACACTTAATGGTAGTCGACGCATTTGAGTGGATAGGGAACACATGAGAAGATACTGGGTATCGTAGGAGTTGTTCCAATGAATCTGCTAGAATAGTTTCGGTGTATCGAAATATTGCAAGGGATTAAATTGTTAATGTGTTCATTGAATGAAGTGTTCATTAAATGAAGTCCTCATTAAATGAAGTGTTCATTAAATTGAGTGGCATTAAACCAAGTGAATTAAAGTTCTTTAATTGAAAGACCTTCGTTTTTTGAGTGGGAATTAATGGAATTATGGTGACACTTTGATTTGTGTGAGTGGAGACTCCACTACCATCAAGAGGGGAGATGTGGGGGCACAACTAGGGGATGGTGCATGCCTCTTTGTCTTATTCCCCTATTCTATAAAAGGAGGAGGTGGATACCCCCTCTCTACACACCATTCCATCTCTCTCATATGCCCTTTGGATGACATCTTCCCCCTTGCTAGCTTGTCCATTGCCATGAGCGAGGTGCTTAGGCGAAGCGCTTCTAAATATCTTCTCCACCACCACCACTATGGCATAATGCTACTGGAGTTCCCGAGGATATTCTACTTCCGCTACCTGGCTGGAGCAAGGGCGGAAGTCATGGGAACACCGTATGTGTGAATGATTACGGAGGTGGTGCCCTTTGTGGCGCTGATTGTCTGCACGTCCTTGAGGATGGTCGTGTACAATCTACACCAACCACCTTTGTTTGCTGGAACATTATCCCGCTTACGGTCTTCAAGGGTGAGTCCTTCTAAAACCATTACAAAGGGTCGCCTAGATTCGATCTTGGCAGTTGCAACCATAGGAATTTTTTGTTTTCTATGCAATGAACCCCATCAAGCGAGTGGAGAGGTTGCTTGCCACGTGCCGGAGAGGGGAGAAGAGGCGACACATCTAAGCCGTGGTGATAAATAGGGGTCTGGGAGTTGGGATTTCCCCCACTTCGCATACTTCTGTTCTCCTTTCCTCTTGTAACATCCCAAATTTCATGAAATACAAAATCATGTATTGCATTCATATCATCATAGCATTTTGAGCTTGCATAAAATTTTCAAACCAAAACCCTAAGTGAAACCATATTTAAACCCCTCTTTATATACTATATATGGGGCATGGTTTTATTTTTATTCAAAGACCAAAGTGTTTTTGAGTGAATAGATGTGTTTGAAACACATTTGAATGCTAGGGTCACAGTACAAAAATTTGGAAAAGGTTTGAATTCAAACATATTTGAATTAGGGTTTCAAAACCATTTCTAAAAATCAAAACATAAAAGAAAAAGAGAAAAAGGGAAAAAATAGTAGCAGCAACCTATCTAGCCCAACCCACCTGCGGCCCAACTTAGCAGCCCACCTAGCCCACCCAGAAAAACCCCCTCCCCTCTCTCTTTCTCACGTGGCCGCGCCGCACCCGCTCGCTGATAGCACGGCCCCACTGCCAGCTCACCCCTTCGTCCCAAAATTTCGCGCGACGACCAGCTCCGCCACTGTCGTTTCTACAAATCAACACGCGTTGATTCCGATTGATTGCAGGCGTTAATCCCTCCCCCTCGAGCAGATACTTAACCCCCTCTGCCCCTGCATCATTTTCCCCCACTCAGCACCACCAGAGCACCCCTAGGCTGCCAGTAATTGAGCTCGCACCGCCGCTGCCCGACGAACTCCGGTGATGCATTACGGCGAGCCTCGTGTGCCCCTCTGTCTCTCATGCACGCAAACTTGTTCGTCAGGTCCTTTTGCGTCTTGCCATGCCTCTGGTCTATCCCAAATTGCCCCAGGTCGCCATCCCCGTCAACCCTTGTGAACAACCGAGGCACCGCTCGACTCCGATGAGCAATTACGGTAATCTCCGATCGCCCCCTTGACCTCTGCCCCATACGACTAGGTTCTCCGTGTCTTTGCGCAGTCACTGATGCTTCTCGTTTTCCCTGTGGTGACCTAGGTCATCGCCTTCGTATCCGTTTGTGAAAGCCCGACGCCAGAACCAACTCCGACGAGCTTCCGCACCCGCGATAGTACGCCCCTGTCCAAATCACGACCACTTTTAGCTTCCTCGTGTTCATGCGACTCTAGTTAGCCTCGCCACCACCCCCATACCCCCTAGCACTGCCAGTTCATCGCCGGCACTAGCGCCGCTGCCGCCAGCGCCATCAGCGCCGCTTGGTTTTGGTCATTTGATCCAGAGCCGCTAGATCTAGATCCTACGCCGTAGATTAGATCACTTACTGAACCATTATACTTAGATCTGGCGCATTGGATCTAACTTGGTCCAACGGCGCGGAAGCGCGATCCTGAACGATGTGGTACGGGCCAATCATATGTCGCCACGTGTCACTGGTTCTGTTTTAAAATATGATTTTGACTTTATTAGATGAATTAACTTGTAAAATTCATATCTTTTAATCTGTTTGTCCAAAAATTGCAAATAATATATCAATGGATTCAGAAAATTAATCCCTACACATCTATGGCCTTTAATTGGTCATTGCATTCTGGAAAAATAAAAGTATTTGCAGAACCATTTGTAGGCCTATTTTGCATATAAAAATTATTTAGAAAATTGTTTTAAAGTAAATTTGAGTTTGAGACTTTAGAAAGTTTACTTTGTGTTCAGAACTATTTAGTTTGACTTGTTTAGTGTAGAAATCATTTCATTTCATTTGCATGCATTCATAAGTATTTTTGTTTGAATATTGAATGTGAATTTGGTGTTATGATTTTATGTGTAGATTTTGGTGATTGTGGTGATTATGATTGTGAGAACTGTTGCTACTCTCCTAGCTACCAAGGCAAGTGATGCTTCATATTTTTGTCCTATTATTTTATCTATGCATTAGTGATATTTTGAGTAGGATTGCATGGAGAAATTTTCTAAGTATAAGCTATGCCATGGGAAATCCTATATATGTTTTCTTAGTGGAATTATCCTAAGTTAGGAGACTTGTTATGTTATCATGCTTAGCCTAGCTAGTAGAAAACAAGGGTGGATTATTCATTCTATGAAATATTGCTAAGTCCATGACTTGTGTTTTTGATTAATAAAACAACTATGTGAACGAATCACCTGGAGGGAATGGGAAGAATGGTTTGTGTTGAGTGGTTACACAAGGCCCATGTCTATGGTTTACCTTGTGTATCAAACTTGTGGATTGCCACCCAGGAACAAAGGGATTTGAGATGTTTAGTGTCGAGAAGCTTCTATTGCAACCACATGGCATATGGGCTCTGCCTTGACCAACTAGGTTGCAAGAACTTAGCCAGATGGACAATTGGTGGTAGGGTTGATAGGATGGAACGTGTCCATGGTGGTCTAAGGGAATTGTTCTGAAAAATCTCGTCTCAATCCATGTCGAGTGATGTGGAGAAAGTGCACCACCTCTCGAGAGGGTAAAACCTAAGTACTTAGCCGTGTCCCCGACAATAGACAATTTAAGCATCAAAGACATTGAAGCAATCAAGGATCTCCTCATCCCAATTTATCTAAGTTAAAACTTGTGGTTGAACAAGGTTAAAGGTTCACCAATGTCTATTGGTGGTTCCTTGGGTGTTTTGTCAAACAAAAACTTAGTGTTTTCAACTAATAAGATAAAACCTTATTTTTTGAGCAAAGCCAACCTAAACTACACTTAGCCAAATTCATATAGATGTTAGATACTACTATTCTACTATGGTATCAGTTGCCAATACAACTCCAAATGTATTGACCCTCTGTGGCTGTAACTTATGATGTTGCAGGTTACTCTGATGGAGATTAGGGTTATGAGTCTACACTCAACATGTTTGCCTGTGGCACATGAAGATGAAGACTTTTATTTATCTACTTATGTATGAACTCTATGTATTAGCCTTGGGCTAATGAGTTGTAAAGACTATGTTATCTCTGGAATGACGATGAAATAATGATCTTTGTATCTATGCACTTCATCTTAAACTGTGGATGCTAGCAATTCGATCCAGTGACTAGCATTGCAATCACAGGGGCCTTTACCTTAAATGGTGGGGTCTTACATATGGTATCAGAACACTGTGTTGCCTATAGGATTAAGACCCTAATATTGATTAGACTAAGGAAACCACTAGGAAAATGCAACTCTTTGCAAAAATTCCACACTTGTGTTTTCTTCTTGTAAACCTCTCTTAATCTTCTTTCTCATCTCTATTTGTAGATGTCCGCCATCAACGAAGCCATCAAGAAGGGATCACTCATGACCATGACCTTAGAATGTGAGACAGAATTTCCCAAGGCACTCAAAAACCTCATGGTTAGCTTGGGAATACATGGTGAAGCCGTGTACAAGGGATTTCCAGTGATGGATGAAGGAGAAGAATATTGGTGGGTACAACTCACTTGTACAAAAAAAGGGAGACAACCACAAAGAGTCGGGATTCTGCATGGTCACCAACTCAGAAATGTATATGTCATTCTTTGACTCTACAAGGAATGCAACATGGAATGCTATCAAGGAGCTTGGTGAAAGACTCAAGTGTAGAATGATCAACACTCAAAATAGCCTTAGAGAGGAGAAGAAGTATACCCAAGACTTAGAGACCGCCGTAAAACGTCTAAGGGAAGATATCATAGACTTAGCATATGAGTGAGAATTGTGACGTACTCCGATAGTTGGACCACCACACTTGTCATTTTCTCGCGTTAATAATTTGATCATACCAACCTATGTGGTATGGCAAATTTTTGTCTAAATTATGTTTGAACCTTAGTGCTTGTGATAGATTTTTGTATGCCATTACTTGTGTGTTTTATGGATGAATGTATGCTTTTGGATTTTGTTTCACTATCTTATGTTTTTGTCTTTACTTGTGTTCTTTCTAATCTTTCTCTATCCTATGCAATAGATGGCTAACTTTGTTGTCAGCACTGCCGAGGAGTTCAAGGGAACTCGTTTTGGTTCTCGTATTGTGGAGCTCACTAGTGTGCTCAATCTCCCCTCCCTAGCATTAAGGGACTTCAAGTTACGAAGTTAGAGAGGAAGGATCTATGGGGATTTAGAGTCTCGCAGCCAGGACGCCAGACGGAGCCACCCACCGAGGAGATTACCTTCAAGTTGATGCATGATGACAAGGAGAAGGCACTCGATGTTGTCATGCAGGAGCTACCTGGGCGCCTTTGTGGACGTCACTCCACCGAGCTCAGGGGCCTCTACTTCCACCCATTTGGGAGATGTGACGAGTAGGGAGAGGCGATAGCGTATGACGACGCGACTAGAGAGACTATTGAGCCAGTGCGTCTGTATCTTCAGGACCTAGAGAGCCTTGTTAGACACCTCGACACTGATAGGACAAACGTCAGGCTTAACAATGACGAGCTACAGGTTTAGTTGAGGGAGAAGGACAAGGCCTTCGCAGAGCAGGATGATATCCTCAAGGAGATGGAAGCTAGGTTCGAGAGCCAAGACAAGAGGTTCAAGAATCAAGAGAAGAGAGTGAAAGATAGGAACAAGAAGATCAAAGAGATGAGGACCGAGATAAATCTCAAGGACCTTGAGCTAGAGACTCAGCAGGGGTGATATAGAGGCTGCGCTCGCAGAAGAGAGCCCTTCGGGCGAAGATCGATGCCTTGACCACCGACGTGGAGGAGTACAAGACAGCCATGGATACAGTAGGACTTACTCTAGTGGACGAGGAGGTCAACATGGAGGAGTAGTGTTGACTACTCGGCTATCTATTTATCTATGATCCTTTCATTTATCGAGTCGCAATGATCATCCAACATGTGGATGGCTTTGCTAGTGTGTTTACTTTTCCAAACTTGTTGTTCACGTTGTTTAACTCTAAGTTTATCTTGTGCTTGTTTATTTGTGATTGCTCCTATGTGATGTATTGTGCATGGTAGCATCTATGGGTTATATATCATTACTTATCCTTATTGAAATCACAGATGCCTCCCCGTCGTGCCAATCCCAACCAAAACAACAATAACAATGAAATGCAGCAGCTGATGACATCCCAGACTCAGTTGATGCAAATGATGACCCAGTTCATGGCGAATCAGAATCACAACCAAAACAACAACAACAACAATCAAAACAACCCACCAACCTTTGATATGCTTATAAGGTTTTTGAGGTTGAGGCCTGCCAAGTTCTCGGGAACCACTGATCCTATGGTAGCCAATGACTAGTTACGTTCTGTGAACAAGGACTTGGTCACTGTAGGCTGCAATGATGAGGAAAAGGTCAGATTTGTAGCACACCTGCTTGAAGGACCAGCAGCCACATGGTGGGATAACTTCCAAATCACCACTCCTATTAAGGATGTGACTTGGGAAATATTTGAGGATGGATTCTGCACTGCTCATATCTCATCAAGAGTGATGAGTTTGAAGAAGAAAGAGTTCCACAACCTTAAGCAACATCACTGCAGTGTGGCAGAATATATCGAGGAGTTCAACAATCTGGAATGCTATGCACCGGATGATGTTGACACTGATGCTAAGAGGAAGGAAAAATTCCTTGAAGGGCTGAATGATGAGATGTGCATGCAGCTATCTGTTGCATATGCCCCAACTTATCAATCACTGTCTGATAAAGCCACCATCTTGGAAAGGAAGATGAAGCAGGTTGAGAATAGGAAGAGGAAGCATCACTTTGATAAGCGTAGTTCTGGATCATCACACAAACGTTCCCATGGTGATGATAGTGGAGGTTCTAGGTCCCACAAGCATGGGAAGTATAACAGCCACCACAACAGTAACCGTCACCATGACAACAAGCACCACCGTAGTCATGACAATGATAGATATAAGAACCACAAGAGTGGACACAAGAGCCATCACAGTGGGAATGGCAATGGAAGTCAGCCTGCTAAGAGAGACATCAGTCAGATTGAATGCTTCAAGTGCAAGAAAACTGGGCACTATGCAAATGAATGCCCAGAAAAGAAGGCTGATGGAGTGTTGGGGGGATGACCCCAGGTAGGGTCAAGATGAGTAAGAAAAGAAAGGACCCTTCATATCCAGGGCCGGGTCATGGTGTGGTTCGGCCGAGTCATGTAGGGGTCGGCCAAATGAGGTGCGACCTATTCTGAATCAGGTAGTTGAGACCTAACTCGGCCGACATATGGGTTATGTCGGGAAGTCACTGTTGTTTAACTTAGGTGCAGGTGAAGGTCAAGCCAAGTTATGCGAGGTGGGGCCGAGTCAAGGGAAGCTTGTAGAAGAAGGAGGCCAGTCCCAAAGTCAAACCCTAGATACTATCTCTCCCTGGAATCTGCATAGTTCCAAGCGCTAGAGACAAGAAGCAGAGCAACAGAGGGGCGGAGGGGAGGAGGGTCACGGAGGTGACAGTCCTCAGGCCTAAGGATCACATGTGATGGGCTCTGGGTCTTTGCCGTCAATAGAAGGGGGAAACGGAAAGAGGTCCACCGAGTTACCACTTTGGGACAAGCATATTCCATGAATATGCTTATCCATGTCAGCCCTAGGAGGAACCAAGGCACTCCTTTATAAAGAGAGACTGGGCGTCCTGGAGAGGGGATCGATTCTTTTTTCCTCCAGAGCACAAGTTGTGTCTTCTTCCTCCTCATACTCATACAGCTCGAGGAGCAACTGTAACTCCATCGGTGTTGAATAAAGGTTGAGTTCTAACATTCTATGTGTAGAAACCACTATATCTTCCCTCCCCAGATCCCACTAGCATCCATTGGCCCCCAACTTAAGCCTACCCATGGCATCTGCCGTGCCACCACCACAACAGTTGGTGCCCACCATGGGGCCAGCAGCAGTGCTAGCTGGAGTCAAGATCCAAACGGGAAACTTCATCGACACAGGCGAGCACGTCGTCTCCGGCTTAGTCTAGAGATTTGACATCTGGGAATATGTCAGCGACAATGCTGGCAACTTCGGAGCAAAGCCGCCCCCGCGCAACGGCATCTTCATCAACTTGGGCGCTCACAAGATCTACGTCGGCGTAGACACGTCCTGCATCTACTCACGAAGTCTTCCTCATGGAGATCCTCCTCTCACGCTGGCCAAGACAACACTTGCCTTGAAGTGTTGAGGTGATGATGACGGCATCGGCGCCAGCAGCAGGAGCAGGCGCCAGACCAAGCAAGAACCCGGCAGCAGCAGACCAAGCAGTGGCTAAGCCGGTAGCCGTGAAGCCGGCAACAGTAGATCCGTCAGCAGCTAAAGCATCCGAAGTGCAAGAGGTAACCCCCAAGGCACCAAGGCTAAGATGGCCGCCTCTGGAGTGGCCGTAGAATATCTTGCAAGCAACCATAGATAACCTAACAACACTTTTAGCACCAATACTTAACCCGACAAATGCACAGGCAGAACTAGAAGAGACTAGGTTGAAAATGTTAGAGGAAGCCAAGAAAGTATCTGCGCTACAGGAGTCCTTTAATAGGACCATGCGAGAGTATGCAAGGGCAAAAAAGCTAGATACGGCTCCTACACGGATAAATGACCTGAGAATGAAAGTAAAGAATCTCCTTAGTGATATTAACAAGGAACACGAGTCTCAGCTGGGTGATTCGGCTGACCCGGGGTTGCCGAGGTATAGTACCCCGGCAAAGAACCTCAGGGCAGCAAGAAAGAGTAAATGAGCTGGTACGCATCACGAACCGGAAAAATGAGGAGATACTCAGGGCTAACCCAGCGAAGCTAGGGGCTTCACACATGGTTCATTCGACTGGGGATGACCGCGCATTATCAGCTGCGATGGCATCCTCACCCGAAAATGGTGCACAGAAAGATAAAGTAGTGACTTTGGGAAAGAGAAACAGACAAATTGTACCATATGACCCAGCGATGGCCGGAAAAATTAATGAGAATAAAGGCAATGGAAGCCGAGGTAACAGCGGTGAAAGAAACCCCGGACAAGGCAATAGAGAGCATGGGAATCTCGGGAGGGGAAACCCCATGAACAATAATCCGGCTGAAGGAAGACGATGCTATCACCAGGATCATCAGCCGAGGCATGAACCTCTGCAGGATCGATAAGCAAGGCATGCTCCACATAACCAGGCACATGACATGTATAATGATGGATATTCGGAATGGTAAATGCCGGATATGTTGGGTAAAACCACTATGTGGGTGAAAAATTGAACTATATACAGAAACTTGCCGTCGAATGACTCAAGATTAAAGCTCGATAGGCTATATCGGTCCGAGTTATTGGAAGAGCAAGGTCCAGCTGGTCCGGCGTGTTTTGGACCTCGGATCATGGGCGGACCACCTATCCCAAACTTCCAGCTGGCAAGAGGCACAAAAACATATAATGGAAGCACAAAGCCACAAGATTGGCTGATTGACTATGCCACAGCAGTAAACATAGCATGAGGAAATTTGAGATGGGCTGTGAGATATGTGCACCAGATGTTGGAAGGGACAGCCAGGTTCTGGCTGAATAACTTACCAGCTGGCAGTATCAACTGCTGGTTGGACTTTGAGGAAATGTTCGTCAGTAACTTCACCAGTACGTACAAGAGGCTGAACAAACCTCAACAACTGGCCATGTGCAAGCAGAAATCGAATGAGACTGATAGAGAATTCTTAACTCGGTGGTGTAATCTCAGAAACTCATGTGAAGGAGTAATTGAATCACAAGCGATTGCTTGGTTCACACAAGGATGCAGATACAGAAGTGTATTATGGCAAAGACTACAAAGAGATATGCCGACTATGCTGGCAGAGACTATCAGAATAGCAGATTCATATGCCTTGGGTGATACGACTTAGCCCGAGCTTATGTCGGCAGAACACCTGGAGCAGCACGATCATTACGCTCGAGAGGAGCAGGTTCATCCCGGCGGAATTAGTACCGAGGTAGGAGAAGAGATGACATGCCGGATTACAGATACAGTTCGAATCAGGTTGCTGCAGTTGTGCAGGACCAGCCGGGTACAGGAAACAATCAGCGTCAGAAGAACGGTCCTCAACAATGGACACCTAGAAATGATGGGAACAAACAGTGGACCCCAGAACAGAAGAAACAATGGCAGGAGAGGCCAAAGTACACGTTTGAGTCAATGCTGGATCAGCCGTGTAAATTTCACACGCCTAACCCGGGCAAACCAGCCAACCACACAACTCGCCAATGCGCCTGGATGAAGACTGCAATGGGAAACCTGACAGTTTTTGCAAGCGCCACAATAACAAACACACCACCCACAACAGCCAAAGCTTATAGAAGGAAATGCACAACAACTGATGTTGCCTCCACCACCTCCGAGATATGAGAATCATGACCGGAGGGATGCAGTTCACCTTGTGGTAAATCAGAACCAAGATAGCAGAGGGAACCCCGGAAATAATGGACGCAATGATTACAGGGAGCACCACCAGTCATACTATGTGTTCACCACGGAGCAGCAGGACAGGCAGAGCGTGCAGCGCCGACACATGGAAGTAAATGCAGTTATGCCGGCAGTACCGAGGTACATGTCATGGTCAGACCAGGAGATAACTTGGAGCATTATGGATCATCCAAAGATCATGCCGAATCCCGGGTCATATTACTTGGTGCTAGATCCAACATTTGTCGGTCCCAGTATCAATGTGAAATTCTCAAAGGTGCTGATAGATAATGGAAGCAACATCAACATTATGTACAAGGATACAATGCATAAGCTCGGTATATCTCCGAATATGCTGCAGTCGACCAGGAAAACTTTTCATGGGATAGTGCCAGGACTGTCCTATGACCCCGTTGGGAAGGTCCAAGTAGACGTCTTACTCGGCACAAGGGAAAATTGCAGAGCAGAGAATTTGGAATTTGAGGTGGTGGATCTAGAGAGCTGTTATCATGCATTACTCGGACGGCCGGCATTGGCTAAATTTATGAGCAGTTGTCACATTGGTTACTTGAAAATGAAGATGCCAGGACCACAAGGGATGATAACAATAGCAGGATACTACAGGAAGTCAATGGAATGTGCTTCGGCCAGATCTAGTCTGGCCGATCTTTGGTAATCGCAAGGGATAAAAGGAGAATTCAGGAGGTTGTAGCTTTAGCTCAGTCGGCACAGCTTAACATGCCGGCACTTGCTAACCCACACGGAACCGTGTCATTCTAGCTGACTAAGGAGACAAAGAAGATTCAGATTAACGATCAGTTCCCAGAGAGTACCATCACCATCGGTGCCGGCCTGAATGACAAATAGGAAAGCGATCTCACCAACTTCCTCCGTGAGAATCGGGATATCTTTGCATGGTCCACACAAGATCTGCAAGGAGTGCCGAGGGAGTTGGTTGAGCACTCTTTACATGTAAGGCCAGGAGCAAGGCCGGTGAAGCAACCTCTCCGCTGCTTCGCTGAAGACAGGAGAAAAATCATGGGGGATGAGATAGCTCGGCTCCTTGCGGCCGGTTTCATCATGGAAGTAATTCATCTGGATTGGCTGTCTAACACAGTGTTGGTAGAAAAGAAAAAGGATGACCCAAATGTAGCTGTCGTTTAGCGTATGTGCATCGATTACACAAACCTTAACAAGGCGTTTCCTTTACCTAGGATAGACCAGGTCATTGATTCAACCGCGGGTTGTGAACTATTATCATTTTTAGACGCGTATTTTGCCTTCCACCAGATACCGTTAAACCTGGCTGATCAAATAAAAACTACGTTTATCACCCCGTATGGGGCTTATTGCTATCGCACCATGCCATTCGGCCTGCGCAATGCAGGAGCCACATACCAAAGATGTATGCATGATCAGATTGGAAAAAATGTTCAAGTATATGTTGATGATGTGGTTATAAAAACCAAAGAGAGCCATATGCTTCTAGAAGATATCTGGCAGACATTCGTGAATATAAGGAGATTCTGAATGAAGATTAACCCGGAAAAATGTACCTTCGGTGTACCATTACTCGGTTTCCTCGTATCTAGCCAAGGTATAGAGGCTAATCCGACTAAAATTCGTGCGGTTGAAAGAATGTAACTGCCAAGGTGTCCCAATGATGTTCAAAAATTTACAGGATGCCTTGCATCCTTAAGTCGATTCATGAGTCGGCTAGGTGAAAAAGCATTGCCTATGTATCAGTTAATGAAAAAATCTGATAAGTTCACCTGGACACCTCAGGCTGATAGCGCTTTTCATGAGTTAAAAAAGATGCTGGCCACAACGCCTATTTTAGCTTCCCCATTGTCAAAAGAGCCTATGCTGCTCTATGTAGAAGCAACAAATAGAGTTGTGAGCGCGGTGATAGTTGTGGAGCATAATGAGGAAGGTAAGTCGATGCAAAGACAGGTATATTACCTAAGCGAGGTATTATCAGCTTCAAAGGAGAACTACCCACACTACCAAAAAATGGCTTACAGAGTGTATATGTCGGCAAAAAAGCTCAAACATTATTTTGAGGAACACCCCATAAAAGTGATTTGCGAAGCACCAATAGCCGAAATAATGAGCAACAAAGATGCAAGTGGCGGAATAGCAAAATGGGAAATTGAGTTATCCCCTTATGCCCCGCAATTTGATATACGAGATGCAATCAAATCTCAGGCGGTGGCCGACTTTTTTGTTGATTGGGCCAAGATACAGTATGATCCCCCATTACCCGATCTGAACTATTGGACGATGCGTTTTGATGGATCTAAGTTAAGGAATGGGTTTGGAGCAGGGATAGTATTAACCTCTCCAAAGAAGGATCAACTGAAATATGTATTGCAGATACATTTCGCTACATAAAACAATGTAGCCGAATATGAGGCACTTGTCCATGGCCTAAATATGGCAAAGGAGATCGGCATACGTCGAATTCTATGTTTTGGAGATTCGGACCTTGTAGTCCAACAAGTATCAGGAAATTCAGACGCATTGGATGCGAACATGGCCTTATATCGGTTTCATGTACAGAAAATTAGTGGTTATTTCGACGGATGTGAGTTTCATCACATACCTCGAGCGGAAAACGACGCTGAGGATACCCTGTCTAAGCTCGGATCAACCAGATAGTCAATTCCACTGGCATCGCTTTAGAACACCTGAGAAATCCATCAATCATACCTTCACCAGAATCCGAATCAATTCACCTTTCATCGGATCAGAAATCTGAGTGTGTCCCATTGGAAATTGAAAAGGGACATGGACCGAATAACCCTGGGACTGATTTGGCTAACCAAAAAGATGGTTGGGATAATTCGGTGGACATTACGTCGGCAGAAGTAATGGAAATTGATAAAACAGCTACCCAAGAAAGGGACATACCGGAATGGGCACATCCCATATTCCTATTCCTCAAAAATGAGACCCTGCCGGATAATGAAGTCCTTGCTAGGTAGACAATAAGGAGGGCGAAAGCCTACATGATAATAAATAATGAGATTTATACGAGAAGCGTAACAAACGTGCTGCAACAATGTGTTAACCCGGCAAAAGGACAAGAGATCCTCTTGGACATACATCAAAGAGAATGTGGGCACCATGCCTCGTCCAGAGCCCTTGTGGCCAAGGCATTCCGACATGGGTTTTACTGGCCAAGTGCGCTAAAAGAAGCAAAAGAACTGGTAGCGAGGTGCAATGGCTGCCAGAGATATGCCAGCAAAATACATATGCCTTCATCCGAGTTAAAAACAATACCAATCACTTGGCCATTCTCAGTATGGTGCCTAGATATGGTAGGTCTTAAGCCGGCTCGCGGCGACATGACTCACATCTTGGTCATGGTGGATAAATTCACAAAATTGATAGAGGTAAAGCCGATAAAAAAGTGTGATGAGCCTATAGAGGTAAAATTTCTGAAAGATATCTTTCTGAGATATGGTTATCCACACAGTATCATTACAGATAATGGCACAAACTTTGATGAAGAAGCCTTTGCTCGATTCTGCCAAGAAAAGCACATAAGACTTGATGTTGCTTCGGTAGCTCATCTGACATCAAATGGGCAAGTAGAAAGATCGAATGGACTCGTGTTATCCGGAATAAAACCTCGGCTGATAGAACCACTTCAGAGGTCGGCAAGATGCTGGATCGAGGAAGTCCTAGCGGTGCTATGGAGCTTAAGAACTACCCTGAATAGATCAACGGGGTACACCCCATTCTTTCTCGTATATGGGGCAGAAGCTGTACTTCCAACCGACATAGTGCATGACCCGCCAAGAGTCACCCAGTACACGAGCGTCGAAGTAAATGAAATATCTAGGCAAGACGATGTGGATCTACTAGAGGAAGCAAGAGAATTAGCATTGTCAAGATCAACTGTTTATCAACAAGACCTCAGACGGTATCATAGCAAGAAGGTAAATCCCAGAGTTTTGAAGGAAGGAGATCTAGTTCTTCGGCTAGTGCAACGCACGATCGGCATGCATAAGCTATCGCCTCCATGGGAAGGACCATTAATCGTGAGCAAAACGCTGCATAACGATGCATATTACCTCATCGATGCTCAAGCACCAGAAAGGAACAAGGTGGATAAATCCGGAGACGAGTCAAAAAGATCGTGGAATGTAGCATTACTTCGTCCATTCTACACTTATAGGAAGTGTACTATTTCCAGTATTAATATGTATCGATTTATTGTGTTAGGAACAAGTTAATGAAACCTCGGCAGCTCGAGCAGTAACTCGGGGACTGCCCCATATCGTTTATCACTATGATTATGTGTGTAAAATGAATGAAACCTCGACAGCTCGAGCAGTAACTCGGGGACTGCCCCATATCATTTATCATTACGATTATGTGTGTAAGGTGAATGAAACCTCGACAACTCGAGCAGTGACTCGGGGACTGCCCCATATCATTTATTGTTATGATTATGTGTGTAATATGAATGAAACCTCGGCAGATCAAGCAGTAACTCGGGGACTGCCCCATATTGTTTATCACTATGATTGTGTTTGATACGAATGAAAACTCGGCAACTCGAGAGGTAACTCGGGGACTACCCCGTGTTGCCTATCTTGTGCATACATATTCGAGATGTCGTGGACATCAGAGTCAACATCCTTGATCTCTCACGATCTAAAGATAGAACTTATGATAGATAAAATAAGAGACAACAGAAAATCAAACACATGAAAGTTTGATTCAAGCCAACGAACTAAAATTTGCGAACAGAAATACACATCGCGTAACTTAGCCAGAATGATAATAATATAACAGTTACCATAGCATATGAAAGGTTTCGAAGTTATATAGATAAAATAGTGCCAAAAGAGCCAGATTGTCTTAAAAGAACATACGCCCGGCATACCGAGGACTCAGCAGATAAGATTTTTTAGCTCAGGCATTAACAGCCGTCGAGTCATCGATAGGAGGAGCAACGGCGGCGGCAGGAGTCCCCAGAGTCGGAATCTCGGAATTGACCGAAGGTACCTCAGCCTCAGTAGAACTAATAATTTCGGGAGCAGGAATCCTCGAAGTTTCCTGAACCTCCGCGGAAGTTACCTCGGCATCGATCGAGGTAGCCAGGACATCTTGGGCATTGGCTGTTTGCCGTGAGGCTACACCTTGGGCTTGGGAAGTTCAGTCCCCTTGGAGGAGGATCGAGCTTCAACATTCCCTCCCAAACTACCACTGAACTCATCAGAACTTCTATAATTCTCATCTGAATCAACTTCATTGCCAGAATCTCCGTCGAATTCTTCATCATCAGCAGCGTCAACATTCTCTTCGGCCTCGTCGGGGAGGAAACTCGGCCCCTCATTCCATTGATGCACATTTGCATATTCGATGAGCTGATAGGAACGGTCTTGGAGGCGAGCAACAAAATCCGGATCCTCGACCCAAGGAGAGCCGGTACGCAGATTCATCATGGTGTCAAGGGAGATATCCTCGTACCATGACATAACAGCAGTAAGCGCCATGTCAACACCGGCTCACCCGATGGATTCTCTCCAAAGATTAAACTGAGTCTGAGAATCCATTAGCTTTGCCACAAGTACTTCCACCTTGTTAATCTTTGTCTCATTCGGCCAGAGCACATTGAAAGCCCAAATTGCCACTTTCACCAGATCTTTTCCCATGATCTTCATCGGCTCAATGGCATCAGCGATAGCAACCAATAAATCCTCAATGGAATATTCTTGATCCGGGAGATTGGGAACACCTCGGCGGCCACGGGCAGTAATGACGGCTTTGGTACTCATGGGCTCGGCTTCTGGAAAATGACCTGTAAAGAAAAACGTCGCATAAATCAAGAGAAACAACGAGCAAAGAATGACTCGGCCAGCAACCAAGAGAAAAAACACAGGCAAATAAGCTTACGATGGATATATCACAACATCTTCTAAAGATCCACGGCCCAGCCAGCCCGTTTCTTCTCATACCAAGTAATCTCCTCGATCATCGCCTGATTTTTCAGCTCGGCCGCATCAAGGAGCTCCTTGTCCTTTTGAAGTTGAAGACTCAACCGATTCTTTTCCTCGGAAAATTCTTGGTCAATCTCTTCCAGCCCGGACTTCTGCGAGGATTTCAAGGACTCAACCTCGGCACGAAGCCGAGCTATCTCTTCATCCTTCTCCTTGAGCTGCGCCGAGTGAGTCCCTGCTTGCTCTAAAAAATGCAGCATCATATTAGGCATAGATATGCACTCTTGATGCGATGCTGCAAATCTTTGTAATTTGGCTGAGCCGAAGATGGAGCACTATAAGATACTCGAAATTCATCTAGAAGAAAAATGGACAAGTACAAGGGGGGAGCGACTAACCTTCGAGGCTGGCAACCTTTTTCGTCAGCCAAGTATTTTGATTATTGACATTAGCTGAGTAAGGATACATCATAAATTAATTAGGAAACAAAGACTTGTAAAAAGGATTTGAGTGCAAGAGCCAAATGATTTACCTGTCTTTTTCAGAATGGGAACCATCTTGTCAAACTTCTCTTGAAGTTTCCTATGCTAAAAGAGGATCTTCTGGAATTCGTCCGTACGCCGATTGTGAGCAACCTAAAATAATAGCGAGTTATACAAGGAAACTATAAAAAGATCTGAATCAAGAAAAACTTGACTTGGATCTAGATGGATGGATATTCAAAGCTAAAACTCAAAAAAGATCCGAATCAAGTAAAACTTGACTCGGATCTAGATGGCTGTATATTCAAAGCTAAAACTCAAAAAAGATCTGAATCAAGTAAAACTTGACTCGGATCTAGATGGCCGGATATTCAAAGCTAAAACTTAAAAAAGATCCGAATCAAGTAAAACTTAACTCGGATCTAGATGGCTGGATATTCAAAGCTAAAACTTAAAAAAGATCCGAATCAAGTAAAACTTGACTTGGATCTTGATGGTTGGATATTTAAAGCTACTACTTAAAAAGATCCGAATCAAGTAAAACTTGACTCGGATCTAGGCGGCTAGATGCGTTTTAATCCAAAACATGCACAACAAAAATTGTCTATTGCACAAGCTAGTAGTTATATTTTAAGCAAGGGAAGTTTCCAAATGAATAATAAACTATTCGGTTGCAAGCTCGGGGACTAGTGGGCATATAGTATACTGTGCAAAAAAGACAAAGTATAGATTGAAGCACATACCTCGTTCATCTTGTCACTTTCAAGTACAACCTTAGCAGCCATGTGCAAACGGCTGCTGATATCGGAAAACTGGAAGGATTGATTACTTGGGTTGCCCTCAATCTGATCAGCAGCATTCCAGTTGTTGGCATACTATATCAACGATCTGAGGCTATATCCGCTCTCAGTGCGTGTCAAAACCTTGCC
Organism: Avena insularis; assembly: GCA_023614405.1. Classification (NCBI taxonomy): domain Eukaryota; kingdom Viridiplantae; phylum Streptophyta; class Magnoliopsida; order Poales; family Poaceae; genus Avena; species Avena insularis. Next base: position 117,891,103 of record CM042689.1, on the reverse strand, counting down.
CTTGGCCTCTCGCGCCTGTTGTGTGGCTGCCTCGGCTGCAGGGCTCTAGTGAAGAACGAGTTGTGTATCGGCCGCAAAGACAGACCCAGGCTGGTTCTCCATTATCCGGGGTTCTGCGATCAGCGATCCAAGGAAGAGTCAACACCTCGGTGTCCTCCAAAACTCGCTCGACAAATTTCTGCAGTAAGAGCAGAAAATAAGTTATCAGAATAATCGATGGAAAATAACTCGGATGGAGCAATTCAAGTTCAAATTACCCGAGGAGGGGGATTATTGCGGGAAAATGGCTTCATTCCCCACACCCATTCCCTGGGCATCTCGGTTTGGAAGATAGCCCGGACGCGTTTCTGGATCTAAACATCGTCAAGATCAACCGTGGAGACTCGGTTGGGATCCAAAGGACTGCTCATATAGAAAATATTATGAGAGCGAAGTTGGAAAGGGAAGATTTGGCTGCTGATGAACGTGGCCATCAAATCTTTGCCGTGAATCCCCGCCCGAGTTAACTCCTTCAGCCGAAGCTCAAACGCTTTGGCAAGAGCATTAGTCTTCTTCGGATTATAGGTCCAATTCTGGTTAGAAGGAGGACCAATGGATAAGGCAGGGAGCCGAATCTTTTCTTCCTTGCCAGTATTCTTGACATAGAAAAATGACCTATGCCACTTCTTGCAAGATTCTAGGCTAGTGACTCGGGGGAACAAAGAATTCTTTCGGGGTGTAATAGAAGCAGCCCCACACTGAGTATGAGATTTTTCAGAGGTATGGAGAGATTTATCCGGCACTATGTTAGCTCGGATCTATAAAAATTTCGACCAAACATCTACGGAAGGCCAGAGGCCAAAGTATCCCTCTGAGGCCGAGATAAAAGCCGATAGAGAGGCGATGGTGTTAGCTGGCAGGTGATGAGGCTGAAGGCCGAAGAATTCAAGAAATCTCTTAGCAAAGTCGCTAAGAGGGAGGCCGAATCCTCTGTCAAAATGCGACATAAAAACTACCTACTCGCTATACTTAAGTATGGGGAAGGCATTTGCTTGGGTAAGTGACACTGCCTCGGCAGAACTCATGGTCTTATGATCCACTCGACTTCTCGGCGGGTGACCGTGGATCCTTGCCATGAACCACGGTCTAGGCCCACCATGATTTATTCTTCCCCCACGATGGCGCCGCTAAGAGAGCTCAACATGGGCTCGTCAGAGGAGCCAACAGAGGAGGAGTCGCTGGCGGCAGGGAGAGGCCTCGAAACCCAAGGCCCCGTCGCAACGACGACGAGCGCAACGGCGGTGAAAGAGGAAAACCGCCATAGAAACCTGAAGCGGAGGCGAAGCATGGCGAGAAAGGACCAAGCAATGACGGTGCATCGTGTGAGGGGGAGCACGGTGGCATAGTCGTGAGAACAGAGGCGCAGCGGCGCGGTCGCGAGAACAGAAGCGTGGTGGCATGGTCGCTAGAACAGAAGCTCAGCGGCGACGGCACGAGGAGGAAGACCAGGGAAGTGGAGAATGGGAAAGTGAACCAACCCATCCCCACTCACCCTATTTATAATCGCGTGTGGTGAGCATTGGTAGGATCGCAGGTGCGGCGCGGTAACCGCAAATTGGCGTGTATCGTGTGTACTCGATCGATGATTGGAGCCACAACTAGGATCACACGGCGCAAGAGGATATCCGGCCGCCATAACCGTTGCGGTGATCGAAGAGTCACTACACCGATAGGACTGCTGCAGTAATTACTGTAGCGATGTCAGGATACACTGTAGCGGTACAAAAAAAAGACGAAAGGTAATGAGTGGTACACGTAGAATGAAGCTTACTTGAGAAGCTAAAAGGATACCTCAGACAAAGGAGAATGACTTGGAAAACGAGTCCCACCTTGGCAACAGAGGGTAAGAAAAAAGGAGATAGAATGAGAGAAGCACTAACAAAGTAATGAGTCAGAGAGAAAGGTATAAAAATGAGTGTTACGAAACTGCTGCAATCTAGCCGAATGAAGTTGGCCAGACCGCACCAGCTTCGGGGACTAATGTTGGGGGGATGACCCCAGGTAGGGTATAGTTGAGTAAGAAAAGAAGGACCCTTCATATCCAGGGCCGGGTCATGGGTTGGATCGGCCGAGTCATGTAAGGGTCGACCGAATGAGGTGTGACCTATTCTGAATCAGGTAGTTGAGACCTAACTCAGGCGACATATGGGTTATGTCGGCAAGTCCCTGTTGTTTAACTTAGGTGCAGGTGAAGGTAAAGCCGAGTTATGCGAGGTGAGGCCGAGTCAAGGGAAGCTTGTAGAAGAAGGAGGCCAGTCCCAAACTCAAACCCTAGATACTATCCCTCCCTGGAATCTTCACAGTGCCAAGCTCTAGAGACAAGAAGTAGAGCAACAGAGGGGCAGAGGGGGGTCACGGAGGTGATAGTCCTCAGGCCCGAGGCTCACATGTGATTGGCTCTGGGTCTTTGCCGTCAATATAAGGGGGACACAGAAAGAGGTCCGCCGAGTTACCACTTTGGGACAAGCATATTCCACAAATATGCTTATCCACGTCAGCCCTAGGAGGAACCAAGGCACTCCTTTATAAAGAGAGGCTGGGTGTCCTGGAGAGGGGATCGATTCTTTTTTCCTCTAGAGCACACGTTGTATTTTCTTCCTCCTCATACTCATACATCTCGAGGAGCAACTGTAACTCCATCTGTGTTGAATAAAGGTTGAGTTCTAGCATTATTTGTGTAGAAACCACTATATCTTCCCTCCCTAGATCCCACTAGCATCCATTGGCCCCCAACTTAAGCCTACCCATGGCATGTGCCTGCCACCACCATGACATGGAGCAACAAGTCAAACCCATTTCAGAAGGGTCAAGTGAACCACATTAATGTGGAGGAAATCTATGAGGAATCTAATGCTGTGGCTAGTAAGTTCAAGCTTCATTCTTTTCTAGCACTTGTTCTTTTTGATACCGGCGCATCTCATTCATTCATATAAAGAGCATTTGTTGATAAAAATGGACTTCCAACTAAAACTATTGGATGTCCTGTTAAAGTAAGCTCTCCAGGTGGAGAGATGATAGTAAATTTTGGATGTCATGATCTAGTGATAGAATTTGGTAAGTATAAGTTTCCAGTTAGTCTGATAATCCTAGATTCCCAAGGATTGGATGTAATTTTGGGCATGGATTGGATGACTAAGTATGAAGGAGTACTAGATTGTACCAATCGTACTATTACACTCACAACCTTGGATAAGAAACAAATTAGGTTCAAGTCTAACTTTAAATCCAAAGGGAGTAAGCTAAATTCTCTTAAGGGGGTGAGCATAGACAGTGTACCCGTTGTGAAGGAGTATCCAGATGTGTTTCCGGAGGAATTACTAGGAATGCCACCAGATAGAGATGTGGAGTTTTTGATTGACTTACTGCCAGCATCTGTGGGACCATTCAATATTTTAAGTCGCAAGGGAGAAGCTGCATATGAAATCGAACTGCCAGCATCTTTACTAGCAGTCCATAATGTTTTTCATGTGAGCCAGCTCAAGAAATGTCACCTTAAATGGAAGAAACATCTTTGAAAGATACCATATCTTTGGAAGAAGTTCAACTAGAAAGTGATCTCACCTATGAAGAAAAGCCTGTCAAGATACTTGAGACCACAGAAAGAGTCACGAGAACAAAGACTATCAAGTTTTGCAAAGTACAATGGAATCATCATTCCGAAGAAGAAGCAACATGGGAAAGAGAAGATGATCTTCGGAAAGACCACCCTCACCTATTTGCTAGCCAATCCGAATCTCGAGGGCGAGATTCATTTTAAGGGGGTTAGATTTGTAACATCCCTAAAAATCATGTTTCAAAACTCATTCATATCATTCTTGCATCATTCATTCATATAGGGTTTTTCTCAAAAATCATTTAGAGGCAGAAGTTTGAGCTATGATTTCATGTGGGCATTTTATCTCAAATGGCCATCACCCTTTGGGTTTTGTTTGTTTAGGGACTTGTTTGCTTGCCTCCATGATTGGAAAGATTAGGAGTAGCATTTAAACCCAAGATTCCAATTTAGAAATATTTTCTAAACCCTATTCCAAATTTTTGCAAAGAGACAAAGTCTCTGTTTATTTCAAAGACCCAAGCTTGACCAAGCCTTGCAAGGTGACCACATGGTTATTTGACTGCATTTGAACCCCCAAGAACCCCAAAAATCCCCAAAGAAGTTTGAATTCAAAAGGATTTGAATTCATATCAAATTCATTCCAGAAAATGAAATTAGAAAAAGAAAAAGGCTAAGGAAAAGAAAAGGGCCGAGCGGCCAGAATCTGGCCCAGCAGCAGATCCAGCCCAGCAAGCCCACCCGGGATCTTCTTTTTCTTCTCTCACCTTTAGCCTGAGCCTGACAGCTGTGAACCGCTGCACACCGCACCTCGCTGACGAACGGGCCCGGTCCACGTCGCCCTCGTCTTCCCCAGACCGCGCCTGCGACCACGTCGCCGCGGCAGTGAAGGCCGGTAATGGCGCGGCGTAAATGGGCATTAAACCCGAGCGTTTCCTGTCGATTCCCCGGCTATAAGATCCTCTCTGCTCCACGATCTTTTCCCGCACACCTCGCCACTCCGCCACCAGCTGCCCTCAATCAGCTTTGCACCGCCATGACAGAGCCTCTCCGGCGATCGATTCCGTGAGCCCAGTGTTCCCTCGCCTCGTTCTTGCTATCCTGCCGGTGAATCCTTGCGCATCTCGACCTCGCTAGTCTGTCTCGCCCCAGTCGCCGGTTCCACTTGACACGCGAGCACCGACGGCGACATCAACTCGACGAGCTCTAGTGGTAAGTCCAGACGCCCGCGCCTCCTAGTTCATGCTCACTACTGCTCGACTCGGTGAATCTAACCGTGTCCTCGCTATGCCTTGGGTGATTCACAGACGCCCCCGACCACCCGACGCACCCGACGCCGCCGCGAACTCCGGTGAGGAATCGCAGCCGCGTGAGCGCCTTGACCAACCGCAGTACGACGAAGCTTCGTGACCTCCTGAGCCCGGTGAGCTACTCCTCGATCTTCCTTACTCTGATCATCGCCGGCAACGTCGTTGACCGATGGTTCCGCCGCCGGTAGCCACCGCGCAGCGCCGCCCATCTGTGGCCAGGCAGCAGCAGCCGTTAGATCTGGATCGAACGCCTACGATAGATCACTTAAACCCGAAGTATGCAGCGATCTGAGCCGCACCTGCCTTTAGATCCTCGGCTGTGGAGCTCGATCCAGCGAACCGATCACGAATGAAGTCGTAACATGACGCGTGGCTAGGTTAGATCTGAGAATAGAATTTAAAACCAGAAATTTGATCCAAATTCAAATGCCTATATCTTTTGAATGCCACGTTGGAATTTTGCAAACTTTATACCGTTGGATTCAGAAAAACAAGACCTTTCTGCCTATCCTCTTTATATAGCATATAGTAACCATTAGATGTGTTTAAAATGCAGAGACTTGTTTGAGGTCTTTTTGAGTATAGATTTAGTTTAGTATTTTTGTTTAGAGCTAAATAAGTTGCCTTGGCTATTTTGTGACTTGTTTTAGTTTCTGTATTCATGCACTTGCTTGGTTGAAGTTTTCAAAAATCATCACTTGGTAGATTCATGCATGCATGCATTCATAATACTTTTGTTTGTATATATTTGTGTGTAATTGTATGCTACAACTTTGTGTGTAGATTTTGCTAGTGCTTGTGAGTGTGACGAGTGCTACTCCACACTACCAAGGCAAGTGATATCTTCATGAATATTCCCTACCTATATTTTATACTTGCATTAGATATATTTTGTTAGGACTTGCATGCTACTTTTGTCAACTAATGATGGGAAATCCTATTTAGAATAGAATGCTAGAATTGCTAGGAAATTCCCTAAGGACAAGTTGCCATGCCATGCTTAGCCTAGCTACTAGAAAACAAGGGTGGTTTATATATTCACACTATGGAAAAATATTCTAAGTCTAAGGACTTGTTTTATTTAACAAAACAACTAAGTTAATGAATCACCAGGTGGAATGGAAAGAATGGGATATGTTGAGTGGTTACACAAGGCCAGGGGTACTGGTGAACCTTGTGTATCTCACTTGTGGATGGCCACCCAGGAACAAAGAGATTTGAGTTGTCAAATGTTGAGAAGCTTCAAGTGCAACCACTTGGTAATATGGGCTCTGCCATGATCTTAGGATGCTGGAACTTAGTCTCTTGGACAGTGGGTGGTAGATGGGTTGATAGGTTGGAGCGTCCATTTGACTAAGGAAAGGCTCTTGAAGGATCATGTCTTGGGAAACCAAGGCTTGTGGGAAAGTGCACCACCTGCAGAGTGTAAAACCTAAGTACTTAGCCATGTCCCCAGTAAAGGACAATTTGAGCATCAAAACATGGAAACTTCAAGAATCTCATCACTCCAATTTCTAAATAAAACTTGTGGGTGAACAAGGGTTAAAGGATCTTCAGTCTTTGATTGGTAGATGCCCGAGTGGATCTTGATCTCGATTGGTAGATACCTTGGGATGGACTTTGTCAAGCAAAAACTTAGTGTTTTCAAAAAGTTAAGGAAAAATCTATTTTGAGCAATGCAAGCCTAAGCTCCACCAGCCAAATGCATATAGTCTTATAGTCCACTTAAATATATACTAAGGTATCACTTGCCAATACTATTCCAAAGTATTGACCTCTGTGGCTGTAACTTATGATGTTGCAAAGTTACTCGATGATGAATAGGAGTCATGAGTCTACACTCAACATGCTTGCTCGTGGCACATGAAGATGAAGACTTATGTTTATTTACATATTCCATAAACTCTTGTACTAGGCCTTTGGCCATGAGTTGTGTAATAAACGACCTTTGTATCTGTGTACTTCATCTTAAACTGTGGATGCTAGCTTTGATCCGAGGACTAGCATTGCAATCACAGGATCTTTTCCTTTAATAAGGAGGGATCTTACAGATGGTATCAGAGCACTGTGTTGCCTGTAGGATTATGACCCTAGGATTGGAAACCACTAAGGAAAATTTTAACTTCTTCTACACTTGTCTATTCTTCTCGTAAACTTTTCTAATCTTCTCATTCTCATCTCTATTTGTAGATGAACTCCGTCAACGAAGCCGTGAAGAAAGGACCACTCATGACCATGACCTTGGAGTGTGAGACTGAGTTTCCCAAGATTCTCAAGGACCTCATGGAAACCATGGGAGTACATGGTGCAGCTGTGTACAAAGGCTTTCCAGTGATGGAGGATGGAGTGGAGTATTGGTGGGTGCAACTTCACTTGTACAAGAACAAGGAAGACAACCACAAAGAAAAAGGCTTCTGCATGTACACCAACACTTTTATGCACACCACATTCTTTGAGTCAGCAAAAGAAGCAGCTTGGAAGACTATCAAAGAACTCAGTGCTAGAGTCAAGTGCAGGATGCTCAACCTCCAAAAAGACTTAGAGAAAGAGAAGGAACATACCCAAGAGTTGGAAGTCACCAACCAATCCTTAAGAGGAGATATTATAGACTTAGTGATAGAAGCATGTGAACAAGATAGGGTGATTGCCACTAGGAACATTGTGTTAGCCACCAGATCCAATGAAATAGGATTGTAAGCGCACTTCGTTAGTTGACCACCACCTATCGCCTTATTTTCCAAAATAAGACCTTAAATAAGTTTGAACCTTGGTTGATGTAATGAATTTATGTATGCATGACTTGTGTGATTTTTGTGTTCCATGGTTATGCTTGAATGTTTGACTTGTTAAATTTAAAATTGAGTTGTTCTAACTTTTCAATCTTATAAATAGATGCCTATTGCCATCAGCACTGTTGAGGAGTTCCAGGCTACCCGTTTTGGTCCTCGTATCGTAGAGCTTACTACTTTACTCGATCTCCCTCTTCCTATCATTACGGTGCACCCACTCACCAAGTTTGAGAGGAAGGACCTTTGGGGCTTCAAGGTGAACCAGCCAGGACGCCAGCGAGCCTACTACGGAGGCCATCGTCTTCAAGCTTATGCACGATGACAGGGAGAGAGGCATGGAGGTTGTCATGCAGGATCTGATAGGACGACTGTTAGGACGTCACTCCCGACAGGTTAGAGGCACTCACTTCCACGCTTTCGGAAGGCGTGATGATGACGGAGAGTCCATTGACTTTGAGGACGACTCGAGGGTCACAGCAGAGCCGATACGCCTGTACCTCCAGGACTTAGAGACTCTTATTAGGCACGTGGATACCGATAGGACCAACGTCATGCTTAGTAATGACGAGCTCCAGGTGCAACTTCGCGAGAAGGACAAGCTCTTCGCGCAGCAGGACGAGATAGTCAAGGAGATGGAGGCAAAGTTCGAGACCCAAGACCGTAAGTTCAAGAGTCAAGATAAGCGTGTCGGATAGGAACAAGAGGATTCGTGATATGACCGAGGAACTAGTCCAAGGACTTGAGTTAGAGCAGCAGACAGTAATTGAGAGGCTTCGTTCCCAGAAGAGGGCTCTCAAGGCCAAGATCGACTCTTTGACCACTACCATCGAGGAGAACAAGACCGCAATGGAGAACGCAGGTCTTACCTTTGTCGAGGAGGAGATTGATGCCGACGAGTAGATTTGACTACTCAGTTATCTTTATTTTCCGCACTTGTTATTTGAGAACTTATTGTTGGACCATCCGACATGTGGATGGCTTGCCACTTGTATGTTTGTACTTTGAGACTTTTGTTATCTTGTTGTTTAGGTTTTATCCTAGTGTTGCTTGCTATGTGTTGCATGTGTGATGTATTGTGCATAAATCATGTAAGGGTATCTCATTCTTATCTCTATATGAATAAACCACAGATGCCTCCCCGTCGCGCAAACACCAACCCCAACCCCAACATTACCCTGGAAATGCAACAAATGATGAATGCGCAAACACAGCTTATGCAAATGATGACGACGTTCATCTAGAACCAGAACAACAACAACAACAACCAAAATCCCAACAACAACAACAACAACAACAATAACAACAACCCTCCGTGTTTTGATATGCTCACCAGATTTCTGCCCGAGGCCAGCAAAGTTTTCGAGAACGATCGATCCCATGGTGGCCAATGATTGGCTACGTTCGTGAACAAAGACTTAGTGACCGTGGGATGCATGATGCTGAAAAGGTCAGGTTTGCAAGACATCTGTTGGAAGGACCAGCCGACATGGTGGGACAACTTCCATTACCACGCCTATTGATGAGGTAACTTGGGCTATCTTTGAAGATGGATTTCAGACCACTCATATCTCACCGTATGATGAGCCTGAAAAAGAAGGAATTTCACAACTGAAACAGCGCCACCAGTAGGCTGAATACATCGAAGAGTTCAACAATCTGGCGCGCTATGCACCGGATGAGGTTGACACTGATGCCAAAAGGAAGGAAAAGTTTCTAGAAGGCTTGAATGATGAGCTAAATCTGCAGCTGTCTGTGGCATATGTTCCAACTTATCAGTCGCTGTGTGACAAGGCTGTTATTGTGGAAAATAAAATGAATCAAGTTGAGAGTAGAAAGAGGAAACACTCCGACAAGCATAGCTCGATCGTATCATAAACGATCTCACTATGATGATAGTGTCAGCTCAGGATCCCACAAGCATGGGAAGTTTAACAAGCACCACAACCACAACCGTCATGACAACAAGCATCATCGCAGTCATGACAATGATAAGTACAAGAACCACAAGAGTGGATATAAGAGCCACCATAGTGGAAGTGGAAGTGGAAGTCAACCTAAGAAGGACAACAGTCAGGTTGAATGCTTCAAATGCAAGAAGTCAGCATTATGCTAATGAGTGCCCCGAGAAGAACGTTGAAGGACCTAACAAACCCAATCCTTTTCGAAAGGACGGGTTAACCACATCAATGTGGAGGGAGTCTATGAAGAACCTGATGCCATTGCTGGTAAGTTCAGACTCAATTCCATCTCAGCATTTGTACTCTTTGACACTGGTGCATCTCATTCATTCATATCTAAAGCATTTGTCGAAAGAAATGGGTTTGCATCTGAAAACATTGGGTGTCCGATAAAAGTTAGCTCTCCGGGAGGGGATATGATAGTGAGTCTTGGATGCCGGGATCTAGTCATAGAGATCGGAAAACATAAGTTTCCAGTAAACCTAATAATCCTAAATTCCCAAGGATTGGATGTAATTTTAGGAATGGATTGGATGGCTAAGTATGAGGGAGTACTAGATTGTGCAAATCGCACAATTTCACTCACAACCCCTGCAGGTAAGAGGATAACATTTAAGTCCAATTTTAAATCTAAAGGGAGTAAGCTGAATTCTCTTAAGGGGGTTAGCTTGGACAGTGTGCCAATTGTGTGTGAGTATCCGGATGTGTTCCCGGAAGAGTTACCAGGAATGCCACCAGATAGAGATGTGGAGTTTATAATAGAATTGGTACCAGGATCTGGACCAAGGGCAAAGAGACCTTATAAAATGTCAGTTGACGAACTTAAGGAACTCAAGAAACAACTTGGAGAACAATTGCAGAAAGGATTCATCCAGCCAAGTTCTTCATCTTGGGGAGCTCCAGTTTTGTTCGTAGAAAAGAGAGATAGAACTCAAAGATTATGCATAGATTACCGTTCTCTCAACGAGGTAACCATCAAGAACAAATATCCTTTGCCAAGAATCAATGACTTGTTTGATCAGCTAGAAGGAGCTTGTGTGTTCTCAAAGATTGACCTTCGGTCAGGCTATTTTCAACTCAAGATAAGAGAGCAAGACATACCTAAAACAGCATTTACCACGAGGTATGGATTGTATGAGTACACGGTGATGCCTTTTGGATTAACCAACGCTCCAGCATACTTCATGAATATGATGAACAAAGTGTTCATGGAATTTCTCGACAAGTTTGTTGTCGTTTTCATCGATGACATCTTAGTCTACTCCAAGAGCAAGGAAGAACATGAAGGACATCTACGCTTGATACTTGAGAAACTAAGGGAACATAAACTTTATGCCAAGTTCAGCAAGTGTGAGTTTTGGTTAGAGGAAGTTGGATTTCTTGGTCATGTTATGACAAAGGATGGTGTAGCAGTTGACCCTGCTAAGGTTTCAGCCGTAACAGAATGGGAATCTCCTAAGAATGTAAAAGAGGTTTGTAGTTTCCTTGGTTTAGCAGGTTACTACAGAAGATTCATTGAAATTTTTTCTAAGGTTGCTAAACCAATGACGGAATTGTTAAAGAAAGATAAGAAATTTGCTTGGTCTGAAGGATGTGAACTCAGCTTTCAAAAATTAAAGAAGAGACTTGTGTCAGCACCAGTTCTGTGCCTACCAGATTTGGAAAAGGATTTCCAAGTGTATTGTGATGCTTCGCATCAAGGATTAGGAGCCGTACTTATGCAAGGCGGAAAAGTTGTGGCTTATGCCTCGAGACAACTCAAAACTCATGAAGTAAATTATCCTACTCATGATTTGGAGTTAGCCGCTGTTGTCCATGCACTCAAAACATGGAGACATTACCTTTTGGGAAAACGTTGTGAAGTGTTCACCGACCATAAGAGTTTGAAATATATCTTCACACAGAAGGAGATCAATATGAGACAAAGAAGATGGCTAGAACTTATCAAGGATTATGACTTGAATTTGCAATACCACCCCGGTAAAGCAAATGTAGTAGCAGATGCTCTAAGTCGTAAGGCGTTTGTAAATGGTCTTACCAAAGGTGAATTGCCTGATGATTTGTGTAAGCAATTCAAGGAACTCAGGTTGGAGATTGTGCCAGAAGGACATCTTATGTCCTTGGACGTTCAACCCACTCTGTTGGATAAGATTAAAGAAGCCCAAAAGACGGATAAAGAAATCAAGAGATCAAGGAAAGGATTAGCCAAGGAAAGCTAAAAGTTTCCATATGGACGAACAAGGTACTTTATGGCACGAAACGATTTGTGTTCCACAAGATCCGGAAATGCGGAAACTAATTCTGCAAGAAGCCCATAACTCTCCGTATTCTATTCACCCGGGAAACACCAAAATGTATATGGATATGAAAGAAAGATTTTGGTGGAACAATCTTAAAAGGGACATCGCCGAACACATTGCTTTGTGTGATGTGTGTAGTAGAGTGAAAGCGGAGCATCAGAAACCAGCAGGTTTGCTTCAACCAATGCCTATTCCTGAATGGAAGTGGAAAATATTTGGAAGGATTTCATTAACGGATTACCAAGGACCAGGTCAGGTATGACTCCATATGGGTAATAGTAGATCGCCTAACTACAGTGGCTCATTTTATACCAGAAGACAACTTATACCAGCAAAGTTAGCCAAAATCTACATGAGCAGAATTGTATGCCTTCACGGTGTACCTAAGAGTATTGTGTCCGATAGAGGAACTCTTCACTTCTCACTTTTGGAGACAGCTTCATGAATCTCTAGGAACGAGGTTGGAATTCAGCACTGCTTTTCATCCTCAAACTGATGGACAAACAGAAAGGACTAATCAAATTCTTGAAGACATGTTGAGGGCATGTGCCCTGGACTATGGAGCAAGTTGGGATGAAAGTCTGCCTTACGCAGAGTTCTCTTACAACAACAGTCACCAATCTAGTATTGGGATGGCACCATTTGAGTTTCTATACGGAAGAAAGTGTACCACCCCATTGCTATGGAATGGTGTGGGAGAAAGAAGTTTGTTTGGACCAGACCTTATCAAAGACGCCGAAGAAAAGGTCAAATTGGTTAGAGACAGATTGAAGATAGCACAATCTAGACAGAAAAGCTACGCAGATGCTAAGCGTAGAGAAGTCACTTACGAAGTTGGTGATAGAGCTTATCTTAGAGTATCACCCCTTCGTGGAGTAAAAAGATTTGGAGTCAAAGGAAAGTTAGCACCAAGATATGTGGGACCATTCAATATTTTAAGTCGCAAGGGAGAAGCTGCATATGAAATCGAACTGCCAGCATCTTTACTAGCAGTCCATAATGTTTTTCATGTGAGCCAGCTCAAGAAATGTCACCCAGAAATGGAAGAAACATCTTTGAAAGATACCATATCTTTGGAAGAAGTTCAACTAGAAAGTGATCTCACCTATGAAGAAAAGCCTGTCAAGATACTTGAGACCACAGAAAGAGTCACGAGAACAAAGACTATCAAGTTTTGCAAAGTACAATGGAATCATCATTCCGAAGAAGAAGCAACATGGGAAAGAGAAGATGATCTTCGGAAAGACCACCCTCACCTATTTGCTAGCCAATCCGAATCTCGAGGGCGAGATTCATTTTAAGGGGGTTAGATTTGTAACATCCCTAAAAATCATGTTTCAAAACTCATTCATATCATTCTTGCATCATTCATTCATATAGGGTTTTTCTCAAAAATCATTTAGAGGCAGAAGTTTGAGCTATGATTTCATGTGGGCATTTTATCTCAAATGGCCATCACCCTTTGGGTTTTGTTTGTTTAGGGACTTGTTTGCTTGCCTCCATGATTGGAAAGATTAGGAGTAGCATTTAAACCCAAGATTCCAATTTAGAAATATTTTCTAAACCCTATTCCAAATTTTCGCAAAGAGATAAAGTCTCTGTTTATTTCAAAGACCCAAGCTTGACCAAGCCTTGCAAGGTGACCACATGGTTATTTGACTGCATTTGAACCCACAAGAACCCTGCAAAAATCCCCAAAGAAGTTTGAATTCAAAAGGATTTGAATTCATATCAAATTCATTCCAGAAAATGAAATTAGAAAAGAAAAGGCTAAGGAAAAGAAAAGGGCAGAAAGCCCACCTGCGCACACGCTGACGAAGCAGGCCCGTCCACGTCGCCTCGTCTTCCCAGACCACGCCCTGCGACCGTCGCCCATGGCAGTGAAGGCCGGTAATGGCGCGGCGTAAATGGGCATTAAACCCGGCGTTTCGTCGATTCCCGGCTATAAGATCCTCTACGCTCACGATCTTTTTCCCCGGACACCTCGCTCACTCCGCCACCAGGCTGCCCTCAATCAGCTTTGCACCGCACGACAGAGCCTCTCCGGCGATCGATTCCGGTGAGCCAGTGTTCCCCCTCGCCTCTCGTTCTTGCTATCCTGCTCGGTGAATCTTGCGCATCTCGACCTCGCTAGTCTGTCTGACGCCCTGTGTCGCCGGTTCCACTTGACACCGCGAGCACCGACGGCGACTTCATCTCCGACGAGCTCTAGTGGTAAGTCCATACCGACCCGCGCCTCCTAGTTCATGCTCACTACTTCGTCTCGACTCGGTGAATCTAACCGTGTCCTCGTCATGCCTTGGGGTGATTCAGCGACGCCCCGACGACCACCCGACGACCGACGCCGCCGCGAACTCCGGTGAGAATCGCAGCGTGACAGAGCGCCTTGACCAACCGCAGTACGACGAGCCGCTTGCCGTGACCTCCTGAGCCCGGTGAGCTACTCCTCGATCTTCCTTACTCTGCATCATCGGCAGCGTCGTTGACCGATTCCGCCGCCCGGTAGCCACAGCATAGCGCCGCCCATCTGTGGCGGGCAATGACCGTTAGATCTGGATCGAACGCCTCGATAGATCACTTAAACCCGGCGATGCAGCGATCTGAGACGCACCTGCCTTTAGATCCTACGGCTGTGGAGCTCGATCCAGCGAACCGGATGCACGAATCGAGAACATGACGCGTGGCTAGGTTAGATCTGAGAATAGAATTTAAAACCAGAAATTTGATCCAAATTCAAATGCCTATATCTTTTGAATGCCACGTTGGAATTTTGCAAACTTTATACCGTTGGATTCAGAAAAACAAGACCTTTCTGCCTATCCTCTTTATATAGCATATAGTAACCATTAGATGTGTTTAAAATGCAGAGACTTGTTTGAGGTCTTTTTGAGTATAGATTTAGTTTAGTATTTTGTTTAGAGCTAAATAAGTTGCCTTGGCTATTTTGTGACTTGTTTTAGTTTCTGTATTCATGCACTTGCTTGGTTGAAGTTTTCAAAAATCATCACTTGGTAGATTCATGCATGCATGCATTCATAATACTTTTGTTTGTATATATTTGTGTGTAATTGTATGCTACAACTTTGTGTGTAGATTTTGCTAGTGATTGTGATTGTGAGTGCTACTCTCCACACTACCAAGGCAAGTGATATCTTCATGAATATTCCCTACCTATATTTTATACTTGCATTAGATATATTTTGTTAGGACTTGCATGCTACTTTTGTCAACTAATGATGGGAAATCCTATTTAGAATAGAATGCTAGAATTGCTAGGAAATTCCCTAAGGACAAGTTGCCATGCCATGCTTAGCCTAGCTACTAGAAAACAAGGGTGGTTTATATATTCACACTATGGAAAAATATTCTAAGTCTAAGGACTTGTTTTTATTTAACAAAACAACTAAGTTAATGAATCACCTGGGTGGAATGGAAAGAATGGGATATGTTGAGTGGTTACACAAGGCCAGGGGTACTGGTGAACCTTGTGTATCTCACTTGTGGATGGCCACCCAGGAACAAAGAGATTTGAGTTGTCAAATGTTGAGAAGCTTCAAGTGCAACCACTTGGTAATATGGGCTCTGCCATGATCTTAGGATGCTGGAACTTAGTCTCTTGGACAGTGGGTGGTAGATGGGTTGATAGGTTGGAGCGCGTCCATTTGACTAAGGAAAGGCTACTGAAGGATCATGTCTTGGGAAACCAAGGCTTGTGGGGAAAGTGCACCACCTCTGCAGAGTGTAAAACCTAAGTACTTAGCCATGTCCCTGGTAAAGGACAATTTGAGCATCAAAACATGGAAACTTCAAGAATCTCATCACTCCAATTTCTAAATAAAACTTGTGGGTGAACAAGGGTTAAAGGATCTTCAGTCTTGATTGGTAGATGCCCGGAGTGGATCTTCAGTCTCTGATTGGTAGATACCTTGGGATGGACTTTGTCAAGCAAAAACTTAGTGTTTTCAAAAAGTTAAGGAAAAATCTATTTTGAGCAATGCAAGCCTAAGCTCCACCAGCCAAATGCATATAGTCTTATAGTCCACTTAAATATATACTAAGGTATCACTTGCCAATACTATTCCAAAGTATTGACCCTCTGTGGCTGTAACTTATGATGTTGCAGGTTACTCTGATGATGAATAGGAGTCATGAGTCTACACTCAACATGCTTGCCTGTGGCACATGAAGATGAAGACTTATGTTTATTTACATATTCCATAAACTCTTGTACTAGGCCTTTGGCCATGAGTTGTAAAAGACTATGTTTTATCTCTGGAATGACTGTAATAAACGACCTTTGTATCTGTGTACTTCATCTTAAACTGTGGATGCTAGCTTTGATCCAGGGACTAGCATTGCAATCACAGGGATCTTTTCCTTTAATAAGGAGGGATCTTACAATGAACAAAGTGTTCATGGAGTTTCTTGACAAGTTTGTTGTCATATTCATCGATGACATATTGATATATTCCAAGAGCATGAAGAGCATTTGAGTTTGATACTTGAGAAACTCAGGGAACACAAGTTGTATGCCAAGTTTAGTAAGTGTAAATTTTGGTTGAACGAAGTTGGATTTCTTGGACACATTGTGTGTGGAGATGGTATAGCTATCGATCCTGCAAAGGTGTCCGCTGTAACTAAGTGGGAGTCTCCAAAGTCAATTCAAGAAGTTCGTAGTTTCCTAGGCTTGGCATCATACTATAGAAGGTTCATTGAGAATTTCTCAAAAGTATCTAAGCCAATGACTGAGTTACTTAAGAAACAGAAGAAGTTTGATTGGACCGAAGGATGTGAAATAAGTTTCCAAGAATTGAAGAACAGACTAGAGCCAGCACTAGTCTTATGTCTGCCAAATTTGGAGAAATATTTCCAAGTCTATTGCGATGCATCTCACCAAGGATTGGGTGGAGTTTTGATGCAAGAAGGTAAAGTTGTGGCTTATGCCTCGAGACAGCTCAAAACTCATGAAGTGAATTATCCTACTCATGACTTAGAGTTAGCCTCTATTGTCCATGCACTCAAAACATGGAGACACTATCTTTTGGGAAAACATTGTGAAGTGGTCACTCATCACAAGAGTTTGAAATATATTTTCACCCAGAAGGAACTCAATATGAGACAAATAAGGTGGCTAGATCTCATGAAGTACTATGTCTTGAGTTTGCAATACCATCCCAGTAAAGCAAATGCTGTAGCAGATGCTTTAAGACGCAAGGTCTATGTAAATGGCCTTACTAAGGGAGAATTGCCAGATGATTTGTGCGCCCAATTAAAAGATCTAAGATTGGAGATAGGGCCTAAAGGATATCTCATGTCATTGGAAGTTCAACCAACATTGTTGGATAAGATTGAAGAAGCACAAAAGTTGGACAAGAAAATTGAAGAAATTAAGAGTAAAATTAGTAAAGGGAAAGCTAAAGGATTCCATGAAGATGAACAAGGAACTTTATGGTATGGAAAACGTATCTGCATTCTGCAAGATCCGGAGCTTCGGAAATTGATTCTGCAAGAAGCACACAATTCACCATATTCTATTCATCCAGGTAACACCAAAATGTATATGGATGTGAAGGAAAGATTTTGGTGGAACAATCACAAGAAAGATATTGCAGAACATATTGCCTTGTGTGATGTGTGTAGTCGAGTGAAGGAGGAACATCAGAAACCGGCAGGGTTAATACAACCACTACCTATTCCTGATTGGAAGTGGGATAAACTTGGTATGGATTTTATCACCGGACTGCCAAGGACCATATCTGGATACGATTTTATTTGGGTGGATCACCTAACTAAAGTGGCTCATTTCAAACCCGTGAAGACTACCTATACAAGTGCTAAATTGGCAAAGATCTATATGAACAGAATTGTATGTCTACATGGAGTACCTAAGAGTATTGTATCTGATAGAGGAATTTAGTTCACTTTGCATTTTTGGCGACAACTGCATGAATCATTGGGAACAAGGTTAGAATTCAGCACAACTTTTCATCCTCAGACTGATGGATAAACAGAAAGGACCAATCAAATTTTGGAGGATATGTTGAGAGCATGTGCCCTAGACTATGGTGCTAGTTGGGATGAAAGTCTTCCTTACGCAGAATTCTCTTACAATAACAGCTATCAAGCAAGCATAGAGATGGCTCCGTTTGAATTCCTTTATGGAAGGAAGTGTACTACGCCATTACTATGGAATGGGGTATGAGAGAGAAATTTATTCGGAACAAAACTGATCAAGAAAGATAAAGAGAAAGTCATATTAGTAAAGGACAGATTTAAAATAGACATGGGCCACGGCTAAGTACTTAGGTTTTACCCTCTCGAGAGTTGGTGCACTTTCCCCACAAGACTCGACATGCATCAAGACAAGAATTTTCAGAAGCATTCCCTTAGACCACCATGGACGCGTTCCATCCTATCAACGCTACCACCAACTGTCCATCTGGATAAGTTCTTGCAACCTAGTTGGTCAAGGCAGAGCCCATATGCCATGTGGTTGCACTAGAATCTTCTTAACACTAAACATCTCAAATCCCTTTGTTCCTGGGTGGCAATCCACAAGTTTGATACACAAGCTAAACCATAGTCATGGGCCTTGTGTAACCACTCAACACAAATCATTCTTCCCATTCCACCCAGGTGATTCGTTCACATAGTTTTTTTATTAATCAAAAACACAAGTCATGGATGAAAGGGCATTTATTGTCATAATCACTTTTGGTGTTTATTAACAACAAGTAGATCATTTTACAGTTTGTCATTGTCCACAGGTTGGTATTATGATAAATGAAAAGAACCCTCACTCTTGGGAAAAGTCCACACTCATGTGTCATAGTTCTGGAAACTCCAGTTGCGGAGTCTCCGGTGTGGTCTCGTTGGTCTAGAGTTCCGGATCTGACTCGATGGTGACTTGAGGATGCAGGGGACACTCTTCTAGGGGAAGGATACTCCGGAGTTTCCGGTGTTGGATCAATCCGGAGTCTCCGGTGTTGATAGACCGGAGTCTCCGGTCTTGTTGAGTCTTGGAAGGGCTGGGTCATTCAGATGGGCGGTCTGGAGGCTAGTCTGGAGATTGGCCGGAATCTCCGGTGTAGACCAGAGTCTCCGGTCTGCAGATCGGAATCTCCGGACTGACTTTTCTCCAACGGTCAGAAAATGTTTTGTGGAGGGGGCTGCCTATAAAAAGGGACCCTTATCTTCTTCCTCCAGCTGCTCGAGCTGCTCAATAACACCAACTCCATTAGAGCCACCAAATCTACAAGATCTCTCCATCCAACCATCCAAAGTCATTGATCTTTGGAGAATCGAAGGAGGAGGCCTTGATCTACATCTTCACCAAGAGAGATCTTCATTTCCCCCTCATTCACTTGAGGGCCCCCAAGCTCTAGTGTTTCATTGGAAACGCTAACTTTGATTTGGTTCTTACAAGCTTGTATTTGATTTGTCTTGACAGCTTGCTTGTATTTGGGAGCCTCCAATTAAGTTGTGGATGTGTGCCCCGAACTTGTTGTAAAGGTTTCAGCTTCCACCTCGAAGGTTGCCGATATAGTGGAAGGTGGATCAAGCCTGTTGGGGTGAGATTCATCGGAGAACAAGGGAGGTCTCTCGTGGCGTTGGTGGTTTGAAACCACCCCCTCTCCAAACGTAGACGTACTTCTCCTCAAAAGGAAGGAACTACGGGAAACAAATCCTTGTGTCTCCACGTCCACTCCTTTGGTTACTTCTATCCTTTACCGCACTTTACTTACTTGTTCTTGCTTAGTGTTGTGTTAGCTTGTGCATGGTTGACATATAGGTAAATTCACCGTAGTTGCATAATCTAGAGAATTTACCTTTCTTGTCAAACCCTAATCTTAAAAAAGAAGAAAATTTGAAGTAGCACCTACTCACCCCCCTCTAGGTGCCCATACGATCCTTTCAATTGGTATCAGAGCCTTGGATCTTTATTTGGGCTTTACCGCCTAAGAGAATATGGGTAGCCAAGAAGGGGAAGGTTATGGTGAGCATACTACGGTCACCATGGAATATCTCAAAAACTTGGAAACAAGATTGAGCTCCTCCTTGGTCAACGAAGTCAAGAAGATGCTTGAGCAACTTCTTAAAGACCTAGATGGCTCATCATCCCCTTCTCCTCAAGGGGATCCTCCATCCGTTTTACCTAAAGGGGATACTCCCATATCCCCTGAGGATAGAATGGTTAGGGGTAAACAAGACAACACTAATTCCTCCACACAAAATGATGGTGAGAAGGGTGAGCACCGTGATTCATGGTACTCTCTCGACCCTCCAATCCCTCACCCTCATGTATACAATAGAGGTGACCCACCTAAGCTTGAAGAATCCGCTACCTTTGCTCAATGGCAATCACTAATGAGAACTCATATGCGCAGCTCTTGCATTGAATTATGGAACATCATCGATCATGGACTCTTTATTGGGGATCCAAACAACTTGACAAGAAGAGAGATTGTCAATAGTCAACTCAATGCCACTGCTTTGCATATGATTCAACAAGGATTGGGGACAAAGGATTTTCCACACATTGAGCACTTTAGCATTGCCAAGGAAGCTTGGGATGCCCTCACTATATTGTTTGTTGGAAATGAGAGTATGAGGAGGAACCGATATGATGCTCTAAGCAATGAAGCCGAAGGCTTCTACATGAAAGAAGGTGAAGATCACGAAGACATGTATCGAAGGATCAAGACCACCACCACCGCTTTTAAAAATGTGGGTGCCTCGCATGTGGATGATGCATGGATAAAAAGGAAATATGTGAGTGCACTCATGCCTTTTGATCCCACCGACTTGAAGAGATTACAAGGAAGACACAACTACCATCTCATGACCTCAAATGAAGTTATGCAAGAGATGGCCACCTTCAAAGTTGCCGCCAAGAATGCCAAAGATGCTCGTGCCCGTGCCCTTGGTATGAGCAACATTGTCAATGTTGCTTTGAAGGCCAAAGTTGTGGACCATGGGGATGAAGATGATAGTGATGAAGGGCTCTCCATGGATCACCCCGATGAAGTCAAGATTGCTCATAGTCAATATATGGCCTTCTATGCAAAGAACTTTTGGAAGAACCCCGCCAAGGCCAAGATGGAAATGCAAAGAAAAAGCAACCCAAATGGGAAAAGAGAAAATACAACTAGATTGAGAACTTGCTTCAATTGTGGTGACCGCTATCACTTTGTGGAAAGTTGTCCCTATGAGAAGAGAGAAGATCATGGGGGTAAGCTTGTGTTGAAGAAGACTCTCAAAGCACCTTACAAGAAACCCTTCATTAAGAAGAATCCCATCAACAAGAAGTCGGGAGAAATTGTCTTGATCACTCATGAAGAATACTCCTCCGACAATGAAGATGATGAAGAAGAGGAAGAGGAAACGTCTAATGGTGTGGCGGCTCTAGCTACTACCTCTACTCCGACATTTTCTCTCTTTGATTCTCCAATTGAGAATTCTCCCATCAAGAACGTCACTTGCCTTATGGCAAGGGGAACGGAGGTATCATCATCATCTCACTCCACTCCCTTAGCTAATGATGAAACCGATGATGAGATGTCTCTTGGTGTTAAAAAGGAATTAATTGCTTTTGATGAGTTCATGACTAAACTACAAGGGGATGCTAAGATACATTTTGGTAACATCCTAGATCAACTTTCCCACACACAAGAGCTCCTAGATGTAAGATGTAAACTTGGGCATGAACACATGATTGAACTAGAGGCTCTAAACAATGCTCTAGAAGAAGAACAAGAGACTAGGTTGTCTCTTGAATTAAAACTTGAAGGGCTTGATGAGGCAAACAATATTATTGTTAACAAACTCATCAAAGAGCGTGATCATGCTATTGCTAAATACAAAAGGGCTAAAAAGGACAAGGTTGAGTTTGGTGTGGTTCATGAAAAACTTGCTGAGGACATTAGTTTGCTTAACAAGGCTCACAAGGCTTTGAAAAGTGAACCCTTGTCACTCACAAAGTCCCATGAAACGCTTCAAACTCAATTGGCCAATATTCCTTCACCTAGTAACTTCATTCCATCTAGTAGTACAACTATTCTTGAAGAGAATTCTAGGTTGAAGGGGGAGCTTGCTAAGGCCACATTTCCACAAGGCAACAAGTCCATTGATGATCTTTTGAGTAAGCAAAGGCCTAGTGGTGATAAAGGGGGCATTGGTTTTGTCTTCAATACTAAGAATAAGAAGAACAACAACAAGAAGAAGGCCAAGCCCACACAAGAAACTAACAAGGCCATTGTGGATAGTAAGACCACAAGTGGTAAAACTTTGTATCATGATGACTTTGCGGGAAGTGCTAACCCTCACTATGTTATGGTGATGTGTATGCACAATATGTTGGCCCATATGATGGTTATATTGCTTGGTCCATTTGGGTTCCCAAGACCCTTATTGCTAACAAAAGAGGACCCATTGAAAAATGGGTACCTAAAAAATTAGCTTGATCTTTTGTAGACATATGCTTCCGGAGGGTCAAATTGGGTGCTTGATAGTGGTTGCACAAGTCACATGACCGGAAGCTCGTCTATTGTCAAGGACTTAAAGCCAAATGATGATCAAATCACCGTGACATATGCCGACAAGTCAAAGTCTAAGGTAATGGGTTTCGGCAAGGTTGTGGTTGCTCACAACATTACACTCGTGAACGTCATGCTTGTTGAGACCCTTGGATACAATTTACTTTCAGTCCGTGCGCTTGGAAAGATGGGTTTTGCCATCTTTGTTGATGATGATATTGTGGTTCTCATGTGGAGCAAGTCTCTCAAGGTCGCTTTCGTTGGGTACGTCGAACATGACTTCTATGTGGTGGACTTTTCGGGGCAAGCCACTACAAGTGCGATATGCTTATTCGGAAAGGCCGATGTGGGTTAGTTATGGCATCGCCGACTAGCCCATGTAAATATGAGAACTTTGCAAAGTCTCGACAAGGAGGGCCATATGTTGGACTAAAAGAAAATGTTTCCTTTGCTAAAGATCGTGTTTGCAGGGCATGTGTTCTAGGAAAGATGCATGATGCTCCTCACAAGCCTAAGAACCGCATCAAGTCCACCAAGATCTTGGAGCTCCTCCATGTGGACCTCTTTGGTCCTCCATATCATGCAAGTCTTGGTAGGAAGAAATATTGCTTGGTGATTGTTGATGACTTTTCAAGATACTCATGGGTATATTTCTTCAAGTTGAAGAGTGAGACCCAAAAGACATTCATCGACTTCATCAACATGGTCCAACGTCAATACAATCTTCCCGTATTAATCATAAGAAGTGACAACGGCACCGAGTTCAAGAACTAAACCTTGAATGATTTTCTTAGTGATGAGGGGATTAAACATCAATATTCCGATGCATACACCCCTCAACAAAATGGTGTGGCCAAAAGTAAGAACCAGACTCTTATTGAGATGGCTAGGACCATGTTGACGGAGTTTAAATCTCCATATAACTTTTGGGCCGAAGCCATCTCCACCGCATGTCATGCTTCAAACCGGCTCTACCTCCGCAAAGAAATCAACAAGACTCCATATGAAATACTTACCAGTAACAATAAGAAGACACCCCATAAAGCAATACATACTTGGCAACGGTCCATACATTCGTTGCAAAATTTTATGGTAGATACCAATATATGTGTTGCAACCACATTCGTCGTTTATTATAGAGATTGCATCCTAGAAGCTAGACTATGAGCCCAGCCCACTAAGCATGACTTGCCTTGAACCCACCAGCCACGAACGCACACCCTCCCACACCCTGCCGTCCCACTTCCTTCCGCCTCCCCAAACCTAGACGTCTTTCATCTCTGCCCCATTGCGCCATAGGTTGTTGGCGAGCAATGCCTCCCTAGTGGACGACCGGTGGTGGCCGGTGACGCGTCTAGCGTGTCCCAGTACTCGCCAGCTACCAGTGGCGGCCAGTGACACGCCTCTTGCATCCTCGTATTCGCTTTGAAGAGCCGATTTAGACAGCCAAGATGGATTCGATCTGTTCAGATCGAAGGTTTCTCGAAGAGCCGTGGGGTTGAGTTATAGCACATGCGGCACGTCAGGTTCTAGATCGAGATGCAATTTATTTTATTCTCTTGTCAAATTCATCCTTCATTTTCCCTTGCATTACCACACGGGTTCTCCATTTTTCTAGGATTTCATTGGACACTAACCAAATATCGACACGAAGAGTACAGAGAAATTATCTCCATCTAGTTGTTTTACTTTCTACAATAGTTGATGGCAAAAGATACATAGTAGTATGGTATCGTACTCCCTCCATCCTATAATAGATGTCTTAGATTTGGATAAATCTAGACACTATTTAGTATATAGGTTTATCTAAATTTTAGAAAATTTAAGACATCTATTTTGAAACGGAGGGGAGTACCTTTACTCGCATATCCTTTAATCGTTGTATGAAAGCTGGGAAACTGAAGGCTGTACCGAGGACAGGAGTTTTGGCTTTTTCTCCAAGATCCATTTGATCCAAAGCTTCTAGATACAGTTATCTTTGATACGTCATATCAATTGGCTAAAAAGGAGAAAATCACGACACTATATCAAAAGGAGATGAAAGAACGTAATCCATTACATTTTGGATTTGAGGTACCTCTTTTCCTTCTATAAAACTACAGCCGCTTCACACAACCCTCAGTGGCTCATATAAAATATTAGAAAATGTGACTTTCCCTTAATATTAAGACTTAGTTTCTCTAGGGATCTGTTTATCATAAGTTCTACGGAAGTAGTGTAGCTCACATGGTTTAGTCTCTAAAAAATCTTACTTTCTTAGTGCAGTGATCAGACCACCAATGCCATATGTACTCCATCCATAGTTAACTTAGATACATCTAGATACGAATGTATCTAGTCAAGTTTTAGTACTAGATACACCCATATCTAGATAAATTTGAGTCAACTAATATGGGTTGGAGGGAGTACTTTTTATCCAAAACTGATGACTTTTTCTCTTGATCCAAACTGTAGTTAATCAACGCACCTTTATTTATTCAATGTTCTTTTCCTTGAGATACTCCAGTTATGTCATGCTGGACATGTATGATGGCGCTGGCGGGAGAAGCAGTAGCCAGTTGGTGGCAGGGATGCCACAGTAAGATTGTGCAAGCAGGCTCGCATCAACGGAAACAATTAGACCGAGAGGTATTAATTTCTTTCCTTTTCACGATTTATATCATGTCCGGTTCTGCTTTCTGTTATTGCGATTGACCTTTCTATGGATTAGTTAGTAACTTTGATCTGCTGTTACATGGACAATCTAGTAAACTAAACGATTTTGATTTATGTTTGATGCAATTCAGATCCTGATATGTATATTTCTTATCTAAATTTCCTGTTGTATTTTATCTATGTGTTAACCACTTTGACGAGTGGGTCTAATAAGCTATATGAAATGTACAGGATTAGGAAATAAGTCTTGCGTGCTGACTTAGCTTTGGAATAACACCAAGGTGATTATACTTATAAATTTGTAAGCAAATACTTAGTAGAGCTCACTATACCCTTCACACTCTTTTTGCCACTTTGATAATGAGTACGAGATTTGCATTTGTAGGTCACATACATCAGCAAGACATGCTATTTGGATGGCAGCTCCGGATATGTTAGGCCAGATATTAGAAAGAAAATATCATATTATGATGCAAGATTGTAAATGTCTGATCTTAATATAATTTTCGTGTATGGAATGGTGTTCCAAAAAATATATACATAGGACTAGGTAGAATATCACATTTTGATTCAAGCTTGTAAGTTGTATATACTCTTCAAATGCTTTTCTTATATGGAATGGTGTTTCAGTAATAATTACTGAATTATTAGCAATGCAATGCATTCATATTCTATGATCTGTGTGATGTGGCATGTCTCATATGAACTATTTCTCTCAAAACTATGTTCTCTTTTCGAGAAAAAATCTGCCATCTTCCAGAATGACGAAACCATTAGTTCAAAATTTTGTTTTGCTAAATAGAATTTCAATCCGTATGAGATGCCTCTACCAACGCATGGAGTGGTTGCTTGAATTTTGTAGCTACTTTGCAACGCTTATCCCATTGGTTACCAACGGATCTATATGTGTTGCATTTTACCCTTGCAACGCCCAAAAACGCAACACATTATAATCTGTTGGTAAAAGCGCTAGAAACGCCTATATGGACATTTAGATACGGATAAATGCGTTGTTGTAGCAGGGGTCCTCTTGTAGTGGCAAACCCAACATATCTTACTTTCGGGTGTTCAGTTGTAAGTGTTTCTATCTCATAAAAGGTGTTCGTTTGTCCAAATTCGAGTCTAAAGCATTAGAGGGTATTTTTGTTGGCTATGGTCTCAAATCTCACACTTATAGAATCTATGATAAGCTCTCCGGAGCCGTCATAGAATCTTGTAGTGTGACCTTCGAAGAATATGATGGTCCCCAAGCGGGCGTGTTGATGCTTGTGATGCAGATGATAAAATGCCTCAGGATGCCATAGGAAGAATGGGTGTGGGATATGTCCACCCCATTGAGGAACCCCTTATGGCGGATCGAGAAGAACTATGCTCCACTCAAGTGGAGCCCTCATCTTCACAACATCAACAAGCTCCATCCACCGAGGAGGACAATGACTCAAGCCAAAGACAAGATGTAGACCCTCAACACGATGATCATAGTGACGACTCTTGTCAAGGGGAGCTTGATTCTTTCGCCCGGGTGTCAAGTGGTGCCAAGGCAATTGCTCAAGGAAGATCTGTACAAACTGCTTTGAAACAAGCTCAAATTGATGTTAGAAGAGCACTTGATCATGACCAAGGTCAATCTTTGCCTCTAGATGAAGAGAATGATTCCAATGATGATCAAGGTCAAGTTAATGGTCAAGACGAGGATCAAAATGATGAAGAGGGTCCCCCAAGAAACAACACGGAGATCCATGCTCGTCGCGAAGCTAGAAAGTAAAGAATGTTGGAATTAAGAGACCACTCTCTACAAAATGTAGTTGGTGATCTAAGGAAAGGTATTTCCACTAGAGCACAATCGAAGAGGTTCAGGAAACACCAAGCACACATCTCCATGATTGAACCAAAGAAAGTGTGGGAAGCTCTTGAAGATTCAGATTGGTTAGAAGCTATGCACAAAGAACTCAACAACTTTGAGAGAAACAAAGTATGGAAGTTAGTAGAGAAGCCAAAGGATTGCTGCAATGTTATTGGAACAAAGTGGATATTCAAGAACAAGCAAGATGAGCATGGAATATAGTAAGAAACAAGGCTAGATTGGTTGCACAAGGGTTCTCTCAAATTGAAGGCATTGACTATGGAGAGACATATGCACCCATGGCTCGCCTTGAGTCCATCCGTATCCTTCTTGCTTATGCGGCACATCATAACTTTGAGTTGCAACAAATGGATGTAGAAAGTGCATTTCTTTATGGCCCATTAAATGAATTGGTATATGTTAAGCAACCCCCGGGATTTGAGGACCCCAACTTCCCAAACCATGTCTACAAACTTGATAAGGCGCTCTATGGGATCAAGCAAGCCCCACGCACGTGGTATGAGCACTTTAGAGAGTTATTGTTTGACCGTGGATTTGAGGTTGGGAAAATCGATCCCACTCTTTTTACTAAGAAAGTCAATGGGGAGCTTTTTGTATGCCAAATATATGTTGATGATATCATCTTTGGCTCATCTAACAAAGCTTTTAATGATGAATTCTCAAAGCTTATGACTAGTAGGTTCCGGATGTCTTTGATGGGGGAGTTGAGAGTATTTCTTGGTTTTGAGATCAAGCAAGTTAGAGGAGGGACATTCTTCAATCAAGCCAAGTATACTCAAGATATGCTCAAGAGATTCAATATGCAAGATTTAAATGGAGCTCCTACTCCCATGGCTACAAAGATTCATCTAGAACAAAATCCAAATGGTAAAGATGTGGATCAAAAGGTATACCGGTCTATGATTGGTTCTTTGCTTTACCTTTGTGCATCTAGACCAGATATTGTGTTGAGTGTAGGTGTGTGTGCAAGATATCAAGCGGCTCCTAAGGAAAGCCATTTAATGGCGGTCAAGAGAATCTTTCGATATTTAGTTCATACCCCATTTTATGGTATTTGCTATCCTCGAGGCTCAACATTTGCTCTTTGTGGATACACGGATTCGGATTGGGCGGGGGACAAGGATGATAGAAAATCAACATCCAGGGCTTGCCAATTCCATGGTAGGTCCTTGGTATGTTGGTCTTCCAAGAAGCAAAATTGTATATCTCTCTCCACCGCCGAAGCCGAGTATGTGGCAGCTGCTAGTGCTTGCACCGAATTGCTATGAATGAGGCAAACTTTAAAGGAATATGGTGTCCATTGTGACAAAGTGCCTCTTCTATGTGACAATGAAACTGCCATCAAGATTGCCTAGAACCCGGTGGATCACACAAGGACAAAGCATATTGAGATTCGCCATCACTTCATTAGAGATCATGTTGCTCGAGGTGATATTGATCTATCATATGTATCAACCAAAGATTAACTTGCCGATATATTCACGAAGCCACTTGATGAAGCAAGGTTTTGCTACTTGAGGAATGAACTAAATGTCATAGATTCAAGGAGCTTGACTTGATTTTCTTGCATTCTCACCTATGTTTCAACTCATATTTTGTTTAGGTGTAGGCATGGATATAGGGGGAGTGCGGTCCTAATTTATTGGACCATCCCTCCCCCCATTATGCCCAAAGCAATCAAAATCATTCCTCTTAATATCATTTAGTGATATGTGAGCTTAATGATGAGTTTTGGTAATGGACCCAAGATATATCTTCGTGGTGCCAAGACGAGTATACTCAAATATGGTGGCCTAGGCCACCACCCTCTCTCATTCGAGAGGTTGGTACTTACTCATGTTTGTCATTTGCTTGATTCTAGTCTCTTGGAGCTTTTCTAAATGTTTTGTGAATTCCTATGGCTCTTGTTGGTTCTTCACAGTTTGATGTCTCAACACAAGCCCTATCCCTATCTTAAAAACTGTCTATCTCTCATATATGTCCCCAAAACACCTTTCCTGGAACTTTTGGTCGAGGAGGACCGAAGTCTCCGGTGTACATACACCGGAGTCTCTGGTGTAGACCGTAGTCTCCGGTGTAGACCGAAGTCTCCGGTCCAGACGGTTTCTGCCACTTAAAGAAGGGGGCGGGGTGAACTGGTACAACAGTTCCTCATTCTTCACCCCGTCCCCTACCTCCAAACCCGTCGCCTCCTCTTCCAAAAATCCTCCCCGGAGGTCAAGAAGCCCCCAGGATCCGCCGTGCCCGGCCAATCTTCCCCCTCCTCCATTGGGTCATTCCCACCGGAGGAATTGATCCCATGGACAGATCTGGTACCTCCCCTCTATTTTTTTCTCCTAGGGTTCATCCCTAGATGTGTTTTTGAGGATTGGTACTGATTTGTCCATTGGAATCACTTGATTGCGTGCATTTTAGTACTTTAGCCTTGATGCATTGCCCGATCTGATAGATTCACCCCCACAGGCATCTCCCCATCTCATGCCCGAGCCTCCCGACCGGAGATTCCGGCCCCAGGTATGGAGCCTCCGGTCCCCAGGACCGGAGACTCCGGTGTCCCTAGGACCGGAGACTCCTGTCTGAGCCGGAGACTCCGGTATGAGGTGCGGAGACTCTGGTGTTGGCTGAATCAAAACAGACCAAAAATGCATCAAAGCTCTTGTACTGCATTATTGGGACTTATATACTCATCTCCATGCTATCTCCCCCACTGCTATTCACAGGTGATGGTTCTAGTCGTCCTCGTCGTACCAAGGCCAAGTCCCAAATGGGCAACCCTTACTATGATGATGCTCGGGGTCAATTCATCGTGCCTCCGTCCAACCGGAAACAGCAGGCACGTGATGCAACTTACTTAAAGAGGGATCAGGAGAGGGCTGAACGGGAGGACCGTGCCAAGAAGGCCAAGTATGACAACCTTCATTCCTTAGCCAAAATGTCTAAAGAGGAGTACCGTGAGCTGAGAAAGACAGATTTCTATGCGCTGCCTCGTACCAGTGAGGACCCTCGTTACTGGAGGAAAGAACATGCTGTGTTCATGAAGGATGTGTATGGTGTACTCACCAAATCACCTGTCTGCCCTCACAAGTTCATGAGTGTTGAGCAAATGCGCCTCAGCCCCTACTTCAATGATGCTTTGTGGATATCTGAGAAGTTGGGACTGTACAACTTGATGGAGCTGTGTGAAGACTACAATATCCACCTTGTACAACAGTTCTATGCCACCGTTGTGTTTGGATCTGATCTTGACAGGACCATGGTGTGGATGTCTGGTACCACTTGCTGCACAGCTACATTTCATGACTTTGCCAACGTCATCTTTGAGACCTTTCATGGAGTATCCACTCCTTTGGGGCTACACATGCACTCTGCAGCTTTGGGTGAGAACAAGTTGAAGCTGGCACCTCTGTATGATGATGGTGTTGTGGGGGGGTTCCAAGGGACTCAAGACCCTCTACAACCTTATGCTGAGGATCTTCCGTCATACTATTGCACCAAGTGCTGGAAATGATGATGCAATTAGGGGTGGGCTTGTCAACCTTCTGTACCATACTCACCGGACCTTCAATGCTGGACCTAAGGAAGATGCTGCACCTATTGATGTGATGGACTTTATTTTCGAGGAGATGTTCCATGCCATTCTTTACAAGAAATCTCCTCCATATGCACCCTTGGTTATGAGGCTCATCAACTCCCAGGAGCATGATTCTCCATTTGGCATACCACCACACCTCACTGAGCACACTCTGGCCATACTACAGCAGAAGGGGCGTATGGGGCCTGCTCCAAGGCGTCGCTATGGGGATGATGATGAGCAGATTGAGACGGAGAGGGCTCCCTCCCCACCTAGAGTTTGGAGGAAGAATGCCTCCAATGCCCCTATGCCTACTATGACTCCAGACTATGTGCATGAGCGGGTCAAGAAGGCCAACTTTTGGGAGAGGACCCTTTATTGCATGAACGTCGACATCCGTAAGCAGCATGCATCCTACCAAAGCAACCGTCGCATTGAGAAGCTCCTCAAAGAGATCAAGGAACAAGGTGCTGAGGATAATGAGGAAGGTGAGGATGAATACAATGATGAGCATGGGGCTCAGCAGTCCACAGAGTCTGATCATACACTCTCATTTGGGGTATGGAATGCACAACATGATAGTATGGTGGATTGGAAGACTTTTGCTAATGTCACCTCCGGTTTCGGGTACCAATGTACTTCCTCTTCTCGCCCTCATGGCAAAGGGCCTGCTGTCCCTGAAGACGATGATGATGACTATGATGAGGATGATGATGACCAGGAGGAGGATGAGGATGCCGAGGATGACAATGACTACTGAGCTATTGGGGCGCTAGTTTAGGTCTTTTCCCTTTTTCGGCGTTTTGATGTCAAAGGGGGAGAAGACATTCTCATCAGTTTGCATGGGCTTGGGACTTTGTATTTGCGACTATCTGCTTTTAATTGCCTTTTATTTGCCATATTCGAACTTGAACGTTATGTGTGTTATTTGCTGTTCATGTGTATGACTATGACTATGTGCTTGTGTGCACCATCTATTGTAACTCATGTGAGATTTATGTGTGCTACCGTTGATACTATCTACCTTGCATGATTTACTTAATTATCTTGTTGCACATAGTCAGGGGGAGTCCCATATATATTTTATTCCATGCAAATCACTTGTTGTCATCGAACACCAAAAAGGGGGAGATTGAAAGGGCATTTATTGTCATAATCACTTTTGGTGTTCGTTAACAACAAGTAGATCATTTTACAGTTTGTCATTGTCCACAGGTTGGTATTATGATAAATGAAAAGCACCCTCACTCTTGGGAAAAGACCACACTCATGTGTCATAGTTCTGGAAAGTCCAGACCGGAGTCTCCGGTCTGCTAAGACCGGAGTCTCCGGTGTGGTCCGGAGTTTCCGGATCTGTCTCCGGTGGTGACTTCAGGATCTGGGCTGGGACACTCTGTCTGGGGGTCCGGAGCCTGCTCCGGAGGATACTCCGGAGTTTCCGGTGTTGGATCAATCCGGAGTCTCCGGTGTTGATAGACCGGAGTCTCCGGTCTTGTTGAGTCTTGGAAGGGCTGGGTCATTCAGATGGGCGGTCCGGAGGCTGGTCCGGAGATTGGCTGGAATCTCCGGTGTAGACCGGAGTCTCCGGTCTGACTTTTCTCCAACGGTCAGAAAACGGTTCGTGGAGGGGGCTGCCTATAAAAAGGGACCCTTATCTTCTTCCTCCAGCTGCTTGAGCTTCTCAAGAACACCAACTCCATTAGAGCCACCAAATCTACAAGATCTCTCCATCCAACCATCCAAAGTCATTGATCTTTGGAGAATCGAAGGAGGAGGCCTTGATCTACATCTTCACCAAGAGAGATCTTCATTTCCCCCTCATTCACTTGAGGGCCCCCAAGCTCTAGTGTTTCATTGGAAACCCTAACTTTGATTTGGTTCTTACAAGCTTGTCTTTGATTTGTCTTAACAGCTTGCTTGTATTTGGGAGCCTCCAATTAAGTTGTGGATGTGTGCCCCGAACTTTTTGTAAAGGTGCCGGCTTCCACCTCGAAGGTTGCTGATATAGTGGAAGGTGGATCGAGCCCGTTGGGGTGAGATTCATCGGAGAACAAGGGAGGCCTCTTGTGGCGTTGGTGGTTTGAAACCACCCCCTCTCCAAACATAGACGTACTTCCCCTCAAAAGGAAGGAACTACGGGAAACAAATCCTTGTGTCTCCGCGTTCACTCCTTTGGTTACTTCTATCCTTTACTGCACTTTACTTACTTGTTCTTGCTTAGTGTTGTGTTAGCTTGTGCATGATTGACATATAGGTAAATTCACCGTAGTTGCAAAATCTAGAGAATTTACCTTTCTTGTCAACCCCTAATCTGAAAAAGAAGAAAAATTTGAAGTAGCACCTATTCACCCCCCCCTCTAGATGCCCATACGATCCTTTCAATGGACTTAGCAATATTTCATAGCATGAATAATCCACCCTTGTTTTCTACTAGCTAGGATAAGCATGATAACATAAAAAGTCTCCTAACTTAGGATAATTCCAATAAGACAACATATATATGATTTCCCATGGCATAGCTTATACTTAGAAAATTTCTCCATGCAATCCTACTCAAAATATCACTAATTCATAGATAAAATAATAGGACAAAAATATGAAGAATCACTATCCTTGCTATCTAGGAGAATAGCAACAGTCCTCACAATCACAATCACCACAATCACCAAAATCTACACATAAAATCATAACACCAAATTCACATTCAATATTCAAACAAAAATACTTATGAATGCATGCAAATGCAATGAAATGATTTTATACACTAAACAAGTCAAACTAAACAGTTCTGAACACAAGGTAAACTTTCTAAAGTCTAAACAAACTCAAATTTACTTTAAAACAATTTTCTAAATAATGTTTATATGCAAAATAGGCCTACAAATGGTTCTGCAAATAATTTTATTTTTCCAGACGCAAATGACCAATTCAAGGAAAAATATGTGTAGGGCTTAATTTTCTAAATCTATTGATATATTATTTGCATTTTTTGGACAAACAGATAAAAAGATATGAATTTTACAAGTTAATTAATCTAATAGATTCAAAATCAGATTTTAAAACAGAACCAGTGACACACGGCGCCATCTGATTGGCCCGTACAACTTCGTTCAGGATCGCGCTTCCACGCCGTTGCATCAAGTCAGATCCAACATGCCATATCTAAGCATAATGGTTGAGTAAGTGATCTAATCTACACGGTAGGATCTAGATCTAGCGGTTCTGGATCAAACGGCCAAAACCGAGCGACGCTGATGGCGCTGGCGGCGGCGGCACTACTGCCAGTGACACACATGCGGTTCTAGGGGTATGGGGTGGTGGCGAGGCTTACTAGAGTCGCGTGAACATGAGGAAGCTCAAGGTGGTCGTGGTTTGGACATGGGCGTATTGTCGCGGGCGCGGAAGCTCGTCGGAGTTGGTTCTGGCGTCGGGCTTTCACAAACAGAGACGGAGGCGACGACCTAGGTCACCACAGGGAAAACGAGAGGCATTAGTGACTGCGGAAAGACATGGAGAACCTAGTCGTATGGGGCAGAGGTCAAGGGGGCGATCGAAGATTACCGTAATTGCTCGTCGGAGTCGAGCGGCGCCTCGGTTGTTCACATGGGTTGACGGGGATGGCGATCTGGGGCGATTTGGGACAGAGCAGAGGCATGGTTAGACGCGCAAGGACCTAAAGAACAAGTTCACATGCACGAGAGACAGAGGGGCGCACGAGGCTCACCGTAATGCGTCGCTGGAGTTCGTCGGGCAGTGGCGGTGCAAGCTCAATTACTGGCAGCCTAGGAGCAGTCTGGTGGTGCTGAGTGGGGGAAAATGATGTGGGTGCAGAGGGGTTAAGTAGCTGCTCGAGGGGGAGGGATTAACGCCTGCAATCAATTAGAATCAACGCGCATTGATTTGCAGAAACGATAGCGGCAGAGCTGGTCCTCGCGCGAAATTTGGGGACGAAGGGGTGTGGTGGCAGTGGGGCCCTGCTTTCAGCGAGCGGGTGCGGCCCGGGTGCGTGAGAAAGATAGAGGGGAGGGGTTTTTCCCAGGTGGGCTAGGTGGGATGCTTAGTTGGGCCATGGGTGGGTTGGGCTAGATAGGTTGCTGCTGCTATTTTTTTTCCATTTTTCTCTTTTTCTTTTCTGTTTTGATTTTTAGAAATGGACTTGAAACCCTAATTCAAATATGTTTGAATTAAAAACCTTTTCCAAATTTTTGTACTGTGACCCTAGCATTCAAATGTGTGTCAAACACATCTATTCAGTCAAAAACACTTTGGTCTTTGAAAAAAAATAAAACCATGCCCCATATATAGTATATAAAGAGGGGTTTAAATATGGTTTCACTCAGGGTTTTGGTTTGAAAATTTTATGCAAGCTCAAAATGCTATGATGATATGAATGCAATACATGATTTTGTATTTCCTGAAATTTGGGATGTTACAAATCTAACCCCCTTAAGATGAATCTCTCCCTTGAGATTCGGATGGTGAGGGTGATCTTTCCGAAGGTCATCTTCTCTTTCCCAAGTTGCTTCTTCTTCGGTATGATGATTCCACTGTACTTTCTAGAATTTGATAGTCTTAGTACGAGTAACTCTTGCTGCAGTCTCAAGAATCTTGATAGGTTTCTCCTCATAAGTAAGATCACCCTCCAACTGAACCTCTTCCAAAGGTATAGTGTCCTTCAATGAAGTTTCTTCCATCTCTGGATGACACTTCTTCAACAGACTCACATGAAACACATTGTGAACTGTTGACAGTGATTCAGGCAATTCAATCTCATAAGCCACTTCTCCTTTGCGGGTCAAAATCTTGAATGGTCCAACATACCTTGGTGCCAATTTTCCTTTGACTCCAAACCTCTTCACACCACGAAGTGGTGAGACTCTAAGATAAGCTATATCACCTACCTCATAGGTGACTTCCCTACGCTTTGGATCTGCATAGCTCTTTTGTCGGGACTGAGCTATTTTCAATCTGTCCTTTACTAATATGACTTTCTCTTCAGCTTCCTTGATCAGTTCTGGTCCAAATAAATTTCTCTCTCCTACCCCATTCCATAGTAATGGCGTAGTACACTTCCTTCCATAAAGGAATTCAAATGGAGCCATCTCTATGCTTGCTTGATAGCTGTTATTGTAAGAGAATTCTGCATAAGGAAGACTTTCATCCCAACTAGCACCATAGTCTAGGGCACATGCTCTCAACATATCCTCCAAAATTTGATTGGTCCTTTCTATCTGTCCATCGGTCTGAGGATGAAAAGCTGTGCTGAATTCTAACCTTGTTCCCAATGATTCATGCAGTTGTCGCCAAAAAATGCAAAGTGAACTGAGTTCCTCTATCAGATACAATACTCTTAGGTACTCCATGTGGACATACAATTCTGTTCTTATAGATCTTAGCCAATTAAGCACTTGTATAGGTAGTCTTCATGGGTACGAAATGAGCCACTTTAGTTAGGCGATCCACAACAACGCAAATAGAATCGTATCCGGATCTGGTCCTTGACAGTCCAGTGATAAAATCATACCAATCTTATCCCACTTCCAATTAGGAATAGGTAGTGGTTGTAATAACCCTGCCGGTTTCTGATTTCCACCTTCACTCGACTACACACATCACACAAGGCAATATGTTCTGCAATATCTTTCTTGAGATTGTTCCACCAAAATCATTCCTTCACATCCATGTACATTTTGGTGTTACCTGGATGAATAGAATATGGTGAATTGTGTGCTTCTTGCAGGATCAATTTCCGAAGCTTCGGATCTTGCGGAATGCAAATACGTTTTCCATACCATAAAGTTCCTTGTTCATCTTTATGGAATCCTTTAGCTTTCCCTTTACTAATTTTACTATTAATTTCTTCAATTTCCTTGTCCAACTTTTGGGATTCTTTAATCTTGTCCAACAATGTTGGTTGGACTTCCAATGACATGAGATATCCTTCAGGCACTATCTCCAATCTTAGATCTTTGAATTGGGCACACAAATCATCTGGCATTTCTCCCTTAGTAAGGCCATTCACATAGACCATGCGTCTTAAAGCATCCGCTACAACATTTGCTTTACCGGGATGGTATTGCAAACACAAGTCATAGTCCTTGATGAGCTCTAGCCACCTTCTTTGTCTCATATTGAGTTCCTTCTGGGTGAAAATATATTTCAAACTCTTGTGATCAGTGAACACTTCACAACGTTTTCCCAAAAGATAGTGTCTCCATGTTTTGAGTGCATGGACAACAGAGGCTAACTCTAAGTCATGAGTAGGATAATTCACTTCATGAGTTTTGAGCTGTCTCGAGGCATAAGCCACAACTTTCCCTTCTTGCATCAAAACTGCACCCAATCCTTGGTGAGATGCATCATAATATACTTGGAAATCTTTCTCCAAATCTGGCAGACATAAGACTGGTGCTGACACTAGTCTCTTCTTCAATTCTTGGAAACTGATTTCACATCCTTCAGTCCAATCAAACTTCTTCTCTTTCTTAAGTAACTCCGTCATTGTCTTAGCTACTTTTGAGAAATTCTCAATGAACCTTCTATAGTATCCTGCCAAGCCTAGGAAACTACAAACTTCTTTAACTAACTTTGGAGATTCCCACTCAGTTATAGCTGACACCTTTACGGGATTGACAACTATACCATCTCCAGACACAATGTGTCCAAGAAATCCAACTTCGTTCACCCAACTTGGCATACAACTTGTGTTCCCTGAGTTTCTCAAGTATCAAATGCAAATGCTCTTCATGCTCTTCTTCTTGGAATAGATCAATATGTCATCGATGAATACGACAACAAACTTGTCAAGAAACTCCATGAATACTTTGTTCATCATGTTCATGAAATAAGCTGGTGCATTGGTCAATCCAAATGGCATCACAGTATACTCATACAATCCATACCTGGTGGTAAAAGCAGTCTTAGGTATGTCTTGCTCTCTAATCTTTAACTGAAATTAGCTTGATCGGAGATCGATTTTTGAGAACACTCGGGCTTCTTCTAGCTGATCAAATAGATCGTTGATTCTAGGCAAAAGGTGCTTGTTCTTTATAGTCACCTCATTGAGTGAACGATAATCTATGCATAGCCTTTGACTTCTATCCTTCTTCTCAACAAACAGAACTGGTGCGCCCCAAGACGAAGAACTTGGTTGGATAAATCCTTTCTGCAACTATTCTCCAAGCTGTTTCTTGAGTTCTTTCAACTCATCAACTGACATCTTGTAGGGTCTCTTTACTATTGGTCCAGATCCTGGCAGTAAGTCAAACAAAACTCCACATCTCTATCTGGTGGCATTCCTGGTAATTCCTCCAGAAACACATCCGGATACTCCTTCACAACTGGTACACTATCTATGCTAACCCCTTAAGAGAATTTAGCTTACTCCCTTTTGATTCAAAGTTATACTTGAACCTAATACGTTTCTTATCCGGGGTTGCGAGTGTAACAGTACGATTGGCACAATCTAGTACTCCTTCATACTTAGTCATCCAATCCATGCCCAAAATTACATCCAATCCTTGGGAATCTAGGATTATCAGACTAACTGGAAACTTATACTTACCAAATTCTATCAGTAGATCATGACACCCAAAATTTACTATCATATCTCCACCTGGAGAGCTTACTTTAATAGGAGATCCAATAATTTCAGTTGGAAGTCCATTTTTATCAACAAATTCTCTTGATATGAATGAATGCGATGCGCCGGTATAAAAAGAACAAGTGCTAGAAAATAATTAAGCTTGAACTTAGCAGCCACAACATCTGATTCCTCATAGATTTCCTCCACATTAATGTGGTTCACTTGACCCTTCTGAAATGGGTTTGGCTTGTTGGCTCCATCAGCCTTGTTTTCTGGGCATTCATTTGCTTAGTGCCCAGTTTTCTTGCTCTTGAAGCATTCAACCCGACTGATCTCTCTCTTAGCAGGCTGACTTCCATTGCCATTCCCACTATGATGGCTCTTGTGTCCACTCTTGTGGTTCTTATATCTATCATTGTCATGACTACGGTGGTGCTTGTTGTCATGGTGACGATTACTATTGTGGTGGCTGTTATACTTCTCATGCTTGTGGGACCCAAAACTCCACTATCATCACCATGGGAATGTTTGTGTGACGATCCAGAACTATGCTTATCAAAGTGACACTTCCTCTTCCTATTCTCAACCTAGTTCATCTTGCTTTCCAAGATGGTGGCTTTGTCACATAGTGATTGATAAGTTGGGACATATGCAACAGATAGCTGCATGCGCATCTCATCATTCAATCCTTCAAGGAGTTTTTCCTTCCTCTTAGCATCAGTGTCAACATCATCCGGTGCATAGCGTGCCAGATTGTTGAACTCCTCGATATATTCTGCCAAACTGTGATGACATTGCTTAAGGTTGTGGAACTCTTTCTTCTTCAAACTCATCACTCCCGATGAGATATGAGCAGTGTGGAGTCCAGCCTCAAATATTGCCCAAGTCACATCCTCAATAGGAGTGGTGATTTGGAAGTTATCCCACCATGTGGCTGCTGGTCCTTCAAGCAGGTGTGCTGCAAATCTGACATTTTCCTCATCAGTGCAGCCTACAGTGACCAAGTCCTTGTTCATAGAACGTAACCAGTCATTGGCTACCATAGGATCAGTGGTTCCCGAGAACTTGGCAGGCCTCAACCTCAAAAACCTTGTAAGCATTTCAAAGGCTGGTGGGTTGTTTTTGTTGTTGTTGTTGTTGTTGTTGTTGTTGTTGTTGTTTTGATTGTTGTTGTTGATTGTTGATTGTTGTTGTTGTTGTTGTTGTTGTTGTTGTTGTTGTTGTTGTTGTTGTTGTTGTTGTTGTTGTTGTTGTTGTTGTTGTTGTTGTTGTTGTTGTTGTTGTTGTTGTTGTTGTTGTTGTTGTTGTTGTTGTTGTTGTTGTTGTTGTTGTTGTTGGTGCTGCTGTTGTTGTTGTTGGTGCTGCTGCTGCTGCTGCTGTTGTTGTTGTTGTTGTTGTTGTTGTTGTTGTTGTTGTTGTTGTTGTTGTTGTTGTTGTTGTTGTTGTTGTTGTTGTTGTTGTTGTTGTTGTTGTTGTTGTTGTTGTTGTTGTTGTTGTTGTTGTTGTTGTTGTTGTTGTTGTTGTTGTTGTTGTTGTTGTTGTTGTTGTTGTTGTTGTTGTTGTTGTTGTTGTTGTTGTTGTTGTTGTTGTTGTTGCTGTTGTTGTTGTTGTTGTTGTTGTTGTTGTTGTTGTTGTTGTTGTTGTTGTTGTTGTTGTTGTTGTTGTTGTTGTTGTTGTTGTTGTTGTTATTGTTGTTGTTGTTTTTTGGTTCTAATTATGATTCTCCATGAACTGGGTCATCATTTGCATCAACTGAGTCTGGGCTGTCATCAGTTGCTGCATCTCATTGCCATTGTTGTTATTGTTGTTTTGGTTGGGATTGGCACGATGGGGAGGCATCTGTGGTTTCAATAAGGATATGTAATGAGATATAACCCATAGATGCTAACATGCACAATACATCACATAGCAGCAATCACAAATAAACAAGCATAAGATAAACTTAGAGTTTAAACAACGTGAACAACAAGTTTGGAAAAGTAAACACACTAGCAAAGCCATCCACATGTTGGATGATCATTGTGACTCGATAATGAAAGGATGATAGATAAATAGATAGCCGGGTAGTCAACACTACTCCTCTATGTCGACCTCCTCGTCCACTAGAGTAAGTCCTGCTGTCTCCATGGATGTCTTGTACTTCTCCACGTTGGTGGTCAAGGCATTGATCTTTGCCCGAAGGGCTCTCTACTACGCAACCTCTCTATCACTCCCTGCTTAGTCTCTAGCTCAAGGTCCTTGAGCTCTATCTCGGTCCTCATCTCTTTGTTCTTCTTGTTCCTATCTTGCACTCTCTTCTCTTGATTCTTAAACCTGTTGTCTTGGCTCTCGAACCTAGCTTCCATCTCCTTGATGATCTCATCCTGCTCCGCGAAGGCCTTGTCCTTCTCCCTCAATTGAACATGTAGCTCGTCGTTGCTAAGCATGACGTTGGTCCTATCAGTGTCGAGGTGTCTAATGAGGCTCTCTAGGTCCTGAAGATACAGATGCACTGGCTCAATAGTCTCTCTAGTGGCATCTGCATAAGCTACAGCCTCTCCCCCCTCGTCACGTCTCCCGAATGGGTGGAAGTAGAGGCCCTTGAGCTCGGTGGAGTGATGTCCACAAAGGCGTCCAAGTAGCTCTTGCACGACAACGTCGAGTCCCTTCTCCTTGTCATCATGCATCAACTTGAAGGTAATCTCCTCGGTGGGTGGCTCCGTCTGGCGTCCTGGCTGCGAGACTCTAAATCCCCATATATCCTTCCTCTCGAACTTCGTAAGCTGAAGTCCCTTAATGCTAGGGAGGGGGAGATTGAGCACACTAGTGAGCTCCACAATACGAGAACCAAAACAAGTTCCCTTGAACTCCTCGGCAGTGCTGACAACAAAGCTAGGCATCTATTGCATAGGATAGAGAAATATTATAAACAACACAAGTAAAGAGAAAAACATAAGATAGTGAAACAAAATCCAAAAGCATACATTCAACCATAAAACTCACAATTCATGGCATACAAAAATATATCACAAGCACTAAGGTTCAAACATAATTTAGACAAAAATTTGCCATATCACATAGGTTGGTATGATCAAATTATTAACGCGAGAAAACGACAAGTGTGGTGGTCCAACTATCGGAGTACATCACAATTCTCACTCATATGCTATGTCTATGATATCTTCCCTTAGATGTTTTACGACAGTCTCTAAGTCTTGGGTATACTTCTTCTCCTCTCTAAGGTCATTTTGAGTGTTGATCATTCTACACTTGAGTCTTTCACCATGCTCCTTGATAGCATTCCATGCTGCATTCCTTGCAGAGTCAAAGAATGACATATACATTTCTGAGTTGGTGACCATGCAGAATCCCGACTCTTTGTGGTTGTCTCCCTTGTTTTTGTACAAGTGGAGTTGTACCCACCAATATTCTTCTCCTTCATCCATCACTAGAAATCCCTTGTACACGGCTTCACCATGTATTCCCAAGCTAACCATGAGGTTTTTGAGTGCCGTGGGAAATTCCGCCTCACATTATAAGGTCATGGTCATGAGTGGTCCCTTTTGACGGCTTCGTTGATGGCGGCCATCTACAAATAGATATGAGAAAGAAGATGATGAGAGGTTTACAAGAAGAAAAGACGTGTGTGGAATTTTTGCAAAGAATTGCATTTTCCTAGTGGTTTCCTTAGTCTAATCCATCTTAGGGTCATAATCCTACAGGCAACACAGTGCTCTGATACCATCTGTAAGACCCCACCATTTAAGGTAAAGGCCCCTATGATTGCAATGCTAGTCCCTGGATCGAATAGCTAGCATCCACATTTTAAGATGAAGTACACAGATACAAAGGTCATTATTACATCGTTATTCCAGAGATAACATAGTCATTACAACTCATTAGCCCAAGGCTATACATAGAGTACAAACATAAGTAGATAAATAAAAGTCTTCATCTTCATGTGCCACATGCAAACATGTTGAGTGTAGACTCATAACCCTAATATCCATCAAAGTAACCTCCAACATCATAAGTTACAGTCACAGAGGGTCAATACATTTGGAATTGTATTGGCAAGTGATACCATAGTAGAATAGTAGTATCTAACATCTATATGAATTTGGCTAAGTTTAGCTTAGGCTAGCTTTGCTCAAAAAATAAGGTTTTGTCTTATTAGTTGAAAACACTAAGTTTTTGTTTGACAAAACACCCAAGGAACCACCAATAGACATTGGTGAACCTTTACCCTTGTTCAACCACAAGTTTTAACTTAGAGAAATTGGGATGAGGAGATCCTTGATTGCTTCAATGTCTTTGATGCTCAAATTGTCTGTTGCCGGGGACACGGCTAAGTGATTAGTTTTTACCCTCTTGAGAGGTGGTGTACTTTCCCCACAAGACTCGACATGCATCGAGACGAGACTTTTTCAAAGCATTCCCTTAGACCACCATAGACGCGCTCCATCCTATCAGCCCTACCACCAACTGTCCATCTGGCTAAGTTCTTGCAACCTAGTTGGTCAAGGCAGAGCCATATGCCATGTGGTTGCACTAGAAGCTTCTCAACACTAAACATCTCAAATCCCTTTGTTCCTGGGTGGCAATACACAAGTGTGATACACAAGCTAAACCATAGTCATGGGCCTTGTGTAACCACTCAACACAAACCATTCTTCCCATTCCACCTAGGTGATTCGTTCACATACTTGTTTTATTAATCAAAACACAAGTCATGGACTTAGCAATATTTCATGGCATGAATAATCCACCCTTGTTTTCTACTAGCTAGGCTAAGCATGATAACATAACAAGTCTCCTAACTTAAGATAATTCCACTAAGAAAACATATATAGGATTTCCCATGGCATAGCTTATACTTAGAAAATTTCTCCATGCAATCCTACTCAAAATATCACTAATGCATAGATAAAATAATAGGACAAAAATATGAAGCATCACTTTCCTTGGTAGCTAGGAGAGTAGCAACAGTCCTCACAATCACAATCACCACAATCACCAAAATCTACACATAAAATCATAACACCAAATTCACATTCAATATTCAAACAAAAATACTTATGAATGCATGAAAATGCAATGAAATGATTTTCTACACTAAACAAGTCAAACTAAACAGTTCTGAACACAAATTAAACTTTCTAAAGTCTAAACAAACTCAAATTTACTTTTAAACATTTTTCTAAATAATTTTTATATGCAAAATAGGCCTACAAATGGTTCTGCAAATAATTTTATTTTTCCAGAAGCAAATGACCAATTCAAGGCCATACATGTGTAGGGCTTAATTTTCTGAATGCATTGATATATTATTTGCATTTTTTGGACAAACATATCAAAAGATATGAATTTTACAAGTTAATTCATCTAATAGATTCAAAATCAGATATTAAAATAGAACCAGTGACACGCGGGATTGGTCCGTACCGCTTCATTCAGGATCGCGCTTCAGCACCGTTGGATCAAGTCAGATCCAACGCGCCAGATCTAAGCATAACGGTTAAGTATGTGATCTAATCTACGGCATAGGATCTAGATCTAGCGGCTCTGGATCAAACGACTAAAACCGAGCGGCGCTGATGGAGCCGGCGGTGGTGCTACTGCTGGCGATGCACTGGAGGTTCTAGGGGGTATGGGGGGTGGTGGCTAGGCTTACCAAAGTCGCGTGAACACGAGGAAGCTCAAGGTGGTCGTGGTTTGGACAGGGGCGTACTGTCGCGGGCGCGGAAGCTCGTCAGAGTTGGTTCTGACGTCGGGATTTCACAAACGGAGATGGAGGTGATGACCTAGGTCACCACATGGCAAACGAGAGGCATCAATGACTGCGCAAAGACACGGCGAACCTATTGGTATGGGGCAGAGGTCAATGGGGCGTTCGAAGATTACCGTAATTGCTCATCGGAGTGGAGCGACACCTCGGTTGTTCACAGGGCTTAACGGGGACGGCGACCTGGGCGATTTGGGACAGACCAGAGGCATTGTTAGACGTGCAAGGACCTGACGAACAAGTTCGCATGCACGAGAGACAGAGGGGCGCATGTAATGCATCGCCGGAGTTCGTCGGCAGAGGCGGTGAGAGCTCAATTACTGGCAGC
This sequence comes from Avena insularis, assembly GCA_023614405.1. Lineage (NCBI taxonomy): Eukaryota > Viridiplantae > Streptophyta > Magnoliopsida > Poales > Poaceae > Avena > Avena insularis. Next base: position 117,846,852 of record CM042689.1, on the reverse strand, counting down.
CTAGGGGCGCTCTAGTGGTGCTGAGTGGGGGAAAATGATGCGGGACAAGATAGGGGTTAAGTAGATGCTCGAGGGGGAGGGATTAATGCCTGCAATCAATCGAATCAACGCGCGTTGATTTGCAGAAACGGCAGCGGCGGAGCTGGTCGTCACACGAAATATGGGGACGAAGGGGTGAGGTGTGGCAATGTTGCCGGCCACGCCGAAAGGTGTACGCACGCGTGAGAAATAGAGAGGGGAGGGGGTTTTCCCGGGTGGGCTAGGTGGGATTCTTAGTTGTGCCGTGGGTGGATTGGGCTAGATAGGTTGCTGCTGCTATTTTTTCCCTTTTTCTCTTTTTCTTTTCTGTTTTGATTTTTAGAAATGGTTTTGAAACCCTAATTCAAATCTGTTTGAACTCAAACCTTTTCCAATTTTTTGTACTATGACCCTAGCATTCAAATGCGTGTCAAACACATTTATTCACTCAAAAACACTTTGGTCTTTGAAAAAAATAAAACCATGCCCCATTTATACTATATAAAGAGGGGTTTAAATAAGGTTTCACTTAGGGTTTTGGTTTGAAAATTTTATGAAACCTCAAAATGCTACGATGATATGAATGCAATACATGATTTTGTATTTCATGAAATTTGGGATGTCTGTGCTCCACTTCTTGCCCCTCTCGTGTCGCCAGCACAAGGTCGTCGGCACCGCCGAAAGCTCGAGCGACGACGGGCCCTAGGGTCTCTACCATCGCCGCTAGCAGAGATGACGCATGAGAAACACAGGGGGTGGTGTGGCTCCTTCGTCATGGATGATCTCATCCAGAAGTATTGTCGGGAGAGATTTCTTCCGCCGAAGCGGTTGGTGAAGGCCCGGGTCGCAACGGAGGGGGAGCGGGTCCCCCATCCTGAAGACGGCGAGGTCGTCGTCTTCCTCGCGCATTTCTCCCATGGGTTTGGGCTTCTCGTGAGCAACTTCCTCCTCAAGCTCTTCTAGATGTCTGACCTTAAACTTCATCACCTCGGAGCGAACGCCATGGAACAACTCTCATACGACGTCGCATGCTGCGAGTCATATCTTAGAGTTTGCCTAGACACGGCTAATTTCCTCAAGTTCTTCAATTTCAAGGCACAAACGATGTAGAAGGGCGACCTGCTGGTGGACACCGGCTGCTGCGCCATCTATCCACGAGGGACCTTTTTGATGCCATGGTTCTACCTCCCCGACATCGTCAATCTGTGGCAGCGCTTGTATATTTACATGCATAACGCAATCGAGATCGACTAGATCCGGCTGTTGGTCTTCGCCAATGTCGCCTCCAGCCAGAAAGCCTGGAGGGTGGTCGGCTGGGGAGCCTAGGTGGATATAGACCGGATGGACACACTGGTGAAGGAGCTGGTGAGCGAAGATCGGCTCACTGCTTGGGACATCACCCTGTCCTGGATGGTGTGCCGTGTGCTCCCGCTATAGCGCCACTCACACAAGATGTGCCACCTCTCTAGGTCTATGGATCCAACCCGGACCTTCTGGCTGGATGTGCCTTACGAGACCCTTCGGGACTAGCTTTCCATGATCTCTAAGGAGGAGCTAGAGAATCACTAGAGCTACCCCTGCCATCGGGGCCATCTTCCACCGAAGGTTAGTTTGTTGCTCCGCCGAATGGATTCATACTGAACAGTTATTTCATGTTTTTATATGACCCCTTTGAGTAGGTTTTTATGGTGCAACTAGCTGAAGACGGGATGGGTTACGATGAGCTCCCCACCTTCTCTGCTGACCGCCCACCACAGAAGTATCTGCCTGCCGATCCGGAGCTTTTTCCTACCCGGAGCAATGACGGGTTGTCAGGCCCACTTGGTAAGGGTCTTCTATTCTCGGGTGTAGGCCGGCTAGTTTGTTTCAGCCGGACTTTGATGTTTGTGTGTACTGGTGCATACATGTATGGAGACGAGGGTCCTCCCACTCCTACCTCCATGGCGAAGTCCAAGGGGAAGTAGGTGGCGTCCTGCACTATTCTGGCCGGCAGTGGTGGGAAGAAACCATGTCTGCAGAGGTAGGTGGCTACCATGCTGATGGAAGCATGGTATGTACATTGTCGACCTTCTGGCCATTCTCCTTGTTAATTTGTTCTTTGTATGAGCTTCGCTTGTCCTTGTAGAGAGGCGATGTCGCTCGATGGATCCGGTTCCACCGCGGCCACACCTGCTCCGGTTGCGCCGGCCAAGTCGGTGGCGCTGGCCGAGCCTTCCTCGACTGCATCGTCTTGGGATACACTGACTGTGCCGACCACATCCGCACCGACTATGCCGGTGTCACTACACCGTGCGATGGCCTCCTCCCTGATTGCCCATGTTTTCGCGGGCGGGCGCCATGCCACCACTCCTCTGCCCAGCCAATTTCTGGCATGAACCCGGACTGGAGACCTTCTTAGATGGGTCCAACCATTGGCCTGGTAGAGAAGATGGAGGAGGGTGTGATGGCGCCGGACACCTCCGTGCTGGAGGCTGGTGGTGACGGCGGGCGATAGGTAGCCTCTGGGTCTGGGGGTGCGGCTGCTGGGGCCGAGATGGTCATGGCAGGGGCATCATAGGCTACAAGCCGGCCCAGGATGTGCTGACACCAAATGCTCTTCTTGCCCAGATTTCCAGCTCGGTGTCTGTCTCCCTCGACCAAGCGCAGCGCCTGGTGGATGTGATGGAGCTGGGGCTCACGGAGGCCAAGCGGCTGAGTGCTTCTTTGGAGGTATGTTTTTCTCCACATTTTTATGGTTTGCTTCAAGCGGTTTGATCGTTTCCCTTTTTCACTTCTATTTTTGTGCAGAAAGTTTTTTCGAAGATGACCAAGAGTACACAAGAATTGGGGCGTAAGATTGCTCGCTCTGACATGTCTTTGCAACTACACGAATTTTCACAGTTTTTGCTGACCATCGGGTATCACCCAGCAACCATGATAATTGACAAGGAGAAGGAAGTGGACTGAATGAAGGATGAGCTTCTCCGGCTGCAGAACTCCAACCAGATGCACCAGGGTCAAATTGAAAATCTGGTAGCGCTGAAGGAGAAATTGGAGACTGCAACAGGGAGGGCCAAAAATAATTCAGATTTATGCGCCGAAGCCTTCAAGAATCTCGAGGAGGCCTACGGAAGGTAGGAGGAGGTGCTGGTGAGGATCGAGTCGTGCGAGAAGGAGGCGCGTGCGGAGATGGAGCGCATTGTCGAGGCGGTCATCAGTAAGTTTTCTTTTTTTCTTTGTTGAATTCCCTCTGCCTGCTGTAGTCGGGTTGTAGCTTTTTGTCTTGCCAGTTGCAGTTCACTATCCCGAGGCGAATGACTAGGCCCTTTCCCGCGTGCCCACCGAGGAGGATGATCACGATATGTGGCCTGAGGAACTTGTCGGGGTGTTGGTGAGGAGGCCGTCAGGCCGCGCCAAGTTTGTTCCGAGATCTTTGAATATATCTATCCCTTCCACACGGAGCTAGGGAATATTGACGGACTAGCCGATGCGCTGGAGAAGGCCGTTGACCACATCGAGTCAGGGCAGGAGTGGGGTGTGTGCGAAGGTGTGGAGATGGACCTTGCCTTGATCAAGTCTTGGTATCCGGTTGTAGACCTACGGGGCCTTGCTCGTGGCTTCCGGCAGGGTACCATCTATGACAGTCTTTGCCAAGAGGTTCCTGATATCCGCTCCTGCGGCGTCAATATTGCAAGCTACGTGTAGATAGGACAGGACTTGATCTATCTGGCTGGTACGAAGCTGATAGGGCAAGATGTCGAAGATGAAGTCGGTACCCAGACCACTGCTATCCACCGGCTACCCAGACCATTGCGCCCACCGCCTCTGAGCCTTCTCCTCAGCTTTAAACTTTGATCCTCGGTATGCCGAGTGTAGATTTGAACTTTCCCTTCATTTTATTGGTACTTGTGAAAAATTTGTGGTTGGTTGAAAATGGTGGAAGCTTCATCTTCCGTATTTATGGTATTGCCTTTTGCCTTTGGCGTTGAAATTTGCGATTTTCTGGATCTGTTTTGCTGTGTGCATGTCTTTGCATGTGGGAGCGCGAGCACCCCACTGGGTGTAGTCCCCGAGGTTTGTGCCGGCTAGAGGATACAAGAGGGTCGAAGATCTTTTTCCTTTTGCCTTTGTGATCTCTGTGGGGGCGTGGAACACACCCACTAGGTGTAGTCTCCGAGTTTCGGGCCGACTGGTGCAGTCAGTCGGGCCAAAACTTGCTTGGAGAATGTGGCTAGTGTCCAGCTCGGTCCCGGTGTAGTTTTATCCCTTGCAAAAAATAAACACAAGTGAAAGTTTCTGTGTTAGATATGTACAATAGGAACATAGTTTGTAGTCATTCGTGTCTTAACAAAATCTACCGTTTCGCGTTTGGCCGACAACTTTGTTTTTTTCCTCAGTGAGCATTGGACGTTATGCTGTGCCCTTGCCGGTCGTCATCCGGGTTGCGGTCAGTAGACAGAGCCTAAGGGGTAGCTAATAAGCATACTATACGATACTTCAGATTTCTGTTACCTATGTTGGGCGAGCAAGCGCAACCGGAATGTCCAGATAATTTGTCTTCCTTGCAATTTTTCGTGTAAGAGTCCTCAGGCTTTTGCTCTTGCCGGGCTGGCAGCCAGGTTACGATCTGCAGCCGGAACTGATGAATGGGACTTTGGCACCACGTACAATACTTGGCCATTTAGAATGCACGGGCGTCTAGGCCAGCGGCGAGTCCCCAGATTGCCAGAGCTAGGGGGATGGTGCCACGAAACATGCCAAAATTTGATGATGGAGTCACCGAGATTGTGTCGATGCTCCACAATTGTTCATTCATAATACATAAAAGGTGGGGGTACATACACTTATTATTCAAGTGTAAAATGGGCAAAGTAGGTTCGCGTTCCACAAACGCTTAGTTTCCTCGTCGGAGCGGTCCATCTTGTTCTTTGCGGGCTGTTGGGCATCGAGGAGGTAGTAGGAGTTGTTGTGCAGCGCTCGGATGATGATGAACGACCCTTCCCAAGGGGGAGACATCTTGTGCATCCCCTTGGTGCTTTGTACCAGCTGGAGCACCAGGCCGCCCTCTTGGAATGAGACGGGTCAGATTTGGCTGTCGTGGTAGTAGCGCAAGTTTTGGTGGTAGATGGTGGATCTGGACAAGTCCAGCTTGTGCGCCTCCTCGAGGAGGTCGATGTTGTCTTCACATGCTTCTTTAGCATCTTTGTATGTGTATAACATCTTGCAGGGTGCCTCGAACTTGATGTCAGTTGGGAGGATTGCCTCTGCACCATAGACGAGGAAGAATGGAGTGCAGCCGGTTGAGCAATTATTAGACGTGGTGCATAGGCTCGATAGTACAGCTGGCAGCTCCTCTATACAGCATCTATGAGACCTCATCAGTGCCTCGATAAAATAGAGCTTGATTTTAGATAGGACCAGGCCGTTTGCTCCCTCGCATTGCCCATTTGACTGGGGTGTGCGATGGATGAAAGGTCCAAGTGGATACCCTTTCTCCACAGAAGCGTGCGAAGGCCCCTTTGGCGAAGTTCGGTCGGTGATGATGCTGTGGGGGTAGCCAAAGCGCGTGATGATGTATGTGAAGAATTTGATCAATGTGGCTCTCTCCAGCTTCTTGATGGGTTTTGCCTCGATCCATTTTGTGAATTTGTCCATCGCCACCAGGAGATGCGTCATGTCGGACCACACTGTCTTGAAGTGGCCGACCATGTCGATCCCCCAGACGGCAAATTGCCAGGTGATGGGGATCGTCTTGAGTGCAGCAACCGGCGTGTTCTTCTATTGGCTGAAACATTTGTAACCATTGCATGCTCACGCCATTTCCTCGGTGTCCTCTAGCGCAGTTGGCCAGTAGAAACCATGGCTAAATGGCTTGGCTACTATGGCCCTTGATGATGTGTGGTGGCCGCACTCTCCTTGGTGGATTTCCACTAGGAGCCAGATTCCTTCCTCCTGGCTTACAAAGCGCTGGTAAATTCCTCGACGCTACGCTTGTATAGCTCGCTGTTGATGATGGTGTATGAACTTGCTCTATGCTTGATTTGTCTTGGTGCAACCTCTTCGTTGAGGAGTTCGCCTTTAGCGAGACTCCATGAAGTGCTTGGCCCATGTAGGGGTCTCCCAGATGGTCTACACAGTTTGCATGATCATCTTGACCTCCTCGTGCATGGCCGGATCAGGCTCATCGGGTGGCCTACCAGGTGGAAGGGTGGAGCCAGCAGCCCTCGGCTGCTGGAGCCGGCACTCCTCGGGCTGCTGAAGCCGGCTTGGGGTGTTGGGGCCTTTCGCCCGACAGTCCCCGGGACCTTCGCGGCGATCTCCGAGTGGGCGGAGCCGGCAGTCCCCGGGTCCACATCTAGGATGATGGAGTCGGATTCCAGAGATGGCGTGATGGAGGACTTGTGTAGGTGTTCCAGGGAGACTACATGCGAGATTTCTTGTCTTGTTGATCTGGCTCGCACCAGTGCGTCCGTGGCCTCGTTGTTAGCTCGATGGACATGGTGAAATTTGCACCCTTCGAAGTAAGAACATAGTTGCTGGACAAAGAAGCGATACATGGCCTTGTTTGCATCCTTGGCGTCCCAGTTTCGTGATACTTGCTGCACCACCAGATCCAAGTCGCTGAAGGAAAGGATCCATTGGATGTCGATTTCTTTTGCCATCTTGAGGCCGTGGATGAGTGTCTCGTATTCGGCGATGTTGTTTGACGCGCGGAAGTGGATTTGCAGCATCTATTCCAGATGGTCTCCATTTGGAGAGGTGATGATGATTTTGGCTCCAAGCCCCCCACGCATCTTTGAGCCATCAAAGTGTAACTTCCAATGGATGGAATCAGGAACCGGTGGCATGTACTAAGTTTCTACCCAATCGGCAAGGAAATTAGCGAGGTCCTGATACTTGATCACCATTCTTGGCTCGTACAAGAGGTTGTGGGCGGCAAGCTCTATTGCCCATTTCGCCACCTGACCCATGGCGTCCTTGTTGCCGATGATATCAGAGAGTTGTGCTAACGCCACCACCCGTATGGAGTGCTCTTGGAAGTAGTGCTTCAAATTCTTGGCGGCCATGTACACGCCGTACACCAGCTTATGGTAGCGGGGGTAGTTCTTCTTCGAGATCGATAGTACTTTGCTTATATAATAAACCGGACATTGAACCGGCTGCGCTTTTCCTTCCTCTGGCCTTTACACCATGAGCACGACACTAACAACCCGATTGGTGGCCGTGATGTACATTAGCATTGGATCCTTTGTGGCTGGAGCCGCCAGTATGGGTGGGGAAGAGAGCATGCATTTGAGGTCGTGGAAGGCCACGTTCGCTCGAACCGACTGGATGAACCAGTCAGTTTTATTCCTGAGCTGGTACAGTGGAAGTGCTTTCTTGCCCAGCAGGATGACAAACCACTGAGAGAGGCCAAGCACCCGATGAACATCTACATGTCATGCAGGTTCTGCGATGGCTACATGCACTCGATTGCGCATATCTTCTCCGGATTGTCCTTGATCTCTCGTTCCGTGACGAGGAAACCGAGGAGCTGGCTGGCTGGGATACCCAAGACACACTTCTCCGGGTTCATCTTCATCTGGAACCAGCATAGGTCAGCAAATGTTTCTTTTAGGTCCTCGAGGAGCATGTGTTGCTCTTTCCTCTTCACCACCACATCATTGATGTAGGTGTTTCTCCCGATCTGTGTCTATAGGCATTTCTGTATGCAGCGCTAGTACGTTGCCCAACATTTTCAGTCCAAAAGGCATAGTGGTATAATAGTAAGCCCCATACGGGGTAATGAAGGACATATTTATTTGATCCTCTGGATTCAACTTAATATGATGGTAGCCTGAGTAGGCATCCAGAAAGGATAACATGTCATAGGTGGCCATGGAATCGATCACTTGATCTATCCACGACACGAGAATGGATCTTTGGGGCAGGCCCTGTTGAGGCTGGTGTAGTCGACGCACATGCGCCATGTCTTGTTGTTTTTAGTACCAACACCGAGTTCGCCAACCATTTCGAATGGTAGAATCCGGCTACAAGGATCCGGGTGATCTCTTCACCAATTGTTTTCCTCTTCTCTTCTGCGAAGCGACAAAGAGATTGTTTGCCCGTTTTTGCATTCGGCCGGATGTACATAGAGTGCTTGGCGAGTTCCCTCAGAACACCTGGCGTGTCCTTGGGGGAACAAGCGAAGATATTCTGATTCTCACGGAGGATTCGATGAGTGCGCATTCCTATTTGTTATCGAGGCCGTCTCTGACTAGGATGAATTTGTCTACCTTAGACTCATTAAGCAGAATCTTCTCGATGCCCTTGGACGGCTTGAATTGCGTTTCTTCGGTTGGCTTAGGCCCTCCAGCCGGCATGTCAACTTAAGCCATCGCCATGTACTGCATGATCACACGCTTCTCTTCCGTGATGATCCTGGCCTCGGCTACCTTGGAGCCATCAGTGGCATAGTCCATCGACCGCTTGTAGTAGCCGGAGACAATTATCACTCCCTTGGGCCCAGGAAGCTTCATCTTGAGTTATGCATAGTGCGATGTCTCCATGATCTTGGTTAGTGTCGAGCGCCCGACGATGGCGTTGTATGCGCTAGAGAGGTTAACTACCCTGAACCATTTGGGCTCGCGGCAGAAGTTGTCCTCCACACCAAAGATGACATCCAGCTGGATTTTTCCGATCGGCAAGTGCGAATGTAGTGACCTCGGATCGGTAAGGATCCTAAGTCCATGTGATTAACATGCTAGTCCCTGGATCAATAGCTAGCACTCACAGTCGATGAAATATCATGTAAAACACAAAGTCTTTATTACACGGAGAATCCAGAGTATGAATTTATTACAAAAATTGCTTAGCATTAAGCTAGATCAAATAACAGCGGAAACATAAAAGCAACATGAGTCCATTAACGCCCCAGGCTTGTCGAGTGTAGACCCGTGATCCCTATGCACCTTTCAATCTTCGGATTCTGCACATAAGACGTGCAGCCAACAAGTTGGGTCAATACTTTGAATGTATTGGCAAATTACACCAAGGAGAGAAAAGACTATCTCTACATGCAAGGCTGGTATAGGCTGTAGAGTTCATTTGCTCAAAGCTAGTTTTCTTAAGTAGAGAGAAGAATAGAAGATTGTCCTACTTTGTAAACATTTGCTTATATAAGATAAGGTCGAGTGGCACACGAAGATATTACGCACCAAGTGTCCAAACAACCAAACACTTGGATATTACACACCAAGTGACACTTGGATATTACACACCAAGTTCCCCAAAATCCCACCCATTGGTGATATTACGCACGCCATGGGGTTTCAAAACTTTGTTTTAGAAAAGAGAGAGGAAGATCCTTTAGAGGCTCCATCCTTCAGATGCTCAATGTTGTTCTTTTTCCGCGAACACCGCTGATCGATCAGATTGCAATACTCTCGAGAGTTTGTGCACTTTACCCACAATCCACGATCAAGTCCTTTTATAGACAAGACCATGGCGAGGCTTTCCCTTAGTAGCCCCTCTACCTTCTGGATCCAACCGTGCCAAGAACCTCCAAATGTTGGTACCCAGGTGAGGTTTCCCACTAAGTACTAGGCCAAGACAGAGCCCATAATGTATTGTGGTTGCACTGGAAGCTTCTGAATTCTGAAACATGGCAGACTTCTTTGATTCCTGGGCGGCTGTCCTCCACCAAAATCTCACTCATTGTCCCGACAACCATTCCGCCCAGAAGAAAACTTAGTTTTATTTTGAAGTGGATTTGAGAAGAATTTTTTTCTCTAGAGAGCCTTTATACTTAGAAAATTCTTTGTCTTTCGAACCCCCCCAACGGTACATTGTATATATAGCATAGCAAGCAATTCTTAGCAAAACAGGGGTAACCTATTAGGAGGGAAAATCCTAAGTATAGAGCTACTCATGGCATACTACAAAATTATCGTACTTGCAAAATATTACTAAGGAAAAACTCTACTAGAATATCCTACACATGCATACTACAGAATTTTGAAGATCACATGCATAGAATCAAAACTGGGACAAAATTATGAACAAGTGGTGTAACTTGCCTTGATCCGAGCAGCACTCTACACAATAGCACTCCTTAGGGCACTCCGAACAATCTAACGAATCACAAACATAGATCTGATCACAACTTGCTCAAAACATATCACAAGGGAATCATGCATGCATGCAACATGGTATTTTATGCAAGTTTGGTTCTTCTAAATTGACCAAGGTAGCAAGTTTGTGTTGTGATAGTGTAAGGGTGTCACTAGGATTGATTTCCCAAAGGTTTAGATCTAATTGAATCACTAAAACAAATCCTAGGATTAAAGGAGATCAAACCATCTAATTAGCCCCAAGCTAGATCTAATGATCCTAAGCAAAGTTTAATGATTTTGTTCAGTAGGTATTGTGGAAACAAAGTTATTGCAACAAGAATCAATTAAAACAGAATTTTAATTATTTTTCTATAGAATAAACACTCTAATCTAATGATTAAAATCTACACCTAAAACCTTACTGTAACCTTGGAATATTAATGCAGATATGGATTCTACATAAAATTAGGAATCCAACGGTATATTATAAGCTAAAATTGGCCAAGTAGTTATTTTCCTATGATTTTCGCAATATTAAACTCAGTCTGCAAAAATCAAACCAAACTAGCCTAACCCTAGCTCAGATCGCACCAAGTGGCAGCGCCTGGTTGGTCCAGCTGGGAAAAACGCGGCGCGCGCGGCTGTTGACGCCGTTTGCCACGCGGCGTGGCGCGGTTGGTTGGTACCGCTTCGGCGGTACTTCTAATCTGCGATCTTGGCGTTATCGACGGTTGTCTGTGCGACTTACAAAGGGATGGCGGCGGCGTGAGCGGCGGCGGCGTCGGTGGTCAACGAGCGGCGGTGCTCCGGTGGTTCCCTGGGACAGCGGCGGGGTCGACGAGGTTCGCCTGGCCCGTGCGGTCACGCTCGCCCCCTCGGCCGATCCCCTTGCTTCCTCCTCCGACTGCGGCGCTCCGATGTCTCCTCTCTACTGGCGGCGCTCCGGTGAGCAATTGGCGGCGCTTTGGCAGGGTCCGCGCTAGGGTTTTTGGGGGAACGATAGCGGGGGGGGGGGGGGTCTGCTTATATATCCCCAAAGTCTTGGGGAAGGGGGTGGCCGAATCCCGTTCGAATCGGTTATCCCAGCGGCCAAGGCCTTTGTCCGCCATGGACTCTAGGAAGGTGGCGATGGGAGCGGGCCCCACGTGTCGGTGGTGGAGGGGGGTTGTGGGCCGGTGCTGCTGGCTGGGCCCTTGCGACGCGGCTGCTGCGGCTGGTGGCGGCAGGTAGTTCACGGGCCGGCCTAACTGGCCCGTTTAGGTTAGTTAGCCCTTTTTTTTCCTATTTTGTTTTTATTAAATTCTGTTTCACTAAAACTTACATAACTTTTGCAAACAGGGTCCAAACTTGATGAAATTTGTTTCTAAATTTTTATAAAAGGAAGGTGGTCAACATAGGACCATGGCTTGATGTTTCACAAGGCTTCTTAGAAGGATCAAGCTTGTTACAACAATGATGCCTACATATGGCAACCACAAATAGGGTTTTGCTGGTTTTGCTTTGCTAGGTTTATGTGTTTAGGATTTGTTGTAAAAATTCATTTGTAGAATGCAATGATGCAAGGATGATGCATGGAACTAATAACATCCTAATATAGAATCTGGGATGTTACAAACCTACCCCCCCTTAAGAGGAATCTCGTCCCCGAGATTCGGGTTGGCTAGCAAATAGGTGTGGGTGTTCTGCCTTCAAGTCTTCTTCACGCTCCCACGTAGCTTCTTCCTCGGAGTGGTGGTTCCGATGTACCTTGCAGAATCTTATAGTCTTGGTGAGGGTAATCCTTTCAGCTGTTTCCAGTATTTTGATGGGTTTTTCCTCATAGGTAAGGTCATTCTCCAATTGAACCTCATCTAGGGAAATGGTGTCTCTTAGCGGTGTTTCAGCCATCTCCGGGTGACACTTCTTTAGTTGCGACACATGAAACACATCATGAACAGTCAGTCCTTCCGGCAACTCCAACTGATAGGCAACTTCCCCTTTACGGGCCAGAACCTTATATGGTCCTATGAATCGTGGGGCTAACTTGCCCTTGATTCCAAACCCCTTAACTCCTCGTAGGGGTGAAACTCGGAGATACGCACGGTCCCCTATTTCATAGGCCACATCTCTGAGCTTGGAATCAACGTAACTCTTCTGTCGGGATTGGGCTACCTTTAGCCTATCCTGAATCTGTCGTACCTTTTCTTCGGCATCCTTTATCAAGTCAGGTCCAAAAAGACTGCGTTCACCAACTCCATTCCATAGCAATGGAGTCCTACACTTCCTGCCATATAGAACTTCAAATGGAGCCATTTTGATACTTGTCTGGTAACTGTTGTTGTATGAGAACTCAGCATACGGTAGGTTATCGTCCCAAATAGACCCATAGTCCAGCGCGCAAGCTCTCAACATATCCTCCAAAATTTGATTCACCCTTTCTGTTTGGCCATCTGTCTGAGGGTGGAAGGCAGTACTGAATTCTAGTCGGGTTCCAAGAGACTCATGTAGTTGACGCCAAAACTTTGAAGTAAACTGGGTGCCTCTATCTGACACAATTCCCTTGGGAACACCATGCAGACTTACAATTCTTGACATGTATATCTTAGCAAGCTTAGCACTTGTATACGTGGTCTTCACGGGAATGAAGTGAGCCACCTTGGTGAAGTGGTCCACCACTACCCAGATAGAATCAAATCCAGAACGAGTCCGGGGCAACCCCGTGATGAAATCCATGCCTACCTTGTCCCATTTCCAGTCGGGTATAGGTAGTGGTTGGAGTAGTCCTGCCGGTTTCTGATGCTCTGCTTTAACTCTATTGCATACATCACACAGAGAAATATACTCTGCAATATCTCTCTTTAGGTTATTCCACCAGAATCTATCCTTCACATCCATGAACATCTTCGTGTTACCTGGATGAATTGAGTATGGCGAATCATGAGCTTCTTGTAAAAGCATCTTCCTGATTTCAGGGTCATTGGGAACGCACAAACGCTCCCCATACCAGAGGGTTCCTTGTTCATCCAGACGAAATTCTTTAGTCTTTTCTTCACTTGTCCTGATTCTTATTTCTTCCAACTCTTTATCTCCCTTCTGTGCTTCCTTGATTCTCTCCTGGAAGGTGGACACTATTTCCATAGTCGCTACGTGCCCTTTCGGAACTATCTCTAGCCTGAGATCCCTTAATTGTTTGCATAAATCCTCTGGAAGTTCCCCTGCGGTAAGTCCATTCACATACACCATACGACTTAAGGCATCAGCCACCACGTTTGCCTTTCCGGGGATGGTACTGTAAATCCAAGTCATAATCCTTAATTAGCTCAAGCCATCTTCGTTGTCTCATATTCAACTCCTTTTGGGTGAAGATGTACTTCAAACTTTTATGATCTGTGAACACATCACAATGTTTGCCCATGAGGTAGTGTCTCCATACCTTGAGTGCATGAACCACAGATGTAAGTTCCAAATCATGTGTGGGATAATGGTGTTCGTGGTTCTTAAGTTGTCGGGAGGCATAGGATACCACTTTCCCATCCTGCATCAACACACTTCCAATTCCTTGTCGAGAAGCGTCACAATAGACTTGAAAATCCTTCTGGATATCAGGCAGACACAGAACTGGTGCCGTTACAAGGCGTTTCTTCATCTCTTGAAAACTTGCTTGACATGCCTCGGTCCATAGGAATTTCTTTTCCTTCTTTAATAGTTCCGTCATGGGTTTTGCTATCTTGGAAAAGTTTTCGATGAACCTCCGGTAATATCCTGCGAGGCCCAAGAAGCTTCTAATATCTCCCACATTCTTGGGTGACTCCCATTCCGTCACGGAAGCTACCTTACTAGGATCTACGGCAACTCCTTTAGCTGACACAACATGACCAAGGAATCCCACTTCCTTTAACCAGAACTCACACTTGCTGAATTTGGCATACAACTTGTGCTCTCTTAGCTTCTCCATGATAAGGCGCAGATGTTTCTCATGTTCCCTCTCATCCTTAGAGTATATGAGTATATCATCTATGAATACCACGATAAACTTGTCCAAATATTCCATGAACACTTTGTTCATCATGGTCATGAAGTATGCTGGGGCATTGGTCAGACCAAACGACATTACAGTGTACTCATACAATCCGTATCTTGTGGTGAATGCTGTTTTGGGCACATGCTGTTCTCGAATCTTCAGCTGAAAATAGCCTGATCGCAGATCGATCTTTGAGAACACACTGGCTCCTTTTAACTGGTCAAACAGGTCATTGATGTTGGGTAGAGGATACTTATTATTGATCGTCACCTCATTTAACGAGCGGTAATCCACAACCAGCCTCTTGGTTTTATCCTTCTTCTCCACAAATAGGACGGGTGCTCCCCAAGATGACGCGCTGGGTTGAATGAACCCCTTGTCCAATTGTTCCCTAAGCTGTTTCTTGAGTTCCTTTAACTTGTCCACATCCATCTTGTATGGTCTCTTAGCTATCGGCCCCGTGCCTGGCATTAAGTCAATGAGGAACTCGATATCACGGTCGGGGGGCATTCCTGGTAGTTCCTCCAGAAAGACATCTGGGTATTCCATTACAATAGGTACCTCCTCCAAGCTAACCCCCTTAAGAGAGTTCACCATGACTTCTTTAAGTGCGAAATTCGACTTGATACGAATCCTCTTCCCTTCCGGTGTTGTGAGCATGACAGTTCTCTTGGCACAATCTATGACTCCTTCATATTCGGTCATCCAATTCATGCCCAAGATTATGTCTAATCCTTGTGATTCTAGAACTACTAGACTGGTGGGAAAAATGTGTGTCCCAATCCTTAGTTCTAATTCCGGCAGCGGAGTTTGCCACTATTTCTCCCAGAGAACTTACCCTTAGAGGAAAGTTTATAGTCTTCGTTGGTATCTTGCCTCTATCCACAAATACCCTTGATATGAATGAATGCGATGCACGGTATCAAAAAGAACAAGCTGGAATAGAATTGAGTTTGAACTTACCAATCACAGAGTCTGGCGCATCACAAGCATCCTCCATAGAAACATGATTCACCGTGGCTTTGACAAACGGATTTGGCTTCTTCCCGTTTCCATTGCCATGTTTGTGTCCATTTCCATTCCCATTGCCATTGCCATTTCCATTGCCATTCTTTCTCTCGGGGCAAGAGGTTGCATAGTGCCCTGTCTTGTTGCACTTAAAGCATGTCACCTCACTGAGATCCTTTCCATTGCTGCCATTCCCATTGCGGTTTTTATTCCCATTGTGTTTGTGGCCACCATGGTTATGACCGTTATGGTTGTGGCCATTATTGTTATAAGGTGGAGGCGAAGAGTTGCGCTGCTTCTGATATGGAACAGAGTGCTTGTGAGGATTAGACTTCCTCTTGCGGTTTTCTATGCTCTTCCTCTTTGATTCAACCACAATGGCTCTGTCCAGGAGTTCCTGAAAGTTGTCAAATTTCTGAGCCACAAGCTGAATGGATATCTCATCATTGAGCCCTCTTAAGAACTCCTCCTGTCTCTTGGCATCAGTAGAAACATCATAGGGTGCATAACGGTCTAGCTTATTGAAAAGCTCACCATACTGGGTGACAGAATGGTGCAGCTGGTGTAGGTCGCGAAACTCGCGCCTCTTCAGGGTCATGACACCAGCAGCCACATGATGAGTGCGAAAAGCTAACTCAAACTGTTCCCAAGTGATAGCATCAATATCCGGGTGGGTGACTTGGTAGTTATCCCACCATTCTGCAATAGGCCCTTCAAGCTGGTGTGCGGCATAACGCACCCTGTCGGCTCCGACAGCTTGCACGGTGTCTAGCTTCTTGTTGATCGTATGCAGCCAGTCATCAGCGATGATTGGTTCAGTGCTGCTAGTGAAGGTAGGTGGGTTCAGCCTCATAAACCGAGTCAAGCGATCCTGTTGAGGAGGTGGCGGAGGTGGTGGTGGCGGCGGGTT
Source organism: Avena insularis (assembly GCA_023614405.1). Taxonomy (NCBI): domain Eukaryota; kingdom Viridiplantae; phylum Streptophyta; class Magnoliopsida; order Poales; family Poaceae; genus Avena; species Avena insularis. The sequence goes on along the minus strand of CM042689.1, from coordinate 117,830,843 downwards.
GTTGTTGTTGTTTTGCATGTTCTGAGTGAGCAGTTGGATCAGCTGGTTCTGAGTGGACAAAAGTTGTGCTATTTCTGGCGGGATTTCGGAGTTCACACGTCTTGGCGGCATCTGTGGGGTTTAAGAGAATAGTTAAGAAATAGACAGGAAGACTAAGTAGTAAACTCCTACCCTTAAGAAAACACACCAAGCACACAAGGCACACAAGACATAACAACACAGCTTAACACAGAAACAACCAATTTTAACTAAACCAGACTTGTCTTGGTATTTATTACAATCGCGAATAACGTTCTACTATAGAATTAAAGGTGGTCCAACTATTACACATCTTCCACGCCTTCCTCTTCCTCGTCCTAGAACGAGTAGCCTTCCTGATCTAGAGTTGTCTTGTACAACTCCATCTCCTTTGTGGTGGCTTCAAGCTTCTCTTGGAGGTTCTTTATCTCATCCTGTAGCTTTTTGGTAGTGGCTTCTAGCTGCTCCTGAAGTCCTTCCTTCTCGCTTTGTAGTTCCTCCACTAAACTTGACTTCTTTGCGGCTTCAAGTTGCTTTGCCAAGTCCCTTTTGGAAGCTCGCACATCATTTATTATCTTGCAAAGGCCTTCAGTTTGCACTTCTTCTCCATCGATCTGTTGTTTGAGTTCCCTAATTCTCTTGTTTTTATTTATCACCCTCTTCTCTTGGTTAGCGAACTTCTTCTCTTGGTCCTGGAATTTTATCTCTTGGAACTTCATTGCCTCCTCCTGCTGCTTGATCATTTCTTCCTTCTCCTTGATGAGGGTGCATAGCTCGTCGTTCTTCAACATCTCGAGGAAGGTACCCTTTTCAAGGTCATGGATGTGGCACTCCAAGTCTTGATATTGTGTTCTTCGGTGCTTGGTTGAAGTTCTTTCCTCAAAGGTTAACTCCATGAGAATTTCTTCCTCATCTCTTCTTCCAAATAGGCCGCCGCAGTGTCCTTGGAGAGCTTCATGATGACGTCCACATAGGCGACCAATGAGTTGCTGCAAGCTGATGCTAAGGGCCTTCTCCTTGGAATCGCTAACAATGTGGATTGCTATGTCTTCCTCCGGGTTCTTGCCTCTCTCTTTTCCTGGCTGGATGACCTTGACTCCCCAATAGCCGTCCTTGTGGAGTTTCTTCATTGTGCTCCCCTGGATTGTTGGGAGAGGAAGGTCCAACCGTGTGAGTAGATCCATGAGGCATCCACCAAAGTGAAGGGGCTCGATGTCCGCGACGGTGTCGTAGAGGAAGCTTGTCATCTTTGAGTTAGAAGAATGAAGGTTAGATACTTAAACAAGTAGAGGAAGGCAGATACTAGAAGCGCGGGAAATAACTTAGTAGAAAAACAGGTAAGGCACAAAAGTTAGAGGTGGTTCCAATCCTAGGGTCACGTCCTACAGGCAACGATGTGCTCTGATACCATCTGTAGTGACCTCGGATCGGTAAGGATCCTAAGTCCCTGTGATTAACATGCTAGTCCCTGGATCAATAGCTAGCACTCACAGTCGATGAAATATCATGTAAAACACAAAGTCTTTATTACACGGAGAATCCAGAGTATGAATTTATTACAAAAATTGCTTAGCATTAAGCTAGCTCAAATAACAGCGGAAACATAAAAGCAGCATGAGTCCATCAACGCCCCAGGCTTGTCGAGTGTAGACCCGCGATCCCTACGGACCTTTCAATCTTCGGATTCTGCATATAAGACGTGCAACCAACAAGTTGGGTCAATACTTTGAATGTATTGGCAAATTACACCAAGGAGAGAAAAGACTATCTCTACATGCAAGGCTGGTATAGGCTGTAGAGTTCATTTGCTCAAAGCTAGTTTTCTTAAGTAGAGAGAAGAATAGAAGATTGTCCTACTTTGTAAACATTTGCTTATATAAGATAAGCTCGAGTGGCACACGAGGATATTACGCACCAAGTATCCAAACAACCAAACACTTGGATATTACGCACCAAGTGACACTTGGATATTACACACCAAGTTCCCCAAAATCCCACCCATTGGCGATATTACGCACGCCATGGGGTTTCAAAACTTTGTTTTAGAAAAGAGAGAGGAAGATCCTTCAGAGGCTCCATCCTTCAGATGCTCAATGTTATTCTATTTCCGTGAACATGGCTGATCGATCAGATTGCAATACTCTCGAGAGTTTGTGCACTTTACCCACAATCCACGATCAAGTCCTTTTGCAGACAAGACCATGGAGAGGCTTTCCCTTAGTAGCCCCTCTACCTTCTAGATCCAACCGTGCCAAGAACCTCCAAATGTTGGTACCCAGGTGAGGTTTCCCACTAAGTACTAGGCCAAGACAGAGCCCATAATGTATTCTGGTTGCACTGGAAGCTTCTGAATTCTGAAACATGGCGGACTGACGTCCTCCACCAAAATCTCACTCGTTTTCCCGACAACCATTCCGCCCAGAAGAAAACTTAGTTTTATTTTGAAGTGGATTTGAGAAAAAAGTTTGCTCTAGAGAGCCTTTATACTTAGAAAATTCTTTGTCTTTCGAACCCCCCAACGGTACATTGTATATATAGCACAGCAAGCAATTCTTAGCAAAACAGGGGTAACCTATTAGGAGGGAAAATCCTAAGTATAGAGCTACTCATGGCATACTACAAAATTATCGTACTTGCAAAATATTACTAAGGAAAAACTCTACTAGAATATCCTACACATGCATACTACAGAATTTTGAAGATCACATGCATAGAATCAAAACTGGGACAAAATTATGAAAAAGTGGTGTAACTTGCCTTGATCCGACCAGCACTCTACACAATAGCACTCCTTAGCGCACTCCGAACAATCTAACGAATCACAAACATAGATCTGATCACAACTTGCTCAAAACATATCACAAGGGAATCATGCATGCATGCAACATGGTATTTTATGCAAGTTTGGTTCTTCTAAATTGACCAAGGTAGCAAGTTTGTTTTGTGATAGTGTAAGGGTGTCACTAGGATTGATTTCCCAAAGGTTTAGATCTAATTGAATCACTAAAACAAATCCTAGGATTAAAGGAGATCAAACCATCTAATTAGCCCCAAGCTAGATCTAATGATCCTAAGCAAAGTTTAATGATTTTGTTCAGTAGGTATTGTGGAAACAAAGTTATTGCAGCAAGAATCAATTAAAACAGAATTTTAATTATTTTTCTATAGAATAAACACTCTAATCTAATGATTAAAATCTACACCTAAAACCTTACTGTAACCTTGGAATATTAATGCAGATCTAGATTCTACATAAAATTAGGAATCCAACGGTATATTATAAGCTAAAATTGGCCAAGTAGTTATTTTTCTATGATTTTCGCAATATTAAACTCAATCTGCAAAAATCAAACCAAACTAGCCTAACCCTAGCTCAGATCGCGCCAAGTGGCAGCGCCTGGTTGGTCCAGCTGGGAAAAACGCGGCGCGCGCGCGGCTGTTGACGCTGTTTGCCACGCGGCGTGGTGCGGTTGGTTGGTACCGCTTCGGCGGTACTTCTAATCTGCAGCGCACATTTGCGATCGGACGGTTGGGGCTGTGCGCGACTTACAGGCGGTGGCGGCGACGGTGGTGAGCGGCGGCGGCGTCGGTGGTTCCTCGACAGCGGCGGCGGGTCGGCGAGGTTCGCCTTGGCCCGTCTTGGTCACGCCGCCCCTCGGCCGATCCCCTTGCTTCCTCCTCCGACTGCGGCGCTCCGATGTCTCCTCGCTACTGGCGGCGCTCCGGTGAGAAATTGGCGGCGCTTCGGTAGGGTCTGCGCTAGGGTTTTTGGGGGGAACGATAGCGGGGGGGTGGGGTCTGCTTATATATCCCCAAAGTCTTGGGGAAGGGGGTGGCCGAATCCCGTTCGAATCGGTTATCCCGACGCGGCGACGCTCGTGTCCGCCATGGACTCTGGGAAGGTGGCGATGGGAGCAGGCCCCACGTGTCGGTGGTGGAGGGGGGTTGTGGGCCGGTGCTGCTGGCTGGGCCCTTGCGACGCGGCTGCTACGGCTGGTGGCGGCAGGTAGTTCACGGGCCGGCCTAACTGGCCCGTTTAGGTTAGTTAGCCCTTTTTTTTCCTATTTTGTTTTTATTAAATTCTGTTTCACTAAAACTTACATAACTTTTGCAAACAGGGTCCAAACTTGATGAAATTTGTTTCTAAATTTTTATAAAAGGAAGGTGGTCAACATAGGACCATGGCTTGATGTTTCACAAGGCTTCTTAGAAGGAACAAGCTTGTTACAACAATGATGCCTACATATGGCAACCACAAATAGGGTTTTGCTGGTTTTGCTTTGCTAGGTTTATGTGTTTAGGATTTGTTGTAAAAATTCATTTGTAGAATGCAATGATGCAAGGATGATGCATGGAACTAATAACATCCTAATATAGAATCTGGGATGTTACAGCGAAGGGGATGGGACAACGTTGTGGAAGGAGGTGCTGGAGGCCTGAAGATGGGATTCGCTAATGCCGAGCTGGTCTAGCAAGCTGCGGTACAAGAGGTTGATGTTGCTGCCTCCGTCAACAAGGACACATGAGAATCTTCAGGATTTCTTCTTGGAGACGATGATGGGGTCCAGGACCATCACGTAGCTACCTGGGTTAGGTAGTACATCGACTGATCTTTACTGCTCCATGTGATTTCTTTCTTAGACCAGGTCAGTAACTGGGGGCGGGGGGAACGATGTCGTTCACCTCTGCCTTGCGATGCCTCTTGCTATTCTTGGTCTCCGGCTCGGTGAAGAAAATGTGGTAATTGCCCACTTGGTGTGGATAGTCGCCATCATCCTCATCTCGGCGATGGTGATATCGGTTGTCCTCTGGACCACCGACTGAGTGAGGCGGGGTGGTGGTGGATGTCCGCCAGCTTGGTCCATTCCCTTGGTCCAACTGCACTGGAGGGTTGTGTGCATAACAGGCTTATTCCTGCCACTATGGAACTTGCATGGCCCATCGAGCATTGACTCAATAGTGTACTTGGGCTGCAGGGTCCAGTCATCGGGCTTCTGGCTTTGGCTGCATCCTGCAGCCGGATCCTCGTGGACTGCTGCCACCTGCTTGGTGTCGTACCGGTTATCTAGTTGGTCGTCGCGATTGTCGTGGCCATGCCACCTGGAGCGGTGATGGTGCTCACCCAACTGACGCCGGTCCACCGAGTCTTCAGTAATGATTTGTCCTTGGTCGTCCACCACGATGGGTTCCTTCATCGCTGAGTTGGCGACGGCGTACTTGTGCGCGATGGCCATGGTCTAGGGATTCGCCCGGATAAGCTTGTGTTTAAGCATGGTGCCATCTCAGCAACCATTGGTGAAGAAATCGATTGCCAGGTGCTCACATACTCCTTCATAGGACTTGTGCATGCTTGTCCACCGGGTGAGGTAGGCACGGTCGGATTTTTCCTTTCCTTAAACACAGAGGGCGAGCTTGCGGGGCCTTCCTAGCCGCTTATAGGTGCCGGTCAAGTTGTGGAAGAATGCTTCCTCGAAGTACATCCAAGCATTGATGCTGTTGTTGGGGAGGCTGTTTAGCCATGTTCTGGCCGAGTCGAGGAGCATGAGGGGGACGTAGCACACGGCCACCTGGCGGTTGCCATTTGCAATGCCTACTACGGTGACATAATCCACCATCCAATCATCTGGCTTGACTGTGCCGTTGTACTTTGGCGAGTCCCTAGGGAACGAAAATCCCTTTGGAAATGGTTTGTTTAGATGCGCGATCCGAAACATTTCGTGCTGTCCGGACTTTCTTCTTCCACGACACTTGACTAGACCAGGAGGTAGATGCGCGCACGTGTCAACAGCCGGCTTGCAGGGGCCGAGTCGTCCCGTCAGACAAGACACGAGGGGTGCCTGTCTCCCATCAGCTCCGCCATTGTGTGTGCAATGTCATTTCCCTTGGACAGATCCGTCAGTCAGAGCGCGGTTTCTGCTGGTGACCGCACCAGCTTCATGATGGTGCTGCCCATGGGTGCCGGATCTGCCATGCGGGCGGCTATTTTTCCTTGGCCCATTTGGCGAAGATGCCTGTTGTGGCTATCTACTCCCTCCTGGTGCCGCTGGATCCGCCGTTTGGCGGGGGACTAGGTCCCTATTGCTCCATACCTGGCTAAGGACCGCCTCAGCCTTCTTTGTTGGCCGGGCCCATGAGAAGATGGATGCGCTCCTGCTAGAAGCGAATCTCTTCGCCTTCGAGGTGGCCCAGCTCTGTGGCAGCCTCTTTCGCCGCCCTCATGTTCTTCGCAAGAGTTCTTGATATGTTGCAAACATATCTATAATTTTTGATGCTCCATGCTTGTTTTGCACCAACTATCTTATGTTTTGTCTACATTTTGTGGCATTTGTGTGAATTTTCTGGAACTAACATATTAACAAGTGCCATAGAGCCAGTTTCCTGTTTTCTCTTGTTTTTGGTTTCAGAAAACTCGTAAAGAAATATACTTGGAATTGGATTAAACAAAAGCCGAAGTTCCTATTTTTCCTGACACAACACAGAGTTCGGAGGAGAGGGGGAGACACACCCTAGGGCGGCCACACCTAGGCTAGGCGTGGCCAGGGGGGCGCCCTAGGGTGTGCCCCCTGGAACTCCACTGACCTCTCCCCTTCGCCTATATTAACCCCCCGAGATGAAAAACCTAAAGAGAAGATCAGAATTCCACGAAAAAGTCTGTAGCCGCTGCCACCATCGTCCCTAGATCAGGAGGGATCTGAATCTCTTCTCAGCACCCTGCCAGAGAGGGGAGATCATCATTGAGGCCTTCTTAATCACCATGCCTACCTCCGGAGTGATGTGTGAGTAGTTCATCCTTGGACTACGGGTCCATGGCAGTAGCTAGATGGTTGTTTATCCTATTTGTGCCACCATGTTTAGATCTTGTGAGCTGCCCATCATGATCAAGATCATCTTATTGTAATTCTACATGTTGTGTTTGTAGGGATCCGATGGATATTGAGTATATGTCAGATTTATTATTGTTTAATCATGTCTATGTTAATTTTGATCTTGCATGCTCTCCGTATCTAGAAGTTACTCTGGCCAAGTATTTGCTTGTGACTCCAAGAGGGGGTATTTATGATCAATATTAGGATTATGCCTCTAGTAATCTGGGAGAGTGACAGAAACTTCTAAGATTGTAGATGTGCTATTGCTACTAGGGAGAAAAAACAATCCTTTGTCCAAGGGAAATTGTATTGGTTACATTACACACTTTGCTTAATCCAATTATCTGTTGCTTGCAACTTAATACCTGAGGGTTGTTCGGATGATATCCCGAAGGTGGATTTTTAGTCATAGATGTAGTTGGATTATGGTCTATGTATCATGTTGTAATGCCCAAGTAAATCTCATAGTGATCATCATGTCATGTACATGCATTGTTATGCATTCTCTATTTGTCAATTGCCGCGCTGTAATTTGTTCACCCAGCATGTTATTTATCTTATGGAGAAAACACCTCTAGTGAACTGTGGACCCTGGTCCATTCCTTCCCATTGACATTTCATCTACTGTTTATTGTTTACTTTCTACAATTACCACAAGCAATTACTTTATTCCACACTATATGTTTAATCCTTTGTTTTAAGCAAAACCAGTGAGCTTGATAACCTCACTGATAAGTTGCGGCAAATTATTTTGGTTGTGTTGTGTGCAGGTTCCACATTGCTAGCAACACCTTCGAAAGTGGTTTCTTTCTCCTACTGGTTCAATAACCTTGGTTCTATAACTGAGGGAAAACTTGCTGCTGTGCTCATCATACCTTGCTCTTGGGGTTCCCAACAGGCTCTACATCAATCGAGCCATCATGAAGCTTTTTTGGCACCATTGCCGGGGAGAAAGAATTTTGTTTTTGTTTTGCTTTGTTTGGTTTTCTCCTTTTTATCAAAAAACACAAAAAATAGTTCCTACTTAGTTGCTATTTTTGTTGGCTTGCTTTAATCTTGCAAAAATGACTACCCCCGAGAACACTAAGTTGTGTGACTTCACTAGCACAAACAACAATGATTTCATTTGCACAACTATTTCTCCACCTGTTCCTGAAGCTACTTTCTATGAAATTAATCCTTCTTTGCTGAATCTTGTTATGAAGGAACAATTTTCTGGTGTTAGTACTAATAATGGTGATGCTCACCTTAATAATTTTGTTGAACTTTGTGAGATGCAAAAATATAAGGATGTAGATGGAGATATTATTAAGCTTAAATTGTTTCCTTTATGTTTAAGAGGAAGAGCTAAAGATTGGTTTCTATCTTTGCCTAAAATAACACTGATTCTTGTATTAAATGCAAAGATGCTTTCATTGGAAAATATTATCCTCCTGCTAATATTATATCCATGAGAAGTGACATAATGAAATTTAAACATTATGATAATGAACATGTTGCTCAAGCTGGTGAAAGAATCAAATCTTTAGTAAATAATTGCCCCACTCATGGACTGCCTACTTGGATGATTATCCAAACCTTTTATGCAGGATTGAATTTTTCTTCAAGAAATTTGTTGGATTCCGCTGCTGGAGGTACCTTTATATCCATCACTTTGGGTGCTGCAATAAAGCTCCTGCATGATATGATGATTAATTATTCTGAATGGCACATTGAGAGAGCTCCACAAGGTAAGAAGGTAAATTTTGTTGAAGAAATCTCCTTCTTGAGTGATAAGATTGATACTATTATGTCTATGCTTGTTAGAGGAAAAGCTCATATTGATCCAAATAATGTTCCTTTAGCCTCTATGGTTGCTCAAGAAGAGCAAGTTGATGTGAACTTCATTAGAAGTAATAATTCTAGCAACAATGCTTATAGGTATAATTTTGGTAATAATAATTATAGGCCATATCCTCCTAATAATAGCAATAGTTATCATGGTAAATAAGGAATACCTAGTAAAGAAAAGATTTTGGAAGTTGAAAGATCCACTAAAAACTTCATGCAAATGCAATATGAGCAGAATAAATTATTCACTAAAACCATGGAGGAACAATCTGCCATTTTGAAAATTATTAGTTGTCAACTTGAGAATTTAAATAGGGAAATTCCTAGTTTGCAAGCCAAAATTTTGAATGCTAAAAATAATATTTTCATCTTTGTCTCAAGCACAATCTTCCTTGGTTAATAAAATGGCCGCTAAACCTAAAACTATGGATAATCCCTTTGCTGCTCCTAATGCCATTCAAGTTAGAATTGATGATAATGTTAGGATGTTAGCTGAATTGCATGGTAGGTGGGAAAGAGAAGATTAAATTGCTAGAAATAATAGTATGACTAAGGTTTGTAACATTACCACCACTAGTGATGTTGATGCTAGCAAATCTCCTACTATTAATGGTAAGGTGTAGACAAAGTCCCCATTCCTTTTGCAACATCGCCTAAACCCACTAGAACTTTTTCCAATAAAAATGCTGAAATTTTTCGAAATATGGGAGACAAAAGTTCTACTACCTTGAATTATAATTTTGATTTTGATCTTGATGGTTGCAATATTTCTGAAGTAATTATGTTCTTGTAAAAGCTTGCTAGAAGTCCTAATGCTAGTGCTATGAATATGGATTTTACAAAACATATTACAAATGCTCTCATGAAAATTAAAGAAGGAAAATTGAAACATGAAGCTTCTATTCCTAGGAAATTAGAAGATGGTTGGGATCCCATCATTAATATGAAAGTGAATGATTTTAATTTCAAAGCTTTATGTGATATTTATGCTAGTGTCTCTATTATGCCTAGAAAAATTTATGATATGCTTGATTTACCACCATTGAAAGATTGTTATTTGGATGTCCATCTTGATGATAATGCTAAAAAGAAACCTATGGGGAGAATTAATGATGTGATTATTATGGTTAACAATACCTTTGTATCTGTTGATTTCTATGTTTTGGATGTTGAATGCAATGCTTCTTGTCCTATTATTTTGGGAAGACCTCTTCTTAGAACTGTTGGTGCCATTATCGATATGAAGGAAGGCACCATTAAATATCAACTCCTACTCAAGAAAGGTATTGAACACTTCCCTCGAAAAAGAAAGAATCTCTCTTTTGATTCCCTTATTAGAACAAAATCTAATGTTGATGCTTCTTCATTCGAAAATACTTGATTCTTGCTTTCTGTGCCTAGCTGAAAGGCGTTAAAGAAAAGCACTCTTGGGGGATAACCCAATTTTTATTTCAGTAAGTTTTTCTTTTGTTGAGTCTTGGAAGTTATTGCCTCTGTAATAACCTCTCCTTATCCTTTTTGTTTGGTTTTTGTTCAAAGAATAGCCTCGAATGAGAGGTAAGTAAGATTTGGGGAAGTTGTTGCCCCGAAACAGATTTCTGTGCTTCACTGTAAAAATCATGAAAAATCCCAGAGCATCGTATTGATCTGCAATTTTTTGTGCGCATGCCCCTGGTATTTACCCAACTTTTGTTAGTTTTGCACTTTTCGATTTGAGCAAAGATTTTCAAAAAAATCAGTCTTTACCTGCAGGTCTGTTTTGATAGATTTCTACCATTATTTGCATTTGCCTCTTAAATCCATTTCTTTTGAGTTCTTTTGATCACTTGAGATTTTAGAAGGAATTGCTACAGTAGATTATGTTTTAATGGATGATTTACTTGAGTTGAAACTGAACCCGAAGGTTTATTATCTTGCATACACTAATGTTGCTAATGAAGATTGTGTGAAGTTTTGTATGAAGGAAATTTTCAAGTGTAGGGAGAGAATGATATGATGATATGAAGTATGGACAAAAGCTCAATCTTGGGGATGCCACCCATGTCACCCCAAGAAATATTCAAGAGGTACAAGCTCAAAGCTTGGGGATGCCCAAGGCATCCCCTTCTTCATAAAAAAAATCTCAGGTCTTCTTACAAGATACTATACTTTTATTGCTTCATGCACTATGTGTTGTTCTTAGAGCGTCTTTGTTTTTGTCTTTAGTTTTCTTTTGTTTTGTTTGCTGCAATAAGTTGGTTGGATCCCAGCTCACTTCTTTTGAAGAAGTCACACCCTGTTCTTCATTGCCTAGAACACTCTAGTTTTCACTCTTATTGTTCTGTGAGTGTTCTCTTTTGCTAGCAGTGCGTTTAGCTTTAGTTTTCTTATTTTTTCTTAGAACTTATTAGTTCTTATTTGTAGTTAGGTGAGACATGCTCTCCAGTATTTATTGATTATTATCTTTGTGAGTTGTTTCAAATAAGTTGATTGGTGGTGGAAAAGAGTAGAATGTGTCATGCTAATGGTGGTACAAAAAGAAGCTTGTTTTGACTATAAATTAGACTTTATCATGTCATGTTAGATGTTGCTTTGACCATATGCTTAGTGATTATTGTTGTAGCATTACTTGTTTCAAACAACTGAGATTCCTTCATGTGCTATGAAATAATCATGCATTGTTTTAGCATACAAAAGCATAATATTGTGGTATTCTCCTTTGATGCTTTATTTGGGTTGACTTGCCACATCCTTACACCATGTTATGACTATCAACCAGTCACCTTAGCCTCTATGATCATGTAAGACCCCACCTTTTTAAGGTAAATGCCCCTGTTATTGCAATGCTAGACCCTAGATCAAATTGCTAGCATCCACAGTTTAAGATGAAGTACACAGATACAAAGGTCATTATTACATCGTCATTCCAGAGATAACATAGTCTTTACAACTCACTAGCCCAAGGATAATATATAGAGTTCATACATAAGTAGATAAATAAAAGTCTTCATCTTCATGTGCCACAGGCAAACATGTTGAGTGTAGACTCACAACCATAGTATCCATCAGAGTAACCTACAACAATATAAGTTACAGCCATAGAGGGTCAATACATTTGGAATTGTATTATCAAGTGATACCATTGTAGTATAGAAACATCTATAACTATATGAATGTGGCTAAGTGTAGTTCAGGCTGGCTTTGCTCAAAATAAGCTTTTTCTTATTAGTTGAAAACACTAAGTTTTTGTTTGATAAAACACCTAAGGAACCACCAATAGACGTTGGTGAACCTTTACCCTTGTTCAACCACAAGTTTTAACTTAGAGAAATTGGGATGAGGAGATTGTTGATCACTTCAATGTCTTTAATGCTCATATTGTTCGTTGCCGGGGACACGGCTAAGTACTTAGGTTTTACCCTCTCGAGAGGTGGTGCACTTTCCCCACAAGACTCGACATGCATCGAGACGATACTTTTTAGAAGCATTCCCTTAGACCACCATGGACGCGTTTTGTCATGGTATTGCCGACGAGTACGCCATGGAGGTGTCCTCACAGTGCATGTTTAGAGACGTGGGGTAAGACGGACGGTTGACGGGTACGAGGTAACGCAGCTTACCCAGGTTCAGATCCCATAGAATCCTAGTTTAGCGTGTCTTGCACTCCAAGGTCCCAGGTACGTCGGTGACTCCTTCGTAGCCTTCCTTTATCCGACATGGGCCTCCCTTATGGATCCATCTAACTGGGCCGCCCATCAGGCCATGGGCCATGCTACCAACTGTGGGCCACCCGGGTTATCCGGATAGGAGACATGGTATGAGGATACCCATATTGCATATCCCCAATAGTAGCCCCTAGAGAACTCCGAGATCTTGCTCCGTCTTGCCTCTTCAGTTTGAATGCTCTGTCTAAATGGATGTCGGAAAATCGTCAAGCAATATCTTGTAGTCCTCCCAAGAACCCTGCAATATTCTCCGTCTTGTACTTGCAAGTCAGAGAAACGCTGAATCTTCCATCGTACTCTTCCCCTAGCAGGACTGGATCCATCCATGCCAGAATATTCCGATGTGATGGTTCACCTGCTAGTGATAGCTAGGATGACGTAGACATAGGTCAACGATGCCTCGTAACTCACACATGCAGAGAACACAATCATGTCCGTTTTTCCGCGTGAAGGTTATGAACTGTTGGTGGTGGCGGTTGGGAACGTGGCGAAATTTCCGCGCACGCGCCCGCACACGTCGTTCACGCTCCGACCATTCAATCACTTTGCACGAATCTTGACGCCAGGGGTTATAAATTACAACTGTGGTGGATTTTTTACTTTTCACCTCATTCTCCTCCTGCGTCATCTTCTTCCTTCAGCGAGGACCTCCTCGAGCCCTCCGCGCGACACGCGAAAAAATCCTAGCCTCCCAATCTTTCCAGTCACCACTCTCCCTTCTCCAATGGCAAGCAGCAGCTCCGCTCTGTCCATGGCGGCACCGGGCGATGCCGCGGCGAAGCCGGCGGGCACTGTCCATGTTCCCCCAGAGGGCCTGGTGCTGCCCAAGTCCGCGGTGGTTGAATCCAGCGGTGGTGACCACAATCCAGCGACGCTAGAGCTGCTAGGAGAAGAGAATGACTCCCACAAGGAGTTGCTTGTCGAGCTCTACCTCCCTGCGACGAAGGGGCTCGTCTGGCGGGCACCGCTAGCCGGCGAGGTCACCCCTTCTCCCCAAGACAGAGAGAAGGTGTACCTCAATGCACAATTGGTACGCGGCGTTTCCTTGCCCATCTCCAATTTCTTCCTAGCTGTCCTCAACCATTACCGAGTTCAGCCTCAGAACCTTTCCCCCAATAGCATCCTCGCGCTTAGCAACTACATGGCGCTTTGCGAGGGTTACCTAGGGATTAGGCCTAGGTTAGATCTCTTTATTTACTTCTTCACCATCAAGAGGGAAGCCGGAGCCGGCAAGGATGAGCTCAGGAACTGTGGCACGATTAGTTTTAAGATCCGACCTGGCCGGCGGTTCCCCAACATCGTCGGACATGAGTCCTACAAGAACTGGCAATAGACATACTTCTATGGCCCAGATATCCCTCTGGCTGGCCGAGAAGCGACGTATCCGGACTTTGTCGACGGAGCCGCTGCCGAATCCCCGACATGGAGATCCCAGGCCACCCTTTCCTCTGACAACGATGACTCTCGCGCCATAAGGAAGATAGAGTGGATCACAGAGACAGGTCTAACCGGATTGGACCTAGCCATATGCTAGTTCGTCAGGCGGATCTAGCCTCTGCAGCACATCTCCAAGCTGATCCATGAGTACTCTAAGGAGAGGAAGGATAGCCTCCGCATCTCCGAGGACAATTTCTCGAGTGACTCCGTCAAGCTCCACCTCAAGTACATCGTCAAGGTGAAGGACTGGAAGCGTGGCTTCACCATCACCTACGTTATGCTCGAGGAGGGCAAGTGCCCAAAGGTACCTGTTTATTTTCTTTGTATGACATATACTCAAGTTCTTCCGTCTAGCCATTACCATCTCATATAACACTTTGGGTTTTCACTTAACAGCTTAGCAGTCTGGAGGAGGATAGCATGGTTGTCCAAATCTAAGACCCCAAGATGAAGGAAGTCACCGTCGTGTCTGACGATGATGTCCCACTAGTGCGAAAGTGGAAGAGCTCCACCTCTGATGCTGCCGACGGAGGCAAGAAGAAGAAGATGGAGGGTGGAGCCTCCAAAAAGTCCACTGCCGCCCTGAAGGCGGAGAAAAGAAAGATTACCAGGATCCCTTTTACCAAAGCACCCACTATCCCGTAAGCTTCTTTTCCTCCGACATCGTCCATTGATCGTCTTTTTCCTGTACTTATACTTTTGCACGTTTCAGGAAGAAAACTGGCTTGAGTAATTTGAAGAAGACCTCCAAAACATTTGGGGCTTCTAAAAACATCAAAGATATGTTGCAGCGAGATGTGCCGCATCAAGCATCTCCCGCCATCGCCCCTATCACTCCCAGCATCCAGCCCACGCCCGCTTCGACAAGCTCTCCGGCTAAGGATGTATCTGGCCCTTCTGCCATGGAAGTGGACTCAGGTGCCTCCGCGGATCTCGTCGTTGTCGGCGAACATGCGATGAAAGAAAGCACCGCAACCAGAATGGCAAAAGCTCCGGCTAAGGATGCCATCGATAGCGGTAAGGCGGTGATGGTGGGTGGAATGTCTATCGAAAGCGGTGCCTCTGCACCCAGTATAACCACCGAGCTCCTGAAGATAGTCTATCCGACGCTTATGCCGAGTATCTCCACTCTGGCTCTTGGTGAAGCTCCGACATCTCCAACATGCGGTCTTGAGGAGCTTCTCCGACAAGCAGATATCTTGCGAGGAAACAACCTTTCCTTTAGCAAGTTGTTTGCCGAGAGGGCTACCAACCTCAAGATCATTGCACTTGTAAGTTTTATTTGCCTTTTGCATTTCATATGAGTATCCCACTATAGCCCCCGATGATTTAGATGGAAAACCATAGGTCTTTGCATCTGAATGCTCTAAGAGTGACTAAGCTACAAAACTTCTCACTGTAGCCCCCAAGTATTTAGTTTGAATGAATTATTCCGACTAGATACTTTCAGAGTAGCATACACAGTGTTTGTAAATTTCGATACCGTAGCCCCCAAGCCTCTAGTTGTAACTGAATTAGTTCCGACTAGATGCTTAAAGAAATACTAAGCATATGAATGAGTAAAAAACTTTATACTGTAGCCCCCAAGCTTCTAGTTGAAAACTGAATGAGTTCCGACTAGATGCTTAAAGAAAGACTAAAGCATATTGCCAAGTTTAAAACTCTCACTGTAGCCCCCAAGCCTCTAGGTGGATAGTTATCCAGCTAGATGCTCGAAGTAGACTAAACAACTTGTAAATCTTCTTTCCATAGAATGAGAATGCACGTAGAGGTGTCGCCAATGAGAAGTTCCACAAGATGCATGCGGAGTTGGAAGCTAAAAAGGGTAAAACTGCCTTCTTGAAGGAACAAATCACCAAGAGCAAGAGTCTGATTTCCTTTCGTTTTCATACTCCGACTTGGTATTGTGCCAAAATTCTCCGAGTACTCACTGTGTATTGTTCTTTCTCCGACTTGCAGAAGCCATTGCCAAGGCCAAGGACATTGTTGAGCAATCCGAGCACATTGAGTTGCTGGATAGCGAAAACAAGATCCTTAAGCAGGAGAGAAAGGATATGTTGAAGATGCACGAGGACTCCATGAAGGTCCTGCAGGAGTCCGCCAACACGGAGATGAACCGCTTGCAGAAGGAGATTGTAATGCTGAAAGAGCAGAAGAAAGATGCCGATGAGCAAAATCAGCGCAATCTTGAAGCATACAAGATCCTCCGAGAAGAACGGGACTCCATGGCGGAAACACTCCAGTAGGACGAGGCGAGCATCTTTGGTATGTAATTCTCCGTCTTGTACTTCTGTAAGTCAGATACTTTGAACATTTGTGTTATTGAACTCATGCGCTCCCTTGTCGGAATTGCAGCTCCCATTGGATTAACCCAATCTCCTCCTCCGCCTAAGGAATGCATGGTCTTCGCTGGCAACTTTATCAGCACCGCCATCAGGCAGGCCAAGGAGATAGCCAAGCCCCTCCAGATCAACATCAAAGCGGTGGATTCTGTGATGAAGTTCTCGGAGATCCTGCGCTAAGCCCCCAAGCATATCCTAAGCTGGAAAGCTTCATGTACACGGGTTGGTGCAAGGATGGCACTATCGATGGTCAAGGCGCACTATGTAGACGCCGACATCAACGTGGTATCCTCAGGTCTTCCCGACGTAGATGATAGCGGGTTATGACACAAGGGTTGCCGAGTTGGTCGACCACAATGTCTTCGTGCCCTTAGAGACTATTGACGGTGACCAGCAAAGCTCCCCCGAGTCCCTCAAGACCGCCGACTTCGAGGAAGATGGATCTCCTGCTATTGATGATGCTGCTTCTAAGTCTCCTGCGCTAGAGGACTGAAAAACAATATGTAATATTTGTTTCCTCAGGATTTTATATGCGGAAAAAACTACTTGTTAACTTAGGGAGGAAAAACAATAGTTGTATTTTCCTGCTACTCAAGAACTGGTTCCAGCATTTATATATTTTAAGCAAGTGCTGGCTTATCCATTACTCTGGTTTTTATGCTTTACCTTTCATGAGTCGGAAAACTCGTAGTCGGAACCATGCACTCAGGTGATGATGCCCAATGGCACCGTCGAAAACCTAAGCACAAAATCGCTGACAACAAGTTCCAAAAGTCACTACTCCAGAATCCACATAAAAACAACAAATAACATGTAGAACAGAAAACTTAAGCTAACGCCCGTAGGCGGAATTTTCACAAGTGAAATTGCAAACTTGTGCATAAAGGTTTTTATATGATCCAAAAATGAACACTAAAGGAGGTAAAAGACTCAGAAATATGAGTGAACCAGAGAGATTTATTTCATTGATCATATAAGAGGTACACGGTAGATAAAAAATATGCTAAGTGTAAAAAGGACGTAGCTGTGCTATGTTCCATGGACGATCAAGCTCCAGGTAGTCATCATCCGGGTCACGTCGCTTACGCTTATGATCTTCGCTGGGTCTATCCTTAAGTTCACGATTGTCAACAATGTAGTAAGACCCATTGAGCAACGCCTTGCTTATGATGAACGGTCCTTCCCATGGCGGGGATAATTTTTGTGACTTCTTCTGCTTAAGTCGGAGCACCAGATACCCCTTTTTAAATGAGCAATGCCGAACGCGGTGACTATGGTAGCTACGTAGCTTCTGCTGGTTGATGGCGGATATTTGGCATGCCAAAATGCGCTCTTCCTCGAGAAGGTCAACATCTAGGCATCTGGATTCTTCAGCGTCATCTTCGTCGTAGGCGGCAACTCTTGGTGAATCATGAAGGATGTCGGAAGGAAGGATGGCTTCTGCTCGATATACCATAAAGTAAGGGGGTGTAGACGGTAGATCTTTTGGGTGTAGTTCATAAACTGCACAACACAGATGGAAATTCTTCCGCCCAGGCTCCAACTGCTCTATGTAGCGGTGCTTCTAGACGTGGCATGATTCCCTGCAGAATTAATCCATTGGCTCGCTCAACTTGGCCATTAGACTGTGGGTGTTCCACAGACGCTAGGTCAAGTTGGATGCCCTTGTCCCAACAATAAGCTTCCACTTCTCTGAGTGACAAGTTGCTACCATTGTCGGTGATAATGCTATGTGGGAGACCAAATCTCACCACTAGATCCCGGACAAACCTAAGGGCAGTTGCCCCGTCAATCTTTCTAATGGGTTTAGCTTCTATCCATTTGGTGAATTTATCAACTTCTACTAGCAGATGCGTAAACCCACATGGTTCCGTCTGTAATGGACCAACCATGTCTAGCCCCCAGACTGCAAACGGCCAAGTTATTGGTATTGTTCGCAGTTCTTCGGCTGGTACATGGGGTTGTCGAGCATAATACTGGCATCCCATGCATGTCTCAACCAGCTTGTCGGCGTCCGCCTTCGCGGTCATCTAGTAGAATCCTTGCCGGAAGGCTTTGGATACCAATGATCGAGGAGCGGCATGATGCCCGCAATCTCCAAGATGGATCTCACGTAGGATTTCAATACCTTCTTGCTGGGAAACACACTTAAGGTATACACCAGTGGTTCTTGTTTTGTAGAGCTGTCCATTGATTATGGTATAGCCCTTTGCTAAACGTACTATTTGCCGTCTTTCGACTTCATCGTCGATCAAAGTTCCGTGTACGAGATATTCCATGAACGGTTGCATCAAAGCCGGAGGGACCTTTGTCACTGTGTGAAGGAAAGAGTCAACTCTATCCGGGTTGTTGAGGTCTGCACCCTTCACGGATGGTGTCTGTAGATGCTCTAGGAAAACGCCAGGCGGAATTCGCTTGTGCCCTGATCCAAGATTAGATAGCAGATCAGTCGCCTCATTTTGCTCCCTAGGTACATAGTTGACTTTGTAGCCCAAGAAGCTCTTGGATATCTCGTCCACTTCGTCTCAATATGCCTCCATCACAGCTCTTGGCAACCCAGTTGGAATCTCCATAGCAAACTATGCGCTTGATGCCAATATCGTTGGCTACACGTAGCCCGTGAATGAGTGCTTCATACTCCGCCATGTTGTTTGTAGCCTCGAAGTGGATCTGCAGAACATAGTGTAGCTTTTCCCCGGTTGGTGAATGTAGCAGTACGCCATTCCCTGAGCCATTGAGTAGATTTGATCCGTCAAAGTGCATCACACAATATTCTGGCTCCGGCATTGGGGTAGCATCTGGCATCTCCGTCCAATCTGCGATGAAATCCGCCAAGGCTTGTGACTTGATAGCATCGCATCTCTTGTAGGTAATATCGAAGGCGGCAAGTTTGATGCCCCATTTCACGACCCTTCCTATAGCGTTGCTGTTATTGATGATGTCGGACAGTGGAGCCTTGCTCACCACTATGATAGGGTGCTCCTGGAAGTAGTGCCTTAGCTTCCGGGAAGCAAGGAACACTCCATAAGCTATCTTCTGGTAGTGCGGGTAACGCTGCTTGGACTCCGTCAAGACCTCGCTTACATAGTAAACTGGTCTTTGAACTCCATACTCATAGCCTGGTTCTTTCCACTCTACCACGATGACAATGCTGATTACTCGGTTGCTGGCCGCCATGTAGATTAACATAGGCTCCCCAGGCTCGGGTGCTGCAAGGATAGGAGCTGAGGATAATGTCTCCTTTAGCTGCTTCAGTGCTGCATCTACCTCGTTCGTCTATGTAAATTTGTCCGCCTTCTTCAGCAACTTGTATAGCGGTAGAGCCTTCTCTCCAAGTCGGCTGACGAACCGACTAACCGCTGCAACAAAACCTGTTAGCCATTGTATGTACTTTAGGCATGTCAGAGGGTTTATGTTTAGGATGGCCTTGATCTTCTCCGGGTTCACCTCGATTCCATGCTGGGAAATGATGAAGCCCAACAATTTGCCGGCTAGAACCCCGAAGATGCACTTCTTAGGGTTAAGCATCATGTTGTATTTCCGGAGATTATCAAAGCTTTTTATTAAGTCGGAGATTAAGTCATTGGACTTTTTAGACATCATCGCTATATCGTCCACATAGGCGTGAATGTTCCGACCAATTTGATCATGTAGGCAACGCTGCATTGTCCGCTGGTACGTAGCACCTGCGTTTTTCAGCCCAAAGGGCATCATGACATAGCAAAACGTGCCGTAAGGTGTGGTGAACGAAGTGGCCAATTGGTCCGACTTCCACATCTTAATTTGGTGGTATCCTGAGTATGCATCAAGAAAACAAAAAGCTTTGAGCCAGCCGTCGAGTCAATGACTTAGTCAATGCGAGGCAAAGCAAACGGATCTTTGGGACACGCTTTGTTCAAGCCGGTGTAATCAACGCACATTCTTAATTCTTTGGTTCCCTTTTTGGGGATAAGTACAAGATTGGCCACCCATCGGGTGTGAAGGACTTCTCAGATAAAACTAGCCTTAAGTAACCTAGCTATCTCCTTGCCTATGGCGCGTATCTTCTCGTCTCCGAAGCGTTGTAGAGGTTGTTTCACCGGTTTACATTTTGGATCAATATTAAAGCTGTGCTCGGCAAGTTCCCTAGGTATACCTTTCATGTCAGCAGGTTGCCAGGCAAAGATGTCCCTATTCTCACGGAGGAACTCGACGAGCGCGCTTTCCTATTTGGGATCCAGGTTTGTCTGAATGGTGGTGGTCTTGGAGGCATCGTCTACCAAAAGTTCCACCGGCTTGGTTTCGATGGCGGCCTTGAAAGCTGGGGCAGATTTAGAAATCTGCTTCTTCGGCGCTGGCATCTCTGAGGCATTGACCTTGCTCTGGATGTCCTTGAATTCTTTGCTGTAGAGGACAGCTTCCACAAAGTCTTCTTCTCCGATCTCGCAATCCCTTACCTTGGTAAAGCTTCCGGATACGGCGATGACACCGTTTGGTCCGGGTATCTTGAGCTTGTTGTAGACGAAGCATGGCTTGGCCATGCAGGCGTGGAAGATGTCGGGACGAATATGACGTGGTACACGCTCTTGAAGGGGACCACATCAAAGGTCATGCGTTCTTGACGGTAATTATTAACATCGCCAAAAGAGACCTGAAGCGTGATGCGCCCAAGGGACCAAGCCTCTCGACCAGGAACTACGCCGTGGAACATGTTGCTAGTCCGCCTTAGGTTAGCCTCCGTCAAGTTCATTTTGTGCAGTGTATCTCCAACCAGCGCAGGTATTGGGGAACTGGGGGTAGAGTAGCCATCAGTATCCTCATGGAGGTCTTCTGTTATCGGACGGTGGGGTGCCAAGGAAAGTGTGGAAAACGGCCACCTTCTTCTCGAAGGGGTTCTTGCCCTTGCCATCGCTCTTGGCGGCATGCTTGGGGTCAACATCCTCATCCATGCCACTTGAATCCTTGGACTCCGCTTCTTTCTTCTTCCCCTTGCCCTTGCCTCGCGGTCTATTCTTCCGACTTTGCTTGTAGCCGGACTTCGGGTCCTCCTTGAGATCGTTGACAAACTTGCAATGGCGATTGGTGTGGGTGGCCTTGCCGTTGGCATCAAGGTGTACGAGGCACGGCATATCACGGTACTCTTTGTAGGTTTGGGGAATGCGGAGCGCTGCCGAGGTAGTTTCACTGCCTCGCCGCTGCTCACGACCAGCTCCCCATACTCGGCCATGCTGCCCGCTATCACCTCGCCCTGTAAAATTCATAGCGACCATGTCGGAGGTTTGCTTTTCTTCTGGCGGGGTTTTCCGCTTGGTGCTGCTATTCCTCCGAGCTTGAGTTGGAATGGCCATTGCCGACAGGGAGCCACGAGCATCGTCGTCGGCAGCCGCGAACTCACTGGCCAACTGAATCATCTGGCTTAGATCTAGCTGGTGATTGTCCTGCAGGCGCTTCAACTTATGTCGGAGCAACGTGCCCCTTTCCAACCTATCAATGAAGGCGGCCATGGCGGTCTGAGCGTGCACTCCCGCGCAGGAATTCTTCATATCCAGCCAGCGAGAGAGGTAGGCGCGAGATGTCTCGTCTTTCTCCTGCACGCACCGCTGTAGGTCGCCAATGGTACAGGGACGTTTGTACGTACCCTCGAAGTTCTTGGTGACAGCTTCTTGCATGTCCAACCAATTGCAGATGGATCTCTCCGGAAAGTTATCAATCCATTGCCAGGCCATGCCCGCCAACATTAGTGGGAGGTACTTGACGACGACGTTGGGGTTACCCCCTGCGATCTCCACCGCGTTACGTAGTCATGCAACCATGTAGCTGGCTTGGCGGTGCCGTCATAGAGCTTGATGGTCTTGTCAATCCGGAAACATTTGTGGTAAGTTGTGTACCGTATCATAGGTCCAAAACAACATGGTCTCAGGTATGGTCCTTCCCGGGCCTCGTGGATCTTGTCCAGACGTGAACGTGCATCGTATGTCTCCGGGCTTCTTTTCTTCTTCTTGCCATCAAGGGATGCCTGCGTGAACGATGTGGGCCTCCTCTGCGATGATGGCTGCTGGGTGGCAACGGAGGCGGAGGTGGCGGTGGGTTAGCCTTCTTGCTATTACCGTCCTACGACGCCTCATGCTTTTCGTGGTTGCTTGTCGGACGCGGAGGGTCGTGGCATGACCTTCTCTTGTGTACTTGGTTGCGCTCTCCATCATGACAGGTCTGCTCCGTGTTGTCGCGGATGACGATGCCGCTCTTCCTTGACAGAGGCATATCCGTACGATGGTGAGCCTTGGTGTCTTTGCGATGTCGGGGCGAGCTGGGCGGTGGAGATGGGCGACGGGGTTGAGCCTTGCCTCCATGGTCGGAGGATATGGAGATAGCATCCTTATTGTTGCACGCATCCCTCCGTCTTTGTTCTGACGAACCCGTCTGTGACCCGACATCATGAGGAGATCTATCCCTTGGAAGCTTATGTTGGATAGACTGGCAGAACGCTGGGTTGGAATCAAGCCTCTAAGAGGTGGCCTTTTCCTGCTGTTTCACTGCCTTGGCCACTAGGTCATAGACCTGGTCCACAGCTGCGGGTGATCTATCCTGCTCCAGAAGGGTCTTGTCGACGAAGAGGTTGAGAAGGGGAGTGGGAATCACCTACCTGCCTTCACTATCAATGTATGGCTTGTCCTGTGCCGGCATCGAGGGATCCCATCCTAGCTTTTGTCGTATGCCAGGATCATTGATGACGCGAGCCGGAGATTTCCTAGCCTTCTGCTGCTGTAGCAGAGTCTTGTACTCGGCCTCCATTGCTCTAGCTTTGTCCATTGACTTCTGCGCGTTGGCCAGATCTCGATCTAGCTTGGCGCCTTGCTCCGCGATGGCCTGCACTTCCTCCAGCAGCTGCTGGCGCTTCTCGTCAAGTTGAACTACATTGCAAATATGAGCCACAGTCATGGGCTCGACGAGGAGGTTGCCGTACATCACTCTATCAGCTGGAGTGACTTGGGCAGCAGTAGACGTAGATGCCGGAGGCGACGGGTTTATGGTCTTGTTGTTGCTCGGACCGGTGCCGAGTTCCTGCAGCTGTTGTACTGGGTTAGGCGGAGGGGGCATCACCTTTGCGATCATGGTCGGTAGCAATAGGTGGTCCCTTCCCCTTGTCCAGCGATGTAGGCGGAGCTCGTCCAGGTTGATCTTCATTGATGGCTTGCATAGCTTATGTGGATCCTGTTGGGAACCCCAAGAGCAAGGTATGAAGAAGCACAACAACAAGTTTTCCCTCAGTAAGAAACCGAGGTTATCGAACCAGCAGGAGGAAGGAAACGTCACACAGGTGTTGCAAGCAATGCGGAGACCTGCACAACACAAACTCAAGACTTTGCCCCAACAAATCAGTGAGGTTGTCAAGCTCACTAGTTTGCTATAACAAAGGATTAAACATATGGTGTGGAAGGTAATGGTTTGCAGCAAGTAAAGAAGTAATAGTGGAAGATGTATCAATGGTAAAGATTGGCCCGGGTTCCATAGTTCACTAGAGGTGCTCTCCTTAGATAAACAACATGGCATGAAGGGTAAACAAATTATAGTAGGGAAATTGACAGGAACTGAGCAAGGCATAACAATTCAATTACTAGTCAGAAAGATCCTATGAGTTTCAATTGGGAAATACAACAAGATACATAGACCGCCATCCAACTGCATCTATTACTAGAAGTCCACCTTCAGGTTATCATCCGAACCCCCTCCAGTATTAAGTTGCAAGCAACAGACAACTGCTTTAAGCAAAGTGTGTAAGGTAAACATTCCATATGTTCCATGAACAAGAGACCGTTGTTTCTCCCTAGTGGCAATAGCACATCTACAACTGAAGAGATTTCTGTCACTTCCATTAGAAACTAGATGCATGAACCCACTATGGAGCATAAATACCCCCTCTTGGAGTCACTAGCAACTACTTGGCCAAGATAGCTAGTAACAACGGAGAGCGTGCAAGATCACAAACAACATAGACATGATAGAATCATAAAGACAAAACCATTAATCAAACCAACATAATAATCTCAATATCCATCAGATCCCCACAAACACAACATGTATGATTACAAATAGATTGGATCTTGATCATGAACGGAGCTCACAAGATCTATACATGAAAGCACAAAGGAGGAGATACAACCATCTAGCTACTACATGGACCCATAGTCCAAGGTGGAACTACTCACGCATCATACCAGAGAGAAGGCCTCTAGGATGATCTCCCCTCCGGCAGGGTGCCGGGAAGAACTTCAGATCCCCCGATCTAGGTACGATGGTGTTGGCGGCTACAGACACTTTCGTGGAGATTTGATCGGGTGCTTAGGGTTTCTGCATTGGGGGCTTCTTATTGGCGAAGGGGCATGCCGAGGCGGTAGCTAGAGGGGGCAAACCCTACCCAGGCGCGTGGTAGGGCCCATCCGCGCCTAGGGGCACTACAAGGAATATGGCTATATATGACCCTCCATTTTCGTCACAGAATCATCATAGTAGTCTGTTTATGACGATTCTATGACGATTTTGAGATCGTCAAAAGCTAGGCGTCGCAAATGAACTATAACGACGATTTTGATGAAATCGTCATAACTGTCTATGACGATCTTGGATCGTCATAACCTCTATGATGATTCAATATCGTCATGGGCAATAATACCTAGCCACGTCAGATCATACGTGGCCAGTCCGACGTGGCACACAATCAACCCGGTCCATTTCTATCGTTTGTATGGGCCAAGCCCAATAAGTCAGTTTATGTTTTTTTATATCAATTCCGTCCAACTATATGGGCTAGGCCCAACATGAAGGCCTTTTTATTTTCTAGTCTAGGCCTTTTATAGTTAATCCTTTTTTATTTTTGACATTTTATTTCTTTTTATTTCTGCCCCTTTTATTTTCAGCAGGTCCCACTTGTTAATTTTATTTTTCACAGGTGTTAAACCTCCCACGATTTAACAATAATTGATCAACTAATAATTTATTCATAAAGGCAAGAATATTTTGACAATAGACATACACTTCAAATTACAATAGGTTCAAATCACATACTATATAATATATGTCCCAGCATTCACACTTCAAGTCATATTATACAATAATATCCCAGCACTCACACACTTCAAATTACAACAGTTCCATGGTTCCAATAATATACTACAACTTTCTTCCTGTTAGGCCATTCACATTTCACATGAACTTCATAAAAGTAGATGAAATCAATATCTGCTGGCCCAGAATTCCTCTTGGTGTACCTACAGGTCAGCTCAAAGAGTAAAACACAAAATATAGCAAATTAAGGAAGTAGGTATTTTTAGCAAATGAACAAAAAGCAAAACATATGAAAACAGACAAAGGCTACAAATTAGATCCGAGAAATTTATTTACAAGAAGATCTATAGAACCAGTACTACAGTAACGAAAATATACTCAGCTTTTCAATGTATGATAATGAATTAGGATCGCTAGCTTTTCAGTACTAACATACAATGGTTCACATTCAAGTTAAGCGAAACATCAAAAATTCAGGTTCACACCAAAATGACTATAGATGGAACCATGAAGTTCACACCATAATTAACTGATCGACATACAGGTTTGCAGCGAATGATCCATCTTCAGACAGTAGTTGATTCCAGCGCTCACACACTAGTTGATTCCAATAGTTGATTACAATAATTCCATGGTTACAACAATATACTTTCAACAAATGGAGAAAAGGAAACATATATGCCAGCAGACAAAACCAATAAATTCCATAAATCTATCAGTCAAAATCACAAGTGCTAATCTATATGATACAAGCACCTGCTAGTACATGGCATATGGAATTAAGTAACTAACAAAACTTCCAGTGACCATCCTGAACAGAAGCTACTGCAGCTCGTAAATTCTATTACTTAAACTACAAGGAAAACATGGTTCTTCAATTACACTTATTAGTTCTTGTCCTTCATGAACCCCTCCCTACAACAGCATCATCAATATAACTATCTTACTAGCAGCAACAATGTTGTAACCTGCTTTCAGTTGTAATCTTCTAATGTTATACTTCACGAAGTACGATGAACTAAGGTGCAGAACTGATGGAAAATAGGATAACAATTGCACACAACTGTAGTAAGCAAAATATGGAAAGAGAGATCCAAAAATATCAGCATATAACAATATCTTTATAGTATATACAAAAGCAACAACCACCATCAATCTACCTGTATCAATCTTTTACAAGATGCATAGTAGAGTGCAACAAAGATGCTAGATCTACCTCTATGAATCTTTTACAACAGTACATATAGGCCTTGTTGTTTTCTTTCAGGAATCATCTCATGAAAAATCTCTAGCAAATTATTCAAACCATGTAGTTTTATATACGTAACCATGAACCGAACATGCCTAGGCTTCTAGAACATATATATGAAACAACGTCTACAGATTTTTCTAATGAAACCTAGGACTTCAGTGACATCCCAAAGCCATTTCTAAGAACAGAAATCTCAGGATTGTCCATAGTTTTACAAGGAAGGTGGCAGATTATATAGCAGCACAATATGATCAGAATTCAGGAATAGCTAGCAATGTTTTTACAAGGTTCGGTTGTATTTATTACTTCAGAGCATTGCTACATTGAAGATTTCAGCAAGACAAATTTAGGAGTAGGAACAACTAGGTTCAGTTGGACTTTAAAAGGCAAGATCAACTAGTAATGCTATCAGCAAGACATAAATAGGATGATCTATATAAGCTAGATTGGGTCTCACCTGGAGCAGCTGAGGGTGATGAAGGTGTGCAGGATACCGTCGAGCTGGAGTGTAGGATGTCGTCGATCTAGAGCGCAGGCGTGGTTGTCTTGGCGCCATCAGTAGCCATGTCACCCACCAGTTCGACGGTGCTGGAGACGCCAGGAGCAGCCAGATTCGGCGCCCTCCTCGCGGAGCATGTGCGCACCAGCGTCGGTGAGGAAGACATATTATTTGACATAATAATCAGTGATTTGTAGCAGTATCTCATCAAGCATGAGTTGTACATAAAAAGGTACTCGGCATACATATTAAGCAAATTTGCATGCCTTACATATATGACAGGACAATTTACTCAGTAAGCCAATTGTAATCTAAACAAGACAATTACTTGTCCCCAAGATACTACCATATACCAGCAGCAAATAGTCCTCTCTCCCCAAACCATGCAACATAGGTGAAACAAATATCCCAACATCAATACATGCAGTTGCAAATAACATCAGAGATTCGAATCAGAACTAAGGCTATGCACATATTGTGATGTAGAGACCGAGAGTTTACTCTTCCATTATCTAAGGAAAAAGGAGAGGAATTTCTAGGAAGAAATAAAAGAATACCCCATGCCACTAGAAAAATAAATCGCATTCCTATAATGCACATACAACAACGAGAACAAGTTCAAAGAGATGATCAACTAAAAATTTCAGGCATAAAAATTCAAAGATATGATCAACTAAAACTATCAACAAGGCAATACCAAGTCAGAGCTTAGAAGCAATGGCATATAACAACCACATGATTTAGATGATTCAGCAATAGAATGAGACTACTAGATTACAAATGTATGAAACATCACCATGATAGTATGTTAATCACTCAACATGACCTCTAGTAACAACCTATTGGACTATAAGCTATGTGACAACATAATAAGAATGCATTTTTTTGGAGACAATAGGTTTTCATGATCAAAATCTCCCTACTGAAATCAAACCAACATATAATTGTATAACTCAAGTATAGTGTGTCAGAGAAGGGTACTACCAGAAGTTGCATGGTCAGTTAAAGGTACAGAGGTATAGGATATTTCAAAGTAGACAGATCACAATGGTGGAAGGAACAAAGTGAAAACTGGAACATCCCAGATATCTTTACATCCTGCCCATGCACAAGCAACCAGTATCATGGTTAATTTAGAATTTAATTACTGCCATTTAATATAGCTAGATCATAGTTAAAATTGGTTACAGATCTAATTTACATATGACTACCAGCAACCAGTATTAGTTCATCCGATGCCTAAAAGTCAGTAGATAGCAATTTAGAATTTACAATGTACTGGACCTTCTAAGCCGGTCAGCAGGAACATCTAGCTAGAATCACAAAGGGTAACACCACATAGAATTAACTACAACAAAGAGGGGAAGGGAGGGAGCATACAACCTTCTTGGAGATGATGGAGAGATCCCCTGGCTGCACTCCCTGCTCCAGGAACTCCCGCACTGCATACCCCTTCATGATTTTAACAAAAACCATGAGACGGAAATATGATGAGTGATCCAGGAATTCATGAGGCAAATAATCAACATGGGTGAAACCCTAGATAAAGCACGCGCTGACGGAGCAACACACACACGTATCACAAATTACAATTACTGACACGAGACGGGAGTGGATGACACACCTCTAGCCGTGGTGCACACGGGGTTGTTGAGCTGACTCCAGAAGATCACCGTGGGAGCCGTCTTGTCCATCTTGATATCTCCAAGATCCGCCTGCCACGACCAAATGTTGTAGCACTGTGGCCCTCCGGCATCCGCACGATGCACCTGGCGCTGCGTCACCGATGTCGTAGAAGTCAGGCCGGTGCACTCGCCGGCTTCGTTGAAGAAGACCCAACCAGAGGGGATCTAGTATTCCGATCTAGTTCCTGCCGCAGGTCTGCAGGTGTCGAAGTTCTTGTAGAACAGGGGGAGATGCGTTGACTCGTTGGGTGAGAGGGAGCGCCTCTTGGTCTAGACGCCGAGATCCAGAGAAGATGAATCCGGGTGAGAAGGAGCATCGCGGCCTTCGCTTGGGGCGATGAGATCTGGAGAACAAGAAGGAAGCATGTCGTGGCAGAGAAGGGGGCAAGCGGAGATGGGCACGGTGTGCGGTGGGGGATAGATAAGGGTTAGGGTTAGAGAAGTGTTCCAGGTGTGCACTCAACTGCTGCCAGGTCATCGATCCACAACAAGTTTCCACAAACTATCATCTCATCCGTTCATTTTGTTCACATCCAATGGTCGATATTGTTCTTCTCTTATATCTAGTGGTCTTATCCCTCCCAAGCGACGATTATGACGATTTCGTCCATAGAAATTACGATGTTTTGAGTGATATCGTCATAGTTTTAATAAGGTTTTAGCCCTCCCAAATGGCTTAAGACGATCTGGTGTGAAATCGTCATAACTCTATGACGATTTTGTCCAAAGTCACTATCAAAACGTCATAAGTTGGCACATTTCTTGTAGTGGGGGTTTAGCTGCCCTAGCACGCCTCCTCGTCTCCCCTCTGGACTTCTTGTTCCCCACGGAAAGTAATTGACTTTGACGTTTGTCTCGTCCAATTCTGAGAATATTTCTTTACTAACTTTTCTGAAACCAAAAACAGTAGAAAACAGGCATTTGGCATTGTTGCAACTTGTTAGTAGGTTAGTACGAGAAAACATGTAAAAAGCACCTCAAAGTGTGGACAAGTAAAGCAAAGTAGATACTAAACAAACATGGATCATCAAAAATTATAGATATGTTTCCAACGTATCAACATCCCCAAGCTTAACTCCTGCTCGTCCTCGAGTAGGTAAGTGATAAAAAGAATAATTTTTGAGGTGACATGCACCCTCACAATAAAGATCCAACCATTTGCAAGCATTGAAAGCTGGGATCGAAGAACTCTAAACATGTGCATGACAGATGGAGTTATAACAATAGGACAAAGTAACTATACATGCAAGAAGACAAGCTACAAACAAATATCATGAATAACATGCATTGAAAAACGTTTGTTTATTTCACATACAGAAAACACAGCATAGTGGCAATCAACTTTTACCTCATAGAGTAGCAATATAGATGCATAGGACACCTTCAAAGTTCACAAGATTGACTAGAAACAAATAGAACAAGAATAAGTAATATCACAATATGCATTTTGGAACACTGAACACAGAATGACAACTATGCTCTCTTAAAGGTGCCTAAAGGTAGAAGGTGGAGACTCAAATAATGGTGGAAGAAAGGCCTTTTTGTAAAGGAATGAGGGATTACAAGTTTTAAAAAGAGTTTCCAAAAATTATGGTACTTGTTAGCTTTCAGCCCTCATTGCCCCTATCATAAGCATCTTGAAGTGATTAAGGTTAAAGTGGCAAAGGTGGAGTATATGCTTGACGAAATATAAGTTGGCAATCTCAAGTCCCTTTAATACGAGGGCCACACCTCAGGCATACTCAACTTTGGGTCCAAGTAAGTTCTTGCCATTATAAGTATTTGCATATCATTGAGAACCGCCAACTGTGTACCCCTTGCACATGGTACGGGAGCTTTCCCATAACCAAAAATGACAAGGCAAGCAGACAATGAGCATCTCAACAATCTTTTAATTTACCATATGCATAGATTTTTATTGAGGATGCTTCATAGATAGCTCACTATGGTGATGATGCAAGTTTCCACCATGATCAGGCATGGCTTAGGCTAGCGGCCCATGCGTTTCTCTAACACATGATACAAAAACCATGGACTTACAAGTTCCCTATATTTAACACCGGTGACATCCATAGACAAAAGAGCATGATATCAACTGAGTACAAAGTACAAGTGCAATGTTGAAAAAATTCCCCGTGATAGCACGGTTCTTCTAATTCCAACTTATAAGTTCAAGCATATACAACAAACTTGTCAAAATGGTTCAAGTTTATTAGGGGCAAAGAATATAAAGTGTGCCATCAAGTTCGTGAGGGATTTAATCACTAAGTTTTCACATAACAAAATAGTTTTTAATTGGAAGATAGTTGAAAACAAGAATATACTTGGAATGGTGTAACACACCATGCATAGGAGTTTATAGTGGACCTTTGGAATAACTTGGTTTTTTGGGAGTTGGAGGCATGAGTATAACTTACTCATACAAGTGGAGGGTAGCAAAAGACTGGGAGCAACCAACTAAGAGAGCATAATGGCCATAATCATGCAGAGCAACAAAGCATACTAATCAAAGCAAAGAGTGGTACTACAAGTCAAGGACTAAATGATCATAGAGGCTAATGGTGACTTGTCATAGTCATAACATGGTGTGATCATGTGCCAAGTCAACCCAAGCAAAGCATCAAAGGAGAATACCACAATACTATGCTTTTGCATGCTAAAATAACGCATAATTTCTCCAAGGCGCACTAAACAATCCCAATTGTTTGGAACAAGACATGCTACAGAAATAATCACTAAGCATAATGCCAAAAACAACACCTAGCATGTCATGCTACAGTCTAAGTCACAGTCAATGCAAGCTCCTCTTGCACTTACAGGCAAGAACTTACTACTCCTTTCCAACACCAAGCAACTTATTTGTAAAACAACACAGCGAGAACGGGGGTCCAAACTAATTTATTCAAGCAAACTAAACAACCTAAGCAAAGCAAACAAAAACTAAGACGCACCAAGAACAACACAAATGTGCATGAAACAATAAAAATGAAGTGTCTAAACAGACCTGAGTTTTTTATTGATGAAGAAGGGGATGCCTTGGGCATCCCCAAGCTTTGACGCTTGTACCTCTTGGATATTTCTTGGGGTGACACCATGGTGGCATCCCCAAGCTTGAGATTTTGTCCATTCTTCATCTCATTGCATCATTCTCTCTCTACACCTTGTCGTGGGAATGGCCACGGCAGATGCTGTAATCGGAAGTGAGTAGTAGAACATGGGGCAAGGGCGGCCAGCCATCTACGGTGCGAGATGAGGCCAGAGACACAAGGTTTTACCCAGGTTCGGCCCCCCGGAGGGTAAAGACCTACTCCTGCTAGATTGTATTATGGAGAGAGTACAAGGGGCGAGCTCGACGACTAGGCGGCGAGTCGCTTGGGTGTATGATGGAACGTTTCCTCTATGCGTACCCTAGGGAGGTTTATATAGGCTCACCTCGCTAGGGTTTATAGATCTATAACCGAATTAGTTAAGGATTCGGAAGGTCTTTGACCTAGTACGACTGGGCCTAGCTATGCTTCTAGGCCTCCAGCTTCCAGTTGCCTCAGTCCTCGCCAAGTCTCGACCCAGTCGCCGTCCTGCAGGCCCACTCGCTGGCGGCTTGGGCCAATAAGAAATGTCCTGCTGGGCATACCCCGGTAGGCATATCCCTATAGTAGTCCCCGAGGCCGTCGTTGATTCGTCGCAGGTGTTTGTTGGCAGTCGGAGTATGCGCGTCCAATGTGGACGCCCAGTCGAATCGGCGGCGGACTCCTGAACAAAGGAAAGAACTTGTCATTTTAGTCTCAATAACAGCGACCAATCATGTCACAGCTTGGCGAGCGGGTCGGCAAATAATTAGTCACTGTCATAGTGATCAGGTCGGCGAATCGTCGAGTCGCCGAAGACAGCGAGTCGAGTAGACGAAGTTGGACCGTCATCTTGGTCAAGCTAGCTGTTGGGTAATCCAACGGTAATATTGGCGTAATTACCGCGTGGTAACGGCTCCCCGAAAATGGCGGGTAACAACCACTATATAAGGAGAGTGACGGGTGAAGGGAAAAACGCTTCCCCCACTTCCTCCGAACTTGCGCATCCTCGTTTCCCCATTCCGCGCAGCGACCAGAACGACTCAGAGCGATCCGCATCCCACGACCCTCCAACCGATGGCTCCTCCTGCTGAACCATGGGGAAGATCCAAGTGCACGAAGGCGTCGCTAAAATCATTCGTGGAGGCGGGGATCCTCTGCGACGGGAGATGGCGCATCCCTGCGGTCGGAGAAGTAATTCCAGATCCGCGTGAAGGGGAGTTCGTCTGCTTCACCAGTCACCTGGAGCGGGGGCTCGGATTCCCCACTTCCATCTTCTTCCGGCGCTTCTGCGCCTACTACGATATCCAGCCATCGGATCTAGGTCCGCACAGCATCGAGAAGCACGCCATTTTCGTGGTGTTCTATGAGTGCTACCTGGGCTGCAGGCCCTATTTTCCCCTATGGCAAGATCTATTCCATGGGAGAATTAGCCGCGAGGAGGCAGGCGGCGCAATGCTAGCCGTAGGCGGCTTGACTTTCCAGCTAAAGTCGAAGGCATCATTCTTCGATCTAATGCTGCCCGCCAAGGCAGTGAACGAGTGGAAGAAAAGCTGGTTCTATGTGACCGAGTCGACTCCAGGCGACGAGGTGGCGCTTCCAAGGTATTCCGCCGATCGGCCCGAGCCGCGCCGGCTCCAAGTTACCAAACTTCCGCTAGAACAGCGGATGGTCGTCGACGAGATGCTGCAGACCATCCGCAACCTGATGAAGAAAGGCCTCCAAACAATCAACCTCTACAATTGCTGGCTCGGGCGGTGGCTCGTGCCCCCGGCCAGCCGTGCCCACTACATGTACGAATACACGGGCAAGGACGACCCAATGAAGTCCTGCCTCGACGAGTGGAGACTCAATGACTACACCCTGGATCTGAAGAAGATAACCCAGGCAGTGTTACTCGACGTGAAGGCCGGGGTCACGCCTTACACGATAAGGCGCCCAGCTCCGACGGTGAGTTAGTATTCCCTTTGCACTCGCAGTCGCAGTTTGTGCACTCACGGTTGTGGTAATGTTGTTTGGCTACTGCAGTTGTTTCAAGTGGTGGAAGGGTGGCTTCCACCCGCAGATGACGAGAACTCGAGCTCGTCTACCGAGGATGGGAGCGAGCCATTGCCCGACAAGGGCGATGTCAAGAGTGATGAGGGCGACGCGACGAGGATGACGACAACCCCGTGGAGGTCGCTGCCCCCACGGTCCACAAGACTCGCGGGCAGCACCAACGCGAACTCGAGGCCAGCATAAGCCTCGAGGTCCATGAGGATGACGATGACGAGCTCCCTGAGCACACCTCACAGCGCAATGCTACGCCGTCGAAGAAGAAGAAGGCGCCACCCAAGAAGAAGGCGAAGCTACCCAAGCCAGCGTCTCCGCCTCGGCCTGTGAGTAGTTCCGACGCTACCAGCACGGCCGAAGAAACAGCGGTGCACGCAACCGCGGCAAGTGGCGCTACCATCGTAGAAGATGAGGCGCCGCTGGCATCATTGCCGCCCCAGTCGCCGGGTTGGCGGCTGCTCTAGACGCCGGGGCCTCGCCATCGAGAGGAGCTCCCACAACGATTTCCACAGAGGCTCCCACCGCGGTGTCATCCTTGAAGAAACCGTCAGTGTCTTGGGCACATAATGTGTTCGAGACGGGCCTTAGTCGGAAACTGGGGCCAGAATTGGAGAGGTCGGCTAGCATCCGCACCGGTCCAGTCGCCAAGTGAGTACTCTTTGACCTTCTATTCATTTGCTTGCTTAGTGTTTCGATCGGAAAGTTTTATTGACAAGATTGTTTCGCAGGACTGGAATTAAGAAGATAGGCCACCCTTCAGTGGCCAAGGTTCCACCAGCCACCACAGAGACGCCAACCGACCCCTCGAAGAATAGGAAGGGCGACGGAGTCATTGCACCCACCGAAGACACTAAGAGATTAAAGGGCGATGACGTCGTCACAATCTCTGGCGAGCCGGCGGCTGCCCCGAGCGAACCTCCAACCGCGGTGGACGTAGCTCTGAAAGCCAAGGAGGACGCGGGGTCACAGCATGCGGTGCCCGTGGGTTCGACCGAGGCGACCGAGTTGCCCTCGAGTGGCGCGGGGGCCGCGGTGGCGACATTCCCTCGCTTTATGGTGAAGGCCGCCGCGGCGAGTGTCTCGGTGCCGTCGAGCCAGTTTCCTAGTGCCTCCGGCATGGAGGTTGAGCAGGGTCGCGGTCATACTCCGCTCGTGCTTGCGTCGGTGGACGCGATGGAGCTTCACGGCATGCTAGGTGCCGCCATCCAGGTATGTCCAGTCCCCGAGGATCCGGCCACTGAATTTCAGTGGTCGTATTCTTAATATTTTTGCGTTATCCAGTCCCCGAGTGCTTAGTCGCTGAATTTCAGTGGCTGGGCACTTAGGAATTTTGTCATCCAGTCCCCGAGTGCCTAGTCGCTGAATTTCAGCGGATGGGCACTTAGGAATTTTGTCATCCAGTCCTCGAGTGCCTGGTCGCTGAATTTTAGCTGCTGGGCACTTAGGAATTTTGTCGTCCAGTCCCCGAGTGCCTAGTCGCTGAATTTCAGCGGCTGGGCACTTAGGAATTTTGTCCTCCAGTCCCCGAGTGCCTAGTCGCTGAATTTCAGCGGCTGGGCACTTAGGAAGTTTTGGTTGCTGACGCTGTTATTGTTGCACAGGGCCTGCAACGCGAATCGGCCAAGCGGCTTGCTGCGAAGTGCCGCGTTGAGAAGGATCTTATCGCCGTCCAGGAGACGAATGAGGAGCTTCGAGCGGCTGCGGGTGAGTATTTACCTTATTTGGCACTTGTCAGTGACTTTTTGCAGTTTTGACCATTTTGTTTTGGAAACAGAGAGTTGTGCGGCTGAGGTGAAGAAGGCTCGCCAAGGCCTTGTCCCGGTGGGTGATCTGACGGCAGCTCAGTCCGCTTTGAGCGTGGCGGAGAAGCGAATCGCCGAACTGGAGTGTGAGCTCAAGGAGGCGAAGGCAGAAGTGAGCTTGGCGGAAGGACAAGCCAAGGCCGCCGTCACTTCTGCCGCTGAGGAACGAAAGGTGTCTGATGCGCTTGTTGCTGGGTTGTAGAATGATTTCTCTTCCCTTCAGAGTTTCATGACGGACCTCTGCCGCCCGCTGATTGGTAAGCTTTCCTTCAGCCGATTTCCGATTGCACGTACCGCGTTGTGGTTTTGGTGCTTTGCTTACTGTTTGCTTGTGTGCTGCAGGACGGATCACTGATAATGCGGAAGAGGCGTAGTCGTATGACGCGCGACAATGCGTGACCACCCTGGTCGACTCAGCTGCGCTATCAGTGACTTGTCTCCGGGCATATCTTCAGCAGATCTCGCCAATGTAGGTGATCCCCAGTGACCTCATCGAGGTATGGCGCTACCTAGAGAAGGCCCCGTCAGTCGTTGAATTCATGACGCGGTCGGCCTTCCGTCGTGGGGCGGCGACTACGCTGAGCCTTGGGCTCGCACACTTTCCAGACTACTTCGACCTCGACGACGTCACAAGCGGTTACCCCTCGTCGACGGGCTCGGTCGAGATTGCCGAGGTGTTGAAGCTGACGGATCGAGCCGCGGTGTACTCCGACCGCGTTTGGGCGATGGGCGACCTTATCCCCTACCAGGAGACGGTCGTTGCCCCCTTTGACCCTGAGCCGAAGCACCGTGATTTCAAGGTGGAGCAACCGTTCCGTGCGGCGATGGCGGGCGAGCTGACGACGTACCCGTCGAATCCCTATGTGCCTTTTATCCGCAGCCGCAAGGATGGTGGCACGTCTTCATCAAAGCCTGCGGAATAAGATGTTGTGTCGTTCGGCGTTAGTATACGATAATCATGTAATTATCCTTGTATGCGAAACAAATTTTGCTGCTATGAAGGAATGCTCGGGTTATTTGTCATTGCTTTTGTGATTTGATTGTTGGTTGTACGAGTCCCGAGCGCGTCCGCCCTTTTTATGGGGTTTAACTCGTTTTTATATGTTGTGTGAACTGTTAGTGAGTTAGGGTCGAGTTCCATGGCTTGGGAAGCCAGTCGTGTGGCGACTCC
This sequence comes from Avena insularis, assembly GCA_023614405.1. NCBI lineage: Eukaryota > Viridiplantae > Streptophyta > Magnoliopsida > Poales > Poaceae > Avena > Avena insularis. Next base: position 117,794,078 of record CM042689.1, on the reverse strand, counting down.
CAGGGGTGCTCTTTACTTGGCCGTTTTCCCAAGCGTGAACGGGGTCGGGTCGCCGAGTCCCCGAGCGTGGTACTTGGCCGTTCTAGTCGCATGCCCAAGGTAGGTGAGGACTAAGCGCGTTGTGCTGGGAGTGTCACTCCGCCTAATCCATAAGACCAGTCGCATGGCGAGTCCTGGGCGTGCTCTCTTACTTGGCATTTTTCCCTAGCCGCTCGTTTATGGTCTGGTGTCAGTCCCCGAGCGTGGTACTTTGCCGTTCGAGTTGCTGCGCCGAGGGTGCGGAGGACTTGGTCGCCGTGGGAAGCGAGTGCAGTCGTTTTGGCTCGGGGAGCCAGTCGAGCTAGGCGACTCCAATGGGGCTCCGGGTTAGCTTTTTTCGTGGACGATACGAGGCCTGAATTTTCCAGTGCCCTCGTACCGCACTACTTGGCCGTGCTGGTCGCGTTACCAAAGGTTGACTTCTGCGAATAGCGTAACACTGTTATTACGAGTGCGAGTGGCACAAGGCATGGAGAGTAGACGCAATTTGCGGGAACCAATCTATTTTATTTCATAGCGGGTAGGAGGTACATGTCCGGAGTTCTAAGAGTAGAACTTCCGTAGGAGGTTTACATTCCATGGCCGCTTGACGTCGAACGTCGGTGAGGTAGTAGGCATCGTTACCCAGGACTCGCCCGATGGCGAATGGTCCCTCCCAAGGGGGTGAGAGCTTGTGCATGCCTTTCTTGTCCTGGATTAGACGCAGTACCAAGTCGCCTTCCTGGAAAGTGTGAGTCCGTACTCGTCGGCTGTGGTAGCGGCAGAGCCCTTGCTGGTAGATGGCGGTGCGGGAGCGAGCTAGGTCGTGCGCTTCGTCGAGCTGGTCGACTCCGTCCTGGCATGCGAGCTCATTGTCTGCCTCCGTGTAGTTGACCACCCGCGGCGAATCGTGCTCGAGGTCGGTTGGCATGACTGCCTCGGCACCGTATACCACGAAGAAGGGGGTGAACCCTGTCGACCTGTTAACGGAGGTGCGGATGCCCCAGATGACCGAAGGGAGTTCTTCGACCCAGCACCCGGCGGTGCGCTCGAGTGGTACTTGTAGCGGTGGCTTCAGGCCATGGAGGATGCTCTGGTTGGCGCGTTCTGCCTGTCCGTTGGACTCCGGGTGGGCGACTGAGGCGAGGTCGAGTCGGATGTTGTGCTCCTCGCAGAACTCGGCCATGGCTCCCTTGGCGAAGTTGGTGCCGTTGTCCGTGATGATGCTGTTTGGGAACCCGTAGCGATAGATGAGCTCGCGTAGGAATTTCGTAGCGGTCTTCCCGTCGCAATTGCGGACTGGCTTGGCCTCCACCTATTTTGTGAATTTGTCGACGGCGACTAGGAGGTGGGTGAAGCTAGAGGGGGCCTTCTTGAAGGGGCCTACCATATCCATGCCCCACACGGCGAACGGCCAGGTGATGGGGATTGTCTTGAGCGCCGAGCTTGGTACATGAGTCTGGTTGGCATATTTATGGCATCCGACGCACCGCTGGACAATGTCGACAGCGTCTGCGTGTGCGGTGAGCCAGTAGAAGCCGTGTCGCATGGCCTTGGCGACGAAGGCGGCGCCCGGCGTGGTGGCAATCGGCTGAGTGGATGTCCTAGAGGATCTTGCGTCCTTCAGCGGGTTGGACGCAGCGTTGGAACACGCCGGTCACGCTGCGCTTGTGGAGCTCGCCGTTGATGATGACGAAGGATTTGCAGCGGCGTGGTATCATTCGGGCCTCCATTTCGTCTACGGGTAGGGTGCCTCCCTCCAGGTAGGCGACGTATGGCGCGGTACAGTCGCTTGGCTCGGCGATTAGTGTGACCAGGGATGCTTCTGGTTGCAGCGGAATTCCGATGTCGATCTCCCTTGGGGGAGAGATGGAGGGCTTTGTGATGGTGTCGAGGAAGACGCCGGCGGGTGGTGCAAGTCGAGCCGAGCCGATGCGAGACAGTGCGTCGGCCTCCTCGTTCTTCCGCCTGTCGATCCACTCGACGGAGTAGCCTATGAAGTGTCCTCCCAGCTGGTCCACTGCTTGGCGGTATGCCGCCATGGTGGAGGAGACGGCGTCTCAGGTGCCGGCGACTTGCCCGGTGATGAGGTCGGAGTCTCCGTAGCAGCACATGCGATTGATGTTCATCTCCTTGGCTGACCTCATGCCGTGGAGTAGCGCCTCGTACTCGGCCATGTTGATGGTGCAGGGGGTGAAGTCGAGGTAGAGGACGTTGGCAGAGCTTGTCGCCCTTCGGAGATGTTAGCACGATCCCCGCTCCTGCACCGTCTGCGTTCTTGGAGCCGTCAAAGTGTAGGCTCTAGTAATGGAGGTATGGCAGCTTCTCTGGCTGCTGGGCCTCCTCCCAGTCAGCGAGGAAATCTGCGAGGGCCTGCGATTTGATCGCCTTGCACGGCTCGTACTTGATGTTGTGGACACCGATCTTGACGGCCCACTTGGCGACTCACCCGGTCGCCTCGCGATTGCGGATGATGTCCTGCAACGGTGCTGAGGAAACGACCGTTATTGGGTGCTCCTGGAAGTAGTGCGGCAGTCGCCGCTGTGCTCTAAAGACTGCGTATACCAATTTCTGTTATTGCGGGTAGCGCTAGCGCGACTCGGTAAGGACTTCGCTGATGTAGTATACGGGTCGCTGCACTGGGCGTTCCTTCCCTTCCTATGGTCGTTCGATGACCATGACGGCGCTGACGATGTGCTCGAAAGCCGCGACGTAGACCAACATGGGCTCCTTGTCAATGGGGGCGGCGAGTAGCGGTGCTGCGAGCAGCACCTCCTTGAGAGCGTGGAGCGCGTCGTCTGCCTCCTTGTCCCATTGGAAGGTGGGGTTCTTGCGCTTTAGGCAATAGAGAGGCATCGCCTTCTCGCCTAGCCGGGGGATGAAGCGCCTGAGAGCCGCGACTCGCCCGGCCACGGGCTTCTCGTGACACTGCGCCTTGTCCCAAGAGCGATCGTGTTGATCTTGGCGGGGTTCGCCTTGATCCCGCTCTTGGAGACGACGTATCCCAGTAGCTTTCCAGTAGGTACACCGAAGGTGCACTTTCCTGGGTTTAGCTTTATCTTGTACCTTCGCAGGTTGGCGAAGGTTTCCGCCAGGTCGGCGAGTAGATCGCCCTGGCGAGTGGATTTTACCACCACGTTGTCGATGTAGACATGGATATTGCGGCCAATTTGGCTCGCAAGGCACTCCTGCATGCACCTCTGGTAGGTCGCCCCGGCGTTCTTGAGGCCGAAGGTCATGGTGGTGTAGCAGAAAGCTCCGAATGGCGTGATGAACGCCGTCTTCTTTTGTCCTCGACGGCCATTTTGATCTGGTTTTACACAGAGTAGGCATCGAGGACGCATAGATACTCCGAGCCCGCGATTGAATCGATGATTTGGTCGATCCGCGGGAGGACGAATTGCTCCTTCGGGCAGGCACTATTTAAGTTTGTGTAATCGATACACATTCTCCAGGTCCCGTTTTTCTTCTCAACCAGGACTGGGTTTGCTAGCCACTTGGAGTTTTGATTAGCCGGATGTATCCTGCAGCGAGTAGACGCTGCACTTCCTCGGCGATTGCTTGGCGGCGCTCTTCATTGAAGGGCCGCAGCGACTGCTTGACAGGTCACACTTTGGGGTCGGCGTTGAGTTTGTGCTCAGCGAGTTCCCTCGGGACACCAGGCATGTCGGATGGCTTCCATGCGAAGATGTCCCGATTTTCACATAGGAACTCGATGAGCGCGCCTTCCTATGTTGGGATCATGCCCGTCCCGATCGTCACCGTCTGGCTGGAGTCGCCTGGGACCAACTCGACGGTGTGGGTGTGTGTCATTGCCTCGAAGTCGGTGGAGTTGCCACCCTCTGAATTGGGCTTCTTGAGTATGGTGGGGTCATCGTTGTTGACCCCGATCGCGTACTTGGCGAGCTCCTCGGCGTGGTTGGCCTCCGCCGCGATGATGGCGTCAGCGAGTTTGGCGCCTTTGGCCTTGCATTCTGCGGCCATGTCAGGGTCTCCATGGACAGTGATTATGCCACATGGCCCGGGTAGCTTCATCACGTTGTACGCGTAGTGGGGCGCTGCCATGAATTTGGCAAACACCTTGCGCCCTAGGACGCAGTGGTAGGGGTTGTTGAACGGCACCACCTCGAAGACGATCCGCTCGGTGCGGAAGTTTGCTGGTGTGCCGAAGGTGACTGGCAGCGTCACCTTGCCGATTGGGTACGCCTTCCGACCGTGGACGATGCCATGGAAGGTGGTGTAGGTCATCTCGATCATCGACTGCGGGAGCCGCAATCGCCTGAATGTGTCCAGGTATAGGATGTTGATGGAGCTGCCGCCGTCCATCAACTTTTTGGGGAGCCAGTAGTCCCCGACCTTTGGCTTGACCACCAAGGTGACTCGGCTCGGATATTCGATCCATGGCGAGTGGTCATCGCGGCTCCAGGTGATTGGTTGCTCGGACCAGTTGAGGAACTGGGGGATGTCTATCTAGGACACCGTGTTGACAGCGACGGCGCGGGCAATGACCTTCTTCTCGCGCTTCGTGTTGAAGCCTGTGAAGGTGTGGAGCGAGCCGGCGACGCTGCTGAATTTTCTGCCGTTTGGCGGGTTGTTGTCGGGGTCTTCCCGCGCGCGTCGTGCCTTCTCGATCTCCTTGAGAGAGTGGCAGTAGGCGGTCGTGTGCGTGGCGGGCTTCCCTTCCCTGCTATGAAACATACAGGGTTGGTTGAGGAGAGCCGTGGGATCGAACCTCGGCTTTGTCTTGTAGTTGCCACCGTCGCTGCGCTGGCCTCCTTCGCGACGGAAGCTCTTTGGTTCACGCGGCGTGTATCCAGCGTTGGCGACGAAGTCGACTCTCCCATCACCGCGGCGCTTGCCGGTGAGGCGAGTGTTGCTGTAGCGTAGCTCGGGTCTCCTCCCGTTGTCGTCGCCGCTCGTGCTGCGATTTCCTCCTGACTCGTCGATGGTTTCTTGGTTTGGGTCCTCTTCCGTGTATCACTTGGCGATCTCCAGGAGGTCCGGTATGTTGTCGAGTGTTCTGTACACTCGCTTGAGCTTGGCGACCAGGGGCTCGTAGCGGCACAAGGTCTTGAAGAAGTGGATCGCGGTGTCCGGGTGGATTCTGGCCGCGTTATAGCACAGGTCTTGCCACCGTTGGAACCAACCGCGGATTGACTCGCGGGGTCCCTGGACGCATCGTTCCAGGTCCTCGATGGTGGTGGAGCGGGTGTAGGAACCCTCGAAGTTCCTGACAAAGGCGTAGCGCATTTCCTCCCAGGAGTCGAGGCTATCCGCGGGGAGGGTGTTAATCCACTGCATGCACGCTCCCTCCATCATGGGGAAGGTAGCACGCGACGAGTAGATCGGTGTGGCCAGCGATTGCCATCGCCATGAGGTAAGTGTCCAGCCACACGGACGGATCGTACGAGGGGTCGTACTTCTCGATCTCCTTCGGCGCTTTGAAGTTCGCCGGGTATCTTTCGTCTCGGATCATCGGTCCGAAGCATTGGGGTCCGACTCGGCTCAGCGATCCCCTTGGTTCACCGTCACGGCGGGTGGTGAGGGTATGCCTTAGGTCATCGGGCTGGCGTGCGCGCCAGCTCTGGTTGCTGATGATGTGGGTGTGCGCGTCGACGGGCTACCCGTTGGCACCGACGAAGTTGTTCGCTGGCCGAGGGTCGTTGGTGGAGAGTGCTGCGTTTGTGGGTCGGTGTTGGAGCTGCCAGGGCTCGGGTGGTGGGCAGTTGATGCTATTCTCCACCATTGGGTGGCCGCTCGAGGCCGCCCTGCTGCCTGATGAACGCGAGTACATCCGACCCTGTGAGTTGTCGCCCGCGTTTTGTTGCTCGACTTCTTTGGCGAGCACAGCCTTGGCGTACTGGATCTGCAGGGCGCCTTCCCTGATGACGTTTATGTTGTCGACTGCTGCTCGGCTCGCACGACATTGTCCATTGGAGTGGAGAACAGAGGGAGGCCGTTCGCATCTCGCTCCTGTGAGGAGACCATGATCCTTGGTTGGTCCCTGGGGGGCACGCGGTTGGGTGGTGGTGGGGCGCCATTGGCCGTCGCGCCTGGTGGGGGTCGGGAGCTCCCTCCTGGCGGTGCGTTCTCGCAGATCGCACGCTCGTCCGCGCGAGCCGGGTCGTTCTCGTCGTCGAAGTTCAGGGCGTGCCCATGAATGGTAGGGTTCAGGCGCGACCTGATTCGTAGTTGGTGATAGCGCGAAAGCTCCTGCGCTGTCACCTGCTCGAGGCAAAAAATTTCGCGCTCGGCTTGTTCTTTCCGGACCACCTCCGCCAGCCGCAGGCGGAGTTCCTCGACCTCCATTGCCGTTGCGTTTGGTGGGATCGGCGTGGAGAAGGGGTATTCCGTCGTGGAAGTCGGCGGAGTTCTCCGACCCAGAGTCAAAGTCGAAGATCCCAAGGATGGAGGGGTCCTCGAAGTCTCCGATGTTGGAGACCTGGGTGATGGAGCCCGCGGGCAATGCGGCGACGATGGATCCGGCGGCCGATGTCGGGGTCGCCGAATCGGCGTCGTCGTTGAGGGCCGCGTCGTCCACGCCCATGGTGGTTTCGGCCACGTTGCTACGGGCCGAGTCGTACTCGGAGGCGAGGCCTGGATCGTGCGGACCTGGCTCTCAGAGAGCCGGTCGCGTGGCGGTGACTCGCGGATGCGAGCCGAGTCCTCCGAAACGATGACGTCGGTGAGGCCGACGAAGAGGTTGATCATGCCGACCGGCAAAATCACGCTGCGCGTGACGGGGCGTGCCGCCGGGACGTAGCAGCTCAGCAAGATCTGGAGCATCTCGCCGATCGCGATCATGCGGCCGGTGGTGATCGACTCGTTGATGGGCAGATTGAGTCTCGCCGCAGAACACCGGCCTGACCGGCCAGGCCCCACGGTGGGCGCCACTGTCGTGGGAATGGTCACGGGAAATGTTGCAATCGGCAGCGAGTAGTAGAACATGGGGCAAAGGGCGGCCAGCCATCTGCGGTGCGAGATGAGGGCGGAGACACAAGGTTTTATCCAGGTTCGGCCCCCCGGAGGGTAAAGACCTACTCCTGCTAGATTGTATTGTGGAGAGAGTACAAGGGGCGAGCTCGACGACTAGGCGGCGAGTCGCTTGGGTGTAGATGGAACGTGTCCTCTATGCGTACCCTAGGGAGGTTTATAAAGGTTCACCTCGCTAGGGTTTATAGATCTATAACCGAATTAGTTAAGGATTCGGAGGGTCTTTGACGTAGTCCGACTGAGCCTAGCTACGCTTCTAGGCCTCCAGCTTCCAGTCGCCTGAGTCCTCGCCAAGTTTCGATCCAGTCGCCGTCCTGCAGTCCCACTCGCTGGCGGCTTGGGCCAATAGGAAACGTCCTGCTGGGCATACCCCGGTAGGCATATCCCCATCACACCGGAAATTTTTCCTTCATACAAAACTTCACACAATCTTCATTAGCAACATTAGTGTATTCAAAAGATATTAGACCTCTGTCAAAGCTTTAGAACAACAAGGTTTTTCACTAAAAACACAAGCTACTGTAGTAACTCCTTCAAAAAGCTCAATTCACCTAAAGAGAACTCAAAAAGGAATCAATAAGAAGCAAATGCAAATAATGGCAGAAATCTGTCAAAATAGACCAGGAGGTAGAAACCGATTTTTTCGAACATCTTATGTTGCTCAAATAAAAAAGTATTGAACTAACGAAAGTTAGCTAACATACTGGGGGACTTATTCGTAAATATTTAGCTCAATCCGAGTTACAGCGACTCCTCAAGAATATTTTTGGAGGAGGACAAAAATCTGTTTCGGGACAGCAACTCCCCAAATCTTACTTCCCTCTCATTAGAAGTCATTCTTGGCACAAAAAGCAAACAAAAAGGATAAGGAGAGGTTATTACAGAAGTAATAACTTCCAAGACTCAAGGAAACTCTTGGTTATCTCCCAACAAGTACTTTTCTTTAACGCCTTTAAGTTAGGCACAAGAAGTAAGAAGAATCAAGTATTTTCAAATGAAGAAGCATTAACATCCATACTTGCAAAGTCTTCAACTATGAAAGGTTTATCATACAAATGGGTTTTGGAGGATCCCTTCTCATCTCTCTTTGGTCTACTACTTTCATCAAAAAGATTTTCAGGAGCAATCCAATCAAAATTATTTTCAAAGGCTTCATGCATTCCAACAAGCTTTAAAGGCATGGGTATCTTAAATTATTCTCTAGGATTAGTTTGATCAGAAATACCCACAACATGTACACTTGAGCCTAGCATATTGAAATGCTCAAAGACCTTTTTGTCTTCCCTAGCAATGTCATGGAATTCTTTTGATAAAGATTCAAGGATGAATTCCCTCTTTTCAACATTCTTCTCTTCTTTTAGTTTTAGGAACAAGAATTGTATGAAGGGTTTAAGACTAACAAACCTAGCCTCCAACATATGAACTAAAGAAGCTGCAGCAATCTCATAATTATGAGCAAGCTTTGCTATGGATTATCCTCAATATCCTCATGCTTGCTAACATAATTAAATAATTCTTCAATGTTATCTTTCCCAATTATGGAGCCACTACCTATTGCAAGATCTTTCAGGGCAAACTTGGGGAGCAACATGGTGAGCTAGAGCACGGTGGCAACTAGAGCAGAAACTAATTTTTTTTTTGAATAAAGCAAGCAAATCGAACTAGAATATTTTTTTTTTGGGTTTTTTGGAAAGAGGCAAACAAAGCCAAGCAATGGAAACAAAGCAAACTAAAAACAAAGTAAAGAGAAAGGAAGTGAAGGACTCCCCTACTGAAGATTTCCTTAGCCTCCCGGACAACGGCGCCAGAAAAAGCTTGATGTCTTGCACAGCTTATGTGGAGCCTGTTGGGAACCCCAAGAGCAAGGTATGAAGCAGCACAGTAGCAAATTTTCCTTCAGTAAGAAACCGAGGTTATCGAACCAGTAGGAGGAAGGAAACGTCACACAGGTGTTGCAAGCAACACAGAGACCTGCACAACACAAACTCAAGACTTTTCCCCAATGAATCAGTGAGATGGTCAAGCTCCCCGGTTTGTTGTAACAGAGGATTAAACGTATGGTGTGGAAGGTAATGGTTTGTAGCAAGTAAACAAGTAACAATGGAAGATGTATCAATGGTATAGATTGGACCGGGGTCCATAGTTCACTAGAGGTGATCTCCTTAGATAAACAACATGGCATGAAGGGTAAACAAATTACAGCAGGGCAATTGACAGGAACTAAGAAAGGCATAACAATGCAATTACTAGTCAAAAAGATCCTATGAGATTCGATTGGGAAATACAACAAGATACATAGACCTCCATCCAACTGTATCTATGACTAGAAGTCCATCTTCAGGTTATCATCTGAACCCCCTCCAGTATTAAGTTGCAAGCAACAGACAACTGCTTTAAGCAAAGTGTGTAGGTAAACAGTCCACATGTTCCATGAACAAGAGACCGTTGTTTTCTCCCTAGTGGCAACAACACATCTACAACCGAAAAGATTTTTGCCACTTCCCTTGGAAATTAGAGGCATGAACCCACTATCGAGCATAAATACCCCCTCTTGGAGTCACTAGCAACTACTTGGTCAAGATAGCTACTAACAACGGAGAGCATGCAAGATCACAAACAACACAGACATGATAGAATCATAAAGACAAAACCATTAAACAAACCAACATAATAATCTCAATATCCATCGGATCCCCGCAAACACAACATGCATGATTACAAATAGATTAGATCTTGATCATGAACGGAGCTCACAAGATCTATACATGAAAGCACAAAGGAGGAGATACAACCATCTAGCTACTACATGGACCCATAGTCCAAGGTGGAATTACTCACGCATCATACCGGAGAGAAGGCCTCCGGGTGATCTCCCCTCCGGCAGGGTGCCGGGAAGAACTTCAGATCCCCCCGATCTAGGGACGATGGTGGCGGCAGCTACATACGGTTTCGTGGAGATTTGATCGGGTGCTTAGGGTTTCTGCATCGGGGGCTTCTTATAGGCGAAGGGGGAGGCCGAGGCGGCGCCCAGAGGGGGAAAACCCTACCCAGGCGCGGGGTAGGGCCCACCCGCACCTAGGGGGGTTTAGCCACCCTAGCACGCCTCCTAGTCTCCCCTCTGGACTTATTTTTCCCCACGGAAAGTAATTGACTTTGACGTTTGTCCCGTCCAATTCTAAGAATATTTCTTTACTAACTTTTCTGAAACCAAAAATAGCAGAAAACAGGCATCTAACACTGTTGCAACTTGTTAGTAGGTTAGTACCAGAAAACATGTAAAAAGCACCTCAAAGTATGGACAAGTAAAGAAAAGTAGATACTAAACAAGCATGGAGCATCAAAAATTATAGATACATTTCCAACGTATCATTCATCCATCACCGTACCAATGGCGACGAACACCTCTCGGGACGTGACGGCGTTGTTGGCCTTCTCGTCGCGCTTGTAATCTTCCTTCATTTCTTGCATGACAGAGTCCAGGTCCTCCGGGCTGAAGTCTATCTCCTCTGAGTCAGCGCTGATGTCGGCATAGAGTGCGTCAAGCATCGAGTCGGAGGGTGCCTGGGCTTCCTCGATGACGGGGGATGGAGGTGCAACAGCAGTGACGATGACTGGAGGTGGTGGTGCTGCTGCGGCGACGACGACCAGAGGCGGTGGTGGTGGTGGCTGAGGCCGAGGGGCTCCGCCAATGGGCGCAATTTCTGTCTGAGCTTCCTCCTCAGCCTCCGCATAACTGTTGAAAGTGTTCACCATGCTTTCAAAAGTGAGGCGTCCTGAAGCCTGCTGCCGCCTTAGCGTATGTCGGAGAAGCGTTCCTTGGTATAGTCCTTCCACAAAGTGATACATAGAATCATCATTGGGGTAATGAGCCAGGTCGGCCCGTATACGGAGCCACCTGGCAAGGTAATCGCGGGGTTTTCTCCCTCTCTCTGAATGCAACGCGCCAGATCGAAGATGGTCACCACTCCGACGAACTTGGATTTCTGCTATCCAGACGTGCGGGCAAAGCCGGCGGACTTGCAGTGATCTTCCACCGTTATATCCTGCATAGGGGCGGTTTGGGTGGGCCTTGAATTTTTCTGATCTTTTCCGGCAAACTCCAAAGAGAGATCTGACATCGATCCTTCCGCGAACGTATCCTTCCCATAGGCGGTCCGCGCGGGTCTTGATGCTCCTCCGACTCCCAGGGAACTAGTACCCGAGTCGGTTTCGCCGATGAAGAGGTGGATATCTCCGATGGGGACGATCGAGCACCACGTAGGTTTGTCTTCGCCGGGATCTAGAACTCGTCAGGGGGGACGATCAGAACGTTGCCGGAGAAGAAAATGCATCCGATGGCTACGGTTTCACCGATTCCCGCGAAGATCTTGGTCCTCGCCCACTGAAGAGCTAGAAGCGCCTCTTGCCCCACGGTGGGAGCCAACTGTCATGGTATTTCCAACGAGTACGCCATGGAGGGGTCCTCACTGTGCATGTTTAGAGACGTGGGGTAAGGCGAACGGTTGACAGGTACGAGGTAATGCAACTTACCCATGTTTAGATCCCACAATGGTGGCGGAATCCTACTCCTACTATAAATCACTATAATGGCAATACGCCGAGTTACAGGGATCAGTTCGCTATGCAAGGTATGAGTTATGTTATGCCCTAAAGGCTCCCATAGGCCCGACTTATATAGTCGCCAGGTCCTAGGGTTAGAGGGAAAGTCCTAGCCGGACCGGTTACAGAGTCCTAAACTGCATACAACTAGTCTAGCGTGTCTTGCACTCCAAGGATCCGGGTACGTCGGTGACTCCTCCGTAGCCTTCCTTTATCCGGCATGGGCCTCCCTTATGGATCCATCTAACTGGGCCGCCCAGTAGGCCATGGGCCATGCTACCAATTGTGGGCCACCCTGGTTATCCGGATAGGAGACATGCTATGAGGATACCCATATAGCATATCTCCAACATGTTCCATCCTATCAACCCTCCCACCAACTTCCCATCTGGCTAAGTTCTTGCAACCTAGTTGGTCAAGGCAGATCCCATATGCCATGTGGTTGCACTAGAAGCTTTTGAACACTAAATATCTCAAATCCCTTTGTTCCTGGGTGGCCATCCACAAGTGTGATACACAAGGTAAACCATAGACATGGGCCTTGTGTAACCACTCAACACAAACCAATCTTTCCATTCCACCTAGGTGATTCATTCACATGTTGTTTTATTAATAAAAAACAAATTCATAGATTTGCATAACAACATAGTATGAATATTCCACCCTTGTTTTCTACTAGCTAGGATAAGCATGCTAGTAAAGCAAGTTTCTTTTCTTAGGTAAACTACTAAGACGACATATATAGGATTTCCCATGGCATAGCATATATTTAGAAAAATATCCATGAAAATCCTACTCTAAATATCACTAATGCATATATATATAAGATAATAGGAAACAATTATGAAGCATCACTTTCCTTGATAGTTGGGGGAGTAGGAACAATCCTCACAATCACAATCACCACAATTACCAAAATCTACACATAAAATCATAACACCAAATTCACATTCAATATACAAACAAAAATATATATATATGAATGCATGCAAATGCAATAGAATGTTTTTTACACACTAAACAATTCAATCTAACAGTACTGAACAAAAGTAAACTTTCTAAGATCTAAATAAACCAAAATTTACTCTAAAACAATTTTCTAAACATTTTATATAGCCAAAATAAGCATACAAATGGTTCTGCATAAAATCTAAATTTTACAGACGCAAATGGCCAAACCAAGGCCATAGATGTGTAGGGCTGAATTTTCTCAATCCATTGATATATTATTTGTAATTTTTGGACATACGGATCAAAAGTTATGAATTTTACAAGTTAATTAGTCTAATTGATTCAAATCTGGATTTTAAAAAAAAAACCCAGACACACGGCGCCATATGATTGGCCCATACCGCTTCGCGGGGATCGCGCTTGTGGGCCGTATATCTAAGTTAGATTACGCGGTCCTGTTTGGACCGTACCCCTTCGCGCTAGATCTAAACCTAGCCGTTGGATCTAGATCCAGCGAATCTGGTCGCTCTGGCCATAGACGGGCGGCGCGAATGGCCACTGCGGCGGCGCGTCTGTCGATGGTATGCCGGCGATGCTAGGGGTTAGAGGAGCAGGCACTAGGGCTTACTGAGGCCGCGAAGACGCCGTGGTGCTCAAGGTGGTCGTGGACGGGGCTGGGGCGCACGGGCACGGTGGCTATTCCTCGACGGTGTACTTCTGCAGAGCGTCGCGTGCTGGTAGAGCTTGACGAGGGCGACGTTCTGGGGAACAAGAGAGCAAAGGGAAAGCATCAGAAGGAGTGCAAGAGGATGGCGAACAAGATAGCATCAACCAGAGGGAGAGGGATGGACGGATCTCACCGGGATTGGTCGCCGGAGACGTGCGGTGCCGCGACGGTGTGAGCTTGAGAACTGCCAGCCTGGGGGTGCTCGAGCGATGTGGTTTGAGGGGAAATATGCTATGATGATATGAATGCAATAACATGACTTTGCATTTGATGAAATTTGGGATGTTTCATATCTAACCCCCTTAAGATGAATCTCACCCTCGAGATTCGGATTGGCTAGCTAATATGTGTGGGTGATCCTTCCGAAGGTCATCTTCTATTTCCCAAGTTGCTTCTTCCTCGGTATGATAATTCCACTGTACTTTGCAGAATTTGATAGTCTTAGTACGAGTAACTCTTTCTGCAGTATCAAGAATCTTGATAGGTTTCTCCTCAGAAGTAAGATCACTCTCTAACTGAACCTCTTCCAATTGTATAGTGTCCTTCAATGAAGTTTCTTCCATCTCCGGATGACATTTCTTCAACTGGCTCACATGAAACACATTGTGAACTGGTGACAGTGATTTAGGAAATTCAATCTCATAAGCCACTTATCCTTTGCAGCTCAAAATCTTGAATGATCGAACATACCTAGGTTCCAATTTTCCTTTGACTCCAAATCTCTTCACACCACGAAGTAGTGAGACTCTAAGATAGGCTATATCACCAACCTCATAGGTGACTTCCCTACGCTTTGGATATGCATAACTCTTTTGTCGGGATTGGGCTATCTTCAATCTGTCCTTTACCATTCTGACTTTCTCTTCAGCTTCCTTGATTAGTTCGTGTCCGAATAAATTTCTTTCTCCTACCCCATTCTAAAGTAATGGTGTAGTACACTTCCTTCCATAAAGGAACTCAAATGGAGCCATCTCTATGCTTGCTTGATAGTTGTTATTGTAAGAGAATTCTGCGTATGGCAGACTTTCATCCTAACTAGATCCATAGTCTAGTGCACATGCCCTCAAAATATCTTCCATAATCTGATTGGTCCTTTCTGTCTGTCCATCAGTCTAGGGATGAAAAGTTGTGCTGAATTCTATCCTTGTTCCCAACGATTCATGTAATTGTCGCCAAAAATGCAAAGTGAACCGAGTTCCTCTATCAGACACAATACTCTTAGCTACTCCATGCAGACAGATAATTCTATTCATATAGATCTTAGCCAATTAGCACTTGTATAGGTAGTCTTCATGGGTATGAAATGAGCCACTTTAGTTAGGCGATCCGCAACAACCCACATGGAGTCATATCCAGATCTGGTCCTTGGCAATCCGGTGATAAAATCCATACCGATCTTATCCCACTTCCAATCAGGAATAGGTAGTGGTTGAAGTAGTCATGTTGGTTTCTGATGTTCCGCCTTTACTCGACTACACACATCACACAAGGCAATATGTTTTGCGATATATGTCTTGAGATTGTTCCACCAAAATCTTTCCTTCACATCCATGTACATCTTGGTGTTACCCGGATGAATAGAATATGGTGAATTGTGTGCTTCTTGCATAATCAATTTCCGAAGCTCTAGATCTTGCGGAATGCAGATACGCTTTCCATACCATAAAGTACCTTGTTCATCTTCATGGAATCCTTTAGCCTTCTCTTTACTAATTTTACTCTTAATCTCCTCTATTTACTTGTCAAACCTTTGGGCTTCTTTGATCTTCTACAACAATGTTGGTTAAACTTCCAATGACATGAGATATCCTTCGGGCACTATCTCCAATCTTAGCTCCTTGAATTGAGCACAAAAATCATCTGGCAATTCTCCTTTAGTGAGGCCATTCACATAAACCATACGGCTTAAAGCATCCGCTACAACATTTGCTTTACCTGGATGGTATTGCAAACTCAAGTCATAGTCCTTGATGAGATCTAGCCACCTTATTTGCCTCATATTGAGTTCCTTCTAAGTGAAAATATACTTCAAACTCTTGTGATCTGTGAACACTTCACAACACTTTCCCAAAAGATAGTGTCTCCATGTTCTGAGTGCATGGACAACAGAGGACAACTCTAAGTCATGAGTAGGACACTTCATGAGTTTTGAGTTGTCTCGAGGCATAAGACACAACTTTCCCTTCTTGCATCAATACTCCACCCAACCCTTGGTGAGATGCATCACAATAGATTTGAAGTCCTTCTCTAAATCTGGCAGACAAAAGACTGGTGCTGACACTAGTCTCTTCTTCAATTCTTGGAAACTGATTTCACATCCTTCAGTCCAATCAAAATTTTGCTCTTTCTTTAGTAACTCCGTCATTGGCTTAGCTACTTTTGAGAAATTCTCAATGAACCTTCTATAGTATCCTGCCAAGCCTAGAAAACTACGAACTTCCTTAACAGACTTGGGATATTCCCACTCAGTTACAGCTGACACCTATGCGGGATCGACAGCTATACCATCTCTTGACACGATATGTCCAAGAAATCCAACTTCATTCAACCAATATTCACGCTTACTGAAATTGGCATACAACTTGTGCTCCCTGAGTTTCTCAAGAATCAAACGCAAATGTTCTTCATGCTCTTCTTTGCTCTTGGAATAGATCAAAATGTCATCGATGAATACGACAACAAACTTGTCAAGAAACTCCATGAACACCTTGTTCATCATGTTCATGAAATAAGACGGTTCATTTGTCAACCCAAATGGCATCACGGTATACTCCTACAATCCATACCTGGTGGTAAAAGCAGTCTTAGGTATGTCTTGTACTTTAATCTTTAGCTGAAAATAGCCTGATCGAAGATCAATCTTTGAGAACACACGGGCTCCTTCTAGCTGATCAAATAGATCATTGATTCTAGGTAAAGGATACTTGTTCTTTATAGTCACCTCATTGAGTCAACGATAAACTATGCATAACCTTTGACTTCGTTCCTTCTTCTCAACAAACAGAACTGGTGCACCCCAAGACGAAGAACTTGGTTGAATAAATCCTTTCTGCAACTGTTCTGCGAGTTGTTTCTTGAGTTCTTTCAACTCATCAACTGACATCTTGTAGGGTCGCTTTGCTATTGGTCCAGATCCTGGCAGTAAGTCAATCAAAAACTCCACATCTCTATCTGGTGGCATTCCTAGTAATTCCTCCAGAAACACATCCGGGTACTCCTTCACAACTGGTACACTATCTATGCTACCCCCTTAAGAGAATTTAGCTTACTCCCTTTAGATTCAAAGTTATACTTGAACCTAATTTGTTTCTTATCCGGGGTTGTGAGTGTAACAGTACAATTGGCACAATCTATTACTCCTTCGTACTTAGTCATGCAATCCATGACCAAAATTACATCCAATCCTTGGGAATCTAGGATTATCAGATTAACTGGAAACTTATACTTTCCAAACTCTATTACTAGATCATGACATCCAAAATTCACTATCATCTCTCCACCTAGAGAGCTTACTTAAATAGGACATCCAATAGTTTCAGTTGGAATTCCATTTTTGTCTACAAATGCTCTTGATATGAATGAATGTGATGCGCCGGTATCAAAAAGAACAAGTGCTGGAAAAGAATTAAGCTTGAACTTACCAGCCACAGAATCAGATTCCTCATAGATTTCCTCCACATCAATGTGGTTCACTTGACCCTTCTGAATAGGGTTTAGCTTGTTGGTTCCATCGGCCTTCTTTTCTGGGAATTCATTTGCATAGTGTTCAGTTTTCTTGCACTTGAAGCACTCAACATGACTGATGTCTCTCTTAGCAGCCTGACTTCCATTGCCATTCCCACTTTGATGGCTCTTGTGTCCACTCTTGTGGTTCTTATATCCACCATTGTCATGACTACAGTGGTGCTTGTTATCATGGTGACGGTTACTGTTGTGGTGGCTGTTATACTTCCCGTGTTTGTGGGATCCAGAACCTCCACTATCATCACCATGGGAACGCTTGTGTGATGATCCAGAACTATGCTTATAAAAGTGATGCTTCCTTTTCCTATTCTCCACTTGTTTCATCTTGCTTTCCAAGATGGTGGCTTTGTCACATAGTGATTGATAAGTTGGGACATATGCAACAGATAGCTGCATGCACATCTCATCATTTAGGCCTTCAAGGAATTTTTCCTTCCTCTTACTATCAGTGTCAACATCATCCGGAGCATAGCGTGCCAAATTGTTGAACTCCTCAATATATTCTGCCACTGCGGTGACGTTGATTAAGGTTGTGGAACTCTTTCTTCTTCAAACTCATCACTCCTAATGAGATATGAGCAGTGCAGAATCCATCCTCAAATATTGCCCAAGTCACATCTTCAATAGGAGTGGTGATTTGGAAATTATCCCACCATGTGGCTGCTGGTCCTTCAAGCAGATGTGCTGCAAATCTGACCTTTTCCTCATCAGTGCAGCACACAGGGACCAAGTCCTTGTTCACAGAACGTAGCCAGTCATTGTCTACCATTGGGTCAGTGGTTCCCGAGAACTTTGCAGGCCTCAACCTCAAAAAACCTTGTAAGAATATCAAAGGCTGGTGGGTTATTTTGATTTTTGTTGTTGTTGGTGTTGGTGTTGGTGTTGGTGTTGTTGTTGTTGTTGCTGTTGCTATTGCTGTTGCTGTTGCTGTTGCTATTGTTGTTGTTGTTGTTGTTGTTTTGGTTCTGATTCTGATTCTCCATGAACTGGGACATCATTTGCATCAACTGAGTCTGGGTTGTCATCAGCTGCTGCATCTCATTGCCATTGTTGTTATTGTTGGGATTGGCACGATGTGGAGGCATCTGTGGTTTCAATAAGGGTAAGTAATGAGATATAACCCATAGATACTAACATGCACAATACATCATATAGAAACAATGAAAAATAAACAAGCACAAGATAAACTTAGAGTTTAAACAACGTAAACAACAAGTTTTGGAAAAGTAAACACACTAGCAAAGCCATCCACATGTTGGATGATCATTGCGACTCGATAAATATAAGGGTGATAGATAGATAGATAGCCAAGTAGTCAACACTACTACACCATGTCTACCTCCTCGTCTACTAGAGCAAGTCCTGTTGTCTGCATTGCGGTCTTGTACTCCTTCACGCTGGTGGTCAAAGCATCGCCCTTTGCCCGGAGGGCTCTCTTCTACGAGTGCAGCCTCTCTATCACTCCTTGATGTGTCTCTAGCTCAAGATCCTTGATCTCTATCTCGGCCTTCATCTTGTTGATCCTCTTGTTCCTATCCTGCAATCTCTTCTGTTGGTTCTTAAACCTCTTGTCTTGCTTCTCAAACCTAGCCACCATCTCCTTGATGATCTCATCTTTCTCCATGAAGGCCTTGTCCTTCTCCCTCAACTGAACTTGTAACTCGTCATTGCTAAGCATGGCGTTGGTCCTATAAGTGTCGAGGTGTGTAACAAGGCTCTCTAGGTCCTGAAGATATAGACGCACTAGCTCAATAGTCTCTCTAGTGCTGTCGTCATACACTACATCCACTCCCTCCTCATCACGTCTCCCAAATGGGTGGAAGTAGAGGCCCCTGAGCTCGGTGGAGTGACGTCCACAAAGGCGTCCAAGTAGCTCCTGCATGACAACGTCGAGTCCGTTCTCCTTGTCATCATGCATCAACTTGAAGGCAATCTCCTCTGTGGGTGGCTCCGACTGGCGTCTAGGCTGCGAGACTCCAAATCCCCATAGATCCTTCCTATCGAACTTCGTAAGATGAAGTCCCTTAATATTAGGGAGGGGGAGATTGAGCACACTAGTGACCTCCATGCTACGAGAACCAAAACGAGTTCCCTTGAACTCCTCGGCGGTGCTGATAACAAAGCTAGGCATCTATTTCATAGAATAGATAAAAATTAGAAACAACACAAGTAAAGCGAAAAACATAAGATAGTGAACAAAAGCCAAAAGCATACATTCAACAATTAAACACACAAGTCATGGCATACAATAATCTATCACAACCACTAAGGTTCAGACATAACTTAGACAAATTTTTTCCATACCACATAGGTTGGTATGATCAAATTATTAACACGAGAAAACGATAAGTGTGGTGGTCCAACTATTGGAGTACGTCATAATTCTAACTCATAAGCTAAGTCTATGATATCTTCCCTTAGATGTTTTATGGTGGTCTCTAGGTCTTTGGTATACTTCTTCTCCTCTCTTAGGTCATTTTGAGTGTTGAACATTCTACACTTGAGTCTTTCACCAAGTTCCTTGATGGCATTCCATGCTGCATTTCTTGTAGAGTCAAAGAATGACATGTGCATTTCAGAATTGGTGACCATGCAGAATCCCGACTCTTTGTGGTTGTCCTCCTTGCTTTTGTACAAGTGGAGTTGTACACACAAATACTCTTATCCTTCATCCATTACTGGAAATCCCTTGTACATGGCTTCACCATGTATTCCCAAGCTAACCATGAGGTTTTTGAGTGCCTTGGGAAACTCCATCTCACATTCTAAGGTCATGGTCATGAGTGGTCCCTTATTGACGTCTTCGTTGATGGCGGCCATCTACAAATAGAGATGAGAAAGAAGATTAGAAGAGGTTTATGAGAAGAAAAGAGACAAGTGTGGAATTTGCAAAGAGTTGCATTTTTTCCTAGTGGTTTCCTTAGTCTAATCCATCTTAGGGTCATAATCCTATAGGAAACACAGTGCTCTGATACCATCTGTAAGACCCAACCTTTTTAAGGTAAAGGCCCCTATGATTGCAATGCTAGTCCTTGGATCGAATTGCTAGCATCCATAGTTTAAGATGAAGTACACATATACAAAGGTCATTATTACATCGTCATTCCAGAGATAACATAGTCTTTACAACTCATTAGCCCAAGGCTAATAAATAGAGTTCATACATAAGTAGATAAATAAAAGTCTTCATCTTCATGTGCCACAGGAAAACATGTTGAGTGTAGACTCACAACCCTAGTCTCCATCAGAGTAACCTGCAACATCATAAGTTACAGCCACAGAGGGTCAATACATTTGGAATTGTATTGCCAAGTGATACCATTGTAGTATAGAAACATCTATAACTATATGAATTTGGCTAAGTGTAGTTCAGGCTGGCTTTGCTCAAAATAAGGTTTTTCTTATTAGTTGAAAACACTAAGTTTTTGTTTGATAAAACACCTAAGGAACCACCAATATACATTGGTGAACCTTTACCCTTGTTCAACCACAAGTTTTAAATTAGAGAAATTGGGATGAGAAGATTCTTGATCACTTCAATGTCTTTGATGCTCAAATTGTCCGTTGCCGGGGACACGACTAAGTACTTGGGTTTTACCCTCTCGAGAGGTGGTGCACTTTCCCCACAAGACTCGACATGCATCGAGACGAGACTTTTCAGAAGCATTCACTTAGACCACCATGGACGCGTTCCATCCTATCAACCCTACCACCAACTGTCCATCTGGCTAAGTTCTTGCAACCTAGTTGGTCAAGGCAGAGCCCATATGCCATGTGGTTGCACTAGAAGCTTCTCAACACTAAATATCTCAAATCCCTTTGTTCGTGGGTGGCCATCCACAAGTGTGATACACAAGGTAAACCATAGACATGGGCCTTGTGTCACCACTCAACACAAACCAATCTTTCCATTTCACCCAGGTGATTCATTCACATGTTGTTTTATTAATCAAAAACAAAGTCATAGATTTGCATAACAACATAGTATGAATATTCCACCCTTGTTTTCTACTAGCTAGGCTAAGCATGCTAGTATAGAAAGTTTCTTTTCTTAGGGAAACTACTAAGACAACATATATAGGATTTCCCATGGCATAGCATATACTTAGAAAAATCTCCATGCAAATCCTACTCAAAATATCACTAATGCATATATAAAATAATAGGACAAAATTATTAATCATCACTTTCCTTGATAGTTGGGGGAGTAGGAACAATCCTCACAATCACAATCACCACAATTACCAAAATCTACACATAAAATCATAACACCAAATTCACATTCAATATACAAAAAAAAAATATGAATGCATGCAAATGCAATAGAATGATTTTCACACACTAAAAACTTCAATCTAACAGTACTGAACAAAAGTAAACTTTCTAAGATCTAAATAAACTAAAATTTACTCTAAAACAATTGTCTAAACATTTTATATAGCCAAAATAAGCATACAAATGGTTCTGCAGAAAATCCTAATTTTACAGAATCAAATCGCCAAACCAAGTCCATAGATGTGTAGGGCTCAATTTCTGAATCCATTGATATATTATTTCTAATTTTTGGACATACAGATCAAAAGTTATGAATTTTACAAGTTAATTCATCGAATATATTCAAATCTGGATTTTAAAGCAAAAACCCAGACATGCGGCGCCATCGGATTGGCCCGTACCGCTTCGCGCGGATCATGCTCGTGGGCCGTAGATCTAAGTTAGATCACACGGTCCGGATTTGAACGTACCCCTTCGCGCTAGATCTAATCCTAGCCGCTAGATCTATATCCAGCGGATCTGGTTGCTCTAGCCATAGACGGTCAGCGGGAATGGCCACTGCGGTGGCGCGTCTGTCAACGACATGCCGACGATGCTAGGGGGTGGAAGAGGGGGCACTAGGGCTTACTAAGGTCGCGGAGATGCCGTGGTGCTCAAGGTGGTCGTGGACGGGGCTGGGGCGCACAGGCACGGTGGCTATTCCTCGCCGGAGTTCAGCAGAGCGTCGGGTGCTAGCAGAGCTTGACGAGGGCGACTTTCTGGGGCGCAAGAGAGAAAACAGAAAGCATCAGAAGGAGCACAAGAGTATGGCGAGCAAGATAGCATCAACCAGAGGGAGAGGGATGGACGGAGCTCACCGGGATTGGTCGCCGGAGACGTGCGGTGCCGTGGCGGTGTGAGCTTGAGAATTGGCAGCATGGGGGCGCTCGAGCGATGTGGTTTGAGGGGAAAGATGCAGGAGAGGGAGGGGGTTAAGTAGCAGGTCGAGGGGGAGGGAATTATGCCTGCAATCAATCGATTTGATTCAAATTGAATAGGAGGAAACGACAGCGGCGGAGCGGGTCGTCGCGCGGGGATTTGGGGATGATGAGCTGATGTGGCGGTGGGGTCCATCTGTCAGCGAGGGGTGCAACGCAGCACGGTGAGAAACAGAGAGGGAGAGGGGGAAATCCGGGTGGGTTGCTAGGCTACTAGTTGGGCCGCGGGGTGGGTTGGGCTAGATAGCTTGCTGCTGTTTTATTTTTTTCCTTTTGCCCTTTTTCTTTTCTGTTTTGATTTCTGAAATGAATTTGAATGGCCAATTCAATTCTGTTTGAATTCAAACCTTCACAAAAAAATTGTATGGTGATCCTAGTATTCAAAAGTGTGCCAAACACATCTAACCACTCAAAAACACTTTGGTCTTTGAAATAAAAATAAAACCATGCCCCATATATAATATATAAAGAGGGGTTTAAATATGGTTTTATTTAGGATTTTGATTTGAAATTTTTTATCCAAGGTAAATATGCTATGATGATATGAATGCAATAACATGACTTTCCATTTGATGACATTTGGGATATTTCAGATCATTTAGTTATTGACTTGTGATATCACTTTATGCTTTAATTAATATGTTTTGTCGCTCTGCATGATTATGGCCATTATTGCTCTCTTAGTTGGTCGCTCCCAGTCTTTTGCTAGCCTCTACCTGTACTGAGTATGAGCTCTACTCGTGCATCCAACTCCCAAGAAACCAAGTTATTCCAAAGAGTCCACTATAAATTCCTATGCATGGTGTGTTACACCATTCCAAGTATATTCATGTTTTTATATATCTTCCAAATTAAATTTTTGCTATGTGAAAATTAGTGATTAAAGATCTCACGAAATTTAAGGCACATTTTATTTCTTGCACTTAATAAACCTGAACCATTGTGATTATCTTATGATGCTTATATGCTTGCAAATTATAAGTTGGGATTTAGAAAAACCATGCTATCACGGGGCACGCTTTCAACATTGCACTTATTCTATTTAGTTGATATCATGTTCTTTTGTTCATGGATGCCGTCGATGTGAAATAATATGGGAGATTCCAGGTCCATGGAGTTTGTATATGTGTTAGAGAAACGTCTGGGCGGCTAGCGTAAGCCATGCCTAATAATGGTGGAAACTTGCAGCAAAACCATAGTTGCATTCTATGAAGCATCCTCAATAAAAAACTATGCAAATAGCAAATAAAAAGATCGCTGAGATGCCCACTATCTGTTGCCTTGTGATTTTGATATGGGATAGCTCCTGTGTCATGGGCCAAGGGGTACCCTGTTGGCAGTTCACTGCGATACACATATATTTACAATGACAAGAACTTGCTTGGGACCAAAGTTAAGTAGCATGAGGTCTCGGTACTCGTACTCAAGGGGAATGAGATTTTCAACTTGTGATTTGTCAAGCATATAACTCATATTTGCCCTCACTTTAACCTTAATCACTTCAAGATGCTTATGATAAGGGCAATGAGATCTCAAAGCTAATATGTACCATAATTTTTGGAAGTTTTATAAAACCATTTAATCCCTACTTCTCTTTGCGAAGGGCCTTTCTTTTTTACCTTTTTTTGAGTCTCCATATTCTATCTTTATGCACCAGCTAAGAGAGCATAGTTGTCATTCTGAGTTCAATGTGTATTGTCCCACCATGTTGATTGATTCATAATTATGGTATTACTTGTTCTTAAATTATTTGTATCTAGTCACACTTATGAACTTTGAAGGTGTCCTATGCATTTATGTTTTGCTCTTCCATGAAGGACAAGATGAATACCACTCTTGCTATATTTTCTATATGTGAAACAAACAAATGTCTTTCAAAGAATTATTCATGATCTTTTGTTTGTATTGCCCTTCATCTTGCAACATAGTTTCTATGTCTTATTGTTATAAATATATATTTCATGCTTATGTTTAGAGTACTTTGATTCCAGCTATCAATGCTTTGCAATACCTTGATCAAGATTGTGATAGTGCATGTCACCTCGAAAATTATTATTTTTATCACTTACCTACTCGAGAACGAGTAGGAGTTAAGCTTGGGGATGCTGATACGTTGCAAATGTATTTATAATTTTTGATGCTCCATGCTTGTTTTGAACCAACTATCTTATGTTTTGTCTACACTTTGTGGCATTTTTATGATTTTCTGGAACTAACATATTAACAAGTGCCATAGAGCCATTTTCCTGTTTTCTTCTGTTTTTGGTTTTACAAAAACTAGTAAAGAAATATTCTCGGAATTGGAAGAAACAAAAGCCGAAGATCCTATTTTTTCTGACACGACATGGAGTCCGGAGGAGAGGGGGAGAAGCACCCTAGGGAGGCCACACCTGGGACAGGCGCGGCCAAGGGGGCACGCCGCCATAGGGTGTGGCCCCTTGGCGCTCCACCGACCTTGCCCCTTCGCCTATATAAACCCCCGAGACGAAAACCCTAAGGAGAAGATCAGAATTTCATGAAAAAGTCTGTAGTCTCCGCCACCGTCATCCCTAGATCGGGAGGGATGTGAAGCTCTTCCCGGCACCCTGCTAGAGAGGGGAGATCATCACAGAGGCCTTCTTCATCACCATGCCTGCCTCCAAAGTGATGTATGAGTAGTTCATCCTTGGACTACGGGTCCATAGCAGTAGCTAGATGGTTGTTTCTCCTATTTGTGCCACCATGTTTAGATCTTGTGAGCTTCCTATCCTGATCAAGATCATCTTATTGTAATTCTACATGTGTTTGCGAGGATCCGATGGATATTGAGTATTATGTTAGATTGATTATTGTTCTATCATGTCTATGTTAATTTTGATCTTGCATGCTCTCCGTTGCTAGAAGTTACTCTGGCCAAGTATTTGCTTGTGACTCCAAGAGGGGGTATTTATGGTCGATAGTAGGTTCATGCCTCTAGTAATCTGGGAAAGTGACAGAAACTTCTAAGATTGTAGATGTGTTTTTGCTACTAGGGAGAAAACAACAATCCTTTGTCCAAGGTCAATTGTATTGTTTACATTACACACTTTGCTTAATGCAATTATCTTTTGCTTGCAACTTAATACCCAAGGATTGCTCAGATGATATCCCGAAGGTGGGATTTTAGTCATAGATGCAGTTGGATTATGGTCTATGTATCATATTGTAATGCCCAAGTAAATCTAATAGTGATCATCATGTCATGTACATGCATTGTTATGCATTCTCTATTTGTCAATTGCCCCACTGTAATTTGTTCAACCAACATGTTATTTATCTTATGGAGAAAACACCTCTAGTGAACTGTGGACCCTGGTCCATTCCTTCCCATTGATATTCCATCTACTGTTTACTGTTTACTTTCTGCAATTACCACAAGCAATTACTTTCTTCCACACTATACGTTTAATCCTTTGTTTTTAGAAAACACCAGTGAGCTTGACAACCTCACTATTATGTTGGGGCAAAGTATTTTTGGTTGTGTTGTGTGCAAGTTCCACGTTGCTAGCAACACCTTTGGAAGTGGTTTCTTTCTCCTACTGGTTCAATAACCTTGGTTTTATAACTGAGGGAAAACTTGCTGTTGTGCTCATCATACCTTGCTCTTGGGGTTCCCAACAGGATCTACATCAACCGAGCCATCATCAGTCTTGTAAACCGGCTGAACCGTGGGGGTGCGTGTGTCAGCAGTGCGGTCTAGCTCCGAGCCAAGGTTGCAGCCTCGATGCTTAAGTTGCTGGTTGAAGCCATGGGCAGTGTTTTACTCACGCACGGTTGCATTTAGCCAGCGCTGGGTGGCTGCTACCTTCTTGGCCCCTTCCTGGAGCTTTTGGCAGGCAGCTTCCAGCGCAACCATAGCCATTGTTGTATCTTCCTCGGGCGACGGGGTTGCGAAGGTGTTGGATGGAGGCGGTTAGAAGATCTTGGTCCCTCCCGCTCGGTCCTTGGCGGGCGGTCGACAGTTTTCACCTGAGCCAGCTATCATGACCTCGACCTGCAATTGGTTGCATCAACAAGGAGAGCGACAAAGTCGGGCGGCGCATCAGAGACCATGATGACCTCGCGAGGGAAGGCCTCGGTGATGGTAGCGATGTAGACACGGAGGTTGCCTAAGTGAGGACGGAGTCGTCGGTGGGAAAAATTTCCCCGGTGGAGGACGATGCATTATCGATGACGCAGTTGAAGGAGCAAAGAGTAAGGATGAGGCTGGAGAAGAGCTATGGCCCATGGTGGGAGCCAGCTAT
The DNA here is from genome assembly GCA_023614405.1 of Avena insularis. Taxonomy (NCBI): domain Eukaryota; kingdom Viridiplantae; phylum Streptophyta; class Magnoliopsida; order Poales; family Poaceae; genus Avena; species Avena insularis. The sequence continues at coordinate 117,767,532 of CM042689.1, read as the reverse complement.
TGTGGTGTGGAACACGGCAATGCCATCAGAGATGGCTTAAGAGGGGACAATCAGGATGCTATCGATGGCTATCACAATGGCTTGGGCACAAGAACTGTAGACAGAGCAAAGTACCAGGTTTGGGGCCCTCTTGGTGAGGCAACACCCCTACTCCTGCAAGGATATACTATATCAGGGGCATATGCCCAATACAAGTACTCCTTAAGCTGTTTTCCTTTGTCTACTTGTGAGAACTAGAGGAAGAAGATGAACGAGAGGAGTCCCGCCAAAACATTAGATCTATGTTGCCTTACATACTGGCTAGGAGGAGTAGGTTACAATGTGGGTTCTAGGGTTTACGAAATGGGCTTTGGGTTTACAAAGCGGGCCGGATGGCAGGTCCCAACCAGTGGGCAAGGACCTGGTCAGTGCTACAGTGTCTGTTACCAAAGGTATAATGCCTAGGCGCCAGAGCTTTAGAGGTCAGCCGGGGATTTAGCAATCAACCGACAACGCTACACTCAGCCACCAGCTTTGCCCTACTCAGTGTGGTTGTTGTGTAGTGCCGCTTGGACGTCACGCTAGCCTTGATGACGTGAGGACCTAGAGGCGTGCTCCACGGCGAGCATCACTCCCTCCATATCCTCGCCATCGAATCCTAGGTGACCGGTTGGAGCCGGCCACCCAGCAGGTTCTTATGGTCACTCGTCTAGAAGGGCGAGCGAGGGAAGCTCGAGGGTGGACCAGTTGTAGCGTTCCACCCGGATGTAGGTCTTCTATCTTGTGGCCATATGTCCTGATATCTATGGAGCCAGCCAGTTTGGCTTGGCTTATCCCATTCGGGGGTCATCCCTAGACAAAATTCTTTTGGCCTTCCGCTAATCAAGGGAACTTTTGGAAACTCTCTCACTTTACCACCTATCCCCCTCTACCGGATGCTAGGAATACTTTCCAGATCTTTTGTAATTCCTCTATTCAAGACCTTGGTGCTTTTTTCGTCTATCTGTTGAATTTTTCATCTGTTTCCAGGATCTTCCTTCATATCTTTTCTGATGGTTTGCAACTTCTGACATGGCGATAACATCATCATCTTTATCTACTTTGAATCGGACGAAGTGTTTGCATCACATCCTTGTTTTCTTACGAAGCTTCATGAATTCTACTTGTCAAGATCTCCAGTCTAAATTTCTGAGAGTTGGGTTGCACGATTTTCCTATTCATGTCAAGAGTAATTCTTTGGTTGCTGGATGGAGTTGCTACCATACCACTACTCTTATCATTCTCTCTTGTACATTGGATTGGTGAATCAATGCAATTTTTACTCATTCCACGGAAGTTAGAGGTGGCCTTTATTGTTGAGACTTTTACTTCCGCATTTGTAATTCTGGAGTGCTCTCTCAAAGAACATAATAAATAACCTCTTGTTGTTGGTCTCGTCTATTTCTAGATAGGGAAAAATCTTCAATGATCTGGTGGAAACAAATGCAAACTCTTCTCCATTTCTTTTCACTCTACTGGAGTTCGACATTGTCATACAAGATGGATTGAAAATATCCGTTACTTCAATTTGTCAATTCCTTTTCCCTCTTGGTAAAGCCAATTATGGTTTATGTCATCAATCCTAAAATCTATTGCAATAACCTCATGGTTAAGTAAAGCAATAAGTATCTCTACAATAAACTCTAGATATTCAACATTCAACTTATTTCTCAGGATTCCACTATAAACATGTGTTACCTACTTCTCTTGAAGAAAAATTATGTGCACCTCAATTATGTGATCCTTTGGTTCTTACTGACGCAAGAAGAATCTAATCCGAGAATTCCTAGATTCTAATCTAATTTCCATTGATATCAAGGAACACTATTGTTTGAAGGCGGTGTTACTTTTCTGAACATAATTTCTTTAATCTAAGGGAAGAGACATTGCTATTTTCATAGTGGTTGATTACCTTTCCAAAGTAATTCTTCTCTTTCAGCGAAACAAAGAATCATCCTCACTTGCAGCTTTTGATCTTGAATCCTAACGATGTGTCCTTTCTTTCTTTCCTTGCTACATCGTCCTTCCATAATTCTTTCCATAAGTGGTTATTTTCCTTTATCGTGTTCCTCGAGATCACCTAAGCTATGTTCATCCTACCTTCCTTGTTTCTCGATAATCCTTCAATTCTTCAAATCATTTGTCTTGAAGAAGAAGAAGAACAAAATACTTGCAACAAGTATATCAAGTTTTGCAAGGTGCAGAGGTCACACCATTCAATTGATGAAGCCACTTGAGAACGTGGGGGATCACCTTCGTTCCGAGACTAGCCACACTTTGTGTCTTTTTTCCTAGGAATCTCAGGGCGAGATTCTTGTTAAGTGGGGGAGAGTTGTAGCATCCCAATTTTTTGAAATTGTAATGCTACATGGTTTAATATATAAAATGCTACTTCCTACATGTCATTATTTCATCATCAGAATATCATGCTCATGTCACCATGCCACCTTGCATTTTAGCATCATATTGCAAACCATTTAATTTGGTTTTCCCCTCATAATGCATTTGCTTTATTAATTGTATTTGCCTCTTGATATATTATATTTTCATCTTGATACTTTGCTTAATGCCCAAGTTGAGTTGGGGGCATATCTCTTCAATTCTTTCAATCTAATAAGCCACCATTTCAAATGTCCTTAATCATGCTCCACCTACACCACATATGGTTCATATGGGATACCTTCTCACTTTATTGCATTTTAATCCCACCATATGCTCATATGTGGATCCTATGTTTTTCAAATCTTGCCATATTCCACCTTAGTGTTATGAACACTTATGCTTGTTTTTGCATGTGTATCTATTTGTTTTCACAAACTAGAGGCCACCTAAACTATTATTAGCCATATGATAGTACATGAAAAAACTAGTCACCTATAATCACGAGCCCATGTGAGGTCCTTTTGTTTCTTATTTGAATGATCTTGAAACCTTGGTTTATCTTGTTCATGATGAAGATCGAATCAAACCAATCTATCTAGCTAAAGCCTAGACCTCTCTTTATCTCTCTCTCTCACCCTAACTGAAACCGTAAGTTAATCCTAGCTAAACCTAACCATCTACATCGCCACGTCCCTGCCATGTGACCTAGCTAGACCAGACACTGACCTCACTGGCTCTCTCCCTAGTCGCACCTAGCGCCAACCTCCCCTCACTCCCTTGCATCTGGACCCATTAATACGTCCAAAACGTATCTACTTTCTCGAACACATTGCTATTGTTTCTTCTCTAAATTTGTGTGATTTGGATACAACTAACACGGACTGACGCTGTTTTCAGCAGAATTACCTTGATGTCTTGTTTTTGTGCAGAAAATGAACTATTTGGAAAAATCCCGGAAAATATGCCAAAAATTATGTTTCACCAGAAGATCCACGGAGCCAGAAGAAGAGACGGATGGGAGGCCTGGGGGCCCAGACACACCCCAGGTGCAGGCCCACCTGACCCCGCGCCTGGAGGGGGTGCAGCATCCCCAGGCACCTCCTCGGCCTCCCTCTATGCCTATAAGTTGCCTTTCGACCTAAAATCCAAGGGGGTTCGATAGTTTTCCAGAAGGAGTTCCGCTCCGCCGCCGCCACCAGACACCAAGATTTGGATCATGGCCATTTGGAGAGGATCATCGCCATCGTTATCACCAACGCATCTCCATCAGCCACCGATGTTTCCCTCATCCATGAGTGAGTAGTCCCCCGCTGTAGGCTTGGGGATGGTAGGGATCGGATGAGTTCTATCATGTAATCGAATAAGATCTGTTAGGGCATAGTGCCTAGTATATCTATTAGTGCTATTTGACTTTGTTGCAACTTGATGTGCTTAATGCTTGTCACTAGGGCTCGAGTGCCATGATCTCAGATCTGAACTTATTATTGAATCATTATGATAGTATTGTTTGTGATCTTATCTGCAAGTTGTGTACACATATGATTGTCCAGATCCAAAGGCCCCGAAGTGACAATAATTGGGACAACCGGAGGGGATGGCTGTGATGTGAGGATCACATGTGTTCACGAAGTGTTAATCATTTGCTCTAGTGCTCTATTAAAAGGAGAAACTTAATTGCCAGTAGTTCCCTATAGGCCTCGCTGCCACGGGCTCGCTGGACAGAAGATGTTGTGCAAGTTCTCATTGCGAGCACGTATGACTATATTTGGAGCATATGCCTAGGATTGTTTAGTACTTCGATGCTTCTTATTATATATGTGCAATGCCCTAGATCTTGAAGTTACATGTTTAGACTCGTCCATGCAACGCCTGTCCATCCATCCCTATGCCTACCGCACTCGAATCCTACTATTACCGTTACTGTTACTATTGCTCTTCTTTCACTGTTGCTATTACTGTTGTTGTTGCTACTACAAACTGTTGCTACTGATAAACTTCTGAGAGCAAGAACTATTTCCAGGTGCAGATGAACTAACAACTCATTTGTTAAGGCTTGCAAGTATTCTTTGGCTCCCCTTGTGTCGAATCAATAAATTTGGTAATACTACCCGCGAATACTGTTGCGATCCCCTATACTTGTGGTTCATCAAGACTATTTTCTGGCGCTGTTGCCGGGGAGCATAGCTTTATTTGTAAGTTCACTTGGATCTATTATTGTTCACTGCTACTCCTTTCATCATGGGGAGGTCTCGTGATGGAAAGTTCCCTATTTTACCATCCACTACAAAAAGAGGTACCATCCTAAACACCTCTACTGCTCTTGATTCACCGTCTGTTATAAGTAAGCTTGTCACACCACCACCACCACATACACATGCTACACACACTGCTACTACTGCTGAATCTGAAACTACTTTTTATGCTCATGATGTTACTTCTACTGTGCTTGATGCGAGTGGTTCATTAGGTCCTTTTCTAGACACTACTATGGCTAGTCTAGGAAATACCGAAACTCCTAGTGAAGACACTGTTACACCTGTTAGCTCACCTAAGGCTAGTGAGAGTTATGATATTAATGATGGTTACATTGAGTTCACTGATGACTTTGTTGAAGAGTGCCGAAACAAACATGGCACTAGTGCTATTAAGAGTCTCCTTGCTAGACGTACTATTATGCCTAAGATGTCCTCTGATCCTAAGTTTGCCACTTCTTCCATAGATATTAAAGATGAAGATTATGATTTCTCTCTTAATTTATGTTATTTACATATTGTTGAGAAAGAAACTTTTTGTGGGACTGAAAATGAGAGTGTTGTGTCTCATATGAATGAGCTTTCTACTATGAGTGCTTTGTTCTCTGATGATTTTAAGATGCGCAAGTACTTTGTTGCTAAGATCTTCCCTTTTTCACTAAAAGGAGAAGCTAGGGCTTGGTTTAATAGATTACCTCCTAGTTCCATTGATACCCCTGATTGCTTGATTGCTTCTTTCTTCCAGAAATGTTGTCCTCCCAGTGCTAGACATGCTTCTTTCCAGAGACTTTTTGATTTTAAAGAGGGATAAGAAGAGAAATTGCCTGAGTCATGGACAAGGTTCCGTGCCTTGATTCATGCACATCATGGATGTCCATTACCTAAGAATGAGCTTCTTGATATTTATTATAATGCACTAACTGATGATTCTAGGACCTACCTAGATAGTTTTGCTGATTGTGTTTTCAGGAAAAGGACTCCTACAGATGCTGAAGAATTAATGACCAAGATAAGCAAGAACTATGATGATTGGACTTCAACTAAGCTGAATGCACTTGAGCCTATTACTCCTGAACCAGTTGTTCCTGAACTAGTTCCAGCACCAACAACAAAGAAGAGGGGAGTTATTGCATTAAATGATGAAGTGATGAAGGAAGCTAAGAAGTGTCTAAAGGAGAAAGGTATTATTGCTAAAGAGGTGAAGAATCTACCTCCTATAGAAGAATTATGTAAGCCAATTCCCCACTCATCTACTATTGAGGTACACTCTCTCCAACACTTTGATGAAGGTGATATTCCTTATGGTAAGCCTCCTGATCAATGTTTAGAGGAACTTGACACATTTATTGTTAAACAAGGATTTTTTAATAAACAAGTTTAGAATCATTTATTGGAAAACTCTAGAGCTATCCATGAGTGGAAAGATATTGTGGAAAAAACTTCTAATGATATTAAATGCTTTGTAAACACTTTCAAATGGTTCAAACTCAACTTGATCAACTTGCTAAGGTGCAAAAGGATATGCTAGTTAATGCTTCAGGAGATAAACATGCTTATGGAATTAGAACTAGGAGTGGCATAGCTACTCAAGATCCTTTATATCCTCAAGGACACCCTAAAAGAATAGAGCAGGATTCCCAACAAGGTGAGAGTAGTGGTAGTCCTCTTAAGAGGAAGAAAAAGAAACATAAGATAGTTGAGGAACCACTTGAACCTGCTGTAGATCCTAATAGTATATCTGTCTCTGATGTTGAAACTGAGAGTGGTAATGATAAAAATGAGTCTACTTACAAGGAGGAAGGTGAGGAAGAACCTAAGAAGCACACTAAGAACACTAGGTACACAAAGGAAGATTTTATTACTAATAAACATGGTAAAGAGAGACAACCTTAGGTGCAGAAACCTATGCCTTTTCCATGTAAGAAACACAAGTCAAAGGAGGAGGAACACTACAACAAGTTTTGTGAGTGGATGAAGCCTTTATTCTTGCAAATTCCTTTGACTGGTGCTATTAAGTTGCCTCCCTATTCAAAGTATATGAAGTATATTATCTCTAATAAAAGGAAGATTCCTAATGAGGAGATTTCTACTCTACTTGCTAATTATTCCTTCAATGGTATGGTTCTAAAGAAACTTGGTGATCCAGGTATATCAACTATTCATTGCTCCATTAAGAATAATTATGTTAGAACTCCTTTATGTGATTTGGGAGCTGGAGTTAGTGTTATGCCTTTTTCTCTCTATAAGAGACTCTAGCTAGAAAAGTTGATACCAACTAATATTTCTTTGCAAATGGCTGATAAGTCAACTACTATTCATGTTGCTATAAGTGAGGATGTTCCTGTTCAAGTAGCTCATAATTGCATGGTCTTAACTAATTTTGTTGTGCTTGAAATGCCTGAAGATGATAATATTTATTCTTGGGAGACCTTTTCTTAATACTGCAGGTGCTGTCATCAATTGCAATCAAGGAAAAGTGACATTCAATATTAATGACAAAGAGCACACTGTATATTTCCCCAAGAAGGTTGTTGAGAGCTATTGCCTGAATTCCATTGAAAATATTGAGAGCATCAAGGTTGGAGAAATATATTGTCCCATTCCACAAGAAAATTTTGAAACTATTATGATTGGGACCATTGCTATCAAGTATGAGGTAACATAATCACCTTGTGGAATGCAAAGTTTTGTTTCATATAAGATTATTTTGGTAACAAGACTTGATCAACCTTGTTAACATAAGGATTTTAATGAACAAAATAATGTTTCCACTATGGTTATACTTGCTTTCTTTTTCCTTTCTCCGTCCTAGTCTTTTCTTTAGCTTTAGTTTTTCTAGTTGTTTGCTTGTTTGAGTTTCTTAGAGCTCCTGTAGTTTGGCTTTTGGTATGCTTTTGCTTCTTCTGAAAAAACTGTTTCTGCGAGAAAATCAATTTTCATACCCTGAAAATTAGCCAAAAATAAATTTTCCCGAAAAATCCCAGAAAATTCAAAATAATTTGTTCCTCGAAAAAAGGGGCAGAGTGGCACCTGAGGTGACCCAGGGGCCACCCCAGGACACCAGACCCCTGGTAGGCGCGGCTACTGGTGGCGGCCACTGAGGTCTCCTGCAGGCTGACTCCTCAAAGCCACCTTCTTTCTCTCTCCCGAAAAACACCAGAAAACTTGCTCAAGCTCGAGTTCTTGCTGTTCTTTCTCGCGATTTTAGATCTCCTTGTTCAGCCCACCTCAAGTGCTGATTTTTGGAGGGATTGCTCCTTGGTATGTGCCTCCTCCACTTGTCCAATTAGATTTGTGATTGGTAGATTGTATCTTGAGTATTTTGCTGCTATAGGTGACGGGGTGTTTGAGCTTGCATGATTGTTCTTTGATTAGGAACTTTGTTTTGATGCATGTGTAGTCCTCTAGCAAGTTCCTATAGTAGTTGCTCATCATTTATCAACTTAGAAATCACTTGGTTTGATGGTTGTTTAAAATTTCAGAATAGGGAAGTCATGGACCACCACACCTTTGGTGACATATTTGAGAGTGATGCACCTAGAAAGGCAAGGCTTTAATGTGATGAGATCTCATCACATGAAGGCGCACCACTTTGTCACCACTAGCTCTACTCTCAAGAACTTGGTCTATAGAATGTTGTTTACTTACGGGGAAGAGAGGGATATCCCTCTACCCAAACCACTTTGTTCAGTTTTTCCCAGGGACCTTGGTCACGCTCGAAGGCGGAGATAGACGACAACCTGCGTTCTCTTAGCTTCCATGGGAACTATCAGGAGGAAGCACCATCATACGACCCTCCTGCGTATTACACAGGGGAGGCCTCAAGCTCGTACCAGGACGAGGGAGCTTCCTCGACATACAACGGAGGTGCATCTACTTGGGCACCATGGGATTGAGCCCCGCTTAGGCCAAAAGCCTAAGCTTAGGGGGAGGTATACCGACATCACACTCATCTATATATCATGTTTGGTCGGTTCTTTGTATATCCATTGTTTCGCTTTCTTTTTGGTTTTTGTTGCTTCTTTCTAAAAACACAAAAATACCAAAAATATTTTCGTAGTTTCTCTTTCTTTGTTTCTTTGCTTTGGTTTGCCTTAAAAAAATCCAAAAAGATTTTGCTTTGTTTGGTTTTCTTTGTTTTTGTTTGGTTTTTATTTTTTTGCTTGTTTCTAAATATTCGAAAACACCAAAAATATTTGTTGGACTTCTTTGGTTTTGTAAGTTCTTTGCAGGGTTCAGCCGTCCTTAGTGGATTTTGGTTTCATGTTATTATTCAAGTCACACAAATGAAGGGCAATAATGAAGATTAAGACAACTCGAGGTGTGGTAAGAGGCTGGTAACAAACTCTTTTTGTTTCATTTTTGTACATATACTCATCATTGTGAGCATGCTTAGCCTGTTTGTGTAAGGTGTATGTCATTATGGATGCTTAGTAGTTCTTGCTTGTTTATGATTAGCTCCAACTTGCTAATAGTTTATAGCATGTCATATGAATGTTTGCTTGCATTGTTTTATTCATACTTTGGTATGACATTGTGGTATCCTCCTTTGACTGTTCATGTGAATCGACTTGGCACATGCTCACGCATGCATATGACTAATCAATAGTCAGTAAGCCTCAATGATTTATTTTGCCTCAAAGTTCTTGTATTACTTTCATGCCATAGTTAGTCCTGTTTTGTTGCAAGCATGATTATGACAGCTATTGCTCTCTCATTTGTCGCTCCCTCTCTATTGCTAGCCTTCACTTGCACTGAGTATGTTCTCTACCTGTTCTTCCAACTCCCCAAAACAAATATTGCCAGCTGTGTCCACCATACCTACCTATTAGCATCATTTGCTATTCCAGTGCATAATCCATATGCCGTGTTTTCTTCCAAAATAAAATATTTGTCTGTTTTGAGGAAGTTAGTTAGTAAAGCTCTCACGAACTTGATGGCACACTTTATTCCTTGCGCTTAATAATCTTGAACCATTGTGACTAGTCCATGAAAGTTATATGCTTGCTAATTATATGCTGGGAGTTAGCAGAACCGTGCTGTCACGGGGAACGCTTTCAACACTTTTTGGATATCTCATCTAGTTGATACTTTGCTCTTTTGTTCACGGATGTCGATGATGTGAAATAAAAGGGGAGCTTGTGAGTTCATGGAGTTTATACATTGTGTTAGAGAAACACCTGGGCCGCTAGCCTAAGCCATGCCTAATCATGGTGGAAACTTGCAGCATCACCATAACGAGCATCTATGAAGCATCCTCAATAAAAAGCTATGCATATGGTAAATAAAAAGATTGCTGAGATGCTCATTGTCTGCTTGCCTTGTCATTTTGGTTATGGGAAAGCTCCTGTACCATGTTCAAGGGGTACCCCGTTGGCGTTTCTCGATGGTATGCATGTATTTACAATGACAAGAACTCTCAGGTGACCAAATTCGAGTAGCATGCGGAGCGACCCTCGTACTCAAGGGACTTGGGATTTCCAGTCTATGGTCTGTCAAGTTTATAATTCAGAGTGGACCTCACTTTCACCTTAACCACATGAAGATGCCTATGATAGGGGCAATGAGAGCTCAAAGCTAATGAGTACCTTTCTTTCAGCATTGGTAAGCCTTTCAAACCTCCACAAAACCATTTTCACAACCTTGTCGATTCACCACTTATTCTATGAGCACTTTCTTGAGAGCAGAGTTGTCATTCTTATGTTTGTTCCAAAACTTGGTTAATTATGTCATGACTTTGATGCTTGTATCTCTAATATCTTTATCTCTAGTCTTCATGTGAACTTCAGAGGTGCCTCAGGATTTATATTGTGCTCTTCAAGCAAAGGCAAGTGAGATACCACTCTATCATACCTTATTATGAGCATTGCAATGTTGATTATGTTTATGTTTCATGCTACTTATTATTATTGAGTTGGTTTCTCTTCATAGCTTGCAATGACTATTGAGTAGACTTAGTTGCATACTTCTTATTATGAATTATCTAAGCATCTACTCCTTTGCTAAGAATATTTACATCATTTGAAGCAAAGTGTTCGTGAAAGTTCTTTTATCGCACTCAGTTTTCAACTGAATTGCTTGAGGACAAGCAATAAGCTAAGCTTGGGGGAGTTGATACGTCCAAAACATATCTACTTTCTCGAACACTTTGCTATTGTTTCTTCTCTAAATTTGTGTGATTTGGATACAACTAACACGGACTGACGCTGTTTTCATCAGAATTACCTTGGTGTCTTGTTTTTGTGTAGAAAATGAACTATCAGGAAAAATCCCGAAAAATATGCCAAATATTATATTTCACTAGAAGATCCATGGAGCCAGAAGAAGAGAAGGAGGGGAGGCCTAGGGGCCCCAGACCCACCCTAGGCACGGGCCCACCTGACCCCGCGCCTGGAGAGGGTGCAGCCTCCCTAGGCACCTCCTCGGCCTCCCTCTGTGCCTATAAGTTTCCTTTCGACCTAAAAACCGAGGGGGGTTCGATAGTTTTCCAAAAAGAGTTTCGCTCCGCCGCCGCCACCAGAAACCAAGATTCCTCCAGAAACTCCGTTATGGCACCCTGCCGGGACGGGGAATTTGGAGAGGATCATCGCCATCGTCATCACCAATGCATCTCCATCAACCACCGATGTTTCCCTCATCCATGAGCGAGTAGTCCCCCGCTATAGGCTTGGGGATGGTAGGGATTGGATGAGTTTTATCATGCAATCGAATAAGATCTGTTAGGGCATAGTGCCTAGTATCTCTATTAGTGCTATTTGACTTTGTTGCAACTTGTTGTGCTTAATGCTTGTCACTAGGGCCCGAGTGCCATGATCTCAGATCTGAACTTATTATTGAATCATTATGATAGTATTGTTTGTGATCTTATCTGCAAGTTGTGTACACATATCATTGTCCGGATCCAAAGGCCCCAAAGTGACAATAATTGGGACAACTGGAGGGGATGGCTATGGTGTGAGGATCACATGTGTTCACGGAGTGTTAATGCTTTGCTTAGGTGCTCTATTAAAAGGAGCACCTTAATTGCCAGTAGTTCCCTAGAGGGCTCGCTGCCATGGGCTGGCTGGACAGAAGATGTTGTGCAAGTTCTCATTGCGAGCACGTATGACTATATTTGGAGCACATGCCTAGGATTGTATAGTACTTGGATGCTTGTTATTATTTATCTGCAATGCCCTAGATCTTGAAGTTATATGTTTATACTCGTTCATGCAACGCCCGTCCATCCATCCCTATGCCTACCGCACTCAAATCCCATCGTTATCATATCATATTATTGCTCCTGTTTCACTGTTGCTGTTGCTGTTGCTTTGCTATTGCTACTACAAACTATTGCTACTGATAAACTTCTGTGAGCAAGAACTATTTCCATGTGCAGCTGAACTGACAACTCAGATGTTAAGGATTGCAAGTATTCTTTGGCTCCCCTTGTGTTGAATCAATAAATTGGGTAATACTACCCGCGACGACCGTTGCAATCCCCTATACTTGTGGGTCATCACTCATCACCCTTCCCTCTCTAGCCTGGTTTGATCAGACTCAAGGAGACCGCGTTACTCTTGATTGTCCTCCTCACGACCACGTGCGCAACACTATCCTGCAACCATACTCCCTGTGTGAACCCCACGCGTCGAGCGCGTCCTCTTCTCTCTACATAAAGCGAGTGGCAGCACCACCATCCACTTGCCCCAGATCGCGCTTTCTTCCCTCCCTCCTTTCTTCCTATCCGCCTCCACTAGGACATGCCCACATAAACCCTCGCCGCCGTCTACCCTAGCCGTGTCACCCCGCTGCCACCATCGCCAAGCCAGCGCGTCTAGTAGCTATGCGAGGTGTTGCTGAAGCCAGCCTCACAGGAACGAGGATGACAAAGCCGCGTAATCGCCACCATCGTGCGACGCGGTCACCACCGACGCCATCTATTTCAACCGCCTCTCCGTCGCCCCTGCTTGGTTTGCCTAAGTCACACACCATGCTTGTTGAGCTCCGCGCCTCCCCTACATCCGTCACCGGCAGCAGTAAGAACAACCGCAGTGCCTAGTTTTTTCCTCTGTCCGAGAGTGTTCCTGTCCGCTACAATCCACCTTCGACGGAACATCCTAAATGAATGTGGTAGCCCATGACCCTCTCTCCATATTTGGTTTTTGCGGCATCGTGAGTTTTTCCGTCAATCATCAGAATCTGCACCGATCAGTTGAGCACTATAATTTGTTCTTCAGTTTTGCCAGACGTAGCTCCCAACTGTTTTGCACTTAGGCCCTTGGCTTGTTCGAGCTATCAACCCGCGGTCCCCCCACTCAGCCACGTGTCAGCCCTATAGCCCCGCCTATATAGCAAGCCCAGCCAGCAAAGTGGTTCCCCCTATCATTGACTGTGACTAGACCCAGATTTATAGCAAAAGGCTGACAACTTTGGAATTCAAATTTTAAACATATTTTTAAACAAGTCAAACAATCTTATAACTTTGACCAAGCATTTAAAAAATGATCTGCATGGAATGTTGAAAAAATCAAACGGGATATTTGTTGTTTTTGAATTCTGAAGATGAATATGCCCTCAGTTTATTTTTTCAAATATTGCAAAATAATAAAAAAATATGGTATTATTAAATGCTTTAATATATCATAAATCACATATTTTTAATGATAATTCCAAATAATGCAAATTATATGTCTAAATCGATTTGTGCAACGAGCCCTTTCTAACTATGCATTCCACTATATCAATGGAAGCATGCATCATGTAAATATTGAATAATAAATATTGTTTATGCAAGTAAAACTTGCATAATAAATTATGAAAATGCTTTATTCTTGTTCCTACACCTCACCCATGCCATGTTATGCTATACCATGCAATTGTGCATCATTCCATCATGGCATACCATGTATTAATTGTTGCATATATTTCATAGGATTGCGCACTTTATTTATTATGGCCTTGTTTGCTTGGTTTTTATTACGGATAGACGCTAAGATAGGAAGTTACCAGGATACCAAAAAGTATTACCCGAAAGCTGTCTATTCTACTACTAAGCTTGTAGGCAAGCATTTCTCCATGCTTTCATTTACATATAGTAACTATTTATTCTATATTACTCTTGCATCATGAATCGCGTTCCGAATTAAATTGCAATCCCAAGTACTGCATAGATTTTACTTTTAAACCCCACCAAAGCTTGTATCCTCAATTCTATCAGCCATTACCAGAGGAGTTGTTTGAGCCATTCCAGTCGTAGAGCTGCATGTGTAGGGTTTGTGCGAGTTTGTTGGATAACGAGATACCTAAACGACTGAATTGTGTAGTAATGGGATAACTAAAGAAAGAGGCACCGGTGGGCAATATCTTAGATATGGTTTTTATCCGATCACTTGTGTCCCGTAGGAACCGAGTACTTGATTCTTGTTCCTTGACTATCGCACTATCCACATCTTGGATAATTTCTAGGATCCCCCTTAGCCTAAGCTTGATTCAAATTTTGTTTCTTGGGGCCACAATTAGTTTGGGGCGTTCTTACTATCTTGTGCTTATGCCATGATTTACTGCTTTATTTACTACTATTGCTCGAGGAGCATTTACTATTGTATTGTTTTGAATCGCAGAATGATTATGTTGTTTGGACAAGCCTAGTCACACTTTCAGGTTCCCAGTCTTTATCAGCCGTTCTCGCAAGCCCCTTGGTCCTTTTCAGAGATTGGCTGACTTAGTAGTGGGTATCTTAGTGGGGTGGCCCCTGAAATCATTTATGAATCTTGTGAATGCTTTGTCGTGATGCCTTGTTACTTTTATTTGGTTGTTCATGGGGTTAATCGTGCGTGTGTTGTTATTTGTGCACCCTTGTAGGGTAAATCTGTCTGAAAGCCGTGTCCATGGTTATGGACTACTTGGAGCACAGTTTCTCGATCATAGACAACTATAACTAAAGTACTGTGTTTCACTTGCCTAAACATGACTAGTAATTAGTTAAATATTCATGGAATGGTTAATAAAACGGCCTATAGATATGATATTCTTCTGTCTTCTGGTTTAGTAAGCGAGAAGGATGATGTGTTGTGTTTACTTATGTTGTATATATAACTATTGGTTATGTTTAACAAGCATCCATCTATATCTGGTATGGCGAATGTTGTATCATGTATCTCTAGAATTTTTTATATGTTTATATTTTGCTGCAATTGTCTCACCCCTAGGTTATCCCTATAGTTGCATAAAGACATACTAAGTGCCCTCGGGTCTCACACCATAATATTGATCAGATTGTCAGGTATATCCATTTGGAGCCTACTTCGTAGATGAGCCCGATGATGCTGGCAACGATCCTCTTATATAGAGATTCCGGGGATGTAGATCTCTAAGATCTGTGGGCAGGAATATGCTTTGTTCATGGGCATCTTATGTAGATTGGACTCTTACTCTACAGGAAAAATCGGCTTTTACAACAGACGATTTTTGTGGTTGAAGGACCATTTTTCATGATCGAAAAGTCTTCTATGACGGATGCCCTTCATGGTAAAATCCCTGTCACAAATGAATCTACCACGGGTTTTTTCCGACCGTGGTGGATCGCACCCTTCAGCCACGAAAACTTGTTCCCTCATAGATCGGTTCGCCAGCCGCGTTGACTGCTGAAGAAATGCAAACTACAACGTGGCAAACACCATTAATGACCAGTTATCGCCGTTAATGTCATGGAAACCATGGTAGAAGCCATGCCTAGACAAGGACTTCTAATTATTAAGTGGGCCTACCCATTAGGGTGGCCCAATAGGAAGACGACCCGTTACTATTTCATCCTGCACTGTTTGAAATGGGCCCATTAGTGCATCTCTCTATGGACTATAAGCTTTTAGGACCATTACTATTTTGGCATAAAGAAGGCCCGCCTTAGCTCAATACTATGTGACCCATTAGCGGCCTACGCAATGTTGGTCCAGTATTGTTAAGGCATGCGGTCGGCCAGTCACTGTTCTTACATCCCTTCATGGGCCGCCCAGTAATGGCCGTTCTTTGAGAAGGTCTGTTACCGTTCTGGCCCATAAGCGGCCTATAAGGTTCTAGACTATTACTGTTCTGGCCTGGTATGTTTCCGGCCTGATATTGTTCTGACCTGGTAAATTTTCCGGCATGTTACTGTTCTGGCCTTTTTTCCGTCCTGGCTTACTACTGTTCCGGCCCATTACTATTTTGGCCTTTTGCAGTTCTAGCTCTTTTACTATTCTGGCTTGTTACTTTTTGGGCCTGTTACTGCTTTGGCCCATTACTGTTTTTGCGTGTTACTATTTTGGCTTGTTACTGTTTTGGCATGTTACTATTTCGGCATGTTACTGTTTCAGCATGTTACTGTTATTAGAGCATGCTTGTGGGTCAGCCCATTACTTTTAAGGTCTTTTAGAGTTTCGGCCTTTCTGAAGACCATTCCGATGTCATAAAAAGTATATAACTAGCAATCATCTTTTATTGTTCGTCGTCGGCCCAATACAAGACGGGCCAATAAAAAGGCTCGATATTGTTCCCTAATCGACCTGGCTAGCGCAATAATGGTACCACCTAGCGCCATGAGTGGACGACTGAACTAAATGCGTACATGACCTATGTGATTTATCTAGATATTAAATCAACTTCAAACTTCTTAAAATTATTACATATTATCAACTCAAGAGAAAGAAAATTCGGCATTTTAGTTGACAATCGAGTTGATAGCAGTCCTCAATCTATCACCTGCATCGCCCTTTTGAGTGTGACATCTACATTGGAAAACAGACTTAAGACATGATCTTTCAGTCCCCCTCTTTTGTGGCTATAGCAATAATTGTAGTCTGAAACTAAGTAATAACAAATTAATACATCAAAAAAGGAAAACTACTCATTTAACTGATACGACAAGAGCTATGAACTAGAGTTTATTACTGGTGAATGGTTTAATTATTGACCATCACGTCAAACAAACAGGACAAGCAAGAATTAAACAAGTGTGCCTACCATGAAAATAGCAATCAAACAATGTGTGGCTTAGAATTTCAGCAAATATAAACTAGCCAGGTCATTTCAACAAATATATATGCAGTAGAGGTACACAATGGGCATGCAATTACTATCATAGCTAGGAATCAACTGGATATAAATTATAATGGCATCATAAGTGAACTTGTAGAGAAGGAATTGAAACCATGAATGTGTTGGAGATATGCCCAAGAGTCAATAATAAAGTGGTTATTATCATATCTTCATACTTATGATAAATGTTTACATACCATGCTATAATTGTATTAACAGTAAAACATTAATACTTGTGTGATTTGTAAACATAAAAGAGTCCCTAGTAAAGCCTCTTGTTAAACTAGCTTGTTGGTTAATATATGATCATGGTTTCCTGATCATGAACATAGAGATGTTATTAACAACAGGGTCATATCATTAGGAGAATGATGTGATGGACATACTCCTATAGTTAAGCGTAGCATAAAGATCAAGTCATTTAATATAGTTCATTTGCTATAAGCTTTCTGATACATAGTAACCTGATTCCTTCGACCATGAGATCATGCTTATCACCATCACCGGAAGGATGCTTTGATGACATCAAACACCACACCGTAACTGGGTGGCTATAAAGGTGGCATTGAGTGTTCGGAAAGTATGGGTTGAAACACATGGATCAAGAGTGGGATTTATCCATCCATATGACGGATAGATATACTTTGGGCCCTCTCGGTGGAATGTCATCCAATTAGCTTGCAAGCATGTGATTGGCTCACAAGGGATCACATATCACGGGAACGAGAAAAGAGTACTTATCAGTAACGAGGTTGAACTAGGTATGCAGAGATACCGACGATCAAAACCTCGGATAAGTAAACTATCGTGAGACAAAGGGAAATTGGTATCGTATGTAAGTGGTTCATTCGATCGCAAAGTAATCGTAGAAATATTTGGGAGCCATATGAATTTCCAGATTCCTCTATTGGTTATTGATCGGAGAAGTGTCTCGATCATGTCCGCATAATTCACGAATCGTAGGGAGACACACTTAAGGATTCGATGTTGTTGAGTAGTTATGGAATGATGAGTAAGAGACCAAATGTTGTTCGGAGTCTCGGATGGTATCCGGGATATCACGAGGAGATCCGGAATGGTCCGGAGAATAAGATTCATATAAGGAAAGTCCTGTTTCGGGGTTGGAGAATGATTCCGGTGTTTTCATCGGGAATGTTCTAGAAGGGTCCTAAGGTCCGACCAAGGAAGGGTACATGAATGTGTAATAACAAGTTGGAATGATTGCATCATGTACTAGGTATCATGGCTGGGCAAAATAAAGGGATAAATCAAATTCTAGTTTGAAAAGTCAAACGCCAATTTGAAAAGTCAAACGGCAGTTTTTCTTGGTGGAGGGAGAGTAGGAAACCTACTTGGGGAGGAAGTCCCACTCCCTCCACCCGCCGGCCAAGGAGGAGGAGTTGGAGGAGGACTCCCTCCTCCTAGGCGCCTCCCTCCCACCTATAAAAGAAGGGACAGGGGTGCCCCTCTTCCCTACACCTCTCTCCTCTAAACCTAAACCCTAGCCGCCGGCCTCCACCATTGTTGCCGCCGCCTCCTAGGGTTTGCCAAGTCGCCGAGTTGGGGCAATCCCCTTGCCCTAGCCGCCAGCCTAGCTCCCTCTCCTTGGTGTGTCTAAACCCTAAATCACTGAGGCTCTCTCATAGTCCACCATACTCGCTCCGGCTTAAGGCGAAGGCCTGCGAGATCTCCCATCTACTTCCGGTACCACGTCGTCGTTCTGCCGGAATCACGAGGAGAGTACTACAACCTCTGCTGCCTTCTGGAACAAGGCAGAGGAAGGTCTTCATCGAGTACCGAACGTGTGACCGACTGCGGAAGCGCTGCCGGAATGCAGCGCCGGAAGGATCGTCTACTCGATCTTGAGATCGGAAGCGTACGACTACATCACCCACGAGAATCTGCTCTCGTTAACCGCTTTGGATCTTCGAGGGTTAGTACTCTATTGACTCGTTGCTACAATCTAGTAGATAGATCTTGGCTTGATCATAGATTAGATCTTGATTGTGTGTTCATGCGGTAGAAAATTTTTGTTTTCCATGCTACGAACCCCTACAGTGGTATCAAAGCCGTGTCTATATGTAGATCTGTTGCACGAGTAGAACACAATGGTCATTGTGGGCGTTGATGCTTTTGTTGTCAATTGCTTCTTGTGTACTTTGCATCTTGCGGGATGGTGGGATGAAGCGGCCCGGGCTAACCTTACATGACATTGTTCATGAGACTTGCTCCACGCTTGACATGCAACTTGTATTGCATAAGTGGCTTTGCGGGTGCCTGTTTCTCCCAACATAGGTAAGATTCAATTTACAACGGGTGATTGACAATACTAGTATCAATGTTGTGGTTCTTGTTTGTAAGTTAGAACGACACTTATTGAAAGCCCCAAACCACATAAAACATGCAAAGAAAATTAGAGGCGTCTAACTTTGTTTTGCAGGGGTGTGCTGTGATGTGATATGGCCATTATTGTGATTATATTTGATGTATGCAATGTTCCTTATTGTAAGTTGGCAATCGGCAGGAGCCATATGGTTGTCTTTAATTTCTGTTAAGACCCGCGTGTCTATTCAAAGTAGTTGTAATAGTTGAAGCTGGTGGAAGACAACCATGGAGCAGCGTCATTAACCTTGATGCAATGCCGGTGATGATGGAGATCATGTTCGTGCTTGAAGATGGAGATCGGAAGCATAAAGAAGAAAGGCCATATCATATCACATATTATGAATTGCATGTGATGTTAATCCTTTATGCATCTTGTATTGCTTAGTTATCGACGGTAGAATTATAAGATGATCCCTCAAGCACATGAATTTCAAGTTTTAAAGTGTTCACCCTTAGTAAGCACCGTTGCTAAAGCTCGTCGTTTCGAAGCACCACATGATGATCGGGTGTGTTAGATTCTGCGAGTGTATACAACGTGAGCAAGTCAGATTTGCTCATGCGGAAGCTAAGGTTTGATCTTGACGAGCCTAGCATGTACAGACATGGTCTCGGAACACGGATCACCGAATGGTAAAGCATGAGTCATATAGTAGATATGATGAACATGTTGATTGTTCGCCATTGAAGCTACATCAACTCTCGTGATGATCGGTTTTGATGTGGTGGATTTGGTTCGTGTGATCACTAAAACAATGTGAGGGATATTGTTTTGAGTGGGAGTTCAACGGCAATATGATTAAAAGTTGAACACTATTTATCATTAATTAAATCAAAGTGAATTTGCATAATTGTTGTAGTCATTGGCATCCGTTTACCACCTTACGCTTAGTTATAATTGAGATGATAGAACTATAGAATTCTGGTTATTTACTTTACGAACTGGTATCTTATTGTTTTGAAGTGTTAATCTAAAGTTTAAAAGTCCTATTGCAAACTTTCAGTAAGTTCCGGTTACTCCATGAAGTTTAATAATTGGTATTAAATCGAGAGTGAAAATTCCAAGAGTTAGTGTATGAGTATCATGTTTATCTCCATGATTCTTGATATTCAAATAATTGTCTTAATATCAAGGTTATCTAGGATCTGAAAGAGTTGTTTCAGAAACCATGATGTGTGGAAGATATTGTGATATCTGAAACGAAGTTTTGGTTGCAACATGATAGAGTATAATATGGCAAAAGTCATGTTCTCATATTTGATGAGAATTTGCAAAGGGTTGGAGACACTAGTTGTCCTAATCCACCAAAAGGTTTTGGAGAGCAACATTATACTCATGATTAACAGTTATAAGCTAAAAGTAGCTTGATCATGGATAAATCCATGATAAGGGTGAATATTTGATGTAGGTAAAATATTTACTACACCAAGAGATTACTAAAGAATGGAATTTGAAAGCACACCAAACATTTGATGATGGTGATCTACTTCAAAGTGCAAGTCCAAAGACATTGGTATTTAATTATACACGCTTTGGACTATGTGTCATATGTACGACTCCACTATTGATGTTGATAGATTCTTTCAAACAGAAAAGGGAATACTGAAAGAGAATCTCATAAATATATGGCAGAAAAGAAAAGATTAGAATTGTTCAGCTTAAGTATATAGATGATATACATGTTATGCTGTATTCTTTGCTTATTAAACAATGTGGTTCTTAAGTATTTGATACTGAATTTTTTGGTATGAATCGTCATACGAAAACAACAGAATTCATGAACTACAATGGCCTAAGTAACTAGCAAAAGAATATGTGATGATGTTCATCGAGAACAAATAAAGGATTATTGTGTTGCTCGTTAAACATCAAAGCTTGCCTTCAAGATTTGTTTTATCAGGTGTTATGAGAATAAAAGGGTTGTTCAAATAATTGCTGTAATCCATAAAAGATGGATGATTTACAAATCTCGTTGGAGAAATCACAACCATAAAACTAGTGCTAAAAATGTCGAAAAACAAATTAATTGAAAGATCACTTAGGAAGTGACATCGCCGTTTAAATTATATTGGAAAGAAAACATGAAGAAACTCCATGTGGATGAAAGTTTGGAGTCCTTTTGATTTTTATCAAATGACGCTTGTGAAACTTTCCTAGAGATAATTAAAACTTTGTTCATAGGCCAAAAGGGAACGAATGACTAGCTTATTGGAACTTGTACATATTGTTGTATAAAGTCCATTATGTGTAGTCAAGAGCGATGGTTTTCAACTTCATATGCTTTCTCCGAAAATTTAAGTGAATATATGAATATTTACTTAATAAGGATGAAGTATGAAACATTTGAAAAGTTCAAAGACTTTCAAGATGAAGTGCAAAATCATTGTAACAAGAATATAAATAGTTTATGATAAGATCATAAAGGAAGATATTTAAGTTACAAGTTTAGCATAATACCTAAGATTTAAGGAATCGTTCTGTGGATTTGCATTTCCCGAAACACCATAAGAGTATGGAGCGTTCGAGATATGTAATTAAACCTTGCTTGACATGGTAAGATCAAAGGTGTAATTCATAAAACTGCCATTATATTTTAAAGATTAAAATCTTGAGAGACTACCGTTTTTCCACTAAAAAGAGATCCATCATAATCCGTTGAAATGACACCATATAAAGTTATGGTTTGGGATAAAACCCAAGTTGTCCTTTCTTAAACATTGGTATGCTATGCATAAGAAAGATGTTTGCAACCAAAGTCGGATGAACCTGTCTTTGTATGTTATTTTGAATAACTGTTCCTCCATAACATCGGAGACAAAAATGTTTGTCGCTTAAAAACGTCAAGTTTCTTAGAGAAGGAATTTTTCATGAAAAGTTAAGTGGGAGGGCAATAGAACTTTGATAAGGTTAAAAGAACTTTAGCTATATGTGCAAAGTTGCGCAGCGTCGAAAAGTGTTCCGGAGGCAGCAAATGCTCATGGCTCACATACCTCAAAGGTTGTGGTTACGTAGGTCAAAGTTTCTATTGAAACAAGTAGGTCGGGTAAACAATCAAATACCAAGATTTGAGAGTTAAATCATTATTTGACAATAATGATCCAGCTACATGCAAAGAAGCGATGATGAGCCCTGACTCCGTCAAATGGCTTGAAGCCATAAAATCCGTGATAGTTCCATACACGAGAAATCAAGTTTTGAACTTGAAGGACCCTCGAGAAAGGTGTAAGACCTTACAGTTGTGTTTGGATCTGTAAAATAGACATGGATGTTTCACATCTATGAAATAGTCGACATGTTGGGAAGGAGTTCACAACAATGTTCAAAGGTTGACTATGACAAGATTTGATCTTTCATAGTGATATTTAGTCTAGACGGATTAATGTAGCAACCACTACATATAATTTTGTTATGTGGTAGTTGAATAAACAAAACAAGTTCTTCTAATAGAATTGTTACCTAGGACTTGTGCATAACACGGTCCATAGGGTTTTGTTAATTCAAAGGATGCTAAAAGCATATGCAAACTTCAATGGTTGAAGAGAGCATCGCGGAGTTGGAATCTTCACTATGATGAAACTGTTAAAAGAGTTTAATTTCATCAGAGACAATGAAGATGCTAGCATTTGCAAGAAATTAAGTGGGAGCGCTAAGACATGTTTCTAATACATTATGTGGAAGACATATTGTTGATTAGAAATGATGTATCTTTTATTAACACATATTGAGAATTTCATCCCGATGAAAGACTTAGGCAAAACCCAAATATTTGGCATCAATAGACGCTAATATGGTTGTGCCAAAAGTACATAGATGATATATTGAATGAGTTCAATATAGAAACTACAAGAAAGGTTCTTGTCACACAGAAGGGATTGAATGAGTTCAATATTGATGATATATTCAAGTGTATTGACACTTGGTAAGTGAAACAAAGACTCAAGTATAGATTGATACTTGATGTATAAAATCACAAAGAGTATTTTATCAATCATGCTGAGATGTGTACAAATCCAGATATGTCCTATGCTCTAAATGTTATGAGCGTATACCAGAATGATTCATAAGATGATTATTGGACAATAGTAAAGATATTCTTATGATCTTGTAAAAGAAATAAGAATATATTATTTTGTAGAAGTGACAAATAGATGGTTAGTTCATTGTAAATGAATTACATTGATACTAGTTTTGTCACAAAGTACAAATTAAGTTTATCTCAATCTAAACTAACGGTGGCACAATATGATGGAAAGTAAGTTCCATAATAGGATTTGGATGAGTTCCAAAGTTAAGACATTGTGACAGATACTACAACAAAAGGGCTAAGTATATAACTGCTATTATAGCAGCTAAAGAGGGCATTTGTGTCCATTAGTTTGTTATCAAACTAGGTGTAGTTCACAGCGGGATAATACTATGAAGATATATTGTACGACAATGTTATCAACATGTTTTAAACCCCAAAGAACTAAAGGTCTCACCAAAGGACCAAATTTATACAAAGCCATCTCATTAGATAATGAGTGATGCGTAGAGACGCAAAGACATGCAATTACACACGGACCTGGAAGTGTCAGATCCGGAGATCAGTTGACCACTAGAAATCGTGTACATACGACACCAGAAAGCCATAGGTGTTGAATACACAAAGGTTTGAAACTAGATTATTAACTCTAGTGCAAGTGGGAGACTGTTGGAGATATGCCCAAGAGGCAATAATAAAGTGGTTATTATCATATCTTCATACTTATGATAAATGTTTACATACCATGCTATAATTGTATTAACAGGAAAACATTAATACTTGTGTGATTTGTAAACATAAAAGAGTCCCTAGTAAAGCCTCTTGTTAAACTAGCTTGTTGGTTAATATATGATCATGGTTTCCTGATCATGAACATAGAGATGTTATTAACAACAGGGTCATATCATTAGGAGAATGATGTGATGGACATACTCCTATAGTTAAGCGTAGCATAAAGATCAAGTCATTTAATATAGTTCATTTGCTATAAGCTTTCTGATACATAGTAACCTGATTCCTTCGACCATGAGATCATGCTTATCACCATCACCGGAAGGATGCTTTGATGACATCAAACACCACACCGTAACTGGGTGGCTATAAAGGTGGCATTGAGTGTTCGGAAAGTATGGGTTGAAACACATGGATCAAGAGTGGGATTTGTCCATCCATATGACGGATAGATATACTCTGGGCCCTCTCGGTGGAATGTCATCCAATTAGCTTGCAAGAATGTGACTGGCTCACAAGGGATCACATAATACGGGAACGAGAAAAGAGTACTTATCGGTAACGAGGTTGAACTAGGTATGCAGAGATAACGACGATCAAAACCTCGGATAAGTAAACTATCGTGAGACAAAGGGAAATTGGTATCGTATGTAAGTGGTTCATTCGATCGCAAAGTAATCGTAGAAATATGTGGGAGCCATATGAATTTCTAGATTCCTCTATTGGTTATTGATCGGAGAAGTGTCTCGATCATGTCCGCATAATTCACGAACCATAGGGAGACACACTTAAGGATTCGATATTGTTGAGTAGTTATGGAATGATGAGTAAGAGACCGAATGTTGTTCGGAGTCTCGGATGGGATCCGGGATATCATGAGGAGATCCGGAATGGTCCGGAGAATAAGATTCATATAAGGAAAGTCCTGTTTCGGGGTTGGAGAATGATTCCGGTGTTTTCATCGGGAATGTTCTAGAAGGGTCCGGAAGGTCTGGCACTCCGGAGGGGAAGGGTACATGAATGTGTCATAACAAGTTGGAATGGTTGCATCATGTACTAGGTATCATGGCTGGGCAAAATAAAGGGATAAATCAAATCCTAGTTTGAAAAGTCAAACGCCAATTTGAAAAGTCAAACGGCAGTTTTGCTTGGTGGAGGGAGAGTAGGAAACCTACTTGGGGAGGAAGTCCCACTCCCTCCACCCGCCGGCCAAGGAGGAGGAGTTGGAGGAGGACTCCCTCCTCCTAGGCGCCTCCCTCCCACCTATAAAAGAAGGGGCAGGGGTGCCCCTCTTCCCTACACCTCTCTCCTCTAAACCTAAACCCTAGCCGCCGGCCTCCACCATTGTTGCCGCCGCCTCCTAGGGTTTGCCAAGTCGCCGAGTTGGGGCAATCCCCTTGCCCTAGCCGCAGGCCTAGATCCCTCTCCTTGGTGTGTCTAAACCCTAGATCACCGAGGCTCTCTCATAGTCCACCATACTCGCTCCGGCTTAAGGTGAAGCCCTGTGAGATCTGCCCTCTACTTCCGGTACCACGCTGTCGTGCTGCTGGAATCGCGAGGAGAGTACTACAACCTCCGCTGCCTGCTGGAACAAGGCAGAGGAAGGTCTTCATCGAGTACCGAACGTGTGACCGACTACGGAAGCGCTGCCGGAATGCAGCGCCGGAAGGATCGTCTACGCGATCTTGAGATCGGAAGTGTACGACTACATCACCCACGAGAATCTGCTCTCGTTAACCGCTTTGGATCTTCGAGGGTTAGTACTCTATTGACTCGTTGCTACAATCTAGTAGATAGATCTTGGCTTGATCATAGATTAGATCTTGATTGTGTGTTCATGCGGTAGAATTTTTTTGTTTTCCATGCTACGAACCCCTACAGAATGAACTATATATAGAGTAGAGGATAGTTAGGTTGTTGCTTAGGACGAACCATTAGATACGAAATATAGTGGTGTTGCTTGTGAACCTCTAGAACAGGACAAGCAAGCATTACACAAGTGTGCCTACAAATGAATTGAGAAATCGAACAAAGTGTTCTTAGAATTTTAGAAAATATAAACTATCTAGGTCATTTAAACAAATATATATATGGAAGCAGTAGTATATTCTAGAATTCAAGAGACGTTGGGTGACTTAGAATTGCGGTGAGCTGCACAATGGGAATGTAGTTACTGTCATAGCTAGGAATCAACCTGATATAGGCACGACAAGCACGAGGGAGGAGCAGGAGGCAGGAGCAAGGGACGAGAAAAAGGACACGACGATTCCTATGAAGACCAGAGTGTTTAGCCAAAGCCAGCCGGAATGTCCTGCCTACTCGAGATGGATCAAGGTGTCATCCATTCAGAAGGTCAAATCGGAAGCCACCCGGAATCCTCCAGAAAATGTGAAGTTTTCGCTGGACCGGACTATCTGGTGTGTATCACCCGGAGTGTTCGGCAAGTGATGCAAAAACGGGATGGAGATGCTACTGTTGCTTGTGATAGTCTCCAATAGATGATTACTCATACAGCTGATGACCTTAATTCACAAATTCAAGGTATGAACTTGAAGATGGGTGAAATTGATCAGACCGTCAAGGCAGTTCAGACACATGTCACTAATATTCAAACAAGTCTCCATGTTTTCACATAGTCCATGACAAATTTTATTGCTATGGATCAACGTCCACAACCTCATGATGACGGAGCTGATGATGATAGTGTCCATGCTGACAATTCTGGTGTTCATGCTCCGCCTGCTGCTTCTCCTGCCACTAGCCATGGAGGTGGTTTTTCTAGTCGTGGTCATGGTTGTGCTCATCTTGGTGCACAACGTATTCCAATCTAGCCACAGTAAGATGACAGTTTGGGTAAGCCAATGTTCTCTATTCCATGTTTTGAGGGATCTACTGATGTTTAAGAGTATCTTACATGGGAGCTCAAGATTGAGAAATTGTGGCGTTTACATGACTATATTGCAGATAAGAATGTTAAGCTTGCTTCTTCAGAATTTGATGGTTACACTGTGCGTTGCTGGGATAGTGTGTATCATGCATGTTATACGAAAGGTGAGCATATTATCACTTGGAGAGATATGAAGGAGGTGATGAAAGCTCGCTTTGTTCCACCCAACTTGCATTTCCTATATGATAAGCTTACACTATTGATACAAGGTTCCATGTTAGTTGATGCATATTATATGGATATGGAGATGTTTCTACAACATGCAAGAGTCCGTGAATATATTGAGCAAACTATGCGGCATTTTCTCCATGGTTTGAAGTATAAAATCAATAGCATTGTTAGGCATCATAGTTATAATGATACGAATGAGCTATTACATCATGCTAGAGAAGCTAAAGCCCAGTTTGCAGAAGAGGCTCAGTTCAAGGATTGTTCTACAGGATGTTTTTCATCACGGTCGGCACCGTATTCCCCTTCATATAGTAGCCGTCCTTATGAGCGTCCTTCTACATCAACCAAACCTTCTTCCAATGTGTCCAATACAAGTAAGACTGCTCCTACATCTAGTGGTACTGGTTCCAATATATCTACTTCGCGCAATCGCGACATCGAGTGCCATATATGTGGTGGTAAGGGCCACTTCAAGCGGGATTGTCCCAATAGAAAGGTAATGGTTGTAAATGAGGATAGTGAGTATGAGACAGGAGATGATGCTGATTTAGATGCTTCGAATGATGATGGTTACACAAGCAATGGTCTTGATACGTTTCCAGTACGTGATCCTACCATTGTTGTGTCACAACATGATCTCAACTTTACTCGTTAGTCTAGTGTTGCAAGCCATCGTTGTAATTTGTTCCAAACAAAGGCACTTGTTGGTCCAAACAAAGCTTGCAAGGTCATTATTGATGGTGGAAGTTGCCACTATTTAGCAAGCAAAGAATTATGTGCCAAGCTGAAGTTGAACTATCTACTGCACCCATGTACATATTAAGTGGTTGAGTGATAATGGTGAGATGAAAGTGAGCCACATGGTGCGTGTTGATTTTGAGATAGGACCATACAATGACTCCATTGATTTTGATGCGGTTCCTATGATAGTATGTCACTTGTTGTTCGGTCAGCCTTGGTTCTATGATAGTTCTTTGCAACATAATGGCCGAGCCATTACATATCACATGGATTTCAAGGCCAGAAAAATCAATCTACTACCTATGTCACCACATGAGATTGTTAATTAGTCTCATCAGAAAACTGAAGTCAATCTAGAGGATTTGCATGCATTAGCTGATAGGTGAGAGAATGTAACAACTATGAGTGATATAACGAAAAGTGATAGAGTGCCCAATTTACTCATATTAGCCACCAAAGAAGACATGAGATAATTTAGTGAGGATACTATAGCCATGCCTCTTGTGCTCATGTACAAGGGTGAGTTTTTGGTTTCTAACGACATGACCCCTGTTTCTCTTGGTGTTTCTAATGTATTATAGGAATACAACTACATTTTTCTAGAGGAGGTACCTGCTGGATTGCCACCATTAAAAGGTATTGTGCATCAAATTGACTTGATTCCTGGAGCGTCGTTGCCCAACCATGCACCATACCGCACAAATCCCGAAGATACAAAGGAAATTCCGAAACAAGTATAAGAGCTTCTCAACAAAGGGTATATTCGCATAAGCTTAAGCCCTTATCCTTTTCCTACTATTTTAGTTTATAATAAAGATTGTACATGGCGCATGTGTGTAGATTGTAGAGCTATAATTAACATCACTATACGATATCATCATCCTATTCCTCGTTTAAAAGATATGTTAGATGATTTTAGTGGTGCTGTTGTTTTCTCTAAAATTGGTAGAGTTGGTTTCTTGATTAAAACTGTTTTTGAGTTGACAGATGAGAAGAAATTCCTTAATAGGAACATTTTGAAGCTTCAATACGACATGGCCAAGCTCAGCATCCGCCTCACAAGAGTGGCTAAAGTTAGCAACCCACGAGAGGAAGAAAATGCTCTTCCTACCCAGGAGGAGGAATAGGTACCAGCAAGGAGTTATTTGATCCAACCTAGCTTGATTCCAAGCTTGGGGAGATCTCTAAAATCTTGTAATCAACCTTATAATTTATTACTTTTAGTTTCGCATTTAGTTCGAGTTTAGAAATAAAGATTGCATCATTAGACTTCCCTTATGGAATAGTCGATCCCTCTTATGAAATTGTGAGTTTATTATGATATATGGAGCATTGTTGAGTTTGAGTTTGTCCTATTGGATATATGAATGACTTGAATATGATTTTACTCGCACTTGATGATACAAATAGGAGTCTTCCACAACATTGGTATTAATGGAGCATATAAAGATAATTTGATCGATATGTTGTAGGTCAATGGTTTGATTTACAAAAAGGAGAAATTATCTAATTAATTAAGATCAAAAGAAAAACTGTGAACAAAGGAGAAATTATAAATGCTATCAAAAAGAGTGAGATACAGTTTGAGGTAGAATATTCAAGTTATAAAGATGCTTCATATATATTTGGAATTTGATAATTGTGATCATTAAACTTTGAATTTCCTACATGAAGTGGAATATATGGCTAGCTCCTTTGCACATCACTTAAACAAAAGTGTGAGCACAAATATGTATAAAAAAACAAAGATGAATAAAAAGAGCGAATGTGCAAAGAGCAAATAGGCATATACCACCATATTGTAGTAAGGCAAAGAAACGTTTGAGATTTTGAATCCCAAGTGAATATGTTACTCCTAAAAACACTTGGGACTACCTCACTAACTCATTCAGTGTAACATCCCTAAAATCATGTTTCAAACTCATGCATATCATCCATGCATCCATGATCATTTAGGGTTTCATTTCAAAATCATTTCAAAAACAGGAGCAGATATTGCTCATTATTTTATGTATGAATACTTTAGCCTTTGGGCTACTTGCTAATGAGTTAGGTGCAAATATTCATTCAGTAGTGTTTTGAATTCAAACATAAGTGATTTAAAAAGCTTGAATAAAGTTTCCAAACAAAGTATAAATTAAAACCAAGGTTATGCCAATTATTATATCACATAATGGCTTGGTTTTGTTCTATTTTTCAAATGACCCAAGTTGGTTTTTGTAACCAGAAAGGTTTGACACTTATTTGAGTACAAGATTCAATGTACAAAAGTCCAGAGAAGATTTGAAATCAAACAGATTTGAAATGGAGTTTGAAAATCCTTTTTAGAAAATCAAACAGAAAAGAAAAGGAATAAAAGAGAAAAAAATAAGCAAACAGTCAAATCTGGCCCAACCAGCCCAACTAGCCCAACAGCACCCCCCCGCGAAGCGTTTTATTTACTCACACCCGCACCCACTAGGTCGCTGATAGTCTGGACCCACTCCCTCTCTTTTCCTCTCGCTGACAGCCACGACCCACACGACCATCATCGTCTCCACCCAGCGACTGGTTCATCCCCAATTCACGCCGAGCATTTCCTATTTGATTCGCGTCGTCAATTCCCATTCAATGCTAGAGTGATTCACGCCCCCATCTCGCCTACTTAAACCTCCTCTTCCCCCTCTCCATTTTACCCTGCACTTCAACACGAGCGCCTCAGTGCTACCGGGTAATCGCCGTTAATCGCAGAGATGTAACCCACTCTGACGACCAATCCCGGCGAGCTCCGTGCGCCCCTTCCTCTCTAGTTCATGCAAACTGCTTCGCAACATCCTTGCGCACCTTCTGACATCCTCGGTTCATCCTGTACTGCCCTAGGTCGTCGACTCCATCAAGCACCGCAAGTTTCTGACGCCGTCTCCAACTCCGGCAACAAAATTCGGTGAGCCTCGTGTTCCCCTATGTTTCTGAATCACACGAGCATGTTCGCCTGCTTCTAGCGCACCTGCTGATACTTTTTGTTTGGATCCTCGTGCCCCAGAACGTTGCCTTCGACTCCGACAGAGAGCATCCGACACCGCCAGCAACTCTGACGAGCTCGTGTTGCTGTGTCCATGCGCCCCTTGTCAAGCCATCGCCACGTTGAGCTTCAGTACATCGCCACGAGTCTGGTAAGCATCTCCGACAACCCCAGAACCCCCTGTAGTTGATGCGCCGTCGTGGACAGAGCCGCCGCCGCCGCTAGTCGCCACCGCTAGCACCGCCAGAGTATGGTCGCTTGATCACGGACCGTTAGATCTAGATCCATCGGCTGCGTTAGATTCACTTATCGAAGGGGTACGCGCTAGATCTGGCCGTGCATCTTCATTTAAATCGTGTGGCTCTCGTTGATCGATCCGCCCGAACCGGTACCAATCAATAGAAACACGACGCGTGTATGCTAGTTAGATTTCAAAATCAGAATTTGAATATATTAGATGTTTGATTTTGTTGTGATCTTAACTTTAGATTCCCACGTCCAAATTTGTCAAATTTGATATCAATGGAATCAGGAGAGAAAGCCCTTTCCAAATATGCAATGTGTTTAATGTTTTGTTTTTGTTAAAATGGTTATTTTCAAAGAAACATGTGTAGGCCTATTTTGTGTATAATAATTATTTGTGAATTGTTTTAGTGTTCAAATAAAGATTGTTTGGCAAGTTTTGAACTTGTTTATGAACCAGTACTGTGCACTTGACTTGTTGAGTTTAGAAAATCATCACATATCATATTGCATGCATCCATATATTTTTGCTTGTATTTATTTTGTATGTGATTTGTTGCTATGATTTTAAGTGTAGATTTGGCTGCAAATAGTGATTGTGATTGTGAGGAGTGTAGCTACTCTCCAAACTACCAAGGCAAGTGGTGCTTCATGATTTTATTCCTATGATTTTCAAATATGTATTAGAAATATTTTGCTAGACTTGCATGGATAAATTTTGGTCTTTATTATGCTATGCTTGGGAAATCCTAGTAGTTGTAGAATTGCTAGAAATTTCTAAGTTAAGATGCTTATCTATGCCATGCTTAGCCTAGCTAGTAGCAACCAAGGGTGGTTATATGTTCATGCTATGAATAAATATTTCTAAGTCTTTGGACTATGTTTTTGCTTAATAAAACAACTAAGTGAATGAATCACCTGGGTGGAATGGTTGTGAATGGGTTATGTTGAGTGGTTACACAAGGACCATTTCTATGGCTTACCTTGTGTATCTCACTTGTGGAAAGCCACCCAGGAACAAAGGGATTTGAGAGGCCAAATGTTAAGAAGCTTCTAGTGCAGCCACTTGGCAATATGGGCTCTGCCTGGATCATATAGGTTGCAATAACTTAGCCATTTGGACAGTTGGTGGTAGTGGGATTGATAGGTTGGAGCGCGTCCATTTGGTCTAAGGGAAGGCTTCTGAAAGGTCCTGTCTTGTGAAACCAAGTCTTGTAGGGAAAGTGCACCACCTCTACAGATGGAAGAATCTAAGTACTTAGCCATGTACTATTCCAATGCTATTCCAATGTATTGACCCACTGTGGCTGTAACTTGTGATGTTGCAGGATATTCTGACGATGATTAGGAGTCATGAGTCTACACTCAACATGATTGCCTGTGGCACATGAAGATGAAGACTTATTTATCTTATTACTTATTTAAACTCTTGTACTAGGACTGTGGCCATGGAGTTGTAAAGACTATGTTGTCTCTGGAATGACTGTAATAATGACCTTTGTTTCTGTGTACTTCATCTCAAACTATTGATGCTAGCATTGATCCAGGGACTAGCATTGCAATCACAGGGATCCTTTTACTTTATAAAGGAGGGATCTTACAGATGGTATCAGAGCATTGTGTTGCCTGTAGGATTATGACCCTAGGATTGGAAACCACTAAGGAAAAAAATTCAACAACTTCCACACTTGTCTTTTCTTCTCGTAAACTTTTCTAAACTTCTTTCTTATCTCTATTTGTAGATGAACTCCATCAACGAAGCCGTAAGGAAGGGACCACTCATGACAATGACTTTGGAATGTGAGACAGAGTTCCCCAAGGCTCTCAAAGACCTCATGGTTGCAATGGGAATACATGGTGCAGCTGTGTACAAAGGTTTTTCCTGTGATGGATGAAGGAGTTGAATACTGGTGGGTGCAAATTCACTTGTATAAAAACAAGGAAGACAAACACAAGGGCTTAGGATTCTGCATGGTCACCAACACAATGATGCACACCACATTCTTTGATTCAGCAAGGGATGCAACTTGGAGGGCCATCAAAGAACTTGGTGATAGAATCAAGTGCAGAATGCTTAGCACCCAGAATGACCTTAGGGAAGAAAAGAAACATACCCAAGAGCTAGAGGCTACCAACCAAAGCCTAAGGAAGGACATCATAGACTTAGCAATGGGTGATCTAGACAAACAGATTGCCTCTAGGGATGCCCTTTTAGCGAACTTGGCAAGTGAGATGGAATTGTAAGCGTACTTCGTTAGTTGGACCACCACACTTACCATTTTATTTTCCAAAAATGTTGTTTAAAATAAGTTGAACCTTGGTTGTTTGTAATGGATACATGTATGCCATGACATGTGTGTCTGATTTCCAAAGTTATGAATGTGATGCCTTGTCTTGTGATTTGTCTTAAAAATTGTGTTGATTCTAACTTTTTCTATCTTATTAAATAGATGCCTAATGTTACTATCAGCACTGCCGAAGAGTTCCAGAGAACTCGTTTTGGTCCTCGTATTATTGAGCTCACTACTTTGCTCAATCTCCCTCTTCCTACCATCATGGTGCTTCCCCTCACCAAGTTTGAGAGGAAAGACCTTTGGGGTTTCAAGGTCAATCAGCCCGGACGCCAGACTGAGCCAACCACGGAGGCTATCATCTTCAAGCTCATGCACGATGACAAGGAGAGAGGCCTAGAGGTAGTCATGCAGGACTTGATTGGACGTCTGTTAGGGAGACACTCTCGACAGGTTAGAGGTACTCACTTCCACGCCTTCGGTAGACGTGATGAGGATGGAGAGGCCATCGACTTCGAGGACACTTCGAGGGAGACAGCAGAGCCGATTCGTCTATACCTCCAGGACTTAGAGGTTCTCCTTAGGCACGTGGACACTGATAGGACCAACGTCATGCTCAGCAATGACGAACTCCAGGTGCAGCTTGGTGAGAAGGACAAGCTCTTCGCGGAGCAAGATGAGATAGTCAAGGAGATGGAGGCCAAGTTTGAGAGTCAAGATAAAAAGTTCAAGAGTCAAGAGAAGCGAGTCCAGGATAGGAACAAGAGGATTCGAGACATGACTGCAGAACTAGAGAACAAGGACTTAGAGCTCGAGCATCAGCAGACTGTGATAGAGAGGCTTCGTTCTCAGAAGAGGGCTGTCAAAGCCAAAGTAGAGACCTTGACCACAAATGTAGAGGAATACAAGACCGCTATGGAGAATGCAGGTCTTACCTTTGTTGAGGAGGAGGTTGATGCCGAGGAGTAGTGATGACTACTCATTTATCATTTATTTATCATGCTTTTTATTGAGTCGCAATGACCATCCAACATGTGGATGGCTTGCTATTGGTGTGTTTACTTTGCAAACTTGTTGTTTATGTTGTTGAACTATTATTATTATGATGCATGTTTGGTGATTGTTTATGTGATGTATTGTGCATGTTAGCATCTATGGGTATCTCATTCTTATCTCTATTGAACAAACCACAGATGCCTCCCCGTCGTGCCAATCCCAACCCCAACAACAACAACATCACCCCTGAGATGCAGCAAATGATGACAGCTCAGACTCAGCTGATGCAGATGATGACTACGTTCATCCAGAATCAGAACAACAACAACAACAACAATAACAACAACAACAACAATCAGAACAACCCACCGGGTTTTGACATGCTTACCAGGTTCTTGAGATTGAGGCCAGCAAAGTTCTCAGGAACAACTGATCCTATGGTGGCCAATGATGGCTACGCTCTGTGAACAAGGACTTGGTAACGGTTGGCTGTACTGATGAAGAGAAAGTCAGATTTGCAGCTAACTTGTTGGAAGGACCAGCAACTACTTGGTGGGATAACTTCCAGATCACCACTCCCATTGCAGATGTGACATGGGCTATCTTTGAAGATGGTTTCTGTACTGCTCACATCTCATCCGGAGTGATGAGTTTAAAGAAGAAGGAGTTCCATAACTTGAAGCAGCGCCACCGCAGCGTGGCTGAATATATTGAGGAGTTCAACAATCTGGCGCGATATGCACCGGATGAAGTTGACACGGATGCTAAGAGGAAGGAAAAATTCCTTGAAGGGTTGAATGATGAACTGAACCTGCAGTTAGCTGTGGCATATGTTCCCACATACTAGTATCTCTGTGACAAGGCTGCTATTTTGGAGAACAAAATGAAGCAAGTTGAAAGTAGGAAGAGAAAGCACTCTGACAAGCACAGCTCGGGATCGTCTCACAAACGTTCCCATTATGATGATAGTGGGAGTTCAGGATCCCACAAGCATGGGAAATTTAACAAGCAGAACAACCACAACCGTCATCATGACAACAAGCATCACCGTAGTCATGACAATGACAAGTACAAGAATCACAAGGGTGGATACAAGAGCCACCATAGTGGTAGTGGAAGTGGCAGTGGAAGCCAGCCATTCAAGAAGGATCTTAGTCAGGTTGAATGTTTCAATTGCAAGAAGATGGGGCATTATGCAAATGAATGCCCAGAAAAGAAAGTTGAAGGACCCAACAATCCCAACCCTTTTCAGAAGGGACAAGTGAACCACATCAATGTGGAGGAAATCTATGAGGAGCCTGATGCTGTTGCTGGTAAGTTCAAACTCAATTCTATTCCAGCACTTGTTCTTTTTGATACTGGAGCATAGCATTCATTCATATCAAAAGCATTTGTTGATAGAAATGGGTTTCCAACTGAAAACATTGGGTGTCCAATAAAAGTTAGTTCTCCGGGTGGAGATATGATAGTAAGTCTTGGATGCCGGGATCTAGTGATAGAGTTTGGAAAGCATAAGTTTCCAGTGAGTCTGATAATCCTTGATTCTCAAGGACTGGATGTAATATTGGGAATGGATTGGATGGCTAAGTATGAAGGAGTACTAGATTGTGCTAATCGTACTGTTGCACTCACAACCCCAGAAAAGAAACGGATTAGATTCAAGTCTAACTTTGAATCAAAAGGGAGTAAGCTA
This sequence comes from Avena insularis, assembly GCA_023614405.1. NCBI lineage: Eukaryota > Viridiplantae > Streptophyta > Magnoliopsida > Poales > Poaceae > Avena > Avena insularis. The sequence continues at coordinate 117,731,604 of CM042689.1, read as the reverse complement.
AATTCTCTTAAGGGGGTTAGCATAGACAGCGTGCCTATTGTGAGAGAGTATCCAGATGTGTTTCCAGAAGAATTGCCGGGAATTCCACCAGATAGAGATGTGGAGTTTCTTATTGATTTTCTACCAGGATCTGGACCAATAGCAAAAAGACCATACAAGATGTCAGTTGATGAGTTGAAAGAACTCAAGAAGCATCTTGGAGAACAGTTGCAGAAAGGTTTTATCCAACCAAGTTCTTCATCTTGGGGAGCACCAGTTTTGTTTGTGGAAAATAAAGATAGAAGTCAAAGGTTATGCATAGATTACCATTCACTCAATGAGGTGACTATCAAGAACAAATACCCTTTGCCTAGAATCAATGACTTGTTTGATCTGTTAGAAGGAGCTTGTGTGTTCTCAAAGATTGATCTCCGGTCAGGTTATTTCCAACTTAAGATAAGGGAACAAGACATACCCAAGACAACTTTCACCACAAGGTATGGATTGTACGAGTATACCGTGATGCCGTTTGATTTGACCAATGCACCAGCATACTTCATGAATATGATGAACAAGGTGTTCATGGAATTTCTTGATAAGTTTGTTGTCGTTTTCATCGATGACATTTTGATCTACTCCAAGAGCAAAGAAGAGCATGAAGAACATCTACGTTTGATACTAGAAAATCTTAGAGAGCATAAGTTATATGCCAAATTCAGCAAGTGTGAATTTTGGTTAAATGAAGTTGGATTTCTTGGACACGTTGTGTCAGGTGATGGTGTAGCAGTTGATCCTGCTAAAGTTTCAGCTGTAACTGAATGGGAATCTCCCAAGTCAGTGAAAGAAGTTCGTAGTTTCCTTGGTTTAGCAGGTTACTACAGAAGGTTCATTGAGAATTTCTCCAAGGTAGCAAAGCCTATGACTGAGTTGCTAAAGAAAGACAAGAAATTTGCTTGGTCTGAAGGTTGTGAACTCAGTTTTCAAGAATTGAAGAAGAGACTTGTGACAGCACCAGTCTTGTGTTTGCCAGATTTGGAGAAGGATTTCCAAGTGTATTGTGATGCATCTCATCATGGATTGGGTGCAGTACTTATGCAAGAAGGAAAAGTTGTGGCATATGCCTCGAGACAACTCAAAACTCATGAAGTGAACTACCCTACTCATGATTTGGAGTTAGCCTCTGTTGTCCATGCACTCAAAACATGGAGACATTATCTTTTGGGAAAACGATGTGAGGTGTTCACAGATCACAAGAGTTTGAAGTATATCTTCACCCAGAAAGAAATTAACATGAGACAAAGAAGATGGCTAGAACTCATCAAGGACTATGACTTGAGTTTGCAATACTACCCCGATAAAGCAAATGTTGTAGCGGATGCTCTAAGCCGTAAGGTTTTTGTGAATGGCCTTACTAAGGGAGAATTGCCAGATGATCTGTGTGCCCAATTTAGAGATCTCAGATTGGAGATTGTGCCTGAAGGACATCTCATGTCTTTGGATGTTTAACCTACTTTGTTGGACAAGATCAAAGAAGCCCAGTAGACTGATAAGGAAATTGAAGAGATTAAGGAAAAGATTCGCAAAGGAAAAGCCAAAGGATTCCATGAAGATGAACAGGGTAATTTATGGCATGGAAAACGTATCTATGTTCCACAAGATCCGGAGCTTCGGAAACTGATTTTACAAGAAGCACACAACTCACCATATTCTATTCATCCGGGTAACACCAAAATTTACATGGATATGAAAGAAAGATTTTGGTGGAATGATCTCAAGAAGGACATCGCCGAACATATTTCTTTGTGTGATGTGTGTAGTAGAGTGAAAGCGGAACATCAGAAACCAGCAGGATTGCTTCAACCACTACCTATTCCTGATTGGAGGTGGGACAAGATAGGTATGGACTTCATTACCGGATTACCAAGGACCAGGTCAGGATATGATTCTATTTGGGTAGTAGTGGATCGCCTAACTAAAGTGGCTCATTTCATACCCGTGAAGACAACCTACACAAGTGCTAAGTTGGCCAAGATCTATATGAGTAGAATTGTATGTCTACATGGAGTACCCAAGAGTATTGTGTCTGATAGAGGAACACAATTCACTTCTCATTTTTGGAGGCAATTACATGAGTCATTGGGAACGAGGTTGGAATTCATTACTGCATTTCATCCTCAAACTGATGGACAAACAGAAAGGGCTAATCAGATTCTTGAAGACATGTTGAGAGCATGTGCTCTAGACTATGGAGCCAGTTGGGATGAAAGTCTGCCTTACGCAGAATTTTCTTACAACAACAGCTATCAAGCTAGTATTGATATGGCACCATTTGAGTTTCTCTATGGGAGAAAGTGTACCACCCCATTGCCATGGAATGGTGTGGGAGAAAGAAGTTTGTTCGGACCAGAACTAATCAAAGAGGCTGAAGAGAAAGTCAAGCTGGTTAAGGACAGGTTGAAGATAACACAGTCCCGACAGAAGAGCTACGCAGATCCTAAGCGTAGAGAAGTCACCTATGAAGTAGGTGATAGAGCTTATCTTAGAGTGTCACCACTCCGTGGAGTGAAGAGATTTGGAGTCAAAGGAAAATTGGCACCAAGATATGTTAGACCATTCAAGATTCTGAGTCGTAAAGGAGAAGTTGCTTATGACATTGAATTGCCAGAGTCTTTGTCAGCAGTTCCTAATGTGTTTCATGTGAGTCAGCTTAAGAAATGTCACCCAGAAATGGAAGAAACTTCTTTGAAGGATACTATACCTTTGGAAGAGGTTCAATTGGAAAGTGACCTCACATATGAAGAGAAACCTATCAAGATTCTGGAGACTGCAGAAAGTGTTACTCGGACTAAGACTATCAAGTTCTGCAAGGTTCAATGGAACCATCATTCCGAAGAAGAAGCAACATGGGAAAGAGAAGATGATCTTTGGAAGGACCACCCTCACCTATTTGCTAGCCAATCCGAATCTCGAGGGCGAGATTAACCTTAAGGGGGTTAGATTTGTAACATCCCTAAAATCATGTTTCAAACTCATGCATATCATCCATGCATCCATGATCATTTAGGGTTTCATTTTAAAAATAGGAGCATATATTGCTCATTATTTTATGTATGAATACTTTAGCCTTTGGGATACTTGCTAATGAGTTAGGTGCAAATATTCATTCAGTAGTGTTTTGAATTCAAACGTAAGTGATTTCAAAAGCTTGAATAAAGTTTCCAAACAAAGTATAAATTAAAACCAAGGTTATGCCAATTATTATATCACATAATGGCTTGGTTTTGTTCTATTTTTCAAATGACCCAAGTTGGTTTTTGTAACCAGAAAGGTTTGACACTTATTTGAGTACAAGATTCACTGTACAAAAGTCCAGAGAAGATTTGAAATCAAACAAATTTGAAATGGAGTTTGAAAATCCTTTTTAGAAAATCAAACAGAAAAGAAAAGGAATAAAAGAGAAAAAAAATAAGCAAACAGTCAAATCTGGCCCAACCAACCCAACTAGCCCAACAAAGACCGAAGCATTTTCTTTTACTCACACCGCACCCACTAGGTCGTGATACCGACCCACTCCCTCTCTTTTCCTCTCGCTGACAGCCACGGCCCACACGACCATCGTCGTCTCCACCGAGCAACTGGTTCATCACCAATTCACGCCGAGTGTTTCCTGTTTGATTCGCGTCATCAATTCCCGTTCAATGCTGGAGTGATTCACGCCCCCATCTCGCCTACTTAAACCCCCTCTGCCCCCTCTCCATTTTCCCCCAGACCCCGAACACAGAGCTCCCCCAGGCTGCCGGTAATCGCCCTTACACCGCCGCAGACAGAACCCACTCCGGTGACCAATCCCGGTGAGCTCCGTGTGCCCCTTCCTCTCTAGTTCATGCAGATTGCTTCGCAACATCCTTGCGCACCTTCTGACATCCTTGGTTCATCCTGCACTGCCCTAGGTCGTCGACTCCATCAAACACCGCAAGTTTCTGACGCCGTCTCCAACTCCGACGACAAAATTCGGTGAGCCTCGTGTTCCTCTTTGTTTCTGAATCACACGAGCATGTTCGCCTGCTTCTAGCGCACCTGCTAATACTTTTTGTTTGGATCCTCGTGCCCCAGAACGTCGCCTTCGACTCCGACAGAGAGCATCCGATGCCGCCAGCAACTCTGGCGCCTTGTCAAGCCTTGTCAAGCCATCGCCACATTGAGCTTCAGTACATCGCCACGAGTCTGGTAAGCATCTCCGACGACCCCAGAACCCCATGTAGTCGCCGCACCGCCGTGGACAGAGCCGCCGCCGCCAGTCGCCACCGCTAGCACCGCCAGAGTATGGTCGCTTGATCGCGGACCGTTAGATCTAGATCCATCGGCTGCGTTAGATTCACTTATCGAAGGGGTACGCGCTAGATCTGGCCGTGCATCTTCATTTAAATCGTGTGGCTCTCGTTGATCGATCTGCCCGAACCGGTACCAACCAATAGAAACACTACGCGTGTCTGCTAGTTAGATTTAAAATCAGAATTTGTATCTATTAGATGTTTGATTTTGTTTTGATCATAACTTTAGATTCCCACGTCCAAATTTGAAAAATTTGATATCAATGGAATCAGGAGAGAAAGCCCTTTCCAAATATGCAATGTGTTTAATGTTTTGTTTATGTTAAAATGGTTATTTTCACAGAAACATGTGTAGGCCTATTTTGTGTATAATAATTATTTGAGAATTGTTTTAGTGTTCAGATAAAGATTGTTTGGCAAGTTTTGAACTTGTTTATGAACCAGTACTGTGCACTTGACTTGTTGAGTTTAGAAAATCATCACATATCATATTGCATGCATCCATATATTTTTGCTTGTATTTATTTTGTATGTGATTTGTTGCTATGATTTTATGTGTAGATTTTGGTGCAAATAGTGATTGTGATTGTGAGGAGTGTAGCTACTCTCCAAACTACCAAGGCAAGTGGTGCTTCATGATTTTATTCCTATGATTTTCAAATATGTATTAGAAATATTTTGCTAGACTTGCATGGATAAATTTTGGTCTTTATTATGCTATGCTTGGGAAATCCTAGTAGTTGTAGAATTGCTAGAAATTTCTAAGTTAAGATGCTTATCTATGCCATGCTTAGCCTAGCTAGTAGCAACCAAGGGTGGTTATATGTTCATGCTATGAATAAATATTTCTAAGTCTTTGGACTATGTTTTTGCTTAATAAAACAACTAAGTGAATGAATCACCTGGGTGGAATGGTTGTGAATGGGTTATGTTGAGTGGTTACACAAGGCCCATTTCTATGGCTTACCTTGTGTATCTCACTTGTGGAAAGCCACTCAAGAACAAAGGGATTTGAGAGGCAAAATGTTAAGAAGCTTCTAGTGCAGCCACTTGGCAATATGGGCTCTGCCTGGATCATATAGGTTGCAATAACTTAGCCATTTGGACAGTTGGTGGTAGTGGGATTGATAGGTTGGAGCGCGTCCATTTGGTCTAAGGGAAGGCTTCTGAAAGGTCTTGTCTTGGTGAAACCAAGTCTTGTGGGGAAAGTGCACCACCTCTACAGATGGAAGAATCTAAGTACTTAGCCATGTCCCTGGAAAAGGACAACTTGAGCATCAAGACATGGAAGCTATCGAGAATCTCCTCATCCTAATTTCTAAGTAAAACTTGTGGTTGAACAAGGGTGAAGGACCCCAATGTCTATTGGTGGTTCCTTGGGAAAAGTTTTGACAAAGAAAAACTTAGTGTTTTCAACTGATAGGAAAAACGTATTTTGAGCAAAGCAAGCCTAAGCTACACTTAGCCAAAATGCATATAGTATTGTAGCCCACCAATATTATACTAAGATATCACTTGCCAATAATATTCCAATGTATTGACCCACTGTGGCTGTAACTTGTGATGTTGCAGGATATTCTGACGATGATTAGGAGTCATGAGTCTACACTCAACATGCTTGCCTGTGGCACATGAAGATGAAGACTTATTTATCTTATTACTTATTTAAACTCTTGTACTAGGCCTGTGGCCATGGAGTTGTAAAGACTATGTTGTCTCTGGAATGACTGTAATAATGACCTTTGTTTCTGTGTACTTCATGTCAAACTGTGGATGCTAGCATTGATCCAGGGACTAGCATTGCAATCACAGGGATCCTTTTCCTTTATAAAGGAGGGATCTTACATTCGGTTAAACCGAATACTTTTTCATCATCTCGAGAATAATCTTTTGTGAACTATTAATTTCTAAGGTGTGGAAGCCTGCTAATATTATTCAAATGGTCCGAGTAAGGTACTATTCATGAAATTATTTATATGTATCCTTTATGATAAACACATGTTGCAACTGCCTAATTTGTTTTATCGACCCAGCTTCATGAATATGAGGATCACATCCATTAAGCTAAACTTGCTCGGTACGAGCAAGAGTCTAAGCTTTGGGAAGTTGATGATTGCATATTTGCATCATGTTTTAGGTTATTATTTTTCATTGTAGATGTAGCATCTTAGTATTTTACGGCGTTTGCACGCACTTTTTATGTTTATTTTCACTAGGATCAGATCAGATGATGGATCCAATGGACACAATTCTTGGAGCAATTATATTGGAGTGAAAAGGAGCCAAAAACTACGTAAATTGCTTACTTGGGAAATATTAATAATACCAGAAGAAAACCCGAAGCATGCAAAGGATACAGAAGATTTAACGACCAACTATATGGGCCACCGCCGTATAATTGCGGCCATATAGTTGGCGTCGCCTCCGCCTCCTCAAATAGTTTCACCCCATGCAACTGGATTAGGGAGACGACATACATAACACCCAGAAATAGCTGAAAAACTCACCTTTGGAAGGGATCTGGAGGGGGAACTTACCCTAGGGATCCATCTTCGCCCTAAGCAAATCTGGGAGGCCAAGGCATCGATCTCCATCTTCATCAACCGCTACATCTCCATCACCACCATCATCTCCATCCATCCCATCTTGATCTTGTTGTAATTCTTGCACTAGTTGTGGATGTATACAAGTACTATTCATCGATAATCATTTTCATTACCATTGTCATGATGCTGTTTGCCTCCATGTCTGAGTAGATCATTAGTTCTTGGGAATATGGAGAAAACTTAGTATATAATTGAGATGAAGTAGGGATTATTATGTTATACATCATTATATGTATGTGTTAATTGTATTCATCTTGATGTTGCGAGTTGTGCACCTCCTTAATATTTGTCTCTCACAGGGACTCGATGAAGGGGATTACTTGTTGGTAGACGGAGGGATGGTAGCACTTACTGTGACTATAAAGTCGTTGTCATCCTTTACGTACTAACTTAGGGAATCAAGGAGAACTCATTAAGCGATGTCCATGCCACGGGAGAAATCCCTTAATAGCGGGATAATACGATTGATGTTGTTTATCTGTCAGCTGTGGTTATGAAGGATGGTGTGAGCAGTGGTTACTGCCTCATCATCCATATATGGAGCACCTCCCACATACATGCATATCATGAGAATATTTTTTATAATAATACTAATCACTTAGTATAAATTGCTATTGGTGTATCCACCACTCTTGAGAACGCATTTCCCCTATTGCAGTTTCAATCTTTCTTACACACACGATTATTACTTTATGCATTAAGGTTTACTTTAAGTTACTTTATTGTTTCACTCAAGCAAAAGCCCAAAAACAATTCTACTTTCTTGCATCTCAGAATTTTTCTTTAAGTACTTCGTTTAATTTTAGTTAAAAGCATTTTAGTCTTTCGCCTACTGCTCCCTATGGGATCGATATCTTTATTTCAAAACTAGCTACAAACGATCTGTGCACTTGCAGTCATCAAACATCTCTGGAGTGCTCCAGTGATGCGTCGGCAACAGTGACGGGAAGAGTATCCTCCTTGACATCCACGAAGGCATCTGCGGTACCACGCAGGCAGCTGCGCCCTCGTCACCAAAGCTCTACGAGCTGGCTTCTATTAGATAACCATGATGCATGACGCCAAGGACATCCTCGAGAAATGCAATGCCTGTCAATGGTTTGCAGACAAACCACACGCACCAGGCTTAGAGCTACGACCCATACCATTGTCCTGGCCCTTCGCCAATGGGGACTCGACATGGTCGACAAAGTGTACAAATCCTCAAACGGAGGACACGTCTTCCTCCTAGTGGCAGTCGACAAGTTCACGAAGTGGATTGAGGCCATTCCCATAACTAACCAAACGGCGCTGCCACCATAAATTCTTTCAATCCATCGTCTACACGTTTGGACTGCCTCACAGCATCATAACTGACAATAGCATGAACTTCACCTCGAAGGAGTTCCGAGACTTCTGCGAAGGACTCGACATCAACCTCACATACGCCTCTGTGGTGCATCCACAGACCAATGGGCAGGTCGAAAAGGCCAATGACCTCGTCTGCAAAGGAATCAAGAAGCGGCTACTCCGGCCGCTCGAATGATTGGCGGGAGCCTGGGCAGATGAACTGCCCTCGGTCCTCTGGAGCCTACGCACAATGCCAAATAGTGCCACTGGCTACACGCTCTTCTTCATGGTGCATGGAGCCATAGCCATGTCACCCACCGAGGTACGCTAAAAGTCCCCATGGGTCGTCTCTTACAATGAAGCCGAACCAATGGCCACAGTCGAAGATGTCGTCGACAGACTTGACGAAGCTCATGACATCGCTGCGGCCTGTTCGACGGTGTACCAGTGAAGTCTCCACAACTACCACAGTAGACGGCTATGCCCAAGGTCCTTCGTCAAAGGAGACCTCATATTGTGACTCAAGCAGAAAGGGCACCTCAAGCAAGAGTCACCCTGGGAAGGACCCTACATGCTCACCGAAGTAATCCCAGGAGGCTCCTACCGCCTAAAGGACGTTGAGTCCGAAGTAGCATACTCCAACCCTTGGAACGTCGCACAACTGCGATGCTTCTACCCCTAGTTGTCGTTTACTTTCAATAAGGCTACTCAGCGGAAAACTGTACCGCTACCATGTGATGAATAAAAGCTAAGTTCCTTGGCCCAAATATTTTCTCTCTTGTGTACATTTCCATCCTTAAATACGCTCGGGCGCTACGCCTCACCTCTCGACTTCGTCGACTGTCACAAATAACGCATCACCCTGAGTAGCTGACCACGTCAGGCTAACGAAAAAGACATGCACATACTCAACGTCTACAAAGCACTACAGGCAAACACATACTTACAAACTTTACAAGGGCACAAAGGCCCACTCGAAACTATACAGACTTTACATTGCTATGTTCAAAACTTGCAGGGATCAACTTCGCTGGAGCAATACATTCGTCCACTTGTCGAAGAGGTCGACTATGTCCTCAGCATGACGACCAACTGCAACATAGTGTGGGCGCATGTTCCACGCCATGCCATTCGGAGGAACGGGTGGACCCACCGCTATCTCCTCTAAGTCAACATCACGGCGATGCAGTCGAACAAGCGCCAACGTCGCCTTCGCACCCTCCGTGAGTTGTTGATGAACAAGTTCTTTCACCGCATCCACGCTCCAAAATTTGCCCAGCATCCCTAAGAAGCTGGATGGATCCACATCCAGGGGAACATCGCAGTCCAGACAGACGCAAGTGAAGACCTCGCGTGCTTTAGAACCTGAAGCACTTGGTGGACGCGATCCTGAACCATGGCGACTACAGTCACACGATCATGGTCCATCCAAAATAAGCCTCCGGCCTCCAACTCTTGTTGTCTAAGTCAATTGAGCCAAATTGTAACTCGCTCCTTCTCTTTTTAAGGAAGAAGATTAACAACTACAAAAAAGAGCAGCAGCTCAAAAACCATAGAGGCCGGGCCCAATCGAAAAACAAGACACGCCCACGGTGACTTACATTGGAGTTTCTCGCCGATCTACTGAAACACCTCAAGGATAAATTCCTCTCTCACGACAGCTCGTTAGGTATTCGATTTCCAAACATCTGCATGGCCACAGATGACGAGGTCATCCTTCTCCAGGCTTCGGATGCGATCACGTAGAAGAGGTGATACATCCAAAACGTATCTACTTTCCCGAACACTTTTGCTATTCTTTCTCCTCTAAACATGTGTGATTTGGATACAACTAACACGGACTGGCGCTGTTTTTAGCAGAATTACCTTGGTGTCTAGTTTTTGTGCAGAAAATCAACTATCAGGAAAAATCCCAGAAAATATGCCAAAAATTATATTTCACAAGAAGATCCACGAAGCCAGAAGACGAAACGGAGTGGAGGCCTGGGGGGCCCACACCCCTACCAGGCGTGGGTGGGCCCTGCCCCACGCCTAGGGGGTCCGGCCACCCCAGGCACCCCCTCGGGCTCCCTCTACGCCTATAAGTTGCCCCTTGACCTAAAAACCGAGGGGGTTCGACGTTTTTCCAGAAAGAGTTCTGCTCCGCCGCCACCATCAGAAACCAAGATTCGGATCTAGAAACTCTGTTCTCGCACCCTGCCGGGACGGGGAATTTGGAGAGGATCATCGCCATCGTCATCACCAACGCCTCTCCATCAACCATCGATGTTTCCCTCATCCATGAGTGAGTAATCCCCCGCTGTAGGCTATGGGGATGGTAGGGATTGGATGACTTCTATCTTGTAATCGAATAAGATTGTTAGGGCATAGTGCATAGTATCTCTATTAGTGCTATTTGACTTTGTTGCAACTTGTTGTGCTTGATGCTTGTCACTAGGGCCTGAGTGCCATGATCTCAAATCTGAACTTATTATTGAATTATTATGATAGTATTGTTTGTGATCTTATCTGCAAGTTGTGTACACATATCATTGTCCAGATCCAAAGGCCCCGAAGTGACAATAATTGGGACAACCGGAGGGGATGGCTGTGATGTGAGGATCACATGTGTTCACAGAGTGTTAATGCTTTGCTCCGGTGCTCTATTAAAAGGAGCATCTTAATTGCCAGTAGTTCCCTAGAGGCCCCGCTGCCACGGGCTGGCTGGAAAGAAGATGTTGTGCAAGTTCTCATTGCGAGCACGTATGACTATATATGAAGCACATGCCTAGGATTGTTTAGTACTTGGATGATTTTTATTATTTATATGCAATGCCCTAGATCTTGAATCACACTGTTTACTGTTACTGTTACTATTGCTCTTGTTCTACTGCTATTGTTGCTTTGCTGTTTCTACTACCAAACTGTTGCTACTAATAGACTTCTGTGAGCAAGAACTATTTCCAGGTGCACATGAATTGACAAATTAGTTGTTAAGGCTTGCAAGTATTCTTTGGTTCCCCTTCTATCGAATCAATAAATTGGGTAATACTACCCGTGAAGACTGTTGTGATCCCCTATACTTGTGGGTCATCAAGACTATTTTCTGGCGTCGTTGCCGGGGAGCATAGCTTTATTTGTAAGTTCACTTGGATCTATTATTGTTCACTGCTACCCTTTCATCATGTGCAAGTCTCGTGATGGAAAGTTCCCTATTTTACCATCCACTACAAGAAGAGGTATAGTCCTAAACACTTCTGCTGCTCTTGATTCACCGTCTGTTATAAGTAAGCTCGTTACACCACCACCACATACACATGCTACACACACTACTACTGCTGCTAAATCTGAAACTGCTTTTGATGCTCATGATGTTACTTCTACTGTGCTTGATGCGAGTGGTTCATTAGGTCCTTTTCTTGACGCTACTATGGCTAGTCTAGGAAATACCAAAACTCCTAGTGAAGACACTGTTACACCTGTTAGCTCACCTGAGTCTAGAGAGAGTTATGATATTAATGATGGTTACATTGAGTTCACTAATGAATTTGTTGAAGAGTTCCGAAACACACATGGTACTAGTGCTATTGGGAGTCTCCTTGCTAGACGCACCATTAATCCTAAGTTGTCCTCTGATCCTAAGTTTGCCACCTCTCCCATAGATATTAAAGATAAAAGATTATGACTTCTCTATTGATTTATCCTATTTAGACATTGTTGAGAAAGAACCTTTTTGTGGGACTTAAAGTGAGAGTGATGTGGCTCATACCGAATGAGCTTTCTACTATGAGTGCTTTATTCTCTGATGATTTTAAGATGCGCAAGTACTTTGTTACTAAGATCTTCCCTTTTTCACTAAAAGGAGAAGCTAGGGCTTGGTTTAATAGATTACCTCCTAGTTCCATTGATAGCCCTGATTGCTTGATTGCTTCTTTCTTCTAGAAATATTTTCCTCCTAGTGCTAGACATGCTGCTTTGCAGAGACTTTTTGATTTTAAACAGGGAGAAGAAGAGAAATTGCCTGAGTCATGGACAAAGTTCTGTGCCTTGATTCATGCACATCCTGGATGTCCATTACCTAAAAATGAGCTTCTTGATATTTATTATAATGGATTAACTAATGATTCTAGGACATACCTAGATAGCTTTGCTGATTGTGTTTCCAGGAAAAGAACTCGTATAGATGCTGAAGAACTAATGGCTAAGATAAGCAAGAATTATGATGATTGGACTTCAACTGAGATAAATACACCTGAGCCTATTACTCCTGAGCCAGTTGTGCCAGCACCAATTTCAACACCAACACCAAAGAAGAGGGGAGTTATTGCATTAAATGATGAAGTGATGAAGGAATCTAAGAAGTGTCTAAAGGAGAAAGGTATTAGAGCTGAAAATGTGAAGAATCTACCTCCTATAGAAGAATTATGCAAGCCAATTCCCCACTCATCTACTATTGAGGTACACTCTCTCCACTTTAATGAAGGTGGTATTCCTTATGGTAGGCCTCCTAATCAATGCTTAGAGGAACTTGACACATTTATTGTTAAACAAGGTAATTTTAATAAACAAGTTTAGAATCATTTATTGGAAAACTCTAGAGCTCTTAAAGAGTTGAAAGATATTGTGGAAAGAACATCTAATGATATTAAAATGATTTGTAAACACTTTCAAATGGTTCAAACCCAACTTGATCAACTTGCTAAGGTACAAAAGGATATGCTAGTTAATGCCTTAGGAGATAAACATGCTTATGGAATTAGAACTAGGAGTGGTATAGCTACTCAAGATACTTTATATCCCGAAGGACACCCTAAAAGAATTAAGCTGGATTCTCAACAAGGTGAGAGTAGTGGTAGTCCTCGTAAGAGGAAGAAAAAGAAACACAAAATAGTTGAGGAACCACTTGAACCTGCTGTAGATCCTAATAGTATATCTGTCTTTGATGCTGAAACTGAGAGTGATAATGATAAAAATGATGCTCCTGATAAGAAGGAAGGTGAGGAAGAACCTGAGAAGCACACTAAGAACACTAGGTACACAAAGGAAGATTTTATTGCTAAGAAACATGGTAGTGAGAGAGAACCTTGGGTGCAGAAACCTATGCCTTTTCCAGGTAAGAAACACAAGTCAAAGGAGGAAGAACACTACAACAAGTTTTGTGAGTGGATGAAACCTTTATTTTTGTAAATTCCTTTGACTGGTGCTATTAAGTTGCCTCCTTATTCAAAGTATATGAAGTACATTATCTCTAATAAAAGGAAGATTCCTAATGAGGAGATTTCTACTTTTCTTGCTAATTACTCCTTCAATGGTAAGGTTCCAAAGAAACTTGGTGATCTAGGTATACCAACTATTCCTTGCTCTATTAAGAATAATTATGTTAGAACTGCTTTATGTGATTTGGGAGCTGGAGTTAGTGTTATGCATTTTTCTCTCTACAAGAGACTCCAGCTAGAAAAGTTGATACCAACTGATATATCTTTGCAAATGGCTGATAAGTCAACTACTATTTCTATTGGTATATGTGAGGATGTTCCTGTTGAAGTAGCTCATAATTGCTTGGTTTTAACTGATTTTATTGTGCTTGAAATGCCTGAAGATGATAATATGTCTATTATTCTTGGGAGACCTTTTCTTAATACTACAGATGTTGTTATTAATTGCAATCAAGGGAAAGTAACATTCAATATTAATGACAAAAAGCATACTGTCTATTTCCCCAAGAAGGTTGCTAAAAGCTATTGCCTGAATTCCATTGAAAATATTGAGAGCACCAAGGTTGGAAAAATATATTGTCCCATTCCACAAGAAAATTTTGAAACTATTATGATTGGGACCATTGCTATCAAGTTTGAGGTAACATAATCACTTTGTGGAATACAAAGTTTTTTTCATATAAGATTTTTTTGGTAACAAGACTTGATCAACTTTGTTAACAAAAGGATTTTAATGAACAAAATAATTTTTCCACTATGGTTATACTTGCTTTCTTTTACTTTTCTCCTACCTAGTCTTTGTTATTTCTTTTGTTAAATTAAGTTTGGCTAGTTGTTTGCTTGTTAGAGTGTCTTAGAACTTCTATAGTTTGGCTTTTGGTTTGCTTTTACTTCTTCTGAAAAAACTATTTCTGCGAGAAAATCAATTTTCATACCTTGAAAATTGGCCAAAAATAAAGTTTCCCGAAAAATCCCAAAAATTTCAAAATAAATTTTTCCTCGAAAAAAGGGGAAGAACCTGAGAAGCACCCAGGGGGCCACCCCAGGCGCCCACACCCCAGGTAGGCGCGGCCTGCCCATGGGTGGCGCCTAGGGGGGTTGGGCCCACCTAGGCCCCTCCAAGGTGCCTCCTCCTAGCCATCTTCTTTCTCTCTCCCAAAAAACACCAGAAAACTTTCTCAAGCTCGAGTTCCTGCTGTTCTTGCTCGCGATTTTTGATCTCCTTGCTCAGCCCATCTTTGCTGCTGATTTTTGGAGAGATTGCTCCTTGGTATGTGCCTCCTCCACTTGTCCAATTAGATTTGTGATTGGTAGATTGTATCTTGAGTATTTTTCTGCTATAGGTGACAGGTTGTGTGATCTTGCATGCTTGTTCTATGCTTAGAGAATTCATTTTTATGCATGTGTAGCCCTCTATCAAGTTCCTATAGTAGTTGCTCATCATTTATCAACTTAGAAATCACTTGGTTTGATGTTTGTCTACAAATTTCAGAAAAGAGTGGTCATGGACAACCACACAATTGGAGAGATATTTGAGAGTGATGCACCTAGAAGGGAAAGGCCTTCAAGATCATCCTCTCGTTCTAGGCCCTCATACAATGAGGATCTCATCACTCCGCGATTCGGTGACGAGGGAGATGAGGGGGATGCGCACCCCTTCGCCTTTCCTTGCCAAACCTTCTTCCGTGCTGCTAGGATTCTTGATGATTTTATGACCTTGGTTCGGAGGGCTGGACTAACAAGCCTTATGCAAGATGATAGCGTGCAATATGCTACTCTCACTAAAACATTTGTGGAGAGCTTCTCCTTTACTAACAACATGTTCAGTCCAGATGTTTCTTTCAAAATTTATGGCAGGTCTTACCATATTACATTGAAGAAATTCTGTGAGCCTCTGGGACTTGGTACAGCTGGGTCAGCAAAGAGGATTCCAGCTCAACCCGCTGATTTGTTGGAGCTCTACCGCGGAATAACCAATGATGATAACCGTAGATCTCAATGGGAAAAGATAAGAAACATTCAGCTTCCAGCCATCAGAGAGAGAGATCCTTCTACCCCAAACCACTTAGTTCAGTATTTCTCAGGGACCTTTGTCACGCTCCAAGGAGGAGATGGATGACAAGCTACACTCTCTTACCTTCCATGGACACTATCAGGAGGAAGCGCCCTCATATGACCCCGTTGTACACTACACAGGGGAGTCCTCGAGCTCGTACCGGGACGAGGGTGCCTCCTCGTCATACTACGGAGGTGCACCTACTAGGGCACCATGGGATTGAGCCCCACTTAGGCCAAAAGCCTAATCTTGGGGGGAGGTATACCGACATCACGCTCATCTATTTATCATGTTCGGTCGGTTCTTTGTATATCCATTGTTTCGCGTTCTTTTTGGTTTTTGCTAATGCTTTCTTAAAACACAAAAATACCAAAAAATATTTTCGTTCTTTCTCTTTTTTTTTCTTTGTTTCTTTGCTTTGGTTTGTCCTAAAAGAAAAATCCAAAAATATTTTGCTTTGTTTGGTTTGTTTTTTGCTTTGTTTGTTTTTGCTTTGTTGGATTGTTTGAAAAATTGAAAACACCAAAAATATTTGTTGTTCTTCTTTGGTTTTGTGAGTTCTTTGCAGGGTTCAGCCGTCCTCCGCGGATTTTTGTTTCATGTTATTATTCAAGTCACACAAGTGAAGGGAAATATTGAAGATTAAGACAACTCAAGGTGTGGTAAGAGGCTGGTAATGAACTCTATTTGTTTTCATTTTTGTACATATACTCATCATTGTGAGCATGCTTAGTCTGTTCATTGTAAGGCGTATGTTACTTATGGATGCTTAGTAGTTCTTGCTTGTCTATGATTAGCTCCAGCTTGCTAATAGTTTGTAGCATGTCATATGAACGTTTGCTTGCATTGTTTTATTCATATTTTGGTATGATATTGTGGCATCCTCCTCTCGAAGTTTCATGTGAATCGACTTGGCACATTCTCACGCATGGATATGACTAAACAATAGTCAGTAAGCCTCGATGATTTATTTTGCCTCAGAGTTCTAGTATCACTTTCATGCCATAATTAGTCCTGTTTTGTTGCAAGCATGATTATGACAGTTATTGCTATCTCGTTTGTTGGTCCCTCTCTATTGCTAGCCTTCACTTGCACTGAGTATGATCTCTACTTGTGCATCCAACTCCCCAAAACCAATATTGCCACTATGTCCACCATACCTAACTATTAGCATCGTTTGCTATTTTAGTGCATATTTAATATGCCTTGTTTTCTTCGAAGTAAAATGTTTGTCTGTTTTGAGAAAGTTAGTTAGTAAAGATCTCACGAACTTGATGACACACTTTATTCCTTGCACTTAATAATCCTGAACCATTGTGACTTGTCCATGAAAGTTATATGCTTGCAAATTATAGGCTGGGAGTTAGCAGAACCGTGCTGTCACGGGGAACACTTTCAACACTTTTTGGATACATATCTAGTTCATACCTTGCTCTTTTGTTTGCAGATGTTGTCAGTGTGAAATAAAAGGGGAGCTTGTGAGTTCATGAAATCTATACATTGTGTTAGAGAAACGCCTCGGCCACTAGCCTAAGCCATGCCTAATCATGGTGGAAACTTGCAGCATCACCATTATGAGCATTCTATGAAGCATCCTCAATAAAAAGCTATGCACATAGTAGATAAAAAGATCGTTGAGATGCTCATTGTCTGTTTGCCTTCTCATTTTGATCACGGGATAGCTCCTGTATCATGTGCAAGGGGTACCCCGTTCGCGGTTCTCTATGATATGCGTGTATGCACAATGACAAGAACTTGCAGGTAACCCAAGTTGATTAGCATGCAGAGCGGCCCTCATACTCAAGGGACTTGGGATTGCCAGTTTATGGTATGCCAAGCATATAACTCAGATTGGACCTCACTTTCACCTTAACCACATGAAGATGCCTATGATAGGGGAAATGAGAGCTCAAAGCTAGTGAGTACCTTCCTTTCAGCATTTGGAAGACTTTCAAACTTTTCAAAACCTTTTCACTTCCATGTTGAGTCACCACTTATTCTATGAGCACCTTCTTGAGAGCATATTTGTCATTCTTGTGTTTGTCTCAAAACTTGGTTAATTATGTCAGGACTTTGATGCTTGTATCTCTGATATCTTTAGTTCTAGTCTTCACTTGAACTTCAGAGGTGCCTTGGCATTTATATTGTGCTCTACAAACAAAGGCAAGCGAGATACCACTCTATCATACCTTATTATGAGCATTGCAACGTTTCTTATGTTTATGTTTCATGATACTTATTATTATTGAGTTGGTTTATCTTCATGGCTTGCAATGACTATTGAGTAGACTTAGTTGCATACTTATTATTATGAACGGTTTAAGCATCTACTCATGTGCTGAGAATATTTACATCATATGAAGCAAATGTGTTCATGAAAGTTCTTTTATCGCACTCAGTTTTCAACTGAATTGCTTGAGGACAAGCAATAAGCTAAGCTTGGGGGGAGTTGATATGTCCAAAACGTATCTACTTTCCCGAACACTTCTGCTATTGTTTATCCTCTAAACTTGTGTTATTTGGATACAACTAACACGGACTGATGCTGTTTTCAGCAGAATTACCTTGGTGTCTAGTTTTTGTGCAGAAAATCAACTATCAGGAAAAATCTCGGAAAATATGCCAAAAATTGTATTTCACCAGAACATCCACAGATCCATAAGATGAAACAGAGTGGAGGCCTGGGGTGGCCCACACCTAGGGGTATGGTGGTGCCCACCCTTTTAAGTGCACCCCCTTGGGCTCCCTATGCGCCTATAAGTTGCCCCTTGACCTAAAAACCGAGGGCGATTCGACGTTTTTCCAGAAAGGGTTCTGCTCCGCCGCCACCATCAGATACCAAGAGTCAGATCCAAAAACTCCGTTCTGGCACCCTGCCGGGACAGGGAATTTGGAGAGGATCATCGCCATCGTCATCACCAACTCCTCTCCATCAACCATCGATATTTCCCTCAATCATGAGTGAGTAATACCCTGCTGTAGGCTATGGGGATGGTAGGGATTGGATGAGTTCTATCTTGTAATCGAATAAGATTATTAGGGCATAGTGCCTAGTATCTCTATTAGTGCTATTTGACTTTGTTGCAACTTGTTGTGCTTAATACTTGTCACTAGGGACCGAGTGCCATGATCTCAAATCTGAACTTATTATTGAATCATTATTATAGTATTGTTTGTGATCTTATCCGCAAGTTGTGTACACATATCATCGTACGGATCCAAAGGCCTCGAAGTAACAATAATTGGGACAACCGGAGGGGATGGCTATGATGTGAGGATCACATGTGTTCATGGAGTGTTAATTCTTTTCTCTAGTGCTCTATGAAAAGGAGAACCTTAATTGCCAGTAGTTCCCTAGAGGCCCCGCTTCCACGGGCTGGATGGACAGAAGATGTTGTGCAAGTTCTCATTACGAGCACGTATGACTGTATATGGAGAACATGCCTAGGATTGTTTAGTACTTGCATGCTTGTTATTATTTATCTGCAATGCCCTAGATCTTGAAGTTACATGTTTAGACTCGTCCATGCAACGTCCGTCCATCCATCCCTATGCCTACCGCACTCGAATCCCGATGTTTACTATTACTGTTACTATTGCTCCTGTTCTACTGCTACTGTTGCTTTGTTGTTGCTACTACCAAACTGTTGCTACTGATAAACTTCTGTGAGCAAGAACTATTTCTAGGTGCAGCTGAATTGACAACTCAGTTGTTAAGGCTTGCAAGTATTCTTTGGCTCCCCTTGTGTTGAATCAATAAATTGGGTAATACTACCCGCGAAGACTGTTGCGATCCCCTATACTTGTGGGTCATCAAGAGGCAACTATGATGCCTCACTCGACGGCGGACGGGAAATAGTCAAGGAGGATGACGTAGCCACATGATTAGCATTTGAAGGACCCTAAGAGGCCCACATGTGACAGAATATAAAGATAAAGGCAATCAATAGTAGTCAAGGGAAACGCGTATATTTACACCAAAATAACCACTACATGGTAGAGTCATATTCACCCAGTGCATGGCATTACATGCACAATGGAAAAGTAAACTCAAAAGACTACAAAGGTAACTACGGCACAAGAGCCCTAAGAAGCAGCCGCATCCGGAGGAACTTCAGACTCCTAGGCCTTCGCCTTGGTTGCCCGATGCTGCTCCAGCACATATGTGGCTAGCAGATCAATGAGCTTCGGGGCAAAGTGCTTGCATCAGGAGGAGAAAGGAGAAAAGGCTACCTCGGTGCCATCAGCTGCCACCGGCATCCTAGAGGTGACCTCGATCAGGTTCAGCTATGCGCCAGCCGCCATCGCCAGGCCCAGGGCAGCGCCCATGCCCTTCTGTTTCTTCTTTTAATCCACATGGGCATCTCCTTCCAAGGCCTTTGCCAGGAAATCGACATCGTCGAGGGCGATGCCCTTCGGGAAGATCTCCTGATAGAAGTGGGCGAGGACCTCCTTGGCCTTTCCTAGCGTCTCGATGGTAGCGCTACAATGGTCTTCGACTGCCATAGCAGCATCCGCCATGGGCTGCCCATGTTCCAAAACACCATGATCAAACGCGATGCCGGTGTCACTACTAGGAAAACGCCTGTTCGTGGCGCTTTGAAAAAGGTCATGGCGCACTAGCACTAGCGCCATGGGCCTTTTGGCGCTATGGTTATCTTCAGCCGTGGCGTACAGCGCGCCACAGCTGTGTTGAGATAGGCGTGGCGCACATGCCAGTGCGCCACGGAAAGTAGTCCAGGTGCGCCACGCGTATGAAACGATAACCGTGGCGCACTAGGTGCTGTGCGACGGATATAAATTTCAAAATTCAAAAAAAAGCAGCAGATCTGGATCTCGTCGTCAGTGTCGTCGCGCGTCGGTGCAGGTCGCCGTTTTCGCCTCGTTGTCGCCTCCTCGTCTTCACCTCGTCGTCGTCGGAACTACAAGGAGGAGGAGGAGAATAGGAGGAAGAGGAGGAGAAGAAGAGGAGAAGAAGAAGAAGAAGAAGAAGAGGAGGAAGAGGAGGAAGAGGAGGAGAAGAAGATGAGGAGGAGAAGGAGAAGAAGACGAGGAGGAGAAGAAGAAGAGGAGGGCCTCGTCGTCGTCGGAACTATAAGGAGGAGGAGGAGGAAGAGGAGGAGAAGAAGGAGCCCGTTGTCTCGTCGTCGGAACTGCAAGGAGGAGGCCGCCGCCATCACCATCTTCACTTCAAGGAGGAGGAAGAGGAGGAGAAGGAGAAAGAGAAAGAGAAGGAGAAGGAGGAGAAGAAGAAGGAAATGAGAAGGGAGGAAAAGGAAAAGGAGAGAAGGGGAGGGAAGGTGGGCGGGGTGGGGATTCCAAATTTGAATCCCGCCCAAGCTTATGCGTGGCGCACTAGGTGGTCGTGCGCTACGGGTAAGTCGCCCTCTATTTTTTTTCTGCAGGAAAAAACGGTCTTTTGACCGTAACTTTTTACTCCTTTCGAATTTTGAAAATCTAAAAAATAGCTAAACTACCTATGGTCGTTTTGAGCGGATGCGAAATCTCGTTCTCGTCATTTTGGTATATTATACGATTTTTTTCGATATCGTATGCAAAAGTTACGGCCTTTTTACCGTGGCATAACTTTTTTTGCAAATAAAGTTGAAACTCATGTTTGTGAATTTTACTAGAAGCTATACCACATTACCTACCTAAGTATGAAAGAATTTAATTTTTTGAAGTGTTTATCATTTTCTTTTATTTTTTGCAAAGCCTAAAAAGGCGATCCACAGGGGGGGTGGAGTTGGTGCAGGATAGTTAGGCGTAGGGCACTAGGGCAAGGTGCCCTACTACTAAGTTTATACATCCGTGGCACACATGCCATAGTGCGCCACGGATGTGTCTGGCCGTTTCACAGCAGAGAGGGGCATGCGCTTAGGCGTAGCGCACCCCCTCCATGTGCGCCACGGTTGACACTAACAACCGTAGCGCACCTACCCTATGTGCGCTACGGATGTTTGGCGTGCGGCCAACAGGGCCCTGGCCCACACATATCTGTGGCGCACTATGGTCATGTGCGCCACGGTTGTTCTAGTTACTAGTAGGGCACTTCTCATAGGTGAGTCACGCCTGTTTTAGCCGTGGGGCACTTCAACCATGTGAGCCACGGATGTGCTGATTACCTATAGCCATTTTCCTAGTAGTGTGTCATCTGCAAATTACAATGAAATTCTGAGTGAATGGAAGGAGATGCACCAGAAAAAACTCAAAGCAACATAGGGCAACTTACCAGACAAGTCATTGGCAGCAGCCATAAGCTGTTCCACCATCTCCTTCTCCCGAGATGCGGCGGCAGCCGCAAGTTTCCTCTCGTGCTCCTAGGCCTCCCACCTGCAGCATTCAAGGGCCTCCACGGAATCCTTCGCCTTGGTCTCCGCCTCGTTGTGCCTATTTTCGAGTGCGCTCAGCTTGCGGAGAGCCTCATTGTTCAGAAAAGGAAAAGGACAACCCCATCATTAGCACCCAAGAGAAAAGATCAGAAGTATACACACCTTGGAGTTGTTGGAAACGCTCCTCCAAGGTGAGGTATTGTTGCCTGAGGCGGTTGATGTCGCGGAGGAAGGGCTGCATCAAAGAAACAATAAACCAGGTAAACAAAGGACTCGGGGGCTCACCCATGAGAAATGATAAAGTACTTACATGAGCACCCGGAGACTCCGAGGGTGTAACTTGTGTCTTCTAGGCGACAACCGCACGAGTCCTAGGCTTTGTCGAGCTTGATGCTTCGTCGCTGAGGTTGGCCGGAATCTTCTGGGAGGCCACAGCAGCCTCAGCATCCATCGCCTTTGACTCCCCAGCCATCTCATCCGGTTCTTCCTTGAAGGATTCATCTGAGGAGTTCCCCCTAACACAGCCAAAGAATTTCAAATTATTCAAAGGAACAACAAGCTAACACTTAGCACACCGCAAACACAAAAGTACCAGAAAACTTACGAGGGAATATCAGAGAGGTTGAAAACCGGCTAATGACCCACAAGTATAGGGGTGTATCGTAGTACTTTCGATAAATAGGAGTGTCGATCCCAAAGAGGAGAAGAAGGTATTGACTAGTGGTTTAGAGCAGGAAATCTCTGTAAATACTTAGCAAACGGATTTTTAGGTTTTTTTATAATGCAAGGAAATAAAAAGCAAGTAAATAAAGACAACAAATAAATGCCACAAGTGTCCCAATCCTTTCTTAGCAAAGGATGAGCCGGTTGTAATACTTATGAGGACCAAACGTTCTCGAGGACACATGGCAATACTGTCAAGTGCTTTCGTTTTATATAGTTGATTAATCTTCTTTGGTTTGATAAGTGTTGTGTGGGTGAACCTGTGCTAATGTACCGACCTTACTAGGACTAATACATACTTGTGATTAAACCCCTTGCAAGCATCCGCAACTACAATAAAGTAATTAAGATAAAAACCTAACCATAGCCTTAAACTCTGAGATCCTACGCTCCCTTGTGCAAAGGTTTCCTAACGGGTGTTCAGGTTTCTGCCACTCCGACAACCCCACAGTTAGTAGCCAAATAAACAATGCATTCCCCTAGGCCCATAAATGGTGAAGTATCATGTAGTCGACATTCACATGACACCACTAGAAGAATGGCACCACAACTTAAATATCAAATCATTGAATAATACCTCAACACAAACAACATGACTTCTCCCATGTCCTCAAGAACTAAACGAACTACTCACGAGACATCATATGGATCAGGATCAGAGATGATATGATGATGAATAACAATATGAACATAAACAATAATTCAATGGTTCCACTCACAAGCATCAAATACAAAAGTAATTAACACCGGGAAAGTTTCCCCTAAAGAACTATGCAATATCCAATACAATTGTTACAATGGGATGGAGTGGTGATGATGGTGCTGGTGGAGATGATGGTGTGGATGATGATGTTGATCCCGATGAAGTCTAGCTTGATGATGGTGTTGATGGCAACGATCTCCCCTCTCCGAGAAGGAATTTCCCCGGTAGAAATCTGTCTGCCGGAGAGCTTTTTCTCTCTCTGTAGTTTCCGCCCCGCAAAGGCGGCGGAATCTTTCTGTGGTGGCTCCTCGAAATTTAGGGTTTCGGAGGAAGATATAGGCGAAGGCGAGGCGGGAGGTGGGCAGGTGACCATGCCCCAGTGGTGTGGCCCTGTGGTGGCTCAAGACTGAGGGGCGTGGGCCTCCAGTGGCCCAACTCCGCCTCCCCTTCTGGCTTCCTTCGTCTTCTGGAAAAATATAATTTTCCGTATATTTTCTGGTATTTTTATAATCTTCGCTAAAATTGCATCTATACACCGCTTTTTCCATCAGAATCCTCACTCCGGCAGTTCATCCTCCAAGAATCATCCAACATGCAAAAATAGATGAAATAACATAAGTATCACCTCTTAATATGAAATATATTAGTGAATAGCAGCAAATTATGATATTGAATAGTGATGCAAAATGGACGTATCAACTCCCCCAAGCTTAGACCTCGCTTGTCCCCAAGCAAAAACTGAGCTTAGTAAACATGTCCACAGGTTTCTGGAGTGAAGTGTCGATAAAAAGAATACGGACAAGAAGCATCACACTTACCAATACACAACTCATAAAAGAAAGTAACTCACCATTATATAACTTAACTTGCAACGAGTATGGGAGTCACAATAAAGATGCATAAAAACAAATCATGATTAAATCTTGGCCAAATCCATAAACAAATGGAAGTTATTGAATAATAAAAA
The DNA here is from genome assembly GCA_023614405.1 of Avena insularis. Lineage (NCBI taxonomy): Eukaryota > Viridiplantae > Streptophyta > Magnoliopsida > Poales > Poaceae > Avena > Avena insularis. Next base: position 117,707,383 of record CM042689.1, on the reverse strand, counting down.
GGAGTAAAAGATTATTTAAAAAAATCATAAGGATTGAACATTATCCAATTTAATTTAAATAAAGACAAATTGCCTAAACTAAATAATAATAAAATTATTTAGCAGACAATTTAAACCTTGAATTAAATCCATAAGCAAATGGAACAAAGATAATCCAAATCCAAATAAAATAAAGGGATAAAGAATATTCGAATAAAAGTTTATGGAATAAAACCATATTCTAATTATACTTAAATGGAGACAAAATCCCTAAGGTAAATGATTAATTAAATCATGAGAAAATAATAAATTGGAATTTGCCAAAGTGGATTAAAAAGTTATCTAATTAACCTAAAAAGAATTATTTGAATAAAATTTATATGGATTGAAAACCATATTTGATTTTATTTGAATAAAGACAAATGCCCAATTTAAATGAACATTAACTCATATTAAAATATTTTAAATAATTCAAAGTGGATTATTTACACTAATGAATAAAATAAAACCTAATGAAAAAGGTTTGGTAAAAATTGGAATTCAAATAGAAGTTTGAAAATATATTTAAAATCTTATTTAAATAATGCCTAGTGCCTATTTTAAATAAATAATAAACCATAAAAGAATAAAGGAAATTATTCTAAAATGGAATTTAAAATACATTGATAAATAATATTAAAAGCTTACTAAAATTTTGAAAAGTTCTGAATTCAAATGGTTGTTTGAATTATTTGAACAAAATGAAAATAGTAAATGAAATCAGAAAAAGAAAAAGAAAACAGAGAAGAAAAAAGGGAAAGAAGCAACCCAACCCAGTCCAGCCCAACTTGGCCCAGCGAAGCCCACTCTCTCCCCTCCCCGCGCGAAGCATTTTCTTACTCAAACTCGCACCCGCGCAGTCACTGACCAGCGGACCCCACGCGTAACCCTCTCCATCGCTGACATCGCACCCCCACTGCCAGCTCACCGTCTTCAACCCCGCCACCAGCTCTCCCCCATTCCCCTCGCCCGTTTCTGCTTTGATTCCACGAGATAAATTTGCATCAATGCCGCGTTGATTCTGTCCTGCAACCTCACCCATTTAACTGCCTCCCTCTTCCCTTCCTTTCCCCTCAGACCCCATCCCACCGGATCCACCAGGCTGCTCGAATCACTTCCCACACCACCACTGTTTCCGACGTGTTTCTCAGCCAATTCCGGCCAACACCGCCAGTCCCATTGCCCCAGAGCAAACGAGCGTGTTCCCCATCATCTCCTGCACCTGCCAGTGCCTCCCTCTCGCCCACGTGTGCCCCAGGATCTCACCTCGGTCTACCTCTGAACATCGTCGTCCAATGCCTCGACTCTGGCAAGATTCTCCGGTAATTCCTGACCTCTCCTTCCTCTCTGGATGATACCCCTGCAACCTCCTCTCTCTCGCGCATCTGACAAACCCTTTATTTTGCTTTGATGAGCACCTTAGCCTTGCCAACAACGACGAACAGACGTGCCCGTCGCCAGAATCTTCTCAGGCGAGCAATCCCGACGTCACAGTGCTCCCCTGTCCCTGAAACGACCACCTCGAGAACCAGCACTCCACGGCGAACCCGGTGAGCCTTTCCCCTCTCTCTCTCTCGCTTTCTGTAAAATTGATTGTTTTTGCAGAAACATTATTAGGTCTATTTGGTGTATAAAATTTATTCTACAAATGTTTTTAGGGTAAAATCTTTTGAAATGGTTTGTTTTAAACCTACTGGACATAAAAAACCAACTTTTGGATTTAAAAGTATATTTTGTGACACTAGGAATTATTCCTTGGATAAAAGCATTTTGAGTAAAAAAATTTGTTGATTATGTTTTAAAAATAATTTTTTAGTAAAACCTTTTACAAATGGTTGGATTTAAACTCTCTAAACCTAAAATCCAAGTTTTGGATTTAAAAATGTATTTGATTAACCCTAGAAAATTATTACCTTGATTAAAGGCATTTCTAGTAAAAATAAAATGTTGTTTTGATTTAAAAATGATTTTAGGTGAAACCTTTTGTAAATGGATTTGTTTTAAAACACTTTGACCATAAACATTAATATTGGTGTTTAAAAACATTTTGGCTAACACTAGAAATTATTACTTTGATTTAAATCACTTCTAGCAAAACAAAAATGATTTAAATGGCCTATTTTAACTAACTTGTATTTAAATGGTTTTTACACTTTTATAAATGACCAATAGGTGTTTTAAAATGTTTATAACTTGTTAGAAACCACTTTTCCAATAAAACAATCTTTTGCATGCTTGCATGCATTGTTTTGTTTTCTTTATTCTATGTGGTGAATTGTTTGAATGCTAGATTGAACTTGTGCCTTGATTGACTCGTAGTGAACTTTGAAGAGTGTGACCATTGCAAGATCAAGGAGTGAATCTATATTCTCTACTTAAAAGGAAAGTGGTGCTTCATACTTTTGTTCTATTATTTTCACTATGCATTAGTGATGTTTTGAGTAGTGCTTGCATGGAATTTTTACTAAGTATGTTATGCCTTGGGAAATCCTAGTAGATAATGCCTTAGTAGAATTTTCCCTAAGTTAAGATTCTTGCTACTAGAATGCTTAGTCTAGCTAGTAGAAAACCAGGGTGGATTATATTCATGCTATGAGATATTTCTAAGTCAATGACTTGTGTTTTATTTAATAAAACAACTATGTGAATGAAACACCTGGGTGGAATGGTGAGAATGGATTTATGTTGAGTGGTTACACAGGTCCAGTAAACTGGCGAAAACATGTGTATCACACTTGTCGAAAGCCACTCAGGAACAAAGAGATTTGAGATGTCAAATGTTGAGAAGCTTCAAGTGCAGCCACATGGCATTATGGGCTCTGCCTGGATCATATAGGTTGCAATAACTTATCCAGATGGACAGTTGGTGGTAGGGGGTGATAGGTTTGGATCGCGTCCATTTTGGTCTAAGGGAAGGCTTCTGAAAGATCTTGTCTCGATGCATGTCGAGTCTTGTGGGTAAAGTGCACCACCTCTTGAGAGAGTAAAATCTAAGTACTTAGCCGTGTCCTGGGCATTGGACAATTTTAGCATCAAGACATGGAAGCTATCAAGGATCTCCTCATCCCAATTTCTAAGTTAAAAGCTTGTGGTTGAACAAGGGTTAAAGGTTAACCAATTTTATTGGTTGTTCCTTGGGTGATTTTGATAAACAAAAACTTAGTGTTTTCAAATGATAAGGAAAATCTATTTTGAGCAAAGCAAGCCTAAGCTCCACTTAGCCAAATGCATATAGATGATAGATACCACTATTCTACCATTGTATCACTTGCCAATACAATTCAAATGTATTGACCCTTGTGGCTGTAACTTATTATGTTGCAGGTTTGTTTGATGTTAGTGAAGTGTGTTGAATAGGATTACAAGTCTACAACCAACATGATTTCCTGTGGCACTTTGAAGATGAAGGACTCCATGCTATAAAGATATTTCTGTTGCATTGTAAAGAGATAGCCAAGTGAGATATTTAAGATGTCATGAATTATTTTATTTATGGTTATAAAGTTGTATTATGACCTTTGTTTCTTGATATTACATCTCAAACTGTGGATGCTAGCTATTGATCCAAGGACTAGCATTGTAAACACATGGATCTCTACCTTATCAGGTTGGGACCTCTACAGATGGTATCAGAACACCGTGTTGCCTGCAGGATTGTAACCCTAGGATTGGACGAAACCCCTAAGAAAAATAGGAGTTGTATTTGTTCCAAAACTTATTTACAAACAATCTTGTAAACTCTTTCCTCAACCTTTTTGGTTTTGATTCTACATCTCTTCATTTTCAAACTTGATGGACAAAGACTTCAACATGAGCAAAGACTTCAACATCACCAATGACTTCAACTTTAGTTTCACCAAGGACTTCAACTTGGACATCACTAAGGACTACCAGTGAGACAAGAAGAATACTCAAGACTTGAAGACTAAGGAAGCACAACTTAGATGGAACCATCATCACCTTTGAAGCTTATTGACCAAGATAGAAGAATTTTTCCAAAGATACAATGATTTTGTTCATGAAGAAACAACCAAGAAGAATGAAATGATATCAAGTGAATCCTGTAGTTAGACCACCATACTAGTATTTAGTTTAAATCAATCACACCAACTTATGTGGTGTAACAAAAATATTTTGTTGCCTAAAAATGTGCTTGAACCTTGTTTTTTGAGTGGAATGTTTGTTTGTGATTGCTTGCACATTACTTGTGTGTATTGTTTTGTGTGAGTAGAATTCTTACTCTAGAATCTTTTGCCTATTCTAATCCCAATCCAACCCAAACAGATGACTTCTCCAAGAGACTCCAACATCAAGAATGGTGACAACAACAACCAAGAGATGCACATGAGAGAACAACTTCTAGCAACCCAAGCCTAGTTGAATCAAGTGACAACTCAGTTTTTAGCCAACAACAATGAGTTAGACCCAACCATGCAAAAGTTTTTGGAAATCCAATCCCAATTGTTGCAAAGGATGACCAATCAAATGATCAACATGAGAGACAACCTTTCCCAAGGAGATTGTGACAACAATGATATAAAGGATGATATTATAGTAGCAACTCAAGCTTGCAATATTTGTGGAGACATAGGACACACTTATAAAGAGCATGTGGATCAATTCCCTAATTGTGAAGAGAAACATCCAATTAAACAATGCCCGACATCTCAAGTGACTTGTTTCCTATGTGAAGGAAATGATCATGTCCCTATCCAATGCCCCATCTATCCTATAGTTCAACAAATGAAACAAGATGGAATGCATCAAATGTTTGGAAACCTCCATAAAGGAACAATTTCTACCAAGAAGGATGAAGGAAAAATCAGAACCATACCTCATAAGGCCACATCCAAAGTGACCACAAAGTGTTGCTACTCATGTGGAGAAGAAGGACATATCTCTAGTGACTGCCCCAAGAAGAGAGAAAGATTTCCCACCTTTGAGGTGAGATATGAAGAACATGAACTAGAAGAACTCCTAGCTTTGGAGAGACCCAAGAAAATAAGAAAATCCCCGACCCCAGCAAGCAAGACATTAGCCAAGTGCAATGTTACAATTGCAAAGAGATGGGACACTATGCACCACATTGTCCAGAAAAGAAAAAGTACAAGACAAGCAAACCTGTGAAGGATCTTATCCTTGTCACATGTTTCAAGTGTGAAAATCAGGGACATTATGCAAACAACTGTCCAGACAAGATACATCAATATTCCAAGTAAGCCAAGATGTAATCTAGTTAAAAATCTTTTAAGGGTGCTAGTATCCTAGTTATCTTGAAGCCAACTTGTAACCTATAGCCTTCCCAAATCTCGGGACGAGATTTCTTTTAAGGGTTGTAGCCTGTCACATCCCAAAAAATTTCCAAATATTGAAATGTGAAAAATAAATAAACAAAAGAAATAATTGTTGAAATTTAGGGTGAAAAGAAACTTTTTGTTTCTAAAATGGAAACATCAAAACCTTCTTGAATAAAATTTGAATGAAAAGAGAATCCAACAAAATTTCAATCAAGTGAAATGCATTCATCAATGAATGTATCTTGAAATTTAAACATTTGGAAAAGTTAAACCAAAACCCTAAAACCCTAATGGATCATTTCCAAGATCTCTCTAAGACTATGGATTTGATCCATATAAAAATTTAGCAACAAACATTTATAAATGATCAAAAATGATAAACAAAAATATTATAAACCCATAGAAATTGGTTTCAATTAATTTGGAGCCATGGATAAAAACTTATGAATTTAATAAGATAAAAGTGAATTAATTTCCAAGGTTAATAAAGCTCCTAACTAAATCCATGCCAAAATTATGAACAAAGTAAACCTAAAAGTATTTAAAAGATAAACTAATATTAAATAAAATCATACAAATTGGAATCACCAATTTTGGATCTATAAATAAAAAGATATGGATATTATAAGATAAAGAAAGAAAGAAATAAATAAGGAATATTTAAAAGCCAAATTAAATCTTGGCCAAATCCATAAACAAATGGAAGTTATTTAATAATAAAAAGGAGTAAAAGATTATTTAAATAAAATCATAAGGATTGAACATTATCCAATTTTATTTAAATAAAGACAAATTGCCTAAACTAAATAATAATAAAACTATTTAGCACATAATTTAAACCTTGAATTAAATCCATAAGCAAATGGAATAAATATAATCCAAATCCAAATAAAATAAAGGGATAAAGAATATTCGAATAAAAGTATATGGAATAAAACCATATTCTAATTATACTTAAATGGAGACAAAATCCCTAAGGTAAATGATTAATTAAATCATGAGAAAATAATAAATTGGAATTTGCCAAAGTGGATTAAAAAGTTATCTAATTAACTTAATAAGAATTATTTGAATAAAATTTATATGGGTTTAAAACCATATTTGATTTTATTTGAATAAAGACAAATGCCCAATTTAAATGAACATTAAATCATATTAAAATATTTTAAATAATTCAAAGTGGATTATTTACACTAATGAATAAAATAAAACCTAATGAAAAAGGTTTGGTAAAAATTGGAATTCAAATAGAAGTTTCAAATATATTTAAAATCTTATTTAAATAATGACAAGTACCTATTTTAAATAAATAATAAACCTTAAAAGAATAAAGGAAATTTTTCTAAAATGGAATTTAAAATACATTGATAAACAATATTAAAAGCTTACTGAAAGTTTCGAATGTTCTGAATTCAAATGGTTGTTTGAATTATTTGAACAAAATGAAAACAGAAAATGAAATCAGAAAAAGGAAAAGAAAACAGAGAAAAAAAAGGAAAGAAGCAACCCAACCCAGTCTAGCCCAACTTGGCCCAGAGAAGCCCACTCTCTCCCCTCCCCGCATGAAGCATTTTCTTACTCAAACTCGCACTCGCGCAGTCACTGACCAGTGGACACCATGCGTAACCCTCTCCATCGCTGACATCAAAACCCCACTTCCAGCCCACCGTCTTCAACCCCGCGACCATCTATCCCCCATTCCCCTCGCCCGTTTCTGCTTTGATTCCGCGGGATAAATTCGCATCAATGCCGCGTTGATTCAGCCCTATGACCTCGCCCATTTAACCGTCTCCCTCTTCCCTTCCTTTCCATTTAGACCCCATCCCACCGGAGCCACCAGGCTGCTCTAATCGCTTCCCACACCACCACTGTCTCCGACGTGTTTCTCGGCCAATTCTAGCCAACACCGCCAACCCCATTGCCCCAGAGCAAACGAGTGTGTTCCCCATCGTCTCCTGCACCTGCCAGTGCCTCCCTCTCGCCCGCGCGTGCCCCACGAGCTTGCCTCGGTCTACCTCTGAACATCGTCGTCCACTGCCTCAACTTCGGCGATATTCTCCGATAATTCCCGACCTCCCCTTGCTCTCTGGCCGATACCCGTGCAACCTCCTCTCTCTCACACATCTGACAACCCCTTTCTCTTGCTTTGACGAGAACCGTAGCATCGCCAACAACGACGAACAAACGTGCCCGTCGCCAGAAGCTTCTCCGGCGAGCAATCCCCAACGTCACCGTGCTCCCCTGTCCCTGCAACGACCACCTCGAGAACCAGCACTCCACGGTGAACCTGGTGAGCCTTTCCCCCTCTCTCTCTCGCTTCCTATTTTGCCAGAACCACCACGAGCAGAGTGCGCCACCTCCGCACAGCCGTGGCAGCGCTGCCCATTTCTGGCCAGATCGATTGCGTTCATTAGATGCAGATTCTGTGGATGCGATAGATCACTTAATCGAAGGGGTATGCGATGATCTGTGCCATGCGATTTAAATGATATCCTGCGGCCGGTATAGCTCAATCCAAATGAACCTGTACCAGCCAGTAGGAAACAACCACGTGGCCTGAGTCTGTCTGTTAAAAATCCAGAAAAAGAATTAGATTGATTAAACTTGTAAAATCTATAACTTTTAATCTACACGTCCAAAATTTACAAATTTTATATCATTGGAATCAAAAAAAGGAAACATTTTCAATCATGCCCTTAGTTTAGTATTTTGTTTCTGTAAAATTGATTGTTTTGTAGAAATATTATTAGGTCTATTTGGTGTATAAAATTTATTCTAGAAATGTTTTTAGGTTAAAATCTTTTGAAATGGTTTGTTTTAAACCTACTGACCATAAAAAACAACTTTTGAATTAAAAATTATATTTTATGACACTAAGGAATTATTCCTTGAATAAAATCATTTCGAGTAAAACAAAAATTGTTGATTATGTTTTAAAAATGATTTTTTAGTAAAACCTTTTACAAATGGTTGGATTTAAACTCTCTGACCCCAAAAACCAAGTTTTGGATTTAAAAATGTATTTGATTAACCCTAGAAAATTATTACCTTGATTAAACGCATTCTAGTAAAAATAAAATGTTGCTTTGATTTAAAAATGATTTTAGGTGAAACCTTTTGTAAATGGATTTGTTTTAAAACACTTTGACCATACACATTAATATTGGTGTTTAAAAACATTTTGGCTAACACTAGAAATTATTACTTTGATTTAAATCACTTCTAGCAAAACAAAAATGATTTAAATGGCCTATTTTCACTAACTTGTCTTTAAATGGTTTTTACACTTTTATAAATGACCAATAGATGTTTTAAAATGTTTATAACTTGTTAGAAACAACTTTTCCAATAAAACAATCTTTTGCATGCTTGCATGCATTGTTTTGTTTTCTTTATTCTATGTGGTGAATTGTTTGAATGCTAGATTGAACTTGTGCCTTGATTGACTCGTAGTGAACTTTGAAGAGTGTGACCATTGCAAGATCAAGGAGTGAATCTATATTCTCTACTAAAAAGGAAAGTGGTGCTTCATACTTTTGTTCTATTATTTTCACTATGCATTAGTGATGTTTTGAGTAGGACTTGCATGGAATTTTTACTAAGTATGTTATGCCTTGGGAAATCCTAGTAGATAATGCCTTAGTAGAATTTTCCCTAAGTTAAGATTCTTGCTACTAGAATGCTTAGTCTAGCTAGTAGAAAACCAGGGTGGATTATATTCATGCTATGAAATATTTCTAAGTCAATGACTTGTGTTTTGTTTAATAAAACAACTATGTGAATGAAACACCTGGGTGGAATGGTGAGAATGGATTTATGTTGAGTGGTTACACAGGGCCAGTAAACTGGTGAAAACTTGTGTATCACACTTGTGGAAAGCCACCCAGGAACAAAGAGATTTGAGATGTCAAATGTTGAGAAGCTTCAGGTGCAGCCACATGGCATTATGGGCTCTGCCTAGATCATATAGGTTGCAATAACTTAGACAGATGGACAGTTGGTGGTAGGGGTGATAGGTTTGGAGCGAGTCCATTTTGGTCTAAGGGAAGGCTTCTGAAAGATCTTGTCTCGATGCATGTCGAGTCTTGTGGGTAAAGTGCACCACCTCTTGAGAGAGTAAAATCTAAGTACTTAGCCGTGTCCTGGGCAATGTACAATTTGAGCATCAAGACATGGAATCTATCAAGGATCTCCTCATCCCAATTTCTAAGTTAAAAGTTTGTGGTTGAACAAGGGTTAAAGGTTAACCAATTTTATTGGTTGTTCCTTGGGTGATTTTAACAAACAAAAACTTAGTGTTTTCAAATGATAAGGAAAATCTATTTTGAGAAAAGCAAGCCTAAGCTCCACTTAGCCAAATGCATATAGATGATAGATACCACTATTCTGCCATTGTATCACTTGCCAATACAATTCAAATGTATTGACCCTTGTGGTTGTTACTTATTATGTTGCAGGTTTGTTTTATGTTAGTGAAGTGTGTTGAATAGGATTACAAGTCTACAACCAACATGATTGCCTGTGGCACTTTGAAGATGAAGGACTCCATGCTATAAAGATATTTCTGCTGCATTGTAAAGAGATAGCCAAGTCAGCTATGTAACATGTAATGAATTATTTTATTCCTGGTTATAAAGTTGTATTATGACCTTTGTTTCTTGATATTACATCTTAAACTATGGATGCTAGCTATTGACCCAGGGTCTAGCATTGTAAAAACAGGGATCTCTACCTTATCAGGTTGGGACCTCTACAAAAGCGTTCCCCCTGACAGCACGGTTCTTTTAATCCCAACGTATAGATGCACGCATATACAACTTCGATGACACAATGGTTCAAGTTTATTAGGGCCAGAAAAATAAGGTGTGCTAGAAAGTTCGTGAGAGCTTTACTAACCAGTTTTGACATAACAAAAGAATATTTAATTTGAAAGGTATATGAAGCTTGAGAATTTACTTGGAATAGCAATAATACTAATAGGTAGATATGGTGGACACAAATGGCATAGGTTTTGGTTTAAAGGGATGGATGCACGAGAAGTATTCCCTCTCAGTACAGGTTTTTGGTTAGAAAGGTTGGGTAGCAAGCAAAAGAGTTAAAGGAAACAAGCAAATTTACAAGTGATAAATTCAAACATGCAATCTTTGTTGAAAACAAAAAAGATCTTAACTAAAGAATATCAAGCTTATGAGCCAATCAAGAAAGAAAGAAAATGATATAAAATAACTGTAAGTTCTTTTCTCTTTTCCTTTCAAACCTCAAAATGTGTTGCTACTGACCAGAGCTTGGTTTGCCAAAACCAATTTAGATTTACTTGATGCTCCGAAAGTGATACCAATACTAATCAACAAGATCAATCATATAATAGAGATTGCAAACTAAAATAAGAAGTGCAAAAGGTAAAAGATGAAACTTCTCATTAATATTCCATAAAGGCACTCACACCAAGGGATACATAGATAACCAACTAAAGGAGAGATACTTCCACAATGCAAACCATCCTATATGATAACTTCTCTAATCATGATATGACTCTACCAAAAAGGTAAAAAGATGAAAGATAATTATGTGATACCGCGACACTCTCCCAAGCTTACAAACCTGATGATGAATTACTCCTTTGGTGATGGTGGTGTTTCCTTGTCATCGTCAAACTTCCAAGGTAAAGGCTCCCCAACCACAAAGGATGTATTGGTTTCCACAATCCTAAAACTAGCATCAGAGCTTATGCATTTAAACCTAGCCTCATACTCACAGTTTTGATTTTCCATGTCGTAGAGTTGTGCTTGTAATTGGTTGGTGGTCTGATGGAGCGAGAGGATTTCATCTCGAATCTCGGCAGTCCCCCTCTTGTGCTCGGCGATGAGTTCTGAACTTATCTTATGGATGACGTCCACTTCGTGTTACGCCATCTTCTTGTACCTAAAAACGTCCTGCTCCAACGCTTCCATCCTATCCTTCGGACTGCCTTCTCCTTTAGGGCCCTAAACCTCCTTCATCTACACCTTCCCATCTTTGAGTAACAACTCATTGGGGTGATGAAGGGAATATGCCCGAGAGGCAATAATAAAGTGGTTATTATCGTATTCCTTGTTTATGATAAATGTTTATTTTACATGCTATAATTGTATTAATACGGAAACGTTAATACATGTGTGTTTAATAAACAAAAAGAAAGTTCCTAGTTATGCCTCTGTTATAAACTAGCTTGTTGATTAACAAGATGATCAAAGGTTTCCTGATCACGGACATTGGATGTTGTTAATAATGAGGTCACAACATTAATGTAATGATGTGATGAACATTCATCCTAAGTATAGCATTACGATCAAAGTCATTGAGTTTATATTGCTATAACAACTTACGAAGTGATCCTAATCCTTAGACCATGAGATCATGTCAATCACTAACACCAGAAGAGTTTCTTGATAACATCAAACGTCACACCGTAACAGGGTGATTATAAAGATGGATTCAGAACTAATAAAGTGTTATGTTGAGGCCCATGGATCAAGAGTGGAATTTGTTCATCCCGATGACGGATAGATATACTCTGGGCCCTCTCGGTGATATCACATTGATTAGCTTGCAAGCAAGTGATTTGATCACTAGAATGTTATATCACGGGAACGAGAAAAGAGTGCATGTCGGTAACGAGATTAAACTAGGTATGGAGATACCGATGATCGAATCTCGGACATGTAATATATCATGAAACAAAGGGATTAAGATACTAGCGTAAAAGGTTCACACGATCCCAGAAGTCATCGTTGAATGTGTGGGAGTCAGTACGGATCTCCAGGTCCCGCTGCTGATTATTGATCGGAGAGGGGTCTCGATCATGTCTGCATTATGCGCGAACCGTAGGGTGACACACTTAAGGGATACCGACACCATTCGGAGCAAATGATATGCCAGAGAAAGAAAAAGGAAAGCGCAGGAATTTATTTCACTAGACACCGAAACTGTTTCGGTTGAAATTGCTGAAACTGGTTCTCCATGTGAAATTGAAATGTTGTAAGGGGTTTTATATGAATGTTTGTTAATTAAAGTAATTAACAAAATTCTGAATAAATAAATAAAAGAGTTTTATTTAAATGAGAGCTTGCATTAAATTTGGTGGAAATTTAATGCATGTGAGTGGATTTTTGAGTGGAGGCTTTTTAATGGGAGTGGAGGCTTTTCATTTTGAGTGGGAGATCCACCCACATGAATGTGGAAGAGGTGGGGCAGCCCCATGGCTGGGCGCCATGCCCCTTTGGTGCCCCCCTCTCCCCTATACAAGGCCCCCCTCTCCTCCTCTCAAAGTACACCTCCTCGCGAAGGATCTCTCTCCCTCCTTTAGAATTTCCCCATGGTCTCGGATCAGCGAGATACATGTTCCCGTTGGCTTTTTCTGGAAGGATTTGTTGCTTCCGCTGCTTCGCTGGAGCGAGGGCGTGGAGGTTGTCGGGGTACCCGTACGTGTGTGCGATCACGGATGCACCACTGCTTTGAGGTGCTGGACTTGATCGTGCTGGACCGGCTGGACCAGATGGACTTCATCACGATCTTGAGATCGGCAAGCATTTGTCTACATCATCCACGAGTACAACCTCGTTAACACTATTCGGTCTTCGAGGGTATGTATTCTATGGATGTATACCCACCCGTTTCTTGTATCTAGAAGATAGATCTTGGTACGTAGATGTTCCCATCGTAGGAAAATTTACGTTTTCTATGATGTGAACCCTACAGTGGTATTAGAGCCGGATCTATGCGTGATGCTTTGCACGGGTAGTACACATATGATTATGTGGGCGATTATGATCATTTTATTGCTTCTTAGTTGTACTTTGGATATTGGTGGCATAGTGGGATGAAGCGTCCCGGACAAACTTTACATGTCCTCGCACATGAGACCTGTTCCACGCTTGACATGCAACTAGTTTTGCATAAGTGGCTAGCGGGTGCCTGTCTCTCCTACTATATTCAATATCTAATTTGCAATGATTTGTTAACAATTTGGTTATCCTCGTTGTGGTTCATGTTCGTCGGTAAGAACGGTTCTATCTTCGAAATCCCTAAGCCACGTAAAACTTGCAATGGATAAATTAGAGGTGTCTAGTTTAGATTGTTGCTGGGCTAGTGTTATGATATGGTGATGTTGTAAGTAGAAGTATGAGATGATACTCTTACAACACACATAGCGTGTAAGTTCCATAGACCTTGGCCTTACACATAAAGGTATGATAGTGATCATACCACGGTGCACATGATGGAGATCATATGCGGGAACCATATCATTTCACTTATAAACATGTGATGTTTTCATTGCATCTTATATTGCTTGTTTGGCGTTTTATTAGCATAATAAGATGATCCCTCATTTAGATATCAAGATAAGAATGTGTTGTTCCTTAAGTATGCACCGACAATGTTTCATCTCTTCAAGACATCACGTGATGATCGGGTGTACTTGAATCCATGAGCATATCTCGGGTGTAAGACAGTTACACACGTGAATACTAAGGTTCTTACTTGGCGAGCCTAGCATGTACAGACATGGCCTCGGAACACGGACCGAAAGGTTAGCATGAGTCATATGTTTTGATATGATGACCATATGGATGCTCGCCTTTGAAGCTACACCGACTCACGTGATGATCGGACTTGGTGTAGTGGATTTGGTTCATGTAATCACCAAAAAGACATGAGGGATGTCGTTTTTGAGTGGGATTTCATTTCTAATTTGGATTAGTAGAACTCAATTTATCATAAAATTAAATCAAAGTGAATTTGCATAATTTGTTGTAGTCATTGGCATTCGTTCACCATCTTATGCATAGTTGTAATTGAGATAACAGAACTATAGAATTCTGGATATATACTTTACGAACTGGTATCGTATTGTGTTGAGTGTCAATCTAAAGTTTAAAGTCCTATTGCAAACTTTCATCAAACTCTATTTACTCCGTGAAATTTAATAGTTGGTATTAAATCGAGAGTAACAATTCCAGTGTTAGTATCTTAAGTATCATGTTTGCCTCCACGATTCTTGATTGTTTTAATATCAAGTTTATCTAGGAGCTGAAAGAATTGTTTCAGAAACCATCATGTGTGATAGATATAACGATATCTGAAACAACGTTTTGGTTGCAATATGATAGAGTATAATGTATTTTCTCGTATTGGATGAGAATTTGCGAAGGTTGGAGATGCTAGACATCCTAATCATCCAAAAGAGTTTTGGAAAGTAATGTTATACTCACGATTCGCCTTTATAAGCTACAGTAGCTTGATCATGAAAGTCGTCATGATAAGGATGAATAGAAGATGTATGTAAAGTGTTTACTACACTAAAAGATTACTAAAGAATTGATTTTGAAAGAATACCGATCATTTGATGATGGTGATCTACTTCAAAGTGCAAGTCCAAAGGTATTATTATTTGAATATACACGCTTTGGACTATGTGTCATGTATATGGCGCCACTTTTGATGTTGATAGATTCTTTTAAAAAGGAAAAGGAAATGCTGAAAGAGAATCTATAAAATATATTTGGCAGAAAAGAAAAGATTGGAAATATCCAATTTAGGTATATATATGATATACATGTTATGGTTGTATTCTTTGCTTGTTAAACAATGTGGTTCTTGGGTATTGGATACCGAATTGGTTGGTATGAAATTTCATACGGAACAACGCAATTCATGAAGCACAATGTCCTAAGTAACTAGCAAGAAAATATGTGATGATGTTCATCGAAAACAAACAAACCGTTGTTTGTATTTCTCGTTGACATCAAAGCTTGACTTCAAGATTTGTTATAATAATTGTTATTTCAATCAAGTATTATGAGAACAAAGGTTGTTCAAATAATTACCGTATTCCATATAAGATGGATGATTTACAAATCTAGTTGGAGAAATCACATCCATAAAACCTAATGCTAAAATGTCGCAAGACAAATGATTGAAAGATCACTTACGAAGTGACATCGCTGTTTAAATTATATTGGAAAGAAAACATGAAGAATCTCCATATTCATGGATTTTTGGAGTCTTTGATTTGATCAAGTGACGCTTGTGAGACTTTCCACGTGATAATTAAAACTTCGTTCAAAGGCCAAACAAGAACGAACAACTAAATTATTGGAATTTACACATATCGATGTATGTAGTCCATTATGTATAGTCGTAAGCGATGGATTTCAACTTCATATGCTTTCTCCGGAAATTTGAGTGAATGTTCACTTAATGAGAAAGAAGTATGAAATATTTGAAAACATTTCAAAGACTTTCAATATGAAGTGCAAAATCATTGTAACAAGAAAATAAATGGTTTATGATTTTATCATAAGGGATTTGTTTGAGTTACAAGTCTAACAAGAAAATAAATGAATTATGATTTTATCATAAAGGGATTTATTTGAGTTACAAGTTTAGAAAAACACCTAGATTTACATCTCCCGCAACACCATAGGAATATGGAATGTTTGAGATTTGTAATGAAACCTTGTTTGACATGGTTGGATCAAAGGTGTTATTTATAAAACTGCCATTATGTTTTAAAAGATTAAATCTTTAGAGACTTCCGCTTTTACACTGAAAAGAGCTCCATCTTGATCCGTTGAAATGACACCATGGAAGTTATGGTTTGGGGTAAAACCCAAGTTGTCATTTCTTAAATTTTGGTATGCTAAACATAAGTAAGATGTTTACAACCGAAGTCGGATGAGCATGTCTTTGTAAGTTATTTCGAATAACAATTGGTTATTCCTCCATAACACCAAGGACAAAAGGGTTTGTCGCTTGAAACGTGAAGTTTCTTGAAGAAGGAATTTTTCATAAATTTTAAGTGGGAGGACAATAGAACTTTGATAAGGTTAACAAACCTTAGCTATATGTGCTAAGTTGCACAACACCGGAAAATGTTCCAGGGCATCCAGAATGCTCATGGATTACGTGCCTCAAAGGTTGCGGTTACGGAGGTCTAAAGTTCCTATTGAACCAAGAAGGTCGGATAAACAATCAAATGATTGAGATTTGAGAGTAAATCATTATTGTTTGACAATGATGAACCGACTACAAAGAAGCGATGATGGGCCCTGACTCCGTCAAATGGCTTGAACCCATAAAATCCGTGATAGTTCCATACACAAGAAATCAAGTTTTGAACTTGGAAGACCCTCCGGAAAGGTGTAAAAACCTATCGGTCGTATTTGGATCTATGAAGAAACAGACATGGATGTTTCACATTTATGAAATAGTTGACATGTCGTAAAGTATTTTACGACAATGTTCAAGGAGTTGACTATGAGAAGATTTGATCTTTCATAGCGATATTTAGTCTGGACGGATTAAAGTAGCAACCACTACGTATAATTTGTTATATGGTAGATGAATAAACAAAACAAAGTTCTTCTAATAGAATGGTTACTTAGGACGTGTACATGACACGATCCAAAGGGTTTTTTTAATTCAAAGGATGCTAAAAAGGGCATGCAAACTTCAATGGTTGAAGTAAGCATCGCGGAGTTGTAATCTTCACCGTGATGAAAAGAGTTTTCATCAGGAGACGATGAAGATGCTTGCATTTGTAAGAAATTAAGTGGGAGCGCTGAGACATATTTCTAATACATTATGTGGATGACATCTTGTTGATTAGAAATGATGTAATTTTTATTAACAAAGGTTAAGAATTTCATTTCGATGAAAAACTTAGGCAAAACCCGAATATTTAGCATGAATGTCTATAGTGGATAGACTGTGACGCTAATATGGTTGTGCCAAACGTACATATATGAGATATTGAAGGAGTTCAATATAGAAACAACAAGAAACGGTTCTTTTTGCATGGAAAGGAATTGAATCAAGATTCAAGTGTATTGACACTTGATAAGTGAAGCAAGATTCAAGTGCTTTGACACTTGATGAGTGAAATCACGAGAATGTTTTGATCAATCATACCATGATATGTACACATCCAGATATGTCCTATGCTCTAAGTGTTATGAGCATATACCAGAATGAATCATAAAATGATCATTGGACGATAGTGAGGATATTCTTATGATCTTTTTGAAAGAACTAAGAATATATTTGTGTAGAGGTGACAAACAATTACAAATAGTTCATTGTAAAGCGTTACATTGACACTAGGTTTGTCACAAGATACAAATTAAGTTTATATCAATTTAAACTATGGGTGGCACAATGTAATGGAAAGAAGATTCCATGATGGATTTGGATAAAATCCATAGTTAAAACATTGTGACGAATACTACAACAAAAAGGCTAAGTATATGACTGCTATAGTAGCAGCAAAGGAGGGAATTTGTGTCAAGTAGTTTGTTATCAAACTAAGGTGTAGTTCGCAACGGGCTAACACTAAAGATATATTGTATGATAATAGTATCGACATGATTTAACCCCAAGGAACTAAAGGTCTCACCAAAAGACCAAATTTATACAATGCCATCTCATTGGAGAATGAGTGATGCGTGGAGACGCAAAGACATGCAAATACACACGGACCTAAAGCGTCAGATCCGTAGATTATGTTAACCACTTGCAGTTGCGTATATGGAACACCAGAAAGCCATATGTGTTCAATACACAAAGTTTTCAAACTAGATTATTGTCTCTAGTGCAAGTGGGAGACTGAAGAGAATATGCCCGAGAGGCAATAATAAAGTGGTTATTATCGTATTCCTTGTTTATGATAAATGTTTATTTTACATGCTATAATTGTATTAATACGGAAATGTTAATACATGTGTGTTTAATAAACAAAAAGAAAGTTCCTAGTTATGCCTCTGTTATAAACTAGCTTGTTGATTAACAAGATGATCAAAGGTTTCCTGATCATGGACATTGGATGTTGTTAATAACGAGGTCACAACATTAATGTAATGATGTGACGAACATTCATCCGAAGTATAGCATTACGATCAAAGTCATTGAGTTTATATTGCTATAACAACTTACGAAGTGATCCTAATCCTTAGACCATGAGATCATGTCAATCACTAACACCAGAAGAGTTTCTTGATAACATCAAACGTCACACCGTAACAGGGTGATTATAAATATGGATTCAGAACTAATAAAGTGTTATGTTGAGGCCCATGGATCAACAGTGGAATTTGTTCATCCTGATGACGGATAGATATACTCTGGGCCCTCTCGGTGATATCACATTGATTAGCTTGCAAGCAAGTGATTTGATCACTAGAATGTTATATCACGGGAACGAGAAAAGAGTGCATGTCGGTAACGATATTAAACTAGGTATGGAGATACGGATGATCGAATCTCGGACATGTAATATATCGTGAAACAAAGGGATTAAGATACTAGCGTAAAAGGTTCACACGATCACAGAAGTCATCGTTGAATGTGCGGGAGTCAGTACGGATCTCCAGGTCCCGCTGCTGATTATTGATCGAAGAGGGGTCTCGATCATGTCTGCATTATTCGCGAACCGTAGGGTGACACACTTAAGGGATACCGTCACCATTCGGAGCAAATGATATGCTAGAGAAAGAAAAAGGAAAGCGTAGGAATTTATTTCACTAGACACCGAAACTGTTTCGGTTGAAATTGCTGAAACTGGTTCTGGATGTGAAATTGAAATGTTGTAAGGGGTTTTATGGGAATGTTTGTTAATTAAATTAATTAACAAAATTTCTGAATAAATAAATAAAAGAGTTTTATTTAAATGATAGCTTGCATTAAATTTGGTGGAAATTTAATGCATGTGAGTGGATTTTTGAGTGGAGGCTTTTTAATGGGAGTGGAGGCTTTTCATTTTGAGTGGGAGCTCCACCCACATGAATGTGGAAGAGGTGGGGGAAGCCCCATGGCTGGGCGCCATGCCCCTTGGGTGCCCCCCTCTCCCCTATAAAAGGCCCCCCTCTCCTCCTCTCAAAGTACACCTCCTCGCGAAGGATCTCTCTCCCCCCTTTAGAATTTCCCCATGGTCTCGGATCAGCAAGATACATGTTCCCGGTGGCTTTTTATGGAAGGATTTGTTGCTTCCGCTGCTTCGCTGGAGCGAGGGCGTGGAGGTTGTCGGGGTACCCGTACGTGTGTGCGATCATGGATGCACCACTGCTTTGAGGTGCTGGACTTGATCGTGCTGGACCGGCTGGACCAGATGGACTTCATCACGATCTTGAGATCGGCAAGCGTTCGTCTACATCATCCACGAGTACAACCTCGTTAACACTATTCGGTCTTCGAGGGTATGTATTCTATGGATGTATATCCACCCGTTGCTTGTATCTAGAAGATAGATCTTGGTAGTTAGATGTTCCCATCGTAGGAAATTTTTTGTTTTCTATGCTGCGAACCCTACAGGTGAATCTTCAACTCATACATGTACTGGTTGATGATTTCCGCGAAGGAATCCTCCATAGTTGATCCATAGGAAGACATGGTGGCTCCAAATCTAAGAATCTGCCTGACAAAAATAGATCGAAACAAAAACACGACGAGAACACGATATACGAACCTCAGAGGATCCAAGGGGTTATATATTATGAAGTTTTACGACATAAGGAAGGTACAGGACGAAAACGGGACGGAGATGGGCTCCGGGGTGGTCACACCCCTGGTGGCGCCGCCAAGGAGGGCCCGCGCCACTGGAAGGTGTTGCCCACCCGGGCTCCGTTTCCTCCTCTTTTTCGTCTCGTAACCTTCCATATGTAATAAAAACAGCAAAAATATAAAGAGAAAAGTCTTTCGTGAACCTTTAATTTCCAACACTCTTACCTATTTGGAAACAAACTCTGCAGATTCCAGAGTTTGGTCTCTAATAAATTCTTCCGGAGTCACAATTTAAATAACATCAACATATTCATTATAAGAGTCTCCAGAAATATAATGTTTGAGCCTTTGACCATTCACCACTTATGTAGTGTTTTCTCCCAAAGATGAAATTTTAATAGCACCTGAATGATATACCTCCTCAATAAAAAGAAGGTCCTTCCCATTTTGAGAGTAGTTTTCCTGCAAAAAATCTGAGACGAGACCTATACAATAGAACTTTCTCACCAAAATGAAACTCTCTCTTAAGAATTCTCCTATCATGCCATTTTTTACTTTTTCTTTAAAGAGACTAGAATTTTCATAAGATTCAGTTCTCCACTCATCTAAGGTACTTAAGTCAAGCAATATTTTCTCACCAGCAAGTTTAAAATCACTATTCAGTTCTTTCACTGCCCAATAAGCTTTGTGTTCTAATTCTAAAGGCAAGTGACAAGCTTTACCATAAACCATTTTGTAAGGAGACATTCCCATAGGATTTTTGTAAGCGGTTCTATAAGCCCAAAGAGCATCATTCAATTTTTTAGCCCAATTTTTGCTAGATCTATTGACAGTCTTTTGCAAGATAGATTTAATTTCTCTATTTGAAAGTTCTACCTGCCCACTGGTTTGAGGATGATAAGATGAAGCAATTCTATGGTTAACATCATACTTAGCAAGAGTCTTCCTAAAACCACCATGAATAAAATGAGAACCTCCATCAGTCATGGGATATCTAGGCACACCAAACCTAGGAAAAATAACATCTTTAAGAATTTTAAAGAGGTCTTACCATCAACACTATTTGTAGGTATGGCTTCTACCCACTTTGTTACATAATCAATAGCAACAAGAATATGAGTATACCCTTTTGAGGGAGGAAAAGGACCCATAAAGTCAAATCCCCAACAATTAAAAGGTTCAATAACAAGAGAATAATTCATAGGAATCTCATTGCGTCTAGAAATGTTACCAACTCTTTGACATTCATCACATGATAAAATAAACTTCCTTGCATCCTTGAAGAGAGTAAGCCAATAAAACCTGATTGTAAAACTTTTTGTGCGGTTCTATCTCCAGCATGATGTCCTCCATAAGCACTGCCATGACATTTTCTCAATATCTCTTGTTGTTCATATTCTGGAACACATCATACCATCTACCGCTTCTTTATATAAATGTGGGTCATCCAAAAAATAATGCTGGGTTGTAAAGGTTGGAGGCAAATACTTGGAAACAATAAAGTTAGCATAATCAGCATACCAAGGACTCTCTCGCAGGCTTACCTTTATTGCAGCCAACTGTTCATTTGGAAAACTATCATTAACAGGAATAGGATCAAAAGAAATGTTTTCCAAACAAGATAAATTATCAGCAACAGGATTTTCAGCTCCTTTCCCATCTAAAATATGTATATCAACATCTTATAAAAGCAACACCCATCTAATAAGCCTAGGATTAGCATCTTTCTTTGTCATAAGGTACTTAATATCAGCATGATCAGTATGAATGGTAACTTTTGAATCAACAATATAAGGTCTAAACTTATCACAAGCAAAGATTACAGCTAAGAACTCCTTTTTAGAAGTAGCATAATTCTTTTGAGCAGCATCAAGAGTCTTACTAGCATAATGGATAACATTCATTTTTTATCTATTTGTTGCCCAAGAACATCACCTACAGCAAAATCACTAGCATCACCACATAATTTCAAAGGGTAAATTCCAGTCAAGTGGTTGGACAATAGGAGTAGTAGTTAAAGCTTTATTTAAAGTTTCAAAAGATTCCTTAGAATCATCATCAAAAACAAAAGGTACACCTTTTTGAAGAAGATTAGTAAGAGGTTTTGAAATTTTTGAGAAATCTTTGATAAACCTTCTATAGAAACCAGCATTACCAAGAATACTTCAAATACCTTTGACATCCCTAGGATAGGGCATTTTATCAATTGCTTCAACTTTGGCTCTGTCAATTTCAATACCTCTTTCAGAAATTTTATGTCCAAGAACAATTCCTTCATTAACCATGAAATGGAATTTCTCCCAATTAAGAACAAGATTAGTTTCTTCACATCTCTACAAAACTTTATCAAGGTTGTGCAAACAATTATCAAAGGAAGTTCCATAGATGGAAAAATCGTCCATGAAAACTTCCACAATTTCTTCACAAAAACCATGAAAGATCGCAGACATACATATCTGAAAAGTAGTAGGAGCATTACATAAACCAAAAGGAATACGCCTATAAGCATAAGTTCCATAGGGACACGTGAAAGTGGTTTTATCTTGGTCCTGTGCTTTCACAGCAATTTGAGAAAACCCAGAATAACCATCAAGAAAGCAAAAGTGAGTCTTCTTGGACAACCTTTCTAGCATTTGATCAATAAAAGGAAGAGGATAATGATCTTTCTTAGTGACTTTATTCACCTTTATAAAATCAATGCACATCCTATAACCAACTACTACTCTTTGAGGTATAAGCTCATTATTTTCATTAGGCACAACAGTTATTCCTCCTTTCTTAGGAACACAATGAACAGAACTAACCCAATTACTATCAGCAATAGGAAAAATAATACCAGAATCCAGGAGTTTTAATACCTCATTTCTTACCACTTCCTTCATTTTAGGATTTAGACGGCATTGGTGTTCAACAACAGGCTTTGCATCAGGTTCTATATTAATAGCATGCTGACATATAGTGCGAGAAATCCCTTTTAAATTATCAAGAGTATACCCCATAGCTCCTCGGTGTTTCTTCAATACTTCCAACAATCTTTCCTCTTCCTTTCCTGAAGGTTAGAACTAATAATAACAGGATATATTTTCATGTCATCTAGATAAGCATATTTAAGATCACCAGGTAGATGTTTTAAATCAAAGACAGGATCCCCTTTAGGTGGTAATGTGGTACCCAAGTCTTCCAGAGGTAGGTTATGATTCAGCATCTCTGGTTGACGAAGGAAAATCTCGTCAATCTCATTTCTTTCTTCCATGAAGAACTCGCTTTCATGGTCTTCCATATATTGTTGCAAGGCATTATTAGGAGCAAGGGAAATAGCAGCAAGTTGTTCAACCCTGAAATCCTCATTAGGCAATTCATTTTCATAAGGGGTTTTAGCAAATTTGCAAAAATTAAACTCATAATATTCTCCATCAAACTTAGTAAAAACTTTCTCCTTCTTACAATCTATAATAGCTACACAAGTGTTCAAGAAAGGTCTACCAAAAATGATAGGACAAGTTTTACTAGCTTCCTTACCAAGCACTAGAAAATGAGTAGGATATTTAATCTTACCACAAAGAACTTTCACATCTCTTACAATGCCAATTAGATAAATTGTCACTCTATTAGAAAGATGAATAACCACATCAATGTCCTCAGGTTCACAAGGACCAATTTCATGCATAATTTCCCTATAAAGCTCATAAGGAATAGCACTAGAACTAGCACCAATGTCACATAAACCATAATAGCAATAATCACCAATTCTAACAAAAAGCATAGGGACACTAGCTTTACTAGGATGAGAGACAATATTAGAAGCATCTTCACAAAAGATAATGAGCCCATATTCTAAATTTTTAGTGACAAGATCTCTCACAATGGCTACTACAGGTTCAATATTTATTTGTTCATCAGGTTCCACAGTTTTCTTTGTACTTTTGCTAACAACATTAGCCATAATGGAATGTTCCTTTACCTTAGCAGGGAAAGGTATTTTCTCAATATAGGGTTCAAGAAAAATAGGATCAATAGCACAAACTTCAATGTTTCTAACGGGAATATGATTAACAATATCTTTATAAGGTGCATGGTACTTGTTCCACTCCTTTTTGGGAATTTCAATATAAGAGCCAAAAGGCCTTAAAGAAATTTTCAAGAACTTGAGAATCAATACCATACTAAGTACTAATATCATGAAAGTCATCAGTTCCCATAAAATATTTAATACATTCATAATCATAATTTATACTTTACTTTCTTCCTTTGTCATTCTCCCATGCTTCAGTGTTTTCTTGAATATGGTCTAGGAGATCCCTTTTAGCTTCTTCCTTCATATGTGTGAATGATCCAGCACAAGAAGCATCTAGTAAATCTTTATCACATATTGTTAGGGAGTTCATGAATAGGACATTTAAGCATAAGTAACTTCAGTCTCCCCCAAGCTTGAGATGTACTCTATCCATCACAAGGCCAAAAGTTATATATCATATTTCTATCCTTATGAATCACACTAGGAGGATAAAATTTAGAATAAAAGAGAGGTATTATTTCCTCCCATTCCATGGATTGCCCATTCTTCAGCAGCTTATACCATTCTTCAGCTCTCCCTTTCAAGGATATAGAGAGTAACTTCTTCTTCACATGTTCAATTGTGATACCTACACACTTAAACAACCTGCATAATTCATGGATAAAAAGAAAATGATCCCCAGGGTGGACAGTTCCATCCCCAAAATAATAATTATCCATAACACGATCAACAATTCTTGTAGGTATTTAAAAGGATATATCTCAAAAAGTGGTGGTTCATCTACTACCCTAGCAGTGGTAGTAGCTTCCCCAAATAGGAAACCAAGTGGGTTATCCATATTCGAAACAAAGTAACAAACAGAAATAAAAAGCAGTACTCACAATAGTAGTTTCCTTTACCAGTTCCACTCTTCAATAACACTTCACTCCCCGGCAACGGTGCCAGAAAATAGTCTTGATGACCCACAAGTATAGGGGGTGTATTATAGTACTTTCGATAAATAGGAGTGTCGATCCCACCGAGGAGCAGAAGGTGTTGACTAGTGGTTTGGAGCCTGAAATCATTGTAAATACTTAGCAAACGGACTTTTATGGGTTTTTGATAATGCAAGGAAATAAAGAGCAAGTAAATAAAGACAGCAAATAAATGCAGCAAGTGCCCCAATCCTTTCTCATCAAAGTATAAGCCGGTTGTAATACTTATGAGGACCAAATGTTCTCGAGGACACATGGGAATACTGTCAAGTGCTTTCGTTTCATATAGTTGATTAATCTTCTTTGGTTTGATAAGTGCTGTCTGGGTGAACCTGTGCTAATGTACCGACCTTGATAGGACTAATACATACTTGTGATTAAACCCTTGCAAGCATCCGCAAATACATGAAAGTAATTAAGATAAAAATCTAACCATGACCTTCAACTCTGAGATCCTACAATCCCTTGTGCAAAGGTTTCCTAACGGGGGTTCAGGTTTATGTCACTCCAGCAAACCCCACAGTTAGTAGCCAAATACAAAATGCATTCCCCTAGGCCCATAAATGGTGATGTGTCATGTGGTCGACGTTCACATGGCACCACTAGAAGAATAGCACCACAACTTAAATATCAAATCATTGAATAATACCTCAATACAATTCCACTACTAACAACATGACTTGTCCCATGTCCTTAAGAACTAAACGAACTACTCACGAGACATCATATGGATCAAGATCAAAGATGATATGATGATGAATAACAATCTGAACATAAACAATAATTCAATGGTTCCACTCACAAGCATCAACTACAAAAGTAATTAACACCGGGAAAGTTTCCCCTAAGAACTATGCAGGATCCAACATAATTGTTGCAGCAGTATGGAGTGGTGATTACGGTGCTGGTGGAGATGATGGTGTGGTTGATGATGATGATGATCCCGATGAAGTCTAGCTTGATGGCGGTGTTGATGGCAACGATCTCCCCTCTCTGGGAAGGAATTTCCCCAGCAGAAATATGTCTGCCGAAGAGCTTTTTCTCTCTCTGTAGTTTCCTCCCTGTAGAGGTGGCGGAATCATTCTATGGTCGCTCCTCAAAATTTAGTGTTTTAGGAGGAATATATAGGCGAAGGGGTGGAGCAGGAGGTGGGCCAGGGTGGCCACACCCCCTGGTGGCGCGGCCCAGGGTGGCCCGCGCCTGGGGGGGTGGCCCCCCCGTGGCCCAACTCCGCCTCCCCCTCTGGCTTCCTTCATCTTTTGGAAAAATATAATTTTCCGTATATTTTCTGGTATTTTTCCGATCTTCGCGAAAATTGCATCTAGACACCGCTTTTTCCATCAGAATCCTGACTCCGGTAGTTCATCCTCCAAGAATAATCCAACATGCAAAAATAGATGAAATAACATAAGTATCGGCTCTTAATATGAATAGCAACAAATTATGATATAGAATAGTGATGCAAAATGGACGTATCACCGGCGTCTTCCTTTTATTCTTCTTAGCCGACGACTGAGGAGCAACGGCCTGGATGGGTACAACAGGAATGGGGGAGGAAGCACCTTCATCCCCAGCGTGTCTCTCGAGGAAGGGGGCCCCTTCGACGTCGGTGGCATCATCCCATCTGAAATTTTGCTTCGGGTCCTATTGTGAAAGATCCCTTCACTAGGCTCAGGGGCTTCTGCAGTTGGCGACTGTGCGGGAGGAAGAGTGGAATCAGACTCCGCGTCCCCACCATGGCGCAGCCGTGTATTCTTCGGGAAGGGGAGGAATCATGCTCTCCACATTAAGCTCCTGCAGATCAGCAAATATGCATGTCCAAGTCAAGGACAGAAGACACAAACAATCGAAAATGCACCACGTGCAAGCACAAGACTCACCTGGGGAACTTCCTTCCTAGCAGCGAAGGGGGCAGTCAAAGTGTCAACAACTGAATTCATAATCCTAGATGCCTGTTATGCCATACATCGCAATCCCAGGATTACCATTTTTACGATACATAACAGATCGGTACCATAGTTCATCATCCATTACAAACCATAATAAAGGTCTGATAGATAAAGCATCTCATGATCCCGTCTTAATACAATCAACGCAGCGGAATAATATAGTAAGGGTAGCGTGTTCGAAGCTCCATCTTCGGGGTCACAGGCAATACTGACGATGGGAGATGATCCTAGTTGTCATAGACTTCCTGTTGTCCATCATCCTGGTAGTCCTCTTCATAGTCTGGCCATGAGAATAGCCAGGGACAAAGCCATGAGTACTCTTTAAGTACTCGCAAACTATCACTAACAAGTAAGTAGTTTGAGTACGAATCCTAAGCTCTAGGTCTATTTGCAAAAAGGCAGGTTTATCTCTAACTAAGTTTAGAAGTAAAGAAAACTAACTTAAATTTTTACAACACATAAGTGGGAACTTAGTTTTCATGTTCACAACCCTGTTGTGGTCAAGTCAAAGTCATAATTCATTTCACAAGTCATTTTCAAAACACCTGACGATGGAACAGTATGGCCACTCCATTGTCCATGACCGAGGACGTGGCTATTCGAATAGTTTGACACTCTGCAGAGGTGGTACACTTTCACCACAACATTCGATACATCCGCCAGGAACAATCCTAAATCATCATACTTAGTATGCGGATAATCAATCCTAACCTTTCAATTACACACCCTAGTATAGGGACCTCCCCTATGAGTTTGGCCTCCCAACCATGACCATCTGTCATCTTGGGAACTGCACAGGTGGACAATCATCACGAGGTAGCCTCAGCTCAAACCTCTTCCACAAGGGAACCCATACTAAGATATATAAACTACCAGTCAAGCCCTACCCAATTTCGGGTATTGTGGTTATACGATAAACTTGGAATGGTATTGCATCCGAACCCAACCATCAGTTTTATAAAAGGGATAAGGCTCATGCCTCAACATTTTCATCATCAAATCATCTGGTGTTTATAACACATGTCAAAACATTTCATTAGAATGACTCATCATTCTAAGGTTTTCATAATCATTTTCACCAAGTAATTCCATCTAAAGTGATCAACTTTCATGCTTAGCACTAGCCACTAAAATTGGGGGTAATCACTAATGAGGGGTGCTAATCAAGTGTTACTATCCAAATCTAGATCTCATGCCTCAATATGACATCTATTTCTAACTAACTTAGGCCAAGTTTTATGCTCTTTATGCAATCTATACTATCTTTCCAAAACATACCAAAACACTAACTAAAAGTAATAAAGAACTTTGATAAATAAATAATATAATAAATCTTGCAAGTAAAACTGGGATTTGGTATAATCAAGGTTGCATAAGCAAAGTATTCCTAAGGTCTCTAGTTTGCATAGTTATCATCCAAGTGTTAGCTGCATAGTGTAGCTTGCCGTGAGTAGTGTAGTGATTGATGTTCTCTTCTTCTTCATAGTAGTAGTCCCTTTCCTCCTCGTATCGTTAGTTGGTACTAGCGTCTATAAATAAATACGAGGTACACAATCACCAAACAATACTTAACTACTTCTATTTGGAACACAAAGGTTCACACTAGATAATCTAGGATCATCACAAACATCACATGAAATAAATACCTAGTCTTATTTATTTTATTTTGTAAAAGTAATTTATACTCATTGAAAACTACTTAAGATTTAATATTCTCCAATTAAAATATGGGATCATGTTGACACATGTCATCACCACATATTTTAATACTTGGGAATGTGATTTAAAATGGTGTCCCAATTTAATAAAGTTTAACATTATTATTTTCAATAATTAAAGTGACTAGAAATGCCTATGGGGCATTCTTTTAATACTTGTCCAAGATTACTGCTAGTAAACCAAAATATTTTTATATATTCAGAAAGATCTGGTCAAGTGTGATTTTTGAGAGTTGGAATCAACTCAAAAGCATTTATGGTTGATTTTTGAAAAATGTTTGAATGTAGAAAAGTCTCTGTCTTGTTATTTTTACTATAGGTGATCTATAATTTCAAATGGTTTTAATCCAACGGGCTTGTCTTAATAATTTCAATAAATTTCTAACAAAACTGGTTTCATGCAATTTGGTTCAGTAAATCTCTCTGAATTGACTTTTGCATCTACTGACAGAACTAGGTTTAAACTAAATTGGAAAATCTATATTTGAATTATCGGGCAGAACTAAACTGGGAACTAATCAAGACAAAGATGCGCTGTATGACAGTTGCTACCAGAGCGGTCCCACGCTTCAGCGGCTCTAGCTAGGAGAAGCGGTATCTTTCAATCTGAGCCTTACGATTAGACTAGGATCTACGGTTCACGTTCGTTGTCTCCGCCGAACAGCTCCGGCGAGACCGAACCCTAACGGCGACGGTGGCGGTATGCGACGGCTTACCAGGGCTCTAGATAGGGTCGGCGATGGGCGCGAACGACATTGTCGATGATGGCGGTTCGAATTGTTATCACGGAGGCTCCTAGGGCGACTCCAATCAACGGCTCCGCTCCTCCTCGGCAGCGGCAGACTCCGTCCAAATTCCGGCGATGAGGAGCTCGCCTTTCTCCAGGAAAGGGTCATGGGTGGTCTGTGAGGAGTGGGCAGTGAGATGGTGTGGCAAATTGAGGTGGTGGTGGCCTCCTTTTATAGCTGAGAGAGAGGGGCAGTGCGGCATGGGAAGAGCTCGTCGGTGACGATGATGCAGTGAGCTAATGGCATGGCGAAGGGCGTAGGCCGGTGCGCTATCTCCTGGCGATCCTCAAGGGCTTAATGGCGCACCACGGGCAGTCTAGAATGGTCAGAACGGGTCGATGCTCCGAGCGGCACCGACGACATTTTTGACGACGCACAACTGCTACTGGTCGCGTGGAGGCAAACGGGCATTTGTAGGGGGTAGCTGGTGTCGTGGTGATTGCAGGCATGGGTGGTGAGGGCGAGGCGCGGCATGTACACGCGTGTCGGCTGTGGCGCTCTGGCGCACTCTCGGCATGGCAGAGAAGAAATGGGTGCGACTGTTCTCAGTGGTCCAGGAACGAGCTGTGCTCGAGGGCTGTACAGGGGGTGGCGGTGGACGGTGAGCTGCCTCCTGAACATTGTGGATGGGCGCGGCGTTTGCTCCTGCGTGCTAGCAATGGTGGATTTTGTTCGCGCTGCACTGGTGAAAGGGGTAGCTTGCTAGCTTTTTCAATGCACTGGTAGTCCCTAGGGGAGACAAGGTAGAGAATTGGGGACAAGAATTGGACAAAGATTTGATCACAAACAGTGATAGTTAGGCAGTGATTACTGTGCTCACCATCTGTTTGATGAAATAGCCGCATGAAATTTAGTTTTGGATTTTTGGATGAATTTTGGTGAGTGCTTTGGTTACATGCTTGGTAGTATCTGGCTGCTTCGATTTGTCAAGGTGAACTGGTTTGGGTGGTTTTTGAGAAATGGTGATCTTAGTACCTACACTTGATTCAATTTGGAATTGATATTTGAATAGATTTGAAATCTGTTTCTGTTGGTTTGCAAAGTGGGATTGGGTTCACTTTTACTTGTTCTAGCAAGGGGTGAAAAGAATTGGATTTGTTTCTATTAGAAAACTTGGGCTAGGAACACTCAAAGTGGTCTAGTGGTTAACTTTGGTAAAATGACCATTTACTCATAATGTTTATATTTGAATTTTTCTCTTCATTTGGTTCTTCTTGGAAATGATCTAGATGATGTTGTTTTCATCTTTAAACCAATCCTTGCCATTCATAGCAATCAAACATGGCATTGCAAGCATTCATGCATTCATCACACACACATGCATTCATATTAATTTTAATAACAAAAGTTTTTCGTTAACCCTAAATTTGGGTGATTAGAACTTGATAATCTTGATTAATATTTTTGGGATGTTACAAACCTTCCCTCCTTAAACAAAATCACGTCCCGAGATTTAAGAAAAATAAAACTAGGAAATAGAGAGATCTGGAAAATCAGTCCAACGTAATCTTCTCGTTCCCAAGTAGCTTCTTCTTTAGTATGGTTACTCCACTAGATCTTTAGAAACTTGATACTCCAGGTTCTAGTGGTTCTGAAGGCTTCTTCCAAAATACGAATGGGTACTTCAGGATATGTTAGGTCCTCGTTGAAATCTATGGTTCTGTGATCAATATTCTTGAAAACTTCGGTCTTCTCTAGGACTTCTAGGCATTTGCGAAGTAACGAGATATGAAACACATTATGCACGGCTGACATCTCCTCCGGTAGTTCCAGTTGATATGATACTTCTCCTCGGTGATTCAAAATCTTGAAGGGTTCGATATATCTGGGGGCTAACTTTCCTTTGAGTTGGAAACGTTGCATTCCTTTCAAGGGTGATACTTTCAGATACACAAAATCTCCGATATTGAAGGCTAGGTCTTGACTTCTCTTGTCGGCATAACTCTTCTGTCTGTATTGAGCGGTCTTAAGGTGCTCACGGATCTTGTGAACTTTCTCTTCGGCTTCTCATAGGATGTCGGGTCTGAAAATCTAACTCTCGCCTACTTCCGACCAATTCAGTGGGGTACGACACTTCCTTCCATACATAAACTCAAATGGGGCCATATGCAGACTGGCATGATAACTGCTGTTTTATGAGAATTTTGCAAAAGGAAGAAAGTCTTCCCATTTTGATCCATATTCCAACACACAAGCTCTCAACATATCTTTGAGTATCTGGTTTACTTGCTTCGTTTGTCCATCAGTCTGCGGGTGATAAGCTGTGATGAAATCCAGTCTGGTTCCTAATCCTTCTTGGACTTTCTTCCAAAAACTTGAGGTAAACTGGGTTCCTTAATCCGACACAATGTTCTTAGGGACTCCATGTAAACTGACTATCCTAGCAATGTACAACTCTGCTATCTTCGAACTCCGATAAGTGGTCTTGACCGGTAAGAAATGAGCGACTTTGGACAGTATATCCACTCTGACCTAGATAGAGTCATTTCCCC
The DNA here is from genome assembly GCA_023614405.1 of Avena insularis. NCBI lineage: Eukaryota > Viridiplantae > Streptophyta > Magnoliopsida > Poales > Poaceae > Avena > Avena insularis. Next base: position 117,675,597 of record CM042689.1, on the reverse strand, counting down.
TACTAGATGTAGGCAAACCGGTGATAAAATCCATTCCTACTGAATCCCATTTCCATTTCAGAATTCGCAATGGTTGCAAAAGTCCCGCGGGTCTATGATGTCCCGCTTTGACTCTCTGACAGATATCACATTTGGCTATGTAGGTTCCGATTTCTCTCTTCATCTTATGCCACCAAAATTGCTCCTTCAAATCTTGATACATCTTCGTTCCTCCAGGGTGGATAGAATAAATATCATGGTGTAAGGGTCCCAACCTTTAATAAGGTAGAGTCCCCTGTGTTTACAATGCTAGTCCCTGGATCAATAGCTAGCATCCACAATTAAGATGTAATATCAAGAAACAAAGGTCATAATACAACTTTATAACCAGGAATAACATAATTTTATTACATCTTACATAGCTCATTTGGCTATTACATTACATTGCAGCAGAATATCTATAAGCATGGGGTCCTTCATCTTCAAAATTCCACAGGCAGACATGTTGGTTGTAGACTTTGTAATCCTAATCAACACACTTCACTAAATCAATCAAACCTCCAACATAACAAGTTACAGCCACAAGGGTCAATACATTTGAATTGTATTGGCAAGTGATACTATGGTAGTATAGTGGAGTCTATCATCTATATGCATTTGGCTAAGTGGAGTTGAGGCTTGCATTGCTCAAAATATATTTTTCCTTAACATTTGAAAACACTAAGTTTTTGCTTGACAAAAATCATTTTTCCCAATCAAAGATTGAAGATCCTTTAACCTTGTTCAACCACAAGTTTTTAACTTAGAAATTTGAATGATGAGATTCTTGATTGCTTCCATGTCTTGATGCTCAAATTGTCCTTTACCAGGGACATGGCTAAGTACTTAGATTTTACACTCTGCAGAGGTGGTGCACTTTCCCCACAAGACTTGGTTTCACCAAGACAAGATCTTTCAGAAGCCTTCCCTTAGACCAAAATGGACGCTCTTCAACCTATCAAACTCTACCACCAACTGTCCATATGGCTAAGTTCTTGAAACCTATATGATCCAGGCAGAGCCCATAATGCCAAGTGGCTGCACTTGAAGCTTCTCAACATTTGACATCTCAAATCTCTTTGTTCCTGGGTGGCAATCCACAAGTGAAATACACAAGGTCAACCATAGACATGGGCCTTGTGAACCACTCAACCAAAAACCACCAAATCAAGTCCCATTCCACCCAGGTGATTCATTAACTTAGTTGTTTTATTAAACAAAAACACCAGTCCTCAGACTTAGAAAATTTTCATAGTATGGATATATATTCCACCCTTGTTTTCTATTAGCTAGGCTAAGCTTGATAGTAGTAGGAATCTTAAATTAGGAAAAATTTCTACTAAGGTTTCATCCACTAGGTTTTCCTATAGCAAGGTTTATACTTAGCAAAATTTCCATGCAAGTTTTACTTAGAAAAATCACTAATGCATAGTGAAAGTAATGGGACAAAACGTATGAAGCATCACTTGCCTTTTTGGTAGAGGGTATAATTTCACTCCTTGTCCTTGCAACAATCACACTCTTCAAGTCACTACAAATCAATCAAGCAAGGCACAAACTCAATCTACCAATCAAGCAAAACATCACATAAAATGACAAAGTCAAAGTAAAGCATGCAAACATGCCAAGCTTTGTTTTATTTGAAAAAGTGGTTCCTAATGGGTCATAAACACTTGAAAACACCTAATGGTCTTTTTGTAAAGTGGCAAGGTCATTTGCAAAAGGTTTCACTTTAAAAACCATTTTCAAAACAAAGCATCATTTTATGTGGTGTAGAAATATCTTTACTAAGGCATTAACCTATAGGGTTTATCAAATATGTTTTTCAAACCATAAAACTTTGTGTTTAGGGTCAGAGAGTTTAAAACAAAACATTTCCCAAAGGTTTTCTTCCAAAACTATTTTTAATAAATAAACTATATTTTTGTTTGTCTAGAAATGGTTTTAAATCAAAGAATCATTCTTTTGTTTTACCAAATACATTTTTGAAACCACAAAGTGTTTCCTATGGTCAGTAGGTTCAAAATACTCCATTTGCAAAAGATTTTATCCCCAAATTCATTTTTAAACAATTTTCACATCCTTAACAAGCATACAAATGTTTCTGCAAAAACAAACATTTTAACAGAAACTTTTTACTAAACAAAAGGCATGGTTGGCTAGGGCTTGTTCCACTGATTCCAATGATATAAAGTTTGCAAATTTTGGACGTATGGATCAAAAGTTACAAGAGTTTCAAATCTGCATCTAAATCAGATTCAAATTTCTGTTTTAAACAATCTGGTGACACGCGTCATGTTCCTATTCCCAGATACCGTTTCGGGTGGATCGAGTGATGCAGGCCGTTGGATCAAGTTGAATCGCATGGCACTGGCTGCATACCCTTTCAATGTTAAGTGATCTAATCGCGTCACTTCGATTTGGATCGAACGGCTCCTATCCAATAGCCAAGAACTGGCGGTGCAAGGTCAACGGCGAGCGGCGGTGCGGTCAGATGGTGGCGGCGCTGGTGAAACAGGAAGCAGGGAAGGAAAAGAATATGCTCACCGTGTTCGCAGACGCCTGGGGAAGCTCAACGTGGCAGTATCTCTTCGAGGGGCGCACTGGAGCGGGCTTGATTGCTCGTCAGAGTGGAGCTGCGCCTCGGCCACGCTCAGTCGTCATCGAGGACGGCGCTATGGATCACTCGGAGACAAACGAAACGCACGGTCAGACGCACAAAGACACGGCGAAGGTGTGTGCGTGAACGATAGGGGTCGGGGTAGTCTGGTTTACCAGAGGGAGGTCGTCAGAGAAGAGCCAGACGGTGGCGGCGGCGATGGTTGTTGGAGTCGAGGTTCTGGGGCGCCCGCGGTTGAATGGGAGGTACAGAGAGATGCTCCTGGGAGTGGGGAAGGTGTGAGCTTGGTCGGGGAGGCAAGGGGTGGCAGGACACGGCCGGAATCGGGGGAAAAGCTCGTCGGTGGCAGTGTGGTTCGGAGAAGAATCAGGGCGGCCTGGGGGCGTGCTAATGCGGGGTGACAGACGGGAAATGGAGAGGAGGCATGGGCGTTTAAGCTTGCGTGATCAAAGCGAGTAATGGTGGCCGCGTTAAGACGAATTAAATCGGAGGAATCAATGGCAGGAGCGGGGAAGAACGGGTCGCAGTGGTGGAGGCGATGAACAGGAGAGGGTGGGGTCGGCTGGTCAGTGAGAAAGGGAGTGAGGGGACGGGGTCCACTTGTCATCGTCTGTATGGGTGCGTGATCGAGTGAACAACGTTTCGCTGAGGGAAAGAAAGGTGGGCTGGAGTTGGGCCTAAACTGGGCTGCTGGGTTGGGTCGACCAGATTCCTATTTTTTCCAGTTCTGAATCTTTTTCTTTTTCCAAATCAATTTCTGTTTTGAATTTCAATCAACTATTCAAACAATCACCACACTTGTAATGAGTTTTTGGTTCTGTTTATCAACATAAACCAAATCCCAAAATAAAATAATATTTTTATTCTTTTTAGGATCCATTCATTAATTAAATAAAATGGACCTTTAGTTATTTAATAAAATAGGGTTTGATTTATTTAATAAAATCTCCATTTGAAAACCAAATATTATCAACCCCAAATCAGTAGGTTTTATTTGAAAATAAAAGATACTTGGAAAACTTGTTTAAAACAAAATAACATTTTTACTTTAGGGTCCATTAATAATCAAATAAAATGGGCCTTAGTTATTAAATCAAATAGGATTTGTTTTATTAAAATCTTTATTTTGAAATCTAATATAACACCAAAACACTTCAGTAGTTTTATTTGAGAATATAAAATACTTGGAAAACTTATTTAAAATAATTTAGTAAGTTTTAGTGTTTATTTAAAATGGAAAAACCTTTATTTTAAATAAAGTTGGATATTAAATCCTGATTATTTTATTTAAATAAACCTTTACTATTTTTATCAAAACAAAACATTTTATTTCAAAAACTTGTCCAAGGTTTAATTTGGCTCTATAAAATAATCTTTATTTATAAATCCACCTTTTCTTTTGAAAACCAAATCTTTTTATTAAAATATTCAAAATAGTACTTTTTAAATATTTTGAAGTTTATTGTTTATTTAACTTTTCAAATCCCCTTTAGGATTTTATTTGATCCAAATAGGTTTTGAAAGTTTCCAAATGGATTCAAAAAGTTTCTTCTCACCCTGAAAATCAACAAAGTTTTATTTTATTCATTTATTTTTCACATAACAAGATTTGGATAATCTTGGGATGTGACAGGCTACCACCCTTAAAATAAATATCGTCCCGAGATTTGGGGAGGTTAGGGTTACAAATTGGCTCAAAGTATCTAGGGTACTACCACCCTTAAAAATTTTCCAACTAGTTTACATCTTGTCTTGCTTGGGATCTGGATATAACTTTCATGGACAGAAGTTTGCATAGTGGCCTAGCTCCTTGCATTTGAAACATGTGACAAGGCTGAGATCCCTCATAGGCTTGTTTATCTTGTGTTTCATCTTTTCTGGACAGTTGCTTGCATAATGTCCTAGCTCTTTGCAGTTGTTGCACCACACTTGGCTAATATCTTTCTTTTCCTTTGGTATCATTTCCTCTTGTTTGTTTCCTTGGTTCTTCTTCTTTTCTGGGCAATCACTGGCATAGTGTCCCTTCTCTTTGCAATTGTAGCATTGCACTAGAGTAATATCCTTCTTCTTCTTTTTGGGTTTCTCCAAAGCTAGGAGTTCTTCTAGTTCATGCTCCTCAAAGGTGGGAAATCTTTCTCTCTTCTTGGGGCAGTTACTAGAGATATGACCTTCTTCTTCATAATTAGGGAATTGGTTTTCATGCTCCTTGGATGTATGATTCTTATCTCCACATATATTGCAAGCTTTGGTTCCTTCTATAATAACATCTTTGTCATCCTTGTTGTCATTAGCTCTTTGGGAAAAGTTTTCTCCCATGTTGATCATTTGAGTAACCAATCCTTACAACAATTGGGATTGAAGTTTCAAAATCCTTTGTATGGCTGGGTCTAGTCCATTGTTGTTGGCTAAAAGCTGAGTTGTCTCTTGGCTCAACTGGTTTTGGGTTTCTATAAGTTCTCTCATGTTGTCCTCTTGGTTGTTGTTGGTGTCATCAACTTTGATGTTGGAGTCTCTTGGAGTAGTCATCTGTTTGGGTTGGATTGGGATTAGAATAGGCAAAATATTTCTAAGGGAAATAGTTCTAATCACACACATCACAATTCACACAAGCAATGTGCAATCAATCACAAACAAACATTTCACTCAAACAACAAAGTTCTATCACATTTTTAGGCAACAAAATATTTTTGTTACACCACATAAGTTGGTGTGTTTAACTTAACTATATATGGTGGTCCATCTATATGGTTCAATTGTGATCTTCCCATCCTTCTTGGTTGATTCTTCTTGCATGAGATCATGGTTTCCTTGAGAAAAACTCTTGGTTACAATAACTTCTAGTGAAATGATCTCCTTCTAATTTTTGCATTCCCTTAGTCTCCATATCTTGAGAAAGATTTCCTTGTTTCTCTTGTAGTCCTTAGTGGTATCCAAGGTTGAGGTCCTTGGTGAAAATACTGAAGATGTTGAAGTCATTATAGTTGAAGAAGTTGAAGTCTTTAGAGTTGAAGAAGTTGAAGTCATTAGAGTTGATGGAGTCCTTTGCACATGGTGAGGTCTTTGGTCATGGGGTAGGTTTTTCCATCAAGTTGAAGTAGAAGAGATGTAGAGTTGAAACCAAAATGGTTTAGGAAAGAGTTTACAAGATTGCTTGTAAATAATTTTTATAATTTTTGGAACAAATACAACTCCTATTTTTCTAAGGGTTTTTGTCCAATCCTAGGTTTACAAATCCTACAGGCAACACAATGCTCTGATACCATCTGTAAGGGTCCCAACCTTTAATAAGGTAGAGTCCCCCGTGTTTACAATGCTAGTCCCTGGATCAATAGCTAGCATCCACAGTTAAGATGTAATATCAAGAAACAAAGGTCATAATACAACTTTATAACCAGGAATAACATAATTTTATTACATCTTACATAGCTCATTTGGCTATTACATTACATTGCAGCAGAATATCTATAAGCATGGGGTCCTTCATCTTCAAAATGCCACAGGCAGATATGTTGGTTGTAGACTTTGTAATCCTAATCAACACACTTCACTAAATCAATCAAACCTACAACATAACAAGTTACAGCCACAAGGGTCAATACATTTGAATTGTATTGGCAAGTGATACTATGGTAGTATAGTGGAGTCTATCATCTATATGCATTTGGCTAAGTGGAGTTGAGGCTTGCATTGCTCAAAATAGATTTTTCCTTAACATTTGAAAACACTAAGTTTTTGCTTGACAAAAATCATTTTTCCCAATCAAAGATTGAAGATCCTTTAACCCTTGTTCAACCACAAGTTTTTAACTTACAAATTTGAATGATGAGATTCTTGATTGCTTCCATGTCTTGATGCTCAAATTGTCCTTTACCAGGGACATGGCTAAGTACTTAGATTTTACACTCTGCAGAGGTGGTGCACTTTCCCCACAAGACTTGGTTTCACCAAGACAAGATCTTTTAGAAGCCTTCCCTTAGACCAAAATGGACGCGCTCCAACCTATCAAACTCTACCACCAACTGTCCATATGGCTAAGTTCTTGCAACCTATATGATCCAGGCAGAGCCCATAATGCCAAGTGGCTGCACTTGAAGCTTCTCAACATTTGACATCTCAAATCTCTTTGTTCCTGGGTGGCAATCCACAAGTGAAATACACAAGGTCAACCATATACATGGGCCTTGTGAACCACTCAACCAAAAACCACCAAATCAAGTCCCATTCCACCCAGGTGATTCATTAACTTAGTTGTTTTATTAAACAAAAACACCAGTCCTCAGACTTAGAAATTTTTCATAGTATGGATATATATTCCACCCTTGTTTTCTATTAGCTAGGCTAAGCTTGATAGTAGTAGGAATCTTAAATTAGGAAAAAATTCTACTAAGGTTTCATCCACTAGGTTTTCCTATAGCAAGGTTTATACTTAGCAAAATTTCCATGCAAGTTTTACTTAGAAAAATCACTAATGCATAGTGAAAGTAATGGGACAAAAAGTATGAAGCATCACTTGACTTTTTGGTAGAGGGTATAAGTTCACTCCTTGTCCTTGCAACAATCACACTCTTCAAGTCACTACAAATCAATCAAGCAAGGCACAAACTCAATCTACCAATCAAGCAAAACATCACATAAAATGACAAAGTCAAAGTATAGCATGCAAACATGCCAAGGTTTGTTTTATTTGAAAAAGTGGTTCCTAATGGGTCATAAACACTTGAAAACACCTAATGGTATTTTTGTAAAGTGGCAAGGTCATTTGCAAAAGGTTTCACTTTAAAAACCATTTTCAAAACAAAGCATCATTTTATGTGGTGTAGAAATATTTTTACTAAGGCATTAACCTATAGGGTTTATCAAATATGTTTTTCAAACCATAAAACTTTGTGTTTAGGGTCAGAGAGTTTAAAACAAAACATTTCCCAAAGGTTTTCTTCCAAAACCATTTTTAATAAATAAACTATATTTTTGTTTGTCTAGAAATGGTTTTAAATCAAAGAATCATTCTTTTGTTTTACCAAATACATTTTTGAAACCACAAAGTGTTTCCTATGGTCAGTAGGTTCAAAATACTCCATTTGCAAAAGATTTTATCCCCAAATTCATTTTTAAACAATTTTCACATCCTTAACAAGCATACAAATGTTTCTGCAAAAACAAACATTTTAACAGAAACTTTTTACTAAACAAAAGGCATGGTTGGCTAGGGCTTGTTCCACTGATTCCAATGATATAAAGTTTGCAAATTTTGGACGTGTGGATCAAAAGTTACAAGAGTTTCAAATCTGCATCTAAATCAGATTCAAATTTCTGTTTTTAAACAATCTGGTGACACGCGTCATGTTCCTATTCGCAGATACCGTTTCGGGTGGATCGAGTGATGCAGGCCGTTGGATCAAGTTGAATCGCACGGCACTGGCTGCATACCCTTTCAACGTTAAGTGATCTAATCGCGTCACTTCGATTTGGATCGAACGGCTCCTATCCAATAGCCAAGAACTGGCGACGCAAGGTCAACGGCGAGCGGCGGTGCGGTCAGATGGTGGCGGCGCTGGTGAAACATGAAGCGGGGAAGGAAAACAATATGCTCACCGTGTTCGTAGACGCCTGGGGAAGCTCAACGTGGCAGTATCTCTTCGAGAGGCGCACTGGAGCGGGCTTGATTGCTCGTCGGAGTGGAGCTGCGCCTTGGCCACGCTCAGTCGTCGTCGAGGACGACGCTATGGATCACTCGGAGACAAAAGAAACGCACAGTCAGACGCGCAAAGACACGGCGAAGGTGTGTGTGTGAATGAGAGGGGTCGGGGTAGTCTGGTTTACCAGAGGGAGGTCGTCGGAGAAGAGCCAGACGGTGGCGGCGGCGGTGGTTGTTGGAGTCGAGGTTCTGGGGTGCCCGCGGTTGAATGGGAGGTACAGAGAGATGCTCCTGGGAGTGGGGAAGGTGTGAGCTTGGTCGGGGAGGCAAGGGGTGGCAGGACACGGCCGGAATCGGGGGAAAAGCTCGTCGGTGGCAGTGAGGTTCGGAGAAGAATCAGGGCGACCTGGGGGCGTGCTAATGCGGGGTGACAGAGGGGAAATGGAGAGGAGGCATGGGCATTTAAGCTTGCATGATCAAAGCGAGTAATGGTGGTCGCGTTAAGACGAACCCAACCGGAGGAATCAATGGCAGGAGCGGGGAAGAACGGGTCGCAGTGGTGGAGACGATGAACAGGAGAGGGTGGGGTCGGCTGGTCAGTGAGATAGGGAGTGAGGGGACGGGGTCCACTTGTCATCGTCTGTATGGGTGCGTGATCGAGTGAACAACGTTTTGCTGAGGGAAAGAAAGGTGGGCTAGAGTTGGGCCTAAACTGGGCTGCTGGGTTGGGTCGACCAGATTCCTATTTTTTTCCAGTTCTGAATCTTTTTCTTTTTTCAAATCAATTTCTGTTTTGAATTTCAATCAACTATTCAAACATTCAAACAATTCAAATAATCACCACACTTGTAATGAGTTTTTGGTTCTGTTTATCAACATAAACCAAATCCCAAAATAAAATAATATTTTTATTCTTTTTAGGATCCATTCATTAATTAAATAAAATGGACCTTTAGTTATTTAATCAAATAGGGTTTGATTTATTTAATAAAATCTCCATTTGAAAACCAAATATTATCAAACCCAAATCAGTATGTTTTATTTGAAAATAAAAGATACTTGGAAAACTTGTTTAAAACAAAATAACATTTTTACTTTAGGGTCCATTAATAATCAAAGAAAATGGGCCTTAGTTATTAAATCAAATAGGATTTGTTTTATTAAAATCTTTATTTTGAAATCTAATATAACACCAAAACACTTCAGTAGTTTTATTTGAGAATATAAAATACTTGGAAAACTTATTTAAAATAATTTAGTAAGTTTTAGTGTTTATTTAAAATGGGAAAAACCTTTATTTTAAATAAAACTGGATATTAAATCCTTATTATTTTATTTAAATAAACCTTTACTATTTTTATCAAAACAAAACATTTTATTTCAAAAACTTGGCCAAGGTTTAATTTGGCTCTATAAAATAATCTTTATTTATAAATCCACCTTTTCTTTTGAAAACCAAATCTTTTTATTAAAAGATTCAAAATAGTACTTTTTAAATATTTTGAAGTTTATTGTTTATTTAACTTTTCAAATCCCCTTTAGGATTTTATTTGATCCAAATAGGTTTTGAAAGTTTCCAAATGGATTCAAAAAGTTTCTTTTCACCCTGAAAATCAACAAAGTTTTATTTTATTCATTTATTTTTCACATAACAAGATTTGGATAATCTTGGGATGTGACACATGGGCTTCTTTCAAAATAGCTTGTTTCAACTCTGAATCTGCTGGTACACAGATACGTCCTTTGTACCATAAAACTCCTTCTTGATCTTCGGTGAATCCGGGTACCTTCCTTGTACCGATAGGACATTTGATTCTATCGATACTAGCATTTCCTTTCTGCGCATCCTTGATCTGACTGATCAAAGTGGGTTGAAGTTCTATCCTAGCCAATAATCCTTCACTTACTAGCTCCATTCTGAAATCTTCCAACTCCTTGTGCAAACTTGGTTGCTCCTTTAGAATCATGGTGTTCAATCGACCCGGCAATCTGCTAAGAGCATCTGCTACCACATTGTCTTTACTAGGGTGATAGTGAATGTCAAGATCATAGTCCTTGATTAGCTCTATCCATCTCCTTTGCCTCATATTCAGCTCCTTCTGGGTGAAAATATACTTTAGACTCTTGTGATCCGAATAAATCTCACAGCGGTTACCCATGAGATAATGCCGCCATGTCTTCAAGACTAAAACTACGGCTGCTAATTCGAGGTCATGGGTAGGGTAATTCTTCTCATGTTGCTTAAGTTTTCGGGATAGATAGGATATGACTTTGCCTTCTTGCATTAGCACACATCCAAGACCAACCTTGGATGCGTCACAATACACATCAAAAGGCTTCGTGATATCCGACATAATCAAGATTGGGGCTGAGATCAATCTATTCTCAAGCTCTTGAAAACCCTCTTCACATTTGTCCGTCCATTCAAACTTCTTATCTTTCTTCAACAATTGGGTCATGGGTATTGCGATGAACTTCTATGAACTTGCGGTAATATCCCGCTAATCTGAGAAATGTGTGAACTTGGGTTTGAGTGGTCGGGGCTTGCCATTCTTCAACATGCTTAACCTTGGTAGGTTCGACAACAATTCCTCCTGCCGAACCATGTGTCCTAGGAATCCTACTTCCTTTAACTAGAACTCACATTTGCTAAACTTGGCATACAACTGATGCTCCCTAAGGGTTTCAAGGATGGTCCTTAGGTGTAGCTCATGTTCTTCTTATGATTTGGAATAGATCAGAATGTCATCGATGAAAACAACAACAAACTTATCCAGGAAGTTCATAAAAATCTTATTCATGAGATTCATGAAATAAGTGGGGGCATTGGTTAATCAAAAAGACATGACAGTGTACTCATACAATCCATATCTGGTGGTGAAGGCACTCTTTGGAATATCCTCTATGCGAATCTTGAGTTGATGATAACCAGTTCTAAGATCAATCTTAGAAAACACTTTGGCACCGGTCAACTGGTCAAACAGATCTTCTATCCTCGGCAGTGGATACTTGTTCTTAATAGTGACATCATTCAGCTTCCGATAATCCGTGCACAAACGGTTACCTTCATCTTTCTTATCCACAAATAAAACAGGTGATCTCCTGTAAGATCCCTCCTTTATAAAGGAAAAGGATCCCTGTGATTGCAATGCTAGTCCCTAGATCAATGCTAGCATCCACAGTTAAGATGAAGTACACAGATACAAAGGTCATTTATTACAGCCATTCCAGAGATAAACATAGTCTTTACAACTCCAAGGCCACAGGCCTAATACAAGAGTTTGAATAAGTAAATAAATAAAAGTTTTCATCTTCATGTGCCACAGGCAAACATGTTGAGTGTAGACTCATGACACCTAATCCTCATCAGAGTAACCTGCAACATCACAAGTTACAGCCACAGTGGGTCAATACATTGGAATAGTATTGGCAAGTGATACCTTAGTATAATATAGGTGGACTATATTACTATATGCAATTTGGCTAAGTGTAGCTTGGCTTGCTTTGCTCAAAATAGGTTTTGCCTATTAGTTGAAATCACTAAGTTTTTCTTTGTCAAAACTTTTCCCAAGGAACCACCAATAGACATTGGGGTCCTTCACCCTTGTTCACCCACAAGTTTTTACTTAGAAATTGGGATGAGGAGATTCTTGATAGCTTCCATGTCTTGATGCTCAAGTTGTCCTTTTCCAGGGACATGGCTAAGTACTTAGATTTTCCATCTGCAGAGGTTGTGCACTTTTCCCACAAGCCTTGATTTTCACCAAGACAGGACCTTTCAGAAGCCTTCCCTTAGACCAAATGGACGCGTTCCAACCTATCATCCCACTACCACCAACTGTCCAAATGGCTAAGTTCTAGCAACCTATGTGATCCTGGCAGAGCCCATATTGCCAAGTGGCTACACTAGAAGCTTCTTAACACTTGGCCTCTAAAATCTCTTTGTTCCTGGGTGGCTTACCACAAGTGAGATACACAAGGTAAACCATAGAAATGGGCCTTGTGTAACCACTCAACATAAACCAATCCTTCCATTCCACCCAGGTGTTTCATTAGCTTAGTTGTTTTATTAGGCAAAACACAAGTCCAAAGACTTAGAAATATTTTTATCATAGCATGTATATTCCACCAACCCTTGTTTGCTACCAGCTAGGCTAAGCATGGCATAGATTGTAACTTAACTTAGAGATTCCCTAGCAATTCTACAACTACTAGGATTTCCCAACATGGCATAAGCAAAATAATAACATGCAAGACTTAGCAAAATATTTCTAATGCTTAGTATAAAACATAGGGATAGAAATATTCATGAAGTACCACTTGCCTTGGTAGTTTGGAGAATAGCTACACTCCTCACAATCACAATCACTAGCACCAAAATCTACACAAAGAATCATAACCACAATCACATACAAAACATATACAATCAAAATATATATGCATGCATGCAAAATGATATGTGATGATTTTTAAAACTCAACAAAGCAAGTATTCAGTACTGATTTATAAAGAAGTCAAAACTTTGCCAAACAACAATTATTTAGACCCTAAATCATTTCCTAAACATTTCATATACTCTAATTAGTCCTACACAAGTTTCTGCAAATAAAACCTTTTTAACAGTAGCAAAACATTAAACACATTGCATATTTAGAAAGAGCTTGCTCTCCTGATTCCAACGATATAACATTTGTCAAATTCTAACATGGGGATCAAAAGTTATAGCCAAAACAAATTTGAAAATAAATCAGATTCAAATCCTGTTTTAAATCTAAACTCCAGCCACGCGGCAGCGTCTGATTGGACGATACCGCTTCGCACCGGATCACGCTCGGCTACCGTTGGATCTAACTAAACACGCATGGCTCAGATCTGATCTTACCTCTTTGTCACAGATCTAATCTCACATGTTAGATCTAAATCCTACGGCCCTAATCTAATCGACCATGACAGGCGCTAGCGCTAAGCGGCGCAAGGCCTTCGACGATGGCGGTGCCAGCGAACTAGGGCGCCCGGAGAGGTGGGAAGATGCTCACCTGAACCGCAGCAATGAGGAGAAGCTCGACGTGTCCTTGGTTAGCGAAGGGGCGCTCGGAGTCGTCGCGGATTGCTCGTCGGAGTAGTCCCTGGCGGCTGTGGCTTCGGCTTGTCGGCATTGGCGATGTTCTGAGCCGCGCTAAGACAAGGGGAGGGTACCGTTAGATGTGCAAGACGCTGGGGACCTTATGCGTATCAAATAGAGGGCAAGGGGAGGCTGGAACTTACGGGGAAAGGTCGCCGGAGTTTGAGTAGAGAGCGGCGGCGCTCAGTTGTTGACGTTGCCGAGGCTACAGGCCATGCGCGAGCAAACGGGAAGTGTTAGTAGATGCACACAGAGATGCAGAGCAAGCTAGCATGAACCACGGGCAGAGGGGAGTGCGGTGCTCACCGGAATTCGTCGGCGAGGTCGTCGGAATAGAGGGGTTGCAGCGAGGAATACTCGCAGCCTGGGGGCACTTCGGGTTGGCTCTGTTGGGGAAAATGGCCGCGAGGGGGAGGGGTTTAAGTAGCCAGGAGGGGCGAGGAAATCACGCTGCAGATCAATGCCAATTAAGCGCGGAATCCAACAGGAAACGCCCGCGGGATTTGGGGATGAACCAGTCGTGGGGTGGAGACGACGATGGTCGTGTGGGCCGTGGCTGTCAGCGAGAGGAAAGGAGAGGGAGTGGGTCCTGCCTGTCAGCGAGCTAGTGGGTGCGGGGGCGAGTGAAGAAAACGGTTCGCGGGGGGGGGGGTGTTGGGCTGAGCTGGGCTGGTTGGGCCAGATTCGGCTGGGTGGTATTTTTTTTTCTCTCTTTAGGCTTTTTCTTTTTCTGTTTGTTTTTCTGAAATGGTTTTCAAACCTCAATTCAAATCTGTTTGAATCCAAAGCTTTTTAGGATTTTTGTACAGACAAACTTGTGCTCAAATAAGTGTCAAACACATGTGTTCACTCAAACACACTTGGGTCTTTTGAAAATAAAAATAAAACCATGCCTTTATGAGGTGTGATAATAGGCATAGATTTGGTTTTATTTCATTTTGTTTTTGAAATTTTGTTCAAAACTTTTGGTGGTGCTTAAGTTTGAATAAACAAACTTTACTGAATCAAAACAAGTATTTCTTCTCATTGGAAGATAACACTAAGGCTTAGAGCAAGCTTACATAAAATAATAAGCACAAATGCTTCTGTTTTGAATTGATTTGTTTGAAATTAAAATCATATGCTCATGGATGCATGGATGATATGCATAAGTTTGAAACATGATTTTGAGGATGTTACAAATCTAACCCCCTTAAGGTGAATCTCGCCCTCGAGATTCGGATTGGTTAGCAAATAGGTGAGGGTGGTCTTTTCGAAGATCCTCTTCTCTTTCCCAAGTTGCTTCTTCTTCGGTATGATGATTCCACTGCACTTTGCAAAATTTGATAGTCTTAGTCCGTGTGACTCTTTCTGCAGTCTCAAGAATCTTGATAGGCTTCTCTTCATAAGTGAGATCACTCTCCAACTGGACCTCCTCCAAAGGTATAGTATCTTTCAAAGAAGTTTCTTCCATTTATGGATGACATTTCTTAAGTTGACTCACATGAAACACATTATGGACAGCTGATAGAGATTCTGGCAGTTCAATTTCATAGGCAACTTCTCCTTTATGACTCAGAATCTTGAATGGTCCAACATATCTTGGGGACAATTTTCCTTTGACTCCGAACCTCTTCACTCCACGAAGTGGTGACACTCTAAGATAAGCTCTATCACCGACTTCGTAGGTGACTTCTCTACGCTTAGGATCTACATAGCTTTTCTGTCGGGATTGTGCTATCTTCAACCTGTCCTTAACCAACTTGGCCTTCTCTTCGGCTTCTTTGATAAGATCTGGTCCGAATAAACTTCTCTCTCCCACACCATTCCATAACAATGGGGTGGTACACTTTCTTCCGTAGAGAAACTCAAATGGTGCCATCTCAATGCTGGCTTGATAGCTGTTGTTATAAGAAAATTCTACGTAAGGCAGACTTTCATCCCAACTGGCTCCATAGTCTAGGGCACATGCCCTCAACATGTCTTCAAGAATCTGATTAATCCTTTCGGTTTGTCCATCGGTTTGAGGATGAAATGCAGTACTGAACTCCAACCTTGTTCCCAATGACTCATGTAGCTGTCTCCAAAAATGGGAAGTGAATTGAGTTCCCCTATCAGACACAATACTTTTAGGCACTCCATGTAGACATACAATTCTACTCATATAGATTTTGGCTAACTTAGCACTTGTGTAGGTTGTCTTCACGGGTATGAAATGAGCCACTTTAGTTAGGCGATCCACTACTACCCAAATAGAATCGTATCCTGACAGGGTCCTTGGTAATCCGGTAATGAAATCCATACCAATCTTGTCCCACTTCCAATCAGGAATAGGTAGTGGTTGAAGCAAACCTGCTGGTTTCTGATGTTCCGCTTTCACTCTACTACACACATCACACAAGGCAATATGTTCGGCGATGTCTTTCTTGAGATTATTCCACCAAAATCTTTCCTTCATGTCCATGTACATTTTGGTGTTACCCGGATGAATGAAATACGGTGAGTTGTGTGCTTCCTGCAAAATCAGTTTCCGAAGCTCCGGATCTTGTGGAACACAGATACGTTTCCCATGCCATAAAGTACCCTGTTCGTCTTCATGGAACCCTTTGGCTTTTCCTTTGCCAATCTTTTCTTTAATCTCTTCGATTTCCTTATCAATCTTCTGGGCTTCTTTGATCTTGTCCAACAAAGTGGGTTGAACATCCAAAGTCATGAGATGTCCTTCAGGCACAATCTCCAATCTGAGTTTTCTAAATTGGGCACACAAATCATCTGGTAATTCTCCTTTGGTAAGGCCATTCACAAAAACCTTACGACTTAGAGCATCTGCTACAACATTTGCTTTACCGGGGTGGTATTGCAAACTTAAGTCATAGTCCTTGATAAGTTCTAGCCATCTTCTTTGTCTCATATTAATTTCCTTCTGGGTGAAGATATACTTCAAACTCTTGTGATCTGTGAACACTTCACAACGTTTTACCAAAAGATAGTGCCTCCATGTTTTGAGCGCATGGACAACAGAGGCTAACTCTAAATCATGAATAGGATAGTTCACTTCATGAGTTTTGAGTTGTCTCGAGGCATAAGCCACAACTTTACCGTCTTGCATAAGTACTGCACCCAAACCCTGATGAGATGCATCACAATATACTTGGAAATCTTTTTCCAAATCCGGCAGACACAAGACTGGTGATGTCACAAGTCTCTTCTTAAATTCCTCAAAACTGAGTTCACAACCTTCAGACCAAGCAAACTTCTTGTCTTTCTTTAGCAATTCAGTCATAGGCTTAGCTACCTTGGAGAAATTCTCAATGAACCTTCTGTAGTAACCTGCTAAGCCAAGGAAACTACGAACTTCCTTTACTGACTTGGGAGATTCCCACTCCGTTACAGCTGAAACCTTAGCAGGATAAACTTCTACACCATCCTTTGTCATAACATGTCCAAGAAATCCAACTTCATTCAACCAGAACTCAAACTTGCTGAATTTGGCATGAAGTTTATGCTCTCTTAACTTATCAAGTATCAAACGCAAATGTCCTTCATGCTCTTATTTGCTCTTGGAGTAGACTAAAATGTCATCGATGAAAACGATAACAAATTTGTCAAGGAATTCCGTGAACACCTTGTTCATCATATTCATGAAGTATGCTGGAGTATTGGTCAAACCAAATGGCATCACGGTATACTCATATAATCCATACCTTGTGGTGAAAGTTGTCTTAGGTATGTCTTGTTCTCTTATCTTGAGTTGAAAATAACCTGACCGGAGATCAATCTTTGAGAACACACAAGCTCCTTCTAGCTGATCAAACAAGTCATTGATTCTAGGCAAAGGGTATTTGTTCTTAATAGTCACCTAATTGAGTGAACGGTAATATATGCATAACCTTTGACTTCTATCTTTCTTCTCCACGAACAAAACTGGGGCTCCCCAAGATGAAGAACTTGGTTGAATAAATCCTTTCTGCAACTGTTCTCCAAGTTGTTTCTTGAGTTCTTTCAGTTCATCCACTGACATCTTGTATGGTCTCTTTGCTATTGGTCCAGACCCTGGTACCAAATCTAAAAGAAACTCCACATCTCTATCTGGTGGCATTCCCGGCAACTCTTTCGGAAACACATCCGGATACTCACTCACAATTGGCACACTGTCTATGCTAACCCCCTTAAGAGAATTTAGCATACTCCTTCTTGCTTCAAAGTTGGTCTTGAATCTGATCCTTTTACTTTCTGGAGTTGTGAGTGAGACAGTATGGTTGGCACAATCTATCACTCCCTTGTGCTTAGTCATCCAATCCATTCCCAAAATGACATCCAATCCTTGGGAGTTTAGAATTATCAAGTTAACGGGAAACTTATACTTCCCAAACTCTATAACTAGATCATGACATCCTGAATTCACTATCATTTCTCCACCAGGAGAACTTACTTTTATAGGACACCCAATAGTTTCTACCGGCAGTTCATTTCTTTCAACAAATGCTCTTGATATGAATGAATGGGATGCACCAGTATCAAAGAGAACAAATGCTGGAACAGAATTGAGTTTGAACTTACCAGCAACAGCACCAGGCTCCTCATAGATTTCCTCCACATTGATGTGGTTAACCTGTCCCTTCTGAAAAGGGTTGGGCTTGTTGGGTCCTTCAACTTTCTTTTCTGGGCATTCATTTGCATAATGCCCCATCTTCTTGCACTTGAAGCATTCAACCTGACTAATGTCCTTCTTGACAGGCTGACTTCCACTTCCACTTCCATTACCACTGTGGTGACTCTTGTATCCACCCTTGTGGTTCTTGTACTTGTCATTGTCATGACTACGGTGATGCTTGTTGTCATGACGGTAGTGGTTGTGGTGCTTGTTGAATTTCCCATGCTTGTGGGATCCTGAGCTTCCACTGTCATCATAATGGGATCGTTTGTGTGACGATCCCGAGCTATGCTTGTCTGAGTGCTTTCTCTTCCTGCTTTCAACTTGCTTTATTTTGTTCTCCAGAATAGCAGCCTTGTCACAGAGATACTGATAAGTGGGAACATAGACCACAGCCAACTGCAGGTTCAGCTCATCATTCAACCCTTCGAGGAACTTTTCTTTCCTCTTAGCATCAGTGTCAACTTCATCCGGTGCATATCGTGCCAGATTGTTGAACTCCTCAATATATTCAGCCACGCTGCGGTGGCGCTGCTTCAGGTTATGAAACTCCTTCTTTTTCAGACTCATCACTCCAGATGAGATATGAGCAGTACGAAAGCCATCCTCAAAGATAGCCCATGTCACATCTTCTATGGGAGTGGTGATCTGGAAGTTATCCCACCAAGTGGCGGCTGGTCCCTCCAGCAAATGTGCTGCAAATCTGACCTTTTCAGCATCAGTACAGCCCACGGTTACCAAGTCCTTGTTCACAGAGCGTAGCCAATCATTGGCCACCATGGGATCAGTCGTTCCTGAGAACTTTGCTGGCCTCAATCTCAAGAACCTGTTAAGCATGTCAAAACCCGGTGGGTTGTTGTTGTTGTTATTGTTGTGGTTGTTATTGTTGTTATTGTTGTTGTTTTGGTTCTGGATGAACGTCGTCATCATCTGCATCAGCTGAGTTTGAGCGGTCATCATTTGCTGCATTTCTAGAGTGATGTTGTTGTTGTTGGGGTTGGGGTTTGCACGACGGGGAGGCATCTGTGGTTTGTTCAATAGAGATAAGAATGATATACCCATAGATGCTTTCATGCACATTACATCACATAAACAAACACAAAGCATGCAACATAATGATAAAGGTTCAACAGCAAGATAACAAGTTCGCAAAGTAAAACACGCAAGTAGCAAGCCATCCACATGTCGGATGGTCAAATAACAAGTTCTCAAGAAACAAGTATGATAATAAATGATAAATGAGTAGTCAAATATACTCCTCGGCATCAACCTCCTCCTCGACAAAGGTAAGACCTGCGTTCTCCATCGCGGTCTTGTATTCCTCGACACTAGTGGTCAAGGTCTCTATCTTGTCTTTGAGATCCCTCTTCTGGGAACGAAGCCTCTCAATCACCGTCTGCTGATGCTCGAGCTCGAAGTCCTTGGACTGCAGTTCTTCAGTCATGTCCTGGATCTTCTTGTTTCTATCCTGGACTCGCTTCTCCTGACTCTTGAATTTCCTGTCCGGGCTCTCGAACTTCGCCTCCATCTCCTTGACTATCTCATCTTGCTCCGCGAAGAGCTTGTCCTTCTCGCGAAGCTGCACCTGGAGTTCGTCATTGTTGAGCATGACGTTGGTCCTATCAGTGTCCACGTGCCTAATGAGAGACTCTAAGTCCTGGAGGTACAGACCAATCGGCTCTGTTGTGTCCCTCGAATCGTCCTCGAAGTCGATGGACTCTCCATCCTCATCACGTCTACCGAAGACGTGGAAGTGAGTACCTCTAACCTGTCGGGAGTGTCTCCCTAGCAGACGTCCTATCAGATCCTACATAACTACCTCAAGGCCTCTCTCCTTGTCATCATGCATGAGCTTGAAGACGATGGCCTCCGGGGTAGGCTCTGTCTGGCGTCCGGGCTGGTTGACCTTGAAGCCCCAAAGGTCTTTCCTCTCAAACTTGGTGAGGGGAAGCACCATGATGGTAGGAAGAGGGAGATTGAGCAAAGTAGTAAGCTCAACAATACGAGGTCCAAAGCGAGTTCCCTGGAACTCCTCAACAGTGCTGAAGTTAACAGTAGGCATCTATTTATAAGATAGAAAAAGTTAGAACTACACAATTCAAGATAAAATACAAGGCAAAACATCACATATAAATCCTTGGAATTCAAAACACACAAGTCATGGCACACATGGATCCATTACAACAACCAAGGTTCAACTTATTTTAAAGCAACATTTGGAAAATAAGGTGATAAGTGGTGGTCCATCTAACGCAATCTTACAATCCTATCTCCTTTGGATCTGTTGGCTAACACAATGTTTCTAGAAGCAATCAGCCTATCTTGCTCACATGACTCCATCACTAAGTCTATAATGTCTCCTCTTAAGGTTTGGTTGGTAGCTTCCAACTCTTGGGTATGTTTCTTCTCTTCCTTTAGATCATTTTGGAGGTTGAGCATTCTACACTTGACTCTATCACCAAGTTCTTTGATGATCTTCCAAGCTACATCCCTTGCTGATTCAAAGAATGTAGTGTGCACCACTGAATTGGTGAACATGCAGAATCCTTTTTCCTGGTGGTTGTCTTCCTTGTTTTTATACAAGTGAAGTTGCACCCACCAGTATTCCACTCCTTCATCCATCACAGGAAAACCTTTATACACAGCTGCACCTTGTATCTCCAATGCAACCATGAGGTCCTTGAGAGCCTTGGGGAATTCTGTCTCACACTCCAAAGTCATTGTCATGAGTGGTCCTTTCCTTACGGCTTCGTTGATGGAGTTCATCTACAAATAGAGATGAGAGAGAAGATTATAAAAGTTTTACGAGAAGAATAGACAAGTGTAGAAGTTGCTGAAAATTTTTCCTTAGTGGTTTCCAATCCTAGGGTCATAATCCTACAGGCAACACAGTGCTCTGATACCATCTGTAAGATCCCTCCTTTATAAAGGAAAAGGATCCCTGTGATTGCAATGCTAGTCCCTGGATCAATGCTAGCATCCATAGTTAAGATGAAGTACACAGATACAAAGGTCATTTATTACAGCCATTCCAGAGAGAAACATAGTCTTTACAACTCCAAGGCCACATGCCTAATACAAGAGTTTGAATAATTAAATAAATAAAAGTCTTCATCTTCATGTGCCACAGGCAAACATGTTGAGTGTAGACTCATGACACCTAATCCTCATCAGAGTAACCTGCAACATCACAAGTTACAGCCACAGTGGGTCAATACATTGGAATAGTATTGGCAAGTGATACCTTAGTATAATTTAGGTGGACTATATTACTATATGCAATTTGGCTAAGTGTAGCTTGGCTTGCTTTGCTCAAAATAGGTTTTGCCTATTAGTTGAAATCACTAAGTTTTTCTTTGTCAAAACTTTTCCCAAGGAACCACCAATAGACATTGGGGTCCTTCACCCTTGTTCACCCATAATTTTTTACTTAGAAATTGGGATGAAGAGATTCTTGATAGATTCCATGTCTTGATGCTCAAGTTGTCCTTTTCCAGGGACATGGCTAAGTACTTAGATTTTCCATCTGCAGAGGTTGTGCACTTTTCCCACAAGCCTTGATTTTCACCAAGACAGGACCTTTCAGAAGCCTTCCCTTAGACCAAATAGACGCGTTCCAACCTATCATCCCACTACCACCAACTGTCCAAATGGCTAAGTTCTAGGAACCTATGTGATCCTGGCAGAGCCCATATTGCCAAGTGGCTGCACTAGAAGCTTCTTAACACTTGGCCTCTAAAATCTCTTTGTTCCTGGGTGGCTTACCACAAGTGAGATACACAAGGTAAACCATAGAAATGGGCCTTGTGTAGCCACTCAACACTCCATTCCACCCAGGTGTTTCATTAACTTAGTTGTTTTATTAGGCAAAACACAAGTCCAAAGACTTAGAAATATTTTTATCATAGCATGTATATTCCACCAACCCTTGTTTGCTACCAGCTAGACTAAGCATGGCATAGATTGTAACTTAACTTAGATATTCCCTAGCAATTCTACAACTACTAGGATTTCCCAACATGGCATAAGAAAAATAATAACATGCAAGACTTAGCAAAATATTTCTAATGCTTAGTATAAAACATAGGGATAGAAATATTCATGAAGTACCACTTGCCTTGGTAGTTTGGAGAATAGCTACACTCCTCACAATCACAATCACTAGCACCAAAATCTACACAAAGAATCATAGCCACAATCACATACAAAACATATACAATCAAAATATATATGCATGCATGCAAAATGATATGTGATGATTTTTAAAACTCAACAAAGCAAGTATTCAGTACTGATTTATAAACAAGTCAAAACTTTGCCAAACAACAATTATTTAGACCCTAAATCATTTCCTAAACATTTCATATACTCTAATTAGTCCTACACAAGTTTCTGCAAATAAAACCTTTTTAACAGTAGCAAAACATTAAACACATTACATATTTAGAAAGAGATTGCTCTCCTGATTCTAACGATATAAAATTTGTCAAATTCTAACGTGGCGATCAAAAGTTATAGCCAAAACAAATTTGAACATAAATCAGATTCAAATCCTGTTTTAAATCTAAACTCCAGCCACGCGGCAGCGTCTGATTGGACGATACTGCTTCGCACCGGATCACGCTCGGCTACCGTTGGATCTAACTAAAAACGCACGGCTCAAATCTGATCTTATCTCTTCGTCACAGATCTAATCTCACACATTAGATCTAAATCCTACGGCCCTAATCTAACTGATCACAGACGGGCGGCGCTAGCGGCGGCGGCCTCGACAAGTGGTGGTGCCGGCGAACTAGGGTGCCCGGAGAGGTGGGAAGATGCTCACCTGAACCGCAGCAACGAGGAGAAGCTCGACGTGTCCTTGGTTGGCGAAGGGGCGCTCGAAGTCATCGCAGATTGCTCGTCGGAGTAGTCCCTGGCGGCTGTGGCTTCGGCTTGTTGGCGTTGGCGATGTTCTGAGCCTCGCTAAGACAAGGGGAGGGTACCGTTAGATGCGCAAGACGCTGGGGACCTTATGCGTATCAAACAGAGGGCAAGGGGAGGCTGGAACTTACGGGGAAAGGTCGCCGGAGTTCGAGCAGAGAGTGGCAGCTTGTCGAGTTGTTGGCGTTCTTGAGCGAAGTGTCGAGGTGCGCACAGAGATGCAGAGCAAGCTATCATGAACCACGGGCAGAGGGGAGTGCGGTGCTCACCGGAATTCGTCGGCGAGGTCGTCGGAATAGCGGGGTTGCGGCGAGGAATACTCGTAGCCTAGGGGCGCTTCGGGTTGGCTCTGTTGGGGAAAATGGCCGCGAGGGGGAGGGGTTTAAGTAGCCAGGAGGGGCGAGGAAATCACGCTGCAGATCAATGCCAATTAAGCGCGGAATCAAACAGGAAACGCCCACGGGATTTGGGGATGAACCAGTCGCGGGGTGGAGACGACGATGGTCATGTGGGCCGTGGCTGTTAGCGAGAGGAAAGGAGAGGGAGTGGGTCCTGCCTGTCAGCGAGCTAGTGGGTGCGGGGGCGAGTGAAGAAAAAGTTCATGGGGAGGGTGGGGTGTTGAGCTGGGCTGGTTGGGCCAGATTCGGCTGGGTGGTATTTTTTTTCTCTCTTTAGGCTTTTTCTTTTTCTGTTTGTTTTTTTGAAATGGTTTTCAAACCTCAATTCAAATCTATTTGAATCCAGAGCTTTTTAGGATTTTTGTACAGACAAACTTGTGCTCAAATAAGTGTCAAACACATGTGTTCACTCAAACACACTTGGGTCTTTTGAAAATAAAAATAAAACCATGCCTTTATGAGGTGTGATAATAGGCATAGATTTGGTTTAATTTATTTTGTTTTTGAAATTTTGTTCAAAACTTTTGGTGGTGCTTAAGTTTGAATAAACAAACTTTACTGAATCAAAACAAGTATTTCTTCTCATTGGAAGATAGCACTAAGGCTTAGAGCAAGCTTACATAAAATAATAAGCACAAATGCTTCTGTTTTGAATTGATTTGTTTGAAATTAAAATCATATGCTCATGGATGCATGGATGATATGCATAAGTTTGAAACATGATTTTGAGGATGTTACATCTCCATGGCGATGCACTTGGTTGAATCAGACCTATCTCTAGCATATCATACAGTTGCTTCTTCAGTTCCACTAATTCCGATGGGTTCATACTATAAGGTCTCTGAGCTATGGGTCCAGTTCTTGGGATTAGTTCAATGATAAACTCGATATCCCAATCTGGGGCATACTGGGCAATACATCTGGGAATACGTTGGGGTATTCACAGACTACTCTGACTTGGTCAATGGTTGGTTGGGTTAGACTCTTGTTGCACTTGAATTGACAGGGCAAGGTTTTTGATACATGCTCTACTGATACTCCAGCGGTACTAGTCATGGTTATGGCTTTCTTGGCACAGTTAATTAATCCTTTATGTTTCAACATTCAATCATTCCTAGTACTACTTCCAAACCTTTGGTTCCAAGTACTATTAGATTAGCATAAAAATCTATTCCATGGATTCTGATAGGTATGGCCTTGGAAATTTGTCTAGCTTTGGTGGTTGAACCAGGTATTTGAACTATCATAACATTCTTCAATTTTGTTGGTTGAATCTGACTAGTGCATGCAAATTCTTTTGTATCAAACGAGTGCGATGCTCCAGAATCAAACAACACTCTTGCAAGTACTGAGTTAACAGAAAACAAACCCAGCACGACATCTGGCACTTCCTGGGCTTGTTCAGCATTCATGTGAAACAGACGGCCGTTGCGGTTTAGTGAGTTCTCTGGGGCAAATATTCTTCCAGGCTGAACATGGCGCTGCTGCTGAGCTGGGGCATTCACATTGGTGGCAGCTGCAAGCTTCTTGGGGCACTCATTGGAATAGTGACCCTTAACTCTACATTCAAAACAAGTAACCTGAGACTTGCCTTTTCCTGCAACAGGCACGGCATTGCTTCCAGTCCTTGGGGAAGTATTGGTGTTGTTGTTGTTGAACTTGGGCGGTGCACGATTGAAATTGTTGGAGTTGAGGGGGTGTTTTTTTGGTTTCCTCCGGGCCTTGGGTTTCCTCCTCCACGGTTTTGATAGTTCGGACGGGTCATCAGGGGTCTATTGTTTCACGGGGCATATCCTGCATACGGGTTGGGGCAATACTTTGGGGTATGGTGGGTTCTTGGTTGATGCATCATTCGATGCTTGCGATTCTTATTGGCTTGGTTGATCTTGACTTCCATCTCGATTGCAGAATCCACTAAGGCTTCAATATTAGCAAACGGGATATTGACTAATACCGTCTGCATCTCATCATGCAGACCGTTCAAGAATCTCTCCTTCTTCTTGGCTTCAGTGTCAATCTCATCTGGTGCATACCTAGCTAATGACAGAAATCTGTCACGGTATTCAACTACTATCATCCTCCCTTGCTTCTATTCTATGAACTCATCTCTCATCCTCTTGAATAAACCCGGTGGCACATGGGTTCGGCTAAACTTGAGTTTGAATTCATCCCAAGCCATCATCTGTCCTCCATTCATGGTGTGAATGCTATTCCACCAAGCGCTTGCGTCACCTGCCAGATAATGGGTGGCAAACAGTACTTTCTCCTGGCCTCCACCTTGCGACTTCTAAGTTTTTCTCCATGGTCTGCAGCCAGTCATTAGCATCTAACGACTCTTTAGGCATACTAAATATGGGTGGATTGGTGTTTTGAAAGTTCTTGAGCTTGAATCCATGGTTGTCTTGGTTTCCATGGCCTTGATTGTGGCCATCTGAGCTATCTGTTGAAGGGTGGCTAAGTTGGCTTGACATTTGGCTCTTTGAGCTTCGTGGTCTGAAACCAACATTTGCAAGATTTGCAGCATTGGGTCCTGAGATGAGCTGCTTCCTCCACGAGGCATCTGAAGATTGAGATAGATCATGAGACAAGAGGGAAATTTCTAATGTTCATGGATTTGTTTTTGGAAAGTTTTTAAACTTTGAGTTTGACTCTAGTTTTGCCACTAGCAACTTGCTTTTGATTCATTCATTCATAGCACCCAATACAAACACACACCACACTAAGGTAACAAATGGTTTTAAGAACCATTCTATGAAGATACGATACAATTGGACCGGATACAACTCACAAATAGTGATTGTTATCGTAGGTGTGAGTTCTACTAAAGTGGTCTAGTGCGCAAAATTTTATGTAAGATTTGCATGAATTTTTGAGGAACATGAATTTTCATGAAAGATTCTAAGTGATAAGAATGATAATAGGTTTTCATAAATACTCACTTCTTTTGTTTTGAAACTAAGTTTTTGATTCAAGCGTCCATTCTAACTAGGGTCTCATATGGTCAGGATGGCTCTGATACAAACTTGTCAACACCCGGGTTTTTAATCCCAGATGCATGTTATGCCATACATCGCAATCCCAGGATTACCATTTTTGCGAGACATAACAAATTGGTACCATTACAAACCATAATAAAGGTCTTACAAATAAAGGAACTCATGATCCAGTCTTAATACAATCAACTCAACGAAATAATATAATAAGGGTCGCATGGTCAAAGCTCCATCTTCAGGGTCACAGGCAATGCTGATGATGGGAGATGATCCTAGTTGTCATAGACTTCTTGTTGTCCATCATCCTGGTAGTCCTCTTCATAGTCTGGCCATGAGAATAGCCAGGCACAAAGCCATGAGTACTCTTTAAGTACTCGCAAACTATCAGTAACAAGTAAGTAGTTTGAGTAGGAATCCAAAGCTCTAGGTTTATTTGCAAAAAGCTAGGTTTATCTCTAACTAAGTTTAGAAGTAAAGAAAACTAACTTAATGTTTTACAACACCTAAGTGGGAACTTAGTTTTCATGTTCACAACCCTGTTATGGTCAAGTCAAAGTCATAATTCATTTCACAAGTCATTTTGAAAACATCTGACGCGGAACAGTATAGCCACTCCAACTGTCCATGACCACAGACGCGGTTATTCGAATAGTTTGACACTCTGCAGAGGTGGTACACTTTCACCACAACATTCAATACATCCGTCAGGAACAATCCTGAATCATCATAGTTAGTATGTGTATAATCAATCCTAACCTTTCAATTACACACCCTAGTATAGGCACCTCCCCTATGAGTTTAGCCTCCCAACCATGACCATCTGTCATCTTGGGAACCGCATAGGTGGACAATCATCATGAGGTAGCCTCATCTAAAAACTCTTCCGCAAGGGAACCCATACTAAGATATATAAACTTCCAGTCAAGCCCTACCCAATTTTGTTTATTGTGGTTGTACGATAAAATTGGAATGGTATCGCATCCGAAGCCAACCATCAGTTTTATAAAAGGGCTAAGGCTCATGCCTCAACAATTTCATCATCAAATCATCTGGTGTTTATAACACATGTCAAAACATTTCATTAGAATGACTCATCATTCTATGGTTTTCATAATCATTTTCACCAAGTATTTCCATCTAAAGTTATAAACTTTCATGCTTAGCACTAGCCACTAAAATTGAGGGTAATCACTAATGAGGGGTTCTAATAAAGTGTGACTATCCAAATCTAGATCTCATGCCTTTGTATGACATATAGTTCTAACTAACTTAGGACAATTTTTATGCTCTTTATGCAATCTATACTATCTTTCCAAAGCTTACCAAAACACTAATTGAAAGTAATAAAGAACTTTGCTAAAGAAATAAAGAATAAAGCTTGCAAGTAAAACTGGGATTTGGTATAATCAAGGTTGCATAACCAAAGTATGCCTAAGGTCTCTAGTTTGCATAGTTATCATGCAAGTGTTAGTTTTCATAGTGTAGCTTGCCTTGAGTAGTGCAGTGATTGAAGTTCTCTTCTTATTCTTCTTTGTATTCCCCTTCCTCCTCGTATCCTTGGTCGGTACTAGCATCTATAAATAAATACGAGGTACACAATCACCAAACAATACTTAACTACTTCTATTTGGCACACAAATATTCACACTAGATGATCTAGTATCATCACAAACATCACATGAAATAAAGTCCTAGTCTTATTTATTTTATTTTCAAAATTAATTTCAACTCATTGAAAACTACTTAAGATTTAATATTCTCCAATTAAAATATGGGATCATGTTGACACATGTCATCACCACATATTTTAATACTTGGGAATGTGATTTAAAGTGGTTTCCCAATTTAATAAGGTTTAACATTATTATTTTAAATAATTAAAGTGACTAGAAATTCCTATGGGGCATTCTTTTAATACTTGTCCAAGATTACTGCTAGTAAACCTAAATATTTTTATATATTCAGAAAGATCTGGTCAAATGTGATTTTTGAGAGTTGGAATCAACTCAAAAGCATTTATGGTTGATTTTTGACAAATGTTTGAACGTAGAAAAGTCTCTTTCTTGTTATTTTTACTATAGGTGATCTATAATTTCAAATGGTTTTAATCCAACGGGTTTGGATTAATAATTTCAATAAATTTCTAACAAAATTGGTTTCATGCAATTTGGTTTAGTAAATCTCTCTGAATTGACTTTTGTATCTACTAACAGAACTAGGTTTAAACTAAATTGGAAAATCTATATTTGAATTACTGGGCTGAGCACGGGAACTAAACTGGGCCGGCCCAACTGCACAGCATGCGCGCAGCAGGCTGCTACCAGAGCGGTCCCACGCGTCAGCGGCTCTAGCTAGGCGAAGCGGTATCTTTCAATCTGAGCCTTACGATTAGACTAGGATCTACAGTTCACGTTCTCGTCTCCGCAGAACAGCTCCGGCGAGACCGAACCCTAACAGCGACGGTGGCGATACGCGGCGTCTTACCAGGGCTCCATCTAGGGTCGCGATGGGGGCGAACGATGTTGTCAACGACGGCTGTTCGAACGGTGGTCACAGCGGCTCCTGGGGTGGCTCCAATCAACGGCTCCGCTCCTCCTTGGCAGCGGTAGACTCGGGCCAAATTCCGACGATGAGGAGCTCGCCTTTCTTCGGGGAAGGGTCATGGGTGGTCTTTGAGGAGTGGGCAGTGAGATGGTGTGGAGAATTGACGCGGGGGTGGCCTCCTTTTATAGCCGAGCGAGAGGGGCGGTGCCGCATGGGCAGAGCTCGTCGGTGACGATGATGCAGTGAGCTAATGGCATGGCGAAGGGCGTAGGCCGGTGCGCTGTCTCTTGGCGATCCTCATGGGCTTAATGGTGTGTCAAGGGGCGGTCTAGAATGGTCAGAACGGGTCGACGCTCTGAGCGGCACCGACGGCATTTTTGACGATGCACAGGTGCTACTGGTCGCGCGGCGGCGAACGGGCGTGTCTCGGGGTTAGCTGGTGTCACGGTGATTGCAGGCACGGGCGGTGAGGGCGAGGCGCGGCATGTACGCACGTGTCAGCTGCGGTGCTCTGGCGCGCTCTCGGCATGGCAGAGAAGAAATGGACGCGATTGTTCTCAGTGGTCTAGGGCCTGGCTATGCTCGAGGGCTGGACAGGGGGTGGCAGTGGACGGTGAGCTGTTTCCTGGACATCGTGGACGGGCACGGCGTTTGCTCCTGCGTGCTGGCCATAGTCGGCTGGCCATGGTGGCTTCGGTTGGCGCTGCACTGGTGCAAGGGGTAGCTTGCTAGATTGTTCAATGCATTGGTAGTCACTGGGGGAGACAAGGGTAGAGAATTGGAGACAAGAATTGGACAAAGCTTTGATCACAAATAGTGATAGTTAGGCAGTGATTACTTTGCTCACCATCTGTTTGATGAAAGGGCCGCATGAAATTTAGTTTTAAATTTTTGGATGAATTTTGGTGAGTGCTTTGGTTACATCCTTGGTAGTATCTGGCTTCTTGGGTTTGTCAAGGTGAACTGGTTTGAGTGGCTTTTGAGAAATGGTGATCTTAGTACCTACACTTGATTTAATTTTGAATTGTCATTTGAATAGATTTGAAATTTGTTTCTTTTAGTTTGCAAAGTGGACTTGGATACAATTTTACTTGGTCTAGCAAGGGGTGAAAAGAATTGGATTTGTTTATTTTAGAAAACTTGGGCTAGGAACACTCAAAGTGGTCTAGTGGTTAACTTTGGTCAAAATGACCATTTGCTCATAATGTTTATATTTTAATTTCTCTTCATTTGATTCTGCTTGGAAATGATCTAGATGATGTTGTTTTCATTTTTAAACCAATCCTTGCCATTCATAGAAATCAAACATGGCATTCCAAGCATTCATGCATTCATCACACGCACATGCATTCATATTAATTTTAATAACAAAAGTTTTTTGTTAGCCCTAAATTTGGATGATTAGAACTTGATAATCTTGATTAATATTTTTGGGATGTTACACAAAGACTTCCCTGGCAACTCCTCGTCACCCTTGTACTTCAGCAGGGGTCGGAGCTCTCGGTCGAGGTCGGTTGAGGACATCTCCTCATCTGACACTCTCGTCAGGTTAGTGACGCCGGAGTACAAATATATTGGGTACACCCTCGCTTGGAGGGGCTGCACCCGAAGCTTGACAAACGTCTGAATGATGTCGACACTTCAGACCTCCTTGCCCCGCACGAGCTGGAGCGCCTCCACTTGCTAGTACAGCTTCTCCACCACTTTGGCTACACCCTCCATAACGTCGTTGGACCACGAACGCTTTCGGGTGACCACCTTGCTGGCATCAAAGGGAGCTAATCCATAATTTTGATTGCCGAGCTTGGAGTCGTTAAGATAAAACCACTTGTTCCTCCATCCTTGGACGGATTCGCAGAGGTGGAAGGAGAAAAACTGAACGGTGGGGCAGATGGATATCCCGCACCCCCCAGCGCGTAAACGTTGCCAGTACCAGGCTGCCTCTTCAAGGAATAGAGTTCCTTGAAGAGGCCAAAGTGTGGCTCAATACCGAGCTAGCACTCGCATAGCATGATGAAGCACGCGATATGCAGAAGGGAATTGGGCGACAACTGGTGAAGTTGAAGCCCGTAGAGAAAAAGAATCCCACGAAGAAATTCGTGGGTAGGAAGAGAAAGCCTCCGGATGACAAAAGCATAAAACATAACCCGAAAACCTTCGGGTGGGTCCGGGATTACCTTGTTGCCAAGAATTAAGGCATCGCATTTCTCCTTCACGATCAGTCTAGACTCGCGCTGGCGGGGTAGGTCCACCTCCCTGATGGAAGACCGCCGCCATCTACCATCATTGACGTGTCTGGCGGTGGAGGCTTTCTTGGTGGAGTCAGCGGCGCTCGTCCCCGCAGCAGTGGAAGCGGACTTCTTCATCTTGCCCATCTTGACTGCATGGTGCATGGTGCGATGGGTGTGGAGGAAAGAAGATGGAAAAAACCGAAGGACCTCCAGCACACAGCGTGGGCGAGCTCTAAAAATGGAGGAGGCAGAAAGACAGAGAATGACGAAAGCAAATGGTAAGGGGAAAATTACCACAGTTCTCTTGTAGTAGAAAAGGACAAAGACGATGACCCAAAACTATTGATTTACTTGCCCTAACATGTGCCCTCCATCGCACCATACACGTGGTGAGCATTGCTCTAACCGTCACGACCACGCCATCCACTATGCACGAAAATCAAGGAGACGCAGTAATTATCACGTAAACTACACATGGCTAGTCAAATCCAAGTCAGATAGTGGGACTCACGATCGTCTCGTCACATCGCTTCTGCTATCGCAGACGGTTAAGCTCACCGAGAGTTAGCAATGACGTCAACAAAGCAAACGCCAACAACGGTCAGATTATTTAGAGTGCATACAAGAGTAATCGCTCGAGTCTACAACTCAATCGAATACTCGGGGGCTACTCCTATCTGGAGCGCTGGCCGCGCACCTGAGTCTTTGACATGGTTCCCGTGTCAGTTGAAATACTTTCTAATGCTTAGAGTCATTCTTCGAGTCTACGACTCCACTACAAACTTGGGGGCTACTCCCATAGGGAGCGCTGATCGCGCATTAAAAAATACATCGGCGTTGATGACATCCGCAGAATTAAATGTTTCCGCTCGAGTCTATGACTCGAACAGACACTCGGGCTACTACCACAGGGAGCACTGGTCACATATCCTATGAACCATTCGGATGAGATCCTTCGAATCACTCATGACAAACAAAAATCACCTCGGAAACTTTGCCCAAATTAATGCTAAGTGAGATACTGTCTCCTTGGTCACCCGAAACACCTCTGCGGTGATAAATTTTCGGATGCTATGTCTAGGATGCAAAGATAAGACCTACAGATACTTCTGATGGACTGTCAAAGCACCCGAATGCGCTCTGCTAGAAATAATCCGTGTCAGCAGGCACAGTGAAAAATCCCGACGGACGCACTGGGTACATAATTTGAATACTGGAATTCGACTCCTATAAGACATCCATGGCCTGGGTTGAATTATGCTAGCACTTTTCCAGATTTGAGTCCGGGGACTCGAGCCTGAAGTAGATCGTGTTGTTTTTTCCAAAGACAGTTAACTAACCCTGATCCATCGGGAGAGTCAGGCACACATATTAACAATCCCTATGAATCAATGTATCCACCTGAAACATGTTCTAATGATAAGCACTTGAAAGACTATAGAGTCTCCAGTCGAATCTATGATTCGACTAAACACTCGAGGGCTACTAACATAGATATACCCTATGGGTACCTGACGTTAACCTACCTGGTCCAGCCCAGTGGAGGCCCACACGAATAAGTGTTGCAAACATGAAGCCTAAGGATACTTCGGATGGCCCAAGCCCGGAGAAAACTCTCCTTCTTGGAGGACACAGCTAGGTGTAGATAGAATTTCAAAGGGGTTAATCGTAATCTGTAATCGACTCGACAAACCCCAAGACCTGGCATCCCCATATAAAGCCCAGGAGGGCGCGGCGAGGAGGCTCTCTCAAACACCTCACGCCAGATTGCATCTGGGCACCCATGTAATCATCGGGAATTCCATCAATCAAGAACAGACAAGCAAGAGTAGGGTTTTACCTCCGGGGGCCTGAACCTGGGTCAATCCCGTATCCATGTGTTGCTTGTGTGTTAGCCGCTTCGCGATCTCCCGCTTCCCCTCCTTCTCCAAAAACCAAGTCCATAACAATGGGCATTGATGAGATCAAACCTCGTCACAAGGATTGTATATCTTTGCAATAATTAGTCATTAGTAGAAAGGCTAGAGATATTTTTGGTCATTTGTTGACTAAAAATGTGATGTAAACACAGAGAAAGATGGCTATTTTCATAGCAATCAATGAGATGGACTCTATTCTTTCTAATGGAACTTGGGAATTATTAGAATGACCCTATGGTTGTAAACCTATGGGCTGAAAGTGGGTGTTCAAGAAGAATCTAAGGCCTGATGGTACTATTGAGAAGTACAAGGAACGACTTGTAGCATAGGGCTACACATAGAAAGAAGGCGAAGATTACTTTGACACATATTCACCTATCGCCAGACTACCACCATTCGAGTACTATTTTCCCTGGCTGCCTCTTATGGTATTCTCGTTCATCAAATGGATGTCAAGACAACTTTCCTTAATGGAGTGTTGGAAGAGGAGATCTATATGGATCAGCTAGATGGGTTTGTGGTAAAGGGTGAAGATACGAAGGTGTGCAAGTTGTTAAAACCTTATATTGCCTAAAATAAGCACCTAAGTAATGGCATGAGAAGTTTGACAGAACTCTACTTTCTGTTGGCTTGGTCATTAATGAGGCTGATAGGTGTGGTTACTATCGCGATGGTGGGGGCGATAGTGTTATACTATGTTTGTATGTGGATGATATTCTGATATTTGGTACAAACATGAAAGTTATGAAAGAGTTTTGATATGAATGATCTAGGAGAGGTTGATGTGATTCTGAACATCAAGTTTATTAAGAATGAGAATGGGATTACTTTAACGTAATATCATTATGTTGAGAAGGTCTTAAGCCGATTTGGATTTATTTGATGGCAAGATTTCTCCAAAACCTTATGATCCTAGTTTGACATTACGAAAGAATAAGAAGGAACCAACAAATCAGTTGAAATATTCACAAATTGTTAGTTCTCTCATGTACTTAGAAAGCGCTACAAGACCTAATAACTCTTTTTCCGTGAGCAAGTTGAGTAGGTTCATGTCTAACCCAGGTATTGATCATTGGCATGCACTTGAAAGGGTCATGCTCTATCTATGTGGTAAAATGAGCTATGAGATTCACTATTCAAGGCACCCTACTATGCTTGAAGGTATAGTGATTCGAACTGGATATCTGATGTTGATGAACTCTACACCACAAGCGGGTATGTGTTTACCCTTGGACGTGGCGTGGTGTCATGGAGGTCTCGTAGACAAACCATACTGACGAGGTCAACCATGGAAGCATAACTTAATGCTTTAGACGGATCCATTATTGAGTTAGAATAGTTGCATGAGCTTTTGATGGACTTTCCTGTGGTTGAAAAACATGCGCTGACAATCCTTTTGAATTGTGAAAACCAAACTATTATTATCAAAGTGAACAATTCTAAGGATAACGCAAAGTCATCAAGACACGTAAAGATATGATTGAAATCTGTTAGGAAATTGAGAAACTCTAGAGTACTAAATTTTATGTATATTCAAACAGACAAAAATCTGGCAGATCCCTTTACAAAGGGACTATCACGAAATATGATAGAAAGTGCATTGAGGGATATGGGGTTGAAACCCATGGATGTCATACTATAGTGGTAACCCATCCTATGTGATCGAAGATCCCGTGAAGTAGGACTTGGGAAAAACAAGCTAGTGGTTTTACCGAGCAAAGTATTTTGTAACCCTCTTAATGTGAAGATGCATAACTCTCAAAATCTGTAAGGTAGGTTGGCAACATGCCTTAATGTGTTTATGTTGACTTTAACTAACAAAGATGTCGTCCTACATGGCATTTTTGAAAGAACACTCCTATATGATCTTGACTGTAAACGACACAGTCTATGAGACTTGGGTGATCTATGGTAAACTCATAAATAGACTAGGAAGTATGATGCATATGCTCCAACCCGTAGGGTAGCCTTTTGGCACCCAGGTACTATTTATGATTTTGCGTGAAATATATTTGCACCAAACTAGACAATTCAAGGTTTTTCCATTATTTAAGTTGTTGGTAGATGTAGCTCAAGATTTTAGGCGGAAGTTCAACTTAACAGTCTCTACCGAAACACTCGTATATAAACAAATATCAAGGATTGGCAAATATTTAAATGGGCATTTGAGATCTGGTGATGGATTGTTAGAAATAATAAACCAATACTTTGGACCCATGCTAGAGTTCAAAATTTTCCTAAATCTTACAGCCCATGTGTGTGGAAGCCCATGTGCGATTTGGCCCATATTTTTCGATCTGCTCTATATAAGCGCATGTGCGGCCTTCACCACAGTACAACGAAACAAATCTAGGATTTTGCCAGCCTCTCTATTTTTGCCGCCATCGTAGTCTTCTCCATCCCACGCGCCGGCGTACACTGGCAGACGAGAGAGCAGGTCTCTAGAACCACTCGCCTTTGCGGTTCTGTATGGGAGAGGATGCATAAGATTTTTAGGAAGCGCTCCGCGCGACTTCTCAAGTTCGTCATCATGATATGTCTTCCTGGCAAATCTCCAGGTCCACGGGTGAATCGTCTTCAATTGTCTTCTCCTTAGAGAAGCTCCTATCGCCTTTGCACCAATGACGACTTCATCGGCAATCGATCATTACGTATACCATGGTCTGATATGTTGCTATAATTTTTTTGGAAAGGAGCATATATTAATATCATGATGATACCAATTACACATAGCCTTAGCTACAACACATTACCCTATTGGCATTACGGATGCACACACCCGAAAAATATAAGAAGAATTACAAAAAAAGAAAAGTCCCGCTCCAACGATAAGACCCTTAGTAAAAGCAACACTATCCCCTCTAG
Source organism: Avena insularis (assembly GCA_023614405.1). Lineage (NCBI taxonomy): Eukaryota > Viridiplantae > Streptophyta > Magnoliopsida > Poales > Poaceae > Avena > Avena insularis. The sequence goes on along the minus strand of CM042689.1, from coordinate 117,639,696 downwards.
AACAACACCAGAAGTCTAACATCTCCAATTGGGACTCCTTTAATAATAAAACAGAGCACAAGCATTGTTGTCATCCGATCAAAGATCATAGGTTTTCACCCTGGTGAAATTCCTCGATCACAAAACACTGCCTTCAACAAGGTCATTGCCAGACATAACCAATTAAGGTTAGACCTTGGATTTTCACCCTGCAAGGTAAGACTATGAACTCCTCCTATGCTGCCGCCCCCACTTTTCGATGCTGCTGCTACAAGTCACGAATCATCAAGTCAATTCCTCCTCGCCACCGGGACTCGGCCCACCCTTGCTAGTCCATAAATCTTGGCTTCCATGGCATTCTCCGCACACTGACTTCACCTTGGAACTAAAGACATGTTGCACGATGGAAACAGACTGCATAGCTTCGCCTCGCTCCCTCTGAAACCAAACGGTCAGAAAAACGGTTGTGCGCGACCGAATCTCATCCGTTCCAGCAATCTCCAGGCATGAATCACCCATGGAAGTTCATCGGCGAAGCATACCTGAACACGACATTACCACCAGATCAATGGAAATAGGCTGAAGACAGATCTTTTTCTCTGCGTGAGAGAAACCCTAGGATTGCGCCCCTGCCAGCAGATGCGACCCACGCCGCCATACGCCGAGGGAGGACTACCATCAGAGCCCGAGGCAGGGGGGCCGGCTTCCTGACCCTGCCGCCATCAAATCGCCGTCGGGGTGACAACCTTCAAGCGCCCAAGGGAATCCCGGCGAGAAAGAGGCCACCACACGAGGAAGCAACCCCGCCACCACCGTAGACCGTCCGGGCTTTCCCCGCCGGCGTCCTCCAGTGGCGGGGGGGGGGAGGGGGCTTAGAGTTGCTATACTATGGCTCTTATTACGTAAGTACTACTACTGTTTATGTTGATTAATACATCTATTATGATTATAGATGTTGTAATTATGATTTATATTTAGAAATTAATTATGAAAATTATACCTAATAATTCAACATAAATTTAATGCATCGTGAACACCAATCGTTGAAGGCACGGTGTAGGACGACGTCCCTAAACTGCTGGCAGTTTGCACATCATCCGTCAAAGTAGACGCGCTTGCGAGCTGTTGGAACACCCCCTGCCGACTGGCCGGTCCCGAGGCTGTTCCAGACCCGAGAAAAAGACTAGTAGAAGGCACACACAGTACACAAGTAGATGACACAGGGAACAAAAGGGAACTTTATTAAAACTCTCTCGGTAAACTCCCGTACACAGATTGTTCCTCTATTTATAGGCTAAAGGGGGATACGATACCCATATGGGCCAACCCTAGCCTGGTAGAGGCCACACCGAGTGGGCCTCTACCGGCCCAGTTTCCAAACACTCCCCCTGGGTATCTTATCTGTATAACCATGGCTTAAAACTCCAAAAAACCCAGTGGGAAAAATATGAAGAAATGCACATGGTATACTTCTTGCTATGTTGCACGAATTGCCTCATTAAAAACCTCATGTGAGAAACTTCATAAAAACTCACTAAGGGAAAAAGAGTACAATTCACTTAACTATAAAGTTAAGCACTCAATCATCAGGATCAAGATTTCAGCGATGAGTTTGTGAAGATTCTCCCCCTGAACCTTGCATCTCCCTAAGTCTCATCATGCCGATCCCTCGGACACATCTCTCGAAAGAAGACGCCGGCAATGATTTAGTGAACAAATCAGCGAGATTTTCACATGAATTAGTATGCAAGACTTTCACTTCATTCATCTTTTGCAACTCATGTGCATAGAAGAACTTGGGGTTTATATGCTTTGTGAGATTGCTCTTCACGTAACCCGTCTGGACTTGTGCAACACAAGCGGCAATATCTTCATAGATAATTGTTGGGTTTGTACAGTGTTCAGTCCACATGACATCTGGATGTGACTGACTACCCGTCGAAGCCATACACATTCTCGTGATTCTTCATATAATGCTATGATTTCCGAGTGGTTCGTCGAAGTTGACACAAGAGTTTTCTTAGACGATTTCCAGGAAATTGTCGTTCCACCACAAAGGAAAACATATCCAGTCTGCGACTTGGATGTATGCGGGTCCGAAAGGTACCCAGCATCTGCATAGCCTACAACAGATAGGTCTTGGTTCTTTTGGTAAAACAATCCAAGGTCCTTTGTCCCTTGTATGTACCTAAACATGTCCTTAACGCCTTTCCAATGCCTCTTGGTAGGCTCAGAATTGTACCTTGCAAGAAAATTGACGGCGAATGCAATATTCGGCCATGTACAATTTGCGAGGTACATAAGTGCGCCAACTGCACTTAAGTAGGGGAATTCCGGTCCCAGAATTTCCTCCCCCTCTTCTTTAGGCCTGAACGGGTCCTTGTCTTGCTGCAAAGATCTTCCGACCATCGGGGTCTTAGAAGGATATGCCTTTTCAAACCCAAATCGTTCCAACACCTTCAGGTGTAGGCCGGTGAACTAGAATCCCAGCAGGGAATGCTCAAGTTGCGCACGAGGCAGAACTTGGTTTTGCCTAAGTCTTTCATCTCGAATTCCGACATCAGGTAGGAACTCGCTTCCTCAATATCGTAAGGTGTACCGATTATATTCAAATCGTCCACGTACACCGAGATAATACAGAAACCATCCTGGGATCTCCGTATAAAAACACATGGGCAATCTTCATTGCTCGCGTAGCCCTTCTGATGAAGGAAATCACTTAAACGATTATACCACATCCTACCTGACTGTTTTAGTCCATATAATGACTTCTTAAGCTGAACACTGTATAAGCTCCTGTTTGCTCTATCCTGGTTCGGGATAGGGATACCTTCTGGTACTTTCATGTATATGTCCGAATCCAAGTTACCATATAGGTAAGCGGTGACAACATCTATTATTTTCATTTTTAAGTCCATGTTTACTGCCATTGAGATCAAGTATCTAAAGGTAATTCCATCCATGACTGGGGAGTAAGTTTCCTCAAAGTCGACACCTGGTTACTGAGTGAAACCTTGAGCAACGAGCCTTGCTTTGTACCTTACTACTTCATTATTCTCGTTTCTCTTTCGAACAAAAACCCACTTATGGCCAACGGGGCGAATGTGGGGAGGAGTTAGACAAACAGGTCCAAATATCTCTCTTTTGTTTAACGATAATAATTCAGAAGTAATTGCCTTCTGCCAATCTTTCCAATCCAACCTTTTCTTGCAATCAGCGAGCGTGTTAGGCTCAGGGTCAAGATCTATGATTGAGGCAATTTTTTTGGCAAAATTAACGTCGACATTTGCCATGGCTCGGTTGTATGACTCGCCCGAATTAACATAGTTAATGGCCATTTCGTCATGGAGTGCATCAGGCACATCCTCTTGCTCCACCGGATTTCCCAATCCAGGAGCTAGGTCCTTTAGCTTTCCCGCTCCGATGTGTGCGTACACAACTTCGCTGGGTATTTCCGATATAGGAAAGTTCAAGTCCGGAATTTCGTGCACTGAAATATCCGTACTTGTGCCAGGTCTCAACTGGCTCCCCTCAATAGGGGCAGACTGTAATAAATCTCTCTTATCCTTTTTCCTCGGGCGTCCCCGGGTACTTGGGATTTGAGAAACCGGAATCCGCGTCCTCTTATGCCTTGGAGCAGGAGCGGGTATACCATCATTTTTCTTTGGTATTTCAACCCTTTCCGGTGCATTGCGTGCATGCACATACGACTTTGTCACAGTCTTTAAATCACTAAAATGATCGGGCAGTTGATTCGCTAGGGAGTGCAAATCTAGTATCTTTTAGACTTCTCTATTAGTCTCAACAGTGCGCGGGTCATGAGCGTGGATCCCCGTGGCTTTCCACGTGATTTCTCGACTTTTGTCATCCAGGGGTTGATTGCCTCCCCCCAAAGTCGGAAAAAGATCCTCGTCAAAAATGCAGTCAGCAAAACGGGCCGTGTGACAGTCAGCTGTCAAGGGGTCCAAGAACCTGATTATGGACGCAGTCTCATAACCAACGTATATCCCCGACTTACGGAGTGGTCCCATTGCTGATCGCTGGGGTGGTGGTATAGGTACATATACCTGGCAGCCGAACCTAAGGAGGTGGGAAATTTTCGGTGCCGACCCTTGCGCAAGTTGGATGGGAGAGTGGATGTTGTAGGCCGATGGTCGAAAGTTGATGAGATTAGCGGCGTGTAACACCGCGTGCCCCCAAAATGTAGTTGGTAAATTACAACCCTGAAGGAGTGGTCTGGCAATGAATTTAATCATTTTAATCAATACCTCCGCAAGTCCATTTTGAGTGTGGACATGCGGTACGGAGTGCTCAAGTTTGATTCCAGTTGCCATGCAATAATCATCGAATGCCTTTGAAGTAAATTCTCCGGCATTGTCCATTTGAATAGACTTTAAACGATAATCAGGGAATTTATTCCTTATTTGTATGATCTGGGAGATCAACTTTGCAAAAGCATGGTTCCTTGTTGACAGCTGGAAAACATTGTACCATTTCGAGGAAGCATCGATGAGCACCTTGAAGTAAAAGCGGCCACGAGAGGGGCTGAATTGGACCACATATATCCCCTTGAATGCGTTCCAAGAACGCGGGGAGTTCATCCTTCACCTTTAGGGGGGACGGTCTAATGATCAATTTCCCCGTAGCGCATGCGGAGCACACGAAATCATCGGGATTCGGGAAATTTTTCACATTAACATTATGACCGTTCGAGTTGTTAATTATATTTCTCATCATCCTAAGACCGGGGTGGCCTAACCTATCATGCCAAAGGTAGAATAGTTCGGAGCTTCTAAAGACAGTCTTAAGGGTAGTGTAAATAGGTGGTGCTACTATCTTAGTGTAGTACAGCCCAGTAGCTAATGAAGGGAGTCTTTCGACAACATGTTTACCATTTTCGTCGCGCTTGATAATGAGTAGGAACTCCTTTCAATTCTCATCATCATTGGTTTCAACATGGAAACCATTTGCGCGGATGTCTCTAAAACTTAAGAGAGTACGAGTCGACTCCGGATACAACAATGCCTCTTCAATGATCAGAGTTGTTCCATTTGGGAGTATGATAGTTGCTCTTCCGGAGCCAACTACATTCGGACCGCAGCCGGCGATCGTCATTATGTTACTAGGGTTTTTGGTAATTGACTCAAAATACTTTGTTTCTCTCAAGATGGTATTGGTGGTGCCGCTATCAGCAAGGCATGTTTCCTCCATTTGGGCGCCACACGCGTTCTAAAATATAGTGCCTAATTAATATAATGGAGCGAGAAAGTTGCTACATCAAGTAAGTAAAACACATAAACATTTCAGAAATCACATCATCAAATAATGGAATAAATGAATGAAATAAATGTCATCCAATCGCCAAAAAAAATAAGTGTTATGCTCTCATAGAGCTTACAACCATATCGAAAAAAATTGTATCTGATTATTGCGGAAAAGGAATCATCACAACAAAAGGAGCTCAGGTGGATTCTGCAAAGAAACCATCAAGCTTAGCCTGTATCTCAAGGTCAGTGAGCTTCTCTTCGTTGGCCATCATCATGGACAAGGGGCCTAGCTGAGGCGGCGGGGGCACAACGTGCTCAACCTCCATGGGCACAGCGGCATCCGTGGGGACCGCCGAGGGTGCTGCCACTTGTGCTACGTCCTGCGCCACTACGTGCGCGACGTTCTGCACAGGCGCCGCCCCGGGCGCTAGTGGTGCCTCAACCTGGACAAGATGCGCCTCGCGCACCTTCTTGTTGGCCTTGAACGTGTCCACGACGTGTTTAGGGGCCAAACACTGCCTGGAGAAGTGAGTCTTGGAGCCACAGCGAAAGCAGTCCTGTGGCCTCACCTCCCCCTTGCCCGCCTTGCGTTGCTTGGCCGGGTTGGAGGAGTTGGGGCCCTTCTTGCCTCTCTTCTTGTGGATGGGCTTGCGTACCTTGTAGGCACCGGCATTGGCCTCATGACTTGCCCCCCCCCCCCCCGCGAAGGGTTGCGCGGAGAAGTTCTTTTTCAGAACATTATCCTGCGCTTCGGCCACCTGGAGAGCATCAATAAGCGCTGCATATTCCATGAATCCTTCCTGGCGAAAGTTTCGCGAGGACTGGATGTTGTCCGGATGCAATGTGGAGAGGGTTTTGTCTATCTTCTGCTGATCGGTGGTACTGGTCCCACACAGCTGAAGAATAGTACAAATCCGGTGCAACCTGGAGTTGTACTCTCCCACCGTCTTGAAGTCCGCAAACCTCAGACGTATCCAATCTGCCTCAGCCTGTGGCTGAATGGTGTACTTCAGCCTAGAGAACCGCTTGTTGAGGGCGGTCCAAAGGGCAGAAGCACTCCGTTCTGCCATGTACTCATTCTTGAGAGTCTCACACATGTGATGGCGGAGGAAGTGCAGGGCTTTGGCGTTATCCGCCGGGATGGTTTTGCTGGGGGCCGTCGGGGTCCCCTCAATCAACGCATGCTTGATGCAGCGGCCCTCGAGGACGATCTCAACGTCCGAGGCCCAAGTCAGGTAGTTAAGCCCATCCTGGGTCAACTCCGGGAACTCGCGGCTGACGATTCCGGTCATCTGCAATTTATGCAAAGTGTGTAAGATTACAGCAGGTAATCGGTTGCATAAATGCGATAATCGATACAATAATTCAAATATGACGGTGTTTCAAAATTTAATGTAAAACGGTACAAGCTATCTATGAGATACAAAGTATTAAAATCATACGATAATTAATAACTGTAGTAAAACATAGTACAAAAGCTTATGTAAAACAGTCCGAAAACAGAGCCAAAAACGGTCCAACCGCCCAGCGATCGCGTGCTCCCAAACGGCCCAGCCACACTTGCCTCTGCGCGGCTGGCCTGCTCCAGACCGTCCCGGCCCGCTAAGCGGGGGAACAGAGCTAGCAGAGCTAGCTCCCGACTAGGGCGGCGCGCCAGCGGCAGAAGTAGCGGACGGCGGCGGCGCTGGCAGCGGCCAGCGGCGGCGCTGCACGCTGGCCGGGCGGCAGCGGCGGGCGCTGGCGAGTGGCTAAACGCGCTGCTGTATGATGGCGCGCGGCGCTAGGGCGGCGCAGCGGTGCAGCGCGCGAGCGCCGCGGGCGGCGAAGCTGGCACGGGCGGCAAACAGCCTTGAAGCGCGCCAGCGAGGCGGCAGCGACCAGCAGCAGCGCTGGCGGTGCCAGCAGCGGCGCGGCGCAGCACGCGGCGGCGTGGGCGCTGGGCGTACAGCAGCGGCAGCGGCGAAGCAGCGGCGTGATGCAGGCAACCGTGTGGCAAGCGGCATATGGCGAAGCGGCGCGGCGGCTCGGCCAGCTGCGGCGTGGCGCGGGCACGTGGCGCGGGCACGCGGCACGGCCACCAGCGAAGTCCGCGGCGGCGCGGCATATGCTGGCGCGTATGCGGCGGCGGTCCGGCAATGAGCCAGCGGGCGCATGAGCGCGGCTGCTCGGCTGGTGCGGGAGGCCGGCGGCTGCAATCGGGCGCGCGGCCAGGCGCGGAAGGCCGGCGAACGGCGGGCGACAGCCAGCGCAGCAGCAGCGCACGGCCGGACGGTTCGCCAGCGCGCAGCAACGGCCGACGTGACCAGCAGCGCGCAGCGGTGGCCAGGGCTTCGGCGGCGGCTAGCTGGGCTCGCACGCGGCGGCTGCCATTACTATTGCACGTACATGAATATGCAAAGAGAAAAAAAATAGATGCAACTCGTGTGCGTGCACAGGATAAGGTTAAAAATTTTGTAGATCAATTGAATCTACTAATTAAAACGTCCAAGATCAGTCCGATCTATTAAATAAAAACTAGATCGGCACAACAGGTGCACTGGTACAGTCAACAAGTTCCTGATCCGGGAGTGATTAAATCGACATTGGTCGGCGATAGCAGGTCAGCTCGACTCCTGGGAAGAAAAATCCGTACCCCAGATGGGATCTGATCTAAGATCTAAACGCAAATCTTGAAAGGAAATCGCGAGATAAATCCATTTTTGCGGTCAGATTTTGGTTACCTTCAACGAAAGCCTGCGTGATGCAGGCTCGACGGTGGCTTGACGGAGGCTCGACGGAGAGACACGTGTTGATAACGTGTTGGAACACCCCTGCCGACTGGCCAGTCCCGAGTTTGTTCCACACCCGAGAAGAAGACTAGTAGAAGACACACACAGTACACAAGTAGATGACCGAGAGAACAAAAGGGAACTTTATTAAAACTCTTTCGGTAAACTTCCGTACACAGATTGTTTCTCTATTTATAGGCTAAAGAGGATACGATACCCACATGGGTCAACACCGGACCCAGTTTCCCAACACGAGCCACCCGTTGTGTGTGTGGTCCTCCTCTCTCTCGCCTTCGCAAATATGGGCATACACAACCACCGCTAGTTTCAGCTAGCTGCCACAAAACGGGTACCGTACTAGCTCCTGTACTGAACACATCGTCCTCTTGTTTTGTTAGCCTCAGAACCCAGATTTCATGAGAGCGCATGTACAAAAAGATGGATTAATAAAATAAAAAGTACACATGAAGGATAAAAGAATGAGAAGATTGATTCCACTGTTTTAATTTCTCAAGTAGTAGGCGTGCTAGCTCCAACTTTCATTTGTGTTTTATATCCAATTTTGATTAATTTAAGGAAAACGATACTACTAACGCATCGCGATCCCCCGGGTCGCTCTCGCCTCTCAGGGCGCGCGTCTCCTCTCGTGGAGAGAAACAGGTCTCCTCGGTGGGTCCCACGCACCTATCTCTTCCTTATGCTTTCTTCCCAAATCGACTCGGCTAGGAGAGCTAGCAGCCGCTAGACCCGCTGCACGCCATGCCGCCAAGCATCTCCTCTCTCGCCGTCGGCGTTGCGCACCTCCTCCCGTCGCCCGCTGCTAGCCTCACCCACCTCCTCGTCCTTTTTTTACTCGGCGGCGACCACGAGAGCCTAAGGCGCGACCGGAAAATCGAGGTCCCCCATGGTGCCGTTGCTTGCTACAAGCGTGACGACGCCCTGCTACAGCGGCTGCAGCTCTTGCTACAAGCGGCATTGTCGCTTGCAACAAGCGCGGCGCGGCGCTACAAAGTGCGGCGGTGGCGACCTGCTACATGGCGGCGCCTGCTACACTGGCGCCAATGGCGCTCTGCTAATGACGCTTTGCTAGAAGGCGTCATTGTTTTGCTCTGAGTGGCGGCGGCCGTGCTCTGAAGGCGGCGACCTGCTACAAGCGTGGCGGTGCTTTGCTACGGAGATGTTGGCTGCTTTCTACAATAGCATCGACCGCTTGCTACAACAGCATCAGGCGCTCGCTACCACAGGCCAGTGGTGGTGCTATGTGATGGCCGGCGACGACACTACCGATGGACAAGAGCGATGCTACAAGCGTGCATCAACAGTGCTACCTAAGGCCGGCAGCGATGCTCCGACCGGCCGCCGGTGGTGCTACCAGCGTGGTCGGCGCCGGCGAGATCTCTAGCTGTAGGTGAACGCAGTTGCTATGGGTGCTCGTCGGTGGGCTTCGATGTGGCCAGGGGTAAACATCTTGTGCAGGTTTTTCTATTGAGGAGATTGCGGGCGGTAAGTGAAACGAGAGAAGAGAGAAAAGTCCATGCGAACACGTGTCAAGCAGCGGAGCCGGGATAGAAACTTTCGATCCTTGGGGACGCATAGCAGTGTCCTTAATTTAATGTGTCTTTGCTTCCTCACTTTACGATGAACTGGAAAACTTAGCTAGCTAGGCCCCCCTCGCAATTATTTTGTGCAGCTCGGAATCTTTGGTCTACTTTTTTTTCCTTCTCCTCCAAGCCCCTTCTTAGTATAGGAAGAACTGGATTTGGACCTTTATGCAATTTGCTTTCCCTCTTTTGTGATCCAACCGAAAGGCACTCATTGACTGACCCCTTGTGATGGGTTATGGGTTAGAGCATTTTTAGCGAGGATATCGCATCTGGCCATTCGGTAAAAGTGTTTTAATATCGCATCTGGCCACTTTGTAAAACGAGTTTGCGGTAAATCGTATCTTGCGTTTGCGGTGTAAGGCCGGGCAGAGCATATGTCTTGTAGTGTATCTTAAAATCAAATATTCCTTTTTACAAATGTCGTAATTGTATCGCCCGTTACGTGTACTGCAAAACAAAATTTATCCCAAACACAATTCAGTGTTTGAACAAGTAATTGAAGAGAATATGGCCATAGCTATTAGTAAATTAGGCGACATATAATTCAACGAGTAGCACAGTGATTCGAAAAACTAGCTATTCAATCATAGTAATAACAAATGATTAAAACCCTAATCCACGATGTTGCTTCCACGGTCGTCTCCGTGCCGCCATCCGCCTCCTCCACGGTACTTCCACTGGAATCTTCCGCGCCGTTGTCCGCCTCCTCCGCGCCGCTTACGCTGTCATCAATCTCGACGATTCCGGCATTGTTTGCCTTTCTCTAGAAGTCTTCCTGGCGTGCCTCGTCGATGACGGTGTAGATCGTGCGGCCACCAACGGCCCAGAATCGCAGCCTCCCTTCGGGGTTGCGGAGATAGGGGTGACATGTCGCTCCTTCTTAAAACGCTTTCACAAATACGAGATCGTAGACGCGTAGCGGGCCATTGCCATCTTCCACTCCGGCAGTTGGCGGCAGCAATCCTCGATCTGGCAAGCCAACTCGGCATCGGGCAGAACCAGCGCAACCGGCACCCTGGCGTAGCTGAGTTCCGAGCCGTCCGAAAGCGTCACGCGAAGCGGTGCGAGGATGTCGTAGTGGGCGAACATCGCAGCCTTATAAAAGTTCAGATTGGGTCTCTACATGGCGGCGGGGAGGAGAGAGAGTGATGGTGGGAAGGAGAGAGTCTGGGTGGAAACAGCTGGCGGTGGAATATCGGCGATGGCGGCGGCTATGCGGGAAGTAGGGAGGGGAAATTTTTCTCCGGCCAACCTAAGCATCCACCGGATCCTGAACCCTCCATACGGTATATATGCAATAAAGAAAGGTGCATTTACGGTGAACCGCAATAAAAAAAAACCGATACGGTAGACATTGCGGTATCTAAAATGACCATTTGTTAGACTCACAACAAAGTGAAAGTTATTATTATACAGGTTGGCTAATACGGTATATGCTAGAAATGCTTTTAGCTAACCCAATCTTTCCATCTTTATCATTGGAAAATCGTTTGCAAGCCAGAAAAGTCTGTGCACACAAAAAATGAGACACGTCACTATTCAAAGGTAACCCATCAAAGAAGAAAAACGAATGCTGCAGCTTCTTCTGTTTTAAAAAAAGAAAAGAAAAAGAAAATGCTGCAGCTTCTACATTTGAATTGGGCCACAATTATTTGGCAAAATCGCGTCTCCATTCTTTTTTTTGGCCTCGGGTTGCCTTGACAGCCGAGATACTTGAGCTAACGACCTTATCCACGTCCATGTCGCCACCGTTTTGGAGCTTTCTGTGATGACAGGACTAGTAGTACGCGATGCCAAATCGAATTGAAATCGATCAACCACTTCCTGCTCGTCTGCTCCCAGTCAACAAACTTGGGTATCAATATATTAATTAATACTATACTAATAATATTTTCTGAAAAGAAAACGGCAGCTTCTTGTTTGCACGTATTTTCTCTCCCAAAGAAAAGCGAATACTCCACTATAACAAGTGACGCGGACGCAGCTATGTTATGTTACTTGGCCAATGTGTGGTGTGTCAGCAGCAACTACCCAACCATATTGCGGCAGACGTGATCGTTTGGTTAGTCTTATCTCCACTCCGGCGATTTTTTTTAGAAAGAGCATATATTAATATCAGAAGATACCAATTATATCCAACTTCTGTAACGACGCATTGCTCTAGCGGCCACACGGATGCACACAGCCAAAAAAAATTACAAAAAAAAAAATCCCGCTACAGTGACTCATTCATTGAAACAGTAGTACTACCACCACCAAAACAGCACTAGAAATCCAGCTTCTCCAAAAACGACGCCTCCAGAAAAGGAACATTGCACAAACACCGTCATCGTCCGATCAAAGATCTAGATTTTCATCTTGAAGAAAGTCCACGCTCTTAAAACAATACCTTCAACTTAGGTAAATATAGGACTTTCTATTGGATTGCGAAATATCTTATGGAATGGTGAAGACGGCTACTTTCTAAAATTCAAACATGTGTGATAATGAAAATATCGATATTATACTCATGTTTCATAAAGAAAGTGTACCGAAAATGGTCTTTACCTTTTCCCATCTAACCTCCGATGGACTTTCACATTGTTTCATGCCACATCATTGTGTATGTTCTTTAGCCTGGGTAAATATAGGACCCACATGTCATCCTCTTTGTACAGACTATCCAGGTGGCACTCGTAAATACGAGGACATCATCTTAAATACACTCAATGTATTTGAGAGTTGGATTATGGTTATATAGGTGCTGAAAATAGTGATATCTAAATGATATCACTTTATATCCACCACAAATTTTATGGTAAGATAATATCACTTGTTCATATGTAAATCATTTTAGTTTATGAGAAAATAATTGTTATGTATCTCCAAAAAAACTATGTCGCCATATTTTGGATTATCATTTATTACACTAATTTGATCTACTTTTTCTTTGTACGTGCTACTACCCACCGCAATTCAACCACCACTAACATATTGGTTGTGTTATAATCCCTTGACTATGCCAAATTGGAACACGGTAGCTACTCGTCCTACTAATCCAATACTCTAGGTGAACTATATTTGATGTGATCCTAATACTTTAGGTCAACTATTTATCCGCAGGTTTTAAAACCACATAAATAAAAAAACTAAGTTTCTATTCTAAACATATAAATCATATAAATCATAAAGAATTAGAAATCACTAACGATACAAAAGGGTAATTTATTGCATCTTAGAAAAGTGTATTTGATTAAATCATGGAAAAGACATCCCAGTTTTCAATTAGGTCGTCTTGCCCAACATGAGTAAGTCGGTTTGGACGACATAGTTCTAATATAGCCAGACACCACTTTAATGTGGTTTCACCGCCATATAATCCTTTCTGGTCCATTGGAACCACCAATATGGTAAGCTCATAGCTAGTCAAACATTCCAAGTTAGGGTCTTCACAAAACATAAATAGTTTTGGTTAATTTGCCGATCCACATGATTAACAAAGAAAAAGTGACAATTGCAATGACATGTAAGTCTGGTTATACTCTTAAAGAGTAGAAATTATATATATATATATATTTCCAAAAATTATAACCACAAATACACAGGAAAAAAGTCTAGGATTGCCAAAAATCATTGACACCATTTATTTATACAGTATATATGGATGACTATGCCATGGAGCACTAATGGTAAATTGCTTATGGGGGAGAAACAAAGTAAGTTTGTCTATGATTTCCTTTTCAATGGAATTGTGTCATAAAAATATATGCTCCACTGAATTTTAAGAAAACATGTTACTTGCTTTCTTAATTAGGTATTATGCTTCTATGACACAGTTGGCTCGAGAGTATTGTTCCAAAAAATAAACATGGCTTGCCCAGAATTTATTGCTACAAAACTGAAGATAATAAATTTTGCATTATCACATTAAAAATTCACAAACATGACATCCAAATTTCTAAATTTCCGATAAGAAGGTAGGAAGCATATTTTTTGTTAGATTAGTAGATATAAGAATAAGAGAAAATTATGCTATTGAATAAGCCTAAAACCAAAACCGAAAAGGATAATCAATGCATGCCTTCTGATGGATGCAGCCTATATAAGATATGAACTTAGTTGAAACTAGTATTTCCTTGAATATTCATATCTATGTGCAGTTTGGTATTTGTTCGTGCATTTTAAGGCACCTATTAGCTTAACCAATGAACATTTACGGTGAAGTTTTGAAAAACTGAGTTCAAGTGAAGTTGCAAGTTTGGAATATGCATGTACATCATACAAACTTGGATAAGATGTGGATCCTAATTACCACATCTCCACATACCTCATTAAATCAATATTTATTCATCTTAACATACACATAATAACACAATAATACATGAACCGGTTGTTGGTATTTTAGGCTAACACATGATCCACACCTGCGCCATATAATGATTCGATAGACATGATACCGAGAGCTAAAATATGGGGAACAAAAGTTCCATGAACTTCTGGTGGAGAAGTTTACAAAAATTTGTGGAAAATATATTAAAATAAACATCGATCAATAGATATTATAGTGTTGACCCAAGCAGTCATCGCAAATATGTAATGTTATAAAAGCAATAAGTGATCTATTATTAAAAACTATAGGGACTTGAATGCACGTAATGATGAGGACATCTCTATACTTACATCTTCCCCAACTACTACTAAAGATGTTCCAGTTGCTGCAAAGAAGGTTCAGTCTAATAAGATTAGAATTGGACCTATTACAAGAGCTTGTGCTGAGCTATTAGAACAACAGGTGAACTTGTTTCTTAATGAACCCGATGTTTTAATTAATGAGAACTTTATACTGCCTAAGTCATTGTGCTATTGTATGATCATGTATATTAGAGAAGAAGGCGTAGCACGGGGCGAGGAGCTGAATAACATGGAGCATAACATGATGATCGCCCAAGGATGCGTGAGGGAGGAGCGGGAGGAATGTGCGAGGGAAGATCATCAAGAGGGAAGCTAAACATCCGTGAAGACCGGAGTGTCCAGCCAAGTCCACCCGGACTGACCGGCCCACCCGAGAAGCCACGAGGTGTTGCCGTTCTGTGTCCCATATCAGACACTACCCAGACACCATCTAGAAACTTCAAAGTTTCCGGCTAGACCGGAGTGTCCGGCCCACCCGGACTGTCCGGCCGAATCAAACCAGAATGTTCGGCTGACAACCAATTCTGGTCCGAGTCGACATCTATCAGTTTAAGTCGTACGCATCTTAGTTTCAGTTTCTGGCCGTCCCAGCCGCCCTTATAAGCCCTGGGACGCCCCCATAGTTAGGGTTAAACCATGTTAAAACTATTTTGAAGTTGTTTCTTATTAAGAACCTCTGAAATTACCCTGTCATCAAATTATCTACTGCAATTAAGTGTGATCTGTTGTTCCATTAGGAATTAGTAGATTGCAAACTACCGTTCGTGGTCGACGGCTACGTGTGTAAGAGCGTGGTGTTGTGAATATCCCAAAGGGATCGAGAGTTGTTGCATCGGCATCAGGGTTCGAGCGGGAGAGTTCATAGCTATAGGTTAGTTATCTATCATCCACCATCATAATCGACAAGTGCTTGCTGAGAAGATTGGGCCACCCCATATCATCTTGATATCAGATTTCCTCGTTTACTTTGTGAGAATCCACACATCCATCCATAGATTAGTTTATTTTTCGTCCTATACAAAAAAAAGCCATATAAAAAGATTTGATATAGCCTAGATTTCATTGTTTTCATGTTCTAGTTGCTGGTCGTATCTTCTCATAGATCTGATCTATATGTTTTTATCGTAGGAGTCTAGTTTTCGTTTGTTTCTAGGTTTAAGTTTTGCTCTCGTTTTCCGTCGAGTCCACCATCACCGTTTTCCGCAAGTTTCCATCTACTTTTCTGAGTCCACATAGCGTACCTTTTGTTTTCATACCATAGCTACAGCCTATCTACAACATCCGTGCCTAGGAATGTATCCACGAGACTAGTTGCTTTGCTCCAACAGGCTGCTCATTAGGGTTTTGAAGTGCAGAAAATTTGGACAGGCAAAACCGGACTATCCGGCCTAGATCACCCAAACTATCCGGCGCAACCGGAGTCTCCGACCGCCACTCACCGGACTATCCGGCCCAGCTTGCTCAGAATTTGCTGCATTTTTTTGCATTGGGTCATATAGTTGAAAAATCAAAAAAAAGAAAAAAAAAAGAGATTCAATAAAAAAAGTGAAAAAAGCTAGAAGCGTGACAAAAAGAGAAGTCAAAGTGTGCATTATTGGAGGCCTAGTTAACCATAGCACTTGTAGATTGAGCAATCTTGTGTCTGTTTATTTTGAGATATTACTAGTGTCTCTCTTGTGCATTGCAATATTCATGTTTATAAGTTGCTTTACCACGCTTATCTCCACCGTGTGTGTTTCTTGGGTTATTCTATGATCAGCACTAGGACTTGTTTGCGGTGTAGTTAGGATACCATACCTACAGCTCCACCATAAATAACCTGTGTACCCTGTGATCATTCTCCATACCCTTGATATTCATCTCATCACATCAGTGCATTAGTTGTTGATTTCGAATTCATAAAGCATCTCTATTCACTTTGGAGAGGTAAGATCTGCTTTCTTGTCAGTTTGGAGTGAGTTGTGAGTGTTCCACCATATCGATTTTGATTTTTGCACTAACCTACTAATCATGTCTACTAGTGATGACGTTGTTATGCAGAAAAAGTAGGATACTAATCTAGTTAATTGGCGAGAATATGAAGCACTGAAATCTCAGTTGACCCGTGTGTTCACTGCCACCACAGATGGGATTGACAAAACGATATAAGATGTGCAGATTGCATTGGGAGAGAATGAGACCGCAGTCACCAATATTCAGACACAAGTGACAGCTATCAACACCAGTGTAATAGCTTTGCAACACTCTATTGATGATCTTACAATAGGGATTGGACAAAGGCAGCAACAACCATATAATGATGCCCATGAAGATGAGGAAGGAAGTAGTGTCGGGGATGTACAACATCCAAACTATGTTGGCTGTGGTCGTGCCCCTCCTCCTATTCATGGACGTGGCTTTGCTCCAATTGGGCGTGCTCAGCGTATACCCCACATCCCTGAGGATGGTTTGGGAAAACCAAAATTTTCAATTCCCAAGTTTGATGGTTCACTTGATCCTGAAGATTACCTCACATGGGAGCTGAAGATTGAGAAACTGTGGTGTTTGCGTGAGTATATAGAAGATAAGAAGGTAAAACTTGCAGCGTTAGAATTTGATGGATATGCATTGTGTTGGTGGGATGCTATAGTGCAAAACAGACGATACGACAATGAAGTGTCTATGCAATCATGGAGAGAGATGAAGCGCATCAATAAGGACCATTTTGTGCCCACTAACTATTTGCGTTCAGTTTTTGATAAGTTGACAAACTTGAGACAAGGGACCATGTCGATTGATGAGTACTACCTGGAGATGGAGATGCTTATACAGCATGATAGAGTCCGTGAATCTCTTGAGATGACCATGCAGCGATTTGTCAACAATTTGAAGCTACCAATCAAGAGCATTGTTCGTCATCATAAGTATGAGACTATGAATGAATTATTGCATCATGCAAGGGAGGCCGAATCATAGATTCCTCAAGAAGCCAAGGCGTGTGCAAGATACCCTTTCAAAAGCCGTTTTTCAGTAAGGCCTACACCACCACCACATGCTCCTACATCTGATGCGGCTGCTGGTCACCCTACTACACCATCTTCCAAGCCTACACCTCATTCATCTTATGGTTCTCAGGAAAACAAACCTGCTGCTCCTGCTGCTAGCACGGGTTCCAATATGTCAACATCTCATACTCGTGATGTGGAGAGCCATACTTGTGGAGGAAGGGGACATTTCAAGAAGGATTGCCCAAACCGCAAGGTGATGTTTATCAATGACAATGGTGAGTACGAGAGTGGAGATGAGGTTGAATTTGCTAATGATGACAATGGTTATGACAGTGAAGAAGGTCTGGACACTTTTCCAGCACATGCACCTTCCATTGTGGTATCTTCATGTATACTTAGTGTGCAGCCTATTGTTGATTCCAAGCGCTGCAACTTGTTCCAAAGAAAATCTCTAGTTGGCCCAAACAAAGCTTGCAAAGTAATCATTGATGGAGGTAGCTGCAGAAATATTGCAAGCAAGGAGTTGTTTGTCAAGCTGAATTTGACATATTTACCTCATCCCAAGCCATACTACATACAATGGTTGAGTGAAAATGGTGAGATGAAGGTAAACCATATGGTACGTGTGAACATTGAAATAGGGCCATACAAGGATTCTATTGATTTTGATGTGGTTCCTATGACTGTTTGCCATTTACTATTGGGTCAGCCTTGGCTCTATGATCTCCATGTTCAAAACAATGGCCGAGCCAATACATATCATTTGGAGTTCAAGGGCAAGAAAATCAATTTGCAGCCTATGATACCATAGCAGATTGTCAATGAGTCTCGTCATAAGATCGAAGTGAACTTGCAAGATGCACCCACTTCTAGGCGAGAGAGTTTTGAAACTGTGAGTGTTGTAAATAAGCCCAAAAACAATGATATAACAAGAAGTGAGAGAGTTCCTAATCTATTAATACTAGCCACCAAAGAAGACATGAGAGAATTTAGTGAGGACCCTACAGCCATGCCGCTTGTACTCATGTATAAGGGTGAGGTTTTGGTTTCTAACGACATGACCCCTATTTCTCTTGGTGTATCTACTGTTTTGCAGGATTTTCGTGATGTGTTTGTAGAAGATGTGTCAGCTGGATTGCCTCCATTGCGTGGCATTGAGCATCAGATAGACTTGATCCCTAGCGCCACATTACCAAACCGGGCACCATATCTAACCAACCCCGAAGAAACTAAGGAGATACAGAAACAAGTACCGACGTTGCTGGAAAAAGGGTACATTTGTGTTTCTCTTAGCCCTTGTGTTGTTCCTGTTATTTTAGTTCCTAAGAAAGATGGTACATGGTGCATGTGTGTAGATTGTAGAGCTATAAATAACATTACTATCCGATATCGTCATCCTATTCCATTCTTAGAGGATATGTTAGATGAATTGACTGGTGCTGCTATTTTCTCTAAAATTGATTTGCATAGTGGATACCATCAAATTAGAATGAAAGAAGGGGATGAATGGAAAACTACTTTCAAAACAAAATTTGGTTTGTATGAATGGTTAGTTATGCCTTTTATTCTTACTAATGCACCTAGTACATTCATGAGATTAATGAATCATGTTTTGGGAGAATATATTGGTCGTTTTGTGGTTGTCTATTTCGATGATATACTTATATACTGTCGGACTAAAACTGAATATTGTGCTCATATTAGACAATTTTTGCAAGTGTTGCGTAATAACCAATTATATGCTAATCTTGAGAAGTGCACATTTGAAAAATATAAGGTTATATTTCTAGGATATGTTGTATCTAAGCATGGTGTAGAAGTAGATCAATCTAAAATTGAAGCAATTCAAAATTGGCCTATTCCCATGAATGTGAGCCAAGTGCGTAGTTTCCATGGTTTAGCTGGTTTCTACAGGCGCTTTGTGAAGGATTTTAGCACTATTGATGCACCATTGAATGAATTGACTAAGAAAGGTTGATGCGTGGTGCTTAACCACTTCGTCGGGAAAACCCAAGAGCAAGGTGTGATGAGCACATCAGCAATTCTTCCCTTAGTAGAGGCCGAGGTTATCGAACCAGAAGGAGGAAGGAAACGTCACACAGGTATTGCAAGCAACATGGAAACCTGCACAACACAAACTCAAGACTTTGCCCCAACGAATCAGTGAGGTTGTCAAGATCACCGGTTTGCTATAACAAAGGATTAAACATATTGTGTGGAAGGGAATGGTTTGCAGCAAGTAAACAAGTAACAGTGGAAGATGTATCAATGGTAAAGATTGGACCGAGGTCCATTGTTCACTAGAGGTGCTCTCCTTAGATAAACAACATGGCATGAAGGGTAAACAAATTACAGCAGGGCAATTGACAAGAACTGAGCAAGGCATAACAATGCAATACCAGACAAAAAGATCCTATGTTCGATTGGGCAATACAACAATATACATAGACCGCCATCCAACTGCATCTATGACTAGAAGTCCACCTTCAGGTTATCATCCGGACCCCCTCCAGTATTAAGTTGCAAGCAACAGACAAGTGCTTTAAGAAAAGTGTGTAAGGTAAACAATCCACTTGTTCCATGAACAAGAGACCATTGTTTTCTCCCTAGTAGCAACAACACATATACAACCGAAGATATTTATATCACTTACCTTGGAAACTAGAGGCATGAACCCACTATCAAGCATAAATACCCCCTCTTGGAGTCACTAGCAACTACTCGGCCAAGATAGCTACTAACAACGCAGAGCATGCAAGATCACAAACAACACAAACATGATAGTATCAAATAGACAAAACCATTAATCAATCTAACATAGTAATCTCAATATCCATCGGATCCCCAAAAACACAACATGCATGATTACAAATAGATTAGATCTTGATCATGAATGGAGCTCACAAGATCTATACATGAAAGCACAAGGAGGAGATACAACCATCTAGCTACTATATGAACCCATAGTCCAAGGTGGAACTACTCACGCTTCATACCGGAGAGAAGACCTCCGGGATGATTTTCCCACCGGCAGGGTACCGAGAAGAACTTCAGATCCCCCCGATCTAGGGACGACGGTGGCGGCGGCTACATAAGGTTTCGTGGAGTTTTGATCAGGTTCCTAGGGTTTCTTCATCGGGGGCTTCTTATAGGCGAAGAGGCGAGGCTGGGAGGCGGCCAGGGGCCCCACACCCTACCTAGGCACGTGGTGGGCCCACCCGTTCCTAGGGGGTCTGGTCGCCCTCGTTCGCTTCTCCGTCTCGTCTTCTGGCTTCATGTCCCCCACATTAAAATATGACTTTGGCTTTTGTCCTGTCCAATTTCGAGAATATTGATTTTCTGCCTTTTTGGAACTAAAAACAGAAGAAAACAGGCAACTGGCAACTTGTTAATAGGTTAGTTCCAGAAAAGATATAAAAACACCTCAAAGTGTAGACAAAGTAAAGCAAAGTAGATACTAAACAAGCATGGAGCCACTACAAGGAATGTGTCAAACTATGACGTTTTGGTAGTGACCCTGAATGAAATCGTCATAAATTTATGACGATTCTATACTAGATGGTCGTAAGCTATTTGGAAGGGCCAAATCCTTATTAAACTATGACGATTTCGTGAAAAACGTCATAATTTCTATGGACAAAATCGTCATAATTTCTAGATGGGTTGAGATATAAGAGAGGGTCAATATCAACCGTAGGATGTAAACGTAATAAACTGATAGGATTTGAAGTGTGGAAACTTGTTGTGGATCGGTGACCTGGCATACAGCACGCACAAAATCCCCCGCCCCCAGGACCCCTCCATCCTCTAACCCTAATCTCTCCCCAGCCGCCACACCACTCCCATCTTCCCAGCCGCCACACCACGCCCATCTCCGGTCGGCCCTTCTCCCCTGGCCGACAGCTCCCCTGGCCGCCGCTTCTCCTCCTCCTCCTCCTTCCAGATCGAATGTTGCCACCGCTTCTCCCCAAGCCACGGCCGTCCTCCCCTTCGCCGTCCCAGTAACCATGTCCCTGCTCGACCCCGAGGACGTCCTTGACGGCTACTTCCCGGATCCACAGTTCCGCTGGGTCTAGCGGGGACGACCAGTACGCCGGGACGGTGGCGCTCTGCCACAAGGATGCTCCAGCGGCGGCGGGCGTCGTCCTCCATGCGTCTACTTGCTCGCAAGCAGGACCGACCAGCAGAGGAGATGGCGGCCAGCACAACGTCTGGGATCTGTCCTGGACGTTTCCTCCGAGGTGCTCGCCGGGAACAAGGACGGCCATGACGCAAGTACTCCTCCCGTGTCCTCCTGTCTATGTTTCCGATCTAGAGGGACTCGAATCTCAACTTTGACCCATTTCTTTGATTTCTAGTGCAGAGGGACTCGGATCTCGGCGAGGATGAGGCTAATTTCCGTGGGGAACCTGGACAACATCATCAGCCATTCGGAGCTCGACCATGAACCTGGACAACGACACCCACTAGGGTTTTACGGTAGACAGGGACAAGGACGAGGTCTTCATCTTGCCCTAATCCCCTCTATTTGGATGATTATTATTTATATAATAGAGAAATTTTGTTCTATTGTAGTTCCTAGTTAGTTGGACATGTAATTGTTCTGCCAGTGAGCTTGTAGTTAGTTTTGATTTATCATGTAATTTTTAGGCAGCATAATTGATTATGTAGTGTTCTGCCGGTGTTGGTGTCTCCTTAAGCTATGTTAATGTTGTGTTCATATAATTGTTCTTCACGAGCTATTTGAAATCTGATTGCTAACTGTGCATTAAACATGTATTGTCCAGTTCTCTGTGTAGAATGTCCGGTGTCCCTATCCTCCAGCATGTATTCTTTCTAAAAGTCTTTTGTTTTTCCCGTTGAACTGAATCTGTTCATAGACAGTAGAGAAAAGCATGCATGTATGGGGGAGATAAATCCATTTCAGTCAATAATACTTGCTGATTTTTATGCATATGCAGTAGTCAATAATAGCTTATATGTTTTTCCTGATTATGCATAGATTGCTATACATAGGAAAACCAATTTAACGGTGATACTGTGCTTGCACTAGCCTATATTTAGTTTGGTCATACTATTCACTAGTGTTTATATGCTTCAGTTTTTGTTATGGTTGGCTTGCCAACGGGTTGCAGGCTTGCAGCTATCCATTACACGGCTGCCGGTGTGTACCGAACACAGGGTTCTTAGTGCAGGCGTGCTTTCTGCCGTGGCTGCCCGGTCTTGGATGCTCCTCGAGAGGCTTTGCTAGTCTTCAGCCGATGACGTAGGTCGTAGACCGGTGGTGTTCTTGCTTGCGGTGAGATGGCGCCTCTCAACCAACCTGTTACTTCGACACAATTACTCTGTTACCTTGTTCTGGATTGGTACCTATGATTTCCTTGTACAAATATATCTCAATTCTGCTTACACTTATCTTTGGTATGTTCTACAAGTGGTAGTTACATCAATCGTTATTTCTTCTTTGGGGGACTGTACATGGTGACCCTGACAGTGTGTCACCTGAATTTATCTATACTGTTGGGGATTATAGGAGGACTTGATGGTCTTGGACCTGGAATGATGTGTTCGCTTAAGGAAATAATAAGCAACATATTTTGAATGCATTAAAAAATCTGTGTGAGAACTATGTTGTCCGTGGACTCTTAGATCCTCGTGATACTGCTTGTCGTATTATAGTAGCGGCTCATGCGTTGTTCATAGTTTTGTTTCCGCAAGTTGGAACTGAAATACAGTATTCTGCCTGACAAGGTTTAAGCCAAATCTTGTTGAAATGTTGTGTCATATGTTGGCGTTACTTGCTTGGGGGCAATTCTATTTGGCTACCATCTTGGGTATGTTGTTTTTTGTCATTGTACCGTAGAGTAAAAAATCCCATGCATGGGAATAAAGCACAGTTTCCTACTCGGCAATGTAATTTCCCAATGCTGTTGTATAGCAAATTGAATATCTCATTTGTATCTATGTTACTGTAGTGTGGTCAATGTTGCACTTGAATATCTTTCAAAAGATTTTGGGATTGCTGAAAATGCTGCTTTACAAGGTATGGCATTCTTTGACCTGCTCAATATAGAAGCCATGCTTCGATACTTGTAGTTTTAGAACCTTTTGTGCGTATCCTTCTCTTAGTGTCTGTAATGTGAACATTTGAAATTTCATTTGTGTACAACCTTTTTGTTGCAATGCATCGTTCTCATCTTTGGAGTAATGGATAAGAATAGCTTATATGCTATGACTTCATAGCATGGTTCCATGAGATATTATTTTTGCTGATATGCTTCATAATGCATCTGCTCTTTTAGGATGGGTGATTAGCACAACCCTCACTGGCGCGACAGTAGGTTCTTTTACTAGAGGTTCTTTGGCTAATAAATTAGGGAGAACACGGACATTTATCTTGGATGCAATCCCTCTTGCTCTAGGTGCATTCCTGAAGTGTATTTTGAGACTTAGTTCACTGCTATAACAATTTATTGTTGCTATCATTGGTCGATTACTTGCTGGAGTTGGTATTGGGATATCTTCTGCGCTTGTGCCTCTATACATATCTGAGGTTTATAATATATCAAAAAAAATTCAATTACTTTTCTGAAATCAGTCTGAGATTGAACTTCGCAAGCTGAGCTACTTGCACCTTGCAGATTTCACCACCTGAAATACATTTCTTCCTGAATTTGTGTGCTAAATAGGATCCCTCAAGAGGGAAAATAGCTTACATTTCTTCCTGAATGTCGTGCTCAAATTCTTGGTGTACTGTTCTCACATGACCATTGGTAATACCATAGTTGTTTGCACATGAGCATGGTGTAACCAGAAACTAGCCAAGCCTGTGGTTCTTGCATAATATCATAGTTGTTTGCACATGAGCATGGTGTAACCAGAAACCAACCAAGCCAGTGGTTCTTGCATAAGAAGCTAGACGAGTTATATGAATTGTTTTTATTTGACAATATACTTGTGTAGACTTGGAGTATGCCACCCTCATCCAGTAACGGGAGTGTGTTTCCCAGCTATGAACTTCTATTGTATATGTAGTGTAGCCTTTTCCTGGAGAAACATATGTTGTTGTCTAATATAATTTTGACCGTTAACCCCAACCAATAGAGTTATTTCTCCTTGTCGTTTACTATATACCATCTGTTTGCCATTTACTATAAACTTTCTATTGTGCTACTGGTGCTTATTCACTGACTTGTTAGCTGCGATTGTGTTATTCTACAACATACTGTTATGCCGTGGAGCCATGGTGTTTGTGCAATTTGGTTCTCTATAGGTGGTATCCTAGATCCTGGATTTGTACCATGTGTGTGGTACAGAGGATATGGTGTACTAGTACTGTAATTTGTAGAGTTCAACTTCTAGTTCCTGTTCTGGTAATAATCATGTGGTAATGTTGCTGGTCTTAAATGAGTGAATTAATAAATAGTTTAACCTTCTGATGCATGTATCTTGAGGTACCTGAGATGTTCTAAAAGAATGTAATACTATTCATTTACTGTTATATTCTCTCATTCATGCTTTAATGGAAAGATGCATCTTGAATATATTTTTGCTCCTGTTTATAATTGTTGACACATATTACCTTATTGGATATATCATCTCTTTTACAAGCTACAGTACATGCTGAATAAGTTGGAGAAAGAGGAAGCGTGAAAGTTTCAGGAAGAGGAAGCATGAAGAAGTTCCAGGAAGAGAAAGCGTGAAGAAGTTTGGATTTTATTCTTTCTATAAAAAATTTATTGTATTTTGGTAGCTCCACTGATGTGAACTATGTAGAACTGTGTATGATCATAATGTGCCGATCATAATGTGCTCTGTTTGAATCAAAATGATTTTGTATATTCTGTTGGTCTTGATTAAATTGTTAGATTTTAATTACTGAGAAAATATACACTAGCAACTAGGACCGTATGAATTATGGAACACCAAGTGTGATCGGCCCAAAATAAGAAGGCCCAAAGTAAAAATCTGTCCAAAGAAAAGGCCAATGCAACGAAACAAAAAAATGCTAGAATGATGGGCTTGGCCCATGTAGCTAACCAGATTTGATGAGAAAATCAATCCAGAATAGTTGGGCTAAGCCCATGTGGAATCCAGAAATGGACTGGCTGATTTTGATTTAAGACGATTTAATTTCGTCACAATTTTGCCACGTAGGATCAGCCACGTAGGATCTGACTTGGCATGCTAGATGGCCCGTGACGATATTGGATCGTCATAGACGTTATGACGATACAATATCGTCATAGAAGGTTATGACGATTTTATCAAAAACATCGTTATAGTTCATTTGCGATGCCCAGCTTTCGACGATCTCAAAATCGTCATAAAATCATCATAAACAGACTATTATGACGATTCTGTGACGAAAATAGAGGGTCATATATTGCCAGATTCCTTGTAGTGAGCATCAAAAATTATAGATACGTTTCCGACGTATCAAGCATCCCCAAGGTTAACTCTTGCTCGTCCTCGAGTAGGTAAGTGATAAAAGAATAATTTTTGAGTTGACATGCACCATCAAAATCAAGATCAAACCATTTGCAAGCATTGAAAGCTGGGATCAAAGAACTCTAAACATGTGCATGAAAGATGGAGTTCTAACAATAGGACATGGTAACTATGCATGCAACATGAAAGGCTACAAACAAAGATCATGAATAACATGCATTGAAAAACGTTTGTTCATTTCACATACAGAAAACATGGCATAGTGGTAATGAGCTTGTCCCTCATAGAGTAGCAAATAGATGCATAGGACACCTTCAAAGTTCACAAGGGTGACTAGAAACAAGTAGCACAAGAACAAGTAATATCACAATATGCATCAATCAATAAGTTTTGGGACACTGCACACAGAATGACAACTATGCTCTCTTAATGGTGCCTAAAAGTAGAAGGTGGAGATTCAAATAATGGTGGAAGAAAGGCCTTTCATAAAGGAAGCAGGGATTTCAAGTTTCAAAAATATCTTCCAAAAATTATGGTACTTGTTAGCTTTCAACCCTCATTGCCCCTATCATAAGCATCTTGAAGTGTTTAAGGTTAAAGTGAACAAAGATGGAGTATATGCTTGACAAAGTATAAGTTGGCAATATCAAGTCCCTTGAATACGAGGGCCACACCTCATGCTACTCAACTTCAGTCACATGTAAGTTCTTATCATTGTAAGTACATGCATATCATAGAGAACCGCCAACAGGGTACCCCTTGCACATGGTATAGGAGCTATCCCATAACCAAAACGACAAGGTAAGCAGACAATGAGCATCTCAGCGATCTTTTTATTTACTATATGCATAGCTTTTATTGAGGATGCTTCATAGATAGCTCACTATGGTGATGCTGCAAGTTTCCACCATGATTAGGCATGGCTTAGGCTAGCGGCCCAGGAGTTTATCTAACACAAAATACAAACTCCATGGACTTACAAGTTCCCTCTTTATTACATACCGGTGACATCCATAGACAAAAGAGCATGATATCAACTGAGTACAAAGTATAAGTGCAATGTTGAAACGTTCCCCGTGACAGCACGGTTCTGCTAATTCCAACGTATAAATGCAAGAATATATAACATAGATGACACAATGGTTCAAGTTTATTAGGAGCAAAGAAATATAAAGTGTGCCATCAATTTTGTGAGGACTTTAATCACTAGGTTTTCACATAACAAAATAGTTTTTAATTGGAAGATAATTGAAAACAAGAATATACTCGGAATGGTGTAACACACCATGCATAGGAATTTATAGTGGACACTTTGGAATAACTTGGTTTCTTGGGAGTTGGAAGCATGAGTAGAGCTTACTCATATAACTGGAGGCTAGCAAAAGACAGGGAGCAACAAAATAATCAAATAATGTCCATAATATAACTAAGAGAGCAATAATGGCCATAATCATGCAGAGCAACAAAACATTACTAATCAAAGCATAGAATGGTACTACAAGTCAAGGACTAGATGATCATAGAGTCTATGGTGACTTGTCACAGTCATAACATGGTGTGAGCATGTGCCAAGTCAACCCAAATAAAGCATCAAAGGAGAATACCACAATACTATGCTTTTGTATGCTAAAACAACTCAAAAATTTCTTCAAGGCACACTAAGCAATCCCAATTGTTTGGAACAAGACATGCTACAGAAATAATCACTAAACATAAGGTCAAAATAACACCTAGCTGTCATGCTGAAGTCTAAGTCACAGTCAATGCAAGCTCCTCTTGCACTTTCAAGCAAGAACTTACTACTCCTTTCCAACACCAAGAAACTTATTTGCAAAACACCACAGCGAGAACAGGGGTCCAAACTAATTTATTCAAGCAAACTAAACAAAATAATCAAACCAAACTAAAACTAATACGCTCCAAGAACAACACAACTGTGCATGAAACAATAAAAACGAAGTGTCTAGACAGACTTGAGCTTTTTATTGACGAAGAAGGGGATGCCTTGGGCATACCCAAACTTTGACGCTTGTACCTCTTGGATATTTATTAGGGTGACAACGGGGTGGCATCCCCAAGCTTGAGATTTTGTCCATTCTTCATCTCATTACATCATTCTCTATCTACACCTCAAATTTTTTCTTCATACAAAACTTCACACAATCTTTATTAGCAACATTAGTGTATTCAAAAGATAATAGACCTTTAGGCAAAGCTTTAGAACAGCAAGACTTTTCACTAAAAACACAATCTACTGTAGTAACTCCTTCAAAAAGCTCAATTCCCCAAAAGAGAAATCAAAAAGGTATCAATAAGAAGCAAATGCAAATAATGGCAGAAATCTGTCAAAATAGACTAGCAGGTAGAAACCGATTTTTTTGAAAATATTCTGTTGCTCAAATCAAAAAGTATTGAACTAACAAAAGTTATCTAACATACTGGGGGATTTATTCGTAAATTGTCAGCTCAATATGAGTTACAGAGACTCCTCGCGAATTTTTTTGGTGGAGGACAGAAATCTGTTTCGGGACAGCAACTCCCCAAATCTTACTTTTTTCTCATTAGAGGTTATTCTTGGCACAAAAGGCAAACAAAAGAATAATGAGAGGTCATTACTGAAGTAATAACTTCCAAGACTCAAGGAAAATCTTGGGTTATCTCCCAACAAGTACTTTTCTTTAACGCCTTTAAGTTAGGCTTGATAGCTTGAGAAGATGCTCTCATAAGAACTATGAGTTGAAGTAAAAGAGAGCATCAAGAAGCAAATTCAAAACACCTTTAAGTCTAACCCACTTCCTATGCATAGGAATCTTGTACACAAATAAGTTCACAAAGAACAAAGTGACATGCATAGGAAGGGAAAACAATAGTAACTTCAAAACTTTCAGCACAAAGAGAGGTGTTTTAGTACCGTGAAAACTTCTACAACCATATTTTACTCTCTCATAATATTTTCAGTGGCCTCATGAATAAACTCAACAATATAACTATCACATAAAGCAAGCATTTCATGAGCTAAAAACACATAATTTCTATCAAGCTCAAAAATAGTGGGATTAAAACCTTCATAGGTTTTACTCAGAGTAGATGTTTCAAAAGGATCCACATGAACATAACATTCATCCTCCTTTGGTAAGCATGGGGGACAATCAAATAATGTTAGGTATAAAGACTTACTCTCATTAGAAGGTAGACATGGGTATATCCATTCTTCATCCTATTGACCATCACTCTCCTCCTCTTTTTCATCTAATGAGCTTTCAGTTTCAGCAATTTCTTCTTCCATAGGCTCCTACAAGGCATTAGTCTCTTCCAAATGTGGAAAACACCTATTAAAATATTCAAGAATATGGCCATTTTCTTCCTTGTAATTATCAAAGAAAAATTTAAGTATCTCAAAAACCTCATGTTTATAAGGTGCGTCATTAGTATTTTCAAGCAAACCGGCAAGTTCAAATGCACCCTTGAAGGCAATAAATTCTTCAATCTGTTCCACATCATAAAAGTCATAATTTCCTTTAACATAAGAGGAAATGGTAGGATTATCATTATACTCACATTGAAAGGGGAGGTGTTTATACCTCCTACAGCAACAAGCATTATCAAAGCAGTAGGTAACATTATAAGTAGAGCACACGTCTCTAGCAATAGTATTCAACTTATCAATTTGTTCCCATAAGTGTTTCCCTTTTTGTGACAAACGGTGTTCCTTATAATAATACTTTTGTTCTTCCGTGAACCCACCTTTCCAATAAGAACTAGTTTCAAAGAAACCATCCATTGATAGAAAGCATGAGCAAGCAAGGCAACAACAAACCAGCAACTAGAGTATGAACTAATTTTTTTGTGTTTTTGATAAGAAAAAGAAAACCAAACTAAACTAATTTTTTTGGAGTTTTTGAAAAGAGGCAAACAAAACCAAGCAAAATAAACTAAGAAAACTAAAAACAAAGTAAAGAGAAAGGAAGTGAAGTACTCCCCTTGTGAAGACGTCCTTAGCCTCCCCGGCAACGGCGCCAGAAAATCTTGATTCATGGTGCTTAACCACTTCGCCAGGAAACCCCAAGAGCTAGGTGTGATGAGCACAGCGGCAAGTCTTACCTCATTAGAGACCGAGGTTATCGAACCAGAAGGAGGAGGAAACGTCACATAGGTGTTGCAAGCAACATGGAAACCTGCACAACACAAACTCAAGACTTTTCCCCAATGAACCAGTGAGGTTATCAAGATCACCGGTTTGCTGTAACAAAGGATTAAACATATTGTTTGGAAGGTAATGGTTTGCAGAAAGTAAACAAGTAACAGTGGAAGATGTATCAATGGTAAATATTGGACCAGGGTCCATAGTTCACTAGAGGTGCTCTCCTTAGATAAACAACATGGCATGAAGGATAAACAAATTACAGCAGGGCAATTGACAGGAATTGAGCAAGGCATAACAATGCAATACCAGACAAAAAGATCGTATAAGATTCGATTGGGCAATACAACAATATTCATAGACCGTCATCCAACTGCATCTATGTCTAGAAGTCCACCTTCAGGTTATCATCCGAACCCCCTCCAGTATTAAGTTGCAAGCAACAGACAACTTATTTAAGCAAAGTGTGTAAGGTAAACAATCCACTTGTTGCATGAACAAGAGACCGTTGTTTTTTCTCCCTAGTAGCAATAGCACATCTACAACCGAAGATATTTCTGTCACTTCCCTTGGAAACGAGAGGCATGAACCCACTATCGAGCATAAATACCCCCTCTTGGAGTCACTAGCAACTACTAGGCCAAGATAGCTACTAACAACGGAGATCATGCAAGATCACAAACAACACAGACATGATAGTATCAAATAGACAAAACCATTAATCAATCTAACATAGTAATCTCAATATCCATCAGATCCTCGCAAACACAACATGCATGATTACAAATAGATTATATCTTGATCATGAACGGAGCTCACAAGATCTATACATGAAAGCACAAGGAGGAGATACAACCATCTAGCTACTACATGGACCCATAGTCCAAGGTGGAACTACTCACGCTTCATACCGGAGAGAAGACCTCCAGGATGATTTCCCCTCCGGCAGGGTGCCGGGAAGAACTTCAGATCCCCCCTTGATCTAGGGACGATGGTGGCGACGGCTATAGAAGGTTTCGTGGAGTTTTGATCAGGTTCCTATGGTTTCTGCATCGGGGGCTTCTTATAGGAGAAGAGGCAAGGCTGGGAGGCGGCCAGGGGCCCCACACCCTACCCAGGCGCAGTGGGCCCACCCGCACCTAGGGGGTCTGGCCGCCCTGGTTCGCTTCTCCGTCTCGTCTTCTGGCTTCGTGTCCCCCACGGTAAAATATTGACTTTGGATTTTGTCCCGTCCAATTCCGAGAATATTGATTTTCTGCTCTAGAACCAAAAATAGAAGAAAACATGCAACTGGCAATGTGGCAACTTGTTAATAGTTTAGTTCCAGAAAAGATATAAAAACACCTCAAAGTGTAGACAAAGTAAAGCAAAGTAGATACTAAACAAGCATGGAGCATCAAAAATTATAGATACGTATCCGACGTATCAAAGGTGTGCCGTTTGTATGGGGCATAGCCCAAGATATTGAATTTGATAAATTGAAATGTTTGCTTACTTCTGAACCTTTGCTTGCATTATCTGATTTTTCAAAGCAATTTAAAGTTGAATGTGATGCTAGTGGTATAGGAATTGGTGGCGTTTTGATTCAAGAGGGTTGTCCTATAGCATATTTTTCTCAAAAACTTGCTGGTGCTAGATTGAATTATTCTGTTTATGATAAAGAATTGTATGCACTTGTTAGAGTTCTTGAGGTTTGGCAACATTATTTGTGGCCAAAAGAATTTATCATACGTTCTAATCATGAAGCATTGAAATATCTTAAATCTCAATCAAACTTGCATAGACGCTTAGCTAAATGGGTTGAGTTTATTGAGCCGTTTCCTTACATCATTAAATATAAGAAGGGAAATGAAAATGTGGTTGTTGATGCATTATCTAGGAAGAACATGTTATTGACACATCTTGATGTTAAAATACCTGGATTAGAGAGTATTTCTACACTTTATACAACTGATCATGATTTTGCTGACACATATCGTTTGTGTGCTTTGAAAAATTCCTGGGATAAGTATCATCTAGATGATGGCTATTTGTTTAGAGCTAAGAAACTATGCATACCAGAATCGTCTTTGCGTTTGTTTTTAGTTTAGGAATCACATGCTGGAGGTTTGATGCGTCACTTTGGGCGTGATAAGACATTGCTCATGCTCGCTGATCACTTTTATTGGCCCAAGATGAGGTGTGATGTCTATCGATTTGTGAGTCGCTGCATTACATGCAACAAGTCCAAATCAAAGCTGGAGCCTCATGGTTTTTATACACCTCTCTCTGCACCTACTACACCTTGGGAAGATATTAGCATGGACTTTGTGCTAGGTTTACCCAAAATTCAGAGAGGTCATGATTCAATATTTGTGGCAGTGGATAGATTCTCTAAGATGGCTCATTTTATTGCCTGCCACAAAAGCGACGACGCGTTGCATATTGCTAACCTATTTTTAGGGACATCGTGAGACTACATGGAGTACCAAAGATAATTGTTTCTGACTGTGATGTGAAGTTCATGAGCTACTTTTGGAAGACCTTATGGGGGAAGCTTGGAACAAAGTTGTTGTTCAGTACTACATGTCATCCCCAGACAGATGGTCAAACGGAGGTGGTGAATAGAACATTGTCAAAGTTGTTGAGGACTATGATCAAGAAGAATCTACGAGAGTGGGAAGAGTGTTTGCCACATGTCGAATTTGCTTACAACAGAGTTGTGCATTCGACTACTCAGCTTTGTCCTTTTGAGGTGGTGTATGGTTTCAAACCATTAACGCCACTTGATTTGTTGCCTTTGCCATTACATTAGAGAGTTGATATGGAGACATCAAAACATGCAAAATATGTGAAGAAGTTTCATGAGAAGACTCGAGAGGCTATTGAGAAGAAAGACAAGAACATTGCTGCTACAAGGAATCAAGCAAGAAAGGAAGTTTTGTTCAACCGTGGTGACATGGTTTGGGTGCATCTGTGCAAGGATAGGTTCCCCAAGCTTCGACAATCAAAATTGAAGCCTCGTTGTGCTGGTCCTTACAAGGTGTTAGCCAAGATTAATGATAATGCCTACTCGATTGATATTTCTATTGCTGAGTTTGGTGGCGTTAGAAACAGCTTCAACGTTGCTGATTTGTCACCATATGATGGAGAAGACCTTGGAGCGTCGGGTTCGACGCCTTTTGATGAGGGGGATATGATGAGGACATCTATATACTTACACCTTCCCCAACTACTACTGAAGATGTTCCAGTTGCTGTAAAGAAGGTTCAGTACAATGGGATTAGAATTGGACCTATTACAAGAGCTCGTGCTAAGCTACTAGAACAATAGTTGAACTTGTTTCTTAATGAACCTGATGTTTTAATTAATGAGAACTTTATCCTGCCTAAGTCATTGTGCTATTGTATGATTAGGTACATTGGAGAAGAAGGCATAGCATGGGGCGAGGAGCTGAAGCACATGGAGCATAACATGATGATTGCCTAAGGATGCGCGAGGGAGGAGCGAGAGGAAGCCGCGAGGGAAGATCATCCAGAGGGAATCCAAACATCCAGTGAAGACAGGAGTGTCCGGCCAAGTCCATCTGGACTGTGCGGTCCGCCTGAGAAGCCACAAGATGTTTCCGTTCTGTGTCCCAGATCGGACACTACCCAGAAACCACCAGGAAACTTCAAAGTTTCCGCCCGGACCGGAGTGTCCGACCGATATCACCCGGAGTTTCTAGCCCACCCGGACTGTCCCGCCGAATCACACCGGAATGTCCGACCGATAACCAATTTTGTTCCGAGTTGACATGTATCAGTTTGAGTCGTACGCGTCTTAGTTTCGGTTTTTGGCCGTCCCAGCCGCCTTTATAAGCCCTGGGACGCCCCCATAGTTAGGGTTAGACCACATTAAAACTATTTTGGAGGTGTTTCTTA
The DNA here is from genome assembly GCA_023614405.1 of Avena insularis. NCBI lineage: Eukaryota > Viridiplantae > Streptophyta > Magnoliopsida > Poales > Poaceae > Avena > Avena insularis. The sequence continues at coordinate 117,605,926 of CM042689.1, read as the reverse complement.
TTAAGAACTTCTGGAATTACCCTGTGATTGAATAATCTACTTCAATTGAGTGTGATCTGTTGTTCCATTGGGAATTAGTAGATTGCAAACTACCGTTCATGGTCGACGGCTATGTGCACAAGAGCGTGGTGTGGTGAATATCCCAAAGGGTTCGAGAGATGTTGCATCGGCATCAGGGTTCGAGCAAGAGAGTTCATAGCTACAGGCTAGTTATCTATCATCCACCATCATCATCGATAAGTGCTTGCTGAGAAGATCGGGCCACCCCATATGAAGTAACATATACGTCAGAAACGTTTCTATAATTTTTGATGTTCCATGCTTGTTTAGTATCTACTTTGATTTTCTTTGTCTATACTTTGAGGTGTTTTTATATGTTTTCTAGTACTAATCTATTATAAATATGCCACAGTGCCAGTTGCCTGTTTTCTTCTGTTTTTGGTTCCAGAAAGGCAGAAAATCAATATTCTCGGAATTGGACGGTACAATAGCCAAAGTCAATATTTTACCGTGGGGAACATGAAGCCTGAAGACAAGACGGAGGAGGGCCACCAGGGGGCCACACCCCATGGCCGCGTGGCTAGGCCCAGCCCGCGCCTGGGGGGTGCAGCCACCCTGGCGACCCCCTGCCTCGCCTCTTTGCCTATAAAGACCCCCCGATGCCTAAACCCTAAGTACCCGATCAATATTCCACGAAACCATCTATAGCCGCTGCCACCATCATCCCTAGACAGGGGAGGGGTCTGAAGCTCTTACCGGCACCCTGCCGGAGGGGAGATCATCCCGAAGGCCTTCTTCTTCATCATCATGCCAGCCTCCGATATGAAGCGTGAGTAGTTATACCTTGGACTACGGGTCCATGCAGTAGCTGGATGGTTGTATCTGCTCCTTTGTGCTTTCATGTCTAGATCTTGTGAGCTCCATTCATGATCAAAATCTCATCTATTTGTAATCATGCATGTTGTGTTTGCGGAGATCCGATGGATATTGAGATTACTATGTCAGATTTATTAATGGTTTTGTCTTCTTGATTCTATCATGTCTGTGTTGTTTGTGATCTTACATGCTCTCCATTTCTAGTAGATAGCTTGGCCAAGTAGTTGCTAGTGACTCCAAGAGGGGGTATTTATGCTCGATAGTGGGTTTATGCCTCTATTTAATCTAAGGAAATTGACAAAAATCTCTAAGGTTGTAGATGTGTTGTTGCCAATAGGGAGAAAACAATGGTCTCTTGTTCATGGAACAAGTGGATTGTTTACCTTACACACTTTGCTTAAAGAAGTTGTCTGTTGCTTGCAACTTAATACTGGAGGGGGTTCGGATGATAACCCGAAGATGGATTTCTAGTCATAAATGCAGTTGGATGGCGGTTTATGTATCTTGTTGTATTGCCCAATCGAATCTCATAGGATCATGAATGTCTAGTATTTCATTGTTATGCCTTGCTTAGTCCTGTCAATTGCCCTACTGTAATTTGTTTACCTAGCATGCCATGTTTGTTTATCTAAGTAGAACACCTCTAGTGAAATATGGACCCTGGTCCAATATTTACCATTGATACATCTTCCAATGTTCCTGTTTACTTGTTGCAAACCACTATTACCTTCCACACCATACAGTTAATCCTTTGCTATAGAGAACCGGTGAGATTGAGAACCTCACTGTTTGTTGGGGCAAAGTCTTGAGTTTGTGTTGTGCAGGTCTCCAAGTTGCTAGCAACACCTTTGAGTTGTTTCCTTCCTCCTACTGGTTCGATAACCTTGGTTTCTTACTGAGGAAAACTTGTTGTTGTGCCCATCATACCTTCCTCTTGGGGTCTCCCAACAAAGTGTTTACGCACTCATCAAGCATTTTTCTGGCGCTGTTGTCGGGGAGGCTAAGGATGTCTTCACAAGGGGAGTCCTTCTCAACCTTTCTCTTTACTTTGTTTTTGTTTTGCTTAGTTTTGTTTGCCTCTTTTTATCAAAAACTCCAAAAAATTAGGTTATGGTGGTTTGCTTTCTCTTATCAAAAACACACAAAAAAATAGTTCCTACTCTAGTTGTCACCTTGCTCTAGCTCACCATGTTGATCCCCAAGTTTACCCTGAAAGACCTTTCATTAGGTAGTGGCTCCATAATTGGGAAAGAAAATATTAAAGAATTCTTTAATCATGTTAGCAAATATGAGGATACTAAGGATAGATCTATAACAAAACTTGCTCCTAATTATGAAATTGATGCAGCTTCTTTAGTTCATATGTTGGAGGCTAGGTTTCTTAACCTTAACCCCATGATGCAAATTTTGTTTCTCAAACTAAAAGAAGAAAAGGATCCTGAAAAGAGAGACTTTATCCTAGAAACTTTACGAAAAGAGTTCAATGATGTTGCTATGGAATAAAAAAGGTCTTTGAGCGTTTTAATATGCTAGGATCATGTGTAGATGTTATGGGTACTTTAGATAAAACCAAACATAGAGAGGAAATTAAGATACCCATACCCTTTAAACTTGTTGGAATGCATGAAGCCTTATAAAAGAATTTTAATTGGATTGTTCCTGAAAATCCTTTTGATGAAAGTAGCGAACCAAGGAGAGATGAGAAGGGATCCTCCAAAACTAATTTGGATGAGATACCTTTCCTTGTTGGATGCTTCTCGTGCCTAACTTAAAGGCGTTAAAGAAAAATACTTGATGGGAGATAACCCAAGAGTTTTCTTTAGTCTTGGAAGTTATTACTTCAGTAATGACCTCTCCTTATACTTTTTGTTTTGCTTTTTGTGCCAATAATAACCTCTAATGAGAAGAAAGTAAGATTTGGGGAGTTGTTGTCCCGAAACAGATTTCTGTCCTCCACCAAACAAACTCATGAGGAGTCTCTGTAAGTCGGATTGAGCTGAAAATTTACGAATAAATCCCCCAGTATGTTATCTAACTTTCATTAGTTCAGCACTTTTTGATTTGAGCAACAGAAGATGTTCGAAAAAATAGATTTCTACCTGCTGGTCTATTTTGACAGATTTCTGCCATTATTTGCATTTGTTTCTTATTGATTCTTTTTGAGTTCTCTTTTGGGGAATTGAGCTTTTTGAAGGAGTTACTACAGTAGCTTGTGTTTTTAGTAAAAACTCTTGCTGTTCCAAAGCTTTGCCTAAAGGTCTATTATCTTTTGAATACCCTAATGTTGCTAATGAAGATTGTGTGAAGTTTTGTATGAAGGAAAATTTTCAGGTGTAGAGAGAGAATGATGTAATGAGATGAAGAATGGACAAAATCTCAAGATTGGCGATGCCACCCCATGTCACCCCAAAAAATATTCAAGAGGTACAAGCATCAAAGCTTGGGGATGTCCAAGGCATCCCCTTCTTCATCAATAAAAAGCTCAGGTCTTTCTAGACACTTCATATTTATTGTTTCATGCACAGTTGTGTTGTTCTTAGAGCGTCTTATTTTTTGTTTGGTTTGCTTAGTTTTCTTGAGTAAAGTAGTTTGGACCCCCGTTCTCGCCGTGTTGTTTCAAATAAGTTGATTCGTGTTGGAGAGGAGTAGAAAGTTCTTGCTTGAGTAGTACAAGAAGGAGCTTGCTTTGACTATGACTTAACCTTTAGCATGTCATGCTAGGTGTTGTTTTGAACTTATGCTTAGTGATTATTTATGTTGCATGACTTGTTCCTAACAATTGGGATTTCTTAGTGTGCCTTGAAAGAATCATGCGTTGTTTTAGCATACAAAAGCAAAGTATTGTGGTATTCTCCTTTGATGCTTTGTTTGGGTTGACTTGGCACATTCTCACACCATGTTATGACTATGAACAAGTCACCATAGCCTCTATGATCATTTAGTCATTGACTTGTAGTACCACTTTATGCTTTGATTAGTAATGTTTTGTCGCTCTACATGATTATGGCCATTATTGCTCTCTTAGTTGGTCGCTCTCAGTCTTTTGCTAGCCTCCACTTTTATGAGTAAGTTCTACTCATGCATCCAACTCCCAAGAAACCAAGTTATTCCAAAGAGTCCACTATAAATTCCTATGCATGATGAGTTACATCATTCTAAGTATATTCTTGTTTTCATCTATCTTCCAATTAAAAAGTATTTTGTTATGTGAAAACTTAGTGATTAAAGCTCTCACGAACTTGATGGCACACCTTATTTTTCTTGCCCCTAATAAACTTGAACCATTGTCTCATCTATGTTGTATATGCTTGCACTTATACGTTGGAATTAGCAGAAACATGCTATCATGGGGAACGCTTTCAACATTGCACTTGTACTTTGTACACAGTTGATATCATGCTCTTTTGTCTATGGATGTCGTCGGTGTGAAATGAAAGGGGAGCTTGTAAGTCCATGGAGTTATGTATGAGTGTTAGAGAAACGCCTGGGCCGCTAGCTTAAGCCATGCCTAATCATGGTGGAAACTTGCAGCATCACCATAGTGACATCTATGAAGCATTCTTCTTATAAAAAAGAGATTGAGAAAAAGAAAAAAAATTGAGAAAAGGGGAAAGAGAGAAAAAAGCAGATGCTCATTGTCTGCTTGCCTTGTCATTTTGGTTATGGGATAACTCCTATACCATGTGCAAGGGGTACCCCGTTGGTGGTTCTCTATGATACACATGTACTTACTATGACAAGAATTTGCAAGTAACTAAACTTGAGTAGCATGAGGAGTGGCCCTCATATTGAAGGGACATGAGATTGCCAACTTATACTTTGTAAAGCATATACTCCATAGTTTGTTCACTTTAACCTTAATCACTTCAAGATGCTTATGATAGGGGCAATGAGAGTTGAAAGCTAACAAGTACCATAATTTTTGGAAGGTCTTTTTGAGACTTTAAATCCCTTCTTCCCTTTATGAAAGGCCTTTCTTCCACCTTTATATTGAGTCTCCATCTTCTATCCTTAGGCGCCAGTTAAGAGATCATAGTTGCCATTCTTAGTTCTATGTGCATTGTCCCAAAACTTATTGATTGATGCATATTGTTGATATTACTTGTTCTTGTGCTATTTGTGTCTAGTCACTCTTATGAACTTTGAAGGTGTCCAATGCATATATTTGCTACTCCATGAGGGACAAGCTGATTGCCACTATGCCATGTTTTCTGTATGTGAAACAAACAAATGTTTTTCAATGCATGTTATTCGTGATCTTTGTTTGTAGCCTTTCATGTTGCATGCATAGTTACTTTGTCTTACTGTTAGAACTCCATCTTTCATGCTCATGTTTAGAGTTCTTTGATCCCAGATTTCAATGCTTGCAAATGGTTTGATCTTGATTTTGATGGTGCATGTCACCTCCAAAACTATTCTTTTTATCACTTACCTACTCGAAGACGAGCAGGAGTTAAGCTTGGGGATGCTTGATACGTCAGAAACGTATCTATAATTTTTGATGTTCCATGCTTGTTTAGTATATAGTTTTCTTTGTTTTGTCTACACTTTGAGGTGTTTTTATATGTTTTTTGGTACTAACCTATTAACAAGATTCCACAGTGACAGTTGCCTGTTTTCTTCTGTTTTTGGTTCCAGAAAGGCAGAAAATCAATATTCTCGGAATTGGACGGAACAAAAGCCAAAGTGAATATTTTACCATGGGGAACACGAAGCCTGCATACGAGACGGAGGAGGGCCACTAGGGGGCCACACCCCCTGGACGCATGGCTAGGCCCAGTCCACGCTTGGGGGGGTGGGTGCAGCCGCCCTGGCGACCCCCCTGCCTCGCCTCTTCGCCCTTGATGCCTAAACCGTAAGTACCCGATCAATATTCCACGAAACCGTCTGTAGCCGCCGCCACCATCGTCCCTAGGTCGGGGGGATCTGAAGCTCTTCCTGGCACCCTGTTGGAGGGGAGATCATCCCGGAGGACTTCTTCTTCATCATGCCAGCCTCCGGTATGAAGCATGAGTAGTTCCACCTTGCACTACGGGTCCATGTAGTAGCTATATGGTTGTGTATGATCCTTTGTACTTTCATGTCTAGATCTTGTAAGCTCTGTTCATGATCAAGATCTCATCTATTTGTAATCATGCATGTTGTGTTTGCGGGGATCCGATGGATATTGAGATTACTATGTCAGATTGATTAATGGTTTTGTCTTATTAATTCTATCATGTCTATGTTTGTGATCTTGCATGCTCTTCGTTTCTATTAGCTATCTTGGCCAAGTAGTTGCTAGTGACTCCAAGAGGGGGTATTTATGCTCGATAGTGGTTTCATGCCTCTATTTAATCTAAGGGAAGTGACAGAAATCTCTAAGGTTGTAGATGTGTTGTTGCCACTAGGGAGAAAACAACGGTCTCTTGTTCATGGAACAAGTGGATTGTTTACCTTACACACTTTGCTTAAAGCAGTTGTCTGTTGCTTGCAACTTAATACTGGAGGGAGTTTGGATGATAACCCGACGGTGGATTTCTAGTCATAGATGCAGTTGGATGGCAGTCTATGTATCTTGTTGTATTGCCCAATCGAATCTCATATGATCATTAATGTCTAGTATTGCATTTTCATGCCTTTCTCAGTCCTGTCAATTGCTCTGCTGTAATTTGTTTACCCAGCATGCCATGTTTATTTATCTAAGGAGAACACCTCCAGTGAACTATCGACCACGATCCAATCTTTATCATTGATACATCTTCCATTGTTCCTGTTTACTTGTTGCAAACCACTATTACCTTCCACACCCTACAGTTAATCCTCTGTTACAGCAAACCGGCGAGATTTACAACCTTACTGTTCGGTGGGGAAAAGTCTTGAGTTTGTGTTGTGCAGGTATCCAAGTTGCTAGCAACACCTTTGAGTCGTTTCCTTCCTCCTACTGGTTCGATGACCTTGGTTTCTTACTGAAGGAAAACTTTCTGCTGTGCTCATCATACCTTCCTCTTGGGGTCTACCGGAGAAGTGTTCACGCACTCATCAGTAACCTAAATAATGGTATATATATGAATTAGAGTGGATATTTTACTCCAGGGGCTATACCCACCTCATTGGTTATCGTCGGATGATGATCCTATGGTCAGATCTGATACTCTCATTAATGTTGTTTTTCTGACTAATGAATAAGCTAACCTATTAATCACCTCATGTGCGTATATTTAATGGTCAGACGTAGGGTCTCACGTACCTATTTTATGACTAACGAACTATGAAGAAAATGGCCTAATTAGTGGACGATGGTGCGAATCTCGTTGACCAATCACACGATAATGAGTAGGGGGTATTGTCACCGGGTGGCAGATACATATTTACGATATATGAATAAGTATAAATTTTGTAGTAATTAGCAAAGATTTGGTATGACAGTTACAAGGATGCAACATGTAGCTGCTAGCCAGTGAAAAATGCTATATGTATGTTTGGAATAGATCCATAATAAATGTTGCTGAATTAGAACAATTTTGTACTAAATCGGCAACACTTCTATAGATCAGAGGAGTGTTTTATCTAAAAAATATTTCTTGTGAATTATGGTTATACCAATTGGTTCTTTTGAATTTTTAGTATATATCGGTTCTTCGCTACCATGCTTGTATGACTTTGGGTTGGAACTATTTTTATTTGACAGAAAAATAGCATAGCACATTTCACATTAATATGATACTCATAGAATATTTGGCACTGATATTCAAAAATTGTGTGTTGCATATGTTCTATTTTGCATACACACTATGATAGACATACTCTTGATGCTGTATACATTATACGGCTTGTATACTGTATAGCCAGGACATATATGGAGCGCAGTCACTGCAAAGATACATGGGACGTGACTATACATATGTACCTCTAGGCTGTTTGTATGATGCGAGTCTCTAATCCATCATTAGGGTTGCCTGCCGTACTGGTGCATGCACGAGGCAAGAAAGGCTCAAATTTAGATGCTTCTAAAAACTATAGATTGCACGAGGAACAAACCTCTAGACAATCAGTCTTTCTCTTCTTCTCACTCATGTCCTCCCTCGTTAAGAGTCTAGTAAGCTTGACGGGCCAATACCGATCCAAATCCACCGGCGATGCCGGTCGGAGGCGGAGGAGGAGAGGTTGCGGTCTAGTTAGATTAGGTTTTTTCTTGTTTCTTGCCCTCGTGCAGTCTGGGAGTAGGTCACCACGGTTCTCCAGTTATCACCGTTGCGTCCTGGGTATCATCCTCCATGTGGTGATCTTCCTTTCGCAGGGGAGCTTGCCGCCGATGGTGTTGAGCCCAGAAATCTCTGCCAATAAATCTAGAATAAAAGCCCATCTCTGCTGTCGGTGACGCGCACGGCGGTTGAGGCGTCAGCGAGCCCGCCCAAGACTCCATGGAGGATGGTTCCGGAGACTTTGTGTTCAGGCTTCTCCAATAAGCGCGGTGGTCGGCGGGTAGTTGCCGATGATCATATCTTGCTTCTGGACGGCCGTGGAAGAGGAGGGGAGGAATATCTGGGAGTCTTACGTTGATTGCTTGGCCGGCAGTGGGATCCTTCTACCGCGATGACGAGCTCCTCCCTGGAGTTCCTAGAGACTGTGGGAAGGGGATCTACAGCTGATCCTCTTGATGCATCCAAGCGACGACGAGATTGCCGAAGCTATCTTTGGACAGGGAGGCCATCTCAAGCTACCTCCATGATGGAGTCCATGTTTGGAGCCTTTTCCCTGGGCTCGGCCCCTTTTCTCCCTCAAGTTGTTCGTCCCCGAGAGCGTTCTGATGACCGGCGGCAAGCTCTCTTTGCCAGGAATGAGACCCCCTTAAGCAGTTCCTCAGACCTCGGTGTCTCGCTTTCCTTGACGTCACTGGCAAGCGGTAGAGGAAGATTGGTAGGGCCTGATTGCTTTTCTCTCTTTAGCTCTAGGGTCCTTTTTTGTAATGTTAAGAGCCTTTTCTTCTATTAGTTTTTTCTCTGTGCAATAGATGTCAAAGGGCCCCTATGTAATTTGTACCTGTCGTATTTTAATCGCGGCTTCTTGTCCCTTTGAGTCCATTCCCGTTAAAAAAAATTAGATGCTCCTGGGAATGATCCCTCCAAGAATGATGTATCTATGCACGACTAAGAGGAGGTCGACATCGATCTTGCATGACTGCATGTTGAACTTGTGTGATCTGTATGTCAATGAGGCACAGCAAAATAGAAAATTAAACCTGATCGATCAATGTAAATGTGCATATACTAGTGTTAGAGATATGCCCAAGAGGCAATAATAAAGTTGTTATTATTATATCTTTGTGTTTATGATAAAAAAATTTACATCCCATTCTATAATTGTATTAACAGGAAACATTAATACTTATGTGTTTTGTAAACATAAAAGAGTCCCTAGTACGCCTCTTGTTGAAACTAGCTTTTTGATTAATAGATGATCATAATTTCCTGATCATGGACACTGGATGTCATTATTAACAAGATCGTATCATTAGGAGAATGATGTGATGGACACACACCCAAACTAAGCATGGAATAAGGTCAAGTCATTAAGTTTGTTTTTGTACAAGCTTTCAAATACATACTAACCTAATCCTTTGACCATGAGATCATGTTAATCATCATTACTGGATGAGTGTTTTGATGACATCAAACTCCACTTCCGTAACCGGGTGGTTATAAAGGTGGCATTAGGTATTCTGAAAGTATGTGTTGAAGCGCATGGATCAAGAGTGGGATTTGTCCATCCATATGATGGATAGATATACTTTGGGCCCTCTCGGTGGAGTGTCATCCAATTTGCTTGCAAGCATATGACTAGGTCACAAGGGATGTCATATCACAGAACAAGTAAAGAGTAATTATCAGTATCAAGGTTGAACTAGCTATGGAGATACTGGCGATCGAACCTTGGATATGACTAGGTCACAAAGTATCGCGCGACAAAGGGAATCGGTATCGTTTGTGAATGGTTCATTCGATCATGAAGTTATCATTGAATATGTGGGAGCCATTATGGATCTCCAGATCCCGCTATTGGTTATTGATCAGAGAGGTGTCTCGATCATGTATGCATAGTTCGCGAATCGTAGGGTGACACACTTAAGGTTCGATGTTTTTAAGTAGATATGGAATATGAGTTGGACACCAAATATTGTTCGGAGTCTCGGATGGGATCCAGGAAATCACAAAGAGATCCAGAATGGTCCGGAGAATAAGATTCATATAAAGTAAGTTATCTTCCAGGGTTCAGAAAAGTTTTTGGTATTTTGACCGGAGCTTCTAGAATGTTCTCGAAGGGCCACCAATGGTCCTACCACCCTAGTAGGGGCCACATGGGTCAAAGGGATGCTGCAGGGGCTCATGGCCCAGCCGCACCAATCCCTAGTGGCCCAATCGGCCAGACCCAAGGAAAGGGGCAAAACCCTAAAGAAGGAAAGGGGAAACTTGGGGGGCAAGTTTCCCCCAAACCCTATGTGCACCGGCCCTAGGAGGGGAGGGAAAAGGGGGCTGCCCTAGCCGCACTACCCTCTATATAAAGAGGGGAAGGGATGGCTCTTCCCTTGCCCCTTCCTCCAACCCTAGCCGCCACCCTCTCCTCCTCCTCCGTCTTCCTGCTCTGGCTTAGGCGAAGCCCTGCAAGATTCTCTCCTCCACCACCACCACCACGCCGTCGTGCTGTTGGGATTCCGAGGGGTGATACTTCGTAAACGTATCTATAATTTTTGATGCTCCATGCTTGTTTTGTATTAACTTCCTTATGTTTTGTCTACACTTTGAGGCATTTTTATACATTTTCTGGAACTAATCTATTAACAAGATGTCGTAGTGCCAGTTGCTTGTTTTCTGCTGTTTTTTGTTCCAGAAAAGCTAGTAAGGAAATATTCTCGGAATTGGACGAAACAAAAGACAACGTCAATATTTTACCGGGCATGACACGGAGACCAAAGGGCAGACGAAGAGGAGACACGAGGTGGCCGCACCATAGGGTGGCGCGGGGCCACCCTAGGCCACGCCAGCCCATAGTGTGGGCCCCTCAGGCATCCACCGACCTTGCCTCTTCGCCTATTTAAGCATCCCGATGCAGAAACCCTAAACACCCGATCAGAAATCCATGAAACAATCCATAGCCGCCGCCACCATCGTCCCTAGATCGGGGGGATCTGAAGCTCTTCCCGGCACCCTACCGGAGGGGAGAGATCATCCCGGAGGCCTTCTTTATCACCATGCCAGCCTCCGGAGTGATGCGTGAGTAGTTCACCCTTGGACTATGGGTCCATACAGTAGCTAGATGGTTGTTTTTCCTCCTTTGTGCTATCATGTTTAGATCTTGTGAGCTCTGTTCATGATCAAGATCATCTATTTGTAATCATACATGTTGTATTTGCGGGGATCCGATGGATATTGAGATACTATGTCAGATTGATTATTGATTCTATCATGTCTATGTTATTTGTGATCTTGCATGCTCTCCGTTGCTTGTATCTATCTTGGCCAAGTAGATGCTTGTGACTCCAAGAGGGAGTATTTATGCTCGATAGTAGGTTCATGCCTCAAGTAATCTGGGGAAGTGACAGAAATCTCTAAGATTGTACATGTGTTGTTGCTACTAGGGAGAAAACAACAATGCTTTGTCCATGGGGCAATTGTATTGTTTAATTTACACACTTTGCTTAATGCAATTATCTTTTGCTTGCAACTTAATACTACAAGGGGTTTGGATGATAACCTGAAGGTGGATTATTAGTCATAGATGCAGTTGGATTACGGTCTATGTATTATGTTGTAATGCCCAATCAAATATCATAGGGATCAAGCTGTCTAGTATATGCATTGTTATGCTTTCTCAATCTGTCAATTGCCCCGTTGTAATTTGTTCACCCTACATGCTATTTATCTTATGGAGAACACCTCTAGTGAACTTTGGACCCTGGTCCATTACTTTATCATTGATTTACCATCTACCATTTACTGTTTACTCTTTACTTTCTACAAGCAAATTACTATCTTCCACACTATACGTTTAATCCTTTGTTTTCAGCAAACCGGTGAGGTTGACAACCTCACTGTAACTTCGGGTAAAGTACTATGGTTGTGTTGTGCAGGTTCCAAGTTGCTAGCAACACCTTGGAATTGTTTCCTTACTCCTAATGGTTCGATAACCTTGATTTCATAATTGAGGGAAACTTGTTGTTGTGCTCATCATACCTTCCTCTTGGGGTTCCCAACAAGCTCTACATATCTGAGCCATCAAGGGGATCTACTACCTCCGCCGCCCGCTGGAACAAGGAGAGGAATGTCTTCATCAACTCCGTACGTGTGACCGAGTGTGGAGCGCTGCTGGAACGCGGCGCTGGAAGGATTGTCATCACGATCTTGAGATCGGCAAGTGATCGACTACATCAAACACATGATCCGATCTCACTAAACGCTTTGTATCTACGAGGGTTAGTTATCTCCAATCTTGTTGCACCTATCTCATAGATTAGATCTTGGCTTTGCCATAGATTGGATCTTGGTTGTATGCGTTCTTGTGGTAGATTTTTTTTGTTTTCTATGTTATGAATCCTTTAGTGGTATCAGAGCTGAATCTATGCGTAGATCTATGGCACTAGTAGAACACAATAATTTTGTGGGCGTTGATGCTCTTGTTGTCGCTTGGTGTTCATGTACTTTGCATCTTGTGGGATGGTGGCATGAAGCGGCCCGGGCTAACCTTACATGTCGTCGCACATGAGACCTGATCCACGCTCAATGTGCAACTTGTATTGCACAAGTGGCTTTGCGGGTGTCTGTCTCTCTCACCATAGTTAAGATCCAATTTACAATTTGCACTTGACAGCACTTGTATCAGCATTGTGGTTCTTTTTTGTAGGTAAGAATGATTCTTATTCGAAAGCCCCAAGTCACGTAAACCATGCAAAGAAAATTAGAGGTGTCTAACTTGTTTTTGCAGGGGCATGCGATGTGATATGGCCATGATGTGATTGTGATTATATTTGATGTATGAGATGATCCTTATTGTAATATGGCAACCGGCAGGAGCCTAATGGTTTTCTTTCAATTTGTTAAGACATGCGTGTCTATTCGTCATGTAATAGCTTTATTCCAAGTAGTTGTAATAGTTTCTATTAGTGATGGACAACCATGAAGCGGCGCCACAAACCTTGATGCTATGCTGGTGATGACGGAGATCATATCCGTGCTTTAGATATGGAGATCAAAGGCACAAGAATAAAGGCCATATCATATCACATATTATGAATTGCATGTGATGTTAATCCTTTTTATGCATCTTTTATTGCTTAGAGAACGATGGTAGCACTATAAGATGATCCCTCTCACTAAATATCAAGTAATAAAGTGCTCTTCCTTAGTAGGCACTGTTGCTAAGACTCGTCGTTCTGAAGCATCACGTGATGATCGGGTGTTATAAATTCTACGTGTGCATACTACGGGTGCAAGCCAGATTTGTACATGAGGATACTAAGGTTAACCTTGACAAGCCTAGCATGTACAAACATGGCTTAGGAACACGGAATACCAAAAGGTAAAGCATGAGTCATATGGATAATATGATGAACATGTTGATTGTTCGCCATTGAATCTACATCTTCTCTCGTGATGATCGTACTTGGTGTAGTGGATTTGGTTCGTGTAATCACTAAGTCAAATGGAGGGATGTTGTTTTGAGTGGGAGTTCAAATAGTAATATGATTAAAGTTGAACACAATTTATCCTAAACTAAATCAAAGTGAATTTGCATAATTGTTGTAGTCATTGGCATCTGATCACCACCTCATGCTTAGTTTTAATTGAGATAATAGAACTATAAAATTCTAGATAGTTACTTTACGAACTGGTATCGTATTGTTTTGAGTGTCAATCTAAAGTTTTAAATGTCCTATTGCAAACTTTCAGAAAACTCTATTTACTCCATGAAGTTTAATAAGTAGTATTAAAGCAAGAGTAACAATTCCAGTTTTAGTATCTAAATATCATGTTTGCCTCCATGATTCTTGATATTCAAAAGATTGTTTTAATTTCAACGTTATCTAGGAGCCGAAAGAATTGTTTCAGAAACCATCATGTGTGGAAGATATTGCGATATCTGAAACAGTGTTTTGGTTGCAACATGATAGAGTATAATTTTGCAAAATATATGTTCTCATATTTGATGAGAATTTGCGAAGGTTGGAGATGCTAGACATGCTAATCCTCCAAAAAGTTTTTGGAAAGCAACATTATACTCGCGATTTTCCTTTATAAGCTATGGTAGCTTGATCATGAAAGTTGTCATGATAAGGATAAAGGTGTAGGTAAAATGTCTACACTAAAAGATTTCTAAGAATGTTTTTGAAAGAACGCCAAACCTTTGATGATGGTGATCTACTTCAAAGTGCAAATCCAAAGGTATTAGTATTTGACTATACACGCTTTGGACTATATTCCATGTGTATGGCGCCACTATTGATGTTGATAGTTTCTTTTAAAAAGGGAAAGGAAATGCTGAAAGAGAATCTTAGAAATATTTGGTAGAAAAAGGAAATACTGGAATTGTCCAGTTTAGATATATAGATGATATACATGTTATGGCTGTATTCTTTGCTTGTCAAACAATGTGGTTCTTGGGTATTGGATACCGAATTGGTTGGTGTGAAATATCATGCAGGACAACACAATTCATGAACTGCAATGGCCTAAGTAACAATAAAGAAAACATGTGATGATGTTCATCGAAAACAAGCAAAGTTTTCTTGTGTTTCTCATTGACATCAAAGCTTACCTTCAAGATTTGTTTCAATAATTGTTATTTTGATCAGGTATTGTGAGAAAAAAGGTTGTTCAAATAATTACCGTACTCCATATAATATGGATGATTTACAAATCTAGTTGAGAAATCACGTGTAGAGGTCCCAACCTTTAATAAGGTAGAGATCCCTGTGTTTACAATGCTAGTCCCTAGATCAATAGCTAGCATCCACAGTTAAGATGTAATATCAAGAAACAAAGGTCATAATACAACTTTATAACCAGGAATAAAATAATTCATTACATCTTACATAGCTCATTTGGCTATCTCATTATAATGCAGTAGAATAAGTATATAGCACGGAGTCCTTCATCTTCAAAGTGCCACAGGAAATCATGTTGGTTGTATACTTGTAATCCTATTCAACACACTTCACTAACATCAAACAAACCTGCAACATAATAAGTTGTAGCCACAAGGGTCAATACATTTGAATTGTATTGGCAAGTTTCACTACTATGTAGAAATAAGTGGATCCTATCAATACATGCATATTTGGCTAAGTAGGGTTTAGGCTCATTTGCAGAAAGCAATATAGTTTTATCCTATCTTTTTAAAATAGTTTTGATCTTTTTACAATCTTTCTGAACTCCTTGGAAAACTCCAAGTGCTTCTAATCCCTTGTTGACACCATCAAGTTTTACTTTGAGAAATTGGAATGTCGAGATCTTCCATAGCTTCAGGCCTTAGTTGCTTAGAGTTGTCCATAACCGGGGACATGGCTAAGTACTTAGAATTTGATCTTCTGCAGAAGTTGTACACTTTACCCACATGACACAATCTCGTCTTGATGCCACCAGTGGCCGCTGGATAAGTACACACCAAATGGAGTACCGGCAAATCGAGAATGTGACAAAGTCTTTCCATAGAAGTCCTCCCAATACATAATGCTAGCACGTCTACCATGCACCAATGTAAGGATATACTTCCAATACATAATTCTAGTTAACCTGAATAGGTACCAATGCAAGGGTCTTCCACTATGTAGTTGACTAAGCCAGAGCCCATTTAGCATGTGGATGTACACGGAAGTCACTGTACGAGAAACATGTTCAATCTCTAAGTCCCTAGGTGGTATTCTTCTACTGCACACACGAAAAAGATAGCCATAGATTTGGTTAGCTTCGTTTCCACCTTATTCACAACTGAGTATCCATGTTCCACCCAGGTGATTCATTGAGTACTTGTTTTATTATATAAAACATATATTTTTCCAACACTTCATATAATCATAACATGATATTCCACCCTGAAACTATAGCAGGACTAAGCATACTACAACTTACAATGTTTTCACTATGTAAAGTCTAAAGGATATCCTATATAGGACATAGCATAGCATAGTAACATAATAGTCCTATTATGGATACTACAAAAAATCCATAGAAGAATAATGAAAATAGTAGGACATGGATGATAGTTCCACTTGCCTTAGTAGTTGGTATAGTTGGTACACTCTTTGCAATAACACACTTGACAATCAACATAATCTATCAAGCAAAACAACCAAGACAAAACAATCACAAGATCAATACTAATGACAACACGAAAAACATGCAAAATATGCAAACATGCAAGACGGAAATTTTTATGACTTCTGATTCAATAGGCACCTGAAGGAAATGAAAAAAGTTCAGGCGTGATCGAGGGCTGGGATGGGCGGATACCCCTTCGCGCCTCGGGGTAGGATTGGTATACAGAAAGGTTAGATCGCGCGCGTAGAGCCCGCCAAAGCCCATACAGGCCTGAAGCGGATTAGTACACGCGTATTCTGCGACGCGACGTGGATTCCCGTCGTCCAACTCAGCTGTCTGACGTGGCAACACCTCTACGAAAAAAAACACCTCTACATGGTTTGCTGGGCCGCATTTCTGTTTCCGCCGGTGGGCCGTTTGTGTTGCACACGCGGATAAGAGCGGGGGCTACAATACAGAAGGGAATGAAAAAAATAGCGATACATCGGGAAGGCTCACACCCCTCACCTCCGACGCGGTGCACGTCTGACACCACCCATGCGACTGTGTCATCATGACGTGTGCAGGGACGCGTTCACCGTTCTATCAGCGCCGAAGTGAATTGTCAATCGACTTAATGGAGCATCCAATCGGTCGCATCGTTGTAGTTCTCTGCCTGCCACGTGTACACAAAACTTCTTTGAGAGTACGGTGGGGTGCATAAGACTCGTCTGCCTAGCCTTTTTGACTATCTACCTCCACTAGTCACTAGCGCCCTCCTCCCTTTCTTCTTCCTCCTGCTCATCCCGCTCCTGCTCCCTCCCTCTGCGCAGCCATGGATCCCTCTTGGAAGCGTGCCGCAGCGACAATGCGCGAGGAGAGAAAAGAGAGAGCTCGCCGCGCCGCTTTACGCACTGAAGAGTCACAACATATGCTCATGCCCGCGGGCGAGGGTTCCTCCGGGTAGGTCATGTACTTCTCCTTAATAGTGTTATCCAGCATTCTTCTTCTCCTTAATCATCATCTAATTCTCTTTCTTTAGAGTCGTCGGTTCACCGGCAGACATGTCCCCCCCAGATCCCCGGAACAGCGAGGTAAATAATATACACTGGGGTTTTTGCGACTAGGATTTGGGGTTTTTTCTCCTGGATCTTTTCCACACCGCCCATTTCTGCATAAAGCTCGTGTGCTATAATGACACGTTACTGTTGTTCCCGTTCCGTGATAGGACTGAAACCATGTATTCTTTGTCCTAGGAAAAGAAGCAAAAACTCAACAATAATGTGGATGCTTGGCTTAATGCACGAATAAGCAGCCACATGGAGAAAATGCAAACACAAGAGCTGGAATTACAACATCTCAAATTAGCTGTAAATACCCTTACTAAGGAGCGCGACGAGCTAAAAAGGGACAACGCTGCCTGGAAGAAACTGAATAAAAAGATCCAAGCCTCGAACCGACTGAATACATCCATCAACTAGGGGCTCTCGAAGGATAATGCGAGGCTAAAAGATGATAATGTCAATCTCCGTGTCGAGAACAAGATCCTGCTTCGGAAGCTCCAGGCTTCGCTCAGTGAGCAGGTCAAGATCAGGCGGGACATGCTCGTATGTCGCCTACAACTTGAAGAGATTGAGGACATAAACCAGCAGCTCCTCACCAGGCTACGACTGTAATGTAGCAGACTTTCCTTGGTGCTCCTCTGCTGAACTGAACTATGTGTTTCTATTTTGCAACTGTAAACTGAACTATCCGAACAATGAGTTGCAACGGTAGACACCTTTTGCACAGTCCGAAAACTATCTGCTTTCCTGTTGTTTCTATCTACTGTCGCCGCCATGTTGGACAAGTGTCAATTTTGTTGTAAGAAAAACTTAAACTTAGATATTACACACACAAAATTCAAATTTGGTATTCCAAACTCAACTTCAAATAGTTGCAAAAGGAGGTAGCCACAATCGGAAAAGAGTGGGTGGGCCACTAGCGGGGGTCCGCAGAGAGAGAGAGTGAGTTTCGTAAAAAAAAAGAGAAAGATTTTTTTGACACAGAAGAGAGAGAGATTGTTGGCGAATGGGGCCACCGGGCGCGTGAGAACCGTGCATGTACCATAGGAATGTCCGAGGCGCACTGTGCGCGTGTGAACTGTGTAATACCATACTGGCGCATGTCCGCGGTGCACTCTGTGAGCAGGTGCGCATGCGTATGCTGCTGAACCGTACACGTGCGAACTGCGGGAGCATGAAACGTCGGCGTCTCACCATATAAAGCCCATCTATCTGTCTCTCTCCGCCTCCCCTCATTCAATCCATCACGCCACCTCTTCCCAACTCCCCATAGGCCCCTACCCACTTCCCTTCCCCACTCCTCTCTCCGCCGACCAGGAAAAAACCCTCTCTCCTTCCGCTTCTGCTGCACTTCCCATTCCGCGATGGAGTACCCATCCGACGCTATCGCCGCAGCAAAGGAGAAGGCCGTGACGCTGGCGTTAGCCGCAGAGGAGGCGGCCAGAGCCATGACGGAGGCGGCCAGAGCCGTGGAGGAGGCAAAAAATGCCGCAAGGGCTTTAATCACAGCCGCAGCGGATGCGAAAGATGAAGCGGATGCCATTGCTGAAGGC
Organism: Avena insularis; assembly: GCA_023614405.1. Classification (NCBI taxonomy): domain Eukaryota; kingdom Viridiplantae; phylum Streptophyta; class Magnoliopsida; order Poales; family Poaceae; genus Avena; species Avena insularis. Next base: position 117,587,164 of record CM042689.1, on the reverse strand, counting down.
CGGCTGATCGGTCCCTCATCGGCTCCCGCCGCTATGAGTACTTGTGCGTACAATCTTGGGAAGCAGCCGCAGGATGACGACGAGGAGGTCGAGGTCATCATGCCGCCGCCGCTGGCCTTTGACGAGAACATCATCGACGACGACGAGGAGGTAAGTTCCAATTAATGGATTATCTGCTTGGGGCCTAGGGTTTTCGGTTAGCATCAGATTCGTTTGTTATCTGTTACGATTGATGTGTAATTAATGGATATGTGGATTATTGCTAGCTAGGCTTCGATTATGGACAAAATCGATTAATATTTGTGGATCTGTGGATTATTGCTAGCTAGGGTTCGATTATGGACAGAATCGATTAATATTTGTGGATCTATTGATTGTTGTTTTCATTTCTATGGATTAATGCTAGCTTATTGACCGACGGAAGTGGTTTATCTGTTTGATCCCTTGATTACTTTCTGTTATTGCTAGCTGGAGACTGTTATGCTTCCTTTGTTAAGCATTCAATTTTAGTTGCAGTTTCTACATATTTGCTTCACATGTGTATTTTGTATATTTCAGCAGGCTACTGATGATGTTGACAGCGATATCGACTCGTGTCAAAGGAAGACGAGGGCCACTCTCAAAAAGCTTAAAGCGGCGGGGGGAGGGGGGGTTCGACCGGTTCTGGAGTGAACCCTAGACTGATGGCATGAACAGCTGCCCCTTCTGCAAAAGGAGCATAAAGATGGACTTCCAAAGCATCCTGCATCATGCTGAAGGCTGTGGATCTGGCCGTGTCAAAGTTGGGGAAACTGTCAATGTCCACGGCTTCAGGGCCAATCACATGGCCTATGGCATCTTCCTCAGGAACAAACTGAACCGAGCTATCGAGGCCGGTCGTGTGCCTGCTCCCAAGCCCAAGCCACCGAAGGTTCAGGGTATGGGCAGCAGGAAGCAGAGGAAGCGGGACAGGGAGGAGCGGGACCGGGTAGAGGCGGCGAGGAGGCAGTGATGTAATGATGTGCCTGTTTGTGTGTGCTGCTGCTGCTGCTAGTTTAAGCTATTGACAATTTCAAAGAAAGTTTTGATAATGCTTTTTAGTTGTACTCTAGGAATGACTTACTGCGGATGTAGTTTGCATATTTTAGCGTTTCGTCTGTTATGACCAGCAATGCATGCGCTGCACAGGTGGTTCCCCTTCTTCTTCTTCTTCTTCTTCTTCTTCTTCTTCTTCTTTTGTTCATCGTATGATAGTGGTCTGCCATTTTTACTCATGGGTGGATTAAGCACCGTCAGCTCCAACTCGTTTGTTTTTCTTAGGCGCGCCTTTGGATTTAACTTTTAGTGGATCGCCAACTTGAGGTGCTTTTCCCTTGATGCTCTGTGCATCTGCATCGAAGTAGATTGTTTGAATATTGCTGAGCCCCTTTGTCCTTTCCATTAGTCGATCGATGAATTCATTGTATTCATGACGAGACTATTCATCATGGCATAACGCTGCGAGAACTTCTTGAGATCGTACATTCAAGTCAGAAAACATTGTCCTCTCGGTTGCACTTGACCATTCGTATTCGAACATATCGCTCTCGCGCTTCGCAAACAATCCAAATCTCGCATTCGTTGAGAAGCGCCGAAGGACATAACAAGTTGGTATTTTTTCTAGTTGCAGGTAATCCAACATGTAGAGGATGTGCTTGCAAGGTAGCCCCTTCCTAGCCATTCTTCCGCAGGAGCACTTTATAGTTTCCTCACTGTTAGGCGTGTAGGTCACGTCAAACTGCCTAGTAGGTTTATCTGCCCATATCAGAGAGTACTTATTATCACTGGAATCACCTTGCGCACATTCAACAATCTTGAGTCCATCAACTCTTTTCAGCTCCGATTGCAAGATATAGGAGTTTGCTGCAATGAATACTTTCGCTGCAGTAGACTCAATATCTTTGTATTTAGTAACCGGCAAACGTAATGTCTGTGAGTCCTCGCAGTCCTGTCGCGCATCTTCCTGACGGATACGGTTAATGGCATTCTCGTAGTGCACGATCAAATCCACCAGTGTCATTTTAGAGTCAAGATGAAGGTGTAGGCACGAGTTCAAACTCTCGCTCCTCTGATTGCTTTTCATTCCGAGAAAAAAGCCATTGGCTAGATACGTGGCGGCCCACCATCTCTTCTTCTTGTACATTCTACTCAGCCACTCTTTGGTTCCCTTCATCTGCCATTTCTTAATATAGGCGCTCCATCTCTGCTCAAAGACCTCTTCTGAGGTGCTGTAGTATATCATTGACATGAATTCATTCAGAGAATCGTGATGGAGGTGTTTTTTCATATTCTTTTCAACGTGCCACGTACATACACGGTGCCACACATCCTTGAAGACAATGCCAATGGCTTTCATCATTGAACCGTCTGCATCAGTGATAACCCCTTTTGGCTTCTTTTGACACATAGCTTTCAAAAATGTTTGAAGGAGCCATACATATGTTTCTGTTTTCTCGTCGGAGACGATTGCGCATGCGAAAACAGTAGTTCTGCGGTGATGGTTCAACCCCACGAAAGGAATGAACGGCATTCCATACCGATTCATTTTGTACGTACTGTCGAACACCAGCACATCACCGAAATCCTCATAGTCCCGACGTGACTAAGAGTCACACCAAAACATGCTTTTCAAATTTCCTCCATCATCTAGCTGGTAATCGAAAAATAATTCAGGATCACGGGCCTGCCTGTTCTGCATAATTCAGATGGTTGTGTTAGCGTCACCTGATGCAATGAGCTTCCTCTTCTCCCGGGAACACATGTTGTAAAGATCCTTTGAGACGAACCCAACCTTGCTCCACCTTCCACTTTTGCTGATAAAGGTTTTCATAATCTCGAACTTGCACATCCCAGTTGCTGCTAGTGACATGATTTCAGCTTTCTGGTAAGACTTGATCTTCCGATGGGACCGAAGAAACGGGACTTCATCGAGTCTAGCTAGCACAAGGTTGTGCTCGTCCTTAAATTGCAAAACTTTCCAAATCTCCTTGGATTTGCATACGACACGCTGAGATAGGCTCGACAGTGGCATCGAGACAGCGCTCGTCGCCTCTTCTTGCGGTTCTCCATGTGCACATACCTTCCCTCGCATTCCCCTGCCCTGGAACAGAGAAACCGCCTGTAATTAATAACTCCTTCCGAATTTCGCTTCACCCTCTGTTTCCTTATGCTGAAACCACGTTCTCTCGCGTATGCGTTGTGGTAAGCGAATGCTGCCGCTTCGTTAGTGAAGATCATCTACTTTACAATCCGATGCCTTTCACGCTCATCCTGAGCATGCTAAAAATCCTTCTCTGGCATCACTGGATGTTGTCTGTGCTCATGCTGTGAATTGTCTGTAACCTACACAATTAAAAGCAAAAAGAAATGTAAGTGGTGGTCATATGGTTGATCCTATATATGCCTTGTCATACAACAATAAGTAACTTACATCACTCTTGAATTCAGATTTTGAACTGTCTGTAACCTACAAAATTAGAAGCAAAAAGAAATGTAAGTGGTGGTCATATGGTTGATCCTATATATGCCTTGTCATACAACAATAAGCAACTTACATCACTCTTGAATTCAGATTTTGAACTGTCTGTAACCTACACAATTAGAAGCAAAAAGAAATGTAAGTGGTGGTCATATGGTTGATCCTATATATGCCTTGTCATACAACAATAAGCAACTTACAACACTCTTGAATTCAGATTTTGATCCTTCAGGTTCTTGTGATTCTTCCGTCGTCTCGTCATCACAGTTTTCTAAGTCCGAATCCCCAAAATAATCATGGTCGCTATGAGAGAATAGTACAACCTGCAACATTGTAGCACAAAGTCATATAACATGGCTATTCAATTCTTATAAAAATAATGTAGCACTAGACATACATCACTAATGCTTTCCGAGATAGATTCTTTCCGATGGCGATCCTTGTTTACACAATCGATGTCCATCTGCACAATTTAAAAAGTATGTGTATAAATTTGCATGCTCTAGGTGTGCAAATTAAAAAATAAAAAATAAACTTCACTTGACCTTATCATCCTCGGATGAGTTTTCTTCAAAGAGGTCGTTCTCAGTAAGCTCATCATCAAAGAAAAACATATCTTCATCATCCGAACTTGAATCACTGTTGTGCGTAGGGATGCTCTCATTGTCACTCTCAGTTGGCATAGAGTCCTCCATCTATTCAAGCAAAGAAAACCAGAAACTCTAATATAATCAGTGATGTATATGTGGAGGACTTGTAGATGAAAAGATGAACCCTAAGCCGCTATGCTAAAGGTGATGGAAAGAGTTTGGGTTAGAGAGGCAGCTACTCACATCTTCCGGGCGCCGGTGGCGAGATGGGACACAGGACTGGTTGATGCGGCCTGAGGATGAGAAGATCTGGCTGGCCTTTGATCTGGAGATGTAGGATTGGAACGGTTATCGTCGGCGTGGACGGACACGTACGTCGCCACCGGAGCCGGGCAGATTCGCAGGTGGAGGATTAGATCTCGGTCGACGGCCGGAGCCGGGAAGGCTCGTGTGGTTGGAGGATTAGAAGGCTGGCCGCCGGATTCACGTCGCCAATCCGGATCCTTCGCCGGCGCACGTCACCGCCGGAGCTAGGAAGGATGATCAAAAAATTAGGGTTAGAGCGGTGTCTGGGGAAATGGTGGCGCGTTAGTTTTTATGATCAAACCGAGAGACCTAATAATGTCGTGGCGACGTGGCAATGATTGACAACGTGGCAATGAATGGTCAAATCTAATGGCATGACGACGTGGCAATGGTTGACATCGTGACAGGCAATAGTACGTATGCGAATACGTGGAAATACGGGCCTGGACTTGGGCTTCGGGGGCTACCCTCGCGTGCCCTCGCGCGCCCTCCTCTTAAAACGTGCGGGGACAATTCTACCCTTACAAACCTTGCAACTTTCGAGAGCCAGGGGGCCTATGGAATCAAGCCTCAGTTTTTATTGTACAAATTGTTATAACAAGGTTCTGAACATTACTAAGTGATTTATGAACATTTTATATTTTCAAGATTACAAATGCAACCATTTGTGCAATTGTAGCAATTAGCAACATTTTCTAACATTTGGAAAGGCCATTCTCACTACATAATTTCCACGGTCTTATTTGTACTAGAATAAAATTATATTTTGGTCTTACTGTACATAGGGTTCAATTTACAACCATTTACAAAAGGATTCACTTAAAATAATTTACACAACAATTTTTATACTCAAAATACTCCACAAATGGTTCTGTACAAAACGTGATTTTAACAGACTCAAAAATACCGAATTATGGATCCACTGTGTTCTACTCATTTTTGTGAATCCATAGACATATTATTTGCTAAATTTGAATATACAGAACTAAAGATATAATTTTTATGGTGAAAATGACCAATTAAACCATTTAATTTATAAGTCAAATTTTTGTATAGAGAATAAGTAATATTATTGCAGAAATGGATTCTACAGAATCTCAGCTTTTCAGAGATACCAAATTTATAATTTTTGGACTTCTAAATCTTTTTCTATGAATTATACGAGTTCATACTAAAATCTGGAAAAAGTCAAACTCGAGAATTGACTGAAATTGACTTTGACCGATCTGACTGAGTTGACTGTTGACTACACTGATGTCATGATGATGTCAGAATTGACTACAGAAAAAGTTGCTCGGATGGAAAAACTTTCTATATGTAGTTGTAGATAACAATTAGATCTATCTACTGTTCAAAGGAAATTGTGTTTGGAGCAACAAGGTGGGCGTAAAATGGATTATACCTTCTAAGATCTGAATATTTGACCCATTTTCTCTCTACTTGATGAACGAAACGAGGTGAAACCAGCGGGAATGGAACCGTCTTGACGAGGGGAACAACTTTCGTCTTCAAGCCGCCGCGATCCGAGGTCGTCTTGAAGGTCTATTTGGGTGGAGAAGATTGGGGAGAATTTTGGACGAAAATGGAGCTATGATGAGTTGAAAACTTGTGAACTTTTCTCGAGTGGGGTTTATATAGGAGGGGGGTGGGGCTGGATTAAATGAGATTAAAGAGGGAGAGAAATTAGGGGGCATTTAGTGCAATTTAGAAGGGCAATTAAGGGTCATTTAAGATCAATAGATGTAAATGAAAGGAAGACTAACGTGATCCCGTTCCTTCTAGTACGTGTAGGTGGTCTCCGATAAGCCTGGTTCGTAAATTCATGGGCAACATTTTAGGACATAAATTTGATATATTTGGAAATATTTAATTTTCTCAATTATTAATTAGTTAATTATTGTACGATTGCATGTGTGCGATATTGGCCTAGTTGCAGGGCAATATATTTAGAATGACTTGGATTCTTTTCTTATTTGAACTTGATTCGATTTAGTTCCACTTTACATGGATAACCATGAATTAAAGTTTGAAAATATGAGAGGATAATTTTATAAAATCTTAAAATAGCTCACATAAGATATGATGCTTATTTTAAAACGAGACTCTTTGCTTTTATTTTTGGTTCAAAACAAAACAAAGATTGTTTGAAAAATGTAAATGAAGTAGTTGAGATGTATATATGGTTTTTGGTGGAGAACATTCCTCAAGATTAAAAATAGATTTTCAAATACAAGAAGTTTGTGAAAAAGATTTTGAAGGGGAACATTGCAAATTAAAATCTTGAAGTAGAGGAGATATATGGATAATCTTGATGCTTTGATCTTAGGGTTTTTGTTAAATGCTATTTTTATTTTAAGGAGTACCTTTATTTGGGGAAAAACTTTTGTAATAGTTCAAAAGGTTTTAATGTTTCCAATTAGAAGCAGAAAGTTTTCTTTTCCCCCTAATTTTCATTCTTTATTTATTTATTTTGTTTGTATATTTTTTACATTTCAAAATTTCTAAAATTTTGGGATATGACATCCCGTCCATAAAACTCAATGCTAAAAATGCTGTAAGACAAATGATTGAAAGATCACTTATAAAGTGGCATCGCTGTTTAAATTATATTGGAAATAAAACATGAAGAAACTTCATACTGATGGAATTTTGGAGTCTTTTGATTTTGATCAAATAACGTTTGTGAGACTTTCCTGGAGATAATTGAAACTTTGTTCAAAGTTCAAGGAAGAACGAACGACTAACTTATTGGAATTTGTATATATTAATGTATGTAGTCCATTATGTGTAGTCGTGAGAGATGGATTTTAACTTCATATGCTTTCTCCAGAAATTTTAATGAATACATGTGTATATTTACTTAATGAGGATGAAGTGTGATTTATTTACTTAATGAGGACTTTCAAGATGAAGTGGAAAAATCATTGTAACAAGAAAATAAAGAGTTTATGATTGGATCCTAAAGGAAGATATTTGAGTTAAAAGTTTAGCATAACACCTAAGATTTGAGGAATCGTTCCATGGATTTGCATTTTCCGAAACACCATAAGAGTATGGAGTGTTCGAGATATGTAATGAAACCTTTTTTGACATGGTGATATCAAAGGTGTTAGTTATAGAACTTCCATTGCATTTTTAAATATTAAAGCTTTAGTGACTACCGGTTTTACACTGAAAAGATCACCATCTTGATCCTTTGAAATGACACCATATAAGTTATGGTCTGGGATAAAACCCAAATTGTCCTTTTTTAAATTTTGGTATGCTAGGCATAAGTAAAATATTTACAAACCAAAGTCGGATAAGCATTCTTTGTATGTTATTTCTAATAACCGTTGGTATTCCTCCATAACACCAAAGACAAAAGTGTTTGTCGCTTAGAACGTCAAGTTTCTTTAGAGGGAATTTTTTGTGAGAAGATAAGTGGGAATGCAATAGAACTTTGATAAGGTTATTGAAACATAGCTATATGTGCTGAGTTGCGCAGCGCCGGAAAAGTGTCCCGGAGGCAGCGACAATGCTCATGGATCACGTTCCTCAAAGTTTGTGTTCATGGAGGTCTAAGTTCCTCTCGAACCGGGTAGGTTGGGTAAACAATCAAATAAGATTTGAGAGTAAATCATTATTGTTTGAAAGTGATGAACTAACTACATGCAAAGAAGCGATGATGGGCCCTGAGTCCGTTAATGGCTTGAAGCCATAAAATCTGTGATAGTTTCATACACGAGAAATGAAGTTTTTGAACTTGGAAGACCATCTGGAAAGGTGTAAAACCTATCAGTCATATTTGGATCTATAAAGAAATAGAAATGGATATTTGATATCTATGAAATAATCGATATGTCAGAAAAGATTCTACAACAATGTTCAAGGAGTTGACTATGACAATATTTGATCTGTCATAGCGATATTAAGTCTGGATGAATTAATGTAGAAACAAGTACATATAAATTTTGTATATGGTAGTTGAACAAACAAAACAAAGTTCTTTTAATAGAATGATTACCTAGGATTTGTACATGACACGATCCAAAGGGTTTTGTAAATTCAAAGGATGCTAAAAGCACATGCAAACTTCAATGGTTGAAGTAAGCATCGCGGAGTTGTAATCTTCACCGTGATGAAACTATTAAAGGAGTTTAATTTCATAGGAGATGATGAATATGCTTTCATTTGCAAGAAATTAAGTGGGAGCGCTAAGAAATATTTCTAATACATTATGTAAAAGACATACTGTTGATTGAAAATGATGTATCATTTATTGACACAGGTTAAGAATTTCATTTCGATGAAAGACTTAGGCAAAAACCAAATATTAGGCATCAATGTCTATATGGATAGATTGAGACGCTAATATGGTTATGCCAGAAGTACATAGGTGAGATATTGAAAGAGTTTAATATAGAAACTACAAGAAAGGTTCTTGTCACATGGAAAGGGTTGAATAAAGATTCATGTGTATTGACACTTGGTAATTGGATCAAGATTCAAGTGTATTGACACTTGGTGAGTGAAATCACAAGAATATTTTGATCAATTATACCGTGATATGTACACATCCAGATATGTCCTATGCTTTAAATGTTATGATCATATACCAGAATGATTCATAAGATGATCATTGGATGATACTAAGGATATTCTTATGATCTTTGGAAGAACTAAGAATATGTTATTTATGTAGAGGTGACAAATGGATAAATAGTTCATTGTAAAGTGTTACATTGATACTAGTTTTTTCACAAGATACAAATTAAGTTTATCTCAATTTACATTGTGGGTGGCACAATGTAATGGAAAGGAGATTCCATAACTGATTTAGATGAGTTCCAAAGTTAAGACATTGTGACGGAAACTATAACAAAAGGTTAAGTATATGACTACTATTGTAGCAGCAAAAGAGGGTATTTGTGTCAAGTAGTTTGTTATCAAACTAGGTGTGGTTCACAGAGGGCTAGTACTATGAAGATATATTGTACGACAATTGTATCAACATGATTTAACCCCAAGGAACTAAAGGTCTCACCAAAGTACCAAATTTATACAATGCCATATCATTGAAGAATGAGTTGTGCATAGAGACCTGGAAGTGTCAGATCCGAAGATTATGTTTCCACTAGCAATCGTGTATATACAACATTAGTAAGTCATATGTGTTGAATGCAAAAGTTTTTCCAAACTAGATTATTGACTCTAGTGCAAGTGGGGGACTCTTGGAGATATGCCCAAGAGGCAATAATAAAGTGGTTATTATTATATCTTTGTGTTTATGATAAATGTTTACATCCCATGCTATAATTGTATTAACTAGAAACATTAATACTTGTGTGTTTTTAAAACATAAAAGAGTCCCTAGTAAGCCTCATGTTAAGCTAGCTTGTTGATTAATATATGGTCATGGTTTCCTGATCATGGACATTGGATGTTATTAATAAAAAGATCATATCATTAGGAGAATGATGTGATGGACACACACCCAAAGCAAGCATATCATAAGATCAAGTCATTAAGTTCATTTTGCTACAAGCTTTCAAATACATAGTAACCTAATCCTTCGACCATGATATCATATTAATCACCATTAATGGATGAGTACTTTGATGACATCAAACGCCACTTCCATAAATTGGTTGTTATAAATGTGGAATTAGGTATTCCGAAAGTATGTGTTGAAGCGCATGGATCAAAAGTGGGATTTGTCCATCCAAATTACAGATAGATATACTCTGGACCCTCTCGGTGGAATGTCATCCAATTGGCTTGCAAGCATGTGACTAGGTTATAAGCGATGTCATATCACAGGAACGAGTAAAGAGTACTTAACGGTAACAAGATTGAACTAGGTATGGAGATACCGACGATCGAACCTTGGATAAGTAAAGTATCGGGAGACAAAGGGAATCAGTATCGTATGTTAATGGTTCATTGGATCACGAAATCATCTTTGAATATGTCGGAGCCATTATGGATCTCCAGATCCCGCTATTTCTTATTGATCGGAGAGGTGTCTCGATCATATCTGCATAGTTCGCGAACCGTAGGGTGACACACTTAAGATTTGATGTTGTTTAAGTAGATATGGAATATGAGTTGGAGACTGAATGTTGTTCGGCGTCTCGGATGGGATCTAGGACATCACGAGGAGATCCGGAATGGTCCAGAGAATAAGATTCATATAAAGGAAGTTATCTTTCAGGGTTTGGAAAAGTTTTTGGTATTTTGATCGGAGCTTCTAGAATGTTCTAGAAGGGCCACCAGTAGGACCACCACCCCGGGAGGAGCTGTTAAGAATAAGCACTTCGTCTCTCCGACACCGGCATAGCGGACACGTATACGAGTAGAATACATACATATTTCCGAGTACCTGTGTAGGTAGGACACGGTGGTAGTCCTCTAGTCGGTTTGGTCCAGGAGTACTAGTTGGACTCAGATAGTGTTAGGCCTAGTATATATAGACATGTAATAGCTAGGTTGTAACACATCGTGAGACACAAGCAATACAAAGAAAAACATGCTCGATATGGGCCTATGGCCATCATATTGATTTTGGTGTACGTTTGTGGAGACGTGCTAGCTAATCAAAAGCAAACGATCAGGCTGGTTTAGCTCATGTACGTGAGCGTTGTTCTAGTTCTACGTGTATCGCCGGATTTGATCGAGTGAGTTTGCCACTATGCGTCGTCTGTCGTCGGAAAGTACTCAACGAGCTGCGTCGCATATCGGGTCAAGTTCCAACAATTGGTATCAGAGCCAAGGTCATCGTCCGTGATCTGCTGAAGGTACTAGGAGGTCATGGCGATGGTGAAGTTTGGCGAGAGCTTGCCATCGGCACCGGTGACAGAGATAGTGGTGGCGGCTTTGTATCCGCGCCTCGATCGCAAGGACTATGGGCTATGGGATCTCAACATGGAGGTGGCCATGGAGGCACAGGAGGTTTGGGAGGCCATCGATCCAGGCGGCGACGAGTATGTCAAGGGAGGCGCGAAGTACCAGAAGGATCGCCAAGCGTTAACGGTGCTCTATTTCGTCGTGGCGAAAGACGTGATGCAACACCTCGTCGGAAAGAAATCGGCGAAGGACGCATGGGAGACGATCAAAATCTTGCACCAAGGTCATGCCCACATGAAGGAAGCGCATCTTCAAACTTTGACAAAAAGCTATGAAGATCTGAAGATGGAGGAGAGCGAGACGGTTGATCAGTTTGCCGCCCGTTTTGTTACCCTTGTCAATGCAATCAGGGGATATGGCGAGAAATTGGATGAGATCAAGAACGTCATAAGGTTCCTACGTGCGAAGCCGGGGCGCTACATGCAGATCGTTACATCGATCGAACAATGTCTCGACCTGAATACATTGACGGTTGAGGATCTCATCGGAAGATTCAAGGCACACGATGAGAGAATCCGGATCAGCTTCGGTGATCCAGAACAGGTTGAGCACCTGATGCTCACAAAGCAGCAGTGGATGACTCTTTCAAAAGAAAAGCAAGAAGGCTCCACGAGCAGCAAGGAGAAGCAACGCCCAGTGAAAAAGAACATCGCGGGGTAGGAGGACGAAGATGACGCCCCGCCGTAGAGGAAGTTTGACATAAAGAAAGTAAGGTGTCATAACTGCAGCGAGCTCGGTCAAGGCTGATTGCCGAAAAGCACCAAAGGAAAAGGAGAGGGCTCTCATCGCCCAGGAAGGAGATGATGGACCGATGATCTTGATGCTTTCGAAATGGCGAGTTGAAGGATGAGGAGGATCCTCCATCACCGGCTATGGAGATTGTGGCGCAAGTGGATCACGATCTACCGTGTGTGCATCACGAGGAACAGAGTGCCCCGTTCCCATGTGAAGCCGCGTTTGAGGCAAGTGAAGCCTCAGAACTTGTTCATGGCGATCTATGCATTGGAATCTCACCCGCAACTCCATCCGGCAATAAGTTCTTCATGCTTGTGGTGGATGATCATAGCAAATACATGTGGATTGTGTTGCTGAAAAGTAAGGATCAAGCTCAACAAGCATTCGAGAAGATCAAGGAAGCTGAAGAGTTCAAGGTAGAGGCAAAGATAAGAGTCCTATGCATTGATCAGGGGGTGAGCTGCATCAAACCGTGTTAACCATGGCACGGAGCAGGATGAAGAGTAAATGCTTGCCAGGAAAATTCTGGGGTGAGGCAGTCAATACGGCTGTGTATTTGCTAAATAGGATGCCAACTGAGAGTGGAGTTGGTATGACTCCGTACGAAGCAAGATACAGATGGAAGCCCTCGGTTGATCATCTTCGTACTTTTGGATGTGTGGCGCATGTAAAGGAGGATTTAGCGGAGCAACGTATTCCAATGATCATGACAGGCTATGAAGGCTCAAAGACATACCGCTTGTGCAATCCTTATACCAATAAGGTGGTTTTCAAGGGAGACGTAATATTTGAGGAAGGCAAGTCATGGAATTGTGGCTACAACGAACCGGAATATTTAACTTTTTACATCACGTGGGATCTTGAGTATGAAGAAAATATGGATCAATCGAGCTTATCCTTGTCAGCAAGTTCGGGCCCAAAAGACATTGAAGGCCTAGGGGAAGCTCCAGGCGTGGACACCAGGCCAGAAGCACTAGGAATTATCCTAGAAGAGAAAGAGTTTGAAGAAAAGGCTAGTATGTGGCCAGAAAATACGGAACTGAAAGGGTGCACAGATGTATGCGCAGCGATACCTGCACTTGTTTGCCCAGCAATTATAAGAGCCGGGCGAGTTGAAGCGAGCGCAACAAACATGCTAGTAAGGCCAGAAGGCGATGGTCCAAGAGTGTGGACAGGTGGCCAGATAGATGGAGGAGGCCCAACAATAGGGAGTGCAGATCCATGAAGAGGCTTTTCACGTGGTATAGAGAAGCTAGAAGAAAACCAATTTGAGCTACCTCCTACATATTTGTTCTATTGCATCCAAGAGCACCGGCAAGCAGTAGATCAAATATGCGAGGCATCGATGAGAAAGTACTTCATCGAACCAAGTATAATGTCTCAAGACGCGGACAAAAAGGACAGTCGACGTGAAGGCATGGAGAAGGGCGCAGACAAAAAGGGTTGTTGGCGTGAAGCCATGGAGAAACCGACAGGAGCAAAGACGGCAACATGGGTGTCACAAGAGATGACGAAAGCAATGTTTAAGAGGACGCCTGGAGAGGCGAAAGCAATGCCGTGGATGACGCCCGCGAGGAGCAGCTGGCGCATTTGGGATCCAGGTGGAAGTAAAGCGCATGTCGTTCTTAGGGGGTGATTGTTAGGAATAAGCACTCCGGCTCTCCGGCACGGCGGACACCTATATGAGTAGAATACATACATGTTTCTGAGTACCTGTGTAGGTAGGACACGGTGGTAGTCCTCTAGTCGGTTTGGTCCAGGAATACTAGTTGGACTCGGATAGTGTTAGGCCTAGTATATATACACATGTAATAGCTAGGTTGTAACACATCGTGAGACACAAGCAATACAAAAAAAATAGGCTCGATATGGGCCTATGGCCATCATATTGATTTTGGCGTACGTTTGTGGAGAAGTGCTAGCTGATCAAAAGCAACGATCAGGCTGGTTTAGCTCCTATATGTGAGCGTTGTTCTAGTTCTGCGTGTCTCGTCGGAGTTGATCAAGTGAGTTTGCCGCTACGCGTCGTCTGTCATCGGAAAGTACTCGACGAACGGCGTCGCATATCGGGCCAAGTTCCAACAGGGGCCACATGGGTTGGAGGGATGCTACGGGGGCCCATGGGCCAGCCGTACCTAGCCCTAGTGGCCAAATAGGCCAGCCCCAAAGGAAAGGGGCAAAACCCTAAAGAATGAAAGGGAAAACTTGGGGGGCAAGTTTCCCCCCAATCCCTATGTGCGCCGGCCCTAGGAGGGGAGGGCCAAGGGGCTGCCCTATCCGCACGCCCCTCTATATAAAGAGGGGAGGGTAGGGCGCCTGCCTTGCCCCTTCCTCCAACCCTAATCGCCACCTCTCCTCCTCCTCCGTCTTCCTGCTCCGGCTTAGGCGAAGCCCTGCAGAATTCTCTCCTCCACCACCACCACTGTAACTACCTCGGTGAATTACGCTCCTAGTTACAAGCCTGGATGAGCAGAAATGGTTGAAATAGTACGGTGGGGCCCAAATGCCACTCACAGGTAGACCTTTCGGCCGTCCCAACCATTTCCAAACATCGGGACAAGAGCAGGCGTGTCGGCGCGAAGGGATCAACTACATACACAAATGAGTATGTATGCAAGCCACCATACAATAGTACATCAGAGCCATTCCATCTAAAAGAAAGGAAATATAGCAACACCATACGGCAAGATCCAAATATCCTAGATAGATATAATAGTTTAGGATATCTCCTCATACATCAATCAACAGAGTATCAAGCGGAAGCGGAAGACAAAATCTGAGTACGGATAAGAAGCAAATCGGCATAAGATGCCCCATAAATAAGCAGATCCCGCCCACAGATCTCACGGATCCCCGTTCCCGGAATCTCTACACCGAATGATCGTTGCACACATCGTCCGTCTCTTCCACCCAATATCCATCTTGCGAGTGTACCTGTTCATCTGAACCAATAATTTATCGTGTGACCCTAGGGGTACTCAGCAAGTCTTTATGCCGCTAAAGGGGACACAACCTGGGGTGACGCAATTGCAGCAAAAGATAAACCCTAGCAATTCTATAGATACTCGCTAACCATCCGCCTAACCAGAGATAGACGGATGTCCGTGAATTAATAACAACAGTTATAACGGTAATATTAACAGATCCATCCTCCTCCTCGCTTACCGACGAGGAAGCGGACGAACAACCCCCCCATCCGTTGGCAGTTTTATTATCCATTCCATGAATGTCGCACTATTACTAGTCAGGTATTTAGTCAAATTAAAAGCGGTACTTTAGTTATTCTTGTCTATGATCAAGAACTGTGCTCCAAGTCGTCCATAACCGCGGACACGGCTTTCAGAAAGTTTTACCCTGCAGGGGTGCACAAATAGCAACACACACTCGATATGCCTCGGAAAAACCAAATCAAAACCCAATGAGGCAGTCACGACAAAGCAATTACAGGATTCAGAAATATTTCAGGGGGCCACCCCATTAAGCTACCATAGCAAGCTGGCGGCTCGAGACGGACTCAAGGTTTCGTCAATGGCTGTGAACGATCGGGAACCGAAAATGTGGTGGGCTTGTCGACACCATGAAACACTCCGCTTTCCTAAGCAAGATGCAAGATACCTCACACAATTTAAATAAAGCGGTAAAGCATGGCATAAGTACAGGATAGTAAATAAAACCTCAAACTAGTTTGTGGCCCCAAGAAATAAGAATGAATCAAGCTCTGGCTCAGGGGGGTTCATAAGCCTCCCGGATGTGGATAGCGCGAATATTCAAGGAACAGGAATCAAGTACTCGGGGTCCTACGGGACACAAGTGAGCCTGAAAAACCAAATAGTAAATATGGCTCACCGATGCCACTTTCATTAGTTATCCCATTACTACTCAGATTAAGTTGTATAGGTACCTCGTTATCCATCAGACACTCACATACCCTACACATGCTTTTCTACGACTCGCATGGCTCAAACAACTCCTGCAGGAATGGCTCATGGGATGGAGGAACAAGCTTCGGTGGGGTTTAAAAGTAAAGGCTATGCAATACTTGGGATTCAGTTTAATGCAATCGCGACTCAATGATGCAAGAATAAGATAGAGGCAATAGGTACTATATGTATGCAAGCATGTGGTAGTGCTTGCCTGGCAGCTCAGTTGACGCGAGAGAAGGATCTGGGTAGTGCTCCTGGTTCTCTTGGTATATCCCCTGCTCAGCGTCTATTCGAGAAGAACCAAACAGACAAGGGCCAACATAATAAAGTGCCCAAGCATATGAATAAAATGCGTCAAGCAAACAATCATTCCATGATGAATGATGCACAATTTGCATGGCATTAAAGTAGTATGGCATGGGTGAGGTGTGAAGTACAAGATTAAATCATTTTATTTAGTTTTGGCCACATTTTAACCTCATATTAGTTGCTGTATACTTTATAATTATATGATGCATGCTTCAAATCAAACCATGGAATGCATAAACAGAAAGGTCTCGTCGAGCTAATCATTTTAGACATATCATTTGTTAAATTTGGAGTTATAAAACAAAAGATGTTAATTAATTAAGGAAAAAGGGCATTTATTTGTAATTTTAGTTAACTTGGAAAATAAAGTGTCCAAAATATATTTTGAAGGCTATATTTGGGTTCCTCACATTTTTCTGATTTCAAAACATATATTATTTGTAATATTTGGATTTGTATTTTAAAAGTTATTTAAAAACAGATTTAAATTTGAATTGGAATTTATTTGAAAAAGACTTGAATTTAAAGATCTGAAAAAAACTTTTATACACGTAGACCCAGCCACAGCCACGCATTTAGTGGGGCCATCCGCTGACTGGGCAACACGATGCGTGCTGGGGCTTTCTCACTGCGCGGATGGCTAACCCAGGAGGCCGACAGGTGGGGCCATCGACCTCGCAGGCCCACATGACAGCGGCGACCAAGGGGAGTGCCACGCTGCACCACGGGGACTGCGGGTTGGATTCACGAAAACCTGGGTACCCTTTTGTAAAAAGCATCCGAGGCTGGTAGGTGGGGCCGATGGTACCGCGGGTTAGAAGTAAGGAGCTAGAAGGGTTTGTGCAAAATAGCCGCCGCCTTGTGGATCTTCTCTCGTGCTCGTCGACAGATCGATGCACGCCAATGACAGCAGGCGTGCTGGCTCGAACTTCGCGACAAGGCAAGCGGCGGCGGCTACTGGCTGGGTGGCTAGGGGTTGTCTTGGCTTTACGCTTGCGACTAGGTAGGTGTGGGGCGGCAGAGGCTCGCGAGCGACCACGGCGCCTGCAGGCTGTTCGGCAAAACAAACTACGGATCCGGTTGGCGACAGCGAGGCAGAGCATGTCTAGGGGGTTTGGGGGCTCACCGAGGAGATGTGGGTGGAGCTGGATCGGCTTGGGGCGCTGGCGATCGACGACGACGCAGACGGACGGCGAGGTTAGGGTTTCGGCTCGGGCTCGGCAGGTGCAGCGGTTCTGGGGCTCCTCCTGCTCGTCTCCGTGTACAGGGGCGGTGCAGGTGGTCGACTCGTCCTTCCTCGACACCTGGACGCCGCGCCCGCCGCCTGGTACGATGTAGCCGAGAGGAGGCCGAGTCTCACGGCGATGATGGTGTAGACGGAGGCGGTGGAGAAGAGGGGGAGAGGGCAGGGCCTTGGGACGGATCTAGGAGGGTGACAGAGAGGGGGAGAGGGGTAGATAAGGTCGGGGACAGAGGGGGGAGCACATGGGGTGGCTCGGCTGGGAAAAAGGTGGCGTGCACCTTTCCTCCTCCTCCACCTCACGTGCTGCTCGGGCTGGGGGTAGCTAGGGTGGAGCAGAGGTATGGCAGGTGGGCCAGATGGCGGTCAAGGCGGGGCAGGGTCGCGGGGGACCTACTCGGTAGAGAGAGAGAGAGAGAAAAGGAGAGGAGAGGAGAACTAGGGTGGGCTAGGGCATGCTCGGGTTAGGTTAGATAGTGTCTCGGGTTAG
The DNA here is from genome assembly GCA_023614405.1 of Avena insularis. Taxonomy (NCBI): domain Eukaryota; kingdom Viridiplantae; phylum Streptophyta; class Magnoliopsida; order Poales; family Poaceae; genus Avena; species Avena insularis. The sequence continues at coordinate 117,569,187 of CM042689.1, read as the reverse complement.
GGCTTGTGTGGGAAGGGGTAGCTAGGGTTTTGTAGAGAGAGGGGCATGTTAAATTAGAGAGGGACTAGGGTTTAGGAGAGAGGGGGGGTATGGTGATGATGGGGTAGGTGATTAGGGGGTAGGGTTTAGGGTTAGATGAGGGAGAGAGAGATGGTTTCCTTTTGGCAAGCTCAAGCAAGAACAAGATCAAACCAAAGCTAGACCAAAAAGAGGGAGAGGTGGTGATATGGTTTTAAGCAAGATCAACTAAGACCAAGCCAAAAAGGAGTGGTAGAGAGAGAGATGATCCACTCAAAAATCAAATAAAATCCAAATGACAAGCAAAAGGTGGCACTTGCATGGGCCATGCATAATAATTAATACCATGCTTATTTTGTGAAACAAGATTATTTTCATGGCATTATTCTTATGCATTCCAAAATGTGGAGTAAGGCCTAAGCAAAAGAACTTGAAAGGATGCCCCATGTGGAGTAGAGAGAGATGACCATGTTTGAATAGAAATGGGACTTGCTAGTGTGTAGGTGCCACTAGGTATTTAGTAATCCCAAATTATCCCAACATGATGATAACCCCCAAAACAACCCATGTGGAAGCTAGGAAAGGTCCCACTCACAAGGCATGCAAAGATGGCCATGTGGCTCTCATAAACCAATATTGTGAAAACAACATGATGCTAAGATGCGAGCATGTGGAAAAAGAATTGGATCCATCCCAACCCACATGAGCTAGAGGTAAAACCTAATAAGTGCAAAGCTTATATTTAGTTGGATGGTGGAATATAAGGTGGTGAAAAGAAAGGGTGGTGGAGTTAACTAAAAGATATGCCCCCAACTCAACTTGGGCATTTAAACAATATATCAAGAACCAAATACAATATCAAGAGGCAAATACAATTTACAATGCATATGAGAGAAGAACCAAATCAAAAGGGTTTTATATGATGCTAAAATGCAAGGTGGCATGATGACATGAGCATGACATGAATGATGATGCAACAATTATATGTATGAAGTAGCCATTATATAGACTAGGCTAGTAGCATTGCAATTGTTAGACAATTGGGATGCTACAACCACCATGTCGTCGTGCTGCTGGGATTCTAAGGGGATCTACTACCTGTGTTTTCTGCTGGAACAGGGAGAGAAGGTCTTCATCAACTTCGTACTTGTGACCGAGTGCGTAAGCGCTTTCGGAACGCGGCGCTGGAAGGATCGTCATCGCGGTCTTTAGATCAGCAAGTGATCGACTACATCAACCACGAGATCCGATCTTGTTAAACGCTTTGGATCTACGAGGGTTAGTTCTATCCAATCTCGTTGCACCTATCTCGTAGATTAGATTTTGGCTTTGCCAAAAATTGGATCTTGATTTTATGCGTTCTTGTGATAGAATTTTTTTATTTTCTATGCTACGAACCCTTCAACTAGGAGTAGGATGACCAAGGGTACCAAGAAGAATAAATGCGACGGCAGCGACCTATGTGATCAGAAGTCAGGATTTCTATCTTGCTCGTCTCTGAATCGCAAGAAGGCTCGTAACAGTATAATGCATGTGGTGTCCTATTCACGTGTCATACGTTTATAATTATAAATATCTATCTAATTGCACCTACATGACAGGTTGTACATGTTTATGTTTTACGTAACTTTTTCTGTCTTTAAATCTTAAAAAATATAATTAAAATTGACGAATCGAATAATTTAGAAGATGTGGATCAACATGGCGTCTCCAAAAACATCTTTACGTTACTTTTAGCATATAATAGATAGATTCTTTTTTAAATTGAAAGGCAAGCGCGCATTGGTGTGTGCATGTGAGGAGCCACTTGCGCTAGGACGCGGCGGCAGCGACATTTGCGTCCTGTCAAGCAGGTGCATCTTGCCTGCAAACGTGGTGTTTTTGCCGTATCAAAAAAGTTGCGAAAATGGGAGGTTCCACCATCGGCAGAGGCGACCGCTGATAGGGCTAAAATAGTACTCCAGAATGAGTGAATGGGTGAATGCCCACCCAACCTTAATAAACCTGCTCCTTCACAAGGTCGGAGACACTAGCAACACAATATTTTCAGTTATGTCGTTCGCGTGCCCCGCTGCAATTAGCAACTCCATCATGTTATGGTTTGCTTTCTCTTGCAGTAGTAGATAGTGTGATCGATTATCTTCCTTGGTGGGCTGGCCATTTTCTGCAATCTGCAGGTGCTACACGCTCCTTCTCCACTCACCGTTGATCAGCACTCCCTTCGGTCCTGAAATAAGCGATTTGGTTTATCTATATTTACATTAACATGTATCTACTAATACTAAGTGCCTGTCCATTGACTGCAGGTGCTACACACTCTTTCTCCACGCAGCTGTTGATTAGTACTCTCTCCGTCAGTGTTTTGAGTTTCTCTAGATTCATATGTATCTAGACAACATTAAACTAGATTATGATGTCGCGTGTTGCCGTTCAATTTTTATGATGAAAGGGTTAAAATTTTCACAAATATAAAATTTTAAAAATATAAAGATCACAAAGAACACCTAATTGGTCATTTCTAACTGATGTCAGATGCATGATACTAAGAAGACAACCTAAAGAGAGAAGACTTGGTATGCCTGCATTTGCCAAGCTGACAGCAGACAAATTGGATTCGTTGGTCACCAAACCACATGGAGTGCATTTCCAGGAAAAAGGGCAATTTCCTTTTTGCGAGAACCAGTCACATTTTATGGAAACAAGCTTTTAATAACCCAAGAAAAAGGAACCAACAAAAAAATAGTATGAGAAATCATCCTGCAGAACATGCTACCAAGATGAAAAAAAATAGCTTCGCCAATAAAAAGGTACCAATGAAGCACAGATTCAATTGATAACCGGATGGAAATGACAAAAGGAAAATCATAAGCCTCTTATTCTAAACATAGGTCAGTTCCGAATAAGTACAAATTTATACAATTGTGCATAGCACCTTATTTAAATTTGAACATTCTTGGCAGAAAAATGGGAATGGAAAGAAGTAAGTAACTTACAACACCAAATCCATGATCGAAGTATCTTTGTAGTCTTCATTCAAATACATCCACACATCAGGCAATATTTCCAAAGCTGTACGTAAGCATGAATCACATCCGTACTTCTTTTTGCAAAAATGAATATGCTGGAAGGCTGCGAAGTAACATGATTGCGACTTTTCTTTTGGGTAAGACGAGGATATTATCTGCAAATACCAAAAGTCTTTTCTCCAAGGCTGGAGTTACTTTCTGATAAGAGAATAAAAGTAAGATAAATAGAACACAAATATTTCAGCAGTAGTACATCGTTGATTGTCTACCAAAGGTGTTTGCTGCAAGTCTTCCTCCTGCCCCGCGCACTGTTTGCTAAGGCTTTGTTCGATTGCACTGGATAAAATCCACTAGAAGATCTAAACCCTGCAGGGATTGGATGATCCCCAGATGTCACCCCAATCCCCACTGCCCCTCTTCCCACATTCCCTGCTAATCCCTGCCGTCATTTGCCGTTCGGTTGATCCCTGCACAACAGCAACGTGCAAGCAGTACAGTTTGGGCAGGAGGCAAGGAGCACAAGAGACCAGCTAGCAAGCAGCACAACATAAAAAAAGGCAGCACCTTTAAACCTAAATAATATATTTTTTGCCATTAGCTTTGAGCATGGCTGAAAGCTAAAATCAAACATGTTCACAAAGAAGATACAAAATAATACAGGATAGAGATGGAACAAAAATAGTGATGCGACAAAAAATACAATGGATAATATGCTGTACTTCCACTCTAAAGCACACAAATTTATTAGCATGGCATTCTTGTCTTTTATCTTCTAGAGCTTGATCATGTAGAAGTATAGGTCTTCTGCATCAGACCATGTATATAAATGAGAAAGCATAACTATTAAAATTCAACTATATGAGAAAGCATAAGAATGCAGAACAAATACATCTATGAAAATTCTATGAACAAAATAGGACATGCACCAGGAGATGAATACTGCTCAAGAATGGAGAACAAATATGAGGGTTGTCTTGACCAAACACCACACTGTAAATTCAAATCCATTCATGTTTTAAAAGAAAAATGTTGCATCTGATGACATCTCTTTCATTCTTTTAGTTGCAATAACACAACTAGTGAAATGTGATGATTCAAACATTTACTAAGAAATCGATCAACAGCCAAGCATCAACAATGATATTAGCTAGAAACAGAGTAATCATGTACTAGCTGCAAACTGGGGTAAAAGATTCACTTCATGCCAGAATTAGTAGTTCAAGACCCATCAACCCAAACAACCGATTCTGATCAAGCTAAATAGTGAATCTACGTTGACCACTAAATTCTAAAGAGCAATCATGCATATCCCATTTGATATGTTCAGATTGATAAACATGAGGATGACACAAGGAAGCTGATTAGTTAGTCGATTCAAAATGATTTTACCAGATATCTACATATTCATGTTCTATGATGAAGAAAAAAACAATAAACTAGTCCTGCTAGCCTAGCAAAGAATTTTTGTATACTGCATTAAGCTAGTAAAGCAAGCCTACTATACTAGCAAAGAATAAGTGATCTCGATAGTGTTTGTATCAGATTATGGTAGTATACAAGAACATCTTATGATTAAGGTCTTTGTTTTCGCAGAGAATACTGTTTATATACTCCACCTCACATGCTAAAATGCTACTGATCATTGGAATCCAACCAAGCAATGAGCCTATGAGATGTCAAAAATAGTAAAAAAATACTAGTACAAGGTGACCAAATAATTATTTTCATGTTGCTGCTATATCAAGTATGATGCAATAAAGAAATATAACATGACAGTAGTAGCAGTGATGAAGCTTGGAAAAAAATAAGAAAGAACAGAAGATTTCACCTTTGCTAGGCCATTTCGCTTCGCAGCCACATCGCAGCCGTCTCAAGATCAGTGCAGATGAAGAGCTCGCGATTGTCTGCACTTTTAAAGACTCGTAGAGCTTTCACCTTCTCCTCTTTCGAGAATTCCATTGTGCTTAGGCGAGCAATGCAATTCTTAATTGAGAACTCTTCCACATTCCTCGAATCAGCTTTCGTGTCCTCAATTTGCTTTGTCTTCATCTCAATATACTTTTCCATCATTGCAGCTACATCTGCATTTGATCGGCGCCTTTTGGGTTGGCTATCGGTACTTGTTGATGGTGTAGCAGCCACTGTTGGGTTAGCTTGAAAACTGGCCTCTTGCATGCCTCCTTGTGTATCATCCTCAACATCCACCACGGTCTCTCCAATATGGGGCTATATGACCTCTACAGAACTGACCTCATGATCGAACTCCACTTCTGTAAGGGTTGGTTGTTTGGATTGCTGAGTGGAGGTAAAGTTATAGGTCCCCTCGGCAGTCTGTCCGTCATACAACTCTTCCAAGGCATCAAAAAGTGGAAAAGCGTTAGTACGGAACTTCCCTATCTTAGGAAATGACTGCACAACAGAAAAAAGACGAGTGATATACCATAATAAGGAATATTTTACGATAATAAGGAAATGACCAGATGCATGTAAGGGGCTGAAACTATCTTACAATGATAAGGTTATCCCATAGCGCTTCCTCAGCTTCGATCATTGAACGCTTGTCATTCCAGGATGCTCCACTTTGTTTCCTAGCTTCCTTGAGCATCTTATATACCCTTTTTAGCTCCTTCTCCTTATCTTGGATCTGTCCCTTTGTGTAAGTCACATACGGATGGCTTGCTTGGAATCTCTTGATGATCTTATTCCAGGCGTCCGAGGACCACCCGTTCTGACCCTTATATTGAGGGGTATTGTGCTCATGCAGCAAATCCACGAGAAACTTTTCTAGTTCAGCATTCCAAGAGGCTCTATCTACTTGAGAAAGATTTTCAAGTTAGCCAAAAATAAACATGTATAATAAGCTATTGGGTTTAAGAATTGAAGGCTCTACCTTTAGACCGCTTTTTTGTTACCCTACCTTTTGGTGAGAGATTCTTCTGGACAACTTTAGCTTGCATGAGATTAATCCTCGGAGATCCTCTTCCAGTCATCATCGTGACCCCTGGAACAATATTCATGATACAAGCAGCAAGACATTTATCCTCACATAAAAATTTAAAACAAAATAAAATCAAATGTCATTACTTTATTACACCACATAACAAATTAAAGAAGCTCAAATGTCATTACTTTATTACATCACATAAGAAACAAAAGTAGCTCAAATGTCACTACTTTATTACATCACACTTGACTTTACTATTGATGGTAATCCGCCCACATTTGATGCACAATCATATCTCTAAGATTGTTGCCTTCATTGTTGACTTGATGGTTTTGAGGAAGATCACCATCAGGAAGGTCCACATAAGTTTCTGAGGGTATGTTGTTTGTTTGGTTATCTAACCAGCTCTCATCCCCCTTATGCAAATGTATGATGTTATGCAATATTGCAGCAGCCGCCGGTAACTTTACTTGATTCTCTATTGTGTGATGGGTTCCCACTTTGAGAATGGGAAAGCGTTTCTTCAGGACTCCCAATGCACGTTCAATATGATTTCGTAGTACGGCGTGGCGGTGATTGAATAGCTCCTTGTAGTTTTGGGGTGCACGACGACCACGCCCAAACTCCTTCAAATGGTACCGAACACCACGGTATGGTGCAAGAAAGAAGGGAGTGTTTTCATAACCACCATCTACGAGATAGAACTTTCCCTGAGGTACTTTAAACCCTTTGAGAAGTGCGGATCTAAGAACCCTAGCATTAGTAGCCGATCCCTCCCAGCCACAAGATATGAATGTGAAATTTAGATCAAAGTCACACGCGACCATAACATTCTGGCTGATTGTCCCCTTCCTATTTCTAAAGGGAGCAGCTTTGTCACCCGAAATGGTCATGGGAATATGAGTCCCGTCAATGGCTCCAATATAGTTCTGCAAATAAAATGAGAAGAAAATAATAAGAAATTATTTTGGTTTGTGGAAAGGAAGACATTGTCATGGGAATATGATTTAGCAAAAACCGGAAAAGAATCTCGGGTTAGACTGGATCTTTGGATGTACTTGAGTAGGATTTGGAGGCTTGAGAAAATGCTTCGAAAGAGTAGGGATTATGTTGAAGAAATTCTTCATGTGCTGATGAAAAGTATCACCACTGCGCTTAAATTGGACCTGGAGAGCCTGGAAGGAGGAATTGTGGGACAACATCCATAGAAAGGCTGCTAGTTTCTCTTCGACAGTAAGTCTGGTATCACGTACAAACTCACCCTGTCGAAGGAAAGTAGCCAAAGCCCTGAAGATATAAGGCTCCATCCTAAATGCTTCTTGACAATTTTTGACGTGCCCTTCAAGCAACTCCCTTACAACATCATCGCCTCTTAGTTTCGACGTATGGCGTGGCTTTTTTGGTTCACTTGCACCCAGTAGATGCAGTGCTGGTAAAAGGAAAAGCATCATATCGTCATCGTCATCCTATTCCTCCCTCTTTCTAATGCGATCCCTCATTCTCAAATCCATGCGAAGAATATGCGCTAAAATGGAACACGCCAACACACTGCAGCTAACATGTATAAGAAGAAATAATTACAGTTCATCAACCATGCATAAATACAGTTCATGAATATGTTTTAATGTAGGCTGTATATACAAATGGAATAAAAACACTTTCAACCATCAGAATATGTTTTAATGTAGGTAAGGTATTTGCATATCTAGTAAAAGTTGTCCAAAGTAATATGCTCCTAAACTATGCAGGGAGCGACCTAGATGCAATCAACAGATAGAACAAGATCTACCGCCTTCGCAAACAATAGAATATTGAAACAAAACTAAAGATCATGCATAGAGCTGATGCATGGTCCTACTAAAATAATATCAAGTAAACAATTGCTTATTGAAGTTCATAACTACTAATGTCCAGGCTATGATGTAATCTCATTATTTTTCACATTAATTTACAGCAGTGAGGGCCTCTGTCGAAGGTAGAAACGAGGAACCCGAGTTTTCAGAGAAGAGGGAATGCAAAAAAGGGGACTGGGTAGAAGTATCTTACGGAAATGAGTGCCTCTATCGAAGATGGCGAACACGGTACTGCTGCTGGCGCTGCTGCTACAAGCGATGAAGGGTTGAAGTAGTTGATAACCTGAAAAGGTTTAGAGTATATAATTAGCTAGTATCGTGGAATGTAAAGTTCTTAGTTCAGTGTTTTTACCAGATGACACTAGTATTACTAAATGCAAAGGACTAAATCCTCTGGGCATCTTTTAAGCACATGTTCAGCCAATTAAAACTAACTGACAGCAAAACTAGACTAATACATCTACAGATCTAGCTGATAGCAAAACTGACAACAAAACTAGACTAATACATCTACACACCTACGTTTCCTGATTATGTTTAGTGCCTTAAGGAAGTAGTAATTGGTTTTTTTAACCTGCACGCACGACATGAAACACCATTGCCTGATTGTCGCTGGCTAGTGCACTTGTAGAACAGTAGTGCTAGCTATATTTCACACCGATTGCATAGCACTACAAATGCAGCTCTTGTGCTATGCGTTCTGCTTAAATTACTGTCGCGGCTCTTTTGTTGTGCATTCTGCCTAAATTCATCAAATAATCCTCATCACAGCTGCAGCCCATCATGCATAACAATAGGCACAGTTCAAAAAAGAACAATGACTTGATACTGAACTATCATTCTTAGCATAAAAAATTAAACACCAGTGCAAGGCTCCCAGAGTACCGAAAAATTTGAAAAACAAACAACTACAATACAGAACCTTCCTAGGTCCTAGATGGAAGATTTTTCTTCCATCACCAACTGTATTTTCACGAGCAAGTGAAGCAGGTCTCTCTAAACAAGATCGAAAATTAGAAGAGTATTTCTTTTAAGGAAAAACAATATTGGAGAGAATGTGGAGTTGCACTCACAAGGAGCAATCCTAGCGTTGGATGGATAATCTTATATGGTGCATCATATATTATTATACTCCAATGTTAGCATGTACACTCGACCAAGGACTAGGTTCTTTAACCACCCCACCATGGACACTCAGATCGCAAGAGAAAGCACATGGTATACGCCCTGAACTCTCTAACACGAAAAACCCTAACTTTAGAAGAAGATGGGAAGGGTAGAAGGGGAGGACAGTAGTTTACCTCCTGGTGGCCGCCGGCGGTGGTAGGGAAGGGGGAGATGCTAGAGATCTGCAGCTTTTGGGTTGAACAACTAGGTCCTTGGTCTGGGCTCTCTGGCGGTGTAAGCGTTGAGGAACGGCAAAGATACCAGGGGAGCTCCTCTCATCCAATTGCTTGCGCAGCCGCCGCCGTTCCCTCCGTTCCCGTAGACGTAGCCGCCGCCGAGGCCGCAGCTGATGTCGGGAGAGGGACGAAGCTCCCGATTTTCTTCGTATTGTTTGGGGATTGTTTCCACGGGCGTGACCTAGATTTTTTTTACCCGGCGTAACCGGGGGTTTTTGCGGGAAATCGCCTGGGCTAGGAACCTCGCGGGGCTTAACCGAACGTGGCTTGAGAGCGGGCGTGGACTATACCCCGGCGGGCCAGATCCCGGCTGACCCACGGGGGTTTCAGCCAATACCGGCAGGGATGGGACAAAATGAACAAAGTCTAACTTGAAAACCATGTTGGGATTTGACTTTTTCAAATTGGCGTTTGACTTTCAAACTAGAGTTTGATTTCTCTCTTCCCATTGCCCAGCCAAGTGACCTAGTACATGATGCAACCATTTTACATTGGTAGGTCACATCCATATACCGTTCCCACTCTAGATCGGTGGACCTTCTAGACCCTTCTAGAACATTCCGGTGAAAACATCGAAACCATTCCCAACTCCGAAATTGGACTTTCCTTATATGAATCTTATTCTTCGGACCATTCCAGATATCCTTGTGATATCCCGGATCCCATCCGAGACTCTGAACAACATTCGGTCTCTTTACTCATATTCCATATCTACTAAACAACATCGAATCCTTAAGTGTGTCTCCCTACGGTTCGTGAATTATGCAGACATGATCGAGACTCTTCTCCGATCAATAACCAATAGAGAAATCTGGAAATTCATATGGCTCCCACATATTTCTACAATTACTTCATGATCGAATGAACCATTTACATACGATACCAATTTACCTTTGTCTCGTGATACTTTACTTATCCGAGGTTTGATCGTCGGTATCTCTGCATACCTAGTTCAACCTCGTTACCGACAAGTACTCTTTACTCGTTCATGTGATATGTGATCCCTTGTGAGCCAGTCACATGCTTGCAAGCTAATTGGATGACATTCCACCGAGAGGGCCTAGAGTATATCTATCCGTCATATGGATGGACAAATCCCACTCTTGATCCATGTGCCTCAACACATACTTTCCGAACACTCAGTGCCACCTTTATAACCACCTAGTTACGAAGTGGCGTTTGATGTTATCAAAGCATCCATTCGGTGAAGGTGATTAACATGATCTCATGGTCGAAGGATTTAGGTTACTATGTATCTGAAAGCTGATAGCAAGTGAACTATTTTAAATGACTTGATCTTATGCTATGTTTAACTATAGGAGTATTTCCATCACATCATATGTCCTTGTTGTTAATAACATCTCAATGTTCATGATCAAGAAACCATGATCATATATTAACCAACAAGCTAGTTTAACAAGAGGCTTTACTAGAAACTCTTTTATATTTACAAACCACACAAGTATTAATGTTTCCGTTAATACAATTATAGCATGGGATGTAAACATTTACCATAAGCATGAAGATGAGATAATAATCACTTTATTATTGCCTCTTGGGCATATCTCCAACAGGGAATTCCTATTTTTACAGAAGACAAAGATAGCCAGAAGAGGGAGTGGAGATGGGCCACAGGGGGCCCACACCACCCCTAGGCGTGGCCCCCCTAGGCTGCGCGGCCAGGTGGTGTGGCCACCCTGTCCCACCTCTATCTTCTCCCTTTCGTGTATATATTCCTCCCGAAAACCTAAGACTGGGGGAGCTATCACAGAAATATTCCATCGCCTCTGCGGGGCGGAAATCACACAGAGAGAAATAGCTCTCCGGTAGGGAGATATCTGCTAGGGAAATTCCTCCTTAGAGAGGGGAGATCATTGCCATCGACACCTTCATCAAGCTGGTCTTCATCGGGATCATCATCATCCTCATCACCCTCACCACCAGCACCAGCACCATCACCACCACGCCATACCGTTGTAACAGTTGGGTTGAATCTTGTGTAGTTCATAGGGAAACTTTCCTGGTGTTGATTACTTGTTGTAGTTGATGCTATTGAGTGAAACCATTGGATTATTGTTCATGTTTAGATTGTTACTTATCATTATTTCATCTCTGATCTTGATCCATATGATGTCTTCTGAGTAGTTCGTTTAGTTCTTGAGGACATGGGAGAAGTCATGTTGTTAGTAGTGGAATTATGTTGAGTAATATTTAATGGTTTGATATTTATGTTGTGGTGATATTCTTCTAGTGATGTCATGTGAACGTCGAGTACATGATACTTCACCTTGATGGGCCTAGGAGAATGCATTGTGTATTTGGCTACTAATTGTGGGGGTTGCCGGAGTGACAGAAACCTAAACCCCCGTTAGGAAACCATTGCATAAGAGAGTGTAGGATCTCAGAGTTTAATGTTGTGGTTAGATTTCTATCTTAATTACTTTCTTGTAGTTGCAGATGATTGCAAGGGGTATAATCACAAGTATGTATTAGAACAAGTTAGGGTAATACATTATCATAGGTTCACCCCCATAACACTTACCCAACCAATCAAGATTAATCGACTATATGAAGCGAAAGCACTTGACAAAATTCCCATCTGTCCTTGAGAATGTTTGGTCATCATAAGTAATACAACCGGCTTGTACTTTGCTGAAGAAAGGATTGGACCACTCGCTGCAATTATTAGTATTGTCTTTTATTTACTCGCATTTTATTTATCTGCATTACCTAAAATCCATTTTCTAGTATTTACAGTGAATCCTTGATCCAAACCGCTTGTCAACACCTTCTGCTCCTCGTTCGGTTCGACACTCTTATTTATCAAAAGTACTACGATACACCCCCCATACTTATGGGTCATCAGTGACCCCTTGGAGTATAAAAGGAGGAACTTGGCCATTGTCGAAAAGGGGTTGGAGTTTTGGGAGGAGGCTCTATGGGAGAAGAGTTTTTAGAGGTCAAAGGGGTCGATAGTTGAGAGAACAGAGCTTGGAGAAGAGATCTTGTGAAAAACAAATAGACATAGATAGAGTTGATATCCTTCTCCACGCCGGAGAGAGAGAGAGAGAGAAGAGAGAGAGAGAGAGAGAGAGAGAGAGAGTGATAAGAAAGAAAGAGGAAGACCGGGAAGTGTAGAAGCTAGATAGAAAGAGGCTCCCCGGCACAGTAGATCATCATCTTGTACCTCGATCCACTCCAGATAATCCACCAAAGCAGGACGTAGGGTTGTTAGCTAAAGGGTGGCCCGAACCTGGGTAAAAAATCACTATGTGTGCTCATATCAGCAGGTTCCTACGTCGACATTAAGGTCGAAACACCTTCATGCCCACTACCGAACAAATAGGGGGTGCCCTACATCTTCGATGTCTATGTTGGCGAGACGTGACATCTGGCGCGCTAGTGTAGCACCCTGGGTAAAACCACTACTAGAAAATTGCTATTGCTTGTACTTGTGCATCATCATGCATAGTTTTTCCTTTGAAAACATTTTCATTAAAAGCCTATTTTGTTTTCTATAAACACCCGTATTTATTTCAAATTTCAAAAGCGGGTCTTCCTGATATCTTGTTTTTCTAAAAACTACTTAAAAAATAATATTTAAAACTATCTAAATAATAAAACTATTTTTATCTAGGGGAGGCAGACAACCGGCCAGGACAACGCCCAATCGGAGTCCACCTACTACCCCAGAGTGATGATTGCATGGATGAATGAATGGACTTGTGTGATTGATCTAAATGGCAAGGAATGGTTTAAAGATGAAAATAACATCATCTAAAATATTTCCAAGAAGAAACAAATCAAGAGAAAATAAAAATTAAAGCAAATGGTCATTTTTGCCAATCTTGCTCACTAGGCCACTTTGAGTGTTTCTAGTCCAAGATTTCAAACAGAAAAATTTCCATTTCTTTTCACCCCTTGCACCAAGTAAAAGTGAATCCAAGCCCACCTTTCAAACTTGCAGAAACATTTGGCAACTTGATTCAAATCACATTTCAAAATTGAATCTGATTCATATGTGAAGATCACCCCTTTTTCAAAAACCAACCAAACCAATTCCACTTGACCTTTCCAACTAACCAGAGACTCCCTAGTACGTAACCAACACATCCACCAAGTTTGAATCCAAAATTCAAATTTAAATCTCTTTCGGCCATTTCATCAAACACCTTGTAATCAACAAACAAACAAACATCAAACACTATTAGGACCAGTAATTTTGTCCAACCTTGTTCCCTCTATAGCTCACACTACACTCTCGGTAGATGATCTAGCTCAATTAACAAGCTTTAGCACCACTGTGAGCATGCCATAGCCATCAATGGTGACCATTTCGAGCCTAACTTGCCACCCAATGTCGACAGCAAGCTAGTAGCCTCACCAAACCTAGCCACCTTGTCTAGGACACAAGCCACTGTCCACCGCCACCCCCTGTCCAGTGCCCAAGCCTTGCCAGCCCTGGGACCACTCAGAACGAGCGCGCTCGGTCTCTCTGCAAACATGACGAGAGGGCGTCAGAGCGCCGCGCTCGACACGCGAGCACAGACCGTGCCCCTCCATCGACGCCCTCATGCGTGATCACCACCGCCCCAGGAACCGCCCGGACATGCCCGTTCGCCGCCGTGCAGACCATATACGTTGTGCGCCATTAAATTTCCCGTCGGACCCGTCTAGAGCATCGAAGTGTTCCGACCAATTTTCACCGGCCCACGCCTCACCATCAAGCCGTTGAGCTTCGCCAGGAGGCAACGCACAGTCCCCTACACCCAGCCATGTCGTTAGCTCGCTGCGCAGACGACCACGACAAGCTCCACCCGCACCCTTCGGTCCCCTCGCCGCACTATAAATAGAGGCCTTCCCCGTTTGATTTCAGCACAACATCTCACTCCCCACCTCTCACTGATCACACCCACTCATCCCCGGAGCAAGGCGAGCAACAGGTGGCCGCAATTTCGCCAGAGCTTGTCGCTGCTGGAGGAGAAGGGCGCCTTCGATTGGAGCCGCCCCAGTAGGAGCCACCAGTACCAGGAGGATCGCCGTCGTCGACTTCGTTGTTCGCCCCCATCACCGACCATCCCTGGAGCCCCGGTGAGCCCCCACTGACCCCCACTGACCGTGCTAGGGTTCGACCTCGCCGCGTCCTGTTCAGGCGTGGACGATGAACCACAACCGTAGGATTAGAGTTAGATCGCACGGCCCTAATCGCCCCGTACCCCTTCGCACCCCTCTGTCTCACTGACGAGTGGGGACATCCACTTAACCCGCCCCCGCACGCGCTGTTCGTAGTGGGCCGACCCAATTAACCTCTCGCGCGACCCAGTAATTCAAATTTAGGTTTATTCTTTTAGTTTCAAACTCAGTTTTGTACCCAGATTCAAAAATCAACCCAGCTCGATTCACTAAACCAAAATGCATAAAACCAATTTTGTTAGAAAGGTACTAGAGTGCTTAATCCAAGCCCGTTAGATTCAAACCATTTGGATTTGTAGATCTTCTATAGTAAAAATAACAAGGCAGAAGCTTTTCTGCATTCAAACATTTTTAAAAATTCAACCATAAAAGCTTTTAAGTTGATTCCAACTCTCAAAAATCACATTTAACCATACCTTTCAAAATATATAAAAATATATAGGTTTACTTGCAGAAATAATGGACAAGTAATAAAAGAATGCCTCATAGGCAATTCTAGTCACTTTATTTAATTAAAATAAAAAGGTTAAACCTTATAAATTGTGACACCACTTTAAATCACATTCTCATGTACTGAAATATGTGGTGATGACATGTGTCAACATGATCCCATGCTTTAGTTGGAAAATATTAAATCTTAAGTAGTTTTTCAATGAGTAGAAATTACTTTTCTAAAATAAAGGAAATAAAACTATTTGCCCTAATGGTTGTAATGCTTGTGATGATATTAGATCATCTAGTGAAAACCTTGGTGTGATAAATAGAAATAGTTAAGCATTGTTTGGTGATTGTGTACCTCGTATTTATTTATAGACGCTAGTACCGACCAAGGATACGAGGAGGAAGGAGGATACTACGAGGAAGAAGCCGAGGAAAACTTCAACCACTGCTCTGCACAAGGTAAGCTTATACTTGCAATTAGCAAGACTAATACTACTGGTTGAATTAGCAAGCTATTAACCGAGCAAGCTAACACTTGCAACTTAGCAAGCTAATCCTTGCAAGCTTACACCACTTGATACCCAATCCTAGTTTTACTTGCAAGCTTAGTATTTTATTCCTTTATCAAAGCTTTGTCTTAGAGTTTGCTTAGTGACTTGTAGATTTTAGAAGGATATTTGAAGTCGGCATAAAGAGCATAAAACTTGGCCTAAGTTAGATAATCTAGATATCATCCTGAGGCATGATATTGAACTTAGATAGTTCACACTTGTTTACCACCCCTCATTAGTATTTACCCCCACTTGTAGATGCTAGTGCTAAGCATAAAACTTGATCAACTTTAGATGGGAATACTTGGTGAAAATGGTTATGAAAACCTTAGAATGATGATTCATTCTACTGAAATGTTTTGACATGTGTTCTTGAACACCAGATGATTTTGATGATGAAAATGTTAAGGCATGAGCCTTAGCCCTTTACAAAACTGATGGTTGTCTGGATGTGATACCATTCCAATTTTACCCTACAACCAAAATACCCGAAATTTGGGTAGGGCTTGACTAGAAATTTATATACCTTAGTATGGGTTCCCTTGCGGCCAAGGTTTGAGCCAAGGCTACCTTGTGAAGATTGTCCACCTATATAGTTCCCAAGATGAAAGTTGGTCATGGTTGGGAGGCCAAACTCATAGGAGAGGTTCCTATACTAGGGTGTGTAATTGAAAGGTTAGGATTTATTATCCGCATACTGAGTATGGTGAATTCAGGATTTGTTCCTAACGTATGTATCGAATGTTGTGGTGAAAGTGTACCACCTCTGTAGAGTGTCAAACTATTCGAATATCCGCGTCCGCGGTTATGGATAGTTGGAGTGGCCATACAATTGCAGGGGAAGACCTTCGTGGAGGCCCTACTCCTATCACAGCAATGACGATGACTTTCTAGAGGATCAGGCCATGGACTTCTTCACCGATGAGGATGACTTCGCCTTCATCTATGATGATGATGAGGATGATGAGGACACTGACTCCAAGGAGTAGTAGCACTTGAGAACTAGCGTTAGTGAGTTGTATTCGGTCCCACTGTATCGTAGTTTCACGGAATGGTTCTTAAAACCATCTATTTTCCTTTGTTGTGGTGTGTGTTGTATTGTGTGCTATGAATGAATGAAAAGCAAGTTGCTAGAAAAATATGAGTCAAACTTCAAAAACTTTAGAAAACCCCGAACCTTAGAAATTTCCCCCTTCTCTCATGATCTATCTCAACCTTCAGATGCCTCACGGAGGAAGCAACTCATCCCCGGACCTGATGTTGCAAATCTTGCAAATGTTAGTTTCTGACCGCGAAGCCGAAAGAGCCGAATGTCAAGCCCACTTAGCCACCCTTCAACAGATAGCTCAGATGGACAACAACAATCAAGGCCATGGAAATCAGACAACCATGGATCCAAGCTCAAGAATTTCCAGAACACCAATCCACCCGTTTTCACTAAGTCTGAAGAGCCCCTAGATGTAGATGATTGGCTGCAAACCATGGAAAACAACCTAGAGGTTGCAGGAGTGGAAGCTAACGAGAAGGTATTGTTTGCCACCCACTACCTGGCCGGAGATGCAAGAGCATGGTGGAACAACGTTCGCGTGATAACTGTAGGACAGATGATGACTTGGGAAGAGTTCAAAGTCAAGTTCAGCAGAACCCATGTGCCACCGGGTTTGATCAAGAAGATGAGAGATGAATTCAGGGAACTAAAGCAAGGGGGATGGCCGTAGTGGAATACCATGACAAATTCTTGGCTAGGTATGCACCGGATGAGATAGACACTGAAGCCAAGAAGAAGGAGAGATTCCTAAATGGTCTGCATGATGAGATGCAGACAGTGTTAATCAATATCCCCTTTGCTGATATTGAAGCTTTAGTGGAATCTGCCATTCAGATGGAAGGCAAGATCAACCAAGCTAATGAGAACCGCAAGCGTCGCATGATGCATCAACCAGGAACCCACCATACACCAAAGTATCGCCCTAACCCATCTCCAGGATTTGCCCCAAGAAACAACAGACCCCCGATGAACCGTCCGACCTATCCCAACCATGGAAACCCAAGGCCCAAATGAAACCACAACAACCCCGGGAACCCCAACAATTTCAACCGTGCACCGCCCAAGTTCAACAACAACAATGCTGCCAACAACACCAACACTGCCCCAAGGACTGGAAGCAATGTTGTGCCTGTTGCAGCAAAGGAGAAGTCTTAGGTGACTTGTTATGAGTGTGGAACCAAAGGTCACTATTCCAATGAGTGCCCCAAGAAGATTTCCACAGCCCCCAATGCAAATGCCCCAGCTCAGCAGCAGCGTCGTGTTCAACATGGAAGAAGATTTTCCCCAGGGAACTCGCTCAACCGCCGCAACGGCCGTCTCTTTCTCATGCATGCTGAAGAAGCCCAAGAAGCGCCAGATATCGTGCTGGGTATGTTTTCTGTTAACTCAGTACTTGCAAGAGTGTTGTTTGATTATGGAGCATCGCACTCGTTTTTTACCGAAGAATTTGCATGCACTAGTAAGATTCAACCAACCAAATTGAAGCATGTTATGATATTTCAAATACCTGGTTCAACCACCAAAGCTAGACAAATTTGCAAGGCCGTGCCTATCCGAATCCATGGCATAGATTTTTATGCTAATCTAATAGTACTCGGAACTAAAGGTTTGGAAGTAGTACTAGGAATGGATTGGATGTCCAAACATAAAGGATTAATCGAATGTGCCAAGAAAGCCATAACCATGACCAGTACAACTAGAATATCAGTCGAGCATGTATCTGAAACCTTGCCCCGTCAATTCAAATGCCACAAGAGTATAGCCCAGCCAACCATTGACCAAGTACGGATAGTATGTGAATACCCCGATGTATTTCCAGATGTTTAGCCCGGTATGCCCCCAGATCAGCATATCGAGTTTATCATTGAACTAATCCCTGGAACCGGACCCATAGCCCAGAGACCATATAGTATGAACCCGTCTAAACTAGTGGAGCTGAAGAAGCACTAGATGCCATGCTGGAAATAGGATTGATCCAACCAAGTGCGTCGCCATGGAGATCACCTGTCATGTTTGTGGACAAGAAAGATGGAGGTAACCATTTGTGTATGGATTATCGGAAGTTGAATGATGTCACCATCAAGAACAAGTACCCGTTGCCAAAGAGAGAAGACCTGTTTGACCAGTTGACTGGTGCCAAAGTGTTTTCTAAGATTGATCTTAGAACTGGCTACATCATCTCAAGATTCACGTAGAGGATATTCCAAAGACCGCCTTTACCACCAGATATGGATTGTACGAGTATACTGTCATGTATTTTGGATTAATCATTGCCCTTGCTTATTTCATGAACCTCATGAATAAGATTTTTATGGACTTCCTGGATAAGTTTGTCGTTGTTTTCATCGATGACATTCTGATCTATTCCAAATCAGAAGAAGAACATGAGCTACACCTAAGGACCATCCTTGGAACCCTTAGAGAGCATCAGCTGTATGCCAAGTTTAGCAAATGTGAATTCTGGTTACAGGAGGTAGGATTCCTCGGACATATCGTATCAGCCGGAGGAATTGCCGTTGACCCTGCAAAGGTGAAGGATGTTGAAGATTGGCAAGCCCCAACCACTCAAACCCAAGTTCGTGCATTTCTCGGATTAGCGGGATACTACCGCAAGTTCGTAGAAGGATTCTCGAGTATTGCAAGACCCATGACCCAATTGTTGAAGAAGGACAAGAAGTTTGAATGGACAGACAAATGTGAAGCGAGTATTCAAGAACTCAAGAGGAGATTGATTTCAGCCCCAATCTTGATCATGCCGAATATCACGAAGCCCATTGATGTGTATTGTGACGCATCCAAGATTGGACTCGGATGTGTGTTACTGCAAGAAGAAAAAGTCATATCTTATCTATCCCGACAACTGAAGCAGCATGAACATAATTATCCAACCCATGATCTTGAACTAGCAGCCGTAGTTCTAGCCCTAAAGACATGGAGGCATTATCTTATGGGGAACCGTTGTGAGATTTATTCGGATCACAAGAGCCTGAAGTACATTTTCACTCAGAAGGAGCTGAATATGAGGCAGAGAAGATGGATAGAGCTAATCAAGGATTATGATCTAGACATTCACTATCACCCGGTAAAGCCAATGTGGTAGCAGATGCCCTTAGCAGATTGCCGTGCCACTTGAACTCCATGATCCTGAAGGAGCAACCAAGTTTGCACAAAGAGATGGAAGATTTCAGAATGGAATTAGTAAGTGAAGGATTTTTAGCTAGCATAGAACTTCAAACCACTTTAATCAGTTAGATCAAGGAGGCTCAGAAAGGAAATGCTAGTATCGACGGAATCAAACGTCGTATTGGTACATGCAAAGTACCCGGATTCACCGAGGATGAAGGAGTTCTATGGTACAAAGGACGTCTCTGTGTACCAGCAGATTCAGAGTTGAAAGAAGTTATTTTGAAGGAGGCCCATGATACTCTTTATTCTATCCAACCCGGAGGGACAAAGATGTATCAGGATCTGAAGGAGCAATTTTGGTGGCATAAGATGAAGATAAAAATCGGAAGCTATATCGCCAAGTGTGATATTTGTCAAAGAGTCAAGGCGGGACATCAAAGACTCGCAGGACTGTTGCAACCATTGCAGATTCCAGAATGGAAGTGGGATTCGGTTGAATGGAATTTATCACCGGATTGCCTACATCTAGTAGGGGAAATGACTCTATTTGGGTCATAGTTGACAGATTGTCCAAGGTAGCCCATTTCTTACCAGTCAAGACCACTTACCAGAGTTTGAAGATAGCGGAGTTATACATCGCTAGAATCTTCAGTTTGCATGGAGTCCCCAAGAACATCATATCAGATCGAGGAACTCAGATTACCTTGATATTCTAGAAGAAAGTCCAAGAAGGTTTGGGAACCCGACTGGATTTCAGCACCGCATATCACCCTCAGACCGATGGACAAACGGAGCGTGTAAATCAAATACTCGAAGATATGTTGAGAGAATGTGTGCTAGAGTATGGATCTAAATGGGAAGACTGTTTGCCTTTCGTATAGTTTTCTTACAACAATAGTTATCAAGCTAGTTTGCAAATGGCCCCATTTGAGTTCATGTATGGAAGGAAGTGTCGTACCCCTTTGAATTGGTCCGAAGTAGGAGAGAGTCAGATTTTCGGACCCGACATCCTACGAGAAGCAGAAGAGAAAGTTCACAAGATCCGTGAGCACCTCAAGACCGCCCAGTCAAGACAGAAGAGTTACGCCGACAAGATACGTCGAGACCTCACTTTCAATATCGGAGATTTTGTGTATCTCAAAGTGTCGCTTTTGAAAGGAATGCAACGCTTCCAGCTCAAAGGAAAGTTAGCTCCTAGATATATCAGACCTTTCAAGATTCTAAATCGTCGAGGAGAAGTATCGTATCAATTGGAACTGCCAGAGGAGATGTCAGCAGTGCATAATGTGTTCCATATATCGTTACTTCGCAAATGCCTTGAAGTTCCGGAGAAGACTGAAGTTTTCAAGAACATTGATCACCGCACCATAGAGATCAACGATGACCTGACATATCCTGAAGTACCCATCCGTATTTTGGAGGAAGCTTGCAGAACCACCAGAACCCGAAGCATCAAGTTTCTCAAGATTCAGTGGAGTAACCACACTGAATAAGAATCTACCTAGGAGCGAGAAGATCACATCAAGACGGAGTTTCCCGATATTTTTAAATCCTAGTTTTCTTCTTATTTATCAAATCTCGGGACGAGATTTTGTTTAAGGAGGGAGGGTTTGTAACATCCCAAAAATGTTGAACAATGATTATCAAATTCCAATCACCAAAATTACGGTTAACAAAAACTTTTGTTAATTTAAATCTTTATGAATGCATGTGTGTATGTGATGATTGCATGAATGAATGGACTTGTGTGATTGATCTAAATGGCAAGGAATGGTTTAAAGATGAAAATAACATCATCTAAAACATTTACAAACAGAAACAAATTAAGAGAAAATAAAAACAAAGCAAATAAAGCAAATGGTCATTTTTGCCAATCTTGCTCACTAGGCCACTTTGAGTGTTTCAAGTCCAAGACTTCAAACAACCCAAGCCCACCTTTCAAACTTGCATAAACATTTGGCAACTTGATTCAAATCACATTTCAAAATTGAATCTGATTCATATGTGAAAATCACCCCTTTTTCAAAAACCAACCAAACAAATTCCACTTGACCTTTCCAACTAACCAGAGACTCCCTAGTATGTAACCAACACATCCACCAAGTTTGAATCCAAAATTCAAATTTGAATCTCTTTCGGCCATTTCATCAAACACCTTGTAATCAGCAAACAAACAAACATCAAACACTATTAGGAGCAGTGATTTTAGCCAACCTTGTTCCCTCTATAGCTCACACTACACTCTCGGTAGATGATCTAGCTGAATTAAAAAGCTTTAGCACCACTGTGAGCATGCCATAGCCATCAATGGTGACCATGCCGAGCCTAACTTGCCACCCCAATGTCGACAGCAAGCTAGAAGCCTCATCAAGCCTAGCCACCATGTCTAGGACACAAGCCAACGTCCACCGCCACCCCCTATGCAGTGCCCAAGCCTTGCCAGCCCCTGGACCACTCAGAACAAGCGTGCCCAGTCTCTCTGCAACCATGCCGACAGCGCGCCAGAGCGCCACGCTCAACACGCGAGCACAGACCGTGCCCCGCCTTTGCCGCCCTCATGCGTGATCACCACCGCCCCAGGAACCGCCGGGACATGCCCGTTCGCTGCCGCACGGACCGTAGACGCTGTGCGCCATTAATTTTCTCGTCGGACCCGTCTAGAGCATCGAAGTGTTCCGACCAATTTGCACTGCCCCACGCCTCGCCATCAAGCCGTTGACCTTCGCCAGGAGGCAACGCTCTGTCCCCTACCCCCAGCCATGCCGTTAGCTCGCTGTGTAGATGACCACGACGAGCTCCACCCGCACCCTTCGGTCCCCTCGCCGCACTATAAATAGAGGCATTCCCCGTTCGATTTCAGCACACCATCTCACTCCCCACCTCTCACTGATCACACCCACTCATCCCCGGAGCAAGGCGAGCACTAGGTGGCTGGAATTTTGCCGGAGCTTGCCGCTGCTGGAGGAGAAGGGCGCCGTCGATTGGCGCCGCCCCATGAGGATCCATCGGTACCAGGAGGATCGCCGTTGTCGACTTCGTCGTTCGCCCCCATCGTCGACCATCGCCGGAGCCCCAGTGATCCCCCACTAACCCCCACTAGCCGCGCTAGGGTTCGACCTCACCCCATCTTGTTCAGGCGTGGACGATGAACCACAGCCGTAGGACTAGAGTTAGATCGCATGGCCCTAATCGTCCTGTACCCCTCCGCATCCCTCTGTCTCACTGATGAGTGGGGACAGCCACTTAACCCGCCCGCGCGTGATGTACGTAGTGGGCCGGCCCAATTAACCTCTCGTGCGACCCAATAATTAAAATTTAGGTTTGTTCTTTTAGTTTCAAACTCAATTCTATACCTAGATTCAAATATCAACCCAGCTTGATTCACTGAACCAAAATGCATGAAACCAATTTTGTTAGAAAGGTACTGGAGTGCTTAATCCAAGCCCGTTGGATTCAAACGATTTGGATTTGTAGATCTTCTATAGTAAAAATAACAATGTAGAAGCTTTTATGCATTCAAACATTTTTCAAAATTCAACCATAAAATCTGTTGAGTTGATTCCAACTCTCAAAAATCACATTTAACCATACCTTTCAAAATATATAAAAATATATAGGTTTACTTGCATAAATAATGGACAAGTAATAAAATAATGCCTCATAGGCCTTTCTAGTCACTTTATTTAATTAAAATAAAAAGGTTAAACCTTATTAAATTGTGACACCACTTTAAATCACATTCCCATGTACTGAAATATGTGCTGATGACATGTTTCAACATGATCCCATGCTTTAGTTGGAGAATATTAAATCTTAAGTAGTTTTTCAATGAGTAGAAGTTACTTTTCCAAAATAATGGAAATAAAACAATTTGCCCTAATGGTTGTAATGCTTGTGATGATATTAGATCATCTAGTGAAAACCTTGGTGTGATAAATAGAAATAGTTAAGCATTGTTTGGTGATTGTGTACCTCGTATTTATTTATAGACGCTAGTACCAACCAAGGATACGAGGAGGAAGTAGGATACTACGAGGAAGAAGCCGAGGAGAACTTCAACCACTGTCTACACAAGGAAATCTTATACTTTCAATTAGCAAGCCTAATACTACTGGTTGAATTAGCAAGCTATTAACTGAGCAAGTTAACACTTGCAACTTAGCAAGCTAATCCTCGCAAGCTTACACCACTTGATACCCAATCCTAGTTTTACTTGCAAGCTTAGTATTTTATTCCTTTATCAAAGCTTTCTATTAGAGTTTCCTTAGTGACTTGTAGATTTTAGAAGGATATTTGAAGGTGGCATAAAGAGCATAAAACTTGGACTAAGTTAGATAATCTTGATGTCATCCTGAGGCATGAGATTGAACTTAGCTAGTTCACACTTGTTTACCACCCCTCATTAGTATTTACCCCTAGTTGTAGATGCTAGTGCTAAGCATAAAACTTGATCAACTTTAGATGGGAATACTTGGTGAAAATGGTTATGAAAACCTTAGAATGATGAGTCATTATACTGAAATGTTTTGACATATGTTCTTGAACACCAGATGATTTTGATGATGAAAATGTTAAGGCATGAGCCTTAGCCCTTTACAAAACTGATGGTTGTGTGGATGCGATACCATTCACATTTTACCGTACAACCACAATACCCGAAATTTGGGTAGGGCTTGACTGGAAATTTATATACCTTAGTATGGGTTCCCTTGTGGCCAAGGTTGAGCCGAGGCTACCTTGTGAAGATTGTCCACCTATGCAGTTCCCAAGATGACAGTTGGTCATGGTTGGGAGGCCAAACTCATAGGATAGGTGCCTACACTAGGGCATGTAATTGAAAGGTTAGGATTGATTATCCGCATACAGGTATGGTGAATTTAGGATTTGTTCCTGACAGATGTATCGAATGTTGTGGTGAAAGTGTACCACCTCTGCGGTTATGGACAGTTGGAGTGGCCATACTGTTCCGTCATCAGATGTTTTCAAAATGACTTGTGAAATGATTTATGACTTGATTTGACCATAATAGGGTTGTGATATGAAATTCAAGTTCCCACTTAGGTGTTATAAAACTTTCAACTAGCTTTCTTTGCTTTTGAACTTAGTTAAAGTAAACCTGGCTTTTTGCAAAATAACCCTAGAGCTTAGTACTTCCTATTCCAAAACCACTTCACTTGTTAGTATTAGTTTGCGAGTACTTAAAGAGTACTCATGGCTTTGTCCCTGGCTATTCCCGTGGCCATACTATGAACAGGAGTATCAGGAAGATGGACAGCAGGAAGGTTACGGCAACTAGGATCATCTACCATCGTCAGTATTTCCTGTGACCATGAAGATGGAGCCTCACCTACGCTATCGGTATTATTATGTTATTTCCGCTGCTTGAATTATATTAAGACTGGATCATGAGATCCTTTATTTGTGTAAGACCTTATGTATGGTTTGTAATTGATGATATACTATGATATCCAATCTGTTATGTCTCACAAAAATGGCAATCCTAGGATTGCGATGTATGGCATAACAGGCATCTGGGATTAAAAATCTGGGTGTTCACACTCACACACACACCACGCATCCAGCGCTGCAGCCAACACGACATGCACGCGAGCCTGACCCTCACTCGTCCATGTCGCACACTCCACCCTCCCTGTGTTGCATCGCGACAAGCCGGCCCACCCTATCCAGCCCGCATCTGTCTCCCTCCCGAACCCCTCCTTGTTCGCCGCCGCGATCCCCTCCCCCGCATCGCCTCCTTCCTACCCGCATCCGACTTGCACACTGCCACCTCTCTTCCTCGCTGCGGTCGCTGCCCCTCTCCCTCCTCTGTCCCACACCAAGCAGCCCCTCCCTCCTCACTGGGCCCACTCACCTTCCTCCTCCGCTCTTCCTCCTGGCCGCGCGCCCGCAAGCGCCACTGAGCTGCTCCCCTGTACGCCGTCCACTAGCCTGCATCGTCGCCACCATCAAACGCCACACCAACACTGCCACTTCCACTGACGGGCTCCACCTCCTCTACAGGCCTCGCCCTATGCCGCGACGCCCCCTCTACATCTCTCGTTGGTAGCTGCCTCGCTCTTCTTCCGTGTCGCCGCCCGCCAGTGCCAGTAGGTCGCCGCTGTTCCCCGAGTCCACCTAGCCCGTAGGCGCACCGCCGCTCAGGCCTTCACCTGCCGTCTTCCTCACCCTTCCGGCCGCCCCGTCTACCTCACCAACATGCGTCCCCAAACGACACCACCCCGAGCTCAAATCCCTGCACCGCCGGCCTCTCCTTCTGAGTGGACAAGCCACCGAGGTCCTCACGTCGTCTTCCTGCGCTCGAGACTGAGCTGCTCCGGACGCCACCATTGCCGAGCGCTGCCATTTACTTGCCTCCATTTATTTTTGCTTCCTCAAGTTATGTAGGGGCCACAGTTCTTGGACCTTGCTTTTACTTGGGAAAATTGTGCTCTTCCTCTGTTGTCGTGAAACCTTTCCATGAAGATTGCCCTGGACCGTCAACCGTGTGCACTCCTTATCTCTCCGTTGTTCTATGAATCAACAAGATCTCCATCCACCTTCGTGAGCTAGAGCACGCCAAGATCTTTTGAGAATCCGCGTACCATGTGTTGATGCCTACCCAAGTTCGCCGCGGATCCAGGCCCCGAACCCGGAGACCTTCACGGACGCCAAGTTCGCCGAACCCCATGTGTGACCCCTATCTGAGCCATATTTTATAAATGATATATAATTATTGCATATAAATTGTTCATTCTCGCATACATAATCATTTTTGGGGTATTTTGTCAACTCACCTAATAATTAAATATGGATACCATATGCGGGATAATCTAGGATTATATTGGCGTCATTTAAATTTGTGTAGCCAAACGGTGATATATTTTTCCTTGTTAATACAATATTTAAATTGTGGGTATATAGACAACATAAACAATCTAATTAAATGAACCTCGGTCTGCTTAATATTGTCTAATTGCATCACATATTTTCCATGCCATATATCATACATGCATTATGCCCGATCTTCTGCCGTAGTATTAAATAGTGCATCTGGTGTTTCTTCTAGTGTTTGATTCTTCACATATTAGGTCGATGCGTTGATGCGACTGTGGACCCGATCTTTGGATGAATTTTTGGCAATGTTTTCATGCGAGCATTCTCCCCCTTTCTACCTATTTTTTATAGTCTTTACTTCCTCCTATTGATCTATTGCTATCCGTATTGCGATGCTTTAGTTTCCGTGCACCATTTATATTCCTTGCAGCCTCTATATTGCCTTGGACACCTCCTATCGCCTATTGATTGATAGACAGTCGGCCTTGCGAGTCGTAGTTGCTTTCTCACTTGTGTCCACCTTGGACACCTCCTATTGCCTTGGACCCGAGTTCTTGACACCTCGTATTGCCTATTTGTTTTTTAACCGCCCACTTGTGTCGTAGTTGCCTTGGACACCTCGTATTGCCTATTTGTTTTTTAACCGCCCACTTGTGTCCACCTAGGAACCGAGTTCTTGACACCTGTTCCGAGATCGCGCGTGCTAACCATGGGTGGGGTGTGTGGGCACCCCCATCGATTTAGTACCTGATTTCAACGTATTGTACTGGGGGCCACAAGCTAGTTTAGGGCTTTATTACTATCTTGTACTTATGCCATGCTTTATCGCTTTATTTACTATTGTGCGTGGAGTGCCTATACTGTTTAGGAATAAATGTGGAATGTTTTCATGGTATCGACAAGCCAGTCACACTTTCGGGTTCCCAGTCGTTTACAGCCATTGACACAAACCCTGGGTCCATCCCAGAGACCGACTGACTTCGTTATGGGTAGCTTAGTGGGGTGGCCCCCATGTGCTTGCTTTGGGTATAGGAAACGTCGTGTCCAAAACCCCGTCTACATACCGTTGGGTGTATGTTTTGTGATCTTGTACCTACCTCATCTGACAACAAGGGTGTAGGTGCGTGTGGAAACTTTGGTACACCCTATAGGGTTTAATCTTTTCGAAAAGCCGTGTCCGCGGTTATGGACGACTTGGAGCATAGTACTCGATCATAGACAACTATAACTAAAGTTTACTGTTATAATATGACTTGTATCTGATATGACTAGTAAGTCGGATAACCACCATGAAATGAATGGATAAAATTGCTAACTATGTGAGTTTCCTCGGCATGACTTCCTCGTTTGGTCTCAGGGGGATATACCAGGATGGGTATGATTGGTGGTAGTATCAGGTTGGTTCCGAATAGGTCTTTATCATCTCTTTCTAATAGCCGACAATTGCCTCGAATCTCTATAGGTTGTTTAGTGCATGTTGCGCTGCCGATTCAGTCCATCATACCTATGTAGGCGAGAGCCGCCGAATTCTAAGACTTGCCGTGTACTGGCCTCAGTACTGACCGCTCTCCTTTTCTTTTGCCCTTTGCCGGCACCTGTAACATCCCAAAAATGTTGAACAATGATTATCAATTTCCAATCACCAAATTTAGGGTTAACAAAAACTTTTTTTAATTCAAATCTTTATGAATGCATGTGTGTATGTGATGATTGTATGAGTGAATGAATGGACTTGTGTGATTGATATAAATAGCAAGGAATGGATTAAAGATGAAAACAACATCATCTAAAACATTTCCAAGAAGAAACAAATCAAGAGAAAATCAAAAACAAAACAAATAAGAAAATGGTGATTTTAGCCAATCTTGCTCACTAGGCCACTATGAGTGTTTCTAGTCCAAGATTTCAAACAAAAACTTTTCCATTTCTTTTCACCCCTTGAAAGAACAAGTAAAAGTGAATCAAAGCCCACCTTTCAAACTTGCAGAAACATTTGGCAACTTGATTCAAATCACAATTCAAAATTGAATCTGATTCATATGTCAAGATCCCACATTTTCAAAACCCAACCAAACCAGTGCACCTTGACCAATCCAACTAAACAGAGACTCCCTAGCATGTAACCAACACACCCACCAAGTTTGAATCCAAAATTCAAATTTGAATCTCTTTCGGCCATTTCATCAAACACCTTCTAATTAGCAAACAAACAAACATCAAACACTATTATGAGCAGTGATTTTGGCCAACCTTGTTCCCTCTATAGCTCAGACTACACTCTCAGTAGATGATCTAGCTCAATTAACAAGCTTTAGCACCACTGTGAGCATGCCATAGCCATCAATGGTGACCATGTCGATCCTACCTTGACACCCCCATGTCGACAGCAAGCTAGTAGAAGCACCAAGCCTAGCAAGCATGGCTGTGACACTCCCCACCGTCCACCGCCACCCCCTATCCAAGCCTCGAGCACTGCCAGCTCCTGGACCACACAACCCAAGCGTGCCCAGCCTCTCTACGAGCGAGCCGAGAGTGCGCCAGAGCGCCAACCGTGACACACACCCACAGATCGCGCGCCACCCTTGCCGCATGCAAGTAGGATCGCCAGCACCCTAGCAACACCGTATACATGCCCGTTCACCGCCGTGCGAACCATAGACGCTGCGCGCCATTAAAACTGCCATAGGACCCGCCCAGAGCGCCGTGACGTTCCGACCGTTTCGCACAGCCCCATGCCGCGTAGCCATTCCGTTGAGCTTTGCCAGGGAGCACAACACCGCTCACTATCGTAGCCCATGCCTTTAGCTCGTTGTAACGACGACCACGACGAGCTCAGCCCGCGCCCGTCGGTCCCCTTCTAACACTATAAATAGAGGCCACCCCATTCGAACTCAGCACACCATCTCACTCCCCTCTCTCAGAATCACCCCACCTCACTCCCGGAGCAAGGCAAGCAGCGCATCGCCGGAATTTGGCCGGAGTCTGCCGCGGAGGAGGAAGAAAGGAGCTGTCGATTGGAGCCACCCCAGGAGGAGATGTCGATACTAGGAGGATCACCGTCGTCGACTTCGTCATTCGCCCCCATCCCGACCATCGCCTGAGCCCCGGTGAGCCTCCCACGACCCCTACTGGCCGCGCTAGGGTTCTGTCTCACCGGTGTTGCCCGACGTGGACGATGAACCACAGCCATAGGATCAGAGTTAGAGCGCATGACCCTAATCGCCTGCATCAAGCCACTTTCACATCTCCGACGATTGGGAAAACCACTTAACTAGCCTCACAAGACGTCAGGCGTAGTGGGCCAGCCCAGTTAACCTCCCGCGCGACCCAGTAATTCAAATTTAGGTTTATTCTTTAAGTTTCAAACTTAGTTCTGTATCTAGATTCAAAAATCAACCCAGTTATCTCGATTCACTTAACCAAATTGCATGAAACCAATTTTGTTAGAAAGGTACTGAAGTGCTTAATCCAAGCCCGTAGGATTCAAACCATTTGGATTTGTAGATCTTCTATAGTAAAAATAACAAGGCAGAAGCTTTTCTGCATTCAAACATTTTTCAAAATTCAACCATAAAAGTTTTTGAGTTGATTCCAACTCTCAAAAATGACATTTAACCATACCTTTCAGAATATATAAAAATATATAGGTTTACTTGCAGATATAATGATCAAGTAATAAAAGAATGCCTCATAGGCATTTCTAGTCACTTTATTTCATTAAAATAAAAAGGTTAAACCGTATTAAATTGTGACACCACTTTAAATCACATTCCCATGTACTGAAATATGTGGTGATGACATGTGTCAACGTGATCCCATGTTTTAGTTGGAGAATATTAAACCTTAAGTAGTTTTTCAATGAGTAGAAATTACTTTTCAAAAAAAGGAAATAAAATTATTTGCCTTAAAGATTGTAATGTTTGTGATGATAATAGATCATCTAGTGAAAACCATGGTGTGATAAGTAAGAGTAGTTAAGTATTGTTTGGTGATTGTGTACCTCGTATTTATTTCTAGACGCTAGTACCGACTAAGGATACGAGGACGAAGGAGGATACTACGAGGAAGAAGCCGAAGAGAACTTCAACCACTTCTCTGCACAAGGCAATCTACTATCTAAGCAAGCTAACACTTGTAACTATGAAAGTTAGATAACCTATGCAACACATTAAGCATGCTTGGTTAGATACACTTGATGATACCCAATCCTAGTTTTACTTACAAGCTTAGTATTTTATTTCTTTATCAAAGCTTTTATTTGAGTTTATCAATTCTTTTTAGCATGAAACTATTTGTTCCAAATGGTGTCGGTGTCTCTTAAGTGTGTCACCATACGGGTCACGAATAAAGCGGACATGATTTTGACCCCTCTCAGATCAATAATCAGAAGCGGGACCTGGAGATCCATACTGACTCCCACACATTCAACGATGACTTTCTTGTGATTGTGAGAACCTTTTATGCTAGAATATTTATCCCTTTGTCTCGTGATATATTACATGTCCGAGGTTCGATCATCGGTATCTTCATACCTAGTTTGATCTCGTTACTAACATGTACTCTTTTCTTGTTCCCGTGATATAACATTCTAGTGATCAAATAACTTGCTTGTAAGCTAACCAATGTGATATCACCGAGAGGGCCCATAGTATATCTATCTGTCATTGGGATGAACAAATTCCACTCTTGATCCATGGGCCTCAACATAACACTTTAGTAGCACTGAACCCATCTTTATAATCACCCCGTTACGGTGTGAGGTTTGATGTTATCAATATACTCTTCCAGTGTTAGTGATTGACATGATCTCATGGTCTAAGGATTAGGACTACTTCGTATGATGTTATAGCAATATAAACTCAATGACTTAGATCATAATGCTATACTTCGGATGAATGTTCATCACACCATTCCAATAATGTTGTGACCTCGTTATTAACAACATCCAATGTCCATGACCAGGAAACCTTGATCATCTTGTTAATCAACAAGCTAGTTTATAAGAGAGGCATAACTAGGAACTTTATGTTTGTTTATTAAACACACATGTATTAACATCTCCGTATTAATACAATTATAGCATGCAAAATAAACATCTATCATATACTTGGAATATACATAATAACCACTTTATTATTGCCTCTCTGGGCATATTCCCTTCAGTACTCCTACGGCCCAGATATCCCTCTGGATGGCCGAGAAGGAACATACCCAAATTTTGTCGATGGAGCTGCCGCTGATGCCCCGACATGGAGATCCCAAGCCCTCCTTCCCTTCAACGACGAAGCCTCCCACGCTGTAAGGCGGATCGAGTGGCTCGTAGACACGGGTCTGACCGGGTTGGACCTAGCCATGTGCTGGTTCATCAGGCGGATTCATCCTCTGCAGCACCGCGTGAAGCAGATGCATGAATACTCTAAGGATAGGAAGGATAGCCTCCGCATCTCCGAGGAAAACTTCTTGAGTGACTCCATCAAGCTTCTCCTCAAGGACATAGTCAAGGTGAAGGATAGGAAGCGTGGCTTCACCATCACCTATGACATGTTCGAGGGCGACACGTGCCCAGAGGTACCTGTTTATTTTTTCGTGTATGACATATACTCCAGTTCATCCGTCTTGCCTTAACCATTGCGTCTAACACTTTGGGATTCACTTAATAGCTGAAGGAACTAGACGAAGGTAGCATGGCTGCCTAATTCTACGACCCTAAGACGAAGGAAGTCACCATCGTGTCTGGCGACGATGTCCCACTAGCGCATAAGCGGAAGAGCTCCACCTCTGATGTTGCCGACGGAGGCAAGAATAAGAATACAAAGGTGTAACACCCTCAGGAGCGGCCCTATGCAAGTTTTAGCGACTTCCGTCGAACCCGCATAGAAATGATTCAAAGGTGCCCACCAGGCACTTGCGTGCGGGTGGAAAACGAAGTAATATCATACACAATAGTCCACGATGGAACCCACAGAACATATATATACCACAACGACTCAATGAGTCAAGAATACAAATATACAATACAAAGATCCAAATCACCTTTAAAATGATACAGCGTCCGAGTACGGACAAGATGCAAATTGGGCTAAGAGCCCTGAAGAATAACCAATGGCGTTCATAACCCTGCCCAGGACAAGCCAAAAGGGTAACCCTGCTAATGACGTCGATCTCAAAACCTGCTTAAACAAAAGGGTGCCGACAAAGGGCAAAGGAAAAAGAGAGCGGTCAGTACTGAGGCCAGTACACGGCGAGACTAGAATTCGGCGGTCCTCGCCTACATAGGTATGGTGGACTGAAGCGGTAGCGCAACATGCACTAAACAACCTATAGAGACTCAATACAACTGGCGGCTATCAGATAGGGATAAGAAAGACCTATTCGGATCCAACCTAAAACTATCACCAAGCATACCCATCCTGGTGTTTCCCCCTCGAGACCAAACGAGGAAGTCAACCGAGGAACTCACACAGTTGGCAGTTTTATTCATTCCGTTATAGTTGCGGCAATTACTAGTCAAATATAGATAGCATGAGTCATCCTGATATAATAAGCAGTGGGCAGTTTTAGTTAACCATTCCATTGTAGTTGTAGTACTTACTAGTCAGATCCATATAGCATGAGGCATGCCAAAACCCAGCAGTTGTTGGTACTTTTATTTAGCCATTCTGTTGTAGTCGCAATACTTACTAGTCAGATACAATGGTAACAGGGGACAACCCAAACCAGCAATTGTTGGCACTTTTATTTAGCCATTCCATTATAGTGAAGCTGATTACTAGTCATTATAAAGTCAAATTTATAGCACTACTTTAGTTATAGTTGTCTATGATCGAGATACTGTGCTCCAAGTCATCCATAACCATGACACGGTTTTCGAAAAGTTTTACCCATGGGGGCACAAATAGCAACACGCATACGATCAACCTCGAAAAACCAAATGAAAACCCAACGAGGCATCACGACAGAGAAATTGCAAGATTCATAGAAATTTCAGGGGCCACCCACCAAGCTACCATGACGGTTGGCCGACTCGAACGGACCAGGGTTTGCGTCAATGGCTGTAAACGATCGGGAACCCGAAGTGTGACTTGGCTTATCGATACTGCTAAAACACTCGCTTACCTAACAAAGGCGCTCCACGCATGATAATCGTAAATAAAGCAGTAAAGCATGGCATAAGTACAGGATAGTAATAAAGCCCCAAACTACTTTGTGGCCCCAAGAAATAAATATGACTCAAGCTCTGGCTAGGGGGATTCATGGTCCCACATGCGGATAGTGCGAATATTCAAAGAACAGGTATCAAGTACTCGGGGTCCTACGGGACACAAGTGGACGGTTAAAAACCAAATAACATCTATTTCCCACCTGTGCCTCTGCATTATTTACCTACCTCAATTTTAGTTATTAAGCTGTAATTAAAGCCATGCTCATCTCCAACATAAAGCATATGGCAGTCTTCCAACAACTGTGATACTTGACGAGACGCAACAGCACTTGAGCAAGCAACTACGACACGCAAGTCCAATTATCTACCAAACAACATGTAATAGGATGTGTCCAAGGCAATATAAGGCTGCAAGGGATATCACGGGTACGAAAACTAGAGCATCGCAACACAGATAGCAATAGATCAATAGGAGGGAAAAAAGACTATAAAAGTAAGATAGGTAGAAAGGGGGAGAGTGCTCACCTGGAAAACATTGCCGAAGGTTCATCCGAAGATCGGGTCGACACTCGCATCAACTCATCGGCCTAATCCGTGAAGAAGCAAAGCACTAGAAGAAACACCAGATGCACTATTTAATGCTACAGCAAAAGATCGAGCATGATGCATGTATGATGTATGACATGGCAAAGATGCGATGCAATTAGGCATTATTAAGCGGAACCGGGGTCCTAACATTTATTGGATGGTTCATGTTGTTTAGATACCCCGCAATTTAAATGTTGTCTTATCAAGCCAAAACATGTCACCGGTTCGCTACACAAATTTAATTGGGACCAATTTAAGACTAAGAAAGCCCGCATATGGACCCCATATTTAATTTAGATGAATCGGCATAAGGCCCCCAAAATCGCAATATGTATGCAAGCATGACAATTTATAAGCAAAAAGATATATCATTTATAAAAATAGGGGCTTAGGGTCACACGTGGGTTCGACGATCTTGGGCTCTGGGGTTTCGAGGATCGGTCTTCGGGGTCTTGGCCATCGGAGTCTTCGGGTCCGGGAAGGAGAACATGGCATGCGGCGAAGGAGAACTCGGTGTTCCACGGCCTTCGATTCCAAAAGAAGATCTTGTCCGATATTATCACCTCACAAGCACACAACTTTCAATTAGATCTTGTTGAAGTTGGTCTTGGATGACGGGGATCGGACGCGGAACAGGATCGGAAGAACAGTGACAACACCGTCACACGGGCGGTAATGCCACAGTAACAGCAGTATCAACTCGAGTGACACAAACACATGCAGAGCGCTGCGCATGATACAGGGACACAGGGCCGACGACAAAACTAATATGCAACAGCATATTATCCCTGCACACGAGGTGGCCGGCAAGGTCTAGACCGCGGGCGACAACGGCCAAATGGAGAGGAAGTCGAGGCGAGGTCGGGGTCGCGCAGTTGCAGCGAGGAGAGGCGGCGGACGACCAAAGCAGGGGCGGTCGCTGGCAAGCGTGGATGAGCGGCACCAAGACGAGGTGGGGAGTTGGGCGGCGGCTCGCGGAGGCCGGGGTCGGAGAAGGGCCGATGGGCGGCGCAGCAAGGCACAGCATGTCCGGACACGGGCGAGGTGGCGCTCGGGCCGTGCTGCAGCGGAACAGGGATGCAGAGGCGAGCACGGGAAGGTGGGTCCTCGAGAAGGCGACCGGCGGCGTGGTGGGTAGAGGAGGCCTGCGGGGCGGCCGGAGGACGTGGTCGGTGTGGCCACGGAGGGAGAGGAGGGGGCGCAGGCGGCGGACGGATGCGGTGGAGAGGAAGGCGCGCGACAGTGGCCCTGTCTCCACTGCAGGAGACATCAACGAGGTTGGGCGGATGCCGAGGGAGGAGGACGGAGATCGAGCGGGGCGGCCTCACGAAGTTGAGGACGAGGGCGGGGAGAGGCGGTGGCACCGAGGTAGGCCGGCGGCGGCGGGCGGTGTCGGGTTGGGTAAGGAGACGAGCGAGGAGGGGGTCGCGAGCGACAGGATCGTGGGGAGTAGGTGCGGGACGCGGGGTGGTGGGGCCAGGGAGCGGGGCGTGCGTGACGTGTGTGCTGTGATGGTTCATCCGGGTGGGTATGTGTTGTGTGTGGTGTTGGGGTCCTGGGTGCGTGCGGCTGGGGTAGGGACTAGGTGGAGAGCTGGTCCGGTTGGACCAGGTGGGGGTTGGTGAGGGTCTAGGGTTAGGTAGAGGGGTGGTAGGTCGGCTGCTGGCTGGGACTTTTGGGCCTGGCCGGCGGCAGCCTCCCCCAATACAAAATATTTTATATTTATTATTTTTCTTTCTTTTAAAACAAAAAATTTGCAAAACGGTTTTAGACAAATAAAAGATCCGAACGGATCTAGGGTTTTGATTTGAACAAAGAGGGGAATCTCTAGAAAACAAAATAGGTTTTTGGGAAATTGTTTTAGGCGAATAAATGCATGATGATGTCATGATGATGCACATACGAAAAACAACAACAATTTTTCTAGTAGTGGTTTTTACCTGGGGTGCTACAAAAGGGTGGAGCCTCCAAGAGATCCACCGCCTCCCTGTAGGCGGAGGAAAGAATAACGATTGGTATTATGTTGATCAAGGAACCAACCATTGTGTAAACTTATTAACATTCGACATTGTCTCTTGCTTGTCTTGTTCCTGTACTTATACTTCTTCATGTTTCAGGAAGAAGGCCAATATGAGTTTGAGGAAGACCTCCAAAACATCGGGGGCTTCTAAAAACATCAAAGAAATGTTTAGTCAGTCCTCTCCTGCCATGGCCCCTCCTACTCCAAGCGTCCAGCCTGCTACCGCACCGACAAACTCTCCAATAAAAGTAACGTCTGGACCTTCCTCCATGAAAGTGGACCTAGGAGTTGCCACGGAACTTGTTGTTGTCGACGATCAGGTGACACAAGAAAGCATATCATCTAAATTGGCTGAGGCTCCGGCTAAGGATGCCACTGGTAGCGGCAAGGCGATGGTGGAAGGCAAAACTTCTACCGCAGAAGGAGCCATTGCACCCAAGATGCCAGCAGAGCCTCCAAAGATCATCTACCCGGTGCTTACACCGAGTAGCTCAGCTCTGGTTCCTAGTGTAGCGCCGACTTCTCTGACATGTGGTCTTGAGGAGCTGCTCAAGCAAGCGAATATCCTGCATGGAAACAGCCTTGCCTTCAGCAAGATATTTACCGAGAGCGCCACCAACCACAAGATCATTGCACTTGTAAGTTTTATATGCCTTTTGAATTTCATATGTAGTATCCCGCTATATCCGCCGAGGATTAGACGGAAAACCATAGGTCTTTGTGTCTGAATACTCTAAGAGTGACTAAGCGAGAAACTTCACACTATAGCCCCCAAGTATGTAGTTTGAATAAATTATTCTGACTAGATACTTTTAGAGTAGCATACGCAGTGTTTTGTAAATTTCAATACTGTAGCCCCCAAGCTTCTAGTTGAAACAGAATTAGTTCCGACTAGATGCTTAAAGAAAGACTAAGCATATTGCCGAGTTAAAAACTCTCACTTTAGCCCCCAAGCCTCTAGGTGGATATTTATCCGGCTAGATGCTCCAAGTAGACTAAGTAACATTGATCTTTTTCGCAGAATGAGAATGCCCGGAGAGGTGTCGCCAATGAGAAGTTCCACAAGATGCGTGCTGACCTTGAAGCTGAAAAGGGTAAAACTGCCTTCTTGAAGGTTCAAATCACCAAGAGCAAGAGTCTATTTTTATTTTCAATTTCGCACTCAATCTTGGTCTTGCTCCATTAACCTCGACTACTCATCATGCGCTGTCATTTATCCGACATGCAGAAGCTATTGCCAAGGCGGAGGATATTGTCGAGCAATCTAAGCACATACAGCTGCTGGATAGCCAGAATAAAATCCTCAAGCAGGAGAGGGCTAAATCCTTGAAGATGCATGAAGATGTGATGAAGGCCGTGCAGGAGTCCGCAAACACGGAGATCAACCGGCTGAAGGAGGAAATTGCGATCCTCAAGGAGCAGAGCAAAGCTACCGCCAAGTATAATACACACAACCTCGAGGCTTACAATGTTCTCTGATAAGAACGGGACTCCATCGCGGAGGTGCTCCAACAAGCTGAGGAGAGCATCTTTGGTAAGCAACCTCTGTCTTCTACGTCTGCATGTCAGGTACTCTGAATCTTTGTTATGTTGGACTCATGTACTCTATTGCTTGGCCGGAAATGCAGCTCCTATTGGTTTAACAAATACTCCTCCTCCGCCAAAGGAATGCATGATCCTTGCAGGCAACTTCATCAGCACCACCATCAAGAAAGAAAAATAAATTGCCAAGCTCATGAACATCAACATC
Source organism: Avena insularis (assembly GCA_023614405.1). Taxonomy (NCBI): domain Eukaryota; kingdom Viridiplantae; phylum Streptophyta; class Magnoliopsida; order Poales; family Poaceae; genus Avena; species Avena insularis. The sequence goes on along the minus strand of CM042689.1, from coordinate 117,531,230 downwards.
AAGGCGGTGGATTCCATCATGATGTATTCAGAGATTCTGCGCCAAGCCCCCGAGCATATCGCCAGCTGGAAAGTTTCATGTACCTGGGCTGGTGCAAGAATGTCGTTGGCTATGGTCAAGGCCCACTATGAGGATGCTGCCATCGACACGTTGACCTCGGGCCTCCCCGACATAGACGATGATGGCCAAAAGATTGATCACAAAGCTATCTGGTCATCGCTCACCGGCTACGACACCAGGGTTGCCGAGTTGGTAGATCCAAACACCTTTGTGCCTCTCGAGATTATTGATGCTGACTAGCCTAGCTCCGCCAAGTCCCTCAAGACCACCGACTTCGTTGATGATCAGGATGACTCTCCAGTTGCCGATGATGTTACCTCAAAGTCCCATGTGCCAGAGGAATGAGAAAACACTTATGTAATTTTTTTTCCTCTGGATATGTTGTATGTACATGGAAAAAACTACGGTTTAACCTTAAGGCGGAAAACAATAACTAAATGTGTCGGGGGGATAACCCCCGGTAGGGTCACAAGGGGTGAAACACAACCCAACTTGGCTTGCTCTGAGTAAAGAAAGAACTAGACTGAGTAAGTACGGACGGGGGAAAGAATCATATGCGGCCGACATAGAAACTATGTCGGCCCGTATAAGACAAAGTTGTTAATCTTGCAGGAACCAACGAGCCGAGTCTCTCGAGGAAGGGCCAAGTCAGGTAGGACGCGTGGCACCTTTCTGAATGAGGTTCAGGAGGGACCATGGTAAAGCATGGTCAAAAGAGAAGGGCGACGCCGAGTGACACGAAAGTAGCCGGGTGACGCCCAAAGCAATGGCTGACGTACAAAGTTACTACGTGATGCCAAAAGGAACAGGAGGCGACGTACCAGAAGCCCATGACCCGGCCCGCATAGTAGGGACCAAGATCCAAACAGTAACCCTTACTCGGTAGGCCGGCTATGGAAAAGTTTATGGCTACTCCTCACATTTCTTACTTGAAGATGAAGCTGCCAGGCCCATGTGGGGTGATTAAAGTTGAGGGAGATTACAAAAGGTCCATTGCTTGTTCCTCAGCCGGATCTTCATTGGCCAAGTCACTTATCATAGCGCAGGAAAAGCATCAAATGTTGGAGGTGGCAGCATTGGCCAAAGCAGCACAAATGTCTATGCCGACACTCACTAATCCGCATGGCAATGTGTCATTTCAAGCTACCAAAGAGACAAAGAAGGTACATGTGGATGAGACTTTCCTAGAGCGTACAGTCACCATTGGGGCTGGGCTCACTGACAAATAGGAAAGCGAGCTCACCAGCTTCCTTCATGAGAATCGGGAGATCTTTGCATGGTCCACACAAGATTTGCAAGGAGTTCCGATGGAGCTGGCTGAGCACTCTCTTCATGTAAGGACAGATGCCAAGCCGGTGAAGCAACCCCTCCGCTCCTTCGCCGAAGATAGGAGGAAAGTAATAGCTGCCGAGATTGCCAAGATCTTATTTGCTGGATTCATCATGGAAGTACTGCACCCGGATTGGTTATCAAATCCAGTCTTGGTCGAGAAGAAAAAAGATGACCCAAACGTGGTAGTGGTATGGAGCATGTGTATTGATTACACGAACCTCAATAAGACGTGTCCAAAAGATCCATTTCCCTGCCACGGATCGACCAAGTCATAGATTCTACTGTTGGGTGTGAGTTGTTGTCGTTTGTGGGCGCGTATTCTCGATTCCATCAGATACCACTGAATCTAAATGATCAAATAAAGACATCTTTTATCACCCCGTACGGAGCTTATTGCTATCTTACCATGCTATTCGGACTGAGAAATGCAGGTGCAACATATCAAGGATGCATACAAAAATGCTTGCAAGATCAATTTGAAAAAAATGTTCAAGTATACGTCGATGACTTGGTAATAAAAACCAAGCAAAGTCATACTCTAATTGAGTACCTGCGTCAAACATTCACAAACTTAAGAAGATTACAGATGAAACTTAACCCGGAAAAATGCACATTTGGTGTCCCGGCTGGCAAGTTACTCGGATTTCTTGTATCTAGGCAAGGAATTGAGGCTAACCCGACAAAGATCAGGGCCATCGAAAGAATGGAATTGCCAAAAACCATCAACGATGTCTAGAAGTTCACAGGATGCCTGGCCTCGTTGAGCATATTTATTAGTCGGCTAGGTGAAAAATCCCTACCACTATATCAACTGATGAAAAAATCAGACAAATTCATATGGACACAACAAGCTGATAGCGCTTTCCATGAATTAAATAAAATGTTGGCAACAACACCAATATTAGCATCACCACTGTCCAAAGAGCCAATGTTGCTCTATGTCGCCGCAACCAACAGAGTTGTAAGTGCAGTAATAGTGGTTGAACGCGAAGAAGAGGGAAAATCAGTCCGAAGGCCAGTTTATTACTTGAGCGAAGTGCTCTCTGTATCAAAGCATAATTACCCTCATTATCAGAAAATGACATATGGGGTATATATGGCAGCAAAGAAGTTGAAACATTATTTTCAAGAACACCCACTCCGGGTAATATGTGAGGCGCCTATCTCTGATATATTAGGCAGCAAAGATGCCAGTGGCCGAGTCACAAAATGGTCCATAGAGCTAGCACCATATACTCCATAGTATGATAGGCGAGATGCAGTTAAATCTCAGGCTGTTGTAGATTTCTTTGTAGATTGGATGGAGATGCAGTACGAACCACCACTGCCAGACTAGAATTACTGGAAAATGCATTTTGATGGGTCCGAGACAAAAATGGGTCTGGGCGTCGGGATAGTGCTCATATCACAAAAGATGGATCAACTCAAGAATGTGTTACAGATCCATTTTGCCGCTTCCAACAACGTTGCCGAGTATGAAGCACTTGTCCATGGCATCAAAGTGTCCAAAGAGATTGGTATCAAAAGGATCATGTGCTTTGGTGATTCAGATTTGGTGACTCAGCAAGTGTCTCGGCATTGGGACGCATTGGACGCAAACATGGCATTAAATCGCTTCCATGTGCAACAGAATTCGGGATACTTTGACGGGTGTGAATTCCGCCACGTCCCATGAGCAGAGAATGAAGCAGCAGATGTACTATCCAAACTAGGTTCATCTCGGCATGCAATACCACCAAGAGTAGCATTGGAGCACCTTAGGAAACCATCGATCAAGCCGTCACCACAATCCGAGTCGACCAGGGTCACCCCAGCGAATCAGGAGTCAGGCGTTGTGCCAATGGATATTGACTCAGGGGTAGTTTCGAATCACTTGTGGACTGATCCGTCCACCACAGGGATAGCCGAGTCACACTCGGTGACTCCTCAGGTCATGTCGTCAGAATATATGTCGGCTGAGCCAATGGAAATTGATGGGGAAACAGATCCGGAACCACTAATACCAACATGGGCACAGCCAATATTCAACTACTTAAAGTATGGAACTTTGCTGAATGATGAGATATTGGCGAGGCAAACAGAAAGAAGAGCAAAATTATACACCATAATCAACAAGGAGCTGTACAAGAGAAGTGTGATGAGTGTACTACAGCGTTGCATTAGCTCAGAGAAAGGCCAAGCGATTTTATTGGATACTCACCAAGGAGAATGTGGGCACCATGCATCATCAAGGGCATTGGTATCCAAGGCATTCCGACATGGATTTTATTGGCCAAGTGCACTAGCAGAGGCACAAGAGCTAGTTGGAAAATGCAATGGTTGCCAGCATTATGCATCCAAGTCACACTTACCAGCGTCTAAATTAAAGACTATACGAATCACTTGGCCATTCGCAGTATGGTGCCTAGATATGGTAGGACCATTCAAACCAGCAAGGGGAGGCATGACTCATATATTGGTGATGATTGATAAGTTCACCAAATGGATAGAAGTGAATCCCATCAAAAAATTGGATGGTAAAACAGCTGTCACATTCTTAAGGGACATAATCCTAAGATATGGTTACCCACACAGTGTAATCATAGACAATGGAACAAACTTTGTTGAAGGAGCTTTTGCTCGATTATGCGGAAAAAACCGAATAAGACTCGATGTAGCATCAGTCGCTCATACAGAATCAAATGGACAAGTTGAACGAGCTAATGGCTTAGTTCTATCCGGGATAAAACCCCGCCTGATGGGACCACTCCAGAGATCACCTGGTTGTTGGATAGAGGAACTACCCTCAATGCTATGGAGTCTAAGGACAACTCCGAATCGGTCAACAGGCTATACGCCATTTTTCCTTGTGTATGGGGAAGAAGTAGTTTTTCCTGCCGACATAGAGTATGATTCGCCAAGAGTAAGGAAATACTCGAAAGCCAAGGTAAAGGAAGCCCGAGAAGATGGAGTTGACTTACTCGAAGAAGCAAGGGAACTGGCATTATCTAGATCCACTATATATCAGCAAAATCTCTGACGCTACCATAGCCAGAAAGTTCAACCTCGTGTTTTTCGAGAAGGGATATGGTGTTAAGGCTAGTGCAGCGCACAGCTGGAATGCATAAGTTATCACCCCCATGGGAGGGTCCATTCATTGTAAGCAAAGCATTGCACAATGATTCATATTATCTCATAGATGCTCATGAAGCACAAAAGAACAAGGCAGACAGATTAGGTGATGAGACCAAAAGGCCATGGAATGTGGCACTGCTTCACCCCTTCTACACTTAGGAGAAGCAGTGCATGTATCACTCGAACTCTCATATGTCGGACATTTGTGCCGGCTATGTGCTGATAATAAAATGGTATGACTCGAAAAAACTGACTCGGGGACTGCCCCTTATGTTTTCCCTTTCGATTATTTTATGTCGGCTGGCGTGACACCCAAAACTTATCTCGGAACAAGTAGTGTTTACTCGGAAAAAATCAACTCTTCGACTATGTTGTTGTCCGAAAACACGGCTTCATGGCAAGCAAGAGGAAAGGATGCATGACGAGTAAACACGAACGCCAGATAAGCACAAGGAGAAACGTGAGTCCACCCTATGTATTTTGCCTAACCCACTACAGGTTATATTGCATTGTATGTTGAATGATCCTCGGCCAAGTGATCTAAATTTCATACCCGCTAACTGTATCCTTAGTACTTTGAGACTCTAATGTCGAACGCCAAAAATGGTAGACAAGAGCCAAAGTCAAGGAAAGGTGAAACGACAAAATGAGACTCGGGGACTTGCCCCTGGATGATTCACACTCAGAACAAAACAAGATATTTAAAGCCTTATCAAAAGGCACACAACCAAACATAAGTGCAATGTATATTACATTTGTACCCGGCATACCGGGGATCTCATCAAAGTTCAAGTATTTGTCCTATCCAGTCTAAGAAGCAGCAGGACTCGGAGGAGCAGTCTTGGAGCTAGGAGCATCGCTTGGAGCATCGGCCGAGTCAGGGGCATCAGTAGCCGAGTCTTCAGGATCGTATGACTCGGTGGCCTCGCTGTCGACACCCTCTTCATCAGCAACTTCGACAAGTGGTTCGCCAAGGTCGAGGAAGTTGGGCCTGTCGCACCAAGCATGCACCATAGTATAATCGATCATGGCGTAGGCTCGCTCCTGGCGTCTATTGATCAACTCAGGGTCATTCAACCACTTCCCGTCCCCCCTTATGCGTGCAAGCACACCAAGATTGATGTCCTCGTACTAGGAGAGCACGAAGGAAAGGGCCTTATCCGCTGCAGCTTGGTCGGCTGACTCTCGCCACTGATCCAGCTTGTTCTCGGTCTGAAGCAGCTTTTCAGCAAGGGGCTCGATGAGTGCAGGTGCATCTTCATCCGGCTAGAGCATGTGGAATGCATGAATGGATGATTTGAGCACGTCCACGCCGTAGGACTTGAGGGTCTTGACACGCTCCCACAGTGCTCCGAGATGCTCATCGTTACTCACCTCGCCATCAGCTGGAGCACCAGACTCAACTCTCACCTTCTTCATGGCCCGGATGGCGAACAAATTGGCCTCAGGGAAATTCTCTGCAAGCAAAAAAGATTCTTAGGAAAGTAACAAAAAAAGATGACAAAGTCAAGAACAAGAAAGCACAATGCAAAAAAGAGTAAGAACTCACTACCGAGAAAAGAGTTGATGGTGCCTAGTTTGGTTTGCCAAGCCTTGGCCTTGGCTTGGAGTGCGTAGAGATCCATGTTCACCGACTCAACTGCCGACTCGGCCTCCTTGAGTAGCTCCCTTGTTTTCTTGGCGCTGGCGGCATGTTGGCCGTCTTTCTCGGGAAGCTCTTCCTTTAGCCCCTTCAACTCGGGTAAGTGTTTCTGCTCCATGTTGACCATCAGCTTCTTCAGCCGACTCATCTCGTCTCCCTCCTTCTGGAGTTTGTCTTGGTGCTTCTCTGCTTATTCGAAACAAATTACTCATTAGCAGCAATAGAAATATCTTGACTCACCAGGATAATAAGGCAAGAGAATGACATGAACACAAAACAGTGCGAGGAAGGCAAAAACTTACTCTCTGTCTCGCTGATCTGCGAATGAAGCGCGTCAATGGTGGACTGGGAAGAAGCTGTGGGTAAAGAGCGAGAAAATACTAAGAAAATGAAGCAAAGAAAGGTACACCGAATAAAGATATGGCGAGTAAGAAGATTACCTTGGCCTTGGGTCTCGATTTGCAGCTTCTCATAAGCAATTTCGAGCTTGAGATATTCCAGGAAGAGAGGTTGATGCACCTTGGTGCGCTCATTATGCGTAAGCTGCACAAGGGAAAAGGACAGTGGATGAAAGGAAAAGTCAAGCTCCCAGCGGGATAAAGAGTGACTCCTATTTTAGAGCTTACAGCCGAATAAGTTTCTCATTCGGCAGTAACCTCGCGGACTAGGGATCGAAAGTCTAACATGACAGTTTGGCATAAAGAAATAAAAACTAAGTTATTGCTTTAGAGCTTACAGCCGAGTAAGTTCCTCACTCGACAGTAACCTCGGGGACTGGGTGATATGTATAACGGAAATACTCATCGACACAAAAGAGTAGAAAAATCATTTACCTCGTTCACTTCATCCGCGCAAGCCATTAAGGTGATGGCTTGCTAGGTCATATCAGATACGGCCTTGGGGCCCATCTTCAGTTTTTTGCCAGCACGAGTGCTGATCTCCTGCTCGCCAGCTGCATTCCATGCCAAAGCATAAGGTGCAGCCGAACCAAGGCCATTCCCGCTGAGCGTCCGAGTGAGAACTTGCCGCATCTTCAGGGTAGGTCCCACATTGGCGCGGGTGTCAGCTGTACTAGTGTGAAGGGCAACAGCTTTAGAGCCATCACCTGACCCGGCAGCCGCATACCCGCTCGGTTTACCTGTTGACGCAAGCATTGTTGATAATGTCGAGGGCCGGATCTCAGGAGCGGTACCCGGAGCACAAACCAAAGTTGTTTGTTTTGTGGACGTGGTCTTGCCAGATGAAGTGCGAGCTGGACCAGGAGCCATAGGCCAGGTATGGTTCTTTGACAGAAGAGGAGAGTGAGCAGATTTTTTCGGAGAAGAAAGGGGAGCCGACTAATTGGGCTCAACAGTTTTGCTGGCACCAAGATCAGAAAGTTGTTCATGTGCACCAGCTTGAGGGCTGATACCAGAGGAACTTGTGGCGGAGGTTTTCTCGGTGCCAGCATCGCTGGCACCAAGATCAGGAAGTTGTTCCTGGCTAGCGCCAGGGGTGCTGGGCCGAGTCTCCTTCGCCGGGTGCGCTAGCGGGTCTGACTGACACTGAGAAGCATGAGCCTCAATAGTGGGAGCCTCGACTCAGACGGGGTTCTGCACCGTAGAATCACTTGGAGAAGGTACATGCCTTAGCTGCGAGGTGATGCTAGGAGCAGCCTGGTTAGCCAACAGAGGCGCAGCGCTGAAAACAACAAGATACGCATAAGAAAACAATAGCAACATATAAGAAGGAAAAACGTAATATAAGCAGAGCACAAAATCTTACCCGGTGACAAACTTTGCGAGTCTCAGCCAGCGTGGCAGCAGCAGAAGCAGCGGGAGTGGCCTTGCTCTTTTTGGCTGGCTGAGTACTGGAGGAGGCCCCACGTCGCTTATTCAGCTTGGCAACGGTGATCTTGCAGACTCCGCCCACGGCGAGAGGAGGAGTGTCATGTACCTGGCCAGCTGCATAAGTAAATGACAGGCTTACTCGAATAAGTTAGAGGGCTAAGGTCACAAGGCATGTACCTCAAAAATCATACAATCATCATTCTCATCATCGTCAGACCAATCTTGTAAGGGGTTTCGAGATTGACTCTTACCCAAAGTTGAAGCAGCAGCCGCATGCGGAATGGGCATGAAGCACTCCAAATCATACTCGACTTCGTCGGAGTCGGAGCGATCCTCGTTGTAAGAGATAGGAGGGATATTACCGTCATCAACCTGGTGAACAAGGTTCTGCGAGAGACAAATATAATAAGTATCAAAAACTATACTGAGAGCAGCAAACAAGCTAAAGCTGATTCGGCAATGAAAGTGACTCAGAAACTTACCCAGGGGACAAGCTTGACCCGGCTAAACGGAGGGCAGCTCCAAGCCCAATCATCCGCCAAGTTCAGTTTGAAGATCGATCTTACTCGGCGTGCCATGGAATTGTGGGTGAGCTCCTTCGTGGAGTGCCGAGTGGGATCATGGGAGCCACTCATGAAGCACATCTTGTGGCTCCTGGCTTGGATAGGGCTGACCCGACGAGAGATGAAGGTGCACATGAGGTCCGTGTCGGCGAGGTTAAATTTCTCATCTGGCGACAGCAACCTTTCCAAGATCACATTGGCCTCATTCACCGCAACATCATGGTCGTGCGGGTCAAGCTGCCAGAATTTCTTTCTGGGGACCTCGTCCGAGAAAGGGGGGAGTCGGATGTTATCAGTGGCCCTGCTATTTTTGACATATAATAAAGTCCTATGACATTTCTTGCAAGAGTCGAGGCCAGTGACCCGAGGATATATGGAGTCTCTCCTGGGAGTGATGCTAGCGGCACTGCACCAATTCGGTTTCTTCTCGGCTCGGGGTGCGCCAGGATGAGGGAGAACTTGCACCCTAAAGCTAAAATATTTGGGCCACAGAAGAACTGTAGGCCAAATGCCAAAATAGGCCTCGCAAGTGGAAATGAAGTAGGAAAGGGAGCCAATCGCGTTGGCAGGAAGATGATGGGTCTGGAGATGGAAAGTGGAAACAAACAAAGAAAAGAAACTGCTCACTGGCAGAGCGAAACCTCGCTCAAAATGAGAAAGGAAAACCACCCGCTCATTGGCATCGGGTTTGGGGGAGATCTCACCGGCAGGAAGATGGCAGTCGACCTGGAGCGGGATGCGCCTGGTGGAGCGGAGCCATTCGACCTCCTCGGTGGAGGGAACCTCCTGTTCCTCGGCCAGCCGCCGCGATCGCTGGAGGGAACCTCCTGTTCCTCGGCCCCATCAGCACTGTCGCATGCGTCCATGATCCTCCTGGACTCAATCTCCTTCGCCGTTGGAAGATGTTTGGAAGAACAAGGACCTATTGTGGAATGAGAAGACAAAATGAGGAATCGCAGGGCGAGAACAAAAATCAGGGAGAACCGCTGAGGGGGAAGTTCGATTTTGGAGGCGCGAGGAAGAAGAAGAGGCAGGGGAAAAATGAACGGGTGGGGGGAGTTGTAACCCCCCTCACCCCTACTTAAGGGCAGTAAAAACCCCAATCGTGGGATCCTCCTGCGCCGTGCGGCCAGCGTGTGGCCGTGTACCCGGCCGAGTAAGCCAATCAGCGGGCGCCACATGGCAACAATACACAGAAAATCCCATGCCACGTCTCAAAAGGAAGGACAAGGGGCGCAGACCGATGGGACTGCCACTGTGACGGGAATAACTGCGCAGCCATCACTATTCCGCCAGAGCTTGGAACAAAATTTGAGGCAAGTTACTATGATTACCAGCTGTCAGTGACTGAGGCACACCAAAAATGACTCGGAATTAGCCAAAATGACTCGGCACGAGGCGAAAACGAGCCAGAAAGTCAAAGAATAGACCCGGAAACTGTGAGACAGACTCGGCAGAATGCGAAATCACGCCAAATAGTGCGCCATAAGCAGAGAATAAGGACAAAGGAAACAGTTCCAATTACGTTAAAGGAACCTGGAGACGCATAACAACTTGAAATGCAAGACCTCGCCAGCTTCGAGGACTAATGTCGGGGGGATAACCCCCGGTAGGGTCACAAGGGGTGAAACACAACCCAACTTGGCTTGCTTCGAGTAAAGAACCAGGCCGAGTAAGTACGGCCGGGAAAGAGAATCGTATGCGGCCGACATAGAAACTATGTCGGCCCGTATAAGACAAAGTTGTTAATATTGCACGAACCAACGAGCCGAGTCTCCCAACGAAGGGCCAAGTTAGATAGGACGTGTGGCACCTTTCCGAATGAGGTTCAGGAGGGACCATGGTAAAGCGTGGTCAAAAGAGAAGGGCGACGCCGGGTGACACGAAAGTATCCAGGTGACGCCCAAAGCAAGGGCTGACATGCAAAGTTACTACGTGATGCCAAAAGGAACAGAAGGCGACGTACCAAATAACCGTTAGCTATTTAGCTTTGTGGACTGGGCCTCTGGACTTAGGGCAAGCCCATGACCCGGCCCGCATAGTAGGGACCAAGATCCAAATAGTAACCCTAGAACCCAAAGGGGTGTAACTTAGCTAGCACCACCTATATAAGGATGGGCATGGCAGTAGTAGAGGGAGTTTGGACCAAGTAGGGGAACTAGTGCCTTATACGCTAGTTCATACAGCTCAAGGAGCACTTGTAAATCTCAAGCATCAATAAAATTCCTAAGTGTGGAGAATTCATCTTGTTCTTCGTGCATGGCAAGACCGTGCACTCCCTCCCCGGTGACCACAAGCACCCATTCGGCCCCCAACTCAAGCCTACCCATGGCATCTGCCGTGACACCACCACGACAAAATGCTTCCTGCTACTTAAGTTCTAGTTCCAGCATGTATATATATATATATTGTAAGCAAGTGCTGGCTTATCCATTACTTTGGTTTTTATGCTTGACTTTTCGTGAGTCGAAAGACCCGTAGTCGGAACTATGCGCTCAGGTGATGATTCCCAATGGCACCGTAAAAAACCAAAGCACAAAATCGCCGACTTCGAGTGCCAAAAGTCACTACTCCAGAATCCACATAAAAAAGACAAAAACCGTGTAGACCAGAAAACTTAAGCTAATGCCCGTAGGCGGAATTTTCACAAGTGCAATTGCAAAACTTGCGCATAAAGGTTTTATACGATCCAAAAATGAACACTAAAGGAGGTAAAAGACTCAAGAATATGAGTGAACCAAAGAGCTTTATTTCATTGATCATATAAGAGGTACATAGTAGATACAAAATATGATAAGTGTAAAAAGAATGTAGCTATGCTATGTTCCATGGCCGATCAAGCTCCGGGTAGTCATCATTTGGGTCATGTTGCTTACGCTTGTGATCCTCGTTTGGTCTATCCTCAAGTTCACCATTGTCAACGAGGTAGTAAGACCCATTGAATAGCGCCTGGATTATGATGGATGGTCCTTCCCATGACGGGGATAATTTGTGTGACTACTTCTGCTTAAGTCAGAGCACCAGATACCCCTCTTTAAACAATCGATGTTGGACGCGGCGACTATGGTAGCTGCGTAGCTTCTGCTGGTAGATGGTGGATCTTTGGCATGCCAATACGCGTTCTTCCTCGAGAAGGTCGACATCTAGGCGTCTGGTGTAACAGCCCAAGTTTGTAACATATGTAATTAGTACTTAAGAATTGCATGCATCTGTTTAAATCAACAAAATGTTTGCATGTGATCAAGTTTGTGAATCAAAATACAATTACAAAAACCCTAAGCCCTAGTCCTTCCCCGTCTTTTTGAAACCACATTAAAATGGTGTTTGGATTTTGAAAACTACAAAATAATGGAGTCCAAATGGGTTACAAGGGCCCCTGAATATTTTATAAACTTTACTAAAGTCTCTGGTATTTTTGAATTATTTAAAACAGATTTGAAATGAAAAATACAAAGAGGAAATACAAAATAGAAAAAGAAAAACAAGTCTGCAAATAAAAAACAGAGCCAACAGTCAACAGGCCGCAACCCATTCTTTCCTTCCCTCCTTACCGCACAGCGCGCCCGCAGAGGCCCAGCCGCAGCCCACCTGACCCATACCGGTTCGGCCTCCCCCTCGTCGTCATCGTCGTCGACGACAACAAGCAGCTGCGTGCCGTCGCCACTGCCGTCGATCTCCATCGCCACTCCTGCGCCATTTGATGAGCTCTGGACGAGGATAAGATTGACGTCTGCGTCCCCTCTCAACCCTATCCTCTCACTCTCTTCGCGTGCCCTCTCTTCCTCTCTGCTACGCGCAAGCCCAAACCCTAGCCCGCCATGGCCGCTGGCTAGCCGCCGTTTCCGGCTTCCCCTCGCCCATCCGACAGCGCCACGAGCTCCACCTTGCTCCGCTCCATCTCTCTGCCGAAGGAATCTGGCCAGGACACTCCCAATCATCGCCATCGACCTCTTCTTCCTCGGCACCGACGAGCTCTTCCGCACGCCTCGCCGTCGTTCCGAGCTCCGCCACGCCTCGTCGTCAACCCCTTCAGCTCTATGGTGATATCACGGTCCTCTAGGACTCCTCCAACCCTTCCCTCTCCCTCCGGTTCGAGCCCGTGTCGTAGACCCGAGAGCACCGCCGCCGTCCGCCGTGGTTGAACAAGCTCTGGTGACCCTAGACTAGGGGCGCCACCACCCACGTGTTCGCCTCGCTCAGCTGATTCGAACGCCCCCTCTCGTGTGTCCAGGCGTGCCCTGGCTCGCCGCCGGCGACCACCGTCTCGTGGCTCCACCGTGCGTGAGGTGGCGCTGACGCCATGCTTGTGTGGCTTGCTGAGGTGGCTTTGGGCCCAGAAGTCAGTGGCTGGGTCTGGCGTCTGCCTCGGTGAGAAAAGTTAGGGTAGGGCCCTGACGTCAGCATGACATCATGCTGGCGCACTAATCCCCTTTTTCTTTTTATTAAATGTTTTGTAATTATTTCTGAAATATAAATAAATACCTGTGGGCCAACCTTGTCAGCATTTTAATAATTTGCATCAATGTTTTCAAAAATGAATAAAACTATGACATGTGGGCCCAAGATAGAAAAATAATTTAAAATGAATTAAAATTGGAGAAATTCATAACTAATTCATTTTAAATCAGAAAAATACAAATAATATATCAAAATGTTCATAAAATTGAGACCTATATGCTTAAGCAATCATCATACATTGTTAACCAATTTTCATGACAAGTTTAATTAGAAGAACCAATTGAACCCCATAGGTGGTTCCAAGGATCCCCCTGTTCTAGGGTTTGGACCTCTCGGACCCCGTTTAAAGTGACCAAGCATGTTCTAGGGTTCATTTCAACACCATTTAACTTGTCATATCATCCATATTGTATGAGCATTGCACATGCCATGTATTGATTGTCGTTTTCCTTTCCGGTATTGGTTCTTCGTGATAGGATCCGAACCCGAAGCTGAAGCCAACGACACCGAACATTCATACCTGTCTACTGACAGACAAGGCAAGAGTAGCCTCTCATTCTGAACCTATGTTTTATAAAGTATAATACCTTCTCGCTATGATGCACACAATTCCAATGTGGTCTTTTGTCAGTAGTTAGTGTTACCTATCTGCTGCACTGTTTCCCTTTTGTAGCCTTATACTCCTGATCCACTGCTCCTAGCATACCTAGGTCTGGCATTTGAGCGTTGTTAGAACTTATGCGACCGACATCTTAGCCATGCATAGTAACAACGTCTGATCTATCCAAATGATGAATCAGAGATGCCGGAGAATCTAGAAAGGTAGGAGATGGTGACATCATCAAAGGAGTTAACTAAACATGCTAAGGCTTGTATGGGAGGCCATGTTGGCTATGGTATTTGTAGTCCCATGCTCGCCACCACTAGGAACTGAGTTCTTGCCATTGGAACCGAGACGAGCGTACAACCACACGGAGCCTAGAAAACCCCATGAGAAACTAACTTGCCTAGTAGATTCCATGAGTCACATAGTTCGGGCTTTCCATTTGTCATACGCATTGAAAACATTTTCAAAAGAGGAGATGATGGAGGTGCTTCATAACAGGTAATGAAGCGTGGACCAGGTTGCTTGGGGTAGATAGCGCCCCTAGTAAACCAACCTCGCCTCACATCTTTAAGTACCGGCTTCGGGATTTGACCCGTTACGGTGGAATCATACTTATTGCATGACTCATGGTCTCGGCAAAAGCAAGGTAAAGGTCGTGGTCAACCACCCTCTGTCGGCCTTCCAAGGAAGAGGGATAATAATTTGGCATTAAGAGTCGGTTGGTACGTGTGGGTAAAGTTGTACACCCCTGCAGGGTTAAATCTTTTCGAAAAGCCGTGTTCACGGTTATGAACGCTTGATGACCAGATTCTAAGATCATAGATAACATTAACCACTATAAAACTTGCTGATTGATGTGTGCTTAAGGATGCTTCCTCTGGGTCGAGGGGGTGATCCTAGATAGGAGGTTCTGATGAAGTTGGTCATTACCAAGATGTGATGAACAAGATGAAGAAGTCGCTACCTTATCCCTTTTAAAAGATTCTGAGTAGACGAGCCTCTTCTCTCTCTTGTTTACAAATAAATATTGCTTTCCTCAAAAGAAAATCCAGAGAAAGCCTTTCTAGCCAGAGCAGTAGATACTAGATTATCTAAGTCTTGCGGAGTACATTCTCGTACTCAGCCTTGCGCCATTGTTCTTTTTCTACGGAGGATCTGGTTGCAACTGAAGGTGGCTTCTACGTTGACATCGACGAGTAGTTGGGGGTCCCAGGTAGTAGCCTGAGGACTATGGGATGGATGTCGCTTTTGTTTATGGCCTCTTAGGCCCTTTGCTAAGTTGTTGTGTAGAACAACATATTTGCTTTCGCCGTGTGATGTAATGTTGGGTGTATGACCTCTGGTTTGTAATAACTCTAATATATTACTCTCTTAATAGTTTAAACTTATGCTGTTGAATCATTGTGTTCTGTAATGTTACCGAATCATACTGTGATCTTCCGTGTTTGGAGTTGAACTTATCTTAGATGGTTATCTGAGGTTAGTTTAACCCTAATCCCGGGGGGGGGGGGTGCTAAAGGTTTTGGTATAAGAGCAGGACTGCCTGTGGGAAACCCTTTTATTGTTCGATGTTGAGTCTAGAAGTTGACAAAACTATTTGGAAATTAAAAATTATTTGCAGAAACTCTGACTAGGATTCTTTTTATTCCTTATCTGGTGTGTTTCTGATGCTGGAGTTCTTCTTACCCTATTCGGTTTGAAAAGGTTTTCATTCCTTATCTCATATCTGAAAACTTTTAGGATCGTGGTTTTGGGGTTGTTTTTCTAAAGTACTCCATACTTTGTTGCTATTCTCAGAGTTCCAAGATATCTCAGTTTTGCTTGGTGTGTAACATCTTAGCATTCCATTGTCATGGTTTGTAAGTCAGCTGGTTAGTGTATACATTAGTATGGTTTGATACTACCATGCTTGATAATATGATACCTTTATATCAAGTACTCGTTGTTCATATTTCCGTCATGTTCCTTTGAATCCCTTGTCTAACTCCTTTTTTGTTCTTTTAGGATGGGTGACACCTATCGTGCCTGTACCCGTGCTCATGCTCGTGGTGCTCCAAATGAGGGTGAATCTTCCAACTTCCTCCACCACCGTCCATGGTTCAACTCATGGCCATGTACGAAACCAACCGTGCTGACAACGTGAGGCTGCTTGAAAGGATTGAGTGCAACACTGCTCAACGCCAGAACAATCAAGTTGGTATCAAGGACTTCACACGTCTCACTCCACCAGTTTTCAGCTATTCCACTGAGCCACTTGATGCATACTACTGGCTTCGCACTATGGAGCGCAAACTTCAAGTTGGTCATCTTGCTCAAGCTGATTGGGTGACTTTTGTTGCCTATCATCTGGAGGGAGCAGCTAACTCCTGGTGGGAAAATTTCTTGGCTATGCAAGAAGCTCAACATGTTGTTACATGGCAATAGTCCACTGAAACCTTTCGAGCTTACCATATTTCGGAGGGTCTGATGGATCAGAAGAGGGAGGAGTTCCTCAAGCTGAAGCAGGGCACTGGTTCCGTGTGTGATTACCAGTGCAAATTCAATCGTCTTGCCTGCTATGCTACTAAAGAGGTCTCCACTGATGCTAAGAAGCAAGCTCTGTTCCGCAAGGGATTGGATCCTGAGGTTCTCCATGATATCCACCTCATGGACTTTGGTAACTTCCAAGGTCTTGTTAATAAGGCTATGAAAGCCGAGAGTGGAAAGGTGGAGTATGAGGAAACCCATAAGCGTCCTCAGGAGGGGTACAACAAGGCTGGTTCTGGCAATAAGAAGTGTCATGTCTTTGTGCCTTACAGCGCCGTGCCACGTGCTCCTTACACCCCAAGGACTTCTGGATATGCACCTCGTCCGAATGCTACCCCAAACAATGTTGGTGGATCAAATTATCCTGCTGCTGGTACCGGATTAGGCCTTATCTGTTTCAACTCTCGCCAGCCTGGCCACTATGCAAGAGATGGTCCTCAAAAGAGTGCTGCTGAAAGGATACGGATGTCGCCTAGAGGGGGGGGGTGAATAGGCAATTAAAACTTTTCCTAGAGTGGCTCAACAAAGACGGAATAAAACTAGTGTTTACTTTGTTAATCACAACCTAGAACAACTAAGGTTCACCTATTTGCACCAACAACTTATGCTAAGCAATACAAGCAACAAAGTGATAGCAAGATATATATTACTTCAAGCACGAAGGCTATCACAATGTAAAGTGCATAAGTAAAGAGCTCGGGTATAGAGATAACCGAGGCACGCGGGGACACCGATATTTTACCGAGTTCCTCCCAACATGGAGTACGTCTTGTTTGGAGAGGGGGTGGTATCAAACCACCAACGCCACAAAAGGCCTCCCTTATTCTCCGGTGAATCTCACCCCAACGGGATCGATCCACGCTTCCACTATCGGTGCACTTGTCAGTGGCAACCGGAACCTCTCACAAGGTTAGGGCACTTCTCCACAACTTAATTGGAGGCTCCCAACAATTGCCACAAAAGGCCACAATGCCACAAAACCGTCTAGGGTTCCAAGAACCCAAGAGGGACAAGCTCCAATGAGTAACTCAAACCAAATCCTCCAAGGAGAACTCAAACCGATGCACCGAATGCAAAAGGCAAGAACACCACAAAGGTGCTCAAATCCCTTACCCTCAAGTTCCAACAAAGCTACTAAAGCTATTGGGGGAACAAGAGAGGAGGAATCAAAGAGAGACACAAAATCCCCCAAAATCTAGATCCCCAAAGATGCACTCACAAAGAGATGAATTGGTTAGGTCAAAACATGGATCTAGATATCCTCTCTCTTCCACTCAAATATGGTTAAGAATCATCGTAGGAAAAAGATTAGGCAAGCTTCAAGATCTAGAGCAAGTGTGGACAAAGCTTAGCCTAATAGGAGAGGAAGAAGCTTCTTTAAACTGAAAGGGGCAAAGCTATTTATATGGGCAAACGAAATCTGCCTGTTGGGGCAATTTTCCTGGACGGACCGGTAGTACCGGTTTTGACCGGTACTACCGCCGGCAGCCAGCAGCGAGAGAAGCAGCAGGGACGCACGCGCTGCACAGCGAGGTGGGCCAGCGGCAAGGCAAGCCAGCACGTGGCCCAGCGAGCGGCATCCAGCAGGCTCGGCACCAGCATGCGGGGTGGGGCCAGGCAGCAGCAGAAGCTGCAGTGCAGTGCAACGGCAGCAGCAAGTCAACGCGCGCGCGTGCATGCGGGATGCGGGGCCAGCGGCAATCGCGTGGCAGCGCGGCAGCAAGCGAGCGAGCAGAGCGCGGGCGGGGCCAGCATGCAGCAGAGCAGGCGCGGCGGGGGCCGTGTGGGATCTGGTCAACGCGGGCGGTGCTCGCGGGACATGGCAGGCGAGTGGGAGCTAACGCGCGAGCAGGCTAACGCGGCGAGGTTGGCTGGGCTGGAGCGGGGCAGATCTACCTAGGCCGGCCGGTAGTACCGGCCCACCCGAGCGGTACTACCGGGCCGTCCGGTAGTGCCTGAAGCAGGTACTGGGTGATACTAAATCGGGCCGCACGCGCCAGACCCGAGCAGTACTGGGCTGCGGTAGTACCGCTCGGCCTAGACAAGATTTTTTCCTTTTCCTTTTTCAAACCAAAATAGGCAAATATTCAAACGGTCATAACTTTTGAACGGTAGCTACGATTGACCCGATTCCAATTGCGTTGGAATATATTGGTTATAACAAAGTGAGAAAGTATCAAGTAGAATAATGTGAGATACCTCACTTGGTGAGAAACCGAAAAACCGCATAAATAAAAATCGCAACAAGATACAAACGGAAGATCCGATTTTGATGAACAAGAACTTGTTATGGAGATTAACACAAGCTATATATCCTCACATGAATAAGACAAAATAACAACCAAATATGATGATGCAATTATGCAAAGGTTTGAGCTCTCTCCGAACGATGTGACCGAATTACTCATTCGAGAGCCCCTCTTGATAGTACGGTTATCTATCCTAAACCCGGTCTCCCACACACAACATGAGACCGGCAAAAGGGAAAACCTATTAAGATTATACCTTTGCCTTGAGCATTCCACTTGAGCTCGATGTAGACAATCTTGCCCTTCTCAAGATGGAACGCCTTTCTTGATTCCACATCATCTATCCATGATCACGGAGGATGGCAAGCATCAAACATGAGATCTTCTATAGATGGCGCATTTTGAGCTTGCACACCATATCTTTTTCTCATTTCATCGACCTTGAAGACGACACAAGCTCCAAGCGATGCCAATGGACAAATCCTACAAGTGCAACTCAATACACACATTAGTCCATAAAGATTGTCATTAATTAGCAAAACCACACATGGGGGCCCACATGTTCTTTCTGCTGCTGAGAAGGCACAACCTACAAAGAAGAATGACAAGTACCAAGGTGCTGGAAGAGGTCGCTTGAACCATATATCTGCTGAGGAGGCTCAGGAAGATCCAAGAGTCATTATGGGTACGCTTCGTATCAATCAAATTCCAGCTAAAGTTTTGTTTGATTCCGGAGCATCGCATTCATTCCTGTCACAAGATTTTGCTCGAATGCATGGGATAAGTTTTGAGGGGTTATCTGTTCCTCTACTAGTTCAGTCTCCTGGTTCTAGGTGGTGTTCCACCATGGTTAGTCATGGGAATCTAATCGAAGTTGCATTTCAACTTCTCCCCACTTCTTTGATTGCCCTCAAGTCAACCGACATTGACATCATTTTGGGCATGGACTGGTTGACCCGTTATCAAGCCATCCTCAATTGTACAACCAAGTCTGTGACTCTGACTAGTCCTGCTGGCATAACAATCAAGTATAGGACCGTAGGGCCACAATCTCCTTCAGCTGTTTCTATCCCTCAAGGAGAATTGTATGATCTTGAAGTTCTACCTCCGTTAGAGATTCAAGATGTTTCCGTGGTCTGTGAATTCCCAGATGTATTTCCTGAGGAGTTGCCTGGCATGCCACCTGATCGAAGTGTGGAGTTATTTGCCATAGAGTTAGTTCCTGGAACTGGTCCTGTTTCTAAAAGACCCTATCATATGCCTCCTCATGAGCTTGTGGAGTTGAAGAAGCAATTAGAGGAGTTAGAAGGAAAAGGATACATTCAACCTAGCACATCTTCTTGGGGATGTCCTACCATCTTTGTCAAGAAGCGGGATACCAATATACCGTGTCTGGTTGTGGATTATCGCCCACTCAATGTTGTGACTATTAAGAACAAGTATCCTCTCCCTAGGATCAACGATCTCTTTGATCAGGTGAGTGGTGCCACTGTCTTTTCCAAACTGGATTTAAGGTCAGGGTATCACTAGATAAAGATCCGTAAGGAAGATATTCCAAAGACTGCTTTCACCACTCCTTATGGTCTTTACGAGTATAAAGTCATGTCCTTTTGTCTTACCAATGCTCCAACCACTTTTATGCGGCTTATGAACTCTGTCTTCATGGAGTATCTTGACAAGATCATCGTGTTCTACATCGATGATATTCTGGTCTATTCCAAGACTGAAGAAGAGTACGCCGAACATCTTCGGTTGGTGTTGACAAAATCCGAGAACATCGTCTCTATGCCAAGTTCTCCAAATGTGAGTTTTGGTTACAAGAACTCGTATTCCTTGGTCATGTTATTTCTGCCAAAGGGGTTGTTGTTATCCCCGATAAGGTCCAAACTATCCTTGACTGGGAGTCTCCTAAATCCGTCAAGGATGTCCGTAGTTTTCTTGGGATGGCTGGTTATTACCGTCGATTCATCGAGAACTTCTCCAGGATTGCAAATCCAATGACTGATCTTCTTAAGAAGGATAAGAAGTTCGAATGGTCTGATAAGGCTGAAGAAAGCTTCCAGATGTTGAAAACCAAGTTAACAACTACTCCGGTGCTAGTTCTCCTAGACACTAGGAAAGACTTTGTTGTTTTCTACGATGCTTCCCACCAAGGTATCAGATGTGTGTTGATGCAAGATGGGCATGTGGTGGCTTATTCCTCCTGTCAGCTAAAACCACATGAGAACAACTACCCAACTCATGATCTTGAGCTTGTAGCTGTTGTTCATGCTCTTAAGCAATGGCGACATTACCTTCTCGGTAGTCGTTGCGAGTTATACTCGGATCATCAGAGTCTGAAGTATCTTTTCACACAACCTGATCTAAATCTCAGGCAAAGAAGATGGTTGGAACTCATCAAGGACTATGATTTGGGTCTCAGCTATCAACCTGGCAAGGCCAATGTTATTGCTGATGCACTAAGCCGTAAATCTTATTGCAACACCCTGATGATCAAACAAGCTCAACCTTCTCTTCATGAGGAATTTGCTCGATTGAATCTTGAAGTAGTTCCTCGTGGATTCCTTTATACTCTTGAAGTGAAATATTCCATAGAGGATGAAATCAAGCATGCTCAGAAGAATGATTTTGAAGTTGCTGAGATCAAAGGGAACATTGCTAGCGGGGTTGCTAAGTGTTTCTCTATTGATAATCAAGGCATCGTCTACTTTGGTAACCGTCTGGTAGTGCCAAAGAGGACAAAGTTGAGGGATTTAATTCTCCAAGAGGATCATGAATCACCTCTCTCTATCCACCCTGGAGATACCAACATGTATCGGGAACTTCATCAAAGACTCTGGTGGTCTGGTATGAAGAAGGATATAGCTCGTTTTGTTGCTGAATGTGACATTTGTCGTCGCGTCAAGGCTAAGCACCAAAGACCCGCTGGTCTCCTGCAACTGCATAAAATACCTGAGTGGAAGTGGGATGAAGTTGGTATGAATTTCATCACTGGTCTTCCAAAGACTCAAAAAGGAAATGATGCCATATGGGTAATCGTTGACTATCTGTCCAAGGTTGCTCACTTCCTACCAGTTCGCGAGAGTATTACTGCAACTCAGTTAGCAGATTTATATATCTCTCGAATAGTTTTCCTTCATGGGGTACCGAAGAAAATTGTCTCTAACCGCGGAAGTTTGTTCACCTCAAGGTTCTGGACAAGTTTCCAGCAAGCTATGGGAACTCGTCTGTCCTTCACTACAGCTTATCATCCTAGCACCGGTGGCCAGACCGAAAGAGTGATTCAAATTCTTGAAGACATGCTAAGAGCGTGTGTCATATCTTTTGGCAAGAACTGGGAGAAATTCCTTCCCTTCGCTGAATTCTCCTACAACAACAGTTTTCATTCCAGTATTGGTATGGCACCATTCCAATTTTTATATGGAAGAACCTGTCGTACTCCTTTGAACTGGTCACAAACCGGCGAAAGAAAGTTCTTTGGTCCGGATATGAGCCAGGAAGCAGAATATCAAGTTCGTATCATTCAAGATCATTTGAAAACTGCTCAGTATCGCGAGAAAAGCTATCATGATCGTCACCATCAACATTTTGAATATGAAGTTGGTGATCAAGCTTATCTTCGGGTCACTCCTTTAAAGGGTGTCCATCGTTTCGGCATCAAAGGCAAACTGGCCCCTCGCTATGTTGGTCCTTTTCGCGTTCTGTCTAGGCAAGGTAACCTCGCATACAAACTGGACCTGCCCGCCAACTTTCCTGAGGTGCATGACGTCTTTCATGTGTCTCAACTCAAGCGTTGCTTCAAAGATCCTGTCTGTGGTGTTGACCACCAAACTCTTGATCTCCAGAAGGATCTGACTCACCGTGAGTATCCGATTCGTATCCTTGAGGAAACCGAGCGCAAAACTCGCTGTCAAAACATCAAGTTTTTGAAAGTTCAGTGGTCTCATCACTCTGAGGATGAAGCAACCTGGGAACGAGAAGATCGTCTTAGATCTGAGTACCCTGCCTTCTTTTCTAAAACTTAGGAATCTCGGGTCGAGATTCTTGTAAGGGGGTAGAGATGTAACAACCCAAGTTTGTAACATATGTAATTAGTACTTAAGCATTGCATGCATCTGTTTAAATCAATAAAATGTTTGCATGTGATCAAGTGTGTGAAGCAAAATACAATTACAAAAACCCTAAGCCCTAGTCCTTTCCCCTCTTTTTGAAACCACATTAAAATGGTGTGTGGATTTTGAAAACTACAACATAATGGAGCCCAAATGGGTTACAAGGGCCCCTGAATATTTTATAAACTTTACTAAAGTATCTGGTATTTTTGAATTGTTTAAAACATATTTGAAATAAAAATACAAAGAGGAAATACAAAATAGAAAAAGAAAAACAAGTCTGCAAAAAAAAAGAGCCAACAGTCAACATGTCGCAACCCATTCTTTCCTTCCCTCCTTACCGCACAGCGCGCCCCCAGAGGCCCAGTCGCAGCCCACCTGGCCCATACCGGTTCGGCCTCCCCCTCGTCGTCATCTTCATCAATGACAACAAGCAGCTACCTGCCTCCGCCGCCGCCGCCGTCGATCTCCACCGCCACTCCTACGTCGTTCGACGAGCTTTGGACGAGGATAAGATCGCCGCCTTCGTCCCCTCTCAACCCTATCCTCTCACTCTCTTCGCGTGCCCTCTCTTCCTCTATGATACGCGCAAGCCCGAACCCTAGCCCGCCATGGCCGCCGGCTAGCCGCCGTTTCCGGCCTCCCCTTGCCCATCCGACATCGCCATGAGCTCCGCCTCGCTCCACTCCATCTCCCTGTCGAAGGAATCTGGCCAGGATGCTCCCAATCGTCGCCATCGACCTCTTCTTCCTCTGCACCGACAAGCTCTTCCGCGCGCCTCGCCGTCGTTCCGAGCTCCGCCACGCCTCGTCGTCGACCCCTTCAGCTCCAGGGTGAGCTCACGGTCCTCTAGGACCCCTCCAGCCCTTCCCTCTCCCTCTGTTTCGAGCCCGTGCCATAGACCCGAGAGCACCCCCGCCGTCTGCCGTGGTTGACCAAGCTCCGGTGACCCTAGACCAGCGGCGCCGCCACCCACGTGTTTTCCTCGCTCAGCTGATTCGAACGCCTCTCGCTGTCGAGCGTTGCACAACTTCGCCATGCCACCACCATCTGGTGGCTCATGCGCGTGAGGTTCTTGTTGACGCCATGCTTGTGTGGCTTGCTGAGGTGGCTTTGGGCCCAGCAGTCAGTGGATGGGTCTGGCGTCTGCCTCAATGAGAAAAGTTAGGGTAGGGCCCTAACGTCAGCATGACGTCATGCCGGCGCAGTAATCCCCTTTTTATTTTTATTAAATGTTTTGTAATTATTTCTGGAATATAAATAAATACCTGTGGGCCACCCCTGTCAGCATTTTAATAATTTGCATAAATGTTTTCAAAAATGAATAAAACTATGACATGTGGGCCCAAGTTAGAAAAATAATTTAAATATTCCAAAAATAATTTAAAATGAATTAAAATTGGAGAAATTCATAACTAATTCATTTTAAATAAGAAAAATACAAATAATATATCAAAATGTTCAGAAAATTGAGACCTATATGCTTAAGCAATCATCATACATTGTTAACCAACTTTCATGACAAGTTTAATTAGAAGAACCAATTGAACCCAAAGGTGATTCCGAGGATCCCCCTGTTCTAGGGTTTGGACCTCTCAGACCCCGTTTAAAGTGACTAAGAATGTTCTAGGATTCATTTCAACACCATTTATCTTGTCATATCATCCATATTGTATGAGCATTGCACATGCCATGTATTGATTGTCGTTTTCCTTTTCGATATTGGTTCTTCGCGATAGGATCCAAACCCGAAGCTAAAGTCAATGACACTGAAAATCCATACCTATCTACTGACGGACAAGGCAATCATAGCCTCTCATTCTGAACCTATGTTTTATAATGTATAATACTTTCTCGCTATGATGCACACGATTCCAATGTGGTCTTTTGTCAGTAGTTAATGTTACCTATCTGCTACACTGTTTCCCTTTTGTAGCCTTATACTCTCGATCCACTGCTCCTAGCATACCTAGGCCTGGCCTTTGAGCGTTTCTAGAGCTTCTGTGACCGACAGCTTAGCCATCCATAGTAACAACATCTGATCTGTCCGAATGATGAATGAGAGATGCCAGATAATCTAGAAAGGTAGGAGATGGTGACATCATCAAAGGAGTTAACTAAACATGCTAAGGCTTGTATGGGAGGCCACGTTGGGTGTGGTATTTGTAGTCCCATGCTCGCCACCACTAGGAACTGAGTTATTGCCTTTGGAACCAAGACGAGCGTACAACCACACGGGGCCTCGAAAACCCTACGAGCAACTAACTTGCCTAGTAGATTCCATGAGTCACATAGTTCGGGCTTTAGATTTGGCATACGCATTGAAAACGTTTTCGAAAGAGGAGGTGATGGAGGTGCATCATAACAGGTAGGGAAGCGTGGACCGGGTTGCTTGGGGTAGATAGCGCCCCTGGTAAACCAACCTCGCCTCACATCTTTAAGTACCGACTTCGGGATTTGACCCATTACGGCGGAATCATACTTATTGTGTGACTCATGGTCTCGGCGAAAGCAAGGTAAAGGTCGTGGTCAACCACCCTCTATCGGCCTTCCAAGGAAGAGGGCTAATATTTTGGCATTAAGAGTCGGTTGGTACGTCTGGGTAAAGTTGTACACCCCTGCAGGGTTAAATCTTTTCGAAAAGCCGTGTTCACGGTTATGAACGCTTGGTAACCAGATTCTAAGATCATAGATAACATTAACCACTATAAAATTTGCTGATTCATGTGTGCTTAAGGATGCTTCCTCTGGGTCGAGGGGGTGATCCTAGATGGGAGGTTCTGATGAAGTTGGTGGTTACCAAGATGTGATGAACAAGATGAAGAAGTCGCTACCTTATCCCTTTTAAAAGATTCTAAGTAGACGAGCCTCTTCTCTCTCTTGTTTACAAATAAAGATTGCTTTCCGCAAAAGAAAATCCAGATAAAGCCTTTCTAGCCAGAGCATGTAGATACTAGATTATCTAAGTCTTGTGAAGTACATTCTCGTACTTAGTCTTGCGCCATTGTTGTTTTTCTATAGAGGATCTGGTTGCAACTGAAGGTGGCTTCTATGTTGACATCGATGAGTAGTTGGGGGTCCTAGGTAGCAGCCTGAGGACTATGGTATGAACATCGCTTTGTTTATGGCCTCTTAGGCCCTTTGCTAAGTTGTTGTGTAGAAAAACATATTTGCTTTCGCTTTGTAATGCAATGTTGGGTTTATGACCTCTAGTTTGTAATAACTCTAATATCTTACTCTCTTAAGAGTTTAAACTTATGCTGTTGAATCCCTGTGTTCTGTAATGTTACCGAATCATACTGTGATCTTCCGTTTTTGGAGTTGAACTTATCTTAGATGGTGATCTGAGGTTAGTTTAATCCTAATCCCGGGGTGGTGCTACATCTGGATTCTTCAGTGTCATCTTCGTCGTAGGCGGCAACTCTTGGTGAATCGTGAATTATGTCGGAAGGCAGGATGGCTTATTCTCCATATACCATGAAATAAGGGGTGTAGCTGGTAGAACTGTTTGGTGTAGTTCGTAAACTCCAGAGGACAGATGGTAACTCCTCAACCTAGGCTCCAGCTGCTCTATGTAGTGGTGCCTCTAGACATGGCTTGATTCCCTGCAGAATTAATCCATTGGCTCGCTCAACTTCCCCATTGGATTGTGGTTGTTCCACATATGCTAAGTCAATCCGGATGCCCTTCTCCCAATAATAGGCTTCCACTTCTCCGAGTGCCAAGTTGTTGCCGTTGTCGGTGATAATGCTATGTGGGAGACCAAATCTCACCACTAGATCCCAAACAAACCTAAGGGCAGTTACCCCATCAAGCTTTCTAATGGGTTTAGCTTCTATCCATTTGGTGAATTTATCAACTGCTACTAGCAGATGCGTAAACCCACATGGTGTTGTCTGCAATGGACCAACCATGTCTATCCCCCAGACTTCAAATGTCCAAGTTATTGGTATTGTTCGCAATTCTTGAGCTGGAACATGTGGTTGTTGGGCATAGTACTAGCATCCCATGCATGTCTCAACCATCTTGTCGGCGTCCGCCTTCGCGGCTATCCAGTAGAATCCTAGCCGGGAGGCTTTGGAGACCAACGATCAAGGAGCGGCGTGATTCCCGCAATCTCTGATGTGAATCTCATGAAGGATTTCAATACCTTCTTGCTGGGAAACACACTTTAGGTATGCACCAGTGGTGATTATTTTATAGAGATGTTCATTGATTATGGTATAGCCCTTCGCTCGACGTACTATTTGCCGAGTTTTGACCTCGTCGATGTGCAAAGTTTCTTGTACAATAGAATCCATGAACGGTTTTGTCCAAGTCAGAGGGACCTTTGTCACCGTGTGAACAAAATAGTCAACTCTATCCGGGTTAGATGGATCCGCTCCCTTCACGGATGGTGTCCGTAGATGCTCTAGGAAAACACCAGGCGGAATTGGTTTGCGCCCTAATCCAAGCTTTGACTATAGATCAGCCGCCACATTGTCCTCCCTCTTGACATACTTGACTTCGTAGCCCTCAAAGCACTTAGCTATCTCGTCTACTTCGTATCGATATGCCTCCATCATAGGGTTCCGTGCATTCCAGGTGCCAGCCACCTGCTGGGCAACCAAGTTGGAATCTCCACAGCATCTTCTTCGTCCTTCCATGTAAATTTGTCCGCCTTCTTCAGCAACTTGTACAACAACAGGGCCTTCTGTCCAAGTCGGCTGACGAACCGGCTTACTGCCGCAACACAACCTATTAGCCGTTAGATGTCCTTCAGGCATGTCGGACGTTTTATGTTTAGGATCTCTTTGATTTTCTTCGGGTTGACCTCAATTCCACGTTAGGAAACGATGAAGTCCAACAATTTGCCGGCTGGAACCCCGAAGACACACTTCTTAGGGTTAAGCATCATGTTGTATTTCCGGAGATTATCAAAGGTTTCTTTTAAGTTGGAGCTTAAGTCGTTTGACTTTTTAGACATCACCGCTACATCGTCCACATAGGCATGAACGTTCCGACCAATTTGTTGGTGTAGGCAACATTGCATAGTCCGCTGGTAGGTAGCATCTGTGTTCTTCAGCCCAAAGGGCATCGTGACATAGCAAAACATGCTGTAAGGTATGGTGAACGAAGTGGCCAATTGGTCTGACTTCTTCATCTTTATTTGGTGGTATCCTAAGTATGCATCGAGAAAACATAGAAGTTTCGAGAAAGTCGTCGAGTCAATGACTTGGTCAATGCGAGGCAAAGCAAACGAATCTTTTGGGCACGCTTTGTTCAAGCCGGTGTAATCAACTCACATTCTTAATTCTTTGGTTCCCTTTTTGGGGACAAGTATAGGATTGGCCACCCATCGGGTGTGAAGGACTTCTCGGATAAAACTAGCCTTAAGTAACCTAGCTATCTCTTTGCCTATGGCGCATCTATTCTCCTCTCTGAAGCGTCATAGAGGTTGTTTCACCGGTTTGCATTTTGGATCAATATTTAAGCTATGCTCGGAAAGTTCCCTAGGTACACCTTTCATGTCGGCAGGTTGCCATGCAAAGATGTCCCTATTCTCATGGAGGAACTCGACGAGCGCGCTTTCCTATTTTTGGTCCAGGTTCGTCCCAATGGTGGTGGTATTGGAGGAATTGCCTACCATTAGTTCCACCGACTTGGTCTCGATGGCGGCCTTAAAGGCGGGATCGGAGTCAGAAATCTGCTTCTTCGATGCCAGCATTTTCGTGGCATCGACCTTTCTCTGGATCTCCTTGAATTCTTTGTTGTAGAGGTCAGCTTCTGCAAAGGCTGCTTCTCCAATCTCGCAATCCCTTGCCTTTGTAAAGCTTCCAGATACGGTGATGACGACGTTTGGTTCGGGTATCTTGAGCTTGTTGTAGACAAAGCATGGCTTGGCCATGAAGGCGTGGAAGATGTCGCGTCCAAATATGACGTGATACACGCTCTTGAAGGGGACCACTTCAAAGGTCATGCGTTCTTGGCGGTAATTGTTAAGATCGCCATAAGCAACCTGAAGCGTGGTGCACCCAAGGGACCGAGCCTCCCGGCCAGGAACTACGCCATGGAACACGGTGCTGGTCCACCTTAGGTTGGTCTCCGTCAACTTCATCTTGTGCAGTGTATCCAGGTACATGATGTTGATGCTGCTTCCACCGTCCACCATGCATTTGGTGAAGTCGTTGCCGTCAATCAAAGGGTTGATGACCATGGAGTATTGGTTCTACTTAGGGATGAGGTCTGGGTGATCCTTCCTGTCCCAAGTGATTGGAATTTCCGACCAGCGCAGGTACTGGGGAACTGGGGGTAGGGTGGCCATCAGTATCCTCATGGAGGTTTTCTACGCCCGGACAGTAGGGGTGCCAAGGAAAGTGTGGTAGACGGCGGCCTTCTTCTCGAAGGGATTCTTGCCTTTGCCATCGCCCTTGTCGGCATGCTTGGGGTCAACATCCTTGTTCATGTCACTTGAATTGTTGAACTCCTCTTCCTTCTTCTTTCCTTTTCCCTTGCCTCGCGGTCTGTTCTTCTAGCTTCGCTTGTAGCCGGACTCCAGGTCCTCCTTGAGGTCGTTGACAAACATGCAATGGCGATTGGTGTGAGTAGATTTGTCATTGGAGTCGAGGTGTACAAGGCATGGCATATCATGCTACTCCTCATACATTTGGGGAACACGGAGCGCTGCCATAATAGTTTCACTACCTCGCTGCTGCCCACGACCAGCCCCTGTCCTTAGCCACGCTGTCCGCCATCACCTCTTCCTGCAAACGTCATGGCGACCATGTCGGAGGTTTTCTTTTGTTCTGGCGGGCTCTTCCGCTTAGTGCTGTTGTTCCTCTTAGCTTGGGTTGGGATAGCTACCGCCGGCAAAGAGCCGCGAGCATCGTCGTCGACAGCCGCGAACTCACTGGGCAACTGGATCATCTGATTGAGATCGAGCCTATGATTGTCCTGCAGGCGTTTCAACTTATGTCAGAACAACGTACATTTTTCAGACCCATCGATGAAGGAGGCCATGGCGGTCAGATCGTGCACTCCTGCGCAGGAATTCTTCATGTCCATCCAGCGGGAGAGGTAGGCTCGAGATGTCTCGTCTTTCTCTTGCACGCACCGCTGTAGATCGCCAACAGTGCAGGGACGCTTATACGTACCCTCAAAGTTTTTGGTGAACGCTTCTTGCATGTCCAAACAGTTGAAGATGGACTTCTCTGGCAAGTCATCAATCCATTGGCGGGCCGTTCCTGTCAACATCAGTGGGAGGTACTTGACGACAACGTTGGGGTTACCCTAGGCGATCTCCACCGCATTGCCATAATCCTGCAACCACGTAGATGGTTTGGCGGTGCCATCATAGGTCTTGATCTTCTTGTCAATCCGGAAACCCTTGGGGTATGTTGCAGTCCATATTAAATGTCCAAAGCAATGTGGTCCCAGATACTGTCCTTCCCGGGCCTCGTGAATCTTGTCCAGGTGTGAACGTGCATCGTATGGCTCCAGGCTTTCTCTTTTCTTCTTGCCGCCAGGGGATGCACTGCGTGAACGAAGCGGGCCCCTATGCCATGGTGGCTGCTATGTGGCGACGGAGGCAAAGGTGGCGGTGGGTTAGCCTTCTTGCTGTTACCCTCCTGCGACACCTCACGTTTTTATCGCGGTTGCTTATCGGACATGGAGGGTCATGGGGTGACCTGCTCTTGTGTCCTTGGTTGCGCTCTCCATCGTGACAGGGCTGCTCCATGTTGTCGCGAATGATGATGTTGCCCTGCCTTGGCGTAGGCATGCTCGTACGATGGTGAGCCTTAGGTTCTTCGCGATGTCGGGGAGATCGGGGCAGTGGAGATGGGCGACGAGGATGAGCCTTGCCTCAGTGGTTGAAAGATATGGAAATAGCATCCTTCCTGTTGCGTGCATCCCTCTGTCTTCGTTCTTATGAACCCGTCTGGGACCCGAGATCCTGAGGAGATCACTCTCTTGGCGGCTTAGGATTGCTAGACTGGCAATATGCTGGGTTAGACTCAAGCCTCTGAGAGGTGGCCTTTTCCTGTTGTTTGACCGCCTTCGCTACAAGATCGTAGACCTGTTCCACAGCTATGGGTGATCTATCCTGCTCCAGAAGGGTCTTGGTGATGATTAAGTTGAGAATAGGAGTGGGCATAACCTACCTCCCCTCACTGTCAATTTATTGCTTGGCTTATAGCGGCTTCGGGGGAGCCCATCCTAGGTTTCGCCATAGACTAGGATCATTGATGACGCGAGCTGGAGCTTTCTTAGGCTTCTGCTGCTTGAGCAGAGTCTTGTACTCGGCCTCCATGGCTCTAGCTTTCTCGATTGACTTCTGCGCCTTGGTCAGATCTTGATCTAGCTTTGCGCCTTGCTCCGCGATGGCCTGCACTTCCTCCAGCTGTTGTTGGCGCTTCTCGTCAAGCTGGACTATGTTCCAGATGTGAGCCATAGTCATGGGCTCGACGAGCAAATTGTTGTACATCACCCTATCAGCTGGAGTGATTTCGGCAGCCGAGGACGTATATGCCGAAGGCGGTGTGTTTGTGGTGTTGATGTTACTCGGACTTACATTGAGTTCCTGCGGCTGCTGCACTGGGTTAGGCGGAGGGGGCATGGACTTTGCGAGATCATTGTCAGCAGCAACAGGTGGTCCCTTCCCCTTTTCCAGCGCTTTAGGCGGAGCTTGTCTAGGTTGATCTTCCTCCATCACACTCCCAATGGCGATGAACACCTCTCGGGATGTGATGGCCTTGTTAGCCTGCTCCTCGCACTTGATGTCCTCATCCATCTCCTGCATAGCAGAGTCGAGTTCCTCTGGGTTGATGTCCATCTCCTCCGAGTCCATGCGGATGTCGGCGTAGAGTGCGTCCAAAACAGAGTCGGAGGGTGCGGGGGCTTCCTTGACGACGGAAGAAAAAGATGAGGATGCAGGAACATTGACTGGAGGCGGTGGTGGCGGTGGCTGATGCGGCGGGGTGCCAGGTGCGACCGCGAGCGCTGCTTGAGCTTCTGCATCAGCGGCCATGAAGTTATTGACGGTGTTCACCATGCCTTCAAAAGTGAGGCATCCCGCGGCCTGTAGCCGCTTTGGCGTATGCCGGAGAAGTGTACCGCGGTCCAGACCATCCACAAAGTGATAAATAGCATCATCATTGTGGTAATGTTCCATATCGGCCCGTATATGAAGCCACCTGGCTAGGTAATTGCTGGGATTTTCACCCTCTCTCTGAATGCAACGCGCCAGATCAAAGATAGTCACCACGCCGACGAACTTGGATCTCTGCTTTCCAGACGCACGGACGAAGCCGGTGGACTTGCAGCAATCTTCCACCGTTATATCCTGCACAGGGGAAGTTTGGGTGGGCCTTGAATTTTTTTGATCTAGGTCGGCAAACTCCAAAGAGAGATCCGACTTCAATCCTTCCGTGATTCGACTTCTAGGGAACTAGTGCCTGAGTCGGTTTCGTCGATGAAGAGGTGGATGTCCCTAATTGGGACAATCAAGCAGCGGGTGGGGTTCATCTTCATCGGGATCCAAAACTCGTAAGGAGGAACGATCGGAACGTTGCCGGAGAAGAGAACACAACCAATGGCTACGGTTTCGCCGATTCCCGCGAACAGCTTGGACCTCACCCATTGTGGAGCCTGAAGCGCCTATTGCCCCATGGTGGATGCCACCTGTCGTGATATTGCCGACGATTACGCCATGGAGGGGTCCTCATAGAGCGTGTTTAGATACGTGGGGTAAGGCGGGAGGTTGGCGGGTACGAGGTAACACAGCTTACCCAGGCTTAGTTCCCACGACGGTGGCGGAATTCTACTCCTACTATAAATCACTATAATGGCAATACGCCGAGTTACAGGGATTGGTTCGTTGTGTGTGATATGAGTTAAGTTATCCCTAAAGGCTCCCACATGTCTGTCTTATATACTTGCTAGATCCTAGGGTTACATGCAAAGTCCTAGCCGGACAGGTTACAGAGTCCTACACGGTACAAAACTAGTCTAACATGTCTTGCACTCCAAGGCTCTGGGTACGCCGGTGACTCCTCTGTAGCCTTCCTTTATCCGGAATGGGCCTCCCTTCTTGATCCATCTAACTAGGTCGCCCAGCAGGCCATAGGCCTTGCTACCGTCTATGGGCCACCCGGGTTATTCTGAATGAAGACATGCAATGGTGATACCCATTTAGCAGATATCCAACAAGGGGAGAGAGGATTAGGAGGCGAGCTCTCTTTGTTCTTCCTCGTGGTGGGGAATGACAAGGTCGGGGTAGGGAGGGGAGCCACGTGCCTAAAGCTATGTGTACAAGTGTATGGACTTTTTGTTAGGCGATACACTGCCAAAGCACGTTGTATTGCACAATCCTCTTAGCAGTGCAATGAAGTCTATACGGGCAGTCCTATGTATGCACAGGATATAATTTGCATATGTCCATTTGCATCGCAAGTCGAGTCCATTACAAGGTGAATGCGCTGCCGCTGCACGTTATCTTGCGTCGTCCACACGGCACTATACTAAAGACTTCAAGGGCAGTGCATAAGATTTCCACCAGCACTACATACGATTTCCACAGGCAGCGTATATGCAGCTACATGGCAGGTTCAGTGCATTCCAGGCTAAGGATGCAGTGCATACATTTTGCATAACCATACGTCCATCGTAGGTGGAGAACATCTTGCATAGTCCGCACATCACTATATTGTAGCACACGACATGCAGTCAACACAAGCAGTGCATATGGCTGGCATGGGCAGTGCATTACCGCCTAGGGATGCAGTGCATACGTTCTCAATGAACATTGAGTGTCTGTGTCCATCGCAGGTGGAGAACATCTTGCATAGTTCACACATCACTATATTGTAGCACGCGACATGCAGTCCACACAGGCAGTGCATATGGCTGGCATGGGCAGTGCATTACCGCCTAGGGATGAAGTACATACATTCTCAATGAACAGAGCATGTACGTGTCCATCATAGGTGGAGAACATCTTGCACAGTCCGCACAACACTATATTGTAGCACACGACATGCAGTCCACACAGGCAGTGCATATGGCTGGCATGGGCAGTGCATTACCGCCTAGGGATGCAGTGCATATGTTCTAAATGTACAGTGCGTGTCCATGTCCACCGCAGGAGGAGAACATCTTGCACAGTCCGCACAACACTATATTGTAGCACATTACATGCAATCCACACGGGCAGTGCATAAAGATGGAAAGGGCGGTGCCTTCCTGGATAGTGAAGCAGTGCAT
Source organism: Avena insularis (assembly GCA_023614405.1). Classification (NCBI taxonomy): domain Eukaryota; kingdom Viridiplantae; phylum Streptophyta; class Magnoliopsida; order Poales; family Poaceae; genus Avena; species Avena insularis. The sequence goes on along the minus strand of CM042689.1, from coordinate 117,497,497 downwards.
TCGTTCTGCATAACTAGTGCGTGTCCGTGTCCACCATAGGTGGAGAACATCTTGCACAGTCCGCACCGCACTATATTGTAGCACACAACATGCAGTCTATAAGGCAGTGCAGATGGCTGTCCTGACCAGTGCATTCGGCTAGGAATGGCAGTGCATACAGCTCACACGAGCAGTGCATTCCCGGCTAGCGATGCAGTACATACATTCTGCATAACCAGTGCGTGTCCGTGTCCATCTCAGGTGGAGATCATCTTGCACAGTCCGCACAACACTATACTGCAGCACACGGCATGTGGTCCATAGAGGCAGCGCATATGACTGGCCTAGGCTGTGCATTCCTGGCTAGGGGTGCAGTGCATACGTTCTGCATAACCAGTGCATTCCGTGTCCATCAAAGGTGGAGAACATCTTGTACAGTCAGCTGTGCAGTATAAATTAGCACCCGAGATGCAGTGCATATGTGTGGTGCTTGCAGTGTATCTAGGTGTGCATGGTAGGTGCAGTCCATTCCACGGTTTGTGCACTGCCTACGCACGCGATCAAAACGGTCGGTCATCGTTACTAAAGATGGCACAGCACCCAGCCGGGGAGGCATTATGGATTTGGTGTGAGCTTTATAAGCGTGCAATTAATGTTGTAAACCTCTCGCCTCCTCCTCTCCGGATTTTAAATAATGCTGGCACCTCTTCACACTTCTAAACATCCTCCATACTAGCGATAACCATTCAAACTCCCCTACCTACCACCGGCTTCATAATGCCTCGCCGCCTCCCCACCTGTTGGTCCAAGTTCCCCCCGGGTGCTCGCATACCACTACCAACGCCGCCTAGCTCCAACGGCAAGAAGAGAAAGAGGAGGTCGTGACGCAGGAGTTAGTCACGGCGCAGGATGTGGTATCCACTGCGGAGGAGGAGCCTAGAGACAAGAACATAGATGAGTATGACTCTTCCTCTGGTGATATCCACCAATCCTACGACCTGATGCTTCCGACATCATCGACAAAAGTCGACTCGTTTGATAAGGATAATAAGAGGTGGGAGGACGCGAGGAACCGCGAGGAACAGACTGTGTTCCTTGCTTCCCAAGAGAGCGAGTGTCTCTTCTCCAGTGGCGCTGGAGAAGGAGGAGGAGGTCGTGGAGCTGGACTCGGTCATGGCGCACAAGGAGATAGCCGATGTGGAGGAGGAACCTAGCATCATGAACTTAGATGACTACAACTCTTCCTTCAGCGTTAGCCACCACTGCTACGACCTGATGTTTCTTCTGATGCCGACCGTCGTCGACTCATTCAAAATGGAAAAGAAGAGGTGGGAGGGTTCCCAGAACTACGAGGAAGAGACTGTGTTCCTCGCATTCATGGAGCGGGAGAGGGTAGCTGCCTATACGACGCATATGGCCGTCGTTCATGAGGCCAGTAGCCTCGCAGTTTTGGAGATGACCACTCAGATTCGACATGCGGTGGAGGCGAGGAGGAACCAACGCAGCCAGCTGCAACCAGAAGCGGCTCCAGTGGCTCCAAGAAGCGACGACAGCAGGACCATCATGCGTCATCCACATCTACAACGACAAAGATGATTAGGGGATCTAGCTTTATATTAGGTTTATTTTTACATATCCATAAATTTCATTAAAATATTTTAAAATATCTCCTGATTTGGATGGAATATGAATTTCTCTGAATTTCGTAAAATGCCATCGTTTCCTCGGTAACCAAGTGAGCTATCCGGTGCATAATCATCGTACCGGGTAGTGCATTACCTGTATTAATATACATCCGGATCTTACAAACCAAGGTAGTGCATAACAGGTTAGAACTATAGTGGTTTGTTACCAAATCAAATGAGCATGTGTAATGTATTGGTGGGCCTTGCTTGTATCGCAGAAGCAGAGCTATGGTTACATATTTTAAGGTCTCGAATGTAGGTTTGGTTAGTTTTCTTTATTTAATGTATTATGACTACGATTTCCATGATCGGTTGGTTATTAGGATACGAGGAGTTGTGGAAGCGGTAAAGGCGTAAGTTCCAACAAGAGTGCAGTAGTTCATCATTTGCAGCGCCGAAACTCAGAAAAATCAAGGTGTCTCTCTAGCGCTGAATTATATAATCTTTTCTAGTCCATCACATACTCGTTCTTATTAGTTTCATCCTTCTTTCCTACCGCGGAAATACACGTATTCAAGGTGTGTTCCTAGACGTCTTCGTCTCATGGACGACGGGCTTCAGACAATGGAGATTCATCACATTCCCGCTCATGGAACGACGGTTCTTACTGTGGTGTACACCAACAAGGAATCCACGATCGACAGAATACTAGCCATCTATGAAGATTGGCTTAACGAGGTTAGTACTAATCAAACTTACCATCTCTTTGTTTGAAAAGGTTTGCATAGGAATAATGCAGAAAATTTGCAGTACTTTTTCCTAACCAGTACTTTGCACTAGTTTTCATTCGAATCAAACATCAACCCATACATCCTTTTTCAGAATCCGTTGTGTTTCCTATGGTCAAACATACTATTTGTAATATGAATTATTGTAGCATTAGAATGGGCATGGAAAATGCAATCCTACATTTTTTCCTACTCCTACGTTCTTCATGTCATAAGAATCCAAAATACAGGACCTAAACTGTATCATTCTGAACACAGTTTCACTAGATTCTTCTACTTACTAAATGATCACATTTTACTTGGTAGGATGACAGCAGCAGGTACATAGGACTCGACCTCGAATACACTCCTCACGGCCATCAACAAACCATCGCCATAGTACAACTCGCCATGAGGGAGAATGTCCTAGTGTATCATTATGCCAGGAGCACGAAGGAATGCCAGGGGCTACGGCATTTTCTCAACGAAAGACAGATCATGTTTGTTAGTGTGGACAAGTGGACCGACATAAGGATGATAAAGAAAGAGATTTTTTACATCCCTAATGAGTACCACGTTGACATACAGGATATATTCAAGAAAATCCCACGCGATAATCACAGGGATATCATGTCCAATCTTGCAGCAGCACTCATTGATACCTCATACACTGAGATGAATACACTAGCTCGTGCCTCAAACATGCATGACAAATGGGAGTGGAAGCCAATGCCGACAGAGAATCTGCATTACTCAGCAATAGATGGATATGTCACATACTAATTGTACAAGAGGATAGCATTCATCAGGAATCTCCTAGGTTTAGATAAACCAATCTTAGATAACAGGTTGTGCATCAGGTGCAAAGGATGTTATAAACTGTACAAACGACATAAACAAGCAGGTCCATCAGAGGATACCAAGAAGATATGGCAGAAGGAGCAATACGGCATCAGTCCAGAAAAAGATGTCGACAGGTCGGAGAACCAAGAAGACGGCTAGAAGGAAGTTTGAATTCAGTAAAGACTTTCATAGTGTGGCTATGATATTCTGTCAACACCCGGATTTTTAATCCCAGATGCCTGTTATGCCATACATCGCAATCCCAGGATTACCATTTTTGCGAGACATAACAGATTTGGATATCACAGTACATCATCCATTACAAACCATACATAAGGTCTTACACAAATAAGGATCTCATGATCCAGTTCTTAATACAACTCAAGCAGCGGAAATATGTAATAATAACGGTAGCGTAGGCGAAGCTCCATCTTCGGGGTCACAGGCAATGCTGACGATGGGAGATGATCCTAGTTGTTGTAACCTTCCTGGGGTCCATCATCCTGGTACTCCTCTTCATAGTCTGGCCACGGGAATATCCAGGGACAAAGCCATGAGTACTCTTTAAGTACTCGCAAACTAATACTAACAAGTGAAGGGGGTTTTTGTAGTAGGACACTAAGCTCTAGGGTTGTTTTGCAAAAATCCAGATTTACCTCTACTAAATTCAGAAGCAAAGAAAGCTAGTTGAAAGTTTATAACACCTCAGTGGGAACTTGAATTTCATGTCACAACTCTGTTGTGGTCAAGTCAAAGTCTCAATTCATTTCACAAGTCATTTCGAAAACATCTGACAGGGGAACAGTATGGCCGCTCCAACTGTCCATAACCGCGGACGCGGCTATTCGAAAAGTTTGACACTCTGCAGAGATTGTACACTTTCACCACAACATTCGATAAATCCGTCAGGAACAAATCCTGAATTCACCATACTCAGTATGCGGATAATCAATCCTAACCTTTCAATTACACGCCCTAGTATAAGCACCTCTCCTGTTAGTTTGGCATCCCAACCATGACCAACTATCATCTTGGGTACTGCAGAGGTGGACAATCTTCACAAGGTAGCCTTTGCTCAGACCTTGGCCGTGAGGGAACCAATACTAAGGTATATAAGTTTCCAGTCAAGCCCTACCCAATCTTCGGGTATTGTGGTTGTGCGGTAAAATTGGAATGGTATCGCATCCAGAAAACCGTCAGTTTTATAAAGGGCTAAGGCTCATGCCTCAACATTTTCATCACCAAAATCATCTGGTGTTTGGAAACACATGTCAAAACATCTCAGTAGAATGATCCATTATTCTAAGGTTTTCATAACCATTTTCACCAAGTATTCCCATCTAAATTTGATCAAGTTTTATGCTTAGCACTAGCATCTACAAATGGGGGTGAGTACTAATGAGGGGTGGTAAACTAGTGGGGTTTAACTCAGTTAAATCTCATGCCTTAGGATGACATCAATATTATCTAGCTTAGGCTAAATTTTATGCTCTTTATGCAACCTTCAATTATCTTTCTAGTATCTACAGTTTACTCAAGTAAACTCTAAGTAGTAGCTTTGATAAAGAAATAAAGTAGAAAGCTTGTAAGTAAAACTAGGAGGGGGTATCATCAAATGTGTCTAACCAAGCATGCTTAGTGCATTGCATAGGTTATTTAACTCTCATAATTGCAAGTGTTAGCTTGCCTTGTGCAGAGTAGTGGTTGAAGTTCTCCTCGGCTTCTTTGTAGTATCCTCCTTCCTCCTCGTATCCTTGGTCGGTACTAGCGTCTATGAATAAATACGAGGTACACAATCACCAAACAATACTTAACTACTTTTAATCATCACACAAAGGGGGTTCTATAGATGATCTAGCATCATCACTAACATTACAAGCACTTGCCTTAATGATTTTATTTTTAGAAAAGTAATTTCTACTCATTGAAAAACTACTTAAGATTTAATATTCTCAGAACCAAACATGGGATCATGTTGACACATGTCATCACCACATATATCAGTCCATGGGAATGTGATTTAAAGTGGTGTCTCAATTTAATAAGGTTTAACCTTTTATTTTAATTAAACTAAGTGACTAGAAATGCCTATGTGGCATTCTTTTATTACTTGAACATTATTTCTATAAGTAAACCCATATATTTTTATATATTCTGAAAGGTATGGTTACTTGTGATTTTTGAGAGTTGGAATCAACTCAAAAGCTATTATGGTTTAAATTTGAAAAATGTTTGAATGCAGAAAAGCTTCTGCCTTGTTATTTTTACCAAGGGTGATCTACAGATCCAAATGATTTGAATCCAACGGGATTGGATTCAGCAATTCCAGACCTTTCTAACAAAATTTGTTTCATTCAATTTGGTTCACTGAATCGAGCTGGGTTGATTTTTGAAACTAGGTATAGAACTGCGTTTGAATGAAAATGGAAAAATCCAAATTCAAATGAGTGGGCTGCGTGGGAAGAGAAAATGGGCCGGCCTGCTACGCATAGCGCTTACGCGGGCTGGTTAAGTTGCTGTCCCCACGCGTCAGTGAGACGGGGGGTGCGAAGCGGTACGGGGCAACGTGGTGCGTTGGATCTAGTTCTAATCCAATGGCTCTGGTTCATCGTCCACGTCGGGCAGCGCCGGCGAGACAGAACCCTAACACGGCAGGTGGGGGTCGTGGGAGGCTCACCAGGGCTCAGGCGAGGGTCGGCAAGGCGGGCGAATGACGAAGTCGACGACGGCGAACCTCCTGGTACCGACAGCTTCTCCTGGGGCGGCTCCAATCGCTGGCTCCCTTCTTTTCCAGCAGCGGCGGGCTCTGGCGAAATTCCAGTGATGCGCTGCTCACCTTGCTCCGGGAACGGGGTGGAATGATCAGTGAGGAGAGGGGAGTGAGATGGTGTGAAGAGTTTGAGCGGGGGAGGCCTCTATTTATAGTCTAGATGACGAGACTGAACGGGATGGGCAGGCGACAGTGGCGACATGGCTACGGGCTGCTAGAGGCGTGGCCGAGGGTGGATATCGATCGGTGGTCTCTTGGAGATGCTCTATGGCTTTAATGCGCGTGTAGGGGCGGTGGCAACGCTCTTACTGGTACGGGCGGTGAAATGGGCATGTCTGACGGTCTCCTGGGACGGTGGGGAGCATGCTGGCGGGCGGCGAGGGCTCTAGGTGGTCTGGTTGAATGGGAACGACGCGTGCTTTGCGGTGCGGGTCGGCATGGTCGACAGCGGCACGGGCGCGACGTTCCTGGCGGTTCTGGCTGCTGTCCGCGAGGCAGGGCTGGTCGAGAGGGGGCGGTGAGGCATGGTCTACCTCCCAGACAAGGTTGGCACGGCTAGTTCTTCCTCTAGCCTGCTGTCCACACTGGGGTGACATGGGTGCTCTCGGGCTGTTCACCATTGATGACATTGGCGAGCTTACAGTGGTGCTAGGGATTAGTTAAGTTTGCTAGATGATCTACCGAGGTTGCTGTGAGCTAGAGAGGGAACAAGTTTGGCCAGAATCACTGCACACTATAGTGTTTTGATTTTGTTTGATTTGAATCAGCAAGGTGTTCGATGAAATGGCCGCATGAATTCAAGTTTTGAATTTTGAAAAGATTTTTGGTGGGTGTGCTAGGCATGTGTTGGTGAGTCTGTGGATGCTTGGGTTTTGAAAGTTGAGCTTGTTTGAGTGGTTTTTGAAAAAGTGGGATCTTCCCATATGATATAGATTCAATTTTGAACTGTCATTTAAACTATGCATTCAAATGCTTTTGGATGATCTCAAGGTGGGCCTTGGTACTTTGTTTTGAGTACTATCAAGGGTTGTAAAGATACAAACAAGTTTCTGTTAAGTTTTGAAAGTTAGAGACAGCCAAAGTAGGCATGGGAGTTAAATTGGCCAAAGTGACCATTCACTCATTTTGTTTGTTTTGATTTATTTGTCTTTGGGAAAAGTGTGGGGATTGTTTAGATGATTTTTATTTCACCTAAGAATCCTTTTACAAGCAAAGAAACACTCAAGCAAGGTAATTCGAAAGAATCCAAATTGGAATGCACACACACATGCATGCTTTCATATTTTTATTGGAAAAGTGTTCGTTAACCCTAATTTTGGTGATTAGAGTTTGATGATTCTAGTTTAGTATTTTTGGGATGTTACAAACCTTCCCCCCTTAAATTAAATCTCGTCCCGAGATTTGAAAAAGGACGAAAAGATTACCTAGGATTTGAAGAGATCGGGAAACTCCGTCCTGATGTGATCTTCGCGCTCCCAGGTAGCTTCCTCTTCCGTGTGGTTGCTCCACTGAATCTTGAGAAACTTGATGCTTCGGGTTCTGGTAGTTTTGAAAGCTTCTTCCAAAACACGAATGGGTACTTCGTGATAGGTTAGGTCATCGTTGATCTCTATGGTCCAGTGATCGATATTCTTGAACACTTTGGTCTTCTCTGGAACTTCGAGGCACTTGCGAAGTAATGAGATATGGAACACATTGTGCACGACTGACATCTCTTCTGGTAGTTCCAATTGATATGATACTTCTCCTCGACGGTTCAGAATCTTGAAGGGTCCGATATATCTGGGGGCTAACTTTCCTTTGAGATGGAAACACTGCATTCCTTTCAATGGCGACACTTTCAGATACACAAAATATCCTATGTTGAAGGCGAGGTCTCGACGTCTCTTCTAGGCGTAACTCTTCTGTCTGTACTGGGCTGTCTTGAGGTGCTCACGAATCTTGTGAACCCTCTCTTCTGCTTCTCGTAGGATGTCAGGTCCGAAAATCTGAATCTCTCCTACTTCCGACTAGTTCAAAGGGGTGCGGCACTTCCTTCCATACATGAATTCAAATGGGGACATTTGCAAACTAGCTTGATAACTGTTGTTGTATGAAAATTCTGCAAACGGCAGACAGTCTTCCCAGTTAGATCCATATTCTAACACACATGCTCTCAACATATCTTCGAGTATTTGGTTTACTCGCTCCGTTTGTCCATCGGTCTGAGGGTGATACGCGGTGCTGAAATCTAGGCGGGTTCCTAAACCTTCTTGGACTTTCTTCCAGAATCTCGAGGTAAACTGAGTTCCTCGATCAGATACGATGTTCTTAGGGACTCCATGCAAACTGACGATTCTAGCGATGTATAACTCCGCTAGCTTCAAACTCTGATATGTGGTCTTGACGGGTAAGAAATGGGCGACTTTGGACAATATGTCCACTATGACCCAGATAGAGTCATTTCCCCTACTAGAAGTAGGCAATCCGGTGATGAAGTCCATTCCAACGGAATCCCATTTCCATTCCGGAATCTGCAATGGTTGCAACAATCCAGTTGGTCTTTGATGTCCTGCCTTGACTCGCTGACATATATCACACTTGGCGATATAGCTTTCGATTTCTCTCTTCATCTTATGCCACCAAAATTGCTCCTTCAAATATTGATACATCTTTGTTCTTCCGGGGTGGATAGAATAAAGAGTATCATGAGCTTCCTTCAGAATAACTTCTTTCAATCTAGAATCTATTGGTAAACAAAGGTGTCCTTTCTACCACAAAACTCCTTCTTGGTCTTCGGTGAATCCAGGTACTTTGCCTGTACCGATACGACGCTTGATTCCGTCGATACTAGCATTTCCTTTCTGCGCCTCTTTGACCTGGCTGATCAAAGTGGGTTGAAGTTCTATGCTAGCTAAAAATCCTTCACTCACTAATTCCATTCAAAAATCTTCCATCTCCTTGTGCAGGCTTGGTTGCTCCTTCAAAATCATGGAGTTCAAGCGGCACGGCAATCTGCTAAGGGCATCGGCTACCACATTGGCTTTACCAGGGTGATAGTGAATGTCCAGGTCATAATCCTTGATTAGCTCAATTCATCTTCTCTGTCTCATATTCAGCTCCTTCTGAGTGAATATATACTTCAGGATCTTGTGATCCGAATAAATCTCACAATGATTTCCCATCAGGTAATGCCTCCATGTCTTCAGGGCTAGAACTACGGCTGCGAGTTCGATGTCATGGGTTGGGTAATTTTGCTCATGTTGTTTTAGCTGTCGAGATAGATAAGATATAACTTTGCCTTCTTGCATTAGCACACATCCAAGACCGATCTTGGATGCATCACAATACACGTCGAAGGGCTTCGTGATATCCGGCATAATTAAGATTGGGGCTGAAATCAATCACCTTTTGAGTTCTTGAAAACTCGCTTCACACTTGTCTGTCCATTCAAACTGCTTGTCCTTCTTCAGAAATTGGGTCATGGGTCGGGCGATACTCGAGAATCCTTCTACAAACTTGCGGTAGTATCCCGCCAATCCGAGAAATGCACGAACTTGGGTTTGAGTGGTTGGGGATTGCCAATCTTCGACATCTTTCACCTTTGCAGGGTCAACGGCAATTCCTCCGGCTGATACAATCTGGCCAAGGAATCCTACCTCCTGTAACCAGAATTCACATTTGCTAAAATTGACATACAACTGATGCTCTGTAAGGGTTCCAAGAATGGTCCTTAGGTGTAGATCATGTTCTTCTTATGATTTGGAATAAATCAGAATGTCATCGATGAAAACAACGACAAACTTATACATGAAGTCCATAAAAATCTTATTCATGAGATTCATGAAATAAGCGGGGGCATTGGTTAATCCAAAGGACATGACAGTGTACTTGTATAATCCATAACGTGTGGTAAAGGCAGTCTTGGGAATATCCTCTGCGCGAATCTTGAGTTGATGATAGCCAGTCCTAAGATCAATCTTAGAAAACACTTTGGCACCGGTCAACTGATCAAACAAATCTTCTATCTTGGGCAATGGGTATTTGTTCTTGATGGTGACATCATTCAACTTCCGATAATCCGTACACAAACGGTTACCTCCATCCTTCTTGTCCACGAATAAAATAGGTGATCTCCAAGGCGACGCACTTGGTTGAATCAATCCAATCTTTAGCATGGCATCTAGTTGCTTCTTTAGTTCTGCTAGTTCCGACGGGTTCATACTATAGGGTCTCTGGGCTATGGGTCCTGTTCTAGGGATTAGTTCAATGATAAACTCGATATCCCGATCTGGGGGCATACCGGGCAAAACATCTGGAAATACATCGGGGTATTCACAGACTATTCAGACTTGGTCAATGGTAGGTTGGTCTATACTCTTGTTGCACTTGAATTGGCGAGGTAAGGTTTCAGATATATGCTCGACTGATATTCCGGCTGTACTGGTCATGGTTATGGATTTCTTGGCACAGTCAATCAATCCTTTATGTTTGGACATCCAATCCATTCCTAGTACTACTTCCAAACCTTTAGTTCCGAGTACTATCAGATTAGCATAAAAATATATGCCATGGATTCGGATGGGGACGGCTTTGCCAATTTGCCTAGCCTTGGTGGTTGATCCGGGGATTTGAACGATCATAACATGCTTCAGTTTGGTTCATTGGATTTTACTAGTGCATGCAAATTCTTCGGTGACAAATGAGTGCGATGCACCAGAATCAAACAACACTCTAGCAAGTACTGAATTAACAGAAAATATACCCAGCACGACGTCTCGTGCTTCCTGAGCTTCTTAAGCATGCATGAGAAAAATACGGCCGTTGCGGTTGAGCGAATTCCCTGGGGCAAATCTTCTTCCGGGCTAAACACGACGTTGCTGCTGAGCTGGGGAATTTGCATTGGGGGCTGCGGCATTCTTCTTGGGGCACTCATTGGAGTAGTGACCCTTATTTCCACAGTCATAACAAGTCACTTGCGACTTGTCCTTTGCTGCAACAGGCACAACATTGCTTCCAGTCCTCGAGGCAGTGTTGGTGTTTTTTTTTGAGCACAAACAGTAGGGAAAATCCCTACTGTGCCATTTTTTCATTTATAAAGCCGAGGTGGCTGATATTTAAAGATTTATTATTACAAGGTCAGGGGGAGGGATTCACAAAGCATCTAGCCATTGTGTCATCCCTTCTCTAAGGCTAGGTTTAGCTCTATGCATAATCAGTGAGAAAGCTTCCTTGAACATGGATAGACATCTGTCTTGGCTGATATTCTCCTGGTCAAAGATAATTTTGTTTCTGTGGTTCCATAAACTCCAGCATCCTATAATAAGAACTTCTCTGAAACAGATGGAGTTTTGTCTTTGTTTCCCTTCCAGCAACATTTCTATGAGTGGTAGACTTGTGTCCCATCCAATATTCATTTTCCACCACAGATTTTGACTGAAATCGCATTCAAAAAATAGGTGCATGAGGCTTTCTGGCTGATCGTTTTGTCCATCATCGCAGAGAACACAGTTACTGTCTTCCACATAAATTTTTTTTTGAGCATCATTGCTTTAGTGTTGAGCCTGTCCAGGAGTAGGAGCCAGAAAAAGAATTTATGCTTGGATAGGCAGCAGGATTTCCATATCCATTTAAAAGGAGGTGGAGCTTCTGGTGGATCCAAGATGGCTTCATAAATTTTTTTGGTAGAGAAAACATCCCCCCATGGGAGAATCCACTTGTCACAATCATTCAGTCTATACATACTCTGAGTAATATTCTGCAGCTCATTAAACTGTTGCATTGCAATGTCTGACAGAGGCCAATGAAAAATATCCATAGGATCACTGTTGATCAGCTGAGTAGCACACTGCAGGGTAATATCTTGATTTTTGGCAAATGAGTGGAGTTTAGGGAATTTGTTTTGGAGGGTGGTGTCCTTCCACTTATCTTTCTAGAGAAGAAAGGTGCTACCATTACCTGTCAAACCGGTAGCATATTGTTTGAATGTGTCAATGTGTGCTGAACAGTCTCTCCACCAGAATGATCCTTTGGTAGCTCTACCCTGGGGCAACTTTCCATCCTTATAATGCGCTTCCCAAATGAGCTTGACCCAGGGGATATCTTTATTATTGAAGAATTTGAATAAAAACTTAATAATGAGAGATTGATTTTGTGTTCTTAGATTAAGTACTCCAAGTCCCCCATTCTTTTTTAGGAGACAGACAGTATCCCAATTTGCAAGACATTTCCCACTTTTCTGAATATCTATGTTGTTCCATAGGAAGATCCTGCAAGATTTTTCCACATGGTCTATGATTGTCAGGTGTACCATAAGAGTGCTCATAGCAAAGATGGGCATGGCAGAAATGGTGGATTTGATGAGCATAAGTCTGCTTGAATAAGACAATAAATTAGCCAGGCCGGATAATCTTTTGTCTACTCTGTTTACTATGAAGATCAATTCATCAATTTTTGGTTTAGTCGTCCCCAAAGGCAAACCAAGGTATGTAAAAGGCATACTCTCAGTTCTGCGGTTAATGCAATTAGCCAGTTCCTGACATCTTTCATTTGATATATTGATAGGTGCCATGGATGTTTTTTGGAAGTTCACTTTCAGTCCAGTGGAGTTTGAGAACTTGTCCAATATAGCTTTTAATTTTATAAGCTGATCTTGGTCGGCAGGGAAGATGATAAGAGTTTCATCAGCATATTGTAATATAGGGTACATTTGTCCATAAGATCTGTCAAGTGGGATTCTGATTTCCCCATCTGTCCAGGCTTTGTTTATAGCAATTTGCAGCAGTTCAGAAACCAGGACAAAGAGAATGAGTGATAGAGGGTCACCCTTCCTGACCCCTCTCAAACATTTTATGGATTTTCCAGGAACTCCATTAAGGATGATGGAGGTGGTGGCAGTATTTAAGATAGAAGAAATCCATGTGATAAACTTATCTCCAAATCCAAAATGTTTCATCATGGCAATGATGGATTTATGGTCCACTTTATCAAAGGCCTTTTCAAAGTCGATTTTGAGGACTACCACTTCTTTTTTGGATTTGTGGCAAATGTCAAGATATTCAAAAGCCCAAGCAAGACAATCCTGTATGTTCCTAGTCTTAATAAAGCCATATTGGTTTTGATGAATCAGAGGAATAATGACTTTTTGGAGCCTGTTGGCAATGAGTTTAGTGATGATCTTTAAAGCTGAGCTGACCAATGAGATTGGTCTGAAATCAGAGCAGGTAGTAGGACCATCAGTTTTTGGGATAAGAGTGATATAGGCAGTGTTAATACTTATTAAATTCAAATTTCCTTCATGGAAGGCAGAGCATAATTGATAGAATTGTTGTTTGATAGTCTCCCAATGTTTTTTGATAAAGTGACCATTGAAACCATCAGGTCATGGAGACTTGTTATTTGGTAAATGTGTAACTACATCATTGATCTCCTCCTCCGAGAAAGGGGCTTCCAGTTCCAACAAATCCGAGTTTAGAACATTAGTGTTGAGTTGAAACAGCATATCAAGATTCTCAGTTTTACCCAGTCTATCTTTGAAAGATTGCCAGAGTATTGCAGATTTTTGTGTATGTTCAGTGACTATCCTTCCATCCTCTGTTGTTAGGATGGCAATAAAGTTATTTCTATAGTTTCTAGTAGCCACAGCATGAAATAACTTAGTGTTCTCATCCCCAAGTTTAGCCCATTTTATGTTTGCTCTATTCTTCCAATATTTTCTTTTGGCCTCCAGCAGTAACATAATGTGTTTCTTGAGTATTTTCTTGAAATTTCTCTCAATATTGGATAGTTGCCTTTGTTCTTCAATTCCATCCATGAATGCAGCCACATAGCAGCAGTTGTCAATGAGTTTTCCCAGTTGTGAGAGATTCCTGCTCCATTTTTTCAGTGCATGTCTGAGGTTTCTAAGTCTGGCAGTGATATCTTGTGCAGCATTTTTATATACACCTCTATTGTGCCAATTGGTAGTAACCACTTCTTGAAAACCCTCAAAATCCATCCAATAATCCTCAAATCTGAATATATTGCTTTTTGGTATAGAGCTGCCAACCTTTATCTGTATAGGTAAGTGGTCTGATGTTAGATGAGACAGAGGGATGGCCATTGTGTCTGGGTAAGTAGTAGTCCATTCAGTAGAGGTAAAAATCCAGTCCAGCCTTTCTAGTAGTGGGTCATGCTGCATATTGCTCCATGAAAAGGATCTGCCTTTCAAGGGGATTTCTTCAAGATTAAGGTGTTGAATGATGTTGTTGAAAAGAAGCATGTTGTTGTTATCCCCTCCTGGTCTATTTCTGTTGTTGGGGGTTCTCATAAGGTTGAAGTCACCAAGAATCATCCAGTGTTCATAGTCATCATGATTAAGAGAGAAAAGCCAATTGGTGAAATGTCCCCTACCAGGAGCAGTAGTGGGCCCATAGACATTAGTGATAACCCATTTATCAGTGTTGATATTACATGTGAATTCCATAGTAATCTCAAATTCCTGTTGATGAAGAACAATGCCTGTAAATTGAGTACCAATCCATATGATAATAAGTCCACCAGAGTTGCCAATTGATGGGACAAAAGCAAATTTATTGAATCTCCTAGGACAGAAATTTCTCAGGTAGGCTTGATCAAACAACTCTCTTTTGGTTTCCTGTAAACAGATGATACTGCAGTTGCTTTCTTCAATTTTCCTGTATAAGTCATCCCATCTGATTTGTGAGTTAATTCCTCTCACATTCCAGTCTAAGATAGCCCAGGTTCTATTCATTGAAATCAATGGATTGACAAGTTACTTTATGAGAATACATCAATAAAGTAAGTCCAGTCATATACAGATGATTGCAGTGAGAGTGGAGCAGCATAGCAGACTGGGGAACATAATGACAAATCCAATGTGGTGCTAGTCTGGGAAATTGCTCCCAGGAAATTTTCAAATATACTGGTGATCCATGAAGCGAGGTAGTTGGAGTGTTCAGGTCCCAGTTCTCTTCCTGTCCAATATTGCTTTTGGTGGTATAATTAGAGATAGATTCATGGTGCTTATCATGGTATATAGTAGGGTAGGAGTAGGTGAGAGAGTCCAGAGTGAATAAATAAGCCCAGTAAATGATGTCAATAACAGTAGTTGGTTCATATGTTGGAAATATTCGTTTTCTAAACCAGGTGTTAGAGACAACATGAATATAAAGCCAGATAACTGCACCATAATAAGTATGATAAAGCTTGCATATAAGTTGAAACAAATATTGACTAAGGGAGCTGCTGCAAAGGGAAATAAAGCAGCACAATACTCTGGAAGGGAAAATTAAACTAAGGATAACTAGGCAGTTTTCATCCGGCCTGCCATCAGCCAGCAAGCAAACAAGATCACACACTATCATAGGAACTGTCATAGCCCAGGGCATCGGCAGAGACCGCAGTATGTGGCATCTGACAAAGACCAGTTCCAATGGCCTGAATGGTGTCCAGTGGGAGCAGAGGAGGTGGTGGGGCATCTTCATTGATGGCCACAACTTCAAATCTATGTGACAGGTCTGTAGGTTGTACATGGGTGACTTCCTGAATATCTTCATCTCCATCGACAGTCACATAAGCATCAAAACCAGCAGCCATGGCACTCTGTTTGTCTCTGAATCCACCTAGATAGTTGGCAATTCTAGTGCTTCTGCGGACAGGGACCACCTCAGTAGCCACCTTGGACTTCTTCCTTCTCTTGGGGCCAACATCTGGCAGCTCTTCCACCCTAGCTTCATCCTCTGAAATCTCAATCACTTCTCTGAAAGCAGGCATAGGTGCAGGCATGTTGATATCAGCAGTCTGAATTTGTAAGTAGCATTTCTGGACCATTCCATGGTGTTCCTCCACATTCACAATCTTGCAGCTAGCACTGATGATCTTAACACCAGCAAGCCTTGGAATCAACTCGTTAGCATTGATCATAGTGGACTCGATCAGTCCCTTCAGGATGTTGACAGCATCAGTAGCATGTAAGTCTTGAGGAGGAGTAGGTGGGTTGTTCAGGTCAGGAATAGCCTCCTCAGCTTGATGTACGCCATCTCCATGGAAAGCCGCCATATCCTCCTGCTGCTGTTGTGCTGGTGCCTGACCTTGAGCACCCTGCCAGATATCATCAAAACCCATTGGAAGGGGGTGAGGGCTAAGGTTGCCAGGAGGAATAGGATCTTCATCTGCACCCATCTCGCCAATCAGTGAACGAGAGATGATGTAAGTGGGGCAGGTCCAGGAGTCGCCATGCCCTTTGTCATTGTTGTTCTGCATCACTACAATACTCAGGGGGAGAGAATCAATATCATATGGTCTGATCTTCACTAGGATCCTGGCTTTGTTGGAGCAGTCCTTGTTCCACACAACAAATCTACCAAAGGGGGTCATAGTTCTGACAACCGTATCCACATCCCAGCACTCTAATGGGTAGTTAACTAACATGAGCCAGCATTCATGGGTGAAAACAGCATCTCGGTGGTTGATACCTTTGTTCTGAGGCAGGAAGGGAAGCACAGACTCGCCAATGTAGTGGGGACTGGTGTCAATGGCAGTATCTCTCTTAGCAACGCTATGGAACTGAATCAGGGCAGCACCTTGACCGCATCTGGAGGTGGATTTCACCCCCCAGCCCTTGCCATCGAGGAAGTATTCAATCAGAGCCGAAGTAGCGATGAAGTCATCAGCAGTTGCTCAGTGCGTGGTAGCAATGCACCAGTCATCGCAGACACGGGGGAGTTCACCGCCTACCACCACATGGCTCCTTTTAACACGAAGAGGACCAGCAGGCAGAATCTCCATGCCAGGTGGAAGTAGTGGGTAGGGATCACAGGGGAAATTCTCCATAGGTGGAAATTGGGAAGGGGATGGTGTCGAGGTTGGCTGTGGAATAATGGGATTCTGAACAGAATTTGTCGTGGGGTATTTATTCTTGATACGATAGATTAGATTGCGATTTCTGTTAGCATAGGATATGCATTGCCTCGCTATATGACCATAATAATAGCAGCTGCGGCATCTAATCTGGTTGGAACAGATGCGGGATAAGTGCCCAGTAGCTAAACATCTGCTGCAATTTAAAATCAGTTGAGATATTCCAGGTGGATTCAGATGGGAGGGGCAGATAATCGGGGGTGCACTGCGAGTAGGATCACGTGGCTTAACTACATATGAAGATCTGACAGTGGGAGCACTACGCACGGATCGTGGGCGGGCAGGCTGAGGTGTCCCAATATTCAAAGAAAGGCTACCGTTGGGTTTGGGCACCTGTAACCTGAGACGCGCTAAGTGATCATGAACACCCGATGAACTGACCATATCCGAGTAACTGCGTGCATGATTGGTAGGTGTAGTATTGATCCTAGATTCAGAGTCAAGATTCAGTGGTACGCATCCGAGTGGTACCTTTTTCCGGTAGATGAGTTTAGTAATTCTGCCAGTCGGGGTTTTTTTTCTTCTGTATCACTGTCCACTCCTGATCACATTCACGGATCCAAGATTTTTCTTCAGAAATCCAATTCGGACCACCAGATCCCCATAGATGGAAAAAGCATTTGAATTCCTTTTCACTGTAAACCTTTTTCCTCTGAATTAAAAAACCCACAGCTTTTGAACAAACCGAAAAACGAAAGACTCTTCCAGAGAGGTGTTGGACATCTAATTCATCAAATGCCGCTTCGATGCATGCCGAGAGGGCCAGTGCGACATTGATCTTGGAAAGGCGGAAGGATGACCTTACAAAGGAGACCACCAGGAAGAAACATGAGGAAGAGGAGACAGGGTTAACCGGCGTAGAGAAGAGATCACGAACCTTCGCACGGATGGCATGGCCTGACGAGAAATCTAGGGAATGGGCAATGGATAGGGGATCCCTGAAGGGATCATAGGTTGCCATTCACCAGGATCAGATCGTCGATGCGAGATCGCCATGGGAGTCGCCAAGGGAGTCGCCCGAGAGGTGGAGGTGGTTGGACATTTTTCTATTAGGGGTCCTAAGAGGTTAGTCCGCAGTGTTGGTGTTGGCGGCAGCATTATTGTTGAACTTGGGTGGGGCATGGTTGAAATTGTTAGAGTTGCCGGGGTTGCTCCGATTTCCTCCGGGCCTAGGGTTTCCATGCCTAGGATAGGTCGGACGGTTCATTGGGGGTCTTTTGGTTCTCGGGGCAAATCCGGGAGATGGGTTAGGGCGATACTTTGGGGTCTGATGGGTTCCTGGCTGATGCATCATGCGACGCTTGCGGTTCTCATTGGCTTGGTTGATCTTTCCTTCCATCTGGATGGCAGAGTTGACCAAGGCTTCAATATCAGCAAAGGGGATATTGACTAACACAGTCTGCATCTCATCGTGCAGACCATTCAAGAATCTCTCTCGGTGTCAATCTCATCCAGGGCATACCTAGCTAATGACAAGAATTTGTCACGGTATTCCACTACAGTCATCTGTCCTTGCTTCAGTTCTCTGAACTCATCTCTCATTCTCTTGATCAAACCCGGTGGCACATGGGTTCTGCTGAACTTGACCTTGAATTCTTCCCAGGTCATCATCTTTCCTCCGGTCATTGCACGAACACTGTTCCACCATGCCCTGTCATCTCCGGCTATATAGTGGGTGGCGAACAGAACTTTCTCGTTAGCTTCCACTCCGCCGACTTCCAGGTTATTTTCCATGGTTTGCAGCCAATCGTCGGCATCTAGGGGCTCTTCTGACTTAGTGAAAATAGGCGGGTTTATGTTCTGGAAATTCTTGAGCTTAGATCCATGGTTGTCCTGATTTCCTTGGCATTGGTTGTTGTGGGCCAGCTGGGCTATCTGCTGAAGGGTGGCTAGGTTGGCTTGACGTTCGGCTCTTTCGGCTTCACGGTCAGAAACCAACATTTGCGATTCTCGCAACATCGGTCCGGGATGAACCACTTCTCCAAGGTGGCATCTGAAGATTGAGATAGATCATGAGAAAAGAGGGAAATTTCTAAGGTTCCAAGACTTTGAAAAGTTTTTAAAGTTTGACTCAGATTTTCTAGCAACTTGCTTTTCATTCATTCACTCATAGCACACAATACAACACACACCACAACAAAGTTAAACAGATGGTTTTAGGAACCAATCTGGAAACTACGATACAGTGGGACCGAATATAACTCACTACGCTAGTGCTCAAGTGCTACTACTCCTCGGAGTCGGTGTAGTCGTCATCCTCATCATCCTCATCGTCATCGATGAAGGCGTAATCATCCTCATCAGTGAAGAAATCCATAGCCTGATCCTCCAGAAAATCATCATCATCGCTGAGATAGGAGTAGGGGTCTCCACGAAGATCCTCTCCGGCATTCTCTCTTTCCTCCAACTGCATGTCTCTCTCGTGGATGGTCTCCTCCAAAGCCGAGATATGGTGGCGAAGGCGAGCATTGATGCGCTCCTTCTTGTCGAGCTGACAGCGGCGAGACTTGCGATCCTTTTCTATCATGGTGATGGTCTTATCCTTCGTCTTGATGATGGCGGACTTGTGGTTGGAGTAGTCACGGCAATTGTCCAATTCCTGCTGACGATCATACATCATGAAGCTAAGGTGGTCCAATTGGGTCTTCAGCTCGTGGTGGTATGGGGTTTCCAGGGGTTGTCCATTAGCATCACGCCTTGGGCAAAACTCAAAGAGGGTACCCTTGATTTGGTTGATACTCTGCCCACACAGATAGGCAAGAGCTTCCTGCATGGCCCTGGCAAGTCCATCGAGCCAGTTGTTCTCTCTTACAGTAAACTGAATTCCCTCAGCAGTGGGAGGTTCAATCTTTCCTTGGAGACTTGGAACAATTAGCCACTGCAGATCTTCTCTTCCTTGATCATTGAGCTGAGCTCCGAAGAACTCGGGGTGCGGATGCTCCAGAAGTTCCGAAAGCTGGTCCAAATCCCTCTCAAAGATAAGGTCTCCTCCATTCCCCAATTGATAAAACTTGCTATACTTCACATCCATCTATTAAGAATATAGGATGAGTAAGTTAGTAGAGTGGTCAAGTGTGTCAAATTTTATGTATTTTGTAAGAGTTTTTGAGGAACATGAATTTTCATGAAAGAGTAATGGTGATAAGAATGGGAATAAGTTTTTGTAAATATTTGATTTCTTTCGTTTTGAAACTAAGTTTTTGATTCAAACGTCCAGTCTAACTAGGGTCTCCTATGGTCAGGATGGCTCTGATACCAACATGTCAACACCCGGATTTTTAATCCTGATGTTATGCCATACATCGCAATCCCAGGATTACCATTTTTGCGAGACATAACAGATTTGGATATCACAGTACATCATCCATTACAAACCATACATAAGGTCTTACACAAATAAGGATCTCATGATCCAGTTCTTAATACAACTCAAGTAGCGGAAATACGTAATAATAACGGTAGCGTAGGCGAAGCTCCATCTTCGGGGTCACGGGCAATGCTGATGATGGGAGATGATCCTAGTTGTCGTAACCTTCCTGGGGTCCGTCATCCTGGTACTCCTCTTCATAGTCTGGCCACGAGAATAGCCAGGGACAAATCCATGAGTACTCTTTAAGTACTCGCAAACTAATACTAACAAGTGAAGGGGGTTTTTGTAGTAGGACACTAAGCTCTAGGGTTGTTTTGCAAAAAGACAGATTTACCTCTACTAAGTTCAGAAGCAAAGAAAGCTAGTTTGTCGTGGGAATGGTCACGGCAGATGCTGCAATCGGCAGCGAGTAGTAGAACGAGGGGCAAGGGAGGCCACCATCTGCGGTGCGAGATGAGGGCGGAGACACAAGGTTTTACCCAGGTTCGGCCCCCCGTAGGGTAAAGACCTACTCCTGCTAGATTGTATTATGATGGTGGTACAATGGGCGAGCTTGGCGGCTAGGCGGCGAGTCGCTTGGGTGTATGATGGAACGTATCTCTACACGCCCTGTACGGAGGTTTATATAGACTTACCTCCCCTAGGGTTTACATATCTCAACCAAATCAGTTAAAGCTTGATTGCTTAACCTAATCCATTGAGCCTACCTACTACTTTGGGCCTTCAGCTTCAAATGCTGATCCACACCGGGCCTTGATCCAGTCGCCGTCTTGCAGGCCTACTCGCCAGTTCCTAGGCCAGTCGGAAACGTCCTGTTGGGCATACCCCGGTAGGCATATCCCCATCAGTAGTCCCCGAGGCCGTCGTCGATTGCGCGCATGTGGTTGCTGGCAGTCAGAGTATTCGGCTTTCAACGCGGGCATCTAGTCGAATCGGCGGCGGGCTCCTGAATAAAGGAGGAAACTAGTCATTCTGGTCACAGCTTTGGCGACTAGGTCGGCGAAATATTTAGTCACTGTCTGTAGTGAGCAGATCGGCGAGCCGAGTGGCTGAAGTTAGACCGTCCAAATGCAGTCAAACTAGCCGTTGGGGTAATCCAACGGTAACTTTTGGCGTAATCACCGCGTAGTAACGGCTCCCTGATTTGGCGGGTAACAACCGCTATATAAAGAGGATGGTAGGCGATCGGAGAACCACCTCCTCGTCATTTCCTCCGACTGCGTGCACCTTCGTTTTCCTCCGCATCGCGATCCAGCTGAACCGAAATCTCCCGACCCCCACGAATACTTCCGCCAATGGCCCCTTCCACCGAACCATGGGGTAGATCCAAGTGTACGAGAGCGCAACTGGCGTCCTTCGAGGAGGCCGGGATCCTGCGCGCCGGTAGGTGGCGAATCCCTGCAGCCGGAGAGGTGACTCCGGACCCGCGCGAGGGAGAGTTCATCTGCTTCACCAGCCACCTAGAGCGGGTGCTGGGATTCCCAACATCTCTCTTCTTCCGGCGCTTCTGCGCCTTCTACGGGATCCAACCGTTGGACCTGGGCCCGCACAGCATCGAGCAGCTCGCCATTTTCGTGGTGTTCTGCGAGTGCTACCTGGGCTACAGGCCCTACTTCCCCCTGTGGCAAGATCTATTCCACGGGCGGATCAGTCGCGAGGAAGCGGGCGGCCCAATGCTCGCCGCGGGCGGCCTGACATTTCAGCTGAAATCGAAGGCTTCCTTCTTCGATCTGATGCTACCCGCCAAGGCGGCGAGCCAATGGAAGAATTCTTGGTTCTACGTCACCGAGGCGACTCCAGACGGCGAGGTGGCGATCCCAAGATACTCCGCCGACCGGCCTGAACCACGCCGACTTCAAGTCGGCAAGCTTCCAACAGACCAGCGGATGGTCGTGGACGAAATGCTTCAGACCATTTGCGGCCTGAAGAAGAGGGGTCTTCTACCCATCAATTTGTACAACTGCTGGCTCGGGCGGCGACTCGACTCCCTGGCCCGCCGCGACCACTACATGTACGAGTACGCGGGCCGGGAGGACTCGACGAAGTCCTGCCTCGTCGAGTGGCAACTCGAGGATTACCTCCTGGCGCTGAAGAAGATCACCCAGGCGACGTACCTCGACGCGAAGGCTGGGGTCGCCCCCTACACCGTGAAGCATCCAGCCCCAACGGTAAGTCATCTTTTCGTTGTTCACAGTCGTAGTTACATGCAGTCGCGGTCATACTGATGCTGTTTTACGCCTATTGCAGCTATTTCAAGTGGTGGAAGGGTGGCTTCCACCCGCGGACAATGAGAATTCGAGCTCGTCCGTCCAGGAGGTGGGCGAATCGCCTCCAGCAAGGGGAGGCGTCGAGAGTGACGGGAGCGGCGACGACGATTCCGAGGAAGAGGTCGCCCCGCTGGCCCGGAAAACGCGCGGGCAGCAGCAGCGTGAGCTCGAAGCGAGCAATAGCCTCGAGCATCATGATGATGATGACGACGAGCTCCCCGAGCACACCTCGCGTCGCGAGGCCACTCCATCGAAGAAGAAGAAGAAGAAGGAGGTGAAGGCCCCTCCAAAGAAGAAGATGAAGCCAGCAAAACAGGCGTCTCCGCCTCATTCGCCAAGCAGCTCTGACGCCACCAGCCTGGCCGGGGGTGAAGCCCCACAGATGGCGACGGCGCCGGATATCACCGCCATCCTAAATGAGGTGCCTCTGGCCTCGATGCCTCCATCGTTCGCCCCAATCTCTGGGTCGGGGGCCGCTCCAGTCATGGTGGCTTCGCCGCCCAAGGATGCTCCTACCGAAAATGTTTCGGAGGCTCCGGCCACAGCCTCGACAACGAAGAAACCGTCCGTGTCTTGGGCACGCGACGTCCTAGAGATGGGCCTCAGTCGCCGTTTGGGCCCCGAACTAGAGAAGCCGGCCAGCATCCGCACGGGGCTACGCTTCATTCCAATCGCCAAGTGAGTTTGCTCACCTACTTCTGTCTTTCATTGTACTCGGATTACTTTGCTCACGCGATCAAGTTGTAGGACCGGAGCTAAGAAGATAGGACACCCGTCTGTAGCCAAGGTGCCGCCAGTCGTCGTGGAGGAAGACCCCTCCCGGAAAAGGAAGGCGGACGAGGTTGTCGTCCCCGCAGATAGCGCCAAGAAGGCCAAGGGCAACGAAGTCATCACTGTATCTGACGACACGGCGATTGCACCGAGTGAACCTGTAGTGGAGGCGGCCTTGCCCACCAAGGAGGGTGCTCCCTCGCCTGGGGCAGCCGAGCCGGCCTCCTTTGGTGCCGGTTCCTCCATCGCAACGTTCCCGCGCTTCATGGCCAAAGCGGCTACAGCGAGTGGTACCTTGCCCTCGAGCCATGCACCTGGGGTCGCTGATACGGAGGTCGAGCAGCGTCGCGGGCACACGCCGGCTCTCCTCTCGTCCGTGGATGCGATACAACTTCATGGCATGCTTGGCGCAGCCATCCAGGTATGTCCAGTCCCCGAGGATCAGGCCGGTGTGTTGCAGCGGTCTGATTCTTTTAGTGTCTTGTTTTTATTTTCCACGTCCAGTCCCCGAGTGTGCACCCGCTGAATTTCATCGGGTGGGCACTTCGGATGTTTTGATTGCCAGTCCCCGAGTGCGCACTCGCTGAATTTCAGCGGGTGGGCACTTAGGATTTTTTGATTGCCAGTCCCTGAGAGTGTACTCACTGAATTTCAGCGGGTGGGCACTTAGGATTTTTTGATTGCCAGTACCCGAGTGCGCACTCACTGAATTTCAGCGGGTGGGCACTTTGGATTCCGCTTTTGTTAAATGTTTGAATTGTGTGCAGGGTTTGCAACGTGAGTCAGCTGATCGGCTTGCTGCGAAACGCCACGCGGAGAAGGAACTGGCCACCGTCCAAGAGGCGAATAGGGGGCTTCAGGCAATTGCCGCGAAGGCAGAGGAGGCCCGCCAAGGACTTGTCCCAGCGAGTGAGTTGGCAGCGGCTCAATCGGCGTTGAGCTCGGCTGAGAAGCGGATCGCCGACCTCGAGCGCGAGTTGAGGGAGGCGAAAGAGGAAGCGAGTTCGGCGGATGGTCGAGCCAAGGCCACCGTTACGGCCGCCGTGGAAGAACGTAAAGTTTCTGACGCCCTTGTTGCTGGGCTTCAGGATGATTATACTTCTCTTCAGAGCTTCATCACGGATCTCTCCCATCCCTTGATTGGTGAGTGTGTCTACTCCTGCCTGTTGCATGTACCTTTTTGTAATATCCGATGTACTCACTGTTATCTTCTATCCGCAGGTCGTATCCTTGATAGCACGGAAGAGGCGAGCTCGTTCGACGCGCGGCAATGTGTGGCCACGCTCGTTGACTCGGCGACATTGTCGGCGACGTGCATCCGGGCCTACCTCCAGGAGATGTCGCCCTCGGAAGTAATTCCCAGCGACCTCGTCGAGGTGTGGCGGTACTTGGAGAAGGCGCCGTCGGTCGTCAAGTTTATGACGCGATCGGAATTCCGACATGGAGCAGCGATGGCACTGAGCCTTGGGCTCGCTCACTTCCCGGAGGACTTCGACCTGGACGACGTGACGAGTGGATACCCGTCGTCGACTGGCTCGGTGGAGATATCTGAGGTGCTCAAGTTGACGGACCGCGTCGCGGTGTACTCCGAGCGCGTCTGGGCGATGGGCGACCTCCTTCCTTACCAGGAGACGGTCGTCGCACCTAACAACCCCGAGCTGCAGCACCGAGACTTCAAGATCGAGCAACCCTTCCGTGCGGCGATGGCGGGTGAGCTGACGACGTACCCGTCAAACCCGTACACGCCCTTCATTCGCAATCGCAAGGGTGCTGGCGAGTCGTCTTCGAAGCCTGTGGAGTAGAATAGTTTGCCCTGGGGCGTTAGTAGCAGTTCTGCCGTTTGGGCATATTTTGTACTTTGTGACGATTGCAACATGCTATTAATGAGATATCGTGTTGTTTTGTGAATTATCGTGTGTTTTTCGATTGAGGGTTGAACGAGTCCCCGAGCGCGTCCGCCCTTTTTATGGGGTTTACCTCGTTTTTTATGTGTTTGCGGTTTTTGAATGTTTTGTTATTGTGGTCGACTCGCCCGGACTCGGAGAGCCAGTCGCAAGGCGACTCCCTTGAGCGCTCTGTACTTCACCGTTTTCCCTTGCGCGAACGAGGTCGGGTGGCCGAGTCCCCGAGCGTGGTACTTGGTTGTTCTAGGCGCGACTCGAGGGTGGGTGAGGACTTGGCGCGTTAGTTTGAGCGCGTCACTCCTGCCTGGCCCGTTGGGTCAGTCGCATGGCGAGTCCTGGGCATGCTCTCATACTTGGCGTTTTCCCTAGACGCTCGTGCTGAATTGGTCGTCAGTCCCCGAGCGTGGTACTTGGCCGTTCGAGTCGCTATGTCAAGGATGCGGAGGATCATGGTCGCTGTGAGAAGCGAAGGCAGTTGTCTTGGCTCGTAGAGCCAGTCGGGCTAGGCGACTCCAATGGGGCTCCGGGTAGGAGTTTTTCGTGGACGTTGCAAGACCTGAGGTGACCCAGTGCCCTTGTAACGCACTACTTGGCCGTGCCGATCGCTGTACCAAAGGTTGACTTCTGCAGTTAGCTTGACGCTGTTATTACGAGTGCGAGTGGCACAAGACACGGAGAGTAGGCGCAATTTGCGGTAACCAATTCTTTTTATTTCATAGCGACTGGAGGGTACATATGTGGGGTTCTAGGAGTAGAACTTCCGTAGGAGGTTTACATTCCACGGTCGCTTGACATCGAGTTTGCCGTCCCCGCGGACGTCGATGAGGTAGTAGGCGTCGTTGCCGAGTATGCGCCCGATGGCGAATGGTCCCTCCCACGGAGGGGAAAGCTTGTGCATGCCCTTCTTGTCCTGGATGAGGCGCAGCACCAGGTCGCCTTCTTGGAAGGTGCGAGTTTTCACCCGCCGGCTGTGATAGCGGCGGAGTCCTTGCTGGTAGATGGCGGTGCGTGATCGAGCGAGGTCGCGTGCCTCGTCGAGTTGATCGACTCCATCCTAACGGGCGAGTTCGTTCACAGCCTCCGTGTAGTGGACGACCCGTGGTGAGTCGTGCTCGAGGTCGGTGGGCATGACTGCCTCGGCGCCATACACCATGAAGAAGGGGGTGAACCCTGTCGACCTGTTGACCGAGGTGCGAATGCCCCGGATGACAGAGGGTAGCTCCTCGACCCAGCACCCAGCGGTGCGCTCGAGTGGTACTTGGAGCTGCGGCTTCAGGCCGTGGAGGGTTCTCTGGTTGGCCCGTTCCGCCTGGCCGTTGGATTCCGGGTGGGCGACTGACGCGAGGTCGAGCCGGATGTGGTGTTCCTCGCAGAATTCGGCCATGGCTCCCTTGGCGAAGTTGGTGCCGTTGTCCGTGATGATGCTGTTTGGGAACCCGTAGCGATATATGAGCTCGCGTAGGAATTTAGTGGCGGTCTTCCCGTCGCATTTTCGGACTGGTTTGGCTTCCACCCACTTTGTGAATTTGTCGACCGCGACCAGGAGGTGGGTGTAGCCAGAGGGAGACTTTTTGAAGGGGCCTACCATGTCCATACCCCACACGGCGAATGGCTAGGTGATGGGGATTGTCTTGAGCGTGGAGCTCGGCACGTGCGTCTGGTTGGCGTACTTCTGGCACCTGGCGCACCGCTGGACAATGTCAACGGCATCGGCGTGTGCGGTGGGCCAGTAGAAGCCATGCCACATGGCCTTGGCGACCAGAGAGCGGGCATCGGCGTGGTGGCCGCAGTCGCCGGAGTGGATGTCGTGGAGGATCTTGCATCCTTCGGCGGGTTGGACGCAACGTTGGAACACGCCGGTGACCCTGCGCTTGTGGAGCTCACCGTCGATGATGGTGAAGGATTTGTATCGGCGTGCGATCATCCGGGCGTCCGTCTCGTCTGCCGGCAAGGTGCCGACCTCCAGGTAGGAGACGTAGGGCTTGGTCCAATCGTCTGGCTCGGTGACGAGTGCGACCAGGGCTGCCTCTGGCTGCAGCGGGACTCCGATGTCGATCTCCCTTGGGGGAGAGACTGATGGCTTGGTGATCGTCTCGAGGAAGACGCCGGCGGGTGGTGCGAGTCGATCCGACCCAATGCGAGAGAGCGCGTCGGCCTCCTCGTTCTTCCGCCTGTCAATCCACTCAACGGAGTAGCCTGCGAAGTGTCCGCCTAGTTTGTCCACTGCTTGGCGGTATGCCGCCATGGTGGGGGAGACGGCGTCGCAGGTGCCAGCGACTTGCCCAGCGACGAGGTCGGAGTCTCCGTAGCAGCGTAGGCGGTTGACGTTCATCTCCTTGGCAGCTCGCATGCCGTGGAGTAGTGCCTCGTACTCGGCCATGTTGTTGGTGCAGGGGGTGAAGTCGAGGCAGAGGACGTAGCGGAGCTTGTCGCCCTTCGGTGAAGTCAGCACGATCCCTGCTCCTGCGCCGTCCGCGTTCTTGGAGCCGTCGAAGTGCAGGCTCCAGTAATGGAGGTATGGCAGCTTTTCTGGCTGCTGGGCCTCTTCCCAGTCGGCGATGAAGTCCGCTAGAGCCTGCGACTTGATCGCTTTTCGTGGCTCGTATTTGATGTTGTGGACGCCGATCTCGACGGCCCACTTGGCGACTCGCCCGGTCGCCTCGCGGTTGCGGATGATGTCCTGCAACGGTGCTGAGGAGACGACCGTGATTGGGTGCTCCTGGAAGTAGTGCGGCAGGCGCCGCTGTGCTCTAAAGACCGCGTATACCAGTTTCTGGTACTGCGGGTATCGCTGGCGCGACTCGGTGAGGACCTCGCTGATGTAGTACACCGGTCGCTGTACTGGGCGCTCCTTTCCTTCCTCCGGCCGTTCGACGACCATGACGGCACTGACGACGCGCTCGGAAGCCGCGACGTAGACCAGCATGGGTTCTTTGTCGGCGGGGGCGGCGAGTAGCGGTGCGGCGAGTAGCACCTTCTTGAGGTCGCGGAGCGCGTCGTCCGCCTCCTTGTCCCACTGGAAGGTGGGGTTCTTGCGCATCAGGCGGTATAGGGGCATCGCCTTTTCGCCCAGGCGGGGGATGAAGCGACTGAGAGCCACTACTCGCCCGGCCAACTTCTGGACGTCGCGCAGGCACTCGTGTTTGCCGAGTCGGTTGATCGTGTCGATCTTGGTGGGGTTCGCCTCGATCCCTCGCTTGGAGACGACATACCCCAGTAGTTGTCCTGCTGGTACACCGAAGGTGCATTTGCCTGGGTTAAGCTTTATCTTGTATTTCCGCAAGTTGGCGAATGTTTCCGCCAGGTCAGCGAGTAGATCACCCTGGCGAGCGGATTTTACAACCACGTCATCGATGTAGACATGGATGTTGCGGCCAATTTGGCTCGCGAGGCACTCTTGCATGCACCACTGGTAGGTCGCCCCGAGGTTCTTGAGGCCGAAGGTCATGGCGGTGTAGCAGAAAGCTCCAAATGGCATGATGAACGCCGTCTTCTCCTCGTCCTCGACAACCATTTTGATCTGGTTGTATCCAGAGTAGGCGTCGAGGAAACATAGCGACTCCGATCCCGTGGTGGAGTCGATTATTTGGTCGATCCGCGGGAGGACGAACTGCTCCTTCGGGCAGGCGCTGTTGAAGTTTGTGTAGTCGATACACATCCTCCAGGTCCCGTTCTTCTTCTCGACCAAGACTGGGTTTGCCAGCCACTTGGAGTATTTAATTGGCCGGATGAAGCCTGCAGCGAGTAGACGCTGCACCTCCTCGGCGATAGCTCGGCGGCGCTCTTCATTGAAGGGCCGCAGCGACTGCTTGACGGGTCGCACTTTGGGGTCGGCATTTAGTTTGTGCTCAGCGAGCTCCCTAGGAACACCAGGCATGTCAGAGGGCTTCCATGCGAAGATGTCCCTGTTCTCACGGAGGAACTCGATGAGCGCGCCTTCCTAGGCTGGGCTCATGCCCGTCCCGATCGTCACCGTCTGGCTGGAGTCGCCTGGGACCAGCTCGACGGTGCGGGTGTGCGTCGTTGCCTCGAAGGCTGAGGTGTTTGCGCCCTCCGAGTTGGGCTTCTTGAGTATGGTGGGGTCGTCGTTGTTGACCCCGCTCGCGTACTTGGCGAGCTCATCGGCGTGGTTGGTCTCTGCCGCGATGACGGCGTCGGCGAGTTCTGCTCCTTTGGCCTCGCACTCGGGGTCGCCGTTGATGGTGATGACGCCGCACGGCCCGGGGAGCTTCATCGCGTTGTACGCGTAGTGGGGCGCTGCCATGAACTTGGCGAACGCCTGGCGCCCCAGGACGCAGTGGTAGGGGCTGTCGAAGGGTACCAGCTCGAAGACGATCCGCTCGGTGCGGAAGTTTGCTGGTGTGCCGAAGGTGACTGGCAGCGTGACCTTGCCGATCGGGTACGCCTTCCGACCGGGGATGATGCCGTGGAACATGGTGTGGGTCGTCTCGATCATCGACTGCGAGAGCCGCAGCCGCCTGAAGGTGTCTAGGTACAGGATGTTGATGGAGCTGCCGCCGTCCATCAATGTCTTGGGGAGCCAGTAGTCGCCCACCTTAGGCTTGACCACCAGGGCGACGGCCTGGGTACTCGATGCATGGTGAGTGGTCCTGGCGGCTCTAGGTGATGGGCTGCTCCGACCAGTTGAGGAACTGGGGAACGTCCACCTGGGCCACCGCGTTGACGGCGACGACGCGGGTGATGACCTTCTTCTCGCGCTTCGTGTTGAAGCCTGTGAAGGTGTGGAGCGAGCCGGCCATGTTGCCGAATTTTCCGCCGTTTGGCGGGTTGTTGTCGGCGTCCTCTCGTGCTCGCCGTGCCTTCTCAATCTCCTTGAGGGTGTGGCAGTCGGCGGTCGTGTGCGTTGCGGGTTTCCCTTCCCTGCTATGAAACGCACAAGGTTGGTTAAGGAGGGCCGCGGGGTCGAACCTTGGCTTGGCCTTGTAGTTGCCGCCGTCGCGAAGATTTGCGGAAGATTGTGCGTGCCCGGCGTTGGCGACGAAGTCGACTCGCCCGTCACTGCGGCGCTTGCCAGTGAGGCGAGTGTTGCTGTAGCGTAGGTCGGACCGTCGTCCATTGTCGTTGCCGCTCGTGCGGCATTGGCCTCCCGACTCGTCGTCTGTTTCCTGGTTTGGATCTTCCTCCGCGTACCGTTTGGCGATCTCGAGGAGGTCCGGTATGTTGTCGAGTGTGCGAGAATGTCGCTTGAGCTTGGCGACCAAGGGCTTGTAGCGGCACGAGGTCTTGAAGCAATGGATCGCGGTGTCCGGGTGGATGCCGACCGCGTTGTACCATAGTTCTTGCCACCGCTGGACCCGATTGGTCGACTTCATGGGTCCCCGGACGACGCTCCAGGTCCTCGATGGTGGTGGCCCGGGTGTAGGAGCACTCGAAGTACCTGACGAAGGCGTCGCGCATCTCCTCCCAGGAGTCGATGCTATCCTGGGGGAGGGTGTTGATCCACTGCCTGGACGTCCCCTCCATCATCAAGGGGAGGTAACGGGCGGCTAGCAGGTCGGTGTGGCCTGCGATCCCCATCGCCATGAGGTATGTATCGAGCCACACGGAGGGGTCGTATGAAGGGTCGTACTTTTCTATCTCCTTCGGCGCCTTGAACTTCGGCGGGTACTTCTCGCCTTAGATCATCGGTCTGAAGCACTTGGGGCCGAGTCGACTTAGCGACCCCATCGGCTCGCCGTCGTGGCGATTGGTTAGGGTGTGTCGCAGGTCATCGGGCTGGCGTGCGCGCCAGCTTTGGTGGTTGATGATGTGGGTGCGGGCGTCGATGGGTTGACCGTTGGCGGCGACGAAGTTGGTCGCTGGCCTGGGGTCATTGGTGGAGAGTGCCGCGTTCGCGGGTCGGTGTTGGAGCTGCAGTGGCCCTGGTGGCGGGCAGTTGAGGGTGTTTGCCGCCATTGGACGGCCACTTGAGGCCGCTCTGCTTCCCGAAGAACGCGAGTACACTCGACCCTGCGAGTCGGCGCCTGCGTTTTGCTGCTCGACGGCCTTTGCGAGCAGGGCCCTGACATACTGGATCTATAGGGCGCCGTCGCTGGTGGCCGTGATGTTGTCGGCTGCTGCTCGGCCCGCGACGAGGTTATCCATCGGGGTGGAGAACAGTGGAAGGCCGTCCGCGTCTCGCTCCCGTGAGGAGACTACTATCCGCGGCTGATCCCTGGGGGGTGTGCGGTTGGGTGGAGGTGGGGCGCCCATCGCCGTCGACCCTGGCGGGGGCCGGGCGCTTCCTCCTGGTGGCGCGTTCTCGCAGATCGCGCGCTCGGCCGCGCGGGCCGGGTCGTTTTTGTCGTCGAAGTTCAGGGCACACCCCTGGACAGTGGGGTTCAGGCGCGACCTGATTCGCTGCTGGTGGTAGCGCGACAGCTCCTGCGCCGTCACCTGCTCGAGTAGAAATTTTTCGCGCTCGGCTTGCTCCTTGCGGACTGCCTACGCCAGCTTCAAGCGGAGTTCCTCGACCTCCGTTGCCATGGCGTTAGGAGGGATTGGGGTGGAGAAGGGATCCTCCGTCGGATCGGTGCCGGTCGCCATGTAGGTCGCGGCGTGGCGACCGGTCCCGTCGTGGAGGTCGGCGGAATTTTCTGACCCGGAGTCGAAGTCGAAGATCCCAAGGATGGAGGGATCCTCGAAGTCTCCCACGTTGGAGACCTGGGTGATGGAGCCCGCGGGTGAAGCCGCGGTGATGGATCCGGCGAGTGACGCCGGGGTCGCCGAGTCGGCGTCGTCGTTGAGGGCCTTGTCTTCCGCGGCTGCGGAGTTTTCGGCCACGTTGTTGTGGGCCGAGTTGTACTCGGAGGAGAGGCGATGGATCGTGCGGACCTGGCTCTCGGAGAGCCGATCGCGTGGCGGCGACTCGCGGATGCGAGCCTAATCCTCCGAGACGATGACATCGGTGAGGCCGACGAAGAGGCTGATCGTGCCGACCGGCAGGATCATGCTATGCGTGACGGGTCGCGCCGCCGAGACGTAGCTGCTCGGCAAGATCTAGAGCATCTCGCCGATCGCTATCATGCGGCCTATGGCGACCGTCTCGTTGATGGGCAGATTGGATCTCGCCGCAGAACACCGGCCAGAACGCACAGGCCCCACGGTGGGCGCCACTGTCGTGGGAATGGTCACGGCAGATGCTGCAATCGGCAACGAGTAGTAGAACGAGGGGCAAGGGCGGCCAGCCATCTGCGGTGCGAGATGAGGGCGAAGACACAAGGTTTTACCCAGGTTCGGCCCCCCGGAGGGTAAAGACCTACTCCTGCTAGATTGTATTATGATGGTGGTACAATGGGCGAGCTCGGCGTCTAGGCGGCGAGTCGCTTGGGTGTATGATGGAACGTATCTCTACACGCCCTGTAGGGAGGTTTATATAGACTTACCTCCCCTAGGGTTTACATATCTCAACCGAATCAGTTAAAGCTTCGGTACTCGTTTAACCTAATATGACTGGGCCTACCTACTCGCCTGGGCCTTCAGCTTTCCAGTCGCTTGGATCCACACCGGGCCTTGATCAGGCCCACTCGCCAGCCTTAGGCTGCCGGAACGCCCTGCTGGGCATACGCCGGTAGGCATATCCCCATCATAGTTGAAAGTTTATAACACCTTAGTGGGAACATGAATTTCATGTCACAACTCTGTTGTGGTCAAGTCAAAGTCTCAATTCATTTCACAAGTCATTTTGAAAACATCTGACGGGGGAACAGTATGGCCACTCCAACTGTCCATAACCGCGGACGAGGCTATTCGAATAGTTTGACACTCTGCAGAGATTATACGCTTTCACCACAACATTCGATACATCCGTCAGGAACAAATCCTGAATTCACCATACTCAGTATGCAGATAATCAATCCTAACCTTTCAATTACACGCCCTAGTATAAGCACCTCTCATGTGAGTTTGGCTCCCAACCATGACCAACTGTCATCTTGGGTACTGCACAGGTGGACAATCTTCACAAGGTAGCCTTAGCTCAGACCTTGGCCGTGAGGGAACCAATACTAAGGTATATAAGTTTCCAGTCAAGCCCTACCCAATCTTCGGGTATTGCGGTTGTACGGTAAAATTGGAATGGTATCGCATCCAGACAACCATCAGTTTTATAAAGGGCTAAGGCTCATGCATCAACATTTTCATCACCAAAATCATCTGGTGTTTGGAAACACATGTCAAAACATCTCAGTAGAATGATCCATCATTATAAGGTTTTCATAACCATTTTCACCAAGTATTCCCATCTAAAGTTGATCAAGTTTTATGCTTAGCACTAGCATCTACAAATGGGGGTGAGTACTAATGAGGGGTGGTAAACTGGTGGGGTTTAACTCAGTTAAATCTCATGCCTTAGGATGACATCAAGATTATCTAGCTTAGGCCAAATTTTATGCTCTTTATGCAACCTTCAATTATCTTTCTAGTATCTACAATTTACTCAAGTAAACTCTAAGTAGTAGCTTTGATAAACAAATAAAGTAGAAAGCTTGTAAGTAAAACTAGGAGGGGGTATCATCAAATGTGTCTAACCAAGCATGCTTAGTGCATTTCATAGGTTATTTAACTCTCATAATTGCAAGTGTTAGCTTGCCTTGTGCAGAGTAGTGGTTGAAGTTCTCCTCGGCTTCTTCTTCGTAGTATCCTCCTTCCTCCTCGTATCCTTGGTCGGTACTAGCGTCTATAAATAAATACGAGGTACACAATCACCAAACAATACTTAACTACTTTCAATCATCACACAAAGGGGGTTCTATAGATGATCTAGCATCATCACTAACATTACAAGCAGTGCCTTAATGATTTTATTTTTAGAAAAGTAATTTCTACTCATTGAAAAACTACTTAAGATTTAATATTCTCCAAACCAAACATGGGATCATGTTGACACATGTCATCACCACATATTTCAGTCCATGGGAATGTGATTTAAAGTGGTGTCACAATTTAATAAGGTTTAACCTTTTATTTTAATTAAAATAAGTGACTAGAAATGCCTATGTGGCATTCTTTTATTACTTGAACATTATTTCTGTAAGTAAACCCATATATTTTTATATATTCTGGAAGGTATGGTTACTTGTGAATTTTGAGAGTTGGAATCAACTCAAAAGCTATTATGGTTTAAATTTGAAAAATGTTTGAATGCAGAAAAGCTTCTGCCTTGTTATTTTTACCAAGGGTGATCTACAGATCCAAATGATTTGAATCCAAAGGGCTTGGATTCAGCACTTCCAGACCTTTCTAGCAAAATTGGTTTCATTCAATTTGGTTCACTGAATCGAGCTGGGTTGATTTTTGAATCTAGGTACAGAACTGTGTTTGAATGAAAATGGAAAAATCCAAATTCAAATGAGTGGGCTGCGCGGGAAGAGAAATGGGCCGGCCTGCTACGCATAGCGCTTACGCGGGCTGGTTAAGTTGCTATCCCCACGCGTCAGTGAGACGGGGGGTTCGAAGCGGTACGGGGCAACGTGGTGCGTTGGATCTAGTTCTAATCCAACGGCTCTGGTTCATCGTCCATGTCGGGCAGCGCCGGCGAGATAGAACCCTAACGCGGCAGGTGGGGTTCGTGGGAGGCTCACCGGGGCTCAGGCGAGGGTCGGGCGAATGGTGAAGTCGACGACGGCGAACCTCCTGGTACCGGCACCTTCTCCTGGGGCGGCTCCAATCGCTGGCTCCCTTCTTCTCCAGCAGCGGCGAGCTCTGGTGAAATTCCGGCGATGCGCTGCTCGCCTTGCTCCGGGAACGGGGTGGAATGATCAGTGAGGAGAGGGGAGTGAGATGGTGTGAAGAGATTGAGCGGGGGAGGCCTCTATTTATAGTCTCGACGACGAGACCGAATGGGATGGGCAGGAGACGGTGGCGACATGGCTATGGGCTGCTAGAGGCGTGGCCGAGGGTGGCGATCGATCGGTGGTCTCCTGGCGATGCTCTATGGATTTAATGCGCGTGTAGGGGTGGTGGCAACGTCTGAACGCCGACATTCTCAAGGCAGAGGCGGCGCTTTCGGCGGTGGCTACGGGGTACGGGCGGTGAAATGGGCATGTCTGGCGGTCTCCTGGGACGGTGGGGAGCATGCTGGCGGGCAGCGAGGGCTCGAGGTGGTCTGGTTGAATGGGAACGACGTGTGCTCTGCGGTGCGGGTCGACATGGTCGACAGCAGCATGGGCGCGGCATTCCTGGCAGTTCTGGCTGCTGTCCGCGAGGCAGGGCTGGTCGAGAGGGGGCGGTGAGGCATGGGATACCTCCTAGACAAGGTTGGCACGGCTAGTTCTTCCTCTAGCCTGCTGTCCACACTGGGGTGACATGGGTGCTCTCGGGTTGTTCACCGTTGATGACATTGGCGAGCTTACAGTGGTGCTAGGGATTAGTTAAGTTTGCTAGATTATCTACTGAGGTTGCTGTGAGCTAGAGAGGGAACAAGTTTGGCCAGAATCACTGCACACTATAGTGTTTTGATTTTGTTTGATTTGAATCAGCAAGGTGTTTGATGAAATGGCCGCATGAATTCAAGTTTTGAATTTTGAAAAGATTTTTGGTGGGTGTGCTAGGCATGTGTTGGTGAGTCTGTGAATGCTTGGGTTTTGAAAGTTGAGCTTGTTTGAGTGGTTTTTTAAAAAGTGGGATCTTCCCATATGATATAGATTCAATTTTGAACTGTCATTTAAACTATGCATTCAAATGCTTTTGGATGATCTCAAGGTGGGCCTTGGTAATTTGTTATGAGTACTATCAAGGGGTGTAAAGATCCAAACAAGTTTCTGTTAAGTTTTGAAAGTTAGGGACAGCCAAAGTAGGCATGTGAGTTAAATTGGCCAAAGTGACCATTCACTCATTTTGTTTGTTTTGACTTATTTGTCTTTGGGAAAGGTGTGGGGATTGTTTAGATGATGTTTATTTCACCTAAGAATCCTTTTACAAGCAAAGAAACACTCAAGCAAGGTAACTCAAAAGAATCCAAATTGGAATGCACACACACATGCATGCTTTCATATTTTTATTGGGAAAGTTTTTGTTAACCCTAATTTTGGTGATTAGAGTTTGATG
Organism: Avena insularis; assembly: GCA_023614405.1. NCBI lineage: Eukaryota > Viridiplantae > Streptophyta > Magnoliopsida > Poales > Poaceae > Avena > Avena insularis. The sequence continues at coordinate 117,461,256 of CM042689.1, read as the reverse complement.
ATTCTAGTTTAATATTTTTTGGATGTTACATATTCTATCAGTGTGGTCATTTTAGTTGATAACCACATATAAAATGTGGTTTTGATTTAGTGTTTTATATTTTCCGAACAATGTCCTTTTAACCTGCTGAAACCCTACTTAGTGTGTGTAAGATTATGATGGTTATTCTCATTATAATTGTAGCATTTGAATGTGTATTTCTATTTAATATGTGCATTCTGAATGTTTTCTTCTAGATAAACAAATTATATGTCCATTGTAAATATGTTCTTCTAGTGTGTGTAAGATTATGATTGTTATTCTTATTAAATAACTGTATGGAATACAAAGATAAATAAAGATGCAAACTCAAGTAAAAATGCAGTGCATACACGAACAATTAATGGTAGTCCATCTTACCTAGTTAAGGCAGATTAATCAGTATCACTCCGCGCGTCAGAACTCGGAAGTTGAAAACATAGTGGACAAAAAAAATAACTAATCGGGGCAGTGCATAAACCGTATGACCGGCAGTGCAAAACTTTTGTCAACACACATACTGATCTTACTGGCTATGGCAGTGCATACACCGACTTGGAAGCAGTTAACACAAAACACCGACCTAAACCAAATTATACGAGAATCCAATATGACTCGCACAACACAAAAGTAAATAGAACATACCGCATAAATAAAGTGTGTGCAAGGAAAGACAAGTAAAGATATATTAGTGAATAAGAAGGTAGTGCACTCAATAGAACTTAGGCAGTGCACACGTTAGAACTTGTGCAATGCATCAATGAAATCTAGTAAGGCAGTTCGTCAAATATAATTACGGCAGATCACTCACGCTCACCTCAGGCATCAAAATTCAGTAGACACAAGGCAGTTCATTGCATCTAAACAAGGAAGAGCAACTAAAACTACCATCCCATACACGATTTCATGTTCCCTATCTTCTCCAACCCACGTAAAGTTAGTCCAAAAAAACACCCGCGGAAACAGAGTCATTCTGCTACCGTCGTCGCCATCGACAAAGAGCAACAACATCCAGAAACAAAACACCCACTTACGGCAACCGTCAAAACACCCAGCTTCTCACACCCTCAACACCAACACCACACACCATGCTCCGCCAATAGCCACCACCCCAAACCGCCCCCTCCACCCAAACCTTCAAATCCAACCCCCCACCGCTCGCCCCACCCAATCCTCTAACCAGAAATCTCGATGGTTGTCTAAGAGAATAGAACACAATTTCGTCCCTAGCAACCTGCACCGATTTGGAATGGAACTCGCCGGCAACCTCGATAGAGAGGATACATTCCCAAAAAAAGTTGTCTAGCAAGGCAAGAAAGCGGTGGAAGGCCCCTGCTTCATCTTGGTCAAGAACACAAGTAAGCATAGTCACCTATAACACAAGGTATGTCAAATCTGTATCATTCAAAATCATATAATTGTTGTTTAACAGTAGCTTCTTCACAATTGTGTAACAGAAATAAAAATTTATAGTCCATACTATCTAACTCCACTTTTAGTTCGTTCATTTCAGTTCCTTATCAGCAAACAAAGCATATGTAACTAATAGTTTAGAGATTATATATATAGTTGTTTTTCATTAGTAATTATTGAAAAAATATGAAAATAGAATTCGTATATAAAAAGGATAGAAAAATATATTAAAACATCAAATCAGTGACAAAAATTACTAAGGATTAGAACATTGCATAAATAATTACTAATTTTCTGCCACTTATCAAGACTTGTCTTATGATCAAATATTATTTCATTATTAGGTGAAATGGAGGACAACAGAAGTCCTAGTCCTGCAAAGGTATAGAGCAATATACAACATACCTTGTAGTCATCACTAACATAAATATAAAAATGGCATTTATTTAATACGACTTCCTTACAGAACATACCTGATCACACCGATGCTGACAAAACAAAGTCATTGCTGACAAAAGGTAATGCTGTAAAACAAAGTACATATTATTACCGTTTGTTCTTGCTTCAGTAAGGAAAAATATTCTCCCGAACTAACAATAATAAAAATGAAAACAAGTTAAACACAGGAGGCTGGAATACTAAGATCCAGCAGCCATATAATAGGTTAACACTTATATCTAAGTATATAATTTTCTATAGGTACAATGGAACCGAACTATGATGGTAGACATGAAAAGGTATAGACTACTCTGCTAACAAATCTGTACTTCCATTGAAATACACAGAACATTAGCATATAACCATTACATCTTGTTTATTTGCAGGACCTTGTTGGTGATGAGAGTACTAACAACATGTAAATTCTAACCGAAGGCAATGATAGAACACAACATGACACTACAGCTGATATTAAGAACACAGAGAAAGAGCAAACAAAGGATGTTGTTAATGTTGAACTATCTGAAATAGATAACCAGAACAGCAGTCAGGTCCACACTAGTCAGCTATCAATAACACCATCACAAAGTGTGGACTGCATAGAAACACCAACACATGAATGGCAAGTGAAAAATCAACTCGCAGAAGAGGAAGAAAAGAAAAAAGACGAAGAAACCAGAAATAAAAAGAAAATTGAACCTGGATAAAGTTAAGAAGAAACTACCTATTGCATCAATCTCGGAAGAAAGTGTGGACAATGAAAAGTAAGAACAAAACATAGCACATGATCACCCAATCCCACTGTATGTTCAGCTTCCAGACAGCAGTACCGCAATACATTTATAGTCCAATACAAGAAGATTGAAGAGGCAGAAAGCAATGGTTTCAGAAGAGCAAGATAACCCTCAGGAAAATAAGAGGAGAGCATCTCTTATGTCAAAGGAAGAAAAATGACATCTGTAAGAACAAGAGAACCACACATATGAGAATGAGAGCAGACACGACGACGATGAAGACTACAACAATTCTTTCATAAGAAATAGAATTCGAAAGAGAAGGCGATGATGATGTTGTAGATGATACAGAAAAATAAGGATGAGAATTGGATAATCAGGTTAGTGAATCTTAACATAAATAAATTAACCATATAACATTCACTTTGGAAAATCCATAGCATGAACTAACAGCAGAAAATCTTACATGCAGCAAACCGGAAAAAAAGCAAATGACGAGATCAGAGAAAGAATGCAATTCCCGGAACCTTGACAATAGGTGACAAAAAGCTCCACAAGGACATAGGAACAAACTACATAGTAAGGTGTTCACTCAAAGAGCTCAGCAATTTGCTAACAAATGTCCTTAACAATGTTCAAAAAAAGAAGCTATCAGATGTTGGGTGGGGATTCCTGTTTAATTATAGAGTAACATCAAACCTTTCACGGTTAATAATCTTGTGGTTATACGAGAGAATTGATAGAGTTACAATGAAAATGGAACTTGGAGCCAACATGGATATTGAAATAACACCAGATGTTGTGAGATCTATGTTCAAATTCCGTGATGGCCCTAACGTAGCTCCATTACCATCAGTGGAGGGTAACACAAAAGCTCTCCAATGGGTGGAGAAAGAACTTGGAATAACATGGAAAAAATCAGTTCATCTTAAATATCTGTATAAGCAAATACATAAAGGTGGCACACAAACTTTCACAATGCATTGCATATTTCTGGTGATTTTCAAGTGTATTTTCTGGCCCACTCTACACGCAAGGATAGGCCAAGATGTTGGGATGGTACACAATGTAGACTACACGAAAGTGCAGAAAATGGATATCTGTTGCGTAGTAGTGGATGAACTGAAGAGTGGAGTTCAAAAAAAATTGCAGAGAAGAAGAACAGAAACAAGACAAAGGGTAAGGGTACTGTAAAAAAACAAATACCAAGGGAGCTGAGGGATGCGCAATAGTGACTTTAATTGTCTATCTGGACACTAAAAGGTGTGAGAATTCAATCAACACGATTGAAACACCAAGGCTTAATGTTCTTGACAATAAATTATTGTTGACCATTGTGAACAAGGACAGACAGAAATATGACATTGAGGAATTCGGAGCAGTGAGAAATGTAAGTACATGTACTGATAATATATATCTTTGTATTTCCTTATTGCATATCTTATTTCATTCCATATGATAAGAAGGTTAAGCATCAAAATATCTATATTGTCCTCCTCACCTAAAATAGGTTAATACTAGCTCCGAGTTGCAGCACTACAGCAAAGGATTTCATACAAAGAAATATAGTTCCTCAACTATAGTGGTGGATAATGACCAGGAGAAGAGGAAAACACGTATGCAATAGTTGTTGCCAGTGACAACTCAAACATTCCAACTAAAGAACCTTATGCCCAACCAAATTCAGTCGGAGGTCTCTTGACAAATATTGAGAAGATGTAGCTAGCAATGGATCTTCTGAGACAGATTGCATAGAATCCAGATGACATATATCAAATTTTAGAAAATGACACCAAACAAGGCCTCAACAGTAAATACAGAGAATACGTCAGACAGTAGGACTTAAGATTATAGACTCAATAGATAAGCTTAAGTTGTACATGGAGTCGGAGAAAGATAGAGCAGTTAGATTAACATAAAAAAGATGACCTGTCGGAATGGAAGATCATGCGTCATGTTCATTGCCGCAGAAGGAAACTAATAAAAACAACTCTAACATTGTTGATACATCTAAAAAAACAGAAGACACAACGATCGAAGCTATCAAGGTAAGATATATACTTATTACAACTTACATGATACAATAAGAATGATCGTTGCAAGTTTAACAATGCTATATTTTTTTGCATTCATTGGCCAATCAGGGAGACGATACAAATGATGAATCTGAAGCAAAAGGACAGGAGAACATAACCTCACCAATAACAAAAGACAAATCTCTAAAGATAGACACTCATTTAGTAGAAAATAAATAATTTACTATGATTTGAAACAAAAAGATAAATCTGATGATGGTTATAACATTCATAACATTTAAACTAAGAACTAATATAAACTTCTGATTGTAGGAGGCCGCGGGAGGAGATACAAACAACTAGACTCCCTCTAATGAAGAAGCACCAGCACAAACAAGCATAGGATGCTCTGACACAGCCAACATGCAATACCAGGATAAACAAGAGGAACATTAGGGAGAAGATAAAAGAAAAACATAATATTAAAGTTAAAGGAAGTGAAGTTGGACACGGAACAGAAGATTTACTGCCAGACAGTACCAATCTGACAGCAGAAGGTCATATGACATAGATACAACTTATATTTACAAATTAATTTGTTGAACAATTTTATTCTTTTGTAAATATAGGATGTTTATACTAGTGTGAAATAATTTATGATACACTTGCAAAATATAGTTTGCTAAAGATATCAAAAAATCTAGGTGTAAGACAATGAATAAATAAGTATGAACGATTATGGTTACCACGGTAAAATATTAGGCAGTCTGCCATTTGCACTAAAAATCCCAACAAAATGTGTCACTCGTCCAACACGACTGTTGAATCAATACAATGCCTCATCTACTATAACTGAATTATCATCCAACTATCATTCTAAAGCACTTCCTAACATTAATCATTGCACTGGTTTTTCTGCACTTCATTTTTTCACACACTAACAATTTTTATTTCCACAAATACATATAGTGGAGGCCAAGCAAACAAGGCCATTAGGCAAATACAATCCAAATGGACAAAATTGTATAACCTGATATCCAAGTTTACTGACGAAGAACTAAAAAAATAAGATACAGAAATATTAAAGTGAGATGATTAAAAAATATCATTTTGCACTTCGCATTTTTTCAGAACCATACTGTGATCTAATAGGAATTACTCCACTATGCAAATCTCAGTATCTCTTGCAGCATGACAAAACCAATACAAATGCTCCACTGTATTATATATCAAGTGCTTTTAGAAAGGAAGGACTTCTAGAGGATACAGAGGGTGAATTGGTGTTAACCTATCTTTGAAGAACAACTTAGGAGATCCGAGTCGAAGAAGAAAATTATTCGTTATAGAGAAACTGTAAGTACTATAGAATAAGCAACGGTAAGTAATAAACAAAAGTCTTTATACATTCAGAGAAAACAAACTAACAGTTATTTTGTAGCAAAAACTTATTAACATTAGAAATATCAATGTTTTAAAATAGACTCAGCAGACCGTCTAGACAAATATGAACTAGTAAGTAGAACAATAATGTTCATTAAAGTATATATTTCGACAACTTGGAGAACACCATACTGCAAATACAATCTCTTATATTCAATTTCTGAATAGGACAATATGTTAACAAAAAAATTATAATTGGTCATGTAGATACTGTTTCCTTTTCTCGAGCGACCTCCTACAGGAAGTTCAGGTTCAATATGTCACTAGTTCAAATTGACAGTCGATATTTTGGATAAGAAGTTTAGAATTTATGATTCATTTAGAGAGCCAAGGGATATTGATCTTGAAAAAGTATGCTCAAAATTGATTAGGAAAATAAAGAGATTGTGGAGCGAAAGTTTTGGAATAGCAGAAGCAAAAGTCCAAACGCTGGATGATTTTTATGTAGTATATGAACACATGCCTCTACATGATAATAGGTATAGTTGATGCATAACATAAAATTTAGTCTTGCATTGAACTAGTTATCTTTGTCCACTTTTAACCGTCTGACAAAAACTAAAATGAAAATGTTATGCAACTGTGACTGTGGATTCTTCATGCTCTATATGATCGAGAACAACACCAGAGATCACATTCTGGAATTCACAAAAAAAGATATTCCGCATTACAAGGAAGTGCTTATCATGAGATGCTAACATCAGACATCTTAAGCATAAACATCAAAGCAATGGATGATAGAATATTAGGTAATCCTTTACACAAATATTGAGTAATATTGTTCATACTACAATATGTTGTTTCATAGCATTATTACTATCACACACATCATAGAAAGAATAAATTACAAATACTTATGCACTGAAAAACATTGACCAATACATGTTCTATAACAAAATACAATAATTTCAATATATTAGTGAAACACAAGTATTTACAAATTTGCAGCATCTATAGGCCATTCCGAATATCAAGAGCTATTCACAAGAAGATATTTCCAAGACTTGAAGAAAGATATATTGCTTGGAATTCAAGAGAAAGAAAACAAGATGTCGAACAAATCAATGATACAACTGAAAGAAACACAGGAGAAAGATATCTTGAGAGAAATATATAGAAGAAATCCAAAAAGGTGCGAGGTTTCAATGGAAGAATAGAAAAGTGAAAATCCAGAAGAAATACTTGTTTTCATTTTTGCTGAATTTAAAAAACAGAGAATGCAAAGAAAGTCCGGCACAACTAGATTTCTTTTAATTAGCCTAGATATTTTTGTTTGAATCTAAACTAACAACCAATGTAATACTAATCCTGTTTTTTGTAATACAACAGGAGCGTTTTTATCAAGACAACTGCGTCCAAAGATTTTACTTTGACATACACTGCACGTGAACTAGCAGACAGTTTCAAAGAGAATGGATGGATATGCAATGAATTTATAGATGTCGTCATCCACACATGGAAAAGTAATGATGAGTTCAAATATCTTTTCCAGGAAGGTAAAAGGGTAATCCTACCCACACAGGTAACAACAGTATTAGATTTTATGGACAAAAACTAAAATTTGAACCTGATGTCGTGGGAATGACCACGGCAGATGCTGCAATCGGCAGAGAGTAGTAGAACGAAGGGCAAGGGCGGCCAGCCATCTGCGGTGCGAGATGAGGGTGGAGACACAGGGTTTTACCTAGGTTCGGCCCCCCGGAGGGTAAAGACCTACTCCTGCTAGATTGTATTATGATGAAGGTACAATGGGGCGAGCTCGACGGCTAGGCGGCGAGTCGCTTGGGTGGATGATGGAACGTGCCTCTAAACGCCCTGTAGGGAGGTTTATATAGACTCACCTCCCCCTAGGGTTTACATATCTCAACCGAATCAGTTAAGGTTTCGGTACTCGTTTAACCTAATCCGACTGGGCCTATCTACTCTCCTGGGCCTTCAGCTTCCAGTCGCTTGGATCCACGCCAGGTCTTGATCCGATGCCGTCTTGCAGCCCACTCGCCAGCTTCTCGGCCATCGAACGTCTGCTGGATATACCCCAGTGGGCATATCCCCATCAGTAGTCCCCGAGGCCGTCGTCGATTGGGCGCAGGTGGTTGCTGGCAGTCGGAGCATACGGCTTCAATGCGGACATCCAGTCGAATCGGTGGCGGGCTCCTGAATAAAGGAGGAAACTAGTCATTCTGGTCGCAGCTTTGGCGAACGGGTCGGCGAAATATTCAGTCACTGTTGTAGTGATCGGGTCGGCGAGCCGAGTGGCCGAAGTTGGACCGTCAAAACGCAGTCAAACTAGCCGTTGGGGTAATCCAACGGTAACCTTTGGCGTAATCACCGCGTAGTAACGGCTCCCTGATTTGGCGGGTAACAACCGCTATATAAAGGGAATGGTAGGCGATCGGAGAACCACCTCCTTGTCGTTTCCTCCGATTGCGCGCACCTCCGTTTTCCTCCGCATCACGATCCAGCCGATCCACAATCCTCCGACCCCCACGAACCTTCCCGCCAATGGCCCCCTCCACCGAACCATAGGGAAGGTCCAAGTGCACGAGAGCGCTACTGGCATCTTTCGAGGAGGTCGGGATCCTGCGTGCCGGTTGATGGCGCATCCCTGCGGCCGAAGAGGTGACTCCGAACCCGCGCGAGGGGGAATTCGTCTGCTTCACCAGCCACCTGGAACGGGGGCTGGGATTCCCCACATCTCTCTTCTTCCGGCGCTTCTGCGCCTTCTACGGGATCCAGCCGTCGGACCTGGGCCCGCACAGCATCGAGCAGCTCGCCATTTTCGTGGCGTTTTGCGATTGCTACCTGGGCTGCAGGCCCTATTTCCCCCTGTGGCAAGATCTGTTCCACGGGCGGATCAGTCGCGAAGAAGTAGGCGGCCCAATGCTTGTCGCGGGCGGCTTGACGTTTCAATTGAAGTCGAAGGCCTCCTTTTTTGATCTGATGCTACCTGCCAAGGCGGCGAGCGAATGGAATAAGTCTTGGTTTTACGTCACCCAGGCGACTCCAGACGGCGAGGTGGTGATCCCAAGATACTCCGCTGACCGGCCTGAACCACGCCGACTCCAAGTCGGCAAGCTTCCAACAGACCAGCGGATGGTTGTGGATGAGATGCTTCAGACCATCCGCGGCCTGAAGAAGAAAGGTCTCCAGACCATCAATTTGTACAATTGCTGGCTCGGGCGGCGACTCGTCCCTCTGGCCCGCCGTGACCATTATATGTATGAGTACACGGGCCGGGAGGACTCGACGAAATCCTGCCTCGCCGAGTGGAAACTCGAGAACTACATCCCGGCGTTGAAGAAGATCACCCAGGCGGTGTACCTGGACGCGAAGGCCGGGGTCGCCCCCTACACCGCTAAGCAACCAGCCCCAACGGTAAGTTACTTTCTATCATTCGCAGTCGCAGTTAATGCTGTCGCGGTTATACTAATGCTGTCTCATGCCTATTGCAGTTATTTCAAGTGGTGGAAGGGTGGCTTCCGCCCGCAGACGACGAGAATTCGAGCTCGTCCGTCCAGGACGGGGGCGAATCGCCTCCTGCCAAGGGCGGCGTCGATAGCGACAAGAGCGATGACGACGAGTCCGAGGAAGAGGTCGCCCCACTGGTTCGGAAAACTCGCGGGCAACGTCAGCGCGAACTCGAGGCGAGTAGAAGCCTCGAACGTCATGACGATGACGACGACGAGCTTCCCGATCTCACCTCGCATCGCGAAGCCACTCCGTCGAAGAAGAAGAAGAAGAAGAAGAAGAAGAAGAAGAAGAAGAAGAAGAAGAAGAAGAAGAAGGAGGAGGAGGTGAAGGCCCCTCCAAAGAGGAAAACGAAGCCAGCGAGACAGGCATCTCCGCCTCATTCGCCGAGCAGCTCCGACGCCACCAGCCTGGCCAGGGATGAAGCACCACAGGTGATGGCGGCGTCGGATGTCACCGCTGTCCTGAGTGAGGTGCCTCTGGCCTCGATGCCTCCCCCGTTTGCCCCAGTCTCTGGGTTAGGGGCTGCTCCGGTCACGGCGGCCTCGCCTCCCAGGGAAGCTCCCACCGAAAATGTTTCCGAAGCTCCTGTCGCGGCCTCGACAACGAAGAAGCCGTCCGTGTCTTGGGCGCATGATGTCCTGGAGATGGGTCTCAGTCGCAAACTGGGCCCCGAACTGGAGAAGCCGGCTGGCATCCGCACGGGACTACGGTTCATACCAGTCGCCAAGTGAGTTTTATTCACCTGTCTTGTTTTTCGTTGTACTCGAACCACTTTGCTCATGTAACCAATTTGCAGGACTGGAGTTAAAAAGATAGGTCATCCGTCCGTGGCCAAGGTGCCGTCAGTTGTCGCCGAGGAGGACCCCTCTCGGAAGAGGAAGGCTGACGAGGTCGCTGCCCCCACAGATAGTGCCAAGAAGGCCAAGAGCGACGAGGTTGTCACGGTGTCTGACGACATGACGATGGCTCCGAGTGATCCTGCGGCGGGGGCGGCCTCGGCGATCAAGGAGGGTGCTCCCTCGCCTGGGGCGGCCGAGCCGGCCTCTTTTGGTGTCGGCGCATCCATCGCGACCTTCCCGCGCTTCATGGCCAGAGCGGCTATGGCGAGTGGTACCACGCCCTCGAGCCGCGCACCTGGGAACGCCGAGACGGAGGTCGAGCAGCGTCGCGGGCACACTTCGGCTCTTCTCGCATCCGTGGACGCGATACAGCTTCATGGCATGCTTGGCGCAGCCATCCAGGTATGTCCAGTCCCCGAGGATCGGGCCGCTGAGTTGTAGTGGTCGGATTCTTTTAGTGTCTCGTTTTTATATCTCGCGTCCAGTCCTCAAGTGCCTAGTCGCTGAATTTCAGCGGGTGGGCACTTAGGATTTTTGGTCTCCATTCCCCGAGTGCGTACTCGCTGAATTTCAGCGGGTGGGCACTTAGGTCTTCGTTTTTCTTAACTGTTTGACTTTTGCACAGGGTTTGCAACGTGAGTCAGCCGACCACCTTGCTGCAAAACGTCGCGCGGAGAAGGAACTTGCCACCGTCCAAGAGGCGAACAAGGGACTCCAGGCAATTGCTGCGAAGGCAGAGGAGGTCCGCCAGGGCCTTGTCCCAGCGAGTGAATTGACGGCAGCTCAATCTGCGTTGAGCTCGGCTGAGAAGCGGATCGTCGACCTTGAGCGCGAACTGAAGGAAGCGAAGGAGGAGGCGAGTTCGGTGGATGGGCGAGCCAAGGCTGTTGTTACAGCCGCCGCTGAGGAGCGTAAGGTCTCTGACGCCCTTGTTGCTGGGCTTCAAGACGACGACTACTCTCTTCAAAGCTTCATCACGGATCTCTCCTGTCCTTTGATTGGTGAGTGTGCCTGCCTCTGCCTGTAATATTTGCATTGTGTAATCTTTGATGTATTCACTGTCACCCTCTGTCCACAGGTCAGATCATCGACAGCACGGAAGAGGCGCAGTCGTTCGACGCGCGGCAATGTGTAGCCACGCTGGTCGACTCGGCCACGTTGTCCGCGGTGTGTATTCGGGCGTATCTTCAGGAGATGTCGCCCACGGAAGTGATTCCCAGCGACCTCGTCGAGGTGTGGCGATACTTGGAGAAGGCGCCGTTGGTCGTCGAGTTCATGACGCGGTCGGCATTCCGGTGCGGGGCGGCGACGGCGCTTATCCTTGGGCTCGCCCACTTCCCGGAGGATTTCGACCTAGACGACGTGACGAGTGGCTACCCATCGTCGACTGGCTCGGTGGAGATCGCCGAGGTGCTGAAGCTGACGGACCGTGCCGCGGTATACTCTGAGCGCGTCTGGGCGATGGGTGACCTCCTTCCTTACCAGGAGACGATCGTCGCACCCAACGACCCCGATCCGCAGCACCGGGACTTCAAGATCGAGCAGCCCTTTCGTGCGGTGATGGAGGGTGATTTGATGATGTACCCGTCGAACCCGTACACTCCTTTCATTCACAATCGCGAGGGTGGCGGCGAGTCGTCATCGAAGCCTGCGAAATAAGACATTGTGCCCTGGGGCGTTAGTAGCAGTTCGGCCATTGGGCGCACATTGTACTTTGTAACGGTTGTGATCTGCTATAACAAAACATCGTGTTATTTTGTGAATTGTCGTGTGTTTCTGATTGAGGGTTGAACGAGTCCCTGAGCGCGTCCGCCCTTTTTATGGGGTTTACCTCGTTTGTTTATGTGTTTGTGGTTTTGAAACGTGTTGTTATTGATGTCTACTCGCCCGAGCTCTGAAAGCCAGTCGCAAGGCGACTCCCATGAATGCTCTGTACTTCACCGTTTTCCCTTGCGCGAACGAGGTCGGGTAGCCGAGTCCCCGAGCGTGGTACTTGGTTGTTCTAGGCGCAACTCTAGGGTGGGTGAGGACTGGGCGCGTTAGAGTAAGCGCATCACTCCTGCCTGGCCTGTTGGGTCAGTCGCCTGGCGAGTCCTGGGCATGCTCTCATACTTGGCGTTTTCCCTAGCCGCTCGCGCTGAACTGGTCGTCAGTCCCCGAGCGTGGTACTTGGTCGTTCGAGTTGCTATGTTGAGGATGCGGAGGATCATGGACGCTGTAAGAAGCGAAGGCAGTTGTCTTGGCTCGTTAAGCCAGTCGAGCTAGGCGACTCCAATGGGGCTCTAGGTAGGCGTTTTTCGTGGACGGTACAAGACCTGGGGTAACCCAGTGCCCTTGTAGCGCACTACTTGGCCGTGCCGATCGCTATACCAGAGGTTGACTTCTGCAGTTAGCTTGATGTTGTTACTATGAGTGCGAGTGGCACAAGACACGGAGAGTAGACGCAAGTTGCGGTAACCAATATTTTTTATTTCATAGCGACTGGAGGATACATATGTGGAGTTCTAGGAATAGAACTTCCATAGGAGGTTTACATTCCATGGTCGCTTGACGTCGAGTTTGTTGTCCCCGCGGACGTCGATGAGGTAGTAGGCGTCGTTGCCGAGTACTCGCCCGATGGCGAATGGTCCCTCCCATGGGGGGGAGAGCTTGTGCATGCCCTTCTTGTCCTGGATGAGGCGCAGCACCAGGCCGCCTTCCTGGAAGGTGCGAGTCTTCACCCGCCGGCTATGGTAGCGACGGAGTCCTTGCTGGTAGATGGCAGTGCGAGAGTGAGCTAGGTCGCGTGCCTCGTCGAGTTGATCGACTCCGTCCTGACGTGCGAGTTCGTTCGCCGCCTTCGTGTAGTGGACGACCCTTGGCGAGTCGTGCTCGAGGTCGGTGGGCATGACTGCCTCGGCGCCGTACACCATGAAGAAGGGGGTGAACCCTGTCTACCTGTTGATTGAGGTACGGATGCCCCAGATGACGGAGGGTAGCTCCTCTACCCAGCACCCGGGGTGCGCTCGAGCGGTACTGGGATCCGCGGCTTCAGGCCGTGGAGGATGCTCTGGTTGGCCCGTTCTGCCTGGCCATTGGACTTTGGGTGGGCGACTGACGCGAGGTCGAGCCGGATGTGGTGTTCCTCGCAGAACTCGGCCATGGCTCCTTTGGCGAAGTTGGTGCCGTTTTCCGTGATGATGCTGTTTGGGAACCCATAGCGATATATGAGCTCGCGTAGGAATTTGGTGGCGGTCTTCCCGTCGCATTTCTGGACTGGCTTGGCCTCCACCCACTTTGTGAATTTGTCGACCGCGACCAGGAGGTGGGTGAAGCCGGAGGGGGCCTTTTTGAAAGGGCCTACCATGTCCATACCCCACACAGCGAATGGCCAGGTAATGGGGATTGTCTTGAGCGCTGAACTCGGCACGTGTGTCTGGTTGGCGTACTTCTGGCACCCGGCACGCCGCTGGACAATGTCGACGACATCGGCGTGTGCGGTGGGCCAGTAGAATCCGTGCCGCATGGCCTTTGCGACCAGAGAACGGGCTCCGGCGTGGTGGCCGCAGTCGCCGGAGTGGATGTCGTGGAGGATCTTGTGTCCTTCGGCGGGTTGGACGCAGCGTTGGAACACGCCGGTCACGCTGCGCTTGTGGAGCTCACCATCGATGATGGTGAAGGATTTGCATCGACGTGCAATCATCCGGGCGTCTGTCTCGTCTGCCGGTAAGGTGCCAGCCTCCAGGTAGGCGATGTATGTCTTGGTCCAGTCGTCTGGCTCGGCGATGAGTGCGACCAGGGCTGCCTCTGGTTGCAGCGGGACTCCGATATCGATCTCCCTTGGGGGAGAGACTAATGTCTTGGTAATCGTGTCGAGGAAGACGCCGGCAGGTGGTGCGAGTCGAGCCGACCCGATGCGAGAGAGTGCGTCGGCCTCCTCGTTCTTCCGCATGTCGATCCATTCGACGGAGTAGCCTGCGAAGTGTCCTCCCAGCTTGTCCACTGCTTGGCGGTATGCCACCATGGTGGGGGAGACGGCGTCGCAAGTACCAGCGACTTGCCCAGCGACGAGGTCGAAGTCTCCGTAGCAACGTAGGCGGTGGACGTTCATCTCCTTGGCAGCTCGCATGCCGTGGAGTAGTGCCTCGTACTCGGCCATGTTGTTGGTGCAGGGGGTGAAGTCGAGGCAGAGGACGTAGCGGAGCTTGTCGCCCTTCGGTGAAGTCAACACGATCCCTGCTCCTGCGCCGCCCGCGTTCTTGGAGCCGTCGAAGTGTAGGCTCCAGTAGTGGAGGTATGGAAGTTTTTCCGGCTGCTGGGCCTCTTCCCAGTCAGCGATGAAGTCCGCGAGAGCCTGCGACTTTATCGCTTTTCGTGGCTCGTACTTGATGTTGTGGACGCCGATTTCGACGGCCCACTTGGCGACTCGCCCGGTCGCCTCGCGGTTGCGGATGATGTCCTACAGCGGTGCTGAGGAGATGACCGTGATCGGGTGCTCCTGGAAGTAGTGCGGCAGTCGCCGCTATGCTCTGAAGACCGCGTATACCAGTTTCTGGTATTGCGGGTATCGCTGGCGCGAATCGGTGAGGACCTCGCTGATGTAGTACACCGGTCACTGTACCGGGCGCTCCTTTCCCTCCTCCGGCCGCTCGACGACCATGACGACGCGCTCGGAAGCTGCGACGTAGACCAGCATGGGTTCTTTGTCGACGGGGGCGGCGAGGAGTGATGCTGCGAGTAGCACCTTCTTGAGGTCGCGGAGTGCATCGTCCGCCTCCTTGTCCCACTGGAAGGTGGGGTTCTTTCGCATCAGGCGGTATAGGGGCATCGCTTTTCTTTTAGCCAATCGGGAATGAAGCGCGAGCCGCGACCTGCCAGCTACGGACGTCGCGCAGGCACTCGGGTTTGCCGAGTCGAGCGATCATGTCGATCTTGGTAGGGTTCGCCTCGATCCCGCGCTTGGAAACGACGTACCCCAGTAGTTGCCCTGCTGGTACACCGAAGGTGCATTTGCCTGGGTTGAGCTTTATCTTGTATTTCCGCAGGTTGGCGAATGTTTCCGCCAGGTCGGTGAGTAGATCGCCCTGGCGAGCGGACTTCACTACCACGTCGTCGATGTAGACATGGATATTGCGGCCAATTTGGCTCGCAAGGCATTCCTGCATGCACCGCTGGTAGGTCGCCCCGGCGTTCTTGAGGCCGAAGGTCATGGCAGTGTAGCAGAAGGCTCCGAATGGCGTGACGAACACCGTCTTTTCCTCGACCTCGACAGCCATCTTGATCTGGTTGTACCCAGAGTAGGCGTCGAGGAAACACAGCGACTCCGAGCCCGCAGTGGAGTCGATTATTTGGTCGATCCGCGGGAGGACGAACTGCTCCTTCGGGCAGGCGCTGTTTAAGTTTGTGTAGTCGATACACATCCTCCAGGTCCCATTTTTCTTTTCAACCAGGACTGGGTTTGCCAGCCACTTGGAGTATTTGATTGGCCGGATGAAGCCGGCAGCGAGTAGACGTTGCACCTCCTCGGCGATGGCTCGGCGGCGCTCTTCATTGAAGGGCCGCAGCGACTGCTTGACGGGTCGCACTTTGGGGTCAGCGTTTAGTTTGTGCTCAGCGAGTTCCCTAGGGACACCAGGCATGTCAGATGGCTTCCATGCGAAGATGTCCCTATTCTCACGGAGGAACTCGATGAGCGCGCCTTCCTAGGCTGGGCTCATGCCCGTCCTGATCGTCACCGTCTGGCTGGAGTCGCCTGGGACCAGCTCGACGGTGCGGGTGTGCGTCATTGCCTCGAAGGCTGAGGTGTTGACGCCCTCCGAGTTGGGCTTCTTGAGTATGGTGGGGTCGTCGTTGTGAGGAACTGGGGTCGCGTATTTAGAGAGCTCGTCGACAAGCTCGTCGGCGTGGTTGGCCTCTGCCGCGATGACGGCGTCGGCGAGCTCGGATCCTTTGGCCTCGCACTCGGCAGCCATGTCGGGGTCCCCGTTGATGGTGATGATGCCGCGTGGCCCGGGGAGCTTCATCGCGTTGTACGCGTAGTGGGGCGCTGCCATGAACTTGGCGAACGCCTGGCGCCCCAGGACGCAATGGTAGGGGCTGTCAAAGGGTACCAGCTCGAAGACGATCCGCTCGGTGCGGAAGTTTGCTGGTGTGCCGAAGGTGACTGGCAGCGTGACCTTGCCGATCGGGTACGCCTTCCGACCGGGGACGATGCCGTGGAACGTGGTGTAGGTCGTTTCGACCATCGACTGCGGGAGCCGCTGTCGTCTGAAGGTGTCCAGGTACAGGATGTTGATGGAGCTGCCGCCGTCCATCAATGTATTGGGGAGCCAGTAGTCTCCCACCTTGGGCTTGACCACCAGGGCGACTCGGCCTGGGTACTCGATGCGTGGAGAGTGGTCCTGGCGGCTCCAGGTGATGGTCTGCTCCGACCAGTTGAGGAACTGGGGAACGTCCACCTGGGCCACCGTGTTGACGGCGACGGCGTGGGAGATGACCTTCTTCTCGCGCTTCGTGTTGAAGCCTGTGAAGGTGTGGAGCGAGCCGGCCATACTACCGAATTTTCCGCCGTTTGGCGGGTTGTTGTCGGGGTCCTCCCGCGCTCGCCGTGCCTTCTCAATCTCCTTGAGAGAGTGGCAGTCGGCGGTCGTGTGCGTGGCGGGCTTCCCTTCCCTGCTGTGAAACGCACAAGGTTGGTTAAGGAGGGCTACAGGGTCGAACCTTGGTTTCGCCTTGTAATTGCCACCGTCGCGGCGTTGCCCTCCGTCACGGCGGAAGCTCTTGGGCTCGCGCTGCGCGTGCCTGGCGTTGGCGACGAAGTCGACTCGCCCGTCACTACGGCGCTTGCCGGTGAGGCGAGTGTTGCTGTAGCGTAGGTCGGACCTCGTCCGTTGTCGTTGCCGCTCGTGCGGCGTTGGCCTCCCGACTCGTCGTCGATTTCCTGGTTTGGATCTTCCTCCGCGTATCTCTTGGAGATCTCGAGGAGATCCGGTATGTTGTCGAGTGTGCGGGAGTGTCGTTTGAGCTTGGCGACCAGGGGCTCGTAGCGGCACGAGGTCTTGAAGCAGTGTATCGTGGTGTCCGGGTGGATGCCGACCGCGTTGTACCATAGTTCTTGCCACCGCTGGACCCAGCTGCAGGTCGACTCGCGGGGTCCCTGGACGCATCGTTCCAGGTCCTCAATGGTGGTGGCGCGGGTGTAGGAGCACTCGAAGTGCCTGACGAAGGCGTCGCGCATCTCTTCCCAGGAATCGATGCTGTCCGAGGGAAGAGTGTTGATCCACTGCCTGCATGTTCCCTCCATCATCAGGGGGAGGTAACGGGCGGCTAGCAGGTCGGTGTGGCCAGCGATCCCCATCGCCATGAGGTAGGTGTCCAGCCACACGGAGGGGTCGTACGAGGGGTCGTACTTCTCTATTTCCTTCGGCGCTTTGAAGTTCGCCGGGTATTTTTTGCCTCGGATCATTGGTCCGAAGCACCGGGGCTGAGTCAGCTTAGCGACCCCATTGGCTCGTCGTCGCAGCGATTGGTTAGGGTGTGTCGCAGGTCGTCGGGCTGGCGTGCGCGCCAGCTTTGGTTGTTGATGATGTGGGTGCGGGCGTCGATGGGATGACCGTTGGCGGCGACGAAGTTGGTCGCTGGCCGGGGGTCGTTGGTGGAGAGTGCCACGTTCACGGGTCGGTGTTGGAGCTGCAGTGGTTTGGGTGGCGGGCAATTGAGGGTGTTTGCCGCCAATGGGCGGCCGCTTGAGGCCGCTCTGCTGCCCGAAGAACGTGAGTACACCCGACCCTGCGAGTCGGCGCCTGCGTTTTGCTGCTCGACCGCCTTTGCGAGCAGGGCCCTGACGTACTGGATCTGTAGGGCGCCGTCGCCGGTAGCCGTGATGTTGTCGGCCGCCGCTCGACCTGCCACGAGGTTATCCATCGGGGTGGAGAACAGTGGTAGGCCGTTCGCGTCTCGCTCCCGTGAGGAGACCACTATCCGCGGCTAATCCCTAGGGGGTGTGCGGTTGGGTGGAAGTGGGGCGCCCATCGCCGCCGACCCTGGTGGGGGTCGGGCGCTTCCTCCTGGTGGCGCGTTCTCGCAGATCGCGCGCTCGGCCACGCGGGCCGGGTCGTTTTCGTCGTCGAAGTTCAGGGCGCGCCCCTGGACGGTGGGGTTCAAGCGCGACCTAATTCGCTGCTGGTGGTAGCGCGATAGCTCCTGCGCCGTCACCTGCTCGAGGCGAAATTTTTCGCGCTCGGCTTGCTCCTTGCGGACTGCCTCCGCCAGCTTCAGGCGGAGTTCCTCAACCTCCGTTGCCGTGGCGTTAGGAGGGATCGGGGTGGAGAAGGGATCCTCCGGCGGATCGGTGCCAGTCGCCATGTAGGTCGCGGCGTGGAGACCGGTCCCGTCGTGGAGATCGGCGGAGTTTTCTGATCCGGAGTCGAAGTCGAAGATCCCAAGGATGGAGGGATCCTCGAAGTCTCCCACGTTGGAGACCTGGGTGATGGAGCCTGTGGGCGAAGCCGCGGTGATGGATCCGGCGAGTGACGCCGGGGTCGCCGAGTCGGCGTCGTCGTTGAGGGCCACGTCTTCCGTGGCCGCGGAGTTTTCGTCCACGTTGCTGTGGGCCGAGTTGTACTCGGAGGCGAGGCGATGGATCGTGCGGACCTGGGTCTCAAAAAGCCGGTCGCGTGGCGGCGACTCGCGGATGCGAGCCGAGTCCTCCGAGACGATGACGTCGGTGAGGCCGACGAAGAGGCTGATCGCGCCGACCGACAGGATCATGCTGTGCGTGACGGGTCGCACCGCCGGGACGTAGCTGCTCGGCAAGATCTGGAGCATCTCGCCGATCGCTATCATGCGGACGGTGGCGACCGACTCGTTGATGGGAAGATTGGATCTCGCCGTAGAACACTGGCCAGACCGGCCAGGCCCCACGGTGGGAGCCACTGTCGTGGGAATGACCACGACAGATGCTGCAATCGGCAGCGAGTAGTAGAACAAAGGGGAAGGGTAGCCAGCCATCTGGGGTGTGAGATGAGGGCGGAGACACAGGGTTTTACCCAGGTTCGGCCCCCGGAGGGTAAAGACCTACTCCTGCTAGATTGTATTATGATGGAGGTACAATGGGGCGAGCTCGACGGCTAGGCGACGAGTCGCTTGGGTGGATGATGGAACGTGCCTCTACACGCCCTGTAGGGAGGTTTATATAGACTCACCTCCCCCTAGGGTTTACATATCTCAACCGAATCAGTTAAGGTTTCGGTACTCGTTTAACCTAATCCGACTGGGCCTATATACTCTCCTGGGCCTTCAGCTTCCAGTCGCTTGGATCCACGCCAGGTCTTGATCCAGTCGCCGTCTTGCAGGCCTACTCGCCAGTTCCTGGGCCAGTCGGAAAACGTCCTGCTGGGTATACCCCGGTGGGCATATCCCCATCACCTGAAGACATTGCTCACACAGTTGATTATCTCATAGGAACAGATGACCTTACAAAAGCAGTCACGGTGAGTTATTTTAAAAATAAACATTAATTTCTATATTCAGAATTAAGATCGCTCAAAAATTAAAACTTACCAAATGGTTAAAACTAACTTTAGTATTATATCTACTTCCATACACAGATATTACTACTAGTTCATTTCAAGAGACATTTTTCAGTTTATGTCCTAAATGGATCTGCTCGTAATCTAGAGGTTGAGATCCTAGACTCCTTCGGATACAAGAATAGTAAACAGATGCATGATTACCATAGTAACATAGGAGAAACTTGGTAAGAATTCTACCAAATTAAGACATTACTAGAAAAGTTTTACTAAAGTGAGTATTATTTGTCACAAAAACAAATATATCACAACTTACTACCTCTTTTATCTAACAATGTCACTATAATGTTTCAATATCCAGCTAAGCAGGTTCGAACAAGTGCTAGAGTGCATTTACAAAGATGACACATTGCCAAGACGTAGTGCATCATTCAAAAGTGCATGCTATGTGAGAACAAAAAACAAGATGAAACGCATGTGGAATATGGACAATATATTACCTACAGAGATACAATGGCAAAATTATAGAAAAAGAAAAAACATTAAGTGTAAGCAATAGTTAGATAGAATTTTTTAAAAAAAATTGATTACAAATAATTGAAAACTAACAAGACTATACAATACTTATCAGGGGTCCAGTATCGGAGATGAAAAACTGTACACAATGTTTTTCCACAGATCTAACAAAGCACTGAAGAACCTACAAGAAGATCTAAGGAAGTTGGGTCCAGACATGGAGATGCCAGAAATTGGAATAACATTAAGTGATTAGGCCAAAATTACGAAACATGTATATCAATTCATCAAACCTTATTGCATATACATATTGCATCTAACTAGTCTAAGGCACATGAAATTTCAATATCTATGTGTGTAAGTACACACTTGTTAATCTATAACAGATATGTTGTTTTATGATTTGAAGTTGTTATTACAATATCTATTTGCAATGCATAGGAATCTATGGGTCAGTGCATCTGCATACACTCTTTCATAGCTATATGTCAAAATTATATTTTCAGCACACTCAACCCAGTATAAACTGCTTCCATATGATGTTCATACTTAATCCAGAATAAACTTTATTAGATGATCTTAAAACAAACTGCTTACATAGATATCCTTGCACTGCCATAGACCAATACATAAATAAGTAAAGAAGGCAGTGTAATGAGCTCGCACAAGGTATAATATACATATGTATGAGGCAGTGCATCTAAATATATGTGGGTAGTGCACGCCGCACTGAAAAAAAATCTTTCATACCTATGTGTAAAAATTATATTTTTAGCACACTCAACCCAGTATAAACTGCTTCTAGGTAATCTTTTAAAAAACTGCTTATATAGATATTGTTTCACTACCATACAATCATGCGTATATGAGTAAAAAAGGCAGTGCACCATGTATGGACAAGGTAGAACAAAGCAGTTGTAAAACAGACACGCAAAGAACACCGTAGTGCACCGGACCTAGTAAGAGCAGTGCCTATAAGATAACTCAACAAATGGTGCATCTGCATCTATGTGAGCAATGCACACCGCAATAAAAATACTTGCATTCCTATGTGTAAAAATTATATTTTTATCACACACAACCAAGTATAAACTGCTTCTAGATAACGTTCATACTCAACGAAGTATAAACTTCTAGAATATTTTTAAAAAAACTGCTTATATAGATATCCTTTCACATTCATAGAACCATACGTACATGAGTAAAGAAGGTAGTGCAACCAGTCTGGACAAGGCAGAACAAAGCAGATGTAAAGCACATACGCAAAGAACACCGTAGTGCACTAGACCTGATAACTCAACAAATGGTGCATCTGCATCTATGTGAGCAGTGTGTACTGCGATAAAAACACTTGCATTCCTACGTGTAAAAATTATAACCAAGTATAAACTGCTTCTAGATAAAGTTCATACTCAATCTAGTATAATTTTTTTCTAGAAAATCATAAAACAAACTGCTTACATAGATATGCTTGCACTATCATAGACCAATGCATACGTAAGTAAAGAAGGCAGTGCAACGAGTCCGCTCAATGCAGGATATACATTTGTGCAGTGCATCTAAATATATGTGGGTAGTGTATACCGCACTGAAAACACTCTATCATAGCTATGTGTAAAAATTATATTTTCAGCACACTCAACCCAGTATAAACTGCTTCTAGATTATCTTTTAGAAAACTTATTATATTAATATCCTTGCACTGCCATAGAATCATGCGTACATGACTAAAGAAGGTAGTGCAACCAGTGTAGACAAGGCAGAACAAAGAAGCTGTAAAGCACACACGCAAAGAACACCGCAGTGCATTCGAGCTAGTAAGAGCAGTGCACATAAGATAACTCAACAAATGATGCATCTGCATCTATGTGAGCAGTGCATACCGCGATAAAAAACACTTGCATTCCTATGTGTACAAATTATATTTTCCTCACACTCAACCAAGTATAAACTTCTTATAGATAACATGCATCCTCAACCCAGTATAAACTTCTTCTAGATGATCTTAAAAAAACTGTTTACATAGATATCCTTGCACTTCCATAGACCAATGGATACATAAGTAAAGAATACAGTGCAACGAGTCTGCATAAGGCAGAATACACATATGTATGAGGCAGTTTGTCTAAATCTATGTCGGTAGTGCATACCGCACTGAAAACACTCTTTCATATCGATGCGTAAAAATTATATTTTCATTACACTCAATCCAGTATACACTGTTTCTAGATGATATTTTAAAAACTGCTTATATAGATATCCTTGCACTGCTATAGAACCATGCGTACATGAGTAAATAAGGAAGTACAACTAGTCTGGACAAGACAGAACAAAAAAGATATATAGCACACATGCAAAGAACACTGTAGTGCACCGGAGCTAGTAAAAGCAGTGCAAATAGGAGAATTTGACAAAACGAGCATACGTTAACAAATGCGCAGTGCAGAACAGTAGTACAGTTGTACGAAATGGACGTGCAATGCATTTGCACTTATTTCAGAAGTACGTACCACGCTCAAAACACTTGAATTCCCATGTGTAAAAACTATATTTTTATCACACACAACCAAGCATAAACAACTTCTAGATGACGTACACACTCAATCCAGTATAAACTGATTATAGATGATCTTAAAAATACTGCATATCTAGATATGCTTGCACTGCTATAGACCAATGCGTACATGAGTAAAGAACGCAGTACAACCAGTCTGCATAATACAGTGAATGTACATCTATAGGGCAGTGCATTTGCATCTATCAGGGTGGTCCACACTGCACTAAAAACACTCTTTGCATAGGTGTGTGTAAAAAATATATTTTTAGCACACTAAACACAGTATGAACTGCTTGTATATGATCCATAAAAAAACTGCGTATCTAGATATCCCGCACTGCCATAGACCCATGCGAACATGAGTACATATTGTAGTATAGCTAGTCTGCATAAGGCAGAACATCAACATCTACATGGCAGTGCATAGACATATATAGTGCATCGCATCTTCTTCAATGTGTGTAGTGCATACACAAACACGAATCAGTGCCTAAACCACACAACGCAAATTGCAGGACAGTGCAAAAGTAAAAGCAAAAACAGAGCGCAAAACAAACATAGTACACAAAGAAAATACACTGAAGCATAATTTACTAACAGACACTTGCTTCATTACATAGATGCTTAATTAATTACATACATTCTTTCTCTATCACATCCATTACATTCTCTTCGCAAACACCATTACAAACACTTCCAACATTATAGGACAAATTTTGCTTGTATTTAAAATATGGAAGATACTTCACAAGTCATTTGGACAGTTTCTTGTCAATCTCCTTGACCTCTTTGTGAATGTCATCCATGCAATCCTTGTAGTTACGACGACGCTCAAGAATGTCCTTTAATGATTGAATTGCATGTAGACTATCAAGACGTACATTCTTTGTTGTTTCAATATCTTCAAAATGCTTGTATATCATGTCGGCCAATTGCTCATCAAGCTTCTGTCTATCAGCTAGTAGCTGAGCCATATCCATCGTTAGTGTATCTCACTCTAAGTCCCCGGCTGCAGCGTCACCTTTATACTTATTGAGCTTCACCTTCAACATAGCAGCATCTTCGACAACATGCTACATTCCGACGATCTCGTGACGAAAACGCTCACACTCTACACTAATAGATATTTTTTCTGCCTCCTTCTTAGAGAGCTTGACACACAATTCTGATACCTTTGCCTTCTCTGCAGCAAATTCATTAGGAAGCCTCTGATTTTCTGCATCAACATGGTTACTTCCATCCAAAACTCCCGTAACTAATGCCAGTTAATCCTAATATTTTCACAGAAAAACAACAACAAGATTTAGTGTGGAAAAAATAGTACCGATCGTAGTAAAAAATAGCGAACATACAAATACCCGCACATTGATTAGCCCATTATGATGTACCACAGGAACAGACGATGATGGAGTAGATGCAAAATGCATGCAAGCATGAACACCAGAGGAGTGAAACATATATATAAGTTCCAAACGTCAACGACACAACAAGAATTTCAAAAACCTAATCCTAAAAAGTAGAAATACATACACGAAAAGATCAAAAATAAAACTAACCCGGACTCGTCGATATTGCGACGGTTGCGTCTAGACGATGACGAGCCTTCGGCGAAGGAATCCACGTTGGTGGGCAGCAGCGCAACGCCCTCTGTGCTCCGTCTCCTTCGCTCAGCAGCTTCCAAACGTTTCGTAGAGGTTGTCTGCTACTTTCTAGACAAAGGCTTCCTCATTGTATCCATGGCAAAAAGAACTGACAATGGAACTAGAAGAAGAACCATCTAGAGGAAAACAAACCATCTAGTAGAACATGAACTAGGACTGGAATGCGAAATGTTAAGCATCAACGTCTGAATTTATAATGTAGTTATACACACTGAATAGTCGTCTCACCTACCCACAAAAAAACAAAACCCACATATCATCCTAGATTAACGATTAACCAAAGCTATAATACTATGCCTAATATGAATGCAATTAAAAATTTATCGAATGAAACAGTGCACGCAGATCGATAGTTCATTTTACCGAGGTTGCGACCAACAATGCGCATGGCACTACAGTCAAAATAGAGCAGTTCAACATACAATACTAGGGCACTACAACAAGCTAAATGATTAATATGGCAGTGCACGCGGATAAACTGTGCAGTATAATAAATTCAAAACCAAAGTGTTTTCATAAAGAAAATTGGTAAAAAGTATACTACTTTGAGTATAAAAAATGCACTATAACATCTGAATTACCCGTAAATAAAACAATAGACAAAACATAAAAGAAAAGAAAAAAATAAGATACTAACTACTGTAAAAGATAAAACATGACCAACAAAGATAAAACATAGCGCAGCACCACTCGCCAAAGTGTCAATTATGCACTGCCTCCCTGTATAGGTTTAGTTTAGGTGTTAGACTGTCAGAGTTTCAATTTCATGGGGTTAGAACATAGACGTTTTAGTTGGTTGATTTATAAATGGAGGGAAGCCGAAGGGACTCGGTTCAGTTCTCTCCCTGCTCTCCCACTACGCACGCCCAGAGCAGTTCCCGAGAACAGTTCCTCAAAGCCGAACAGTTTCTCAGAATAGTTCATCCCCTCCCGATTGAGATTTCTCCTCTAATCCCCTCTCCCTTTCCTTTTCTTTCTTGGTTTCATTTCTAATCCTTCTTTGTTTATTCATTTCAAGAAGCTTGTGACACCCCGGGATCAGGGCTAAACAAATCCCACACCTCCGTCTGACATAATATTAACCTTGAGCTCGAGGATATCTAGTGAAGAATTCGGTAACACAACAGGGACCCTACGACACGAAATTTATTACAGCAAGCTCATAAATGAGCAGAGAACCAAATTATTAAAATCAGACGTCACTGACCACAAACATCAAACAACAGAAGTAAAATTATACTATTAAGTATAGCAAACTTAACAAATGGCCTAAGAGGCCTGAAGCATAACGATGATGTCCCAACCCATAGATTCCAGGCTGCCGGCCGGGAACCCCAAGCTACTCGTCGATGTCGATGTAGTACCAAACTGATCTTTAGGGAATACTTACTCTGCCAAAAGTATCAACAAAGCAAGGGTGAGTACAGGGTGTACTCTGCAAGACTTATGGCTGGTGGAGCAGTTTTGCATAAAGCCACTTTTGTTTATAAAACAAGAGGGAGAAGAAGCTCGTCTAGTCAGAGTATTTTAAAAGGGGATAAGAGAGCGACGTATACGAAAAATTGATCATCATCTTTTGATATCCACCGAATCATCATCTGAACCCTATCTAGGATCACCCCCTCGTACCCATGAGGAAGCATCCTTAAGCACACGTTGATCTGCTAAGTTTTACAATTAGGTGAACACGGTTTTTCGAAAAGATTAATACCCTACAGGGGTGTACAACTTTACCCACATGTGCCAACCGATTCTTAATGCCACTATAGATTAGCCCTCTTCCTTGGAAGGCCGGCAGAGAGTGGTTGACCACGATCTTTACCTTGCTTTCGCCGAGACCACGAGTCATGCAATAAGTATGATTCCGCCGTAACGGGTCAAATCCCGAAGCCGGTACTTAAAGATGTGAGAAGAGGTTGGTTTACCAGGGGCGCCATCAACCCCAAGCAACCCGGTGCACGCTTCCCTACCTGTATGAATGCACCTCCTTCACCCTCTCTTTCAAAAATAATTTTAATGCGTATGTCGAATGGAATGCCCGAACTATGTGACTCATGGAATCTACTAGGCAAGTTAGTTAGTCATGAGGTTGTCCAGGCCCCATGTGGTTGTACGCTCGTCTCGGATCCAAAGGCAAGAACTCAGGTCCTAGTGGTGGCGAGCATGGGACTAGAAAAACCACATCCCACCATGGCCTCCCATACAAGCCTTAGCATGTTTAACTCATATCACCGATCACATCTCATCACGTTCTCCTATCATACTAGATTCTCTGCATCTGATACATCATCTGGATGGACCAGAACTGACAGCTATGCATGGCTAAGCAGACACATATAATAGCTCTAGTAGTGCACACAGGCCAGACCTAGTTATACTAGGAGCAGTGGATTAGGTAATATAAGCTCAAAGGGAGTAATGCAATAGATAGGATACTCTATATATCGATAAAAGACCACAGTAGAATCGTATTCATCATGGCCGGAATTGAAATGCTTTCAAAATCGTAGGATTATAACATGGTGGGGCTATGCTTGCCTTTGCCAGTTGATAACCGATAAACAGATCTTCGGGAGCCTTGAACTTGACTTGGTTACAGTTGGTCAAGTATTGTCCGTCGATCTTCGATCTTCGATCTTCAATGGTGTGTCCTCGGGCTTCGATCATGATCTTGATATCGTATTCTATCCGAAAGAACGAAACACCGAAAAGGAAGGGAAACAATCAACACATGGCATCGATGCAATGCTCAAGCAAGGATGATGATATGAAAAGTTAATTTGCATTAAATTGAAACCCTAAAACATGCTTGGCAGTTTAATCGGGGTTCCGAGGGGTACAAACCCTAACTCGGGAAAACTCCGGAACATATGAGAGGGGTGCATTTGTTTTTCTAATTAAACTTTCCATTTAAGTTGTTGAACAATTCATGATTTTATCTCTATTAGATAGTTCTCATTTTTCTGAACATTTTGATATATTATTTGTATTTTTCTGAATTACAGATTAAAAGTTATTGAATTTACAATATTCAAAACAATTTCTGAAAATATTAAGCCTTTTTGTTAATTTAAATAAATCTGGAAATCCTTTTTACACCCAGGCTATAGCTAACCCAGGTGACTGACTGATGGTCCCAAGGCCACCTCAGCAGCCACACACGGAAGAAGGGCTCAGGGCATTTTTCACCGAGGCAGAGGTTAGCCAGAGAGGCTGACGGGTGGGGCCAAAGCCACGCCGTCATCCACGCAAGCAGATGGGGCCAGGGGGTTGTTGACTGGGCTGACCACGAGCGCTGGCGTCACGATGGTGTCGGCATGACGTCATCCCGACGGGGAGCTCCCAGATGGTCGATGAGGACGGCGCCAGGGTGCTCGCAGGACAGAGTGAGTGGGCGCGTCGGACCGAGTGCGAGGAGTCGTTTAGGAGCAGCGCCACTATGAAACGGTCGACGGAATAGTGACTCTGACGACTGCATGCGGTGGAGCACGCGGACTCATGACGAGAGCGAGATACAGAGGAAGAGGGAGGGAGTAGAGAGGTGCATGAGCACCAGGAGCTCACCTAGAGGCTTACTGAAGGGTCGGCGAGGCGAGGCACGACCGGATTCGATGAGGACGGCGGCGGAGGTCGTCGGAATGGAGATGGCGATTCAGTGGCCTGGGGCTTCCTCGGCTCGCATGGTTGGAGGACAAGATCAAGGAGAACACGGCGGTCACGATGGCGACCTCGTAGCAGCGTCGGGAGCTCAGGAACGGCGGAGCGGCGACGAGGTCCGATGGTTAGGGTTCGGGTTGGGGGAACCTGGGAGAGAGCGAGGTCGTCCAGGAGAGACTGAGGGGATAAGGACGAAGGAGAGGCATCGTGGTGCTCCTTATCCTCTCCTGCAGCGTGACGGACGGCTGAGCATAGGCGGCGGAGATCAACGGTGACGCCGGCGAGAGAGAGGAGCCTGCCTGGGAGGAGGAAGACGACAAAGGGGAAGGGTGAAGCGGTACGGGCCGGCTTGGGCTGGCTTGGGTCGAGTTTGGGTTGCAACAAAGGTTCTGAACGGGAGAGAGAGAAGCTGGGCCGTGGCCTGGTTCGGCTGCTGCTCATTTTTTTAGCAAATCTTTTCCTTTTTGTGATATTTTTTTTCTCTTTGTAATTTCAAATTTAAATCTGTTTTGAGGAGTTTAAAAATACCAGGAGGTCTACCAATATATAGAAAATATTGTAAGGACCCTTTTATTCAGATTGGGATCCATACACTTTGGTATTTTTTTCAAATATTTCAAAACCATTTGAATGCTTTTCAAATAGAGAGAGGGGAAAACTAGGGTTTTAGGGTTTGATTTAATTCTTTAATGCACAATTTAAGATATGATGCTCATGATGCACAAAACAAACCCTAATATAGGATTAACTAAAACTGGGGTGTTACAGCTCTATCCCCCTTACGAGAATCTCGACCCGAGATTCCAAAGGTAGGAAAAGAGACAGAGAGAAAGAAACATGCCACTCTAAAGATAAGAGGGAACACACTAAACAACACACATAGTATCTCATGGTCAACTCATGGATGGAGTGTTCAGAAACAACTCTGAGATGACAAGCATGAAATACATCAAGGTAACGGAGGAAACAAGAGGAGAAGGTTTCAAGTTGTTAGATAGATGGTCTTCATAAGGATTTGAGACCATGGAGCTTACAGAAGAGTTTAAGCTTCTACAGAAGAGAGCTTACAATAGGAAGAACATGACCAAAGACTTCGATAGGGAACCTCTACTAAACGGCTTAAGTAGAGATTTCGTTTTGCAGAGATATGGATCAACAAAACCAAGCTATTGAACTACTTTTGACGCAGAAGGATCACTTTTTCAATCAACAGAGGGTCAAGAGAGAAAGGTGTTTTGTGGAGTGGACTCGTAAAAGTCACAAGGAACATGTAGCAAGAGAAACTACAGATTACCAAAATCATGGCCGCTCTTCAAACATGTTTAAAAGAAATGAAGGAAACTCTTTATTCATCTAGGTATATCAAAATCTTCGCCAAAGATCATGATATCACTTTACACCACTGGATGAATAGTTAATAAGATTCCTGATGACACGAGAAGAAAGAAACTTCATTCTCAGACTTCAATTGTTTGGCACGACAAGATGCTTGCCAACATAAAGGGTCTAGAGGATCGACCGAGAGACATTTAGCAACACTACTTTAAATGTTCTCCTTGGTGTTTGAGAAATCAAACATCAAGTAAAGGTCGGACTTCGGATACAATGAAACCATAAGCACAACTCCTATAATTAATTATAGAAGAAGCCTCATGAAGAGTGGTTGTAATTGCTGAGTTCAAGAGGATACGACAAAAGGTCTTTCCGGCTAAGTGTGTCAACCATTACATCATTTTTGCTAGACTTGCAATGGGACCTATGTCAAAACCTTGAGGAACACCAACCATCATTGCTGCTTGAGATTCAGCTTTGGGTAGGTGGAATGATACTTCAGACTTAGCATGTCCGACTAGAAAGTTTGCAACATTTACCACAAAGGTAAAGTCACTAGATTCTCAAGACACGGACTATAGTGTCAAGCTCCAAAATACGAGCTAGATTGCTAGACCCATGTATTTAGCAACTTGTCGGAAGACAACTTCACACACTTAAGGTACTGACAATCAAGCACACATGTGTCCTTAAGGAACGGAGTTAACTTTACTCTAATCCACGGCGATATCTTTCAACAATTGCACATGAATCTGAGAAGGTCACTTCTAACATCCAGAACACATACTTCAAGATGACTCAAAGATGGTTCTCAAAAGTTTCCAACATTAATGCCCATTGTTCCATATGAATCCAGAGCATGGATAGGAAAAGGATGTCATTGATGGGCTCAACAACAAACTTATCAAGACAATCCATTAAGATGGACTCATATGTTGTGTGAGCAAGGAGAGAATACTGGTCAGTTTAAAGGACATGAAGTGTACTCAAGTGAAACATCACGAGTAAAAACACCATCAAGATAGTCCTTGGAACTGAGTTTGATTTGAAGATAACCCAAATCAAATCAAAGGTGGGGGAAGATAACATATCCACATAGGAAATATAATCATTCTTCAGCACAACAAAACTAGACATCCCTTTAAGAAGGAACCAAGTTGGATGGAACTTTTGTCTTACAACTCTCCAAAGTTGTTGTTTAAGATCAACCAACTAGTTCAGGGGTATCTAGTACAGATCCTTGGAGAAAGGTGCAGTTCAAAGAACTTGCTTGCTCAAGAACTTGACAACACGGTCATTTGGCAACAAGGTGATACTTCCAGAGAGACGTCCAGAATATCACGAACCACCAGTAGGTCACTTAGTTCGAGAGGTAACTTACTTTGTAAGGCAAGGAGACACAGTCTCAAAGCTTAGGCACGAGCCTAACTCTTAGAACGAAGAGAGTGTAATGGAATAGCGGACTTGGTAGCACAATCATCATTTGCTTAGTGATAAGATTAACCAGTCATGCTAAGAATGATACAAATGTCCTTAGAGTTCAAAACAATGATAATTGCTAAGAATCTCAGATAACCACATTATTACGCACACGCATCACTCACGAGCGCGAAAGCTCGAGGAAGGGTGAGTAAAGATGTGTAGCAGCATCACTTCACTAAGAGGGTCATGAATCTCAGCATGACCTCTTAGTATAAAAGGTGTGATACTTTAAGATAGAACAGACAGAATCTAATCAATGATTATTAATCTGCAGATTACAACACTTTGACCTGGTCCTTAGATATGACGAGGTACTGGAGTTTGTTTCTCCTAGACATCCCGAAATGGTTTGTCATGACGGACCACAGGAGTATCTTGCATTGGAAGACACCAATGCACATATACTACTTGGTTACCAATTGGTAAACAAAGGTCGGAAAACAACAAGGGGAAAAGGACATGCTCAGGATGGAATCCCAAGATGTGGATGCATAAGTCAACAACCTTCCGAAAACCAATGCAAAGAAGGGGTAGAGTGTGGCAGAGTCACGAGTATAGATGGAGACTCTCGAGGAGTACTCTTGTCGTGATCTATTTGGTTCCATTAAAGAACATATGCCATAACTAGTGGTAGGGGAAGTCCTTACGTGTCACAATTCAATCGTGACAATAACCACAAGCTTGGAGGCTAGAATTGTAATACAAGCCATCCTGAGATAATGTATGAACATTAACGATAGGGGTAAACAAAAGGGAGCTTGGGTTAAAGGTCAGCTTCATGTACAAGATTCACAACACCAGAATCCAGCACAATCAGGGATCTTAGGTTCAAATCCAAGGGTTAAAACCCAAGAAATAAGTAACCACTACTTGAGTGACATAGCGTACACTGCAAGATAGCGTTCACGAGGTAACTTCCAAGAGAATAAATGACTTCTGAAGTATCCAAACAAATTAAAAGGAGGCACACGAGGCGAAAGGGAACCTCGAAGCCTAGAACAGAAAACTGAAGATCCAACAATATAATATTGCGGGTCCAAAAGATAGAGAGATCATGATGAAAAGAAATCTCTCACATGAACAAGAGCAAAGGGAACAAGGAATTCACAACACATGCAACTCTAAGAATTCAACACTAGGTCAACTGGTTTAGAAACGTCATGCCAAGAAGGCACCTAAGTTTTGAAAGACTAGAAGAGATATCAAAAATTTTCCAAAATCGACACTAGATAAGATAACCCAGAGTTAGAGCGAAACTGGATAAGGAGAAAAGAAGCATACTAGAATTTTCGCAAATACTTTTCAGCTTTTAAAATTGTTTTCACAAAAAGTAGACTCAACATCGACCAATAACAAGGTTTTCCTATGGTCGGTACTGCTCTGATACCAAGAACTGTGACACCCCCGGGATTAGGTCTAAACAAATCCCAGACCTCCGTCTGACATAAGCTTAACCTTGAGCTCGAGGATATCTAGTGAAGAATTCGGTAACACAACAGTGACCCTATGACACGAAATTTATTACAGCAAGCTCATAGCTAAGCAGAGAACCAAATTATTACAAGCAGAGGTCACTGACCACAAACATCAAACAACGGAAGGCAAATTATGCTATTAAGTATAGCAAACTTAACAAATGGCCTAAGAGGCCTGAAGCATAATGATGACGTCCCATCCCATAGATTCCAGGCTGCCGGTCGGGAACCCCAAGTTACTCGTCGATGTCTATGTAGTACCAAACTGATCTTCAGGGAATACTTACTCTGCCAAAAGTATCAAAAAATCAAGGGTGAGTATAGGGTGTACTCTGCAAGACTTATGGCTGGTGGAGCTGTTTTGCATAAAGCCACTTTTGCTTATAAAACAAGAGGGAGAAGAAGCTCGTCTAGTCAGAGTATTTTAAAAGGGGATAAGAGAGCGACGTCTCCGAAATATTGATCATCATCTTTTGATATCCACCAAATCATCATCTGAACCCTATCTAGGATCACCCCCTCGTACCCATGAGGAAGCATCCTTAAGCACACATTGATCTGCCAAGTCTTACAATTAGGTTATAGTTATCTATGATCTTAGAATCTGGTCACCAAGTATTCATAACCTTGAACACGGCTTTTCGAAAAGATCACGAGTCACGCAATAAGTATGATTCCGCCGTAACGGGTCAAATCCCGAAGCCGGTACTTAAAGATGTGAGGCGAGGTTGGTTTACTAGGGGAAACATCAACCCCAAGCAACCCGATCCACGCTTCCCTACCTGTATGAATGCACCTCCTTCACCCCCTCTTTCGAAAATATTTTCAATGCCTATGTCGAATGGAACGCCCGAACTATGTGACTCATGGAATCTACTAGGCAAGTTAGTTAGTCATGAGGTTGTCCACGCCCCGTGTGGTTGTACGCTCGTCTCGATCCAAAGGCAAGAACTCAGGTCCTAGTGGTGGCGAGCATGGGACTAGAAAAACCACATCCCACCGTGGCCTCCCATGCAAGCCTTAGCATGTTTAACTCATATCACCGATCACATCTCATCACATTCTCCTGTCATACTAGATTCTCTGCATCTGATACATCATCTGGATGGACCAGAACTAACAGCTATGCATGCTAACCAGACACATATAATAGCTCTAGCAGTGCACATAGGCCAGACCTAGTTATGCTAGGAGCAGTGGATCAGGTAATATAAGCTCAAAGGGAGTAATGCAATAGATAGGATACTCTATCTATCGATAAAAGACCACAGTAGAATCGTATGCATCATGGCAGGAATTGAATTGCTTTCAAAATTGTAGGATTATATCATGGTGGGGCTATGCTTGCCTTTGCCAGTTGATAACCAATAAGAAGTTCTTCGGGAGCCTTGAACTTGACTTGGTTACAGTTGGTCAAGTATTGTTCGTCGATCTTCGATCTTCAATGGTGCTATCCTCGGGCTTCGATCTCGATCTTGATATCGTATTCTATTGGAAAGAACGAAACACCAGAAAGGAAGGGAAACAATCAACACATGGCATCGATGCAATGCTAAAGAAAGGATGATGATATGACAAGTTAATTTGCATTGAATTGAAACCCTAAAACATGCTCGGCAGTTTAATCGGGGTTTCGAGGGGTACAAACCCTTACTCAGGAAAACTCCGGAACATATGAGAGGGGTGCATTTGTTCTTCTAATTAAACTTGCCATTTAAGTTGTTGAACAATGCATGATTTTATCTCTATTATATAGTTCTCATTTTTCTGAACATTTTGATATATTATTTGTATTTTTCTGAATTACGGATTAAAAGTTATTGAATTTACAATATGCAAAACAATTTTTGAAAATATTAAATCTTTTTCTTAATTTAAATAAATCTGGAAATCCTTTTTACACCCAGGCTACAGCTAACCCAGGTTACTGACCGATGGTCCCAAGGCCACCTCAGCAGCCACACACACAAGAAGGGCTCAGGGCATTTTTCATCGGGGCAGAGGTTAGCCAGAGAGGCTGACGGGTGGGGCCAAAGCCACGTCGTCAGCCACGCAAGCAGATGGGGCCAGGGGGTTGTTGAATGGGCTGACCATGGGCACTGGCGTCACGATGGCGTCGGCATGACATCATCCCAATGGGGAGCTCCCAGATGGTCGACGAGGACGGCGCCAGGGTGCTCGCGGGACAGAGTGAGTGGGAGCGTCGGACGCAGGCGAGTGCGAGGAGTCGTTTAGGAGCGGATCAGGCGGACTCACGACGGGAGCGAGATACAGAGGAAGAGGGAGGGAGTAGAGGGGTGCGTGAGCACCAGGAGCTCACCTAGAGGCTTACTAAAGGGTCGACGAGGCGAGGAATGGCCAGATTCGACGAGGAAGGCGGCGGAGATCGTTGTAATGGAGATGGCGATTCAGTGACCTGGGGCTTCCTCGGCTCGCATGGTTGGAGGACAAGATCAAGGAGAACACGGCGGTCACGATGGCGACCTCATAGCAGCGTCGGGAGCTCAGGAATGGCGGGGCGGCAACGAGGTCCGACGGTTAGGGTTCGGGTTGGGGAAACCTGGGAGAGAGGGAGGTCGTCCAGGAGAGACTGAGGGGATAAGGACGAAGGAGAGGCGGCGGTTCTCCTTATCCTCTCCTGCAGCATGGTGGACGGCGGAGCACAGGCGGCGGAGATCAACGGCGACGCCGACGACAGAGAGGAGCCTGCCTAGGAGGAGGAAGACGACGAAGGGGAAGGGTGAAGCGGTACGGGCCGGCTTGGGCTGGCTTCGGCTGAGTTTGGGTTGCAGCAAAGGTTCTGAAAGGGAGAGAGAGAAGCTGGGCCGTGGCCTGGTTCGGCTGCTGCTCATTTTTTTAGCAAATCTTTTCCTTTTTCTGGTATTTGTTTTCTCTTTGTAATTTCAAATTTAAATATGTTTTGAGGAGTTTAAAAATACCAGGAGGTTTACCTATATATAGAAAATATTGTAAGGACCCTTTTATTCAGATTGGGCTCCACACACTTTGGTATTTTTTTTCTTATATTTCAAAACCATTTGAATGCTTTCCAAATAGAGAGAGGGGAAAACTAGGGTTTTAGGGTTTGATTTAATTCTTTAATGCACAATTTAATATATGATGCTCATGATGCACAAAACAAACCCTAATGTAGGATTAACTAAAACTGGGGTGTTATAGCTTTGTTCTTTGTTTTGCATCTCCTCCATTCCATTCTCTTTCTACAACTCGACAATGAGTTTTGCATCACCCTTCGATTCTGTTTTTTAGTGTCCATGTAATCCTACCTATGTTCTTCCTATCATATTTTATCATCTATATTTATTTTGATTATGGTTCGATTCAATTAGAGTTCCAATGATTTACTAGTTACGGATCATGGTTTTGTACTACTCACATTAGAGTTTTTTATTATCGTGTAAATGATTTTTTTACAGAACATTATGATTTTCGAACACACGACTGGACATTATATATGATTTACTGGTTATTGATTAGTGTTTTTTTAATTTTTCAGATTGTGCATCCTTTTAAACTGAATGCACATTGTGCTATAGTTTATGCCTGATAATTGATTTGTTTGACACTTTCTAAATTAGGGTTCTACTTAGTTAAATGCATATACTATACTCTAGTTTTAATGCACAGTTCATTCCTTTGATGCAGTGTTAATTTTTTTAGGTGTTTCTTGGAATGTACTATGAAGTGTGTGGGCAACCTGCCCACAATTGTGGTAGGGCACAGAGGAGAGCAGCCAGCTTCCAAGTTAACATTGTTCATGGTTTTCCCATCAATGGTGTGGTAAGTTTTTACATATTTTCATTTTATATACTGTTTCTTTTACTGTGTTGTTGTCTCATTAACTGAACTATATTGTTTACCTTCAGGTAGTGCCATGATCATTTAGGGAAAGACTGAATGAATTCACTCAAAATAATTGGATGGTTGCAAACTGTGATTAATTAAGGAATTTTCATTTGTTCCTGAAGAAGTCTAATGGTAGGACAATAATTTGTGGTCCATACTGGAAGTCCTTGATGAGGGTTTATGATGTAGGACTTGGAGATGTAGTGCATTTTGAATATGATGACGACCCACTTGATCATGTTGGTTTGAAATTGACTAACTTATTTCATGTCACTGTTTACTCTAATGGAGAAGAGAAACAGATTCATGAAGCAACTGGTATTTCCCTTATTTACTGTAAATAATTTGCACATACAATTTCTCCTTGTCCTACTACTAAATCATCATAATAACATTGTTTAATATTTAACATGTATTTCACCTCATTGATCATAGGTGGGAGATGTGCCTAGTTCCATCAAAAGAATTTTGCACAGGACCATCTTCTCAGACATAAATGCACTAACTGAGCAGGAAATGACTTCCATCTCATTTGGCATTTACAAAGATGTTTATGTCACAAAACATCAGTTTTTTGAAAGTAAAGATGAAAAGCATTTCTGGGTACACAATATGAATCTGGAAAACCATTAACATAATGCACTGGTTAGTTGTAACACCCTTGCCTGATAAGGCTGAGTTCATGTGTATAGTGGCAATCCCTGGATTGGTTCACTGGCACACACAGTACAAAATGATACCAAATATAACTGTGCATCATAAATACAACGAATATGATCCAGAATTTACATTATTTATTCAAGTACACAACAGAAAGAAACAAGGTAGATCTCCATCCTCCAAAAGTGCCACAGGCGAACAATTGTTGAGTGGAGTCTCGCGACCTATAACAATCACTCTGAAACGATATAACCTGCAACATGAAAGGTTACAGCCACGAATGGTCAATACTTTGAATGTATTGGCAAGTTTCACTAGTATGTGGATATAAAATGGAATCTAACAATTACATGCATATTTGGCTAAGTGGAGTTCAGGCTGATTTGCATAAAGAAATAGTTTTATCCTAACATTTTCAAATAGTTATAATCCTTTCTGAAAATTGTCTGAACACGTTGGCCAACACCAAGTGCCTCTACTCCCTTGTTCAAACCATCAGATTTTATTAAGAAATTGGAATGTCGAGATCATCCATAAGCTTCAGGCCTTAGTTGCTCAATATTGCCCATAACCGGGGACACGGCTAATCGAATAGATTTATATCTTCTACAGAAGTTGTACACTTTACCCACCTGACACAATCTCACCTTGACGCCACCAGTGGTCGCTGGTTTAGTACACACCAATTGGTATACCAGCAGATCGAGAATGTGACGAAGTCTTTCCATAGAAGTCCTCCTAATACACAATGCTACCACATCTAACATGCACCAATGCAAGGATATAACCTCCAATACACAATTCTAGTTAACCTAAAGATATACCAACGTAAAGGGTCTTCCGCTATGTAATAAACTAAGCCAGATCCCATATTAGCATGTGGCTGTACTGGAAGCTATTATACGAGAAACATGTCCAATCTCTATGATTCCTAGGTGGTCTTCTTCCAGTGCACACACGAGAGAGGTAGCCAAAGATACGGTCCCCTTTGTTGCCACTTATTCAAAACATACCAACAACAATGCTCCACCAAGGTGATTCATTAAGTACTTGTTTTATTACATTAAAACATAACTTTTCCAATACCTCATATAATCATAACATGATATTCCACCCTAAATCTATAGCAGGGCTAAGCATACTACAACAATGATGTTTCCACTAAGCAAGATACAAAATTATATCCTAAATAGGACATAGCATAGCATATAGCATAGTGCAAAATATTACTGCACATGCACTTCTACTAAAAACAACAACAATGCATAATAAAATAATTAGGACATTTATGATAGTGCCAATTGCCTTTAGTTGATGTAGTCGTTCAAACAATCCTCACAATATAAAAGGTTGTACTCGTCACAATCACGATAGTTACACTCCTTGCAATCTAACGATTTGAACAAAGGCACAACAAACACATCATTCAAAACATTGGAAACATGAAACAGTACACAAAAACAATGATGAACAAATACATGCATGACGATTTAATAAGTCACAATGGTTGTAATTAGTTCTCTAAACAATACTAGATCACATGATGCATGCAAAAAACATTTAATGCATTAAAGTGTAACATTCCTAAAATCATGTTTCAAACTCATTCATATCATCCATGCATCCACGATCATTTAGGGTTTCATTTCAAAATCATTTCAAAAACAAGAGCATATAATGCTCATTATTTTATGTATGAACACTCTAGCCTTTGGGCTACTTGCTATTGAGTGAAGTGCAAATATTCATTCAGTAGTGTTTTGTATTCAAACTTAAGTGATTTCAAAAGCTTGAATAAAGTTTCCAAACAAAGTATGAAGTAAAACCAAAGATATGCCAATTATTATATCCCATAATGGCTTGGTTTTATTTTGATTTTTCAAATGACCCAAGTAGGTTTCAGTGAACAGATATGTTTGACACTTATTTGAGCACAGGATTTATAGTACAAAAGACCAGAGAAGTTTTGAATTCAAACAGATTTGAATTGGAGTTTTGAAATCAGTTTAGAAAAGCAAACAGAAAAAGAAAAAGTTTAAAAGAGAAAAAAATAAGCAATCAGACGATTCTGGCCCAACCAGCCCAACTAGCCCAGCAACCCCACCCCCGCGAACCGTTTTTCTTTACTCGCGAACAAACCCACCGAGTGACTGACGCCAGGACCCCACCCCCTCTCTGTTTCTCTCGCTGACAGCCACGGCCCACACGGCGTCATCATCTCCACCCCGGTGACGTGTTCTTCCCCAATTCACGCCGTGCGTTTCCTGGTTTGATTCGCGTCGTAAATTCCCGTTAAATGCTGGAGTAATTCACGCCCCCATCTCGCCTGCTTAAACCCCCTCTGCCCCCTCTCCATTTTCCCCCAGACTTCGAACATAGAGCGCCCCTTCTCCTCTAGTCCGTCCAGACAGATTCGCAACTTCCTTGCGCACCTTCTGACACCATTGGTTCATCCTATACCGCCCCAGGTTGTCGACTCCATCAAGCGCAGCAAGCTCCCGACGACGTCTCCAACTCCGGCGACTAAATTCGGTGAGCCCCTTGTTCCCCTTCGCCTCTGATTCACACGAACGTGTTCGCCATAGCCTTGCGCATCTCCTGATGCCTTTTATTCATGCTAGGGTGACCAGGAGCTTCGCCAACGTCGCCGTCCACCCGAGCCCGATGCTGTCAGCAACTCCGACGAGCCCGTGCAGCCGTGTCCGTGCGCCCCTTGCCAAGACGTCGCCACGTTGAGCATCAGTGCATCGCTACGAGCCCGGTAAGCACCTCCGACGACCCTAGAACCCCCTGTAGCTGCCGCGCCACCATAGACAGAGCCGCCGCCCCCAGATGCCACCGCTGGCGCCGCCCATCCATGGTCGCTTGATCGCGGACCGTTAGATCTAGATCCATCGGCTGCGTTAGATTCACTTAACGAAGGGGTACGCGCTAGATCTGGCCGTGCATCTTCACTTAAATCGTGTGGCTCTCGCTGATCGATCCGCCCGAACCGGTACCAGCCAATAGAAACACGCCGCGTGGCACAGAGTTCGTTTTAAAAATTTGAATTAGATCTATTAGTTGTTTGATTTTGTTTTAATCATAACTTTTGATCCCCACGTTCAAATTTGACAAATTTTATATCAATGGAATCAGGAGAGAAAGCCCTTTCCAATTATGCAATGTGTTTAATGTTTTGTTTCTGTTAAAATGGTTTTATATACAGAAACATGTGTAGGCCTATTTTGTGTATATAAATTATTTGAGAAATGTTTTAGTGTTTAAATAAATGTTGTTTGGTAAGTTTTGAACTTGTTTATGAACCAGTACTGTGCACTTGTCTTGTGGAGTTTAGAAATTCATCACATATCATATTGCATGCATCCATATATTTTTGCTTGTATTTATTTGGTATGTGATTTGTTGCTATGATTTTATGTGTAGATTTTGGTGCCAATAGTGATTGTGATTGTGAGGAGTGTAGCTACTCTCCAAACTACCAAGGCAAGTGGTGCTTCATGATATTTTTATCCCTATGTTTTCTACTAAGCATTAGAAATATTTTGCTAGTCTTGCATGTTATATTTTGCTTATATGCCATGTTGGGAAATCCTAGTAGTGTAGAATTGCTAGGAAATTTCTAAGTTAAGATTCTTATCTATGCCATGCTTAGCCTAGCTAGTAGCAACCAAGGGTGGTGAAATATACATGCTATGATGAAAATATTTTTAAGTCTTTGGACTTGTGTTTTGCCTAATAAAACAACTAAGTGAATGAAACACCTGGGTGGAATGGAAGGAATGGTTTATGTTGAGTGGTTACACAAGGCCCATTTCTATGGTTTACCTTGTGTATCTCACTTGTGGAAAGCCACCCAGGAACAAAGGGATTTGAGAGGCCAAATGTTAAGAAGCTTCTAGTGCAGCCACTTGGCAATATGGGCTCTGCCTGGATCACATAGGTTGCTAGAACATAGCCATTTGGACAGTTGGTGGTAGTGGGATGATAGGTTGGAACGCGTCCATTTGGTCTAAGGGAAGGCTTCTGAAAGGACCTGTCTTGGTGAAAATCAAGTCTGGTGGGGAAAGTGCACAACCTCTGCAGATGGACGAATCTAAGTACTTAGCCATGTCCCTGGTATTGGACAACTTGAGCATCAAGACATGGAAGCTATCAAGAATCTCCTCATCCCAATTTCTAAGTAAAACTTGTGGTTGAACAAGGGTGAAGGACCTCAATGTCTATTGGTGGTTCCTTGGGAAAAGTTTTTGACAAAGAAAAACTTAGTGTTTTCAACTAATAGTCAAAACCTATTTTGAGCAAAGAAAGCCTAAGCTACACTTAGCCAAATTTCATATAGTATGTAGTCCACCAATAATATACTAAGGTATCACTTGCCAATACTATTCCAATGTATTGACCCACTGTGGCTGTAACTTGTGATGTTGCAGGTTACTCTGATGAGGATTACGAGTCATGAGTCTACACTCAACATGTTTGCCTGTGGCACATGAAGATGAAGACTTTTATCTATTTAATTATTTAAACTCTTGTACTAGGCCTGTGGCCATGGAGTTGTAAAGACTATGTTGTCTCTGAAATGACTGTAATAATGACCTTTGTTTCTGTGTACTTCATCTTAAACTGTGGATGCTAGCATTGATCCAGGGACTAGCATTGAAATCACAGGGATCCTTTTCCTTTATAAAGGAGGGATCTTACAAAAAGCATTTATTATTAAAGTTATATCGATTTAATATGGTTTATCTCACTTTAATTAAACTACTTGATGTTGTTATCGTATTAAATTATAAGTTAAATCCTACTGCATAGGTCATGAAATTTATAAACAGTGGCAATTTGGATCACCTGGAAAGGAGTTATAGATCTTTTCTTATAATTAAAATACTACTATAAAGAGTTTATAGATTTTTGCAGGAATTTCTATTTTAACAGTACCAAATAATTTGGCACGCAATTTATTTGGATAGATATTATTTATACAAAATAGTAGCAATTGGTTTTAGTAATTTTGGATTTATTGTTAATTTTATGTGATTTAAATACTAGTTAGAAGGGTTTAAATTATTTGCTTCGACAAAAATTGTATCCAATAAAATATTAATTTCTTAATGAGTCAGAGATTCCATAGACATAGTTTTTGTATTTTTATGACCTATAAATAATTTACTATGATTTATTAACTCCAAATAGGCCATTAAATAATTTAAATAACTACATTAAATATGTACTGTAAAAGTTGGATAGAAAGTCATGTTAATATTCTTCACAATTGAATCTAACGATATATTATTTATAATTTTTGGACATGTAAATATTTTTCTATGAGTTTTACAAGATCAATACATTTCCTGACTGTCAACACCCGGATTTTTAATCCTAGATGCCTGTTATGCCATACATCGCAATCCCAGGATTACCATTTTTGTGAGACATAACAGAATTGGATACCATAGTACATCATCCATTACAAACCGTACATAAGTTCTTACACAAATAGGGATCTCATGATCCAGTTCTTAATACAACATCAAGCAGCGGAATACATAATAATAACGGTAGCGTAAGCAAAGCTCCATCTTCGGGGTCACAGGCAATGCTGACGATGGGAGATGATCCTAGTTGTCGTAACCTTCCTGGGGTCCATCCTCCAGGTACTCCTCTTCATAGTCTGGCCATGGGAATAGCCAGGGACAAAGCCATGAGTACTCTTTAAGTACTCGCAAACTAATACTAACATGTGAAAGTGGTTTTTGAAAATAGGACACTAGGCTCTAGGGTTATTTTGAAAAAGCCAGATTTATATCTACTAAGTTTAGAAGCAACGAATAACTAGTCACAATTTTATAACTCCTAAGTGGGAACTTGTATTTCATATCACAACCCTGTTGTGGTCAAGTCAAAGTCTCAATCCATTTTACAAGTCATTCTGAAAAGTCTGACGGGGGAACAGTATGGCCACTCCAACTGTCCATAACCGCGGACACGGCTATTCGAATAGGTTGACACTCTGCAGAGATTGTACACTTTCACCACAACATTCGATACATCTGTCAGGAACAAATCCTGAATTCACCATACTTAGTATGCGGATAATCAATCCTAACCTTTCAATTACACGCCCGAGTATAAGCACATCTCCTGTGAGTTTGGCCTCCCAACCATGACCAACTGTCATCTTGGGTAGTGCACAGGTGGACAATCTTCACAAGGTAGCCTCAGCTCAGACCTTGGCCATGAGGGAACTAATACTAAATTATATAAGTTTCCAGTAAAGCCCTACCCAATCTCCGGGTATTGTGGTTGTACGATAAAATTGGAATGGTATCGCATCCAGAAAACCATCAGTTTTATAAAGGGGTAAGGCCCATGCCTCAACATTTTCATCACCAAAATCATCAGGTGTTTGGAAACACATGTCCAAAACATTTCAATAGAATGATCCATCATTCCAAGGTTTTCATAACCATTTTTCCACCAAGTATTCCCATCTAAAGTTGATCAAGTTTTATGCTTAGCACTAGCATCTACAGGTGGGGGTAAGCACTAATGAGGGGTGGTAAACTAGTGGAGTTTTAACTAAGTTCAATCTCATGCCTTAGGATGACATCAAGACTATCTAGCTTAGGCCAAATTTTATGCTCTTTATGCAACCTTCAGGTATCC
This sequence comes from Avena insularis, assembly GCA_023614405.1. Lineage (NCBI taxonomy): Eukaryota > Viridiplantae > Streptophyta > Magnoliopsida > Poales > Poaceae > Avena > Avena insularis. The sequence goes on along the minus strand of CM042689.1, from coordinate 117,417,503 downwards.
TTCTAGTATCTACCATTTATTCCAGTAAACTCTAAGTAAGAGCTTTGATAAAGAAATAAAGTAATAAAGCTTGTAAGTAAAAACTAGGCTTGGTTTATCAAGTGGGTAGGATCATCTATGCTTAAGTCATATAGTTGGCATGGTGACAAGCAAGTATTAGCTTGCATAGGTAAAGGGGTCTTGCAAGTGTTAGCTTGCACATTCAACTAGTAGTATTGGGATTGCATTGGTCAACTTGATTTGTAAAGCTTGCATCAATATCAGTATAAGCTTGATAAATTGCAAGTGTTAGCATGCAAGGTTAATAGCTTGCCTTGAGCAGAGCAGTGGTTGAAGTTCTCCTGGGCTTCTTCTTCGTAGAATCCTCCTTCCTCCTCGTATCCTTGGTCGGTACTAGCGTCTATAAATAAATACGATGTACACAATCACCAAACAATACTTAACTACTTGCAATCATCACACACAAGGATCCTATAGATGATCTAACATCATCACTAACATTACAAGATTAAAGCTTGGTTTAATTCCTTTTATTTTTAGAAAAATAATTTCTACTCATTGAAAAACTACTTAAGATTTAATATTCTCCAAACCAAATATGGGATCATGTTGACACATGTCATCACCACATATTTTAGTCCATGGGAAGGTGATTTAAAGTGGTGTCACAATTTAATAAGGTTTTACCTTTTATTTTAATTAAATAAAGTGACTAGAAATGCCTATGGGGCATTCTTTTATTACTTGAACATTATTTCTGCAAGTAAACCTATATATTTTTATATATTCTGAAAGGTATGGTTAAATGTGATTTTTGAGAGTTGGAATCAACTCAAAAGCTATTATGGTTTAAATTTGAAAAATGTTTGAATGCAGAAAAGCTTCTGCATTGTTATTTTTACCATGGGTGATCTATAGATCAAAATGACTTGAATCCAACGGGCTTGGATTCAGCATTCCCAGAACTTTCTAACAAAAATGGTTTCATTCAATTTGGTGCACTGAATCGATCTAGGTTGATTTTTGAAACTGGGTACAGAAGTGTGTTTGACATAAAATGGAAAAGGTTTAATTCAAATAAGTGGGGTGCGCGGGAAAAGTTAACGGGCCGGCCTGCTAAGCGTAGCGCTTCCGTGGGCTGTTTAAGTGGTTGTCCCCACACGTCAGTGAGACAGGGGGGTGCGAAGTGGTATGGGGCGATATGGGAAGTTCGATCTGGTTCTAATCCAACGGTTGGGAGTCATCGTTGACGCTGGGCAACGCCGGCGAGACAGAAACCTAGCACGGCCAGTGGGGGTTGCTGGGGGATCACCGGGGTGCAGGCGAGGGTCGGCGAGGTGGGCGAACGACGAAGTCGACAACGGAGAATCTCCTGGTACCGGTGGCTCCTCCTGGGGCGGCTCCAATCGTTGGCTTCCTTCTTCTCCAGAGGCGGCGGGCTCCGGTGAAATTCCGGCGATGCGCTGCTCGCCTTGCTCCGGGAACGGTGTGGCACGATCAGTGATGAGAGGGGAGTAGAATGGTGTGCTCAATTCGGCTGGGGGTGGCCTCTATTTATAGTCGAGCGAGGGGACCGACGGGGCGCACGGTGAGCTCGTCGGGGGCGATGGTACAGACGGCTATTGGCATGGGCGAAGGTAGGGGACGGTGCGGTGTTCCCTGGCGATGCTCAACGATACGGTGGCGAGACGTGGGGCGGTGCGGGTTGGTCTGGAACACGCGACGCTCTGCGCGGCAGAGGCGGCGTCTTCGACGGCGGCGAATGGTGGCTGTGCGGCATGGGGCAGCGAACGTGGATGTCTGGCGGTCTCCTGGGTCGGTGGCGATCGTGTATGCACGCGGCAAGGGAGGCACGCGGTCTGTGGGCTTTGGTCGAGGGTGGCGCTCTGGCGCATGCTCGACACGGTTGGCAGAGGCACGGGCACGGCGTTCCTGGGTGCTCTGGTCGGTGTCTTCGAGGCAGGGCCGGTCGAGAGGGGGCGGTGAGGCATGGGTGATCTCCCAGACAAGGTTGGCACGGCTAGTTTCCTTCCTAGCTTGCTGTCTACACTGGGGTGGCAAGGATGCACTCGGCTATTCACCATTAATGATATTGGCAAGCTCACAGTGGTGCTAGTGCTTGGTTAATCTTGCTAGATGATCTACTGCGATGGTTGTGAGCTAGATAGGGAACCAGTTAGGCTCAAAACACTGCACACTATAGTGTTTTGATTTTGTTTGATGTGTGTCTGCCAAGTGTTTGATGAAATGGCCGCATGAATTCAAGTTTTGAATTTTGAAAAGATTTTTGGTGGGTGTGCTAGATTGGTGCTGGTGAGTCTGCAGATGCTTGGGTTTTTGAAAGTTGAGCTTGTTTGAGTGGTTTTTGAAAAAGTGGGATCTTCCCATATGATAAAGATTCAATTTTGAATTTTCATTTAAACTATGAATTTGAAAGTTTCTGGATGATCACAAAGTGGGCCTTGATACTTTGTTATGAGTACAATCAAGGGGTGCAAAGATCCAGAAAAGTTTCTGTTAGGTTCTGAAAGTTTGAGACAGCCAAAGTAGGCATGGGAGTTAAATTGGTCAAAATGACCATTCCTTTATTTCATTTGTTTTGCTTTACTTGTCTTTGGGAAAGTGTGGGAAATGTTTAGATGATGATTATTTCACCTAAGAAACATTTTACAAGCAAAGAAACACACAAACAAGGTGGCTCAAAAGAATTTCAAATTAAATGCATACACATATGCATGCTTTCATAATTTTATTTAGAAAAGTTTTTGTTAACCCTAATTTTGATGATTTGAGTTTGATGATTTAAGTTTAGTATTTTTGGGATGTTACACTGACTTTTTATTCAGTTTCTGGAATTACTGGGGATATTCCCGGAGTATACCGCGCGACATGGACGCTGACGAGGTGCGATGTGGAACTGGCTTGTCACCACGTGGTGGTGACGAAGGCGGTGACTAGACTGCTGACGCCACAGAACAAGTGGCGGCTTCTTATTGGCCGAAACCCCTTTGCCAGGTCAAACAAATCTGGGGCGCTGATGGAGGATCCGGCGGCTTCTGTTGATCTAGGCATCAGCAGCGGTCAACGGCGACGTGGTCGACAACGTGGGCGGTGGTGGCGCTCAGGTGGTGGACAGTGGCATTGCTCTGGCGGTCACCGGGGACGGTGAATACGACGACGGGTGCACTGATACATGTAGAAGTCGATGGAGAGGTTGGCACCACGACTAGCTTCCTAGAACTGCAATGAGGCACGACTGGAGAGGGCGGGCGGCTGCAGTGCTCCTGTGAGCTCCGGCGGGATCCCTCGGACGTCCTGGTGCACGGAGGGAGGGGAAACCAGGTCAGGGAGAGGAGGTGCAAAAGGGGGAGGAAGGCAGGGGAAAGGGAGGCGCAGCATCTCGGTAAGCTCGAGCTCGAGCTCGTAGCGGCAATGGCGTCGAGATATGTGAGCTTTGGAAAGCTCCATACGGGGCGGCTAGGTTTGTAAATCGTGGAAATTTCTCATGAAAGAGATGCGGTGGGTTTATATAGCGTTGATTCCGTGTAAAGAGGCAACAAATTGTCCCATACCGAGTGTAAATTGCGATCAGGATCCAGGGTCCATACTCGATCAGGAGTACCGGATGGAGGAAGGAGAAGACCGGGTGGGCCCCAGCGGTCAGGGAGAGAGAGAGAGAGAGAGAGAGAGAGACGCGGCTGCAAGTGGGCTGTTGGCAGGCTTGTGGTGCTGGGTGGCTACTGGGCTGGTCCTGGGCCGCTATGCGATGATCGTGCGATACAAAGAGAAGACAAGAGAGAGGAGCAAAGCTGGGCCTTGCCGGGTCTGGTTGGCTGGTTAGGTTTAGGTTTTTTTTCCTTTCTTTTTTTCTGAATTTCTGTTTAGTATTTCTTTTCTAGTTTTTTATTTATAGCTCCAAATCCATTCAAACCACTTTCTATGGTTTTCTAAAATTGTCCTCTATCAATATGCCATTTAGTATTATGTTTCATCAATTTTAATATGTACCAAAACCATAGGTCATATTTGTAGTTAAAATGGAAAAAATCTCGTTTAGGGTGTTGGGTAGTCCTTTTTGGGTAATAGAATCCTTTCTTAGGGTTTAAGTGCAATGTTGCTTATGCATGCAATATGATTTTGATTTTGCAAACTTTCACACCAATACTAAATAAAGAACCCTTTCATGCCATTTTGCATATATGCCTACTTAGGTCATAACCAAACATTATAGGGATTTCTATTTTCGTGCCCTTGGTTCCTTAGTTGTACTCACTTTTCCCCAGCCACTTAGCTTTTCCTCACTTTTGCCCATCTCCTATTATGAAACTCTTGCACGGTCTGAAACTCGTTGTTCGTCAGCCTTGCCCTTACATGCTGACAAGGGGGGCTGCATTCAGTCGGGTCCCATAGTGGACCCTCACTGTTACGTGCTGACAAGTGGGGTTGTAGTCTGTCAGGTCCCGTAGTGGACCCTTGCCATTACATGCTAACAAGTGGGGCCACGGTTAGTTGGTTCTCATAGTGGACACCTCTCTCCACTTATCCAGATCAGAATGGGACCCGCAGCTTATCCACGTGAGTGTTGGACCCACAGCTTATCCACGTGAGCCAGACCTGTGCCCGCTCCCATGTCGTTGCCTCCCCTTTATTCTTCTTCTCTGGCAACGGCGGCCCTTTGTCGAGCTTCACTTTGGCCTCCCGTTCATCCTAGATTTAGTATGGTGCCATCTCGTTGACCTGTATGAAGGATGACAATGGAAATCGTGCGTATATAAAGTTAGATCTCACACCAAAATATTCTGATTAGACCGTGCGCTTGCTATGGAGAATGCGGTCGGCGAGCCGTTCCGACAATTTAATTGGTTTATCGAGTTAATGTCTCGGCTGCAATCAAGTGAAAGAGTGTTTATAATTAAAAATTAGGGACATGGATATATAATAAATAATAAAATGACACAACTTTTAAACACTTTCAAATTAAAAAAATTATACAACTCTTAATGTACAAGAGTTTTTATAAATGACACAAAACTTGGGCACTTCAAAATTTAAAAAAGTATACAACTCTTAATGTACAAGAGTGTTTATAATTGACACAACTCTTAAACACTTTCAAATTAAAAAAAATTATACAACTCTTAATGTAAAAGAGTGTTTATAGTTGACACAACTGTTGAACACTTTCAAATAAAAAAAAATTATACATCTCTTAAAGAGTGTTTATACTTGCACAACCCTTGAACACTTTCAAATTAAAAAAGTTATGCAACTCTTAATGTAAAAGAGTGTTTATAATTGACACAACTCTTGAACACTTTCAAATTGAAAAAATTATACAACTCTTAATATAAAAGAATGTTTATAATTGACACAACTCTTGAACACTTCCAATTTGAAAAAATTATACAGTTATTAATGTAAAAGAGTGTTTATAATTGACACAACACATGAACACTTTCAAATTGAAAAAATTATATAACTCTTAATGTCAAAGAGTTTTTATAATTGACAATAATCTTGAACACTTACAAATTATAGCATCCTAAGAAAATCTTGAGAGTTTACCATTTTTAAAGTGTGAAAAGTGATCCCTAAACTTGCGCATAAATCTTTGAACACTGTGAAATCTCACTTAATACGTGATAATGATGTGCTAAGAAAATCTTGAGAGATATCATTTTCATAGAATGTAATGCATAAACTTGCATATGGCAAAAAATACACCTTTGAATTCTTTGAAATCACACTTAGGACATGATAATGTTGTGCTAGTAAAATCCTAATCATTTATCATTTCATGGAGTGAAATATAATACAAAAATTATACACCTTTGAACACTTTCCCTTCAAATTATATTCAAAATCATTTGATTATGGAGCTAAAGCATCGGTGGCAAATTCGTTATTTTGCATGGATAGAGGGTGCCCCCCGATAGATAGAGGGGTTATCCTGTCCGCTAGATCACAAAGGATCAATCAGAGGATCAACTATTGGTGGGTACAATCCGCGTGACAACTGTCTCGACCAATCGGAGCGTAGCAGCCAAGATGAGCACATGTGTGAAAGTTTGTGACTAAGAGAGAGGGGAAAACTGAGTAGAACTTAAAAACCAAGGGAAAAACTGAGTAGAACTTAAAAACCAACGGCAAAATTGAAAAGGGGTTCAAATAGAAAACAAGAAGAGATTTAAAAAAAATGGAAAATGCTTCTTTTATACAATAAAATACATATTGTCATACATCAAACTATTTATAATTCAAATATATATTAGTTTGACAATTATTGTCTCGTTCAGACAAATTATGTTTTGGGGAGGGATTTTTTGTGAAGAGTCTTGAGTAGAAAGCCATGAACCTTCATAGATAGTAGGTGATTTGAGAAGTGGTGATTTAGGTTAAAACTTGATTTATATACATTTCTCATGGTGGCAGGTCACATAATAAGACTCCCTGGGTAGATGCCACTATGTTTTGATCTTTTTGAATTTGTTGTGCATAAAATGACTCAATTAGCTAGCTAAAACCCATTCGTTGACTCTCTGTTGACCAGCCACTAGAGGGTAAAAGTGAGTATATTGCACACGGCAGTGTTAGTACTAGAGGGAAAAACTGAGTACAACCAAACTGCCAGTGCTACATTCGAGGGTATAACTGAGCACAACTAAGTGGCCAAGGTTAGACACGAGGGGGGAAACGTGACGCACGGTACGTGTGTCGCGGTGCATGAGGCGATAGAGGACGCGTGTGGCCGTGCACGGTGCAGTAGTGTACATGGTTACGTGGTGCATGGTGGTGCAATGAAACGTCTCCTCCCTTCACCTTTATAGAGGCATCCTCACTCTCACTCATCACTCGATCACTCACTCACACAACCATCTCCACTGTCCCATCACCTTCTGCAAAACCCCCAAGAAAACCCTAACCACGCCCGCGATGGAGAAGAACGGTGCAGTGTCCATCGTCGCCTCCAAGGCCGCCGATGAGGAGGCCCCCATCTCCGTACAGGCCCCCTTTGAGGCATCAAAGGAAGCCGCCATCCCCGTCCAGACCCCTATCCCTGCTTCCGTCGTAGCCGCCGATGAGGAGGCCCCCGTCCCCATACAGGCCCCCATCGAGGAGGCCCCCGCCGTTCTCCGGCATATCCCGCACGGTTGGGACCCCTACGGGGACAATGATTACATGAGGCTACAGAACCCCTACGACACCATCTTAGCCGACCCATGGTCGGAGGTAAATAGGGTTTTCTCCCCTTACTTTATTCTCCCCCCATTCCCATCGTTGGACCCTAGATCGTGTGTTATTAGGGTTCGGTTGTTCATAATTTCAATCGTTGCATGCTAGGTATTTTTACAGTATCTAATCCTCTTGTGTTAGATCTCGTATTTCGATGAATGCCCCTAGTTGGGATCAATACTAGCATCGGTATGTAGATGGGATCAGTACTAACATCGACCTGTAGTTGGGATCAGTACTACTACCGATCTGTAGTTGGGATCAGTATTCGACTTGGTTTGATATTTAGGGATTGTGTAATAATTAGGGGATCTCAATTGGTTAATTTATGCAAGTAAGCAATCCCGATAATCAAGGTACCTCAATCATGTCCTTATTGCATGCTACTATTTTTTGTAATAGGTGGATAGCAGTGATGTTTACAGCGACGAAGAGTCCATGTACACCAAGACTCGTCAGGTGCTGAGGAAACTAAAGTCCAGCCAGTTCAACAACTTCTTCACCAGCAACGTCTACAGGTGCCCCTTCTGCACCAAGGGTCTCGCCACCGACTTCAACTTTGTCGTGAGGCATGCCGAGGATGTGAAGACCTGCGGCCTGTCAAAGAACGTCCATGCCTTCAGAGCCAAGTACCAGGTGCTCGGTTTTCACCTCTGCAACCTCCAGAAGGTGGACATCGAGGAGGGTCGCATGCCCCCGATCAATCCCAAGGCGCCGAAGGTCAAGGTACTGGGCAGCAAGAAGTGGAGGAAGCGCTAGAGGGATGACGAGGATGATGATGTTGTAGAGCAGCTTCTTTTGTTTTGTTGTCTTTGTTGAACTTGTCCGCTGCTGCTACTGAGCAACCTAATTATCGAACCTCGTTTAATTATCGTACTATATAATCCTATATTAGCTACTTTATCTACATATGCTCTGTTTATCTACATATTTATGGTGCTGGTTAGATTTTCTGCTCTAGATTTGCTACCATATTGAGAAAATACGAAGGCCAAAAGGAAACATAAATAAAGAGAGAAGCTGCTCTAGATTCGCTTCCTTTTGGGGCAAACAATAACACAACTGTTAGCGATATAAAGGGGAAAATGAGCTCTTAAAAAGGCAATTATAAAAATAACAAAAAAGAAATCTTCAAATTTAAGCGACAGGGCGCACGTAACTACCAAACGCGCTCCACATGCCACATCCCCCAAAACGCGTTCCCAACAAACGACCCCACACGGTCCAACATGGGAGGGTCCTACTATGGGACCCGACTGAACGTGGCCCCACTTGTCAGCACGTAATGGGGGGTCCTACTTATCAGCATGTAACGACGAGGGTCCACTACGGGACCCACCTGAATGCGGCCCCACTTTTCAGCACATAACGGCGAGGGTCCACTATGGGGCCTACATGAATGCGGCCCCACTTGTCAGCACGTAACGGCGAGGGTCGACTAACGGGACCCGACGGAGAGCGAGTTTCAGCCCGATGCGAGAGTTTCGAACAAGGAGCTAGGAAAAGTGAGGAAAAGCTAAACGGTTGGGGAAAACTAAGTATAGCTAATGAACCAGGGGCATGAAAATAGAAATCCCATGATTATAATATTTTGAATTCAAGGTTGAGAGGATTTTCAATGTAAAAAGTTTCTTTTCTTTGAGAATTTTCAACAAAATCAAACAATGTAAAAGAGTGTTTATAATTGACACAACTCTTGAACACTTTCAAATTGAAAAAATTATACAACTCTTAATATAAAAGAGTGTTTATAATTGACACAACTCTTGAACACTTCCAAATTAAAAAAATTATACAGTTATTAATGTAAAAGAGTGTTTATAATTGACACAACACTTGAACACTTTCAAATTGAAAAAATTATATAACTCTTAATGTCAAAGAGTGTTTATAATTGACAATAATCTTGAACACTTAAAAATTATAGCGTCCTAAGAAAATCTTGAGAGTTTACCATTTTTAAAGTGTGAAAAGTGATCCCTAAACTTGCGTATACAAAAATTGTAAACCTTTGAACACTGTGAAATCTCACTTATTACGTGATAATGATGTGCTAAGAAAATCTTGAGAGATTATCATTTTCATAGAATGTAATGCATAAACTTGCATATGGCAAAAAATTATACACCTTTGAAATAGCACTTAGGACATGATAATGTTGTGCTAGTAAAATCCTGTTCATTTATCATTTTCATGGAGTGAAATATAATGCAAAAACTATACACCTTTGAACACTTTACCTTCAAATTATATTCAAAATCATTTGTTTATGGAGCCAAAGCATCGATGGAAAACTTGTTATTTTGCATGGATAGAGGGGTCATCCTGTCCGCTAGATCACAAAGGATCAATCAGAGGATCAACGCTTGGTGGGTACGATCCGCGTGACAACTTTCTCGACCAATCAAAGCATAGCAGCCAAGGTGAGCATATGTGTAAAGTTTGTGACTAAGAGAGTGGGTAAAATTGAGTAGAACTTAAAAACTAAGGGAAAAACTGAGTACAACTTAAAAACCAACGACAAAACTGACAAGGGATTCAAATAGAAAACAAAAAGAGATTTAAAAAAATGGAAAATGTTTCTTTTATACAATAAAATACATATTGGCATAAATCAAACTATTTGCAATTCAAATATATATCATTTTGACAATTATTGTCTCATTCAGACAAATTATGTTTTAGGGAGGGATTTTTTCGGAAGAGGCCTGAGTAGAAAGCCATGAACCTTCATAGATAGTAGGTGATTTGAGAAGTGGTGATTTAGGTTAAAACTTGATTTATATAAATTTCTTATGGTGGCAGGTCACATAATAAGACTCCCTAGGTAGATGCCACTATGTTTTGATCTTTTTGAATTTTTTGTGCATAAAATGACTCAATTAGCTAGCTAAAACCCATTCGTTGACTCTTTGTTGACCAGCCACCAGAGGATAAAAGTGATTATATTGCACACGGCAGTGTTAGTACTGGAGAGCAAAACTGAGTACAACCAAACTGCTAGTGCTACATTCGAGGGTATAACTGAACACAACTAAGTGCCCAAGGTTAGACACGAGGGGGGAAACGTGACGCACGATATGTGTGTCGCGGTTCTGAAGCGATAACGCGAGCAGCGTGGCACACGATGCAATGATGCAGTGCACGGTGGTGCAACGAAACGTCTCCTCCCTTCACCTATAAGAGGCCTCCTCACTCTCACTCATCACTCGCTCACTCACTAACACAACCATCTCCACTGTCCCATCACCTTCTGCAAACCCCCAAGAAAACCTCAACCACGCCCGCGATGGAGAAGAACGGTGTCGTGGCCATTGTCGCCTCCAAGGCCGCCTACAAGGAGGCCGCCGTCCCTGTACAGGCCACCGTCGAGGCATCGAAGGAAGCCGCCATCCCTGTCCAGATCCCTGTCCCCGCTTCCGCCGTAGCCACCGGTGAGGAGGCCCCCGTCCCCATATAGGCCTGATATGTCCAAAACATATCTACTTTCTCGAACACTTTGCTATTGTTTCTCCTCTAAACTTGTGTGATTTGGATAAAACTAACACGGACTAACGCTATTTTCAGCAGAATTACCTTGGTGTCTTGTTTTTGTGCAGAAAATGAACTATCAGGAAAAATCCCGGAAAATATGCCAAAAATTATATTTCACCATAAGATCCACGGAGCCAGAAGAAGAGACGGAGGGGAGGCCTGGGGGGCCCAGACCCACCCTAGGCGCGGGCCCACCTGACCCCGTGCCTGGAGGGGGTGCAGCCTCCCTAGGCACCTGCTCGGACTCCCTCTGCGCCTATAAGTTGCCTTTCGACCTAAAAACTGCGGGGGGTTTGATAGTTTTCCAGAAAGAGTTACGCTCCATCGCCTCCACCAGAAACTCTGTTCTGGCACCCTGCCAGGACGGGGAATTTGGAGAGGATCATCGCCATAGTCATCACCAAGCATCTCCATCAACCACCAATGTTTCGCTCGTCCATGAGTGAGTAGTCCCCCGATGTAGGCTTGGGGATGGTAGGGATTGGATGAGTTCTATCATGTAATTGAATAAGATTTATTAGGGCATAGTGCCTAGTATCTCTATTTGTGCTATTTGACTTTGTTGTAACTTGTTGTGCTTAATGCTTGTCACTAGGGACCGAGTGCCATGATCTCAGATCTGAACTTATTATTGAATCATTATGATAGTATTGTTTGTGATCTTATCTGCAAGTTGTGTACACATATCATTGTCCGGATCCAAAGGCCCCAAAGTGACAATAATTGGGACAACCAGAGGGGATGGCTGTGGTGTGAGGATCACATGTGTTCATGGAGTGTTAATGCTTTTCTCCGGTGCTCTATAAAAGGAGCACCTTAATTGCCAGTAGTTCCCTAGAGGCCCCGCTGCGACGGGCTGGCTGGACAGAAGATGTTGTGCAAGTTCTCATTGCGAGCACGTGTGACTATATTTGGAGCACATGCCTAGGATTGTTTAATATTTGGATGCTTGTTATTATTTATCTGCAATGCCCTAGTTTTTTAAGTTAAATGTTTAGACTCGTACATGCAACGCCCATCCATCCATACCTATGTCTACCACACTCGAATCCTAATCTTACTGTAACTGTTACTATTGCTCATGTTTCACTGTTGTTGTTGCTGTTGCTTTGTTGTTGCTACTAAAAATTGTTGCTACTGATAAACTTATGTGAGCAAGAACTATTTCTAGGTGCAGATGAACTGACAACTCAGTTGTTAAGGCTTGCAAGTATTCTTTGGCTCCCCTTGTGTCAAATCAATAAATTGGGTAATACTACCCGCAAAGACTGTTGCGATCCCCTATACTTGTGGGTCATCAAGACTATTTTCTGGCGCCATTGCCGGGGAGCATAGCTTTATTTGTAAGTTCACTTGGATCTATTATTGTTCACTGCTACTCCTTTCATCATGGGGAAGTCTCGTGATGGAAAGTTCCCTATTTTACCATCCACTACAAGAAGAGGTACGGTACTAAACACCTCTGCTACTCTTGATTCACCGTCTGTTATAAGTAAGCTTGTCACACCACCACCACATACTCATGCTACACACACTGCTACTACTGCTGAGTCTGAAACTGCTTTTGATGCTCACGATGTTACTTCTACTGTGTTTGATGTGAGTGGTTCATTAGATCCTTTTCTAGATGCTACTATGGCTAGTCTAGGAAATACCAAAACTCCTAGTGAAGACACTGTTACACCTGTTAGCTCACCTGAGGCTAGTGAGAGTTATGATATTAACGATGCTTACATTGAGTTCACTGATGATTTTGTTGAAGAGTGCAGAAACACACACGGTACTAGTGCTATTAAGAGTCTCCTTGCTAGACGTACTATTATTCCTAAGATGTCCTCTGATCCTAAGTTTGCCACTTCTGCCATAGATATTAAAGATGAAGATTATGATTTCTCTCTTGATTTATCTTATTTGGATATTATTGAGAAAGAACCTTTTTGTGGGACTGAAAATGAAAGTGTTGTGGCTCATATGAATGAGCTTTCTACTATGAGTGCTTTGTTCTCTGATAATTTTAAGATGCGCAAATACTTTGTTGCTAAGATCTTCCCTTTTTCACTAAAAGGAGAAGCTAGGGCTTGGTTTAATAGATTACCTCCTGGTTCCATTGATAGCCATGATTTCTTGATTGCTTCTTTCTCCCAGAAATATTTTCCTCCCAGTTCTAGACATGCTGCTTTGCAGAGACTTTTTGATTTTAAACAGGGAGAAGAAGATAAATTGCCTGAGTCATGGACAAGGTTATGTTCCTTGATTCATGCACATCCTGGATGTCCATTACCTAAAAATGAGCTTCTTGATATTTATTATAATGGACTAACTGATGATTCTAGGACCTACCTAGATAGTTTTGCTGATTGTGTTTTCAGGAAAAGGACTCCTAAAAATGTTGAAGAATTAATGACTAAGATAAGCAAGAATTATGATGATTGGACTTCAGCTGAGCTAAATACACCTCAGCCTATTATTCCTGAACCAGATGTTCCTGAACCAGTTCCAACACCAACAACAAAGAAGAGGGGAGTTATTGCATTAAATGATGAAGTGATGAAGGAAGCTAAGAAGTGTCTAAAGGAGAAAGGTATTAGAGCTGAAGATGTGAAGAATCTACCTCCTATAGAAGAATTATGTAAGACAATTCCCCACTCATCTACTATTGAGGTACACTCTCTCCAACACTTTGATGAAGGTGATATTCCTTATGGTAAGCCTCCTGATCAATGTTTAGAGGAACTTGACAGTTTTAATGTTAAACAAGGGTATTTTAATAAACAAGTTCAGAATCTTTTATTGGAAAACTCTAGAGCTATCCATGAGTTGAAAGATATTGTAGAAAGAACTTCTAATGATATTAAAATGCATTGTAAACATTTTCAAATGATTCAAACTCAACTTGATCAACTTGCTAAGGTGCAAAAGGATATGCTAGTTAATGCTTCAGGAGATAAACATGCTTATGGAATTAGAACTAGGAGCGTATAGCTACTCAAGATCCTTTATATCCTGAAGGACACCCTAAAAGAATAGAGCGGGATTCTCAACAAGGTGAAGATAGCGGTAGTCCTCGTAAGAGAAAGAAAAATAAACATAAGATAGTTGAGGAACCCCTTGAACCTGCTGTAGTTCCTAATAGTATATCTGTCTCCGATGCTGAAACTGAGAGTGGTAATGATAAAAATGAGTCTCCTGATAAGGAGGAAGTTGAGGAAGAACCTGAGAAGCACACTAAGAACACTAGGTACACAAAGGAAGATTTTATTGCTAATAAACATGGTAAAGAGGGAGAACCTTGGGTGCAGAAACCTATGCCCTTTCTAGGTAAGAAACACAAGTCAAAGGAGGAAGAACACTACAACAAGTTTTGTGAGTGGATGAAACCTTTATTCTTGCAAATTCCTTTGACTGATGCTATTAAGTTGCCTCCTTATTCAGAGTATATGAAGGATATTGTCTCTAATAAAAGGAAGATTCCTAATGAGGAGATTTCTACTCTACTTGCTAATTATTCCTTCAATGGTAAGGTTCCAAAGAAACTTGGTGATCCAGGTATACCAACTATTCCTTGCTCCATTAAGAATAATTATGTTAGAACTGCTTTATGTGATTTGGGAGCTGGAGTTAGTGTTATGCCTTTTTCTCTCTATAAGAGACTCAAGCTAGAAAAGTTGATACAACTGATATTTCTTTGCAAATGGCTGATAAGTCAACTACTATTCCTATTGGTATATGTGAGGATGTTCCTGTTCAAGTTGCTCATAATTGCATGGTCTTAACTAATTTTGTTGTGCTTGAAATGCCTGAAGATGATAATATGTCTATTATTCTTGGGAGACCTTTTCTTAATACTGCAGGTGCTATCATCAATTGCAATCAAGGAAGTAACATTCAATTTTAATGACAAAGAGCACACTGTCTATTTACCCAAGAAGGTTGTTAAGATCTATTGCCTAAATTCCATTGAAAATATTGAGAGCATCAAGGTTGGAGAAATATATTGTCCCATTCCACAAGAAAATTTTCAAACCATTATGATTGGGACCATTGCTATCATGTTTGAGGTAACATAATCACCTTGTGGAATGCAAAGTTTTGTTTCATATAAGATTGTTTTGGTAACAAGAGTTGATCAACCTTGTTAAAAAAGGATTTTAATGAACAAAACAATGTTTTAACAGTGGTTATACTTGCTCACTTTTATTTTTCTCTTTCCAATCTTTCTCTTCGTCGTGCCTAACTTAAAGGCGTCAAAGAAAAGTACTTGTTAGGAGATAACCCAAGATTTTTCTTGAGTCTTGGAAGTTATTACTTCAGTAATGACCTCTCCTCATACTTTTTGTTTGCTTTTTGTGCCATGAATGACCTCTAATGAGAGGGAAGTAAGATTTGGCAAGTTGCTGTCCTGAAATAGATTTCTGTCCTCCACCACAAAAATTCGTGAGGAGTCTATGTAAGTCGGATTGAGCTGAAAATGTACGAGTAAATCCCCCAGTATGCTAGCTAACTTTCCTTAGTTAAACACTTTTTGATTTGAGCAACATAAGGTCTTCGAAAAAATCGGTTTCTACCTGCTGGTCTGTTTTGACAGATTTCTGCCATTATTTGCATCTGCTTCTTATTGATTCCTTTTTTGGGTTCTTTTTGGGGAATTGAGCTTTTTTAAGGAGTTTGTACAGTAGCTTGTGTTTTTAGTGAAAAGTTTTTCTGTTCTAAAGCTAAGCCTAAGGGTCTATTATCTTTTGAATACACTAATGTTGCTAATGAAGATTGTGTGAAGTTTTGTATGAAGGAAAAAATTTCAGGTGTAGAGAGAGGATGATGTAATGAGATGAAGAATGGACAAAATATCAATCTTGGGGGAGCCACGCCGTGTCACCCCAATAAATATTCAAGAGGTACAAGCGTCAAATCTTGGGGGTGCCCAAGGTATCCCCTTCTTCATCAATAAAAATCTCAGGTCTTTCTAGACACTTCGTTTTTATTGTTTCATGCACAGTTGTGTTGTTCTTCGAGCGTATTATTTTTTGGTGTTTTTTTTGCTTTTTTTGGTTTTCTTTGTTTTTGTTTGGTTTTTCTTTGTTTGCTTGTTTCTAAAAAAATCGAAAACACCAAAAATATTTGTTGTTCTTCTTTGGTTTTGTGAGTTCTTTGCAGGGTTCAGCCGTCCTTAGTGGATCTTGGTTTCATGTTAATTATTCAAGTCACACAAGTGAAGGGAAATTATGAAGATTAAGACAACTCGAGGTGTGGTAAGAGGCTGGTAGCAAACTCTATTTGCTTCATTTTTGTACATATACTCATCATTGTGAGCATGCTTAGCCTATTTGTGTAAGGTGTATGTCATTATGGATGCTTAGTAGTTCTTGCTTGTCTATGATTAGCTCCAGCTTGCTAATAGTTTGTACCATGTCATATGAATGTTTGAATGCATTGTTTTATTCATACTTTGGTATGACGTTGTGGTATCCACCTCTGACTGTTCATGTGAATCGACTTGGCACATTCTCACGCATGCATGTGACTAATCAATAGTCAATAAGCCTCGATGATTTATTTTGCCTCAGAGTTCTTGTATCACTTTCATGCCATAATTAGTCCTATTTTGTTGCAAGCATGATTATGACAGCTATTGCTCTCTCGTTTGTCGCTCCCTCTCTATTGCCAGCCTTCACTTGCACTGAGTATGTGCTCTACCTGTGCTTCCAACTCCCCAAAACCAATATTGCCAGCTGTGTCCACCATACCTACCTATTAGCATCATTCGCTATTTCAGTGCATATTCCATATGCCGTGTTTTCTTCCAAAATAAAACGTTTGTCTATTTTGAGAAAGTTAGTTAGTAAAGCTCTCACGAACTTGATGGCACACTTTATTCCTTGCGCTTAATAATTCAAAACCATTGTGACTAGTCCATGAAAGTTATATACTTACTAATTATATACTGGGAGTCAGCAGAACCATGTTGTCAGGGGGGACGCTTTCAACACTTTTTGGATATCTCATCCAGTTGATTCCTTGCTCTTTGGTTTACGGATGTCGACGATGTGAAATAAAAGGGGAGGTTGTGAGTTCATGGAGTTTATACATTGTGTTAGAGAAACTCCTGGGCCGCTAGCCTAAGCCATGCTTAATCATGGTGGAAACTTGCAGCATCACCATAATGAGCATCTATGAAGCATCCTCAATAAAAAGCTATGCATATGGTAAGTAAAAAAGATTGCTGAGATGCTTATTGTCTGCTTGCCTTGTCATTTTGGTTATGGGAAAGCTCATGTACCATGTGCAAGGGGTACCCCGTTGGCGGTTCTCGATGATATGCATGTATTTACAATGACAAGAACTTTCAGGTGACCAAAGTTGAGTAGCATGCGGAGCGACCCTCGTACTCAAGGGACTTGGGATTTCCAGTCTATGGTCTGTCAAGCATATGATTCAGAGTGGACCTCACTTTCACCTTAACCACATGAAGATGCCTATGATAGGAGCAATGAGAGCTCAAAGCTAATGATTACCTTCCTTTCATCATTGGGAAGCCATTCAAACCTTCACAAAACCGTTTTCATAACCTTGTTGAGTCACCACTTATTCTATGAGCACCTTCTTGTGAGCATAGTTGTCATTCTTGTGTTTGTTCCAAAACTTGGTTAATTATGTCATGACTTTGATGCTTGTATCTCTGATATCTTTACTTCTAGTCTTCATGTGAACTTAAGAGGTGGCTTGGCATTTATATTGTGCTCTTCAAACAAAGGCAAACGAGATACCACTCTATCATACCTTATTATGAGCATTGCAATGTTGCTTATGTTTATACTTCATGCTACTTATTATTATTGAGTTGGTTTCTCTTCATACCTTGCAATGACTATTGAGTAGACTTAGTTGCATACTTATTATTATGAATTGTCTAAGAATCTACTCCTGCGCTGAGAATATTTACATCATATGAAGCAAAGTGTTCATAAAAGTTCTTTTATCGCTCTCAGATTTCAACTGAATTTCTTGAGGACAAGCAATAAGCTAAGTTTGGGGGGGGGGTTGATACGTCCAAAACATATCTACTTTCTCGAACACTTTGCTATTGTTTCTCCTCTAAAATTGTGGGATTTGGATACAACTAACACGGACTAATGCTGTTTTCAGCAGAATTACCTTGGTGTCTTGTTTTTGTGCAGAAAATGAACTATCAGGAAAAATCCCGGAAAATATGCCAAATATTATATTTCACAAGAAGATCCACGGAGCCAGAAGAAGAGACGGAGGGGAGGCCTGGGGGGCACAGACCCACCCCAGGCGCGGGCCCACCTGACCCCGCGCCTAGAGGGGGTGCAGCCTCCCCAGGCACCTCCTCGGCCTCCCTCTGCGCCTATAAGTTGCCTTTCGACCTAAAAACCGCGGGGGGGTCGATAGTTTTCCAGAAAGAGTTCCGCTCTGCCGCCACCAGAAACCAAGATTCGGTTCCAGAAACTCCGTTCTGGCACCCTGCTGGGACAGGGAATTTGGAGAGGATCATCTCCATCGTCATCACCAACGCATCTCCATCAACCACCGATGTTTCCATCGTCCATGAGTGAGTAATCCCCCTTTGTAGGCTTGGGGATGGTAGGGATTGGATGAGTTCTATCATGTAATCGGATAAGATCTGTTAGGGCATAGTGCCTAGTATCTCTATTTGTGCTATTTGACTTTGTTGCAACTTGTTGTGCTTAATGCGTGTCACTAGGGCCCGAGTGCCATGATCTCATATTTGAACTTATTATTGAATCATTATGATAGTATTGTTTGTGATCTTATCTGCAAGTTGTGTACACATATCATTGTCCGGATCCAAAGGCCCCAAAGTGACAATAATTGGGACAACCGGAGGGGATGGCTGTGGTGTGAGGATCATATGTGTTCACGAAGTGTTAATGCTTTTCTCCGGTGCTCTATTAAAAGGAGCACCTTAATTGACAGTAGTTCCCTAGAGGCTCCGCTGCCACGGGCTGGCTAGACAGAAGATGTTGTGCCAGTTCTCATTGCGAGCACGTATGACTATATTTGGAGCACATGCCTAGGATTGTTTGGTACTTGGATGCTTGTTATTATTTTTCTGTAATGCCCTAGATCTTGAAGTTACATATTTATACTCGTCCATGCAACACCATTCCATCTATCCCTATGCCTATCGCACTCGAATCCTACTGTTACCATTACTGTTACTATTGCTCCTATTTCACTGGTGTTGTTGCTGTTGCTTTGTTGTTGCTACTAGAAACTGTTGCTACTGATAAACTTCTGTGAGCAAGAACTATTTCCAAGTGCAGCTGAACTGACAACTCAGTTGTTAAGGCTTGCAAGTATTCTTTGGCTCCCATTGTGTCGAATCAATAAATTGGGTAATACTACCCGTGAAGACTGTTGTGATCCCCTATACTTGTGGGTCATCAAGGCCCCTGTCGAGGAGGCCCCCGCCGTTCTTCGGCATATCCCGCACGGCTAGGACCCCTACGGGGATGACGATTACATCAGGCTAGAGAACCCCCTACGACACTAGCTTAGCCGACCCATGGTCGGAGGTAAATAGGGTTTTCTCCCCTTCCTTTTTTCTCCCCCCATTCCCATCATTGGATGCTAGATCATGTGTTATTAGGGTTCGGTTGTTCGTATTTTCAATCGTTTGGATGCTAGGTATTTTTACAATAGCTAATCCTCTTGTGTTGGATCTCGTATTTCGATGAATGCCCCTGGTTGGGATCAATACTAGCATCGGTCTATAGTTGGGATTAGTACTAACATCGATCTGTAGTTGGGATCAGTACTACCACCAATCTGTAGTTGGGATCAGTATTCGATTTGATTTGATATTTAGGGATTGTGTAATAATCAAGGGATCTCAATCGGTTAATTTATGCAAGTAATCAATACCGATAATCAAGGTACCTCAATCATGTCCTTATTTCATGCTACTGTTTTTGTAATAGGTGGATAGCAGCGACGTCTATAGCGACGACGAGTCCATGTACACCAAGACTCGTCAGGTGCTGAGGAAGCTGAAGTTCGGCCAGTTCAACAACTTCTTCACCAGTGATGTCTACAGGTGCCCTTTCTGCACCAAGGGTCTCTCCACCGACTTCAAGTTCCTCGTGAGGCATTCCGAGGATGTGAAGACCTATGGCCTATCAAAGAACATCCATGCCTTCAGAGGAGGGTCGCATGCCCCTGATCAAGCCCAAGGCACCCAAGGTCAAGGGACTGGGCGGCAAGAAGTGGAGGAAGCGCCAGAGGGATGAGGAGGATGATGCTGCTGCTGTAGAGAAGCTTATTTTGTTTTGTTGTCTGTGTTGAACTTGTCCGCTGCTACTACTGAGCAGCCTAATTATCGAACCTCATTTAAGTATCGTACTATATAATACTATATTAGCTACTTTATCTACATATGCTCTGTTTATCTACATATTTATGGTGCTGGTTAGATTTTCTGCTCTAGATTTGCTACCAGATTGAGAAAATACGAAGGCCAAAAGGAAACATAAATGAAGAGAGAAGCTGCTCTAGATTCGCTGTCTTTTGGGGCAAAAATTAACACAACTTTAGCGACATAAAGGGGAAAATAATCTCTTAAAAAGACAATCATAAAAATAACAAAAAAGAAATCTTCAAATTTAGGCGATAGGGCACACGTAACTACCAAACGCGCCTCACATGGTCCCACACCCCATCCCCCAAAACGCGTTCCCAACAAGCCAACCCCATACGGTCCAACATGGGGGGTCCTACTATACGACCTGACTAAACGTGGATCCACTTGTCAGCACGTAATGGGGGGTCCTACTTGTCAGCACGTAACGACGAGGGTCCACTACGGAACCCACCTGAATGCGGTCCCACTTATCAGCACGTAACGACGAGGGTCCACTATGGGGCCCACCTGAATGCGGCCCCACTTGTCAGCATGTAACGGCGAGGGTCGACTAACGGGACCCGACGGAGAGCGATTTTCAGCCTGATGCAAGAGTTTCGGACAAGTAGTTGGGAAAAGTGAGGAAAAGCTAAGTGTCTGGGGAAAACTGAGTACAGCTAATGAACTAGGGGCACGAAAATAGAAATGCCACGATTATAATGTTTTGAATTCAAGGTTGAGAGGATTTTCAATTTAAAATGTTTCTTTTCTTTGAGTATTTTCAACAAAATCAAACAATCAATCAAAATTATTTTATTTATTTCACATTCCAAAATTAGGAGAATTTTGGGATGTGACATTAGTTTCCACATATTTCATCATATTTTATGTTCAGTTTCCACATAGAATTGAATGAACTTGTTAATTTTTAATGCTTGTTCAAATACTAAGTTTTTTATTTATTACAGTTCATGCCAATTGAGGCGGTAGATGGTTTCAGGTACCCAACTCAGGGAATAGCACATCTGTACAGGCAGGGACATGATCTTGAAGGAGAAGTAGAGAATTTTATTGCATGTGCATATACTGTACAAAGGGACAATGGACGTGTCAGCTTCACCACAGGGTGGACTGACTTCACATTTATGTTAATGTTGGATGGGCATCACTACTTATCATTAAAGTAGAGCATATCCAGGAGCACCTTGGTATCAACTTTGTTGAGATTGTCATCTAGTGGTTCACCTTGGAAGAAGCTTGTTCAGATATTCATATTTTCTTGTTTCATCTAGTGCTGAAGTGTAATGTAGTCGTGTTGTTTAGTAAGTTGAACATTTTTTATCTAGTATAACGTGTTACTCAATGTATTCAGTATGTTTACGATGTTGTTTCTACGGTAATGTTACTGAATGTATTCAGTAAGTTGAACATGATGATCATCTTGTACGTATTGCATATGTGTATCTTGAATGTTGAATGTATTGCACCTTAGATAAACTTACTGTGATGTACTAACAAGTACCAGAATATTCAAAAATGCACTGCATCACCAAAAACACAAAATAAATTTAAAAAAATAAGAAAAACAGATACTAACTACCAAAAAAGAGAAAACATGACAGAAAAAGTGAAAATACAAAGGATAAAGAAAAATACAAAATAAATAAAACAAAAAACATAGCACTGCAGCAGTGTGTAGTCTATCAACACTTCACTGCCTGACTGTGCTATGAGCACGCCATTCGAACTCATACTATAAGCAGTGCCCGGTCCAGCACACCTCACAAGTTCAGCATTGCACCCTATGCACTGTACGCAGTACAAACATTGCACTGCCACCATATGCACTACGTGCAGGCCACACACTACACTGCCTCTGTGCTATGAGCACGCCACCCGAACTCCTCTTGTAAGCAGTGCATGGCCCAACACACCTCACAAGTTCAGCACTGCACCCTATGCACTACGCACAGTACAAACATTGCACTGCCACCTTATGCATTGTGCGTAGTACAAACACTGCACTGCCTCTCTGTGCTACGAGCACGCCACTCGAACTCCTTCTATAAGCAGTGCACGGCCCAGCACACCTCACAGGTTTAGCACTACTCCCTATGCATTGCGCGCAATACAAACATTGCACTGCCACCTTATGCATTGCTTGCAGTACAAACACTGCACTGCCGCTCTGTGCTACGAGCACGTCACTCGAACTCCTCCTATAAGCAGTGCACGGCCCAGCACACCTCATAGGTTCGGCACTGCACCCTACACACTGCGCTCAGTACAAACATTGCACTTCCAACGTATGCACTACACATAGTACAAGAAATGCACTACATTCATGTACTACGAGCACGCCACTCGAACTCCTTCTATAAGCAGTGCATGACCTAGCATACCTTACAGGTTCATCACTGCACCCCATGCACTACGCAGGGTATCAACAATGCACTACCTCTCTGTGCTACGAGCACACCACTCGAATTCCTCCTGTAAGCAGTGCACGGCCTAGCACACCACAGATGCTGAGCACTGCACCCCATGCACTGCGGAGGGTATCAACAATGCACTTCCTCTCTGTGTGACGAGCACGCCATTCGAACTCCTCCTGTAAGAAGTGCACGGCCCAACACACGCAGATGCTCAGCACTGCAACCCATTCACTACGTAGGGTATGAACAATGCAATGCCTCTCTGTGCTACGAGCACGCCACTCGAACTCATCACCGCAGATGCTCAGTACTCCATCCCATGCACTGTGGAGGGTATCAATAATGCACTGCCTCCCTGTGGTACGAGCACGCCACTCGAACTCCTCCTGTAAGAAGTGCACAGCCCAGCACACCGAAGATGCTCAGCACTGCACCCCATGCACTGTGCAGGGTATCAACAATGCACTGTCTCTCTTTGCTACGAGCACGCCACTCGAACTCCTCACCGCAGATGCTTAGAATTGCACCCCATGCACTACTAAGGGTATCAACAATGCACTTCGTCCTTATGGTACGAACACGCCACTCGAACTCCTTCTATAAGCAGTGCACGTCCCATCACACCGCAGATTCTCAGCACTACACCCCATGCACTGCGCAGGATATCAACAATACAATGCCTCTTTGTTCTACGAGCACGCCACTCGAAATATCATGTAAGCAGTGCACGGCCCGGCACACCGCAGATGCTCATCACTGCACCCCATGCACTGCACATAGTACATAACTGAAGAACAGACTAATGCACTGCCTCGTTGCACTGCCAGGGATTAAACACTACACTTCCTCACATTACTATTAGAAGCACAATACCATTGAAAACAATACCCTTAAAAAATTAGTTAAAAATATAGTAAAAAGGTGTTCAAAGCAGGACCCCTCCCATTACACACCACAAAATCTCCATTGCCCGTAAATAAAACAAAAGAGAAAAATGAACTAAAAAAAATAAAAGCAGATACTAACAATCGAAAAAGAGAAAACAGGACTGAAAAATATAAAATAGTACCAAAAAAAGAGAAAACAAAGCACTGCGCCACTGTCCAGACAGTCAATTGTGCACTGCCTCCTTGGACTATGAGCACGCCACTCAATCTCCTATAAGCAGTGCACGGAACGCACATAGCAGTTCATACGAACCGGAAAAGAGAAAAAACTAGCTAAAAACAGAAAACCGGGCAAGGGACCATGACATAAGAAACCCGCCGAACTAACCCCCCACCCCACACATCTAGAAGCACTCCCAGAACTACACGTGTCGAGAAAAGAAGACACCCCCTATCGACGGGACGCACCAAAATCATCCACGTGTTGCCACGAGCAGTTTCGCGGAGCGTACTTCCACGAGCGCGCCCTTTTTCTATCATTTTCGAAAGGTTTCACATTTTATAATTTTTTCTTGAATTTTTTAGGCCGATTTTGAAATTTGGCCGATACCGCGGCGTTTGGGTTCTTGTCTATGTTCCGGTTCTTGCTAATCTCTCATTATATCTCTGTAGAAATTCCATGTTTTATACCTAGAAATTATTTTTTGGAAAATTACCGAGATAGCTACGAGGTAGCTCCAGGCTATAGTTGGGTCCCCTCCAACAACACCGGCAGAAACTTGTTTATATTGTGGGGTTGTGTCGAGAGGTTCTAGATGGAGCCAATTGGTGATTTGGCCACTAAATGCTCTATAGTATTTATAAAAAATGGGGTGATGCATTTTCACATCAATTACTTGGTGGCTGCTTCGCATAATGAGCGCTTTTTGGCACCGGGAAATGGAAAATGGATTTTCCATGTGGAGAATGTGAAAACTTCATGAAGAAACATTGTTTGGCATCGCAATATACACCCATGCATGGAATATGGGCGCATTAAGGGAAATAATGCCATGGTTGTGGTCATGACCTGGCTCGTTTGCCCTAAAAGCCATGAATAACCAAAGGCGGTAGGTCATTTCCATGAACACTTTTCTTAGAATAACCCCCATATTCCATGTTTGTTTTTTTCACACTAGGCAACATGAAATGGAAATGTGCGAAGGTTTCACATTTTTTTGAATTTTTTAGGACGGTTTCAAAATTCGGCCGATACCATGGCAGTTAGGGTTCCTGGCTATGTACCGGCTCTTGCTAATCTCAAGTTGGATATCTAAATAAATGCCATGTTTTGTGCCAGGAAATGATTTTTTTGGAAGATTATCGAGATATCTACGAGGTAGCTCCAGGCTAAATTTGGGCCCCTCCAACAAGACCGGCAGAAACTTTTTTATATTGCGGGGGTTGCTCCGAGAGGTTCTAGCTGGAGCCAATTTGTGATTTGGCCACTAAATGCTATATAGTATTTATTAAAAATTGTGTGATGCATTTTCACATAACTTCCTTGGTGGCTGCTTCACAAAATGAGCCCTTTTCGGCACCAGGAATATGGAAAATGGATTTTCCTTACGGAGAATGTGAAAACTTCATGAAGAAACATTGTTTGGCATCACAATATACACCATGCAAGGAATATGGGTGCATTAAGGCAAACAATGCCACGGCTAAGGTCATGACCTAGCTCATTTGCCATGAAAGCAATGAATCCCCGAAGGTAGTAGGTCATTTCCGTGAACACTTTTTTAGAATAACCCCCATATTCCATGTTTTCTATTTTTGCAAACAACTAGGCAACATGAAATGGCAATGCACGAAGGTTTCACATTTTTTCTTTCTTTTTTGAATTTTTTAGGCATGTTTCAAAATTCGGCCGATACCACGGCATTTAGGGTTCCTGGCTATGTGCCGGATCTTGTTAATCTCTCGTTAAATCTCTGAAGAAATGCCATGTTTTGTACCTGAAAATGATTTTTTGGAAAATTACCGAGATAGCTACGAGGTAGCTCCAAGATAAATTTGGGCCTCCTCCAACAAGACCGGCAGAAACTTGTTTATATCGCGAGGGTTGCACCAAGTGGTTCTAGCTGGAGCTAATTGGTGATTTGGCCACTAAATTCTCTATAGTATTTATTAAAAATGGGGTGCTGCATTTTCACAACACTTCCTTGGTGTCTGCTTCACAAAATGAGCCATTTTTGGCACCGAGAAAATGGATTTTCCATGCGGAGAATGTGCAAACTTCATAAAGAAACAATGTTTGGCAATACACTGATACGCGGAATACGGGCGCATTAAGGCAAACTATGCCATGGCTGTGGTCATGAGCTAGCTCATCTGCCCTAAAAGCCATGAATCCCTGGAGGCGGTAGGTCATTTCCGTGAACTATTTTTTAGAATAACCCCCATATTCCATGTTTTCTGTTTTTGCACATAACTAGGCAACATCAAATTGGCAATGTGCGAAGGTTTCACATTTTTTGAATTTTTTTTTGAATTTTTTAGGCCAGTTTTGAAATTCGGCTGATACCATGGCATTTAGGGTTCCTGGCTATGTGCCGGATCTTGCTAATCTCTCATTAGATCTTTGAAGAAATGCCATGTTTTATACCTAGAAATGATTTTTGGAAAATTACCGAGATAGCTACGAGGTAGCTCCAGGCTAAATTTGGGTCCCCTCGAGTAAGACCGACAAAAACTTGTTTTTATCGCGGGGGTTGCATCGAGAGGTTCTTGCTAGAGTTAATTGGTGATTTGTCCACTAAATGCTCTATAGTATTTATTGAAAATGGGGTGATGCATTTTCACATCACTTCCTTGTTGGTTGCTTTGCAAAATGAGCCCTTTTCAGCACCAAGAAAATGGAAAATGGATTTTCCGTGCGGATAATGTGAAAACTTCATGAAGCAAAATTGTTTGGCATCACAATATACACCCATGCGCAGAATATGGGCGCATTAAGGCAAACTATGCCATGGCTGTGGTCACTTCCTAGCTCATTTGTCCTGAAAGCCATGAATCCCCAAAGGCGGTAGGTCATTTTTGTGAACACTTTTTTAGAATAACCCCCATATTCCATGTTTCCTAATTTTGCACACAACTTGGAAACATGAAATGGCAATGTGCGAAGGGTTCACATTTTTTGTTTTTTTAATTTTTTAGGCCGGTTTCGAAATTCGGCCGATACCACAGCAGTTAGGGTTCCTGGCTATGTGACAGGTCTTGCTAATCTCTCATTAAATCTCTAAAGAAATGCCATGTTTTGTACCTGGAAATGATTTTTAAGAAAATTACCGAGATAGCTACAAGGTAGCTCCTGGCTAAATTTGGGCCCCCTCCAACAAGACTGGCAAAAACTTGTTTATATTGCAGGGGTTGCGCCGAGAGGTTCTAGCAGGAGCCAATTGGTGATTTGGCCACTAAATGATCTATAGTATTTATTAAAAATAGGGTGATGCATTTTCACATCACTTCCTTGGTCACTGCTTCATAAAATGACCCGTTTTCTGCATCGGGAAATGGATTTTCTGTGCGGAGACTGTGAAAACTTCATGAAGCAACATTATTTGGCATCACAATATACACAGATGCATGGAATATGGATGCATTAAGGCAAACTATGCCATGGCTTGGGTCATGACCTAGCTCATTTGCCCAGAAAGCCATGAATCCCCGAAGGTGGTATGTAATTTCCAAGAACACTTTTTTTAGAATAACCCACATATTCCATGTTTTCTATTTTTTCACACAACTAGGAAACATGAAATGGTAATGCGTGAAGGTTTCACATTTTTTTTAATTTTTTAGGCCGGTTTTGAAATTCGGCAGATACCTCGGCAGTTAGTGTTCCTGGGTATGTGTCGGGTCTTGCTAACCTCTCTTTAAATATCTGAAGAAATGTCTTGTTTTGTACCTAGAAATGTTTTTTTGGAAAATTAGCGAGATAGATACGAGGTAGCTGCAGGCTAAATTTGGGCCCCCTCCAACAAGACAGGCAGAAACTTGTTTATATTGCGGGGGTTGCGCCGAGAGGTTCTAGCTGGAACCAATTGGTGATTTGGACACGAAATGCTCTATAGTATTTATTAAAAATGGGGTGATGCATTTTCACATCACTTCCTTGGTGGCTGCTTCACAAAATGAGCCCTTTTCGGCCTTGGAAAAATGGATTTTCTGTGCGGAGAATGTGAAAACTTCATGACGCAACATTGTTTGGCATTGTAATATACACCCATGCGTAGAATATGGGCGCATTAAGGCAAACTATGACATGGCTGTGGTCATGACCTAGCTCATTTGCCCTAAAAGCCTTGAATCCCCGAAGGAGTTAGGTCATTTCCTTGAACTCTTTTTTAGAATAACCCCCATATTCCAAGTTTTGTATTTTTGCACGCAACTAGGCAACATGAAATGACGATGTGCGAAGGTTTCACATTTTTTGAATGTTTCTTGAATTTTTTAGGCCAGTTTTGAAATTCGGCCGATACCACGACAATTAGGGTTCCTAGCTATGTGCCAGGTCTTGCTAACCTCTCGTTGGATCTCTGAAGAAATTCCATGTTTTATACCTAGAAATGATTTTTTGGAAAATTACCGAGATAGCTACGAGGTACCTCCAGGCTAAATTTAGGTCCCCTCTAGTAACACCGACAGAAACTTGTTTATATCATGGGGGTTGCATCGAGAGGTTCTTGCTAGAGCTAATTGGTGATTTGTCCACTAAATGCTCTATAGTATTTATTAAAAATGGGGTGATGCATTTTCACATCACTTCCTTGGTGTCTACTTCACAAAATGAGCCCTTTTCGGCACTGGGAAAATGGATTTTCTGTGCGGAGAATGCGAAAACTTCATGAAAAAATTTGTTTGGCATCACAATATACACCCATGCACAGAATATGGGCGCATTAAGGCAAACTATTCCATGGCTATGGTCATGACCTAGCTCATTTGCCCTGAAAGCCATGAATCCCCGAAGGCGGTAGGTCATTTCTGTGAACACTTTTTTTAGAATAACCCACATATTCCATGTTTCCTATTTTTTCACACAACTAGGTAACATGAAATGGTAATGTGCGATGGTTTCACATTTATTTTGGATTTTTTTAGGCCGGTTTCGAAATTCGGCTGATACCGCGACATTTAGGGTTCTTGGCTTTGTGTCGGGTCTTGTTAATGTATCGTTAAATCTCTGAAGAAATGCCATGTTTTGTACCTGAAAATGATTTTTTGGAAAATTACCGAGATAGCTACGAGGTAGCTCCAGGCTAAATTCCGGGGGTTGCGCCGAGAGGTTCTAGCTGGAGCTAATTGGTGATTTGGCCACTAAATGCTCTATAGTATTTATTAAAAATGGGGTGATGCATTTTCACATCACTTCCTTGGTGGCTGCTTCACTTTTTTGAATTTTTTAGGACGGTTGCGAAACTCGGGCGAGACCGGTGAGCGTTGGACTAAAATCTGTTCTTGCATGTGACCCACTCGGCATGGTCCTTCTTGATGAACCCTCCTTAGTCCCCACCACTCCATTCTCCCGGCGACCACCAAATCTGGGGCCCTCCAAGGCAACCAGCAAATCCGCTCTCCTGCCCGGCGTCCATAATATCCTCTCCCCTTCCTAGAGACGACGGTGGCGGTGGTGGCTGCAGGCTCATGGGTAAGTCCCCCCCCGACCTATCTCAATGCATCACCTCCATGTTCCACGACTGGGCGTCTAGCTCGATCTAGGTCACTGCATCGACAATGCTGCCTAGCTCTAGGTCACCGGTGATGGTTCTAGGTCTGCACAGTCGATCTAGGTCTAGGTCCCACGAAGTACTAGTCACTCTTTGAGGCAGGTAGGATGAATAGAGATGATTGCAGGTTCTGCGGTATGAAGGCTAGCAACATACATGAGCAGGATCTAAAATTTTCTCTACTGGCACTCACATAGTAGTGAAACCTACTATATACCATCAAAACAAAACATTCTAATTAGCCCAATCTATTTTAGTCTACAAAGCAAGGCTACAATGTTCCATCTAATGATGAGGTGAAGCACCCTATAGCCAAGAAATCTGAGAAACCGAGGGACCTTACTATAGGTTAGAGTCATATACATTGGCTTAATGTTATAGTCATTCTGATGCCGCTATAGATTACTTTCTAATACTATTTGTCTAGGTCTCTCTATTAAGGGCAAAGAGGACTTCGACGATTACTGCGTTTTTGGAAACGATATGGAATTAACTTCAAACCAAGCCGCATATCTCAGAGCTGTTTCACAACACCAGCCACCTATACCACTCTATGTGTGCAAGATGAAAAAGTCAAATGTCATCCCTGGGAAGACCACGATGGTAAAAATTTGAGATTTTACTCTTTGAATCTACTTATGCACATTGAACTGTAGTCAGCAACTAAATTTATTCTCCACCTCTAGTACTTTTCATCTTGGTACAGTAATGCCTACCTCAACCAATATCTGCCTCTGGAGATCCCTGTCATAATCGCAGATCGTGTAGTAGGTCATGAGCATGTTCAGTTCATCAAAGGCAAGAATGATGTTGTCCAGATGACAACCAACTAGTCAAACATGGTCGAGGATTCTCAAATCAAAAAAGGGGATCTGTTCATCTTCACCTTGTTTGATGAGCCCATATCTATCTTCATGTGTCATATTAGTCTCTTGAAATGAGGGCACATAGTACTGGTTGTGTGCTGGTTGGATGTGTTATCAGTGAACACGTAGTCAGTTTCGAACTGTATGTCAACCTGGTAATCTACATGGTTTCTAACTCTAAGTGAATCTGGTTGTCTAGTTGGTTTGGAACTTTCTGTGATGCATGTTCTCTATATATTTTTAATATTCCGTTCTATCTCCATGTTGATATATGGTGTGGTTTGATTATTGATGTAGTTTCCTGTACTTTAAGTTTTTCTTCTTGCTGTGATTGACAAATGAGTATAAGAAATATGAACTGGTGCTATGTTTGAAACATAGTTGTCTTCTCCAGATGTTGGGCTGTTAGTGAAAACATGCGTAAAATATGGGAAGATGGCAGATTTTGAACATGTGTATAAGACAGGAGAAGTAGTAAAATTATCAGAAACAGAGTCCTCTGGACCAGCAGTTCGAGCATCTCGAGCAACGCGCGTGTTTGCGAGCTCGAATCCTAGTCAGGGTACTCTATTTTTTCTTTTTTTCGAGTGAAAATTGCAAAGACGGCTAAATCAAGTGTGTTCATGAGTTTAATCTCGGTTTAAGGTATTTTTTAAGAGATTTAATTTCTATAAAACTGACTAGCAGCTGGTAGTGTGCATAACCATGCATGATCAGTAATATAATTGAACAGTAGAAATTTTAACGAACTCCATATAAATGAGTAATATATATAGACGAGTTCATACTTCAGCGACCACCATTAGAGACCACAGAAGAGCGAAATTGTCTTACATGCAACCAGGTATAATATTTAACTTACACAAAATAAGTAGGGGCAGTAGCGGGATGGACACAGAGACTGCTTAGCAGGGGCAGCAGCAGGAGGGACACAGAGACGGCTTAGCAGGGGCAGCAGCAGGAGCATGTAGCATCCTAGTCTAGGGGAAACAGGCTAGTACTGACATATTCCTGGAGGAATTTGCCATAGAATGCGTGCCTTGCCAAGGTCTTTGAGTGGTGCTTTTGGCCTAGGCTTCTGCCAATGTCCACCACGTGCTGGATCAGGTTGTCGATGTCCGAGTTGATGACTCTACCACAGAATGGGCAAAATAGTCTCCCCCTATGGTGGAAATGTATCTGCCCACACCGTAACTTCCTCATCATGTAGCGACTCTTGTTGTACCTGGAGTACTTGGTAGAGTCCACGTTATCAGAATCCTCCTGTAGATTTTTTTATGAACATAACTTAGAACTCATACATATGATTGACAACATATGTAAGACAATATTAAATTGATTGGATTAGATTTATATGTAGAACAAAGTCTTTGTCCTCATAATTTTTTCTTCAGGGATGCCGTAAGTGAACCAAGTACCCATTGCACAACCTAATGTTCTTATACATTTCCCCGGGTTCGCTAACTCATCCCTAGAAAATATCTGACACCAATGTGTCTGCCTCTCTTTTGGGGCAAATTTGAATCATTGGCCACAGTAATAAATTGAAATGTAATCCTATATTTTAATTATAAATAACAAAAAACTAAAAAATATTCAGATATGATCAAAACCATGCATATACATATGCATCATACGAATCATTCAAAGATTATATAGCAGAAACAATTCAAAGATCATATAGTTCCATATGAGGATAAATCAGGGGCCTCATAATTTTTATATATATACTATGAATGCGCATGCAATAACAATTCAAATATCATAGTTCTATGAATGTAGAATAAATATGGGGGCGTCATAAGTTTTTTCAGAGACGGCGCTAATGAACCAAAGTACCAGAAACACAATCTATATTGTTTGTGTACATTGCCTCAGGTTCACTTAGCCGTCCCTAAAAAAGCGACACCAACAAATGTGTGTCACCCCTGCAATCTTTTAGGGAAAATTTCAATCATCAGCCTCAGTGAGAAACTGAAATGTTATTCTTATACACTATGAATGCATGCAATAACAATTCAAAGATCATAGTTCATCTGAATGTGGAAAAAATATGGGGGCCTCATAATAAGTTTCTTCAGAGACGGTGTGAGCGATCCAAAGTACCAATAGCACAACGTATATTGTATTTGTATATTCCATCAGGTTCACTCACCCGTTCCTAAAAAAACAGACACCAACAAAATGTGTGTCACCCAGCCCCTTCAAACTTTTGGGGCAAATTTCAATCATCGGCCTAATAATGAATGCAGAAAAAGCTCAAAGATGATAGTTTATATGTGTAGAATAAATCCGGTTCCTCATAAGTTTTGAGATATGGTGTTACCTAACCAAAGTACCAATTGCAGAACTTATATTGTTGTACATTGCCTTAGCTTCACTAATAGCATCCCTAAAAAAATGTAGCACCATCATATATATGTGTCTTCCCTTGAACTCTTTTGGGGCAAAATTGAATCATTGGCCTCTGTAAGTAATAGAAATGTTTATATGCAATCCCTAAAACCCATGAAATCAAATGTTACAGATCGTTTAAATTTATAGCACAAGCCATATGACCAACAACAAGCCAGGCTAATGTAAATTTAATAGATGGCAGATGAGCAGATATAATCAAATATCCAAAATAATCGACCGTTCAAACCATATATATTCCCTACATCTAGAGCAAAAGAATCTGTAGACGATTGAGAAAATCCTACGTATGAACAGTGAAACTTGAGGCTGTGACTGAGAAGCTAGCTAGCAAAGTAGTACCTCAGACACCTCATTGGAGACCTCCTCCTCGAACTCATTTTTCTCCACGATTGCATCAAGATTTGTTCATGGAGGACAGGGTCATTGATGTAGAGCACCGGCGGGTTGCCGCTGCATGCCCCTCCTCTAGATATGTTGTTGGAACCACGACATTGTTGGCCACCACATGCTTCTCGATGGCGACGGCGACTGCTGGCTGCACAGGGCCCAAAGTCTGGACGGTGCGGCGACGAGCGGCATGCGTGCCCGGAGCCGCCTCCTCCTGCTTATCTACGACCGAGCCATCAGTTGTTGCACCTCCAACTGGCTTCTCCTTCGGGTCTTCTCCACGCATACGCTTCATGGCGCAACTAGGGAGGGTGGTGGTGCAAAGCAAAGGAGCCTTGGCGCACGCGGAAGGTGCAGATTGGGGTTTTGTGACTAGACAGATTGGGGGGAAATGACACGAGCTTGTGGAAGAAGAAAGCTGAGCGGGTTTATATATGTGGGACCGGTCATAGTCCTGAGTGGACACGTGTGGGTATGGACGTGTGTTGGTGGGGACACGAGACCGTTCATAGTTAGTGCACGATCTCCACTTTCTAATTGCATTAACAACACGCGCACTAATAGCTGGGGCCGGCCAAAAACGTCAGCAAGCACTGTCAAACCAGCGATACCATGAGAGAGTACCATGCATAATGATATGACACGTGGGATTTACCCACAGATGATGCGCTCGGTTAAAAAAGTCGACCATGGGCCGCTATAAAATCCATGACGAATGAAGTAGCAGGCGAAATGGAGAACTAGACTTCAGGGCCCGGGACGAAAACTGCAACGAAATCTGCAGCGATGAACCAAGGAACATCATGGAAATCCGGACTGGAGGGCCTTCGAGGGAGTTGTGACAAAATGGGCATGAACGTCAAGGATCCGCGATGTTTTTACTGCGCGTCATAAAATAAACGTTATGGACCACCCAGATTCTTGTAGTGTACATTGGTTACCATTATGGTGCCTCCCTGTGGGAGTGAGCACAATAGTACTTCAGGTAGGATGATTTTTTATACAGTTGGTTAAAAATCATATGGAATTTATGATTATGATGCTGGTCTGAAGCTATGGTGAATTAGGACAAGTTTACTTTAAATTTAAAGTTGGAATTCTAGCATAAGTACTATTATTATGACATAGTACATGCTTGGATGATTTCTATCTATGATTAGCTAGAAAATGCTTTGCATAGTCCATATTTATATTTACAAAGTTTCTGTACTTTGTTTTATGATGATGGAAATTCTAATATTTCAGTGGCTTCTGTTGACTGCTTTTGTTGTTGTGGTGCCTCCTATTGGAGTGTGTACTGCAACAGGTTGGTTTAGCATGATTAGATGATGTTGATTTAGCTTTGCTTGCTAGAACTCATCACCATGCTAAATGACCAATGACTAAAATTGATTGGATATTACCGCTGCCTATGATGCACAATCTGAGGCTATATCTTTTCGGGAACATAGACGATACTAGATCTGCTGGTCAAATAGCTCTATGATGAGCTTCCCATAGCAATACTATGGAAGCCTGAGACCTCTCCTTCTCTCCCAATTTATTTTCTAGATAGAACTATTAAGAACATATGCTTTAGCCTGTGATGCAAAAGGCTGAGATCCATTTTATGTAAGGAAGAACAAATCCTATACTTGATACTTGTGCTTGTGTCAAGAGTCCCTTATATGATGCTATGCACATATATGACACTAGATCTAGTTATTACTATTGAGAAATTCCTACCTGCTCCTGTGAAGTAGAGAAGTATCTTGGTATGTGCTTGTAATGAACCTTGTGATGGATCTTAATCATATTCCACCTCATGTTGTTGTTGAGCCTTCTCCTAGAGTTAAAATATTTCTAGTAAAATTCCTCCCCACTAGCTCTTGGATGGCCTTTTAGGCAACCGGATGGTTGTGATGTTGTTGTTGCCTGCTCCTCCTAATGTTTCTTGGGTGTATCTTGATTACTTGTTTGACCAGATATTCATGTTGATCATCTTGTCTCCTTTTTCTTATGGTTAGCCTGGTCCTCCTTGTGCATGTCCTTCTTATTGTGCTCCTGGATGGCTTCCCTAAGCAATCCGGGCTGATGATGTGGTGGATTGATCTGTGTAGTTATTTGGGTAATAGACAGGGTAGTCCCTGATGTTTTACCTCTTGACTTTTTTATCTAGCTTTGGTGAAACTAACTGGTCAATGATGCACTAGTCTGAGGCCATACTTGTGATAAGGACAGATACTCACTTTGGCCCAATTTCCTTTTACTACTCAATGAAGATAAAAAGCAATGAATTTCATTGCTGAACCTAAGAGTAATACTAACCCAATATTCCTCGTCTTTTTATTTATTTTTTGCTTCCTATTTATATTATTTTTAGGTTCATAAGAAGAATAAAGATCGAAAGGAATGAAGATTAGCTTAGGATTTCCCTTCTTATTATTGTTGTAATTTCTTTTTGGAAATATTTGTAGAGCATTGTAATATTTGTACAATTGTAATACATGAATTATTTTTATTTATTCATTCTTATTTTGGAAATAAATGTTGTATTGTTTATTTTTAAGTAAAAAGTTAATGTTTTACTTCAATTCTAATTTGTAAATTTCCCTTATTCCTTTATTATAAATGACAATGTAGTGTATATATCATATTATATACTAGAATAATTCAATTCTTTTCTTTTGTATTTTAATACTTGTAATAATTTATATCTTATTCATAAATAATGTCTCAAATATGCATTTATAATGGTAACACCATTTACAATTATAATTTTATTTAAATTATTTTACAATTCAAATATATCTTTTGAATGTTCAAATTTGAATTGATTTCCCCTAAAACACAGAAGTACAGTAGAGGTCATGTTGAAATCTGTCACACCTATTCAGATGTTTCCATTAGAACAAGAGAAACCTCGATACCTCTACAGCTCTTTTAGTTTTGCGCAAAAATTCCCAGGATTTTCTTATGCATAAATACAATGCACACATGTGTTCGCTCTATGTCTAGGTGCTAATCCTAGGATGTTACATTTATAAACCGACGTGATCTTATTAAGGGTGTTCATCATTCCCGCATGCTTTCGCAGAATGTGGAGTTGCTAATCTCTATCCGTTAAGTTGTTTTTTCACATATTTTGGTATTTTAATGCCGAAAATGTAGAATTTTATTTGTTTGTACTAGTACAAACTCGTTACTTAGAGACTCTGCGTAGAGTCGGTTTATCCCAAAAATACAATCTACCGGCTGCGTTCATCACCCTCAGGCGGTCGTAATTGTTTTACCACCTCTAACTTTAACCTCGGATAATTGTTAATCTGCACCATCTCTAGTATTACTACCCCCTAAGCCGCTCGTTAAAACAAAATGCCTCTAAATATAACCTGAGATGATGGCAATTATTGTCCGTCTCCCTAGATCACTCAACCGCAGCCGGTTAGAATTATTAATCGCCTCTAGGATTCTACTGAAGCGAACCATTATGCCGCCCTCCTCGAAAACTTGTGTCATGCATGTTCCCGAGGTAGCGTACGGTGTTGTTAAAAGTAAATAGAAAGTGGGGATTATGCTAGCCCCCACCCACATGAGTCCACACTAACACGTGTCCACTCGAGGACTATGAACGGTTCCGCATATATAAAACCCGCTCGGCCTTCTTCTTCCATGAGCTCGTGTCATTTTCCCCCAATCTGTCAAGTCACAAAATCCCAATCTGCACCTTCTGCGCGCCGAAGCTCCTTTGCTTGCACCATCGCCCTCCTCTTAGCTGTGCCATGAAGCGTAAACAGGGAGACGAGCCGGAAGTGAAGCCAGCTGGAGGCGCGGCAACACATGGCTTGGTCGTCGCCGAGCAGGCGGAGGCGGCTCAGGACACGCATGCTGCTCGTTGCCGAGAAGGTGAGGCTTCAGTCTCCATGTAGCCAGTAGTCTCCGTCGCCATCAAGCAGTAGGTGGTTGACAACGTCGTGGTTCCAGTGGCAGATCTGGAGGAGGGACAGCCATTGGCAGGCGGAAGCAACCGGCAGGTGCTCTACATCAACGAACCCATTCTCCACCAAGAACTCCTCGACACAGTTGCGGAGAAAGACGAGTTCAAGGAGGAGGTCTCTGATGAGGAGTCTGAGGTAATACTTCGCTAGCTTCTCTAGTCGCAACCGTAGATTTCACTATTCATATGTAGGATTTTCTCAGTCGTCTATAGATTCTTTTTCTCTTGATGTAGGGAATATATATGATTTGAACGGTCGATTGTTTTGGAGATTTGATTAGATCTGGTCATCTGGAAGCTAGTAAATTTACATTTACTTGGCTTGTTCATACATGGCTTCTGCTATAAATTTAATAGATCTGTAACATTTGATTTTAGGGGTTTTAGATATTACATATAAACATTTCTATTACTTACTGAGGCCAATGATTCAATTTTGCCCCAAAAGAGTGCAATGGGAGACACATATATATGATGGTTTTAGGGATGATGTTAGTGAACCTGAGGCAATGTACAACAATATAAGGTGTGCAATTGGTACTTTGGTTCGCTAACCATATAACTTATGAGGCCCTAGATTTATTGTACACATATGAACTGTCATCTTTGAACTGTTTCTTCATTCATTATTAGGCCGATGATTGACATTTGCCCCAAAAGTTTGAAGGGGCCAGGTGACACAAATTTTGTTGGTGTCGGTTTTTTAGGGACGGGTGAGTGAACCTGAGGTAATGTACAAAAATACAATATAGGTTGTGTTGGTACTTTGGTTCGCTGACGCCATCTCTAAAGAAACTTCTATATGAGGCCCCCAGATTTATTTTACATTCATATGAACTATGGTGTTTAAATTTTTATTGCATGCATTGATAGTGTATAAGAATTACATTTCAGTTTCTCACTAAGGCCGATGATTGAAATTTGCCTCAAAAGATTGCAGGGGTGACACACTTTGTTGGTGTCCTTTTTTAGGGACTGGTAAGTGAACTTGAGGCAATATACACAAATAATATAGGTTGTGTTGTTGGTACTTCGGTTCACTTACTCCATCTCTGAAAAACTTATGAGGCCCCCAGATGTATTCTATATTCCTATGAACTATATAATATTTTTATTGTTATTTCATGCATGCATAGTGTATAATAAGAATTACATTTCAGTTTTTCATTGAGGCTGATGATTGAAATTTTCCCCAAAAGATTGTATGGTGACACACATTTGTTGGTGTTGTTTGGGATGGGTTAGTGAACCTGAGGCAGCTACACAAACAATATAGGTAGTGTTGTTGGTACTTTGGTTCGCCAACTCCATCTCTGAAAAAATTATGAGGCCCCTGATGTTGTGGATATATCAAATAGGTATATGATACGTCCAAAACGTATCTACTTTCCTGAACACTTTTGCTATTGTTTCTCCTCTAATTTGTGTGATTTGGATACAACTAACACGGACTGACGTTGTTTTTAGCAGAATTGCTTTGGTGTCTAGTTTTTGTGCAGAAAATCAATTTTCACGAAAAATCCCAGAAAATATTGAAAAAATCCTATTTTACCAGAAGACTCATGGAGCCAGTGGACAAGATGGAGAAGGGCCACAAGGGGCCCACACCACCTGGTGGCGCGGGCCAGGCCACGCCAGGGGGTGGTGTGGCCACCTCGGGCACCCCCTCGACCTCTCCCTTCACCTCCATAAGCCCTCTGACCTAAAAACAGAGGGGGGTTCGATGTTTTTCCAAATAGATTTCCGTTGCGCCGCCACCACCAGAAACAGCGATTCGGAACCAGAAACTCCGTTATGGCACCCTGTCGGGACGGGGAATTGGAGGAGATCATCGCCATCATCATCACCGACGCCTCTCCATCAACCATACATGTTTCCCTCATCCATGAGTGAGTAATCCCCCGCTGTAAGCTATGGGGATGGTAGGGATTGGATGAGATCTATCATGTAATCGAATAAGATTGTTAGGGCATGGTGCCTGGTATGTTTGTTAGTGCTTTTTGACATTGTTGCAACTTGTTTTTCTTAATGCTTGTCACTAGGGCCCGAGTGTATGATCTCAGATCTGAACATGTTATTGATTCATGATGATAGTATTCTTTGTGATCTTATCTATAAGTTGTTTACATATATTATTGTCCGGAACCAAAGGCCCCGAAGTGACAAAAATTGGGACAACCGGAGGGAATGGCTATGATATGAGGATCACGTGTGTTCAGGAGTGTTAATTCTTTGCTCCGGTACTCTATTAAAAGGAGTAACTTAATTGCCAGTAGATTCCCTTGAGGCCCCGCTACAATGTGCTGGCAGGAAAAAATATGTTGTGGAAGTTCTCATTGTGAGCACGTATGACTATATATGGAACACATGCCTATGATTGTTTAGCACTTGGATGCTTTGTCTTATTTATCTGCAAATGCCCTAGATATTGATATTACATGAATAGTCTTGTCCATGCAACGCCCGTCCATCCATCCCTATGCCTACCGCACTCAAATATTGCTGTTTGCTACTATTGTTACTACTACCTTTATTTTACTACTATTGTTACTTTGCTATTGTTACTACAAAACTGTTGCTACTCATAAACTACTGTGAGCAAGACTATTTCCAGGTGCAGCTGAATTGACAATTCAGTTGTTAAGGCTTATAAATATTCTTTGGCTCCCCTTGTGTCGAATCAATAAATTGGGTTATACTACCCTCGAAGACTGTTGCGATCCCCTATACTTGTGGGTCATCAAGACTATTTTCTGGCGCCGTTGCCGGGGAGCATAGATTTATTCGTAAGTACACTTGGGATTATTATTGTTCACTGCTATCCTTTTCATCATGGGGAAATCTCGTGATGGAAAATTTCTTATTTTACCATCCAATACAAGAAGAGGTCCAGTTATAAACACCTCTGCTTCTCTTGATTCACCATCTGTTATAAGTAAGCTTGTTACACCACCACCACATACACATGCTATACACACTGCTACTACTGCTGAATCTGAAATTGCTTCTGATGCTCATGATGTTACTTCTACTGTACTTGATGACAGTGGTTCATTAGGTCCTTTCCTAGATGGTACAATTGCTAGAACTATATTGGGAAACACTAAAACTCCTAATGAAGATTTTATTACACCTGTTAGCTCACCCGAGTCTAGAGAGAGTTATGATATTAATGATGGTTATATTGAAATGACTGATGAATTTATTGAAGAATATCGAAACACACGTGGTGCTAGTGCTATTAAGAGTCTTCTTGAGAAAAGTACTATTATACCTAAACTATTCCCTGATGCTAAGTTTGCCACATCTCACATAAACATTAAAGATAAAGATTATGATTTCTCTCTTGATTTATCCTATATAAACATTGTTGAGAAAGAACCTTTTTGTGGGACCGAGAATGAAAGGGTTGTGGCACATATGACTGAGCTTTCTACTATGAGTGCCTTATTCTCTGAGGATGTTAAGATGCGCACCTACTTTGTTGCTAAAATTTCCCCTTTTTCACTAAAATGAGAAGCTAAAGCTTGGTTTAATAGTTTACCTCCTGGATCCATTAATAGCCCTGATTGCTTGATTGCTACTTTCTTTCAAAAATATTTCCCTCCTAGTGCTCGACATGCTATTTTGCAGAAACTTTTTAATTTTAAACAGGGAGAATAGGAGAAATTGCCTGAGTCATGGACAGGGTTCTATGCTTTGATTCATGCACATCCCGGATGTCCATTACCTAAAAATGAGCTCCTTGATATATATTATAATGGACTAACTGATGAACCTAGGGCATACCTGGATAGTTTTGTTGATTGTGTTTTCAGGAAAAGAACTCACGCAGAAGCTGAGGAATTAATGGCAAAAATAAGCAAGAATTATGATGATTGGACTATAACTAAGCCAATTACACCTGATCCTACTACACCAGAACCAATTGTTCCTGAACCAACTCCAACACCAACACCCAAGAAGAGGGGAGTGATTGAACTAATTGATGAAGTGATGAAAGAAGCTAAGAAATGTCTTAAGGAGAAGGGTATTAAATCTGAAGATGTGAAGAATTTACCTCCTATAGAAGAATTATGTAAGCCAATCTCCCATTCATCCACTATTGAGGTACACTCTCTCCAACATTTTTATTAAGGTGATATTCCTTATGGCAAACCTCCTGATCAATGCTTATAGGAACTTGATACTTTTATTGTTAAACAAGGTAATTTTAATAAACAAGTTTAGAATCATTTATTGGAAAACTCTAGAGCTATTAATGAGTTGAAAGATATTGTGAAAATAACTTCTAATAATGTTAAAATGCTTGTTAAACATTTTCAAATGGTTCAAACTTAAATTGATCAACTTGCTAAAGTACATAAAGATATGATGGTTAATGCTTCTGGAGATAAACATGCTTATGAAATTAGAACTAGGAGTGGTGCTACCACTCAGGATCCCTTATATCCTGAGGGACATCCTAAAGGAATTGAGCAGGATTCTCAACAAGCTGAAAATAGAGGTACTACTTCTAAGAGAAAGAAAAAGAAACATAAAATAGTTGTAGAATCTTTTGAACCTGCTATAGATCCTAATAGTATATCTTTCTCTGATGCTGAAACTGAAAGTGGTAATGATAAAAATGATGCTCCTGATAAGGAAGAAATTAGAGAGGAACCTAAGAGGCACACTAAGAACACTAGGTACACTAAGGAAGATTGTATTGCTAATAAACAAGGTAACGAAAGAGAGCCTTGGGTGCAAAAACCAATGCCTTTCCCTAATAAGAAACACAAGTCAAAGGAAGAAGAACACTATAACAAGTTTTGTGAGTGGATGAAACCTTTATTTTTGCAAATTCCTTTGACTGATGCTATTAAGTTGCCTCCTTATTCAAAGTATATGAAGGATATTGTCTCTAATAAAAGAAAGATTCCTAATGAGGAAATTTCTACTTTGCTTGCTAATTATTCCTTCAATGGTAAGGTTCCAAAGAAACTTGGGGATCCTGGGATTCCAACTATTCCTTGCTCTATTAAAAATAATTATGTTAGAACTGTTGTGTGTGATTTGGGAGCAAGAGTTAGTGTTATGCCTTTTTCTCTCTACAAAAGACTTCAACTGGAAAAATTGATACCAACTGATATATCTTTGAAAATGGCTGCTAAGTCTACTACTATTCCTGTTGGTATATGTGAGGATGTTCCTGTTCAAGTGGCTCATAAGTTCTTGGTATTAACTGATTTTGTTGTGCTTGAGATGCCTGAAGATGATAATATGTCTATTATTCTTGGGAGACCTTTTCTTAATACTGCAGGTGCTGTCGTCAATTGTAATCAAGGAAAAGTAACTTTTAATATTAATGACAAAGAGCATACTTTCTATTTCCCAAAGAATATTTATAAGAGTTATGGCTTGAATTCAATTGAATATATTGAGGGCATCAATGTTGGAGAAATATATTGTCCCATACCACAATAAAATTTTGAAACTATTATGATTGGGAATATTGCTATCAAGATTGAGGTAACATAATCATTTAGTGAAATGCAAAGTTTTGTTTCATCTAAAATTGTTTTGGTAACAACACTTGATCAACCTTTTTAACAAAGGGATTTTAATGAACAAAACAATGTTTTCACTAGGATTATGCTTGCTCACCTTTACTTTATTCATTCCAATCTTTGTTTTTCGTCTTGTTCGTCTTAGTTTTACTAGTTGCTTGGTTTCTAGAGTATCTTAGAACTTCTGTAGTTTTAGCTTTGGTTTGCTTTTGCATCTTTCTAAAAAAAATCTGCGAGAAAATCAATTTTCCTACCCTGAAAATTTCCCAAAAATAAAGTTTCCCGAAAAATTTCAAAAAATTCATATTAAATTTTTTTGTGAAAAAGGGGCAGAGGGGTACCTGGAGTGACCTAGGGGGACCCACCAGGCCGGCACACCGCCTGGTGGCGCGGCCAGACCAGGGGCGGACCTGGCCCTGGTGTGGGCCACCCCTGGCCCTCCACTTATTGTCCTTCCTGCCACTTATTTCTCTCTCGCGAAAAACACCGGAAAACTTCTCAAAGCTCGAGTTATTGCTATTCTTGCTCGTGATTTTCGATATCCTTGCTCAGCCCATCTTTGCTGCTGATTTTTGGAGGGATTACTCTTTGGTATGTGCCTTCTCTGCTTGTCCAATTAGATTTTTGATTGGTGGATTATATCTTGAGTATTTTTCTACTGTAGGTGGCAGGTTATGTGAGCTTGAAGGCTTGTTCTATGCTTAGAGATTTCATTTTGATGCCTGTTTAGCCCTCTATCAAGTTCCTATAGTAGTTCCCCATCACTCATTAGCTTGGAAATCACTTGGTTTAATATTTGTCTAAAAATTTTAGAAAAGAAGATGAGTGAATACCAGCTGAATCAACATGAACTAAGGGTACCGGAGATTATGAAATTCCACCGCAAGGAGGATTTTCTCTTCCATTTATCCATGTCTAGAATTCATGAGAGCTGCCGGGATATTTCAGGATTTCCAAACTCTGGTTTCTAATGCAGGGTTGGAGCATTTTGTTGGAGAAGAACTTTACCAATATGTGAAACTAACTATGTCTGTGGTGCAGGATTTTCGATTTAGTTGGTCCTTGCCTA
Source organism: Avena insularis (assembly GCA_023614405.1). Taxonomy (NCBI): domain Eukaryota; kingdom Viridiplantae; phylum Streptophyta; class Magnoliopsida; order Poales; family Poaceae; genus Avena; species Avena insularis. The sequence goes on along the minus strand of CM042689.1, from coordinate 117,373,999 downwards.
ACCCCATGGTTCACTAGAAAATTTAAAATATAGCTGTCAACCTCCCTTTTGATGATTTTTGTGCAGCTATCAGAGTGCCACAGTGGGGTTCATGTGCTAACATTAGAGAGAGGCCTACGCCACTCATGGACCTATATGCGGAGATTTTCCAAGGAAGTAGCTTCTCAAAGGAGAGTGGTAAAATTCGGAATATTCATCTCCCATCTATTCGATATTTTTCCTATTTCATTGCCAAGTGTGTTCTTGCTAGGAAAACTGCTAGTAAATTATCTTCATTTTATCTAGATTTTATTTCAGCCACCTTGAAATGAGATAGGACTTATAACTTGGGTGCTTTGACAGCCTTCCGTCTTGCTGCTAACCACGAGAAAGGTGGAATTTGTGGAGGCCTCATTGCCTCTCGTTTGTTATCTTTGCATGGTTTCGCGCCTCATCATTCAGACTTGCAGTTTCCCATAGAGAGACTTGATCTAAGTTCCATGATACATCATAAATTTGTTTCTTCTTGGCCTGGTCTTAGCGAGTTATCTTATGAAATAACCTTTCTCAAGAGTGGTGGGAGAGGGGGTAAGTCTGAGAAAGTAGTCTCTTTGCATGCACCTGCTTTGTTAAACTTTTATACCAGAAAAGGATGATCACTCACGGAGGAAGAACTTGACACATACATGATGGAGCTCTCCCAGCAAGAGGAGAATGTTGGAGAGAAAGACGAAGAAAATTCGGTTCATCCCTCCAACATGGGGGAGTCTTCATACCATCAGCCCTCTTATGATTGGGGTGCTTCTTCTTCTTCATCACAAGAGCCTGATTATGAGCATTCCTACGATGATCCACCGGCTTGGGGTTACTACCCACGCTTTGATTTATCTCCACTTAGGACAAACGCCTAAGCATGGGGGCAGGTATACTGACACCACACTCATCTACATATCATGTTCTGTCGGTACTTTGTATATCCATGTTTCGCTTTCTTTTTAGTTTTTTTTTCTGCTTTCCAAAACACAAAAAGACAAAAAAATATTTTCGTTTTTTCTATTTGTTTGTTTCTTTGTCTTTTAGCTTTGGTTTGCTATAAGAAAAATCCAAAAAGATTTTGCTTTGTTTGCTCTTGCTTTTAGTGCTTGCTTTAAACAATCGAAAACCCAAAAATATTTGTTGTTCTTCTCTGGTTTTGTAAAGTTTGTTGCAGGGTTCAGCGGTCATCGGTGACTCCTTTGGAGTTTGGTTTATCTTATTATCCAAGCCACACAAGTGAAAGGCAATAAAGATGATTTATGACAACTCGAGGTGTGGTAAGAGGCTGGTAATGAACTCTATTTGTTTTCATTTTTGTACATATACTCATCACTATAGGCATGCTTAGTCTGTTCATGTAAGGTGTATGTTATTTATTGGATGCTTAGTAGTTCTTGATCTCTTATAATTAGCTCCAACTTGCTAATAGTTTACAGCATGTCATATGAATGTTTCTTGAATTGTTCTATTCATAACTTGGTATGACATTGTGGTATCCTCCTCTGAATGCTTCATTTGAATCATCTTGGCACATGCTCGCGCATGCATATGACTGAACCAAAGTCAGTTAAGCCTCGATGATTTATTTTGCCTCAGAGTTCTTGTATCACTTTTATGCCATAATTAATTCTGTTTTGTTACAAGCATGATTATGATAGTTTCCGGTCTCTCAATTGTCGCTCCCTTTCTATTGCTAGCCTTCACTTGCACTAATTATGAGCTCTACTCGCGCATCCAACTCCCCAAAACCAAAATTGTCAAAACGTGAACATCATATCTACCTACTAGCATCATTGATATTCCGTGCATGTTTATTATGCCTCGTTTTCTTCCAAATAAAATGTTTGCTTGTTTTTAGAAAGTTAGTTAGTAAAGCTCTCACGAACTTGATGGCACACTTTATTTTCTTGCACTTAGTAAACTGGACCATTGTGACTGTCCATGAAAGTTATATGCTTGCAAATTATAGACTGGGAGTTAGCAGAACCGTGTTGTCACGGGGAACACTTTTAACACCTGTAAATATTAACCAGTTAATATCATGCTCTTTTGTTTAAGGATGTCCGTGGTGTGAAATAAAAGGGGAGCTTGTAAGTCCATGGAGTTATTATATGTGTTAGAGAAATGCCTGGGCGGCTAGCCTAAGTCATGCCTAATCATGGTGGAAACTTGCAGCATAACCATAGTGAGCAATCTATGAAGCATCCTTAGAAAAACAAATATCGAAAAAAGAGAAGGGAAAAAATATATGCACCATGCTTATGGTAAATAAAGGATTGCTGAGATGATCACTGTGTGTTGCCTTATCATTTTGATATGGGATAGCTCCTATGTCATGGGGAAAGGGGTACCCCATTGGCGGTTCTCTATGATACACAACTACTTACAATGACAAGAACTTACCGGTAACTAAAGTTGAGTAGCATGAGGAACGGCCCTCGTACATAAGGGACATGATATTTCCAGTTTATGATCTGTCAAGCATATAACTCAAATTATACCTCATGATACGTCCAAAACGTATCTACTTTCCCGAACAATTTTGCTATTGTTTCTCCTCTAAACTTGTGTGATTTGGATACAACTAACACGGACTGACGCTGTTTTCAGCAGAATCACCTTGGTGTTTAGTTTTTATGCAGAAAATAAACTATCAGGAAAATCCCGGAAAATATGCCAAAAATCCTATTTTGCCAGAAGATCCACAGAGCTGTAAGACGGAGGTGAGGCTAGGGGTCCCACACCGCCAGCGCTGGTGGGCCCAGCCGTGCCTAGGGGTGCCACCCTGTGCACCCTCGGGCTTCCTCTTCGCCTACAAGTTACCCCTTGACCTAAAATCCGAGGGAGGTTCGATGTTTTTCCAGAAAGAGTTCCGTTGCGCCGCCACCACCAGAAGCCGCGATTCGGAACCAGAAACTCCGTTCTGGCACCCTGCCAGGACAGGGAATTTGGGGAGGATCATCGCCACCATCATCACCAACGCCTCTCCATCAACCATCAACGTTTCCCTCATCCATGAGTGAGTAATCCCCCGCTGTAGGCTATGGGGATGGTAGGGATTGGATGAGTTCTATCTTGTAATCGAATAAGATTGTTAGGGCATAGTTCCTAGTATCTCTATTAGTGCTATTTGACTTTGTTGCAACTTGTTGTGCTTAATGCTTGTCACTAGGGTCCGAGTGCCATGATCTCACATCTGAACTTATTATTGAATCATTATGATAGTATTATTTGTGATCTTATCTGCAAGTTGTGTACACATATCATTGTCCGGATCCAAAGCCCTGAAGTGACAGAAATTGGGACAACCGGAGGGGGTGGCTATGGTGTGAGGATCACATGTGTTCAAGGAGTATTAATGCTTTGTCTGGTGCTCTATTAAAAGGAGCACCTTAATTGCCAGTAGTTCCCTAGATGCCTCGCTGCCACGGGCTGGCAGGACAAAGGATGTTGTGCATGTTCTCATTGCGAGCACGCATGACTATATATGGAGCACATGCCTAGGATTGTTTAGTAGTTGGATGCTTATTCTCATTTATCTGCAATGCCCTAGATCTTGAAGTTAAATGTTTAGACTCGTCCATGCAACGCCCGTCCATCCATCCCTATTCCTACCGCGCTCATATCCTACTATTTGCTGCTACTGTTACTATTGCTCCTATTTCACTGCTGCTGTTGCTTTGTTGTTGCTACTACAAACTGTTGCTACTGATAAACTTCTGTGAGCAAGAGCTATTTCCAGGTGCAGCTGAATTGACAACTCAGTTGTTAAGGCTTGCAAGTATTCTTTGGCTCCCCTTGTGTTGAATCAATAAATTGGGTAATACTACCCGCGTAGACTGTTGTGATCCCCTATACTTGCGGGTCATCGCCTCACTTTAAACTTAAGCACTTAAAGATGCCTATGATAGGGGCAATGAGAGCTCAAAGCTAATGAGTACGATACTTTCATCATTTGGAAACCTTTCAAACTTTTGCAAACCTTTTGACTTCTTTGTTGAGTCACCACTTATTCTATGAGCACCTTCTTGAGAGCATAGTTTTCATCCATAGTGTAATGTGCTTGTCTCAAAACATGGTTAATTATGACATAACTTTGATGCTTGTATCTTTGATATCTTTACTTCTAGTCTTCACTTGATTTCAGAGTTGACTTGGAATTTATGTTTTTCTCCACAATCAAAGGCAAGCAAGATACCACTCTATCATACCTTCTTATGAGCATTATATTGTTGCTTATGTTTATGCTTCATACTGTTTATTATTATTGTGTTGGAATCTCTTCGTAGCTTGCATGACTATTGAGTAGACTTAGTTGCATACTCCTTATTATGAATTGTCTAAGTACTGATCATATGTTGAGAATATATACATCAAATGAAGCAAATGTGTTCGTGAAAGTTTATTTTATCACACTCGATTTTCAACTGAATTGCTTGAGGACAAGCAATAAGCTAAGCTTGGGGGGGAGTTGATACGTCCAAAACGTATCTACTTTCCCGAACACTTTTGCTATTGTTTCTTCTCTAATTTGTGTAATTTGGATACAACTAACACGGACTGACGATGTTTTCAGCATAATTGCTTTGGTGTCTAGTTTTTGTGCAGGAAATCAACTTTCAGGAAAAATCCCAGAAAATATCGCAAAACTCCTATTTTACCAGAAGACTTACGGAGCCAAAAGAAAATACGGAGAAGGGCCACGAGGGGCCCACACCACCTGGTGGCGAGGGCCAGGCCAGGTCGCGCCAGGGGGTGGTGTGGCCACCTCGAGAACCCCCTCGACCTCTCCCTTTGCCTACATAAGCCCTCTGACCTAAAAACAGAGGGGGGTTCAACGTTTTTCCAGATAGAGTTTCGTTGCACCGCCACCACCAGAAACCACGATTCGGAACTAGAAACTCCGTTTTGGCACCCTGCCGGGATGGGAAATTGGAGGAGATCATCGCCATCATCATCACTAATGCCTCTCCATCAACCATTCATGTTTCCCCCATCCATGAGTGAGTAATCCCCCGTTGTAGTAGGGCATGGTGCCTAGTATCTTTGTTAGTGCTTTTTGACATTGTTGTAACTTGTTATGCTTAATTCTTGTCACTAGTCCCCGAGTGCCATGATCTCAGATCTGAACATGTTATTAATTCATGATGATAGTATTGTTTGTGATCTTATCTGCAAGTTGTTTACACATATTATTGTCCGAAACCAAAGGCCCCGAAGTGACAGAAATTGGGACAACCGGAGGGAATGGCTATGATATGAGGATCACGTTGTTCACAGAGTGTTAATGCTTTGCTCTGGTACTCTATTAAAAGGAGTATCTTAATTGCCAGTAGATTCCCTTGAGGCCCTGCTGCAACGGGCCGGCGGGACAAAAGATGTGCAAGTTCTCATTGTGAGCACGTATGACTATATATGGAACACATGCCTATGATTGTTTAGTATTTGGATGCTTTATCTTATTTATCTGCAAATGCCCTAGATCTTGATATTACATGAATAGTCTTGTCCATGCAATGTCCGTCCATCCATCCATATGCCTACCGCACTCAAATCCCGCTGTTTGCTACTATTTTTACTACTGCCTTTATTTTACTACTGTTGTTACTTTGCTATTGCTACTACAAAACTATTGCTACTGATAAACTACTGTGAAAAAGACTATTTTCAGGTGCAGCTGAATTGACAACTCAGTTGTTAAGGCTTATAAATATTCTTTGGCTCCCCTTGTGTCGAATCGATAAATTGGGTTATACTATCCTCGAAGACTGTTGCGATCCCCTATACTTGTGGGTCATCAGTATATCTACGGCATAGTGTCATACCGGATAGCCAGGGTGGCCCACAGTTGGTGGTTAGGCCTATGGCACAACCGGGCGGCCCAGTTGCTGATAGACAAGACGAAGGTCCAGTAGGGATGAAGGAAGGCGACGGGCCACCGCCTTAGATGGAAGTCGGCGCCTTGGAGGACAAGACAATAGTTTATGTATTAGTCTCGGACTCTGTAACCGTATCTGGCTAGGACTCTCCTTGTAACCATAGGTCTTGGCGCCTTTATAAGCCGGCCTACGGGAGCCTTTAGGGCAACAATAGATACAAGATAAGTGCATAGCACTACTCGCACACAGCGAACCCCACAATCCTTGTAACTCGGTGTATTGCCATTATAGTTATTTATAGCAGGAGTAGGATCCCGCCACCATCGTGAGATCTCAACCTGGGTAAATTGTGACAGACCGTCCCGGATGCTCTTCGTCTTCCCCCACGTCTCTAAAATCGATGTGGGGATACTCTATGGCGTACGTATCGCCAATATCACGACAGTTGACGCCCACTGTGGGGCAAGTGGCACTTACACCACAAATCTAGGCGGGATCCTTCGCCGTCTTCGAAGGCGAACAAATCACATCTTCGTCGATACTCCGGCTTTGTCATCTCTCTTGAGAGTATGAAGATCTCGAGCATATGTCCAAATCGGCGGTGTCGACGGATCTCTCATCAGTTTCATTTGTCAGATTGCATCTGATCGGCACATCGGCCTCGACGCATCCGACTTCACATCGCATGCGAGATCAATCTTGTAAACCAGCAGGCTTTGCCGCGGGAAAACTAGACTCTACCATGGCTACTCCGCCGGCACGCTCAACTCCGTCATCGCTTTTCAGTCTACGGGGATTATGATCTCTCCGCTCAAGCATAGGACCGAGTCGTCGATTTCAAAAAATTCTACGCCAATCCGTCTATTGTGTGTGATAGCGGCGTGGTCGACCTGAAATCGAAAAGCCCAGGACCAGCGCAAAATCCAAGGTCCCAGCCACGCTGGTGCTGATTCGTGTGTCCAAATGGAGACACAGTCGGTTTCCTCTGTGCTCGGCGTCTTGGTAGAGTGACCTTTCGGTTTCGTGCACGTGGACTGAGCTGGCTGGATTGATCTAAACATGATGCGCGTACATACCGAGCACTACATGCACGCCAAGTTAGAGCTGAAGCCTCAATTGATTAAGCAAAAGCTGGCTACGTGCATGGATTTCACGCCATGGAGGGCATGTTATGCCAATCTCCTATTTCGTGGAATTTTTTCCATGATGCAAAAGCATCAATCCACATGTAGCTATTGCCGGCTTCAATCAAGTTTTGTCTTTACGATGCACTAGTCCTAGAAAGGATGTCCGACATAAACAGACAACATGCTACGTACATGGCAACAATCTAGATTTATTTCCGTCACGATAGTCTAGATGGTTTCATTGCGACAACCTTAGTTTTCGTCGTGACAACCTCCATTCATCGTCACTGTAAACAACACCGACTCCGCTAAAACAGCTAAGTCCCTATTCATATTTATTATTTTAATTGTTTATAATCATCAGATTAAGATTGGTTTACTCATCATATCTTTTCCACGATTTGCCTTGCGCTCGTGAGTATAAACTTTTTACTGGTTTTGACCGTTTAAGGCCCTAGTACCATGCAAAAAACCGCCTTCCGGCGTTAGCTTAAGTTTTCTGGCTACACGTTTTCTATTGTTTTATATGTGGATTCTAGAGTAGTGACATTTCAGCACTTAAAACCAGCGTTTGTTTCTGAGGTTCTGGATTGTCTCGCTATTAAGCTCTATCGCCTCAGCAGATATTCTGTGTTTAAAGTTGTGTCGGCTCACGAAAAGTCAAACATATAAGCCAGAAGAATGGATAATCTAGCACTTGCTTTTACATAAACTATTCAAATTAGTTGAGTTTTTCCCTCCTAAACAGGTTTATGTGTTCAACTACTGCATTGTTTCAGCTTACTGCATTTGTTCAAAGGCCATATTTGTTCCGCCTTATTTTTTTGTTCGACACAATTAAAGGAACAATTTAATACAATTGTATTTTTATATTTATGTCTTAGGTAGTAACACTTGAACATTCCAGCGGTCATTGGATTAAGGTGTTTTGAGCCGGATTTTCACTAGGCTTGACACCTCGGGGGATGCAATTGCAGTTGTCGACCAAGACTTGAGCCGCCTTTGAGGAAGCCGACTCAACGCTCGGGGGCTTGGCATCTCTAATTTAAGAGCTTTGCCCCGCCTTTTATCCAAGCCGAAACAAACCTCAGGGGCTACAGTGCGTTGATCTCCAAGATTTGGTGAAGTTCTCTTTGAGCATCAAGCCAAAAGAATTCAAGTGAATTCCACCTTGACACGTGTAACTCGGCGTATTGCTATTATAGTGATTTATAGTAGGAGTAGGATCTCACCACCGTCGTTATATCTGAACCTGGGTAAACTATGACAGGATATCCTGGAAGCTCTCTGTCTTCCCCCACGTCTCTAAACTCGCCGTTGGGATACCCTATAACGTATGTGTCAGCAATACCACGACACTTGATTTATTCTCATATGAACTATGAGATATTTGAATTGTTTATGCTATAGGATCTTTGAATTTTCTCTGTTATATTTCTTATTGTGGCCAATGATTAAAATTTTCCCCAAAAGAGAGGCAATACACATTAGTGTCGGATTTTTTCAGGGATGAGTTAGCGAATCCGGGGCAATGTACAAGAAAAATATCTCGTGCAATGGATACTTTGTTCGCTTATGCCATCCCTGGAGAAATTATGACGCCATAAACTTTGTTCTACATATAACTCTCATCCAATAAATTTAATATTGTCTTACATATGTTGTCAATAATATGTATGAGTTTTAAGTTATGTTCTTAAAAATCTATAGGAAGTTGTGGCATGGGCAGATATGTTTCTGCCATAGAGGGGGACTGTTTTCCTATTCTGTGATAGAGTCATCGACTCGGACATCGACAACTTGATATAGCACGCAGTGGGCGTTGGCAAAGCCCTACGCCGGAAGCACCATCCAAAGACCTTGGCGCGACATGTGGCCTAAGGAAAATTCGTTCGGGAATATGTCTGGACTAGCATGTTTCCTCTGAAGTAGTCTATGCATGCTCCTCCTCCTGCTGTTGCTGCCCTTTCTTATTTTGTATATGTTAATTATTAACCGGTTGGATGTGTAAGACAATTTCAATTTGGTGGCGGTGGTGATTATATATATTAATCTCTGTTATATATGGAGTTCCTTTAAATTATAGTGTTCAATTATATATTACTGATCATGTACTAGTACAAACTTGTCCTAGTAATTCTCATGCACACTACCAAATATTTCTAGTATTCATTTATATTACTGGTCATGCCCATGCACACTACCAAATACTTCTAGTGTTTAGTTATATTACTGGTCATGCTCTACCAAATTTCAATCATCTGAATTAGTGGCACATTTGAATTATTCAAATTCAAAACATGTGCACCTTATTGCTCTACAGCAAGCACAAACCTCATTTGCTCTTAATCCTCTTCGATGTATGAACGTCATTTTCTCTTAGGACTCAATTTCACTTTTCGATGTATATATGTACTACCCCATATATTTTCTTCAATGTGTGAACCTCATTTGCTCTTAGGACTCTAGCAAGCATGTGTAAACACCTTCCATTTCCTTTAAATTATGAATTATTCTCAACATTTAAGATTAACAAAATCTGGAGTTCTAAATATATCCGAATGTCCGAATATTCACTCAATAAGATTTCCTTCAAAGAGCACATGGAAAAAGTTATATATTGGTAAAATAATTATAATTAAGTAACCAAACGGTCTCACTTCATGATTAAACATTTGAACTAGTCAAATTCATAACACTTCCACCTTATTGCTCTACAGCAAGTCGCATGAACACTAGTCCTCATGCCTTTCAGGGTAAAGATCCAAGGTTTATACTATGCAAATTATTTTCTTCAATTTATGAACCTCATTTAGTCTTAGGGGACTCAATTTCACTCTATCAAGAACGGATAAACACCTTTCTTTGCCTTTAAAGTATGAATAATTCTCAAATTTTAGGATAATCAAATCTAGAGTTCCAAATATATCCGGAGTTCCAAATATTAGCTTTTTAAGATTACTAGTCATCTTAGACAGGGAAGTTCTTAGCGGAAAATTATGAAATATTTGGAGAATGAATGTTCTTAGAGATGTTTTCCACTTGTAGACGTATGAGGCTAGTACTTAGCAGGAAATACCTGAAAATATTTGGACAAAAATTTCAGACTTGTGCCACTTTTGTTCTTCATCGCCTGACCAGACCACTGTCCACCTCCGCCGGTCCCTGTAGTGCGGACACTCTCCCTCGCCTCCGAGGACCCCCTTCATCGTCCACGTAGGTATGCGTGAAAACCAAACCCCCAAAACCCTAATCAGCACCTTCGATTGATAAATTCTGCCATGGAATTTGCCATTTTTCTTCTCGAATTTAAGGTTTAGGGTTATCGAGATGCAAAGACCCGACGGTGCAGTCGGGAGAGCCTCCCCTAGCCGGCTGCATCTATCCCAACTACTTTCCCCTTGTATAAATCTAAAAATCTGCAATTGTCACTTCTAGCAATAGAGATTAATTGTCAATTCATTGGTTTCTCTATATCTATTTTAATTTTCACTTCATTAGTCTTCTTGCATCTTGATTGTATTAAGATGCTCTCTGTATGTATCTATTTAACAGATGTGGACCTACAGTGATGATGCAATATCTCTATCTAATGACGACAATTTTTGCTTTACCTTTGGTGGTTTTGATTTCCAGTCATGAAGTGAAGAGCCCACCGAGAGTATTGAGTTTAGAGGTATCAAATGAACATAAAAATTGCAGTCGTCTGTTTTGTATGCGTTTAGATGGTAGACTTCTATTTGTTGTTGCGTCAAGGCCTCAACACAAGGGGGACACTGATTTTGATAACTGGAGCCTTTTTGGAAACGACATGTATCTGAAAGAAGTTCATGTAGACTTTCTCTTAGACTAGTGTGAACCCAAATTTCCACTACAAATCAAGTACTACATCTACAGGATGTCCTATTCATTTGTCATGAAAAAGAAGTGCAAGCTGATAAGATGATATATTCTTGATAATATTATCAACAACAATCTACCCTGTGATATTTAAATACTTTCAGTAATCACAAGCATGCTAATTCTTCAATTCTCTATACTTGCCTGGTAATTTGGAGCTGAGTTTATAAGAAAATGCCTAAGGAATCTCCTTGATGAACCTATTGATGTCCATGTTTGGCAAATAAAGAGCAAAAATACAAAGATGGTTAGGATGAAGATGAGAGCTGGGTCAAATACAATCTTTACGACTAGATGGGAGAAGGTTGTGATAAGCTTCAACCTAAAGCAGGATAGCATTGTCCTTTTTTGCTTTGATGAAAAATATAATGTAGAAGTACATATTATGGTTCAGCAACTTCCACATGGTGGCCCATTATAAATGCAATGTTGGTTTCTTAGAGAGTACTAATTATGCTAGCTAATTGATTTATGTAATGCACTTTGTATGTACTGCCATAATGTCTAATTTCTAAATTTGTATGAATTTCCCCAACTATATATATCTGGATAATGTTTACCACGATCGTGTTGCCATATATATATGTGTGTTCTTGAGTTAATCTGTCTATCTGGATGCTGAATCATGATTATGTGTCATGTCAGCTATGATTGAATTCGAATTAGCATGCTACTATTTAAAATGGTTTACACACACTAGAAATGGTCGCTTTTAAAATCTGCTTCGAGGCACATTAGTTCTGGAGACGGACTTTGTTAGAATCTGACTCAAGTCGCCTCACTATTGGAGATGGTCCCTAGTACAGACCTTCTTAGATTGAGGAGTTCCTATAAGAGGTCATAAATATTGGACGTCTCTGGCTCATACATGTTAGAGGTGTTTTCCTTTTTCCACCATCTGAGTTCACGTATCTTAGAGCCTAAAAAAAAACTGGCTCTGATGGTGTGATGTTAGAAGCTATGAGCTTGAGTCAGAATGAGAAACCTTTTGAGTCCTATGGGAAATTAACGTCTCTCAGTAGCGAGTTTGTACTAGTGTTGATACACCTGTGTTCCACACTCCTCTTCAGTCGTGTGTGATACAATTTTCACCTTCTTTTTTTCAGCATGTCCATGATAACTCGATCTTCTGCTACCGGTGCTTCAATCATGAGTTTTTACTTCATCTACAAATTCTTTTGGGGATAAATACATAATGGTGTCAATTCGATGCTTGTGATTGTAATTAGGTTCTCGATATAGCTATATGTCACTTATCGTGAGTGGATATAGTCAATATTATCAATATAATCTTCCAAAGATGAAGGTTGCCTCTTGTGATTTTGAGTTATACCATGATCATATCTATATCATATTCAAGTATCGTTAGCAATCCGGAGGTTTCTTAAAGTACTATGGTGGATTTATCATCCGTTTATCATGCTTCACATTTTTTTGAGCTCCATATCTACAAGGTTCTCTTTGATATGAGAGAATCTCATCCTTTCATTTATGATAGATTTGCTTAAATGTACGAGTTATCATCCGTTCTTACCCAAACCTTTCCTTTGTCCAACCAGTGATTCTATCGACAGCGTGAATAATTCAGTCTCTCTTTTCTTATCCGAAGGGCCACATAATCTATTCTTTTTAATGCATCTTTCTAAACACCTATCCTTGTCCTTTATGTTGATATTTTGTGGCGGTATATTTTGACGATATTCTCGTCTATTCCATATCAATGGAAGAACTTGAAGAACATCTTCTTCTCATCCTCTCAAACTTCGAGAACACCGCATTCGTGTGAAGTTCTCAAAGTGTAAATCCTAACTTTCTAGAGTCACCTATCTTGACCATGTCCTTCTGCTAAAAATATTGCTAAATCCGAGAATCGTCCAAATCAATTGCTAATCTTCACCCATCATCAGTTTTCAACCAACTCCGGAGTTTTTTCTTGTTTGGCAAGTAATCATCGTCGTTCTGCTAAATATTTCCTCCATACGGCTAAATCTCTCTCAGATATTATCAAGAAGGACAAGAAATTCTTTTGGTCTTTCGCTCAAATCTTTTGAAACCCTATTGCTTTATCTTCTATCCTTAATCAGCCGGAGGCCGCGAGGATTTGCGAGATATTTTGTAATTCTGCTATTCAAAGTTTTGGGCGCTATCCGTAATTTGTCCGTTGAATCTTTAACATTTCTCCTTGATCTTCATTCATATCTTTCGGATGTCTTGTGACTTCTAACATGACGACAACATCATCATCCTTATCTACTATGGACTATATGAGTCGTTGGCATCAAATATTTGTTTCCTTATGGAGCTTTGGGTGTAGGATGCAGTAGCTACTTACTCTTATCATTCGCTCTTGTATATTGAATTGGTGGATGAATGCGATGTCACTCGTTCCACGGAATTCAGGAGCGACCTTTATCCCTCAAGACTTTATTTCCGTCCTTATTTTTCCAGAGTGTCCCTAAAGAATGTAATCAAATAACCTCTTATTGGTGGTCTCGTTTATTTCAAGATGGAACAAAATCTTCAATGTTTTGGAGGAAATAAATGCAAAAAATTCTCCATTTTCTTCATTCTGCCGGTGTTTTACATCATTATTAAGATGGATGGAAGATATCTGCACTTCAAGTTGTCAAATTCCTTCTATTGGTAAAGAAAGTTATGGTCGATGCCTTTAATCACAAAAATCTCTTGCAATAACCTCATGGTGAAGGAAAGCAATAAGCATCTCTACAATAAACTCCAATTTCCAACAATCCACTTCTTTCTCGGGATTCTACCGTAAGCTAGCATCACCTCCTTCTCTTGAAGAATCAATCCATGCACCTCCTTTGCATGATCCTTTGGTCCTTACCGGTGCAAGAAAAATCTAATCCGACAGTTTCTCAACCCAAATCATATTCCTTTGGTATCAAGGAGCTCTGTCGTTTGAAGGAAATATTGTTTCTGAACTTCATTTCTTAAATCTATGGGAAGATACAATGCTATTTTCTTAGTGGTAATTAATTCTCCAAAATCATTTTTTTCTTTCAGCAAAGGAAAGAATCATCTTCACATGCATCTATTGATCTTTAATCCTAACGAGGTGTTTTTCCTTTCTCTTCTCAAGTTCTTTCAAGAAGTGATTATTTTCCTTTATCATGTTCCTCGAGATCATCTGAGCTATGTCCATCCTACCTTTCTCTTCACAACAATCCTCCAGGTTCTTCAAGTCCCTTGTTTTGAAGAATCAGAATGATAGACTCGCAACAAGTTTGTCATGTTTTTCACAATGCAATGGTCGCACCATTTCGTTAAAAATCCACTTGGGAACATGAGGATCACCTTCGTTCCGAGCACCCGACACTCTTGGTGTCTTCTTCTTTTTTCTAGGAATCTCGGGGCGAGATTCTTGTTAAGTGGGGGAAAAGAGTTGTAGCATCCTAATTGTCTAATAATTGTAATGCTACTTGCCTATTATAGATAATGCTACTTTATACATGTCATTTAATGCATCATCATTGCATTGCATAATATCATGCTCATGTCACCATGCCACCTTACATTTGAGTATCATATTAAAACACCCTTTTATTTGATTCTTTCGTCATATACATTTGTAATCTTATTACTTGTATTGCTTCTTGATATATTGTAGTTGACTTTTGATATATTGCTTCATGCCCAAGTTGAGTTATGGGTATATCTATTTCAACTTCACCACCTTTCTTTGTCACCACCTTATATTTTCTACCATCCAAATTATATATGAGTATTTGCTTTTACTTTGGTATTAAATCTAGCTCATGTATATTAAGATAGATCCACTTCTAATTCTATATGCCTCCATATATAAACCATGTTGTTTTCACAATATTGATTATGTGAATCCACATGGCCATCTTTGCATTCTATGTGAGTAGAATGTCCTCTCTAGTTTCCATATGGATCTATTTGAATATGTGAGCATGTCTAAATATATACGAGGCTACACGATCATCTAGTGCGGCACATAGACTAGCATGGCCCATTTATATTCATATATGATTACATTTCATCTATTCTATGTGGGAAGCAAGCTTGTTTCTATGTGGGGCCATAATTCAAATCATTTGAATGCATGTATGAATACATGTCCATACATGGATGTAGTTGTTTTTCACAACTAGTAGTAGTGGTCATTGAGGAATAACTAGGGAACATGGCGCGGCACCATGGTGATAGTATTTTTATCCAAATGCATAGTTAAGTAGAACGTTGATCCGGTTCTTGAGTAGGCGCAATGCGTTGAGAAATATATTCACAACAGATTATGCTGTAGAGTACAGCGCTTAAAAGATTATTATTGGTAGATATTCACTTCAGAAAATATACCCATTCTATGATCAAGCATATTCTCCTTGTTATAAATGTAATAAAGCTAAGCAAACTTTAGAACAGGGTATATTTTGTAAACATATGGACCAGACACAACAATGACGCTCTTGTTAACATGAACGCAACAGAAGTGAAAGCAAACATGGAGTAGTGCTGACGAATCAAACATTTAAACGATTACATTTCGGCCCACCGTCAAACCATAGCAATTCAGCCAACGGAGAAGGCTAGTCAGGATAGATCAGAAGAGAAACATTTCCACCACGGCAACAACGGGTATAGAGAACTCTTTTCTGTGTACTAAGATGCTCGCAGTGCTCCTGGTACCAAAATCTGGCTCCACATGCGAGCACACATGATGAGGGCCACCATGATAAGACCCCAAGGCTATGAACTTATAAAAAACAACAGTTCATGAATAATCAAGAAATAAGTGGAAAAGAAATCGCCAACCAAACTGAGTATAAAGAAAAAACAAACGGCAACCCATGGGTGAGCTGCGCCACCAAGTATGCGGGAACAGGCAACTCAGTTATTACCAAGCGGAAAGGGTGCCCTGATGAACGCAATGTGTCGATGCATAGATTTCCTGTGAACCGGCAATGAAACATGCAGCAATGGAGATAAATTAGCCCCAAATTGGTGACATGCAAATAGGAATCGGAAAACTGAGAGCATGTCATACTCTCTCCTGATTTAAAAATAGGAAACTTGAAAGTTTAAACTCCACAAAGGATAGATATCTGATATAAATAAACTCAATAAGAAAGCAAACTACAAAGCCAATCATCAGGGCCGTAAAGTTTATCTATAATTGACCTATTAGATATTTCTGGAGAGATAGTGCATCAACCTAATGGCTCAATTCAATTGTTAGAATGGGAAGATATGAAGGAAAAATTGATATAAGGAGGTAAATTAGAAAACATACTAAGTCCATCAGGCGAGAGCATGTAGCAGAAAGCTAGGGACAGCCCAGCTATGCAGCTGCCCGCTTGCACAGCTGGTGAGTAGCAACGTCAACCAACAGAGGTAGGGGCCAGCGGCCTGGTTCAGACTGAGAGCGGGAGTTTAGACCTGACCAATATGGCCGCAAATAGACGGATAGAGCACATAAACCAGGGCAGGATCTACATCTAGGAGGCAGGAAGAGACATGTGTGGGGAAACGAAGTGACATCAACACCTCATCAACTCATCGTGGGCGTCCAATTGGTGTCACGGTAGCTTCTAGACGATGTCGTGCTCCCAACTGACGCTATGTGTGTGTGTGTTATTCCATGTATTATTGTCTACAATCACAGTCATGTTGGCCACTGCAGACGTCTGATAAGTATAGTTCCACCATGATGCAACCTACAGTCATCATTACCAACTTAGTATCAGAGATAACAATGGTGCAATTCAACTGATAAGATCGGGATTTGAAAACACACCTTATTGTCTAGAACTTTCAATATCTCATTGTCATTGAATGATGAATTATATGCTTTCTCGACTGAATATAGAAGGAAAGTTTGTAAATCTGCAATTAATAAAGAGAATAAGGATACTGACCATGGCAGTTGAAATACTTCATGAATCTAGATTTGGCAACTTATCAAGTTACCAATTCTAATGCATACAAAAAAGTCAAGGCAGGTGAGCGGACACGGATAGGTACCCCTCACAACAATGCTAGCCTGATACAAAAAATCAGTAATAGCAGTCCCACAACATGATAATATCTGAAGGTTTAAGCAGTCGCTGTAGCTCGACAGCTGCCCTTGGCATGCAGTTGCATACCTTGCAGGGTTGGCCGGCCGGTGATGGCACGCAGCCGGTCGGACGGGCTGTACACAATAGCAACGTGAGTGGCATGCAAGCAGGTCACAACCGCTTACACAAGCAGCGCGCAATCGATGAAGGCGCGAACAAGCCAAAAACTACGAAAACCCAAGCACCTACAATTAAGCATCTCAAAAAAAACTGGAAAACATATTGCATAGAGGAATCAAGAAAACCAAGATATCTTGCAGCAGATCCACAAGAGGAAGTACCAAACCCCTGATTTACCTAGATACACAGATCAAAGAGAAGGAACGAAAGACACAAAATAAACTTGTAATTCAAAAAATTAATGTAATATTTTTCAAAATTGAAAGAGATAAGATCAGAAGAACATAGAAAATCCCATAGTTACTTAAGATAGTATATCAAATTATCTAATTGGTTATTTCCGTAAATCCAACAGTCTCTATATTACATACATTGATCTATCAAACCTAAATAAGAGAGAACCTAAAACTTCGAGCTAAAGACAATATACATTGATGTTTCTTTTGTATGTGATTTCCATTTAGAGATTACCTAAATCCATGACTGAATACAATATGGTAAGAGCTGTCAAAAGCCCAATAAGAGAAATATGCAAGAGACATGCCTAGAAGTGTCGACCGCAAAGTTGACATCAGTACGGAGAAAATGTCAATAAAATTGTAAAGAAAAAAAGCATATCAATAAATTTGCAAGAAGTGTTGCAGATCAGGAAAACATACGTCATGCCAAATCACTAATATCATGATGCGCATCAAGTAATCTGTAACTAAGGACCAAATTGGTACAAAATGACACAAAATAATTTGCCAACTTAAATTTTAAATTGTATTTTGTAAGCAGAAGTGCATGAATACCCCCATCATGTCAATTTTTTGGGCGTACAGAAGTTTGCAATCGCAGAAACTAATCAAAATAATATCGAGTGAGCTTACCGAAGAATGAAGACAAACCAAATTCTAGTCCATAGCCAAGCCAACTGATTGGCACAAGAGAGCCAACACCCGCATCAAAATTCTAAGTACCTAATAGGACATAATCAAACAAATTAGAAGAAGAAAATTACGGATGCGCTCTTGGATCATCAAATACTCATTTCAGATCGGTGAACAACAAACAACATGAAACCATAAAAACATGCATAGCGGCAATTATGTGAATTAAACCTTCTTTGTGCTTTTGACTGCTTTCACCATATACGAAATTTTGTTCCAACAGAAAAAAGAAAATGAACATATTAATACAACAATCGATTGGCTGCTTGCCTAGACGAATCCCCTGCCTCCAACCATCAATATCAACCGTCAAATTTCCCAGCTAAACTGGCAGCAACTGGGGCAACGGCGGTCCAATCGACAGATGAGCGGCTCGGCTTGCAAGTCTGCCACAGACGAAGGAGGGAAGCAAACAGTTGCAACCCAAAATAAAACATCAATCAGCCGCACCAATGATGGTTGTACTACCTAAGGGTATCCTTGACCGTGAGGAGAAAGCACACAAACCAGAAGGAGATGGGACGACGGTCGGCCGTATCATCAATGAGATCGAATAAATCCTGCAAAAATCAATAAATTATTGGAAGGAAAAAATCTGGGAACACTTCATAAAAAACAGAGAATTAAGGCCAACAAAAATCAGCGTGCACTTGATTACTTGAATCGAGAGCATCAACGTACCAGAGAATTAGAAAGAGATGTGGCCTACAACCTAGGCAGGTTTGGAATCAAAGATGCGGTGGCCAGGAGGAGATCTGCTCCAGAGAACTGAAGCTACAAACAGCTGGTGAACTCTGGCCATAGGGGAAACCGGAGAAAAAAGGGGCTTGTGCCTTCACCTCGACTTCTCCAATTTAGATTGCCCAAGAAAAATAAAATTGTACAGAAGGATGTGAGTTGGGAAGCACATGAGCACCGAGAAGAACCCAACACCAACCGGAGGAGCTGCGGCCGGCGAGCGACAGCAAGGCCAGCAGCCATAGAGGAGATCGGCTCGCGGGCGAGCTACCTTGATGGATGCCCAGATACACAGGGCGGCCAGGGAGGGAGAGGAGGGCACCGGCCCCGGAAGAGCATGCGAGCGACCTCGATGGAATTTTTTTTGGCCTCGATGGGGATTGAGCGATAATCCTACACCTACAGAAATTATGCTACGGAATAATCTTACGGGCTGACGTAGTGGCTGGCGTTTGGGAGTAATGCTACATCTACGGATGCTTTGTACAAAAATTTCTTACGGACAACCACCTGTGGCAAACAAGATCAGTTCGTGGTCCTAAATTCAAGGAAGAAAAAAAAATAGGTCCAAACGCCAGCCACCACGTCAGTCCGTAAGATTATTCCGTAGCATAATTTCCGTAGGGTGTAGGTCTAGATTGTTCTCGTAGCGGGTCGTTCGCGCCGCTTTGACCGGGACAAAAATACGTGGCAGCCTACAGCGAGGACGACCGGACGACGGGCTACTGCCGAGATCCACGACAACATAATTGCAGGAAGACCGGCAACCTAATCTAGGGAGACCGGTTAGCAGCCGGCAAACAGAAGAGTTTGACGCGGAAAAAAAAGAAGGCACGACGTAAACGGAAGCGGAGACGCGCGGAGAGACACTACGCGTCATCTTGCCATTCGAGGAAATCTGAAATCCATCTATATATATATATATATATATATATATATATAGGATGAGGCTAGGGAGCACTCGGATGTTTGTTTGTCCCAGAAAACACTCGCCCAAAAAAGGAAAAACAAACTCGGACTACCTAGGATTATCAGCTGTCCTAAATATCTGACGCGCGCGTGGCAAAATAGGCCGCACTACCTTACCCCGTATGGCGCGGACTCCCCGCCTCGCCTTTTTTTTGCGAATAAGCCAGGACTCCTCCCGATCTTATTCTGCAAGACACGTCCTCTTCCAGATTTCCATGGAAGCAATGACACCTTCAGATCATAGAAAGACTAAACTTCCCAGAAGAAAATCACAGATGTACAACCTGGAACTGAGCATCCAAATCTCTTTTTCTGTCCCCCTCTTCTTTTGCAGCACAAAACCCTCCAGGGCCTCACCTCCATGAAAAAATTCTCTTTCTAGAGCATAATAAGGAACATAACCTATGCACTCCTTACTTGGGGTAGATTATACAAGAAAACACACGATGTATAATCTAAAGAAGAAAACTTAGTACAGATTTCTTTGCAACAACTTAATTAGGAATATTTTAGTACTATACCTAGCAAAAAATGTTCTTTCAGTCCTCACAAAAAAGCAGTAGGATTCAGTTTGTAGCTGGAAGTACCAAACCTGAATTTGGGCGTAAAACAACTTAGGTATACCTAGGATACAACTAGGGAGAAGATCTCATACAACAAAGTAGTACGTAAAATGCATAACGGGGGGACAGAACCATGATAAAGAATGTAGTCCTTCAGCACAGTTGGTTTCACAGACCAAACAATTGCACACAGAGGCTAGGTAAGTTGTCTAGCAATATTATAAAACACAACTTAGCATAGTGGCATAAACCAACTTAACTAGTGTCACTACCCAACTTAGACATGATGAAAATACAGAGGCTAGTTTTGTTGTCTAGCAAGATTAGTTGCAAATGTAGTACAGTAAAAGAGCAGTTGTGATACGCACTACATGCTCCCATGTTTCAAAAACATGGTAAAGGAAGTAGTTTAGAGACATTTCTTGTGCAACAAAATATTAACAAGGTATTGCAGAAAAAGTTATGAACTAAGAAGATATAATTTGAAATGACGGTAGGTGTAACTACTAAGTAGTTCTGGAACACTAAGCATCTATCTTACCTGCATTTACATAGTTGACTTTTATCATATAGTTGTAGCTTCAAAATAGGGATAACATTATCCAACTTAAGCATGGTGAAATTACAACTAAAATTATCAGAAAAAAAACAAAGAGAAAACTAGCTAGATTATAAAACACAACTTAGCATGGTGGCATAAACCAACTTAACTAGTACAAGTACCCAACTTAGGCATGGTCACAATACAATTAAAATTAACAGATAAAAATAGATAGATCACAGAACACAACTTAGCATGGTAGCATAAACCAACTTAATTAGTATTAGTACCCAACTTAGGCATGATGACAATACGACTAAAACCCCCAAGCGGGAAAGTTGTGCATCTAGCTCTAGGAAAATAGCAGAACAAGGAAAAGTATCTAAACGAACTATGGAATATACAACTTAAGCATGGAGGTAGAAGCAACTTATATAATTATAGTAGCCAACTTGGGCATGCTAACAATTCAACTTCAACCTCATCTACTTCATTTAGGTCGACTAGTGGCCGGTAACATCTAGGACTGATGCTAGACTTTGTTGTAGGGCTTATGAAGCTGCTGATTGCGCCACCGAAATATGCACGGAAAAACTTCATATATGTAGCCCCATTCATGTATTTTACCATCTTACACCAATCGCCCCACTCTGGTGCTGAACTACTGTCTATCTCATACTCTACGAATGTGATGGCTTCTGTTTGCATCATATAACAAACAGGTCTCCCCTCATTCAGAAGTCTGAAAACTCTAGTGTAACTTTCTGCATTCACTGGTATACCGCCTCTCCCTAGAATAACGAGCTCGATTCTTATAGGATCAAAACAAGATAACACCCACACGCTGAGATCCACATGCATTTTGGACACCCTATCTCCATTCGTCTATGAGATCTTTCTGATCTTTCGTTAGCAGCTTGTTCATATGAATAATCTTGCAGGAAAGGCGAGGTTCCTTCCTAGTTGAAAAAAGCAAATACAAATTAGTATGATTTCAAGGTTCTATTACCATAAATTGATGTGGCGAAAAAAAGGTATGACGAAAACACACTGTCTGCTACCTTATACGAGTAGGCTTCGGTGTTGACGCTGCATTTGGCGTAACCATTGCATCTTCTGTAGCTACATGTTCAACATCATATGGTTGATGCAGCAGTTGGATGTCCAATGTTTCCAACTGATATCTGGTTGTTTAAAGAAAATCACACAAGTCTAAGAAAATCGCTGAAACAAGGTTGCTAAAAAAGCAAAAGTTAATTTATTGGTGCTCATCCTTATGCACGTTATTGATGCCCAACTTTTGAATGAGGTGCTGGATGGCACACTGTTTCTGCAACAGCTTTTGGTAAACACAAGCAGGTGCACTTGTTCGTCTCTTTTGCAATTTCTTGTTAATAGGATCCAAAGCTTGTCTCTTGAAAGAGCAACCTAATTAAATCAGTGTACTACTTCAGAGCATATGGTTGTAAATAAGATGTTGCTAAATATCATAAAAATATAAACTAAACAAGCATGCTGTGAAAAACCAACTTGGTTAAATTCAGTAAGCACCTTAAGAAAGTTCAACAAAACAACTATGAAAAATCAGTTTACAACTTAAGGATGTTTCTAACAATCAAACGAAACCATAGTATAAAAAAACACCCTAGAAAGCATGTTGAAAATTTTGAAAACAACTTAGTTAGATTCTATAAAAAACTTAAGCATGTTAAACCAAGCGACTTGATGAAACCCAGTATACAACTTACTAAATAATTCAGGTCATCAAAAAATTATCAGAACTACCCCTCTCCACTGTGATTTGAATGACTGCCTGTTACAATCCGGTACTACTAGGCTGGTGGTTAGTAACATTTTAGGTGAAGGGAATTTTTTTGAAAACAAGTACATGTGATTGCCCATCAAATAAGCACGACAATAAAAATCTCCTGAATCGTATGGAACATTGTATTCCTTCAATGTGCCTATGTTAGATTTAAAACCCAGAAAAACTTGGGGATCTACCAGCTAAATACTCAGAAATGCACATGATCCACCTGCATTGTTCACCGATGTGCTATCAAAAACGTGCTATGCCCACACAACCGCACGAAGGACATGTGCAGTTCAGAAGGACATGGGAACCGAGAGGTTAGATCAACACGATATGAGCACTACGAGGATGCGCATATTGGGAAAATAAGCAGTAGGGAACACAGAAAAAAATCGAGCGGGGCATGACAGCATGAGATGAATTCGCACAGTCCCACATGCTAGCCATGGGATTGCACATCTACATTAGGAAAAATCGCACAATATTTGGGAATTTGTATACATACCTCGGGTTGCTCGATGTAGAAATTGTGTCCTCCGCTGATGAGTTCCCGCACTCCCGCCGTCGCAGATCTCGCCTGCCGCGCGCCTCGTTCTCCGCCGACGAGCACGTCGCAGCCGTCTCGCGCGAGCTCTCCCTCTGCTGACGACCTCGTTTTGTGCCCGCTCGCCGACCGCCGACGAGCTCAACGTCCTCAGCCAAATCTTGAATGAAACTAAGGGGAAAAATGGGGGAACGTCTTTTTGAGAGAGATAGAGGGGCGCGGCTCCGGGGCCAGGTGGGAATCGGTCGGGACGCAGGAGGGAAATAGTCGCGTGATCGAGCGTGCTCGACTTGATCGGACGAGTGTTTTTTACCATTTGGGATATATATATATATATATATAATAAAAGAAGAGTGTTTTTTATAGTATCTATACTTTTCGGGACCGGTTTTACTCTTCCACTAAATCACATATTACCACTAAGCCACATGTAAGTAATAAATAAATAACGTTTTTCTTGATCGGCACAAGGAAAAACCACAAAACCACGTGAGGAGTTTACAATCCACCAATCCACTAAACCGTGTAGTACTCAATTTAGAGATCGTTGTTGTGTTGAACAAGACACCGATCCAAACGCCGCTTATTGCTTTCTTTATCCAAGTTTACAATCAAAATCAAGTGTTCCAAGCTATCTAGCTAATCGGGGAGAGATAGGCAAAATAACCATGGGGTGTGACCATGGCGGACAGAAGCGAAGTGGACATGTCATGGGCGAAAAGATTATCATGCTGGTCAACTCCAACAGCCAGCGCTTCATCCGACGTGGCAGAGGTAGCCGCCGCCATCACTGGAGCTGCCTGATCTGAAGGCTTAAGAGCTTCACGTGAACGCCGCCAGGGCCTTTCCGGCGCCCGTGGAGCGACCAGCGGCGATGCAAGAGGAGCACCGTGCCAACAATACATATCATGCAGAGCACGACGCACCACTGATCATCACCGACGTGGTCAACATGGAAATGGATTTCTTGAACTTGAAAGTGGACTCCATGTACAGGGAAGAGCATGGGCGACAAGGCAGTAGAGTCCCATGAACTCGACCTACTCTTGTATGTATGAATACGTAGGCTACTCTGTCGATCTGTACAACACCCTCATGGATCCCGCCAGCTCGGCTTTGCGAGTACCTGCATGCCATGAGCTCAAAAAGCGAGGTTTTCTTTTAATTTGCCTGTGGTCGAATTTGCTGTTTCGTCGTTCAGTCGATTTTCGCCGGAACACCGTCAACATGTGATTCACACGTTCAGACTCGCTGGGACATCGCCTTCCAGTTGTCTCTCCTCGCCTGCTCCTACGAGATGCAGAGAGAGGCTGAGGCAGTCCGTGCCAGGGAGATATGCGGTGGTGTGTGATATTCTTGAAGAACAAGTCGACCTTCAAGGCTTCAAGAAATAACGCCATTATGTGCACATGCGTCTCAGCAGATGGTACTGATCCAAGCTTCTCTTTGACATTAAATGTCCCTTTGTTGATAAGGCACTGGAGAAATTGTGCACCATGGTTCAGGCACCCATCGCAAGTCGTATGAGTCTAAGGTATTACTGATGTGCAATATGAATGATTCAATCGTGTTAGGTTCTCTTTGGTACTCATATTCTATTTCATACAGTGGAAAAGCTTTTAGAACTTAACAATCTATTGCCCAAATTGTAGATAAACCATACTACTGTTATTACAATTTCTGCTCAAACATACTTAAATCAATAGCAAGCTAGGCAAAAGAACTAAGATAAAAAATACACATACTCATGAGGAAGACATTTTTTTATCTTTTTTAGATTGAACACAAGATGCTTCACAAGCTAAATTTGTTCTTTCAAGCATTTATTTTCAGTCGTCACATGTCACAGTATTAGCTCGTGGCCATATTGGTGTTTGGCATCCCATGCCAATTTTATCTTGAAATTATCTGTCAGATTATTTGGATTAGGTATATAAGCAAAACAAAACAGCAAAATATGCATTGGTCAATTTAATTTTAGACAAAAACATTATTTTTATGTCCCGTAGCAACGCATGGGTATAGCAGGGGCTTGCAATCTAATCTTATTAGGTATGCTTATATGTTCGTCATGAATACAGCACCATAGACGATGGTGATAAAGATGAGCAATGTCAACACATATGGTTTGCTGCAAGTTTCTCCCGGTGCAATGCACGAGCATTTTTGCTAGTCTAGAGTAACAGAAGATGTCTCCGATAGCTAATAGGGCCTAAATCAGTCGCCCTTTTATATAGGTAGTATGCATGGCCCATGCAAGATTCTACCTTCCTTACCCGTCTTGTCTCTCTTGGTTTCATTTGATCTTGTTCATCTTAGAAGCTTATCCATAGCTTGGTTTTTACAAGGTTCAAAAACATACAAAATAAATAAAGAACCTATCTACCCTCTATCTATCCTAAACCTTTTAGTTGGCCATCTCCATGTTATCCATTTTGGTTTGCTTGTTCTTGTTCCTATATTTTTTTTCATCATTGATGTTTTCAAATTTAAAAACAAACCACCAAAACAAATTGAAACAAATAAAGAAAAAGCTAAGCAACAGAAATAAATATAGAGAGGTCTCTTGGCGTAGCCCACTGAGCCAGCCGCAGCTGCCCAATAGGTGCCACCCTTCCTCTTGGGCCGGTCCAGAGCCCAACTTGCTCCTTTCCCGCAGCCCGTACCTCTTCGACAACAGCCCCTCTCTCTGTATCACTAGGAGGAGCAGGTTGCCGTCGTCCTTCGCCGACATCCGTGTCGCGCCAGGAGCTGCCCCTTCTTATCCGTGTGCCTCGAGCCCCAGAACCCTAGCCGCTATCTCCCTTCTCCCTCGCGCTGCCACCCTCTCCTTTCCCCTCTCTATTATTTCTCCACCATGGCAGAAGCTCGAGTAGCTCGTCCTGTCAACGCCGTGGTCGCCATCGATCGTCACCTCATCGCGCCTCCGTCGGTTGATTTGAGCCGCAGGAGGAGCCATATGTGCTCGCCTCTTCGCCTGTGTTCTCCTTCCCTGTCCACGATCGCTAGAGTACCGCCACCATTCCACAATGTCGTTGTCGATTCCGGCCTCCACCGAGCCCACCGAGTACACCACCGGCTCCATGGTGAGTCCCTCTCTCCATTCTCCTCCTTCTAGCATCATCTCCGTCAACTAGATGCTCGCCACCATCACCGAAAGTCGCCACAGCATCTGCTGTCGACAACAGCGGCACTAGCGGCGATCCACCGTGCGGTCGTCAGATTCGTCAGGAACTGCACCAAACCCTCTCTTTTTCCTGCTATATGTAGACCGATCCGGCTTTCCTACGATGAAGCATACTTGTACAAACTTGTTCCTCTATGTCCCGTCTAGGCGTATCATCAACGGAGGTCAAAACGGAGTTCCACGGAGCTCGCCATCATCGTTTGAAGATACGCCGAGCTGCTAAAATCAGACCTTTTTCCTTCAGTTTCTTTAGACATGCGCCGGAAGTTTATCTACTTAGGCCTCTGCGTTTGTCTAACACTCAAGCCGCAGTCCCCATCTAGCCACATGTCATCACCTAGCTCACTCGCGAGCGTATGTGGCCCCTTATGGCACGACCCCACCTGTCACTGACTCTGTGTAGAGCTAATTGGAGTAACAAAAGTATCTGGGTGTTTCCAAATTCAAACAAAATTCAATATGATTTCAATTCAAATTAATTCATAACTTTTAAATGATTTCGAATTTAAATAAACTTGAAAAATGAAATATGAATATTTTTGGGATATATTCAACCAAATTTTCAAATTTGACTAGAGTTGAATCTATCTAGTCAAACCTTTGATGTTTTACCACATTTGAATTTTTGGCATTTAAAAATAATTTTAAATTCATAATTCCAAATAATATAAGTAATATATGTTTTTTTAATCAGAAGCATGAGGATTATGAATATGATATTTAAAATATCATTTGATAAATTCAAAATTTTCTAATTATTAAATGCTAATAGATGCCATATCCTTAATAATTGCATAACTTTAATTCCGTAACTCCGAATTTGACAAATGATATGTCTAAATCGATTATCTCGATGAGCATGTTCTAACTATGCATTCCATGTTATGAATTAAAGCATGCATAATATAAATATTAAGTATAGATCAATGTTTATGGGATCAAAACATGACTAATAAAATGCTTTATTCTTATATACCACACTTCACCCATGACATGCTATGTTATGTCATGTAAATTGTGCATAATTCCATCATGGCATACTTGTTTGCTTCATGCATATGATTTATATGTTTGTGCAATGTATTTATTTTAGCCCCTTTTATGTTGGTTTTTATCTGGCTAGACGCTGAGCAAGGAGAATATCAGGAGCCTCATGAGTATTATACGAATCCTTCTTATTTTGTGACTGAGCTTTCAGACAAGCATTTTCCCATTCTTGCACTACATATAGTACCTTTTGCATATGTCTTATTTTTGCATCATAATCGCGTCATGAATTAAATTGAATCCCAATAATTGCATAACCTTTTTTTAAAACCCCACCAAAGATTGTTCCCTCAATCATATGAGACATTACTACACGAGTTGTTTGAGCCATGTGAGTCGTAGAATTGTATGTGTAGGGTTTGTGAGTTTCTTTGAATAATGAGGTACCTAAACAACTAAATTGAGTAGTAATGAGATAACTAATCAAAGAGGCACCGGTGGGCATTATATGCTATTTGGTTCTTTAAGCTCACTTGTGTATCGTAGGACCCCGAGTAAATGATTCTTATTCCTTGACTTTCGCACTATCCATATGTGGGACCATGAATCTCCGTAGTCTTAGCTTGAGTCACATTTAATTTCTTGGGGCCACAGCTAGTTTGGGCGTTATTATTATCCTGTACTTAGAGCATCCCAACTCATTGGGCGAACCCAGGCCGAAATCCGGACCTTTTTTTTGGCCGGACGGAACTCGTTTTCCGCTTCCGCTTGATACTCTGATGCGTGAAGTATGAGGATGTATCCTAAAATATTATCTCTATCTAGAATATTTGGGTCTTACCGTATGGTGTTGAATATTTATATTTCTTTTAGATGGTTTGGCTCTGATGTACTCTTGTATGTCGTTGGCATAGATACTCATTTGTGTATGCTTGACTCGCAGTCCATTCGGCTACGTCTCTCGCACATGAAGCTATAATTACGAGAAGTGGATAGGTTAGTTGGCGGTACCGTGTCCTGTTCCGCTCAGATTGGACATGCACGTATTTAGTTGGTCGGTACAGGGCACGGTACCGGCTAACCACCCTATCCACTTCTCGTGGTTATAGCTTCATGTGCCAGAGATGTAGCCGGCTGGACTACGAGTCAAGCATACACAAATGAGTATGTACGTCAGTAACATATAATAGTACATCAAAGTCAGACCATCTAAAAGAAATAGAAATATTCAATGCCATACGAAAAGAACCAAAAATCCTAGATAGAGATAATAGTTTAGGGAAAATCCTCATACATCACACATCAGAGTATCAAGCGGAAGCGAAAAACAAGATCCGAGTACGGATAAGAAGAAAACTGGGATAATATGCTCTAAAAATAAGCGCACCCCACCCACTGATCTCAAGGATCTCCATCCCCGGAATCTCTACACCTGACGGTTGTTGCCACCATCATTGGTCTCCTCAACCAAGTAACCGTCCTATGGATATAACTGTCCATCTTAACAATATTTATCATGTGAGATCCTAGGGGGCTCAGCAAGTCTTCATGCATATAGAGAGAACAACCTAAGGGTGATGCAATTTTAACAAAAATAAAGCCTAGCAGTTCTATAGAGACATGCTACAACATCCGTCTAACCAAAGATAGATGGACGTTCGTTAAATAAACAACAGTTAATTACTCAACAATTATATATCAACATAAATAAACATCGCTCGCCCTCCTTCCCGATTCCTGAATGAGAAGGCAGAAGAACATCCCATCCGTAGGCAATTTTATTAATAATTCCATGAGTATTGCACTATTTACTAGTCATGTTTATTTAAATTGAAGACGATACTTTAGTTATAGTTGTCTATGATCGAGATGTTGTGCTCTAGGTAGTACATAACCGTGGATACGACTTTCGGAAAGATTTACCATGTAGGGTTGCATAAATAGAAACACATGCATGATCAACCCCTGGAAGAACCAAATAAAAAGCAACAAGGCATCACGACAAAGCATTCACAAGATGCAAAAATGATTTTAGGGGGCCACCGCACTAAGCTACCCGTAACAAAGTCGGTCGAGCTTCGATACAGACCCAGGGTTTGCATCAATGGCTGTAAACGATTGGGAACCCAAAAGTGTGACTAGGCTTATCGATACCGCAAACACTCTACAATCCAAAAAATTACAGTAGTAAATGCTCCTCGAGCAATAGTAGTAAATAAAGAAGTAGCATGGCATAAGAACAGGATAGTAATAAGGCCCCAAACTAATTATGGCCCCAATAAATAAAGTATGAATCAAGCTCGGACTAAGGGGATTCATGGTCCCACATGCGGATAGTGCGAAAGACAAGTAATAAGAATCAACTACTCGGGATTCTACGGAACACAAGTGAGCGGATAAAAACCAGATCTCAAATATTGCCCAACGGTGCCTCTTTCTTCAGTTATCCCATTACTACTCAATTTAGTTGTTTAGTTACCTCGTTATTCAAATACTCTCACAAACCCTACACATGCAATTCTACGACTCACATGGCTAAAACAACTCTTGTGATAATGGCCCATAGGATTGAGGAATAAGCTTCAGTGGGGTTTAAAAGTAAAGGCTATGTGGTACCTAGGATTGCAATTTCATTCGGGACGCGATTTATGATGCAAGAATAAGACAGATGCAATAGGTACAATATGTAGTGCAAGCATGCGGATTTGCTTGCTTGGTAGCTCAGTTGCTGAATAGGTGGGATCCGGGTAATACTCTTGAGTCTCCTAGTAGTTCCCTTGCTCGAGGTCTATCTGGATAAAAACCAAACGCACAAGGCCAAAATAAATACAGTGCACAATAATATAAATCATATGCAGCAACAAAAACAAGGTATGCCATGATGGAATGATGCACAATTACATGGTATAACATAGCATGGCATGGGTGAGGTGTGGGGTACAATAATAAAGAATTATATTAGTTGTTTAGACATATTTTGCTCCCATAAACCTTGCTACCCCATTAATATTTATATCATACATGCTTCAGTTCATATCATGAAATGCATTGTTAGAATGGTCTCATCGCGCTTATCGATTTAGACATACCACTTATCAAATTCGGAGTTACGGTCAAATATCAAAGGTTTGACTAGATAGAGTCAAAACTGGTAAAATTTGAAAACATGGATGGATTCATATTTGAAAAGCATTCATATTTAATTTAGAAAGTTTAATCAAATTCAAAAGATTTTTAAAGATATGAATTGTTTGAGTAATTTTCATTTTCCTAAAATATTTATTTGTTTTAGAAATGTCCTCTGGTTTTTCTTACTCAGGCAGACTTAGCCACGACCACCAACGGATGGGCCAAAATGCTGCATGGGGCCAGGCACACACTCACGAACGGGTGCGCAACACATCAACAAGGCTAGGTACTACGGGTTGAGACTAAAAAAATAAGAGGGCCTCTCTACAAAAATGCAAGATACGATCGGGAGCAAATGGATCTATGAAACTGAAAGACGACAACACAAATTAGCTATCTCGGTTGATGTTGCGATGAAGATGGCTAGTGATCCTTTGAGTTTTTTCTATGCCGCAAAAAGAAAAATTGCAGACGGAAACCAGTTCTACAAGTTTGTTCAGTTAGTTAGTCTGGAGGATGTCTATAGTGACGGGAAAATGGGAGTGTTCAGAGCGAGAGAAACACACGCTGATGTCTGCCAGATTCATTAGAGATTCAGAGGCGTAGCCGGATCTTCAACTGATGATGGAAATTGCTATGGGGGTTCGTTTAGGCCACGGTTGGGCTCGCTAGTAAGGTTTTTCGTGTTGGAAGCTTCTCCGGAGGAGGTTCAGGTGTGCTAGAATTTGCAGAAGAACAGAGGGCGTCTGCGGGGGGAGGGGGGTCCTGAAGCAGCAAGCGGTGCGCGCGCTGCTGATACTACACGTCATGCAGCGAGCACGGCTATTAGCGAGCGCTGCTACTTGCGTGCAGGGCTGGTGGTGACTACGGCGGACGTGCGAACTCGATGGAAAGGAAGGGAGGGAGGCAAGGGTCACCGTGGAAACGGGTGACGAAGCAACGACTGAGAAAACGCTGGTGGTGACCGCGTCGTACGGTGGTGGCGGTGGTGAGCACGCGAGATTCTCCTCCTCATGTCCAAGCGGTCCAGGTCTTGAGCAGCCGTCCTCCACTGCAACTAGGAGGGGAGGGAAAAAGATCACTGGGAGCCGAAGATGGTTAGCGGTGGCGACAACATGGTTTTACTTGTGGAGAAATAAGGTGGAAGAGGAGGCCAACTTGGGTGTGTATCTAGGCCCCAAGGAGCGCTGCTCAGTTTGGAGTCGAGAATGAGGGAGGGTTTGGCTTGGCTTGGGTACACCAGGAGGGGTGGTTCTGTGGAAACATGGAGAGAGGAAGGGAGCTTCGGAATGCATCAGGTACGGTGGTTCGGTTTGGTTAGATATTTAGGTAAAGAGAGGGAAAGGGTTTAGGCTATGGAGGGTTTTGGTAGCTTCTTTAGGTCTAGCTAGTTAGGGTTTAGCTAGGCTAGGTTAAGAGAGAGAGAGAGATGAAGAGGTTTAAGGTTTAGGTAAAAGGGGTTGATTTAATTAGAAGAGGGGAGCCTATGTTTTAGACATGACAAGAGTAGAGGTAAATGTTTAGATTTCACCATTTGTTTCTTTGTTTGAATCAAACAATTCAAAACATTTATGAAACCACTAGATTTGAAGAACACAAGAGGAAGAAGGGTGGCATGAATGCATGTGCCATGCATGTATGGAAAGGTGACACAAACAAGATCACTTGAGGATAAGGAGAAACAAACCCATGATCTCACATGAAATAAGCTCGTAAGGGAAGGAGGGAATCCACTTCACATGGGTGATCCCAGCAATGTTTTGGTTGAGTGGAGGTGGCATCAATAGAGTGTGGCTATTACACGCATTTACCAAACCCAACAAGACCATAGCTCATATAACCATTTGAAGAAGAGAGGGATTATGCTCTAGTACATGCAAGGTGTCCATGTAGACTTCCATACATCATCTTGTGAAAACAAGTATGGATCATGAATGAAAGCATGTAGAGCACAATAAATTAGCCATCCTTAATATTTATGGGCTTGAGTGAAACCGATAAAAATAGCTTGGTCCCATAAATAAGCAAGGTGGTGGCAATGTAAAATATGTGCCCCCAACTCAACTTGGGCATAAAACAATTTATCAAGAATCAACTATAATATATGAATAGTCAAATACAAGTGATCCAAAATATAATGAATATGAGATAAGAACCAAATAAGAGGGGTTTTATGATTCTCAAATGCAAGGTGGCATGGTCACATTAGTATGATATAATAATGATGCAATTATTGACAAGTAGGAAGTAGAAATATATAGAATAGGAAAGTATCATTGCAATTGCTAGACAATTAGTATGCTACAACTCTCCCCACTAAACAAGAATCTCGCCCCGAGATTCCTAGGAAAAGAAATAGACCAAGGACAAGTGGGTGTTCGGAACGAAGGTGATCCTCACGTTCCCAAAGTGATTTCTCAATGGAATGGTGCGACCATTACACCTTGTAAAACTTGCTAGACTTGTTGCGAGTCATGCGTTTTGCTTCTTGAAAAGTGTAACATCCCAAATTTTTCCTAATTTTGGAATGTTAAAATAAAATTATTAATTTGATGGGATTGTTTAATATTGTTGAAATTTTGAATAAATAAAACTTTTGTTGTTTGTTTGAAATTTTACTAAGCCACATTTAAGGAAGTGGATTAAAATTACTACCACATGAGTTGGGAAGTTTGAACAAACCAAAGCATTGTGCTTGCCTTGCATTCATGATTCTATATTATTGAATTCATACAAATTCTTAAATTAAAACCCCATTTACAAAACCCTAATTTTAAATTATCAAAATACTCCTACAAGAGTACAAACAAGGATTCAAAAATCCATTTCTTTTAAATATAAGAATATTTCCAAAAGGGATCCCATGTTGATCTACTGACTTTTACAAAAATTTAGAAACAAATTCCATATCATTTGGAGCTATAAAATAAAAGTTATACAAGAAATACTAAAACAGAAAATAGAAAAGAATAAAAAAATCTAAACCCTAACTGGACGAGCCAGCCCAGCCCATTTACCCCTCCCCCTTTTTTGCCGCACGCAGCAGCAGCTACGCAACCCAGGAGCGGCCCAGAGCGCAACAGCCAGCCCTCATACCCTTCCCCTTTATTTTTTTATCTACAGCGGCTGACACCATGGTCCGACATGTCATCCCCAACTTCATCCGTGTTCATCCCCAACTCCACCTAACCGACGAACTGCCCGAGAAATTCAGCCAAAATCGGCCTCAATCTTGCCCCTCCCGCATGCAAGGACCCCCATAAATCCCGCATATCCTTTCCCCTGCTAGTTTTCGCGACTTTTTGCAAACCCTAGTTGTCCTAGATCGAGATTCCGATCTCGCCGGAGATCCCACCGCCACCGAGCTTCGGAGCTCGAGGTAGAGCATGCTCAGGTCACCTGCTCGCCCTACTCTCCCTCTGGTTTTCTTCCCCTAGTTCTTCTGCACCTCCCTGACCACTCTTCCCCTTCTAGAGAGCACCAAAGCGCCCCAGATCGCTCGCCGGAGTTTCATCGACAACCACCGCCTCCGGTCGCCCTTCATCACACCTCTGTGACGAGATCCACGACACCAAGAAAACAAGAAGAACCCTATAGACACGCTGATCACCGTGGACTAATCCTCCACGCCGGGAATTCATCGGAGCGCCGCCACCGTCGCTGTCTGACCACCCTGCTACCGTCCACCGTCGCGAGCGCCGGCTAGCGCAGAAGCTTCGCTTCGAGGCCATTCGATCGAGGACGGACGTCCTTGATTAGATCAAGCCCGAATTGGTACAAACCAACCAGAGCACGCCACGTTGTCGCCTTGTCAGCGCCTCGTCATCGCTTCAGCCCAGGTTAGCGCCCCGTCAGCCGTAACAGTCACCAATCCTTTTAAAAAGGAAATAAAAAGGCAGAATAATTACTAATCTTGTAAAATCTATAGTAAATCGAATACTTGGTCAAAAATTGCAAATAATATATCTACGGATTTATAAAATTATGTAGAATATTAATACAAGATTAGATCTAACTTTTAATGTATAGTTGTATTGTAATAATTTAAGTAGTTTAATAGACTTTTTAAACTAAATAAATCTTAATAAATTATTTATAGATCGGAAAAATATAAATAATATGTCTATGGATTCACAAATGCTCTTAGAATACGTATCTGGTCTTAGACATAATTTTTGACAAAGTAAATATTTTAAATGAATTAAATCATAGAAAAAGATTTATAACCCCGATTAGGGTGAATCCAATTTCTACTAGTTCGTATTAATATCCTCTATCCATTAAACCTGAGAACCCAATTTAATTCGACAATTAGGAAAGAAGTTAAAAAAAATATTAAAACCCCTTTTTTGGCAACCAACATTTAATGACAAATACCCTACTGCATTAAATGATCTCATACATGTATCATATGATCTATTGATGTTCAGAGAACTAAGTATAACCATTATGACATTAAACCATCATGCATGTTTGTGATCATCATTGTTGTGTTTGCTATGTTTGAAATTGTTTTGATTGGAACTACCTTGTCCTTGCATTAGATTGTTCGAAGTGCGATTGCTGCAGAAAAAAATTCGATCATCGCTCATATTATCAACATAAGGAAAGTTACACCTCTTGTTCATATAATGTCCCAGTTTTGATTCTATGCATGTTAGATGTTCAAATTCTGTCGTGTGCATGTGTATAATGTTCTAGTAGAATTTTTCCATAGTATTATTTGCAAGTGCGATGAATTTTTGTAGTATGCCATGAGTAGCTCTATACTTTGGATTTTTCCCTCCTAATAGGTTACCCCTGTTTTTTTCTAAGTACTTGCTATGCTATATATAAAGTACCGTTGGGGTGTTCGAAAGACCAGAAATTTTCTAAGTATAAAGGCTCTCTTGAGCGATCTTTTCTTCTCAAATCCTCTTCAAAATAAAAACTAAGTTTTCTTCTGGGCGGAATGGTTGTCGGGTCAACGAGTGAGATTTTGGTGGAGGACGGCCTCCCAGGAATCAAAGAAGTCTTCCGTGTTTCAGAATTCAGAAGCTTCCAATGCAACCACGATACATATGAGCTCTGTCTTGGCCTAGTACTTAGTGGGAAACCTCACCGGGTACCAATATTTGGAGGTTCTTGGCACGGTTGGATCCAGCTGGTAGAGGGGCTACTAAGGGAAAGCCTCACCATGGTGTTGTCTATAAAAGGACTTGATCGTGGATTGTGGGTAAAGTGCACAAACTGTCAAGAGTATTGCAATCTGATCGATCAGCCGTGTTCACGAAAATAGAACAACATTGAGCATCTGAAGGATGGATCCTCTAAAGGATCTTCCTCTCTCTTTTCTAAACAATGTTTTGAAACCCTATGGCGTGAGTAATATCGCCAATGGGTGGGATTTTGAGACTTGGTGAGTAATATCCAACTGTTTGGTTGTTTGAACACTTGGTGAGTAATATCCTCGTGTGCCATTCGACCCTATCTTACTTAATTAATTATTTACAAAGTAGGGTAAAACTCTCTCTCTCTTTTCTCCATACTTAGAGAAAATTAGCTTTATGCAAATGAACTCCGAAGCCTAACCTAGCCCTGCATGTAGAGTTAGTATTTTTGCTTCCTTGGCGTAATTTTCTAATACATTCATAGTATTGACCAACTTGTTGGCTGCACGTTTCATGTGCAGAATTTTGGAGATCGTTGAAAGGTGCGCTAGGATCGCGGGTCTTCACTCAACATGCCTGTGGCATTGATGGGACTCCAAGTTGTATATATATCGCTTATGTTGTAATGATGTCAACTCTGGATTATTCGATTCATGTAATAAATACTTGTGTTTTACATGATATTTCATCGACTGTGAGTGCTAGTT
This sequence comes from Avena insularis, assembly GCA_023614405.1. Taxonomy (NCBI): domain Eukaryota; kingdom Viridiplantae; phylum Streptophyta; class Magnoliopsida; order Poales; family Poaceae; genus Avena; species Avena insularis. Next base: position 117,337,591 of record CM042689.1, on the reverse strand, counting down.
ATTGATACAGGGACTAGCATGTTAATCACAGGGACTTTGGATCTTTATCAATCTGAGGTCACTACAAAAGAAAGTAATTGATGAAAGAAGGATTTTGGTGAAATAAGGAAGGTAGGATGGGTATAGATCTGGTGCTCTCGAGGAACACAATAAAGAATATAACCACTTCTTGAAGGAACTTGAGAAGACGATGAATCGAGAAGAGAAAAGAAAAGCACATAGTTAGGATTAAGATCAACAAATGCTTGTGGAGATGATTCTTTCTTTCATCGGAAGAAAAGAATGATTTTGGAGAATTTATCAACCACTATGAAAATAGCATTGTTTCTTCTCTTAGATTTAAGAAATGAAGTCCGGAAACAATGTTGCTTTCAAACAATAGAGTTCCTTGATATCAACGACGGATTTGGATTGAGTAACTCTCAGATTATATGCTTCTTGCGCTAGTTAGGACCAAAGGAACATGCAAATGAGGTGTGTAGATTTATCTCCTCGAGAAAGAGTGACACGAGTTTATGGTGGAATCCTGAAAAGTTGAAGATCTAGAGTTATTGTAGAGATGATTATTGCTTTCCTTAACCATGAGATTATTGCAATAGATTTTACGATTGATGACATCGACCATAAATGGCTTTACCAACAGGAAAATATTTTACAAATGGATGACATACATATCTTCCATCCATCTCATTTGACAATGTCAAGATCTGGTGTATCAGGGGAAATTTTTGCGTTTGTTTCCACCAGATTGTTGAAGATTTATGTTCCATCTAGAAATAGATGAGACCACCATCAGGATATTATTGATTACATTCTTGAGAGAACACTCTAGAAAACAAGGATGGAAGTAACGTCTCAAGGGATAAAAGTCACTTCTAACTTCCGTGGAATACTGAGATCGCATTAATTTACCAATTCGATGTACAAGAGCGAATGATAAAAGTAGTCGGATGGGGATCAGTCCATCCGCACCCAAAGAATTACTCTACACAGGAATACGAAAATCATGCGACCCGAATCCCAAAACAGACTGAAGATCTTGACAAGAAGAAAACTCATGAAGCTCCGTAAGAAAACAAGGATTTGATGCAAATGATTCAGTGCATCCAAGTAGATAAGGATGATGATGTTGTAGTCATGTTAGATGTCCCAAGCCATCGGGAATTATATGAAGGAATATCATGAAAATAGACGAAGGATTCACCAGACAGATTACACATGGCAACCAAAACCTAGAATAGAAGAATTACTAAAGATCTAGAATCTTCATCCCATCCGACGGATTGAGGATAGAAGGTAAAGCGAGAGGGTTTCAAAAGATTTCTTGACGAGTCGGATATGAAAAGAATGTATTGTCCTTGAGAATATCTGAGAGATATTTAGACATCTTGAGGAAATCTTTAGCAGAACAATGATGATAACTTGCCAAGGAAGGAAAAACTACAGAGTTGGTTGAAAAATGATGATGGGTGATGATTAACAATTGATTTAATGATTCTAGAATTGTAGCGATGTCTTAGCAGAAGAACATGCTCGAGATAGGTGACTTCAAAAAGTCAAAATTCCCACATTGAGAACTTTTGCACCGATGCGGTGTTTTTGAAGCTTCAAAGGTTGAAAAGGAGACGTTCTTCATGTACTTGCATTGATATGGTATAGGCGAGAATATCATTGAGATATACCACCACAAAATATCAAGGATTGGTGTTTAGAAACATGCATTTGAAGAATAGGTTATCTGGCCCTTCAGATAAGAAAAGAGGTACAAACTTGTTTACCTTGTTGATTGAAACACCGGTTGAAAAGAGAAAAGATTTTGGATAAGAACCAATGATAACTCATACATTTAAGAAAAGCTATCATAGAATAAAGTATGAAATACTCTCGTATCCAAGAGAACCTTCTAGATACGGAGTTCAAAAAGGTACAGAGGATGATAAACCACCATAGTGCCTTAAGAAACCTCTAGATTGACAAAGATACTTGAATATGATATCGATATGATCTCGGTATAACTCAAAATCAAAAGATATAACCACGGTCATCTGGAGGATTGGATCGATAACATTTACCATATTACACTCATGATAAGCGTCATATAGCTATGTTGAGAGCCAAATTACTAGCACAAGCATCAGATCGACACACGTTATGTATTTAGCCCCAAAGAATTTGTAGATGAAGTAAAAACTCCAAATTGAAATGCCAGTAGAAAAGATCGAGTTAGCAAGAACATGCTGACCAAAGAAGGGGAATAGTTTATCACACACGACTGAAAAGGAGTGTGGAAACACAGATGTATCAAAGAAAAAATTTCTGCATTTTTTGGCATTAAAATACCAATAGATGCACAAAACAACTTATCATATATAGATTAGCAACTCCACATTCTGTGAAATCATGCAGGAAGGAAGAATACCCTTAACAAGATTGCGTCGGTTAACAAAGAGTCGGAGAGATCTCGTTCGTTTACAAATGTCTGTCGGTATGGAATGTACCTACAGTTGATAACCAAAGGAAGATTGTGAAGCAAAGTTGGATGCAACAGATAGACAAAGGATTTAACACATCCTATGGTACTACAGAAACCCGGAACACGTGAATCCTAGTTTGAATTTTTAGAAGAGGATTGATAAAAATTACACTTCCTTACTAGAAAAGGGTGGGTGGGAGGGTAATAAGAAAAATGGAAGCAGTCCTATTTTCACGATTAGTTTTTCCCTAATATACATAACTACCAAAAATATTTGCTAGAATGAAAACAACCATCTTTGCTGATACACTGAAGGGTGGAATGGCTCTGATACTAGATGTAATCCCCTGGACCCTACGCTCTAAATCGCAAGCCAGTATAACCCAAAAATGGATAATGTGTCCTACCGAGGAGGCCCAAAGGCCACCCACGTGTAGGTCCCTTCTGAGTGGAACAGGACACGATACTGGCCAACCACCCTACCCACTTCTCGTTCTTATAGATTCAAGTGCGAGAGACATAGCCGGCTAGAGTGCAAGTCAAGCAATACATAAATGAGTATGTATGCCAACGACATACAAGAGTATATTAGATCCAAACCATCTAAAATAAATAGAAATATTCAATGCCATATGGCAAGATCCAAGTTACTATATATTTCTAATAGTTTAGGATACATCCTCATACATCACACATCAGAGTATCAAGCGGAAGCAGAAAACAAGATCCGATTACGGATACGAAGCAAATTAGCATAAGGCGCCCTGAAAATAAGCACATCCCGCTCACAGATCTCACGAATATCTATCCCCGAAATCTCTACACCAGATGGTCGTTGACACCATCCTCGGTCTCCTCGACCCAGTAACCTTCTTGCGGATATACCTGTCCATATGAACCAATATTTGATCGTGTGAGACCCTAAGGGACTCAGCAAGTCTTTATGCATCTAAAGAGAACAACCTGAGGGTGACGCAATTGCAGCGATAATAAAGCCTATTAGTCCTATAGAGACATGATACAACATCCTCCTAACCAATGATAGACGGACGCTCATGAATTAATCATCAGTTAATTTCCCAACAGATATATATCAACATAAATAACATTGCTCGCCCACCTCCCCATTCTTGAATGAGAAGGCAGAATAATATCACATCCATTGGCAGTTTTATTGATCATTTGATGAATATTGCCCTATTACTAGTCAAGTTTTAGTCAAATTAAAAGCGGTACTTTAGTTATGCTTGTCTATGATCGAGAATACGTGCTTCATGTCGTCCATAACCATGGACATGGCTTTCAGAAAGATTTACCCTGTACGGGTGCACAAATAGCAACACACGCACGATCAACCTCGAAAAAATAAAATGAAAACCCAACGAGGCATCACGACAACGCATTTGCAAGATTCAAAAATGATTTCAGGGGGGCATTCCACTAAGCTACCTACTACGAAGTTGTCGGCTCCGCGATGGACCTAGGGGTTTGCAAGAACGACTATAAATGACTGGGAAACCGAAGTGTGACTAGGATTATCGATACAGCAAAATCATGCCGTGAACCTAAATAAATAGAGTAGTAAACGCGCCTCGAGCAATAGTAGTAAATAAGGAGCAAAGCATGGCAAAAGTACAGGATAGTAATAACACCCCAAACTAGTTTTTGACCCCAATAAATTACATATGACTAAATCTAGACTAAGGGGATTCATGGTCCCACATATGGATAGTATGATAGTTAAGGAACAAGAATCAAGTAGTCAGGGTCCTACGGGACAAAAGTGAGCATAAAGAACCAAATAGCATATATTGCCCACCGGTGCCTCTTTCTTTAGTTATCCCATTACTATTCAATTAAGTTGTTTAGGTACCTCATTATTCAGACACTCACAAACCCTACACATGCAATTCTATGACTCGCATGGCTCAAACAACTCATATAGTAATGGCTCATAGGATTGAGGGAACAAGCTTTGGTGGGGTTTAAAAGTAAAGGCTATGCAATACTTGGGCTTCAATTTCATTCGGATCGTGACATATGATGCAAGAATAAGATAGATGTAATAGGTGTTATATGTAGTGCAAGAAAGGGGTTGCTTGGAAATTTAGTTGCAGAATTAGAAGGATTCAGGTAATACTTCCGAGGCTCCTGATATTCTCCTTGTTCAGCGCCTATCTGAATAAAAACCAAACACACAAGGGGCCGAAATAAATACATTGCACAAACATATCAATCATATGAAACAAGCAAACCAGGTAAGCCATGATGGAATGATGCACAATTTACATGGTACAACATAGCATGGCATGGGTGAGGTGTGGGGTACAATATATAAAGCATTTGATTAAGTTTTTAGTCATGTTTTGCTCCCATAAACATTGATGTATACTTAATATTTATATGATGCATGTTTAAATTCATATCATGTAATCCATAGTTAGAACGGGCTCGTCGAGATAATCGATTTACACATATCATTTATCGAATTCGGAGTTATGAATTTAAAGTTATGTAATATTTAAGAAATGGCATTTATTAATTCGAAAAATTTAAATTGCTCAAATGATATTATAAATAGCATAAACATATTCCTCACATTTTTGGATTCAAAATATGGTCAAATGTCAAAGTTTTGACTAGATAGAGTTAAAACTGGTCAAATTTGAAAGCATGGATGGATTCATATTTGAAAATCATTCATATTTCATTTAGAAAGTTTATTCAAATTCAAAATATTTTAAAAGATATGAATTATTTGAGTTATATCCATTTTCCTAAATTTTTTATTTTTTTAGAAATGTCCTCCGGTTTTTCATACTTAGGCAAACTTAGCCACAACGATCCATAACAAATGGGCCAAGCTAACTGCTTGAGGCCATGCACACATGCCAATTTTGGGTACTACGGGTTGAGACTGGACAAAGAAGAGGGCCTCTCTACAAAAATGCAAGATCCGATCGGGAGCAGCAGATGGATCTGGGACTGAGGTATGTTAGTCTATTCTGAATACCAACCCGCATGAATACCAAGGCATGTGGAGGCTCTGAGGTGAGTCTTCTCCGGCCCTTGCCGGCGCCACTCCGGCGTCGGTGCCCATCCTCATGGATTCTCAAGTTGGTAGTTGGAAGGTCACCTACACGGGTGCAAGATCTGGTGGTAAGTTTGTTGAAGGCTCTCTAATTCTTTCTTCAGATGATTGGCTCATGCTTCTTAATGCCAAAGGCTTGCCTTTGGATGGAAAGGTTATCAAAAATGGGGAGAAGATCTTGACTGGATCTGTGGTGAGGTTCCCCTCTCACCTGGCTAGAGCTAATGATGTTTTGATCTCTCTGGATGGTTTCTTTGGTAGATCTCCTTCTCTAGATGGAACAGATGAAGATTTCTCTCTAAGGTGGCATGCTCTCTGCTTCTCTCTTGATAAACAATTTCCAGGGTTTCTGATCTTCAATTCTCATGCAAAAAGATTGGTGCTTCTCAATCAAATGAGGTGGTCATCGATGCTAGATATTTGCTTAAGGATGAAAAGATTGTGGAAGGGGCAGAGATGGAATTGCCATTTTTAAAAATCCGTGTTGGTGCTCAAATTATTCCCAACGTGTCCAAGAGCAGTCCAAAATGCTCCAAGGTGAATAAGGATTTTGTCATGGGCTTGGTTTTTTCAAAATCCTCCAAAATTGCAAATATGATGGAAGTTAAGACTGAATCTATTATTCCTGTTGTGAATGAGTCTCCTAATATCTGTGCTTCTGAGAAAGTTCAAGTGGATCCTTCCCTTTCTGGAGCAACTTCATTGGATTTCAATATTGGGAAAAGGTTTGACAGTGATATTCTTTCTAAATTTGTCCATTTAGTCAAATTTCGTCCTGGTTTTCGTAGAAGGCCCTTTTTCATGGTCTGCTCATTTGGCAGAGCTAATTTCAAACTTGATGTTCATACTGTGGCTATTACTCTGCAATCCTGCTTTGGAGGATCGGCTGCCCTGTTCCAAGTTAGATTTCTTCAGGATAGAACATTCAGATTTTCAGTTGCTTCAAGAGCAGTTGGATTTGAAATCTACAATTCTTTGAAATTTACCTCTGATCATTTTACTACATTCATAAATCTCTGGGGCAATGGTGGGCCTAATTGGCAGGCAGAAGAAAGAAAATTTTATCGTGAAGAAGATCGTTCTTGGACAACTGTCACGACCAAAAAATCTGTGGCACGAAATTCTGGTCAAACCTCAGGTGCTAACCGTTTGGGCGTTATGTCTATTTTTGACCGTTTAAAATTTCCCTCATCAAAGCCTGTATCACCGATCAACCATCAAGTTAATTCGGCGGTTTCTTTTGATCTTAAGGCAAATCACACCAGATCTTTCGTTGATGCTATCATTATTGGTTCTCCTAAACCAGGGGAGCAAATTGCCGATCCTCCCGCTCCCGTGAAATCGGGCTCATTAAATTTGCCTGGGCTCCTCCCTTTTATGTGTTTCCCCTCTTTCCAAAAAAGGGAGTGGCCCAACGAATCTTTCCTTTCTTGGTTTAAGGCCCGGCCCAATTCGAAAATTCAGCCCCAGGTCTTCTCCTGTCTAAATGATTTCTTCATTTCTGGCCACTCTTCCCCTACTCCAGCGGTTGCAGAGTGCCTCGTCTCCTCAACTCCCCCGCTTTAGAAAACCCCAACTTCTCCCCCTCCCATTGCAAGGCCTCGTCGCCGATGGTTAGTGCGACAATGGAGAATATTCCCATCGACCCCGTGCCTTTCCTGCCTCGAGGCTTTGAGATTATGTAGGTTGAAGGTCGCGTGGGACTTAGAAGGGTGGTGGTTCCTCGCCGGCAGCATCAAAATGAACAGTATGCCATTGCCTCCATTCATACTCTACCTCCTGGCCTTGTCCCCTTCATAAATATTCGTGATTTTCTCCTGGATTTCCTTCATAATGAGGCCAGGGTGTGTTTTCGTGAGGTTCAGGCCTGCCCTTTTGGTGCGTCCTATGTGCAGTTCACCCATGTAAGTGACAGAGACAGGCTGGTTAGGGATAGTCCCATTGCTTTTCAAGATGTGCATGTCTCCTTTGCCAAGCATAATGAGGGGATTTACTGGCGTCGAGTTCAATTTAATAATGAATGTTGGGTTATGCTTGTCGCCCCCCTTGGACCATATGAACACAGAAGACATTAATGCTATTTTTAATGGAATTGGAAAGATGCTGCTATGGGAACGAGATCCTAAGAACAAGGGTAGAATCCTTGCTAAAGTAAGAGTGACTGATCTGGCTGACATTCAGGAATGTGCCTGCTCCACCCCCTCCACAAGATGACAATGCTGGTGAGTGGGACCAATTGTTGCCCAGAATGTGCCTGCTAGACCCATTCAGGAAGATGGTGAAGAGCTTCAACCTGACAACCTACATTCCACTCCCAATGTTGTTCACAGTGGGATTACTAACTCCTCCCCTCAGCAGGCAGTTGACCTTGCTATTATCCAACCTGCTTATTCTAGTGATCAGGAGGTGAACCAAGCCCTCACTTCTGAACAGGAACTTGCTGGAGCTCTGCTGCAAGATGTTGGCATTGTGGATGGACTGCTTAATATTCTTGATGCTTATGCTGATCTTGATGATGATGATTCCACCCCTGCTGTTGCTGAAAATGTTGATAGGGATGGTGATTTATTGATGGAGGACTCCAACTTGCTTGATCCAAATGAGGCCCGCCTTCAGATTGGAGTGGCATGCACTCACTTTGTGGCAACCCCTGATCTTTTGGCAGCAAAGTTCAGGTTCTCTCAACAGGGGCCTAGAAATTTGGGATAGATTCTTTGCCCCACACATTCAGTGTCACTCTTCTTCTCAGAAGAGGGCAAAATTTGAGATTCCTATATGTTGGTTTAACTTCATTACCCTTATGCTAATCACTCCTGAGAAATTTAATTGGGCTAAGAACTTTCTCATTTCACCTCTTTGGGAGATTATCAAAGAGCGTATTGCAAGTGAATCTACAATTTCTTTCTTGGTTCCTAAGAAATCTGTCACTCAGTCTGCCCCTTTTTGTGTTTAGGATTCTTTGGATCCTGGCTCTCTTGAGATAACCCCCTCTGCTCCTTCAAAGAAAAGGAGAGGTGCAGGTCCCATTGTTGAGACTGAGGTGAGAAGAAGTCCATGAATTGTTGAACTTAATAGTTGTTTCAAAATCCTTATCAATTGCTCTGATTTTAATTGTTTATCCTGTCATGTTGAACCCCCAACTCTTGGCACTAAGGTGGTTAAAAACCTGGCTGTTAATTTTTGTAAGGTGGCTAAGGAAAATCTTGACACAAAACTGCAGAAGAAGAGCAAGGTTGCTGACAAGACAGTAAGGCAACCTGGTGCTGCAAAAAGGTCTTCTAGAGTTGCTTCTAGTTCCAGTCAAGGAGATAAAAAGAAGAAGGAGGCTGCTCAGCCCTGTGGGCAGTAGGCCAAGAAGAAGATGAGCAAATAAGTGTCCAATGTTAGGAAAACTATACTTTTGGGTTGTCATCCATGGACCTGTGATCCAATGGATTGTTCTTGTTATGTATCTGAGAAAGTGGCTCTAGAATATTGTATGGTGGATGTTCCTTTCTTTTGTTGAACCATGTTACTCCTTAATTGGCTTCCTCACAATGTCACTACTTGGCCTGGATGTTTTATCATACTTTGATAGACATCAAAAGCTTTATTCCATCTTTAGTTTCCATGGATAGTAAAAGAATTTGGAAAATTTTAAACTGGAACTTGAGAGGCATCAATTCTCATAAAAAGTGGGTGTCTCTTTCCCAAAAGATCCTGGAATCAAAGTGTGAGATCATTTGCCTCCAGTAAACAAAAAGGGAAAATTTTGATGATGAATATATTAGGAATTTTTGTCCTAAGAAATTGAATAAGTTTGCTTTTCTACCTTCTGTTGGGGCCTCTAGGGGGCAATTATCATCTGGAATGGGAATCTCTTTGATGGAGAAATGGTTTTCCAAAATGAATTCTCTATTTCTATCAAATTTACCTCTAGACTCTCCAATGATTCTTGGATTCTTACCAACATCTATGGTCCTTGTCAACCTGAAAAAAAATCCTTATTCATTGATTGGTTGACCAATATTGATATGCCTGATGACATTGACTGGCTGCTCATGGGGGATTTCAATTTTATCATAAAACCTTCAAATAGAAATAAAGTTGGTGGTGATGTTAACAACATGCTTCTCTTTAATGAAGCCATCAGTAACCTTGGCCTTGTGGAGCTCCCTTTAAAAGGAAGAAAATTCTCATGGAGTAATATGCAAAAAGATCCACTTCTAGAGAGGTTAGATTGGTTCTTCTCTTCACCCTAATGGACAATCTCTTACCCATCCTGTTTTGTCTATTACCTTTCCAAACCTACATCTGACCATACTCCTTTTGTGATCTCAATTGGAACTAGAATCCCTAAGGCTTAGGTGTTTAGATTTGAGAATTTCTAGCTGCAACATAGTGATTTCTTGCACACTGTACAAAATGCCTGGGATGTACCTGTGGGGTATACAGACAGTGCAAAAAATATTAATGCCAAACTGAAGAATGTGATAAGAGGTCTCAAGCTTTGGGCAAAATCTCTCCCTTGCCTCAGACTCTTAATTGCAAAAGTCAATGAGACCATTGATTTTTTATACTTGTTGGAAGAATTCAGGACACTAAGCATTTTTGAGTGGAATCTGAGATACATTATCAAAACTCACCTGATTCAGTTACTCCAGAATCAAAGGGCTTATTGGAAACAAAGAGGAAAGATAAAATGGGTAAAGCTTGGTGATGAAAACACAACTTTTTTTCATGCAACAACAACTACTAGCTACAGAAATAATTATATCTCCATGCTAAAAAATGAGAATGCCTCTGATATCTATGATCATGATGGAAAGGCAAGCATTCCCTCGAATGATTTTAAAAATAGAATGGGTTCCTCTGACAATCCAACAATGCACTTTAGCCTTCTAGAACTATACAATGGACACATGGATCCTGATAGCTTGGCTATTCTTGAAGCCCCTTTCACAGAAAAGGAATTAAGGAAATCATTCAAGATCTTCCTAATGAAAAATATCCTGGGCCTGATGGCTTCAACAATGAATTTATTAAGGCCTGTTGGAATATTATTGGAACAGATGTTACACAACTGATTCAGGATTTCTATCATGAAAGGATATCCCTGGAAAGCATTAACTCTGCTTTCATTACTCTCATTCCAAAGACTGATTCCCCTGTTCATACCAATGACTTCAGGCCAATTTCTTTATTGAACAGTGTGTTCAAAATCATTACAAAACTTCTTGCCAACAGACTACAAACAATAATTGTCACATCCCAAATTTTAGATTTGGTTCTGCATATCATTCATACCATTGCATCATACTCTTCCATGCAAAACCATCGATTGAAAAGATTCGGCAAAACACTATTTTCTAAACCCTACTCTATTTTACTACGAGGCTCCTGCGAGAGGTTCTACTAGGACTTGTGTTTTCCACCCTTGTAGCCTAGTGGTTTCACTCAACCCTTGACCCTAGGTTGTTCCCTTGTTTTTACAAAAATTTAGGAGCAAGAATCGCCCAATTCGGAGATCGTACGGAAAAGTTACGGCCGTTTTACTAAAAGATCAAAAATCGGCCTCGACTTCGCCATGTCCGCCTCCAACCGCGCCCCGTATCCGACTAGGACCCGCGTGGGGCCCATATAGGCGGATCCCGCCCGCGCGCGCCGCCTCTCCCTCCGCGCCTCGAACCCCGCGCCAGGACCCCGCCTTCCTGGAACCCGCGCCGCCGCCTCGGGATCTACGCCCGCTGCCGCCGCCTCCAGGTACACCGCCGCCGCCCACCCTCACGCCGCCGCACTGCTCCGCGCCGCCTGCGCTGCGCAGCCCGCAACCGCGCCGCAGCCCGCTGCCATGCCCGCCGCCCGCCGCCTCCGCACCGCCGCCGCGTTACGCCGCGCGTCCGCCGCGCCGCCGCCGCTTGCGCCATTGCGCCGCCTGCGCCGCCGCTTTCGCCGCCTGCCGCCCGCCGCCTCCGCGGCCTTTTTCCACCGCGCCGCGCCCGCCGTTCGCCCGTCCGCCCGTTCGCCCGCGTCACCGTTTCGTTTCCGGTGAGTCCGCAGCCGCTATCTCTTGGGATCGTTGGATCTCAGATCAGTGGTCCAGATCGGCCGTTGACCGGTCAGCCCCCAGGCGTTGACTAGTCAGACGTCCAGTCAGCGCCCAACAAGACGTGGACCAGATCAGCAGAACCGCGATTGGTGGGTATTTTCTTTAATCGATTTAGTTGGCAGATTTCGGTAGAAACTTGTAAATTGCGTAGAAATTAAACCGCTGGGCCAAAAATTGCAAATAAAATATGTGTAGGTTTAGTAAGTCGTGTAGAATCTTGGTGTACCTTTGTTTCACACTTTTGCAGTAAGGTTTAGTACAGTTTAATCAAATTAGTTAATGGCCTTTTTGGAGTAATTAATTCGTAGAAAAAGATCTGTAACTCCAAAAATTGCGTGTAATATGTCCCTGGTTTCAGTGGAACGAGGGGAATCTCATCGTGAATTAAAAGGATAGGCTTATAGTAAAAACTTCTGCATAAGCTGTCTAGTGGCTTTCTGCAGTGTTTTAATTACTCAGGGAGTTTTATAATTCCTTTTTGAATAATTCCAATTGGTACTGTTTCTAAATAGCAATGCCTATACAGTAGAATTTTCCCAAGATTTTACAAATAGTATACTACCGGTAGTGAATTATTTGAGTTCTAGCTCTAGTTTTGAGCATTACTTTTTGCGTAATAGTTTTCCTTGCGCTAAAACTATTTTCCATGCATGCAATCAGTAGTATTATTGAATAGGATTATGTGGTGCATCTGTAGCACCAGTTCACTTGCCTTGCATACCTTCATACATCATCCTTGTTGCATATGATTGTGAATTGTTTGTTTATGAATGCAATTGTATCGTGTAGATTGTGACGAGTGCAACGCTTGCTCGTGTATGGATTGTTCTTCCGACCGCTACAACCAAGGCAAGTAGATGCTATTTTGTTCATGATATTGTCCTACTATTTTCTATGCATTGTCGTGTATTTTGTAGACGCATGTGTAGGATGATACTATCGCTATGCTATGTCCTATTATGTGGTAGGACCCTCCTTGTAGATGAAACACCGTTGGTAGATGTGCTTAGCCATGCTATGGTGTACGAGGGCTGAGTTATATCATTGAGACTTGTTTCTAAAAGTATTGGTTTATGAAAACTAAAACAACTTAATCAATGAATCCCCTGGGTGTGATGGTATTGATAATTTTTTGGTGGTTTCATTGCGGAAAGGCACCCAGGTATCGAGAGAAATTGATTGGCTTCTTTATTTGGTAGCTTACATGTACAACCATGTGCCAATAATGAAATGGGCGGTTGGTTGGACTTAGTAGGTTATGGTAACTCGAACCCGCGTATCCAGAGATGTAGAATTTTGGTAGGTTGGACCGGTGCGCGTCGGGATTGGGGTGCTACTTCCCGAACAGTCTCTTCTTGGACTTCTCCCTATCATCACCCAATATGAGAGTGGTGGTACGAGCTGGGATGGCCAAGTCACATGGGTAAAGTTTACTAACCCCTGCAGGGTGTATAATCTAATCGATTAGCCGTGTCCCCGGTTATGGACAACTGAGTTGCTTGATATTGATTCCATGACATGTTTCTCGCTCATTCCAATTTCATAATTGTTTTAATATTGTTGTTTACCTTAATTGGGATCTTTCCAAAGAAAAATCAAAAACTGTTTATGAAAGTAGGACAAAGTTATTTGTAAATGCAAGCTAGCCACAGCTTCACTTGCCAAATATGCATGTAGATGTTAGTACTATTGTCTCCTTTACTAGCTCTACTTGCCATACATTCCATGTATTGACCCTTCGGGGCTGCTACGTTTCATGTTGCAGGTTATTCCGATTCTGAGTAATCGATATAGGCCACGGTACTCCACTCGGCACTTGTTCACTTGTGGGCAATTTGAAGAATGGAGGATTTACTTTATTTATGTTGCTACCTGAATAATTTGAGCTAGCCTTGGGCTAATCTTTTATTGTAATAATGGTACTCTGGATCTTCGTTATTTATGATACACGGATAATTTGCTATGTTATTCATCTTATTCTATTGTGGGCCAATGAACCGATCCAGGGATTGGCATGTCACATAGAAGCCACGGTCTTTTCAGAACCGCGGTGTTACAATAATCCTTAAGCTTGTGCATAAAAATCAATATGGCTTTCTGAAGAATAGATCCATTCAAGACTGCCTTGGTTGGGCATTTGAGTACCTCTTTCAATGTCATCAATCAAAAGAGGAGATTGTGATCCTTAAATTGGACTTTGAAAAAGCTTTTGATAGAATTGAACATTCAACCATTATTAGCATTTTGGAAGCAAGAGGATTTGGAGCTAAATGGATTAATTGGATCAAGATGATTTTTTGCACTGGAAACTCATCTGTGCTCCTAAATGGAGTACCTAGAAAGAAATTCTACTGCAAGAGAGGTGTCAGACAAGGTGATCCTTTATCACCTCTTCTATTTGTGTTGGCAGCTGACTTTCTAGAAACTCTACTAAACTCTGCCATGAATAAGAATTTGTTGAGTCTTCCCATTCCTTTCCCTGCTTGTCCTGATTTCCCTGTCATCCAATATGCTGATGACACCTTAGTGGTCATGAAGGCTGACTCAAAGCAATTACTCTACCTTAAATCAATGCTAAATTGTTTTGCCATTTCTACTGGGCTTAAGGTTAACTATGACAAATCAAGTATGATGCCTATCAACCTAAACCCTGAAAGACTTTTACATTTGTCTTCCACCTTTGGCTGTAAGATAGGTATCCTTCCATTCACATATCTGGGACTCCCTCTTAGCCTTAACAAGCCTTCTCTGGAGTTCTACCTCCCTATGGTGCAAAGGGTTCAATTCAGACTAGGTGGAATAGTAGATTTTCTGAATTATGGGGGAAAACTTCAAATGGTTAAGTCAGTTTTAACATCATTACCACTCTTCTTCATGAGCTCTCTTGATATCCCCATTACAATCAAACACCAAGTAGTTAAATATATGAGACACTGCCTTTGGAGGAAGAAAACTGCTGATGTTCAGGCTAAAGGCAGTGCAATGGTTGCTTGGACAAAGGTTTGTAGGCCAAAGAAACAAGGTGGTCTGGGAGTTCTTAATCTTAATATCCAAAATAATGCTTTATTGCTGAAAAATCTTGATAAGTTTTTCAATCACCATGATATCCCTTGGGTCCATCTTGTCTAGGAATCTTATTATAACCATGGTAAACTTCCAGGTTATCAATTAGAAGGATCTTTCTGGTGGAAGACACACCTGAAACTCATTGATGTCTACAAGGCAATGGCTAGATGTCAACCTGGAAATGGAAAAATTGCATATTTTTTGTCTGATTTGTGGGATAAAGATTTTAAGCAATTTCAGCTGCCTCATCTGCTCTCCTATGCAAAAAACACCAGAATTACTGTCAAGGAGGTTATTTAGACTGAATATCTTGAAGATTTATTTAATCTTCCTCTGTCTCAACAAGCTTTCTCTGAATTTGAACAACTAGAATTAAGATGCCAACAGATTAATCATTTGACAACACCTGACAAATGGACTTATATTTGGGGCAGTGAAAATTTTCTATTAAAAGGGCTTATGAGGTTATGGAAGGCTTCCAACCTGCTCCTCCACATTTCTCCAGGATCTGGGATTCTTCTTGTCAGGCAAAGCACAAATTATTTTTCTGGTTACTCCTTCTAGATAGATTAAATACAAGAAACCTTCTCAAAAGGAAAAACTGCTTCCTACCAGATTAGAGTTGTGTAGTTAGAAATTGCAACTCAGAGGAAACTTTGATTCACCTTTTTTGGAACTTCCCTTTTGCTGCTGAATGCTGGGATTACATCTGTCCTGATAGAGATCAGAGACTCTCTGTGTTTGAGGCTTTTCAAGACATAAGAACCAGACTTAAGCTTCCCTTTGCAATGGAGATAATTATTTTAGCTGCTTGGGGAATATGGATCTGTAGAAACAATAAGATATTTGAGAATGCAACACCACAGTTCTCACCTAGAAGGCAGTATTTCTTCAAGAACTGAGATGGGTTAAACTAAGAATAGAAAAGAAACATGGTCCTCAATTTGATAGATGGTTCCAAACTCAAGTACATTAGTGCATTACTGCTGGTAAATGCAATGTATAAATACCTTGTTGTAACCATGTAATTATACTCTATACCATATTTGATTATATAATAAAGATAAAAGTTGCTGTGGGGGTTCCCTCCCCTACTGTTTTTCCCTCAAAAAAGATGGATCTGGGAAACTGAAAGACGACAACGCAAATCAGCTTGCTCGGCTGATGTTGCGACGAAGATGGCGAGCGATCCTTTGAGTTTTTTGCTATGCCACGAAAAGAAAAATTGCAGACAGAAACCAGTTATACAAGGTTGGTTCAGTTAGTTTGTATGGAGGATAGCTGCAGCGACGGGAAAACGAGAGTGTTCAGAGCGAGAGAAACACACGCTGATGTTTGCCGGATTCGTCAGCGATTCAGAGGTGTAGCCGGATCATCAACCGACGATGGAGATTTCTATGGGGGTTCATTTAGGCCATGGTTGGGATCTCTAGAAAGGTGGGACTACCGGTAAGGTCCATCGTGTTGAATCTTCTCTGGAGGAGGTTCAGGTGCGCTGGAGTTTTTAGAAGAATAGAAGGTGTCCGCGCACGCGGGGGTGGGGGGCATTCCTGAAGCGGAAAGAGGTGCATGCGCTGCTACAGATTTGTGTTGCACGGAGAGCATGGCTGTTGGTGAGCACTTGTACTTGCGTGCGGAGCTGGCGATGACTACGATAGACACGCGAACTCGGCAAAAAGGCAGGGAGGCAGACAATGCTCACCGGGGAAGCAGGTGACGAAGCAACGACAGAGACGACGCCGATGGTGACCGTGGTGTACGGTGGTGGTGGTGGCGAGCACGCGAGCTTCTCCTCCTCGCATCCAAGCGATCCGTGGGTTGAACGTCCGTCCTCCACTACAACTAGGAGGAGAGGCGATAATATCACTAGGAGCCGAAGATGATTAGCGGTGGCGGCGACATTGTTTTATTTGGAGAAATAAGGTGGAAGGGGAGGCCAACTTGAGTGTGTAGCTAGGGTTTCTGGGACTTCTCTTTAAGGAAGAAAGAGGGGAGAGGGGTCAGCGCGCGGCATGGGATGGAGGCCACGTGATCGGTCAGTGGAAGAAAACCAGGCGCTGGTCCCAGGCTACGGGGGAAAGAGAGAGGAATGCACAAAGGAGCACTGCTCGGTTTGGAGCAGAGAGAGAGGGAGGGTTCGGCTTAGCTTGGGTACACCAGGAGGGGTGGTTCAGTGGAAACAAGGAGAGAGGAAGGGAGCTTCGACCTGCACCAGGTAGGGTTGTTCAGTTTGGTTAGATTTTTAGGTAAAGAGAGGGAAAGGGTTTATGCTAGGTAGGGTTTTGGGTAGCTTGCTTAGGTCTATCTAGTTAGAGGTTTAGCTAGACTAGATTAAAAGAGAGAGAGATGAAGAGGTTTAAGGTTTAGGTAAAAAGGGGTAGATTTAGAAAAGGGGAGCCTACGTTTCAGAGATGACAAGAGTAGAGAGAAATGTTCAGATTTAACCATTTGTTTCTTTGCTTGAATCAAACAATTCAAAACATTTATGAAACCACCAGATTTTATGAACACAATAGGAAGAAGGGTGGCATGAATGCATGTGACATGCATGCATGGAAAGGTGACACGAACAAGATCACTTGAGGATAAGGAGAAACAAACCAATGAGCTCACATGAAATAAGATCATAAGGAAAGGAGGGAATTCACTTCACATGGTGATCCCAACAATGTTTTGGTATAGTGGAGGTGGCATCAATAGAGTGTGGCTATTACATGCATTTACAAAACCCAACAAGACCACAACTCATATAACCATGTAAAGAAGAGAGGGATTATGCTCGAGATGCATGCAAGGTGTGCATGTAGACGTCCATCCGTCATCTTGTGAGCACAATAAAGGAGTCATCCTTAATATTTATGGGCTTGAGTGAAACAAAAGAAAATATCTTGGTCCCATAAATAATCAAGGTGATGGTGATGTAAAAGATGTTCCCCCAACTCCACTTGGGCATGAAACAATTTATCAAGAAGCAACTAAAATATATCAAGAGGCAAATACAAGTGATCAAAATATAATGCATATGGAATAAGAACCAAATAAGAGGGGTTTTATATGATTCTCAAATGAAAGGTGACATGGTGACATGAGCATGATATAATGATGATGCAATTAATGACAAGTAGGAAGTAGAAATATATAGAATAGGAAATTAGCATTGCAATTGTTAGACAATTGGGATGCTACAAAGAGCACGATAGAGAGTGGACACGGGATTTTTTTACCTAGGTTCCGGACCCTCGTGAGGAGGTAAAGACCCTACTCCTACTTTTTTGTATTGCTCGCATGCTTCATGAGAGTATAATGGCGGACTAATGTCTAGGGTTTTAGATCTCTAGGATCGACCCGTTCTAAGGTGGGAGGAGGTCTCCTTATATAGAGGCGTCTGGCATCTTCCTCTAATTCTTGGGCAGTAAGGGTCACAACGTTGACACTCCTCGAGGTCCCGGTCTACTAGGCTACTTTGTGTGGACCAGGTATATGCCTCTAGAAAGGAACGGTCCGCATCGGGGATTCGGTCACTGCTCACATCCTTCACTGGGGTGCTTCCTCTAGCTTCTTACACCAAAACAGGGGGACACAACCCTGGTGACTGGGGCTTTGTCAGCCCCTCTTTTGACTAAAGAGCGGGCCTAAGGACCATATCAAGGTGGCATCCGATGCCACCACTGAGCTTGTCGTCTTCCTGTGAGTGACACATGTATGCGCTCCTCTCTTAATACCGAACCACCTCTCGCCATCCCCCTACTAAGGGAGGAATCCTAGGAAGATGCTCCCCTCTAGAGGGTACCTAGCATAGCCTCACGAGGAGCCCCTTGGGAGGCAACCTCTGATCCCTATCGAGTCGCGTTGTTGACTCGGTATGCAGGCCAGTCATAGAAGGACCGTGGTACCCCCTATATCGTTTTTCTGACACAAATTTTTTCGTGCAAAGAAGGAAATTCTTTTATGATTTGAGGCATTATTTTTGGGATGACCCACACTTATATAAAGGAGTGGAAGGTATTATGCGAAGATGTGTTCCAGAATATGAAAAATGAGAGATATTGAGAAAATGTCATGGTAGTGCTTATGGAGGACATCATGCTGGAGATAGAACCACACAAAAGGTTCTACAATCAGGTTTTTATTGGCCTACTCTTTCTAAAGATGCAAGAAAGATTATTTTATCATGTGATGAATGTCAAAGAGTTGGTAATATTTCTAGACGCAATAACATGCCTATGAATTATTCTCTTGTTATTGAACCATTTGACTATTGGGGATTTGACTTTATGGGTCCTTTTCCTCCTTCAGAAGGTTATACTCATATTCTTGTTGTTGTTGATTATGTTACTAATTAGGTCGAAGCCATACCTACAAAAAGTAATGATGGTGAGACCTCTTTAAAAATGCTCAAGGATGTTATTTTTCCTAAGTTTGGTGTGCCTAGATATCTTACTGATGTTATTTTTCCTAAGGATGTTATTACTGATGGAGGTTCTCATTTTATTCATGGTGGTTTTAGGAAGACCCTTGCTAGATATGATGTTAATCATAGAATTTCTTCAGCTTATCATCCCCAAACAAGTGGGCAAGTAGAATTATCAAATATAGAAATTAAATCTATCTTGCAAAAACTGTTAATAAATCTAGAAAAATTGGGCTAGAAAGTTGAATGATGCTTTATGGGCTTATAGAACTGCTTATAAAAATCCTATGGGAATGTCTCCTTACAAAATGTTTTATGGAAAAGCTTGTCACTTGCCTTTAGAATTAGAACACAAAGCTTATTGGGTAGTGAAAGAACTTAATAGAGATTTTAAACTTGCTGGTAAGAAAGTATTGCTTGACTTGAGTTCTTTAGATGAGTGGAGAAGTGAATCTTAGGAAAATGCTAGACTATTTAAAGAAAAAGTTAAAAAATGGCATGATAGGAGGATTCTTAAGAGAGAGTTCCATGTTGGTGAGAAAGTTCTATTGTATAGGTCTCGTCTCAGATTTTTTACAGGAAAATTACACCCAAAATGGGAAGGACCCTTTATTATTGAAGAGGTGTATCATTCAATTGCAATAAAAATTTCTTCATTGAGAGACAACACTACGCAAGTGGTGAATGGTCAAAGGCTCAAACATTATATTTCTGTAGATTCTTATAATGAAGATATTGATATTATTCAAGTGGTGACTCCGGAAGAATTTATTAAAGACCAAATTCAGGAATCTGTAGTCTGTTTTCGAATAGGTAACAGTTTTGGCAAGAAAAAGTTCGCGAAAAACTTTCCAACTTATATTGTTGTAGTTTTTATTTAATATGGAAGATCATGAGTCGAAAGAGGGATCAAAATTTCGGAGGGCTCACACCACCCTTGGGCACGGGCCCACCTGGCCGCGCCACCAGGTGGTGTGGCCACCTCAGAGTTCGTTTCCGACCCGTTTTCTCCCAATACCTTCCTTTTGTCGTGAAACTTTGTGATATATAATCCCCTGGATCCCCCGAGGTCCGTATATCATTTTCTCGTCATGTTTTCTTTTCGATCTATTCTGTTCAGATGTCGTCCTAGGGTTTGTCTTCGAAGGACTATGAGCTGCAACGCCGGCGCGACCTCCTTTGTGATCTTGAGAAGAGGACTTTTGTTGGATGGTTGGAAGAAGAAATGATCACAGCTAGGCGCGAAACATGGATCAGAGCATCGAGGAGTAAGTAGAGAACATGTCAGCAAGCATGGAGGGATAGATTGCTGCAGGATCAAGATCAAGAAAACCTACTCTTTTAGGGCCAATTAACACTGGACGTGCTTTTTCTCATAATATGCAGGCGCTAATACCACAAGTTCTAGACCCGAGTTCCTGCCCTCCAGCAGTGGAAGCTCTTCGAGCCACTGATGAGTTTTGTTATAAGTATCGAGTTCTGAGGAGAGAGGTGGAGATAATTCAAGAGGAGAATAACAGGCTTCGTAGGATGCTGTAGAATTTTATCACCCCGATCATGATCACACCACCACCACCGAAGGAGTAATTCGTCATCGGTTTTGGCATCCCCTTGGTTTTTTCCAAGCTTGGAGGAGTGCCGCGTTATCACATCATTATCTTTTATCTTTTTACCTTTTTAGTAGAGTCATATCATGAGTAGAGAAGTTATCATATAAGATGGTTTGCAGGGTGGAAGTATCTCTCCTTTAGTTGGTTATTCATGTATCCCTTGGTATGAGTGTCGTTATGGAATATTAGTGAGAAGTTTTATCATTTAATTTTTGCACATCTTATTTTAGTTTGTAATTTCTATTATATGATTAATCTTATTATTACTATTGGCATCACTTTGGGAGCATCAAGTAAATTTAGTTGGTTTTGGCAAACTTAGCATTGGTCAGTAGAAACACTACTTTGAGGTTTGAGTAGAAAATAAGAAAAAGTACTTGTAGATATTATCTTTCTTTCTTGATTGGCTCATAAGCTTAGTATTCTCAAATTAAGATCGTTTGTGCTTCCAAGGAAGATTGCATGATTGTTTCTATCACATGTATGTTTGCTTGTTTCACTCAACTCTTAGGCCTACTACCCAGCCTTACTATCCAAAAAACCTGTACTGAGAGGGAATGCTAATCGTGCATCCAAACCTTGAACCAAAACCTATGCCATTTGTGTCTACCATATCCACCTATTAGCATTGTTGCTATTCCAAGTAAATTCTCGAGTTTTATCTATCTTCTAAATTAAAAAATTTGTTATGAGAAAATTTGTTAGTAAAGCCCTCACGAACTTGATGGCACACTTTATTTTCTTGCACTTAATAAATTTGAACCATTGTGACCATCTATGATGATTATATGCTTGCAAATTGTAAGTTGGGAGTTAGAAAAACCATGTTGTCAGGTGGCACGCTTTCAACATTGCACTTAGTACTATTTAGTTGATATCATGTTATTTTGTTATGGATACCGTCGGTGTGAAATGAGATGGGAGCTTGTAAGTACATGGAGTTTCTATATGTGTTAGAGAAACGCCTAGGCGGCCAGCCTAAGCCATGCCTAATCATGGTGGAAACTTGCAGCAAAACCATAGTGGGCATTCTATGAAGCATCCTGGATAAAAAACTATGCAAATATAAAATAAAAAGATCACTGAGATGCCCACTTTCTGTTGCCTTGTCATTTTGGTATGGGATAGCTCCTGTCTCATGAGGCAAGGGGTACCCCGTTGGCGGTTCTCTATGATACACATATACTTACAATGACAAGAACTTACCTGGGACCAAAGTTGAGTAGCATGAGGCCTCGGTACTAGTATTCAAGAGGCATGCGATTTTCAACTTGTGAGTTGTCAAGCATATAACTCATATTTGCCCTCACATTAACCTTAATGACTTCAAGATTCTTATGATAGGGGTAATGAGAGCTCAAAGATAATGAGTAACATAATTTTTAGAAGATCTATAAAACTTGTTAATCCCTTCTTCCGTCTATGAAGGGCCTATCTTTTAGTTTTATGTTGAGTCAGTAAGCCTATTCCTCTCTAGATCAAGCAAGCATTTGAGTTTTTGTGATTCAATCATCTATATGTTGATTTATTCAATCTTGTTTCTTATGTTCCGTGTTTTGCACAATGCTCTTAGCCGAATGAATATAACTTTGAAAGCTATCATTGTTGGTGAAGAGACCGTTATGTTTGAGAAAGAGACTCCTGCAATATAAGCTTCATTATAAAAGCTTTGCTCAAAAATAAGTATGATTTGTTAATTGTTCTCTGAACAAAAACAAAGTTTGCCATCACCAATTATGCTTTTCTTTGTGCACCTTTATTGTGACTCCCTTACTCATTGCAAGTTAAACTATATGCGAGTGAGTTGCTTTCTATTATGATTTGTGTATTTATAAATGTGATGCTTCTTGTCCGTATTCTCTTTATCGACACTTCACTCCATAAACATGTGGTCATGTTTACTAAGTTCAGTTTTCGCTTGGGGACAAGCGAGGTCTAAGCTTGGGGGGAGTTGATACGTCCATTTTGCATCACTATTTTATATCATAATTTACTGCTATTCATTGATATATTTAATATTTAGAGATGATACATATGTTATTTCATCTATTTTTCATGTTTGATGATTTTTGGAGAATTAACTGCCCGAGTCAGAATTTTGCTGGAAAAAGCGCTGTCTAGATGCAATATTTCCGAAGATCAGAAAATTCCAGGAAATATACAGGAATGTAGGGGTTCGTAGCATGGAAAACAAAAAAATTCTACTGCATGAACACACAAATCAAGATCTAATCAATGATCAAGTCAAGATCTATCTACTAGATCGGTGCAACGAGTTCATAGAGTACTAACCCTCGAAGATCCAAAGAGGTTAATGAGATCGGATTCTTGTGGGTGATGTAGTCGTTCACTTACCGATCTCAAGATCGCATAGACGATCCTTCCGGCACCGTGTTCCGGCAGCTCTCCCGCAGTTGGTCACACGTACGGTACTCGATGAAGACCTTCCTCTCCCTTCTTCCAGTAGGTAGCGGAGGTTGTAGCTCTCTCCTCGCGATTCCGGCAGCACGACGACGTGGTGACGGAAGTAAAGGGGAAATCCCACAGGGCTTCGCCTAATCTAGAGCGGGTATGATGGAGTAGAGAGAGCCTCGAGGCTAGGGTTTAGACGCCGAGGGAAGAGGGCAGCTGACGACT
Source organism: Avena insularis (assembly GCA_023614405.1). Taxonomy (NCBI): domain Eukaryota; kingdom Viridiplantae; phylum Streptophyta; class Magnoliopsida; order Poales; family Poaceae; genus Avena; species Avena insularis. The sequence continues at coordinate 117,314,215 of CM042689.1, read as the reverse complement.
AGGGTTTAGGCTAGACGGCAGCGCCGGTTTAGAGGGGATCTAAGGTGCTGGCGGCTTGGGGGGGGGGGGTAGGGAGCGACGGACTAGGGATTGGGTCTTGGGCACCTAGGGAAAGGGGGATACCTTGGGGTGACCCCACCCCTCCTTATATATGTGGGGTGGCGTCCAAGGGTGTTCCCAGCCTAGGTGGAAACCCTCCCTAACTCGGAAACCATGTTGGGATTTGAGTTTTTCAAATTGGCGTTTGACTTTCAAACTAGAGTTTGCTTTCTCTCTTCCCATTGCCTAGCCAAGTGACCTTACATGATGCAACCATTCCACATTGGTATGTCACATCCATGTACCCTTCCCACTCCGGATCGGTGGACCTTCTAGACCCTTCTAGAACATTCTGGTGAAAACACCGAAACCATTCCCGAACTCCGGAATTGGACTTTCCTTATATGAATCTTATTCTCCGGAGCATTCTGGATCTCCTCGTGATATCTCGGATCCCATCCTAGACTCCAAACAACATTCGGTCTCTTTACTCACATTCCATATCTACTAAACAATATCGAATCCTTAAGTGTGTCTCCCTACGGTTCGTGAATTATGCAACATGATCGAGACTCTTCTCCAATCAATAACCAATAGAGGAATCTGTAAATTCATATGGCTCCCATATATTTCTACGATTACTTCATGATCGAATGAACCATTTACATACGATACCAATTTCCCTTTGTCTCGTGATACTTTACTTATCCGAGGTTTGATCATCGGTATCTCTGCATACCTAGTTCAACCTCATTACCGATAAGTACTCTTTACTCGTTCCTGTGATATGTGATCCCTTGTGAGCTAGTCACAGGCTTGCAAGATAATTGGATGACATTCCACCGACAGGTCCTAGAGTATATTTATCCGTCATATGGATGGACAAATCCCACTCTTGATCCATGTGCCTCAACACATACTTTCCGAACACTCAATTCCACCTTTATAACCACCCAGTTACGGAGGATTTAGGTTACTATGTATCTGAAAGCTTATAGCAAGTGAAATATTTTAAATGACTTGACCTTATGCTATGCTTAACTATATGAGTATGTCCATCACATCATTCTCCTAATGATATGACCTTGTTGTTAATAACATCTCAATGTTCATGATCATGAAACGATGATCATATATTAACCAACAAGCTAGTTTAACAAGAGGCTTTACTAGGGACTCTTTTATATTTACAAACCACACAAGTATTAATGTTTCTGTTAATAAAATTATAGCATGGGATGTAAACATTTATCATAAGCATGAAAATGTGATAATAATAACTTTATTATTGCCTCTTGGGCATATCTCCAACAGTCTCCCACTTGCACTAGAGACAATAATCTACTGTCAAATCATTGTGTATTCAACACCTATGGCTTTCCGGTGTTGTATGTACACCATTGCTAGTGGTCAACTGATTTTCAGGTCCAATACTTTCAGGTCCGTGTGTAATTGCATGTCTTTGCGTCTCTACGCATCACTCATTCTCTAATGACATGGCTTTGTATAAATTTGGTCCTTTGGTGAGACCTTTAGTTCCTTAGGGTTAAAACATGTTGATAATATTATCGTACAATTTATCTTCATAGTATTAGCCTATTGTGAACCACACCTAGTTTGATAACAAACTACTTGACACAAATGCCCTCTTTTGCTGCTATAATAGAAGTCATATACTTAGCCTTTTGTTGTAGTATCTGTCATAGTGTCTTAACTTTGGAACTCATCCAAATCCATTATGGAACTTACTTTCCATCATATTGTGCCACCCTTAGTTTAGATTGAGGTAAACTTAATTTGTACTTCGTGACAAAACTAGTATCAATGTAACTTTTTACAATGAACTATCTACATATTTGTCACCTCTACATAAATAACATATTCTTAGTTCTTTTCAAAGATCATAACAATATCCTTACTATCGTCCAATGATCATCTTATGAATCATTCTGGCATATGCTCATAACATTTAGAGTATAGGACATATCTCGATGTGTACATATCATAGTTTGATTGATAAACTCTCTTTGTGATTTCAATCATCAAGTATCAAAAATACTTGAATCTTTGTTTCACTTATACCAAGTGGCGATACACTTTAATTTAGATTTAATCCTTTCTGTGTGGCAAGATCCTTTCTTGTCATTTACATATTGAACTCATTCAATATCTCATCTATGTACATTTGTTCACATCCCAAAATTTTCCAAATTTTGAAATGTGAAAAATAAATAAACAAAATAAAATTTTGTTGAAATTTAGGGTGAGAAGAAACTTTTTGATTCCATTTGGAAACATGAAAACTTATTTTGATCAAATAAAATCCTAAAAGGATTTAAAAAAAGATAAACAATTAATAAATAAAATTATGATAGTTGGAATTACTATTTTTGGATCTTTTAATAAAAAGATTTGGTTTTCAAAAGAAAAGGTAGAATTATAAATAAGGATTATTTTATAGAGCCAAATTAAATCTTGGCCAAGCTTTTGAAATAAAATATTTCTATTTGATAAAAAGAATAAAGGTTTATTTGAATAAAATAATGGGGATTTATTATATCCAATCTTATGAAAGTAAAGGCTTTTCCATTTTAAATAAACATTAAAACTTGTAAGTTTATTTTAAATAAGATTTCCAAGTATTTTATATTTTCAAATAAAACCTATTGAAATGGTTTTGATATTGTTTAGATTTCAAATAGAGTTTTTAAATAAATAAAATCCTATTTGAATTAATAACTAGGGTCTATTTATTTAATTATTAATGGATCCTAAAAAGGATAAAAAAATATTTTGATTTGGACTTTGATTTGTGTTATTAAACAGAAATAAATATAAAGTTTGGTGGTGGTTTGAATTGAATTGGTGTTTGAATTATTTGTTTGAAAATCAAAACAGAAATCCAAATAGAAAAATAAAAAGCATTCTGTATAAAAAAATGAAACAACAACAGCCCAGCTAACAGGCCCAGTCCAGCCCACAACAAGCCCAACTAAACCCCCCGCTGGTGAACCGTTTTCACTCAGAAAAGAACCCACAGAGACGCTGAACAGTGGACCCCATCTCCCTCTCTCTCTCCCTCACTACCAGACGGACCCCCTGCCACGCAATCATCGTCTCCACCACGACCTCGTCACCTCGCCGTTGCTGCTTTGAATCCGCGGCGTAAATTCGAGTTATTGCGCGAGTAATTCTTGCCAGTGATCACGCATACATAACCGCCCATGCCTCTTCTCTCTTTCCCCCCAAACAGCGCCTCCCCTCTGCCCCTAGGCTGCTCCAATTCGCCCCCACACCGCCACTGTCTCCGACGAGCTTCGCAACCAATTCCGGCGCCGTCCAGCCGCCCCTCTCCTCCATCTGCACGCGAGCTTGCTCCCCACCTCCCAGCGCATCTCCCCGTGCCACTCGTTCGCCCGCGCTTGCCCCAGAGAGTCGGCAAGGACGACCTCAACTCGCCACCGCCGTCTGTCTCGTCTCCGGCGAACTCCCCAGGTAACCTCCGTTCGCCCCAGCACCTCCTGTTGATGCTCCCATCTTCTCCAGATCAGCACGCGTCTAACCGTATCATCCGTTTGCCTTGGGGTGAACTGCAGCCTCGCCCCCGTCGTCATACAGAGCCACCCGACGCCACTGCATACTCCGGCGAGCGATTACTCTCGTTCCTGTGCACCCCTCGCCAAGCCAACGTCACCTCGAGCTTCACCTCGACCACGCGAACGCTGTAAGCCAACTCCCCCTCTCCCTCGCTTCCTGCAATGTCGGCAAGCACACCGCCAGAGCGTGCACCGCCAGTCGCCGCCGCGCAGCGCCGCCAGGCAATGGTCAAGCATCTGAGAGCCGTTAGATCGTTAACCAGTGGATTGGATTAGATTCAAGCGAAAGGGTATCGTGTGCTCTATGCCGCACGATCTCACTTAAATCCTACGGTCCACAGAGCTCAATCCGTGCGAACCGGTATCATCCAGTAAGAACACGCCACGTGGCCAGACTCAGGATTAAAAACAGAAATATGTTCTATTAGATTTGCAAATTTTAAAAATTCATAACTTTAGTTCTACACGTCCAAATTTTGCAAATTTTATATCAATGGATTCAGAAAGACAAGTACTTTGCAACCATGCACTTTGTTTAATGATTTGCTTCTGTAAAATTGGTTGAATTTGTAGAAACTTGTGTAGGCTTATTATGAATATAAAAATTGTTCTAGATATAATTTTAATGTGAAATCTTTGAAAATGGTTTGTTGTGAATCTACTTACCATAGGAACCAACTTATGGATTTAAAAATGTATTTTGTGAAGTTAGGGAATAAATAATTGAATTAGCTCATTTCTAGTCAAATAAAAATATTGATTTTGTTTTAGAAATAATTTTTGAGTGAAACCTTTGTGAAATGATTTGATTCAAACCTTCTGACCCTAAACACCAAGTTTTGAGAATTAAAATATATTTGGTGAACCCTTTGAAGAATTTTGCTTTACTATAAGCATTTTTCAACCACATAAAATATTGAGTTGATTTAAAAATGGTTTAGATAAAACCTTTTGCAAATGGTTTTACCACTTTTGTAAATGACCACTTTGAACCTTATAATGTTTAGAGCCTAGTAGAAACCACTTTTGAAAATAAAACTATCTTTTGCATGCTTGCATGCATGACCTTGTTTTTGTTATTTTATGTGTGAGGAATGGTTTGAATGCTAGTTGAAATTGTGTTTGTTTGATTGAATTGTAGTGAAGTTAGAAGAGTGTGATATTTGCAAGATCAAGAAGTGAACCAACATTCTCTACTAAAAAGGCAAGTGACACTATCATCCAAGTCCTACTATTTTCATTACACTTAGTGGATTTTTGTAACATGCATGGAAAGGTTTACTATATTTTATGCTATGCTAAATCCTAATAGGATACCCTTATATATTCCTTAGTGGAAACATTGTAGTTGTAGTATGCTTAGCCCTGCTATATATTGGGATGGGATACATGTTGTGATTATATGAAGAGTTGAAAAGATATATGTTTTATATAATAAAACAAGTACTCAATGAACCACCTGGGTGGACAAGGATACTCAAGCTTTGGACAAGGTGGCAACAAAAGGAACCATGTTTATATGGCCATCTCTTTTTGTATGTGCACTAGAAGAAAACCACCCAGGGACTTAGAGATTGAACATGTTTCTCGTACAGTGGCTTCCGTGTACAGCCACATGCTAAATGGGCTCTGGCTTAGTCAACTACATAGGGAAGACCCATGCATTGGCATCTTCAGGTTAACTAGAATTGTGTAAGGGAACTTGAAACCCTACATTGGTGCCTGGATGACAAGCTAGCATTGTGTATTGGGAGGACTTCTATGGAAAGACTTTGTCACATTCTCAATCTGCCAGTACTCCATATTGGTGAGTACTTATCCAGCGGCCACTGGTGGCATCAAGATGAGATTGTGTCATGTGGGAAAAGTGTACAACTTCTGCAGAAGATCAAAATTCTAAGTACTTAGCCGTGTCCCCGGTTATGGACAATACTGAGCAACTAAGGCCTGAAGCTATGGAAGATCTCGACATTCCAATTTCTCAAAGTAAAACTTGATGGTGACAACAAGGGATTAGAAGAACTTGAGTTTTCCAAGAAGTTCAAAAAGATTTGACAAAGATCAAAAACTATTTTGAAAAGATAGGATAAAACTATATTGCTTTCTGCAAAAGAGCCTAAACCAGACTTAGCCAAATATGCATGTAAATGATAGGATCCACTTATTTCTACATAGTAGTGAAACTTGCCAATACAATCCAAATGTATTGACCCTTGTGGCTGCAACTTATTATGTTGCAGGTTTGTTTGATGTTAGTGAAGTTTGTTGAATAGGATTACAAGTCTACAACCAACATGATTGCCTGTGGCACTTTGAAGATGAAGGAACCCATGCTTTATAGATTTATGCTGCAATGTAATGTGATAGCCAAATGAGCTATGTAAGATGTAATAAATTATTTTATTCCTGGTTATAAAGTTGTATTATGACCTTTGTTTCTTGATATTACATCTTAACTGTGGATGCTAGCTATTGATCCAGGGACTAGCATTGTAAACACATGGATCTCTACCTTATTAAAGGTTGGGAACCTTACAATTTGGCACAACCATATTGGTGTCTCAATCTATCCATATAGATATTGATGCCAACATATTTGTGTTTTTCCTAGGTCTTTCATTGATATGAAATTCTTAAGCTATGTCAATAAAAGATACATTATTTCCAATCAACAATATGTCTTTCCACATAATGCATTAGAAATATGTCTTAGCTCTCCCACTTAATTTCTTGCAAATGCAAGCATCTTCATCGTCTCCGATGAAATTAAACTCTTTTAACAGTTTCATCATGGTGAAGATTCCAACTCCTCGATGCTTACTTCAACAATTGAGGTTTTCATACGCTTTTAGCATCATTGGAATTAACAAAACCGTTTGGATCGTGTTATGCACACGTCCTAGGTAACAATTATATTAGAAGAACTTCGTTTTGTTTGTTCAACTATCATATACCAATATATGTAGTGGTTGCTACATTAATCCGTCTAGACTAAATATCGCTATCAAAGATCAAATCTTGTCATAATCAACTGCTTGAACATTGTCGTGAACTCTTTCCCGACATGTCGACTATTTCATAGATGTGAAACATCCATGTATACATATTTATAGATCCAAATACGACTGTAAGGTTTTACACCTTTCAGAGGGTCTTCCAAGTTTAAAGCTTGGTTTCTCGTATATGGAGCTATCACGGATTCTATGGATTCAAGCCATCTGATGGAGTCAGGGCCCATCATCGCTTCTTTGTATACAGTTGGTTCATCATTGTCAAACACCAATGATTTACCTTCAAATCCTAGTATTTGATTGCTTACCCAACCTACTTGGTTCAATAGGAACTTAGACCTCTGTGACCACAACCTTTGAGGCACGTGAGCCATGGGCATTGTTGCTGCCTCTGGAACACTTTTCGGCGCCAAGCAACTTTGCACATATAGCTAAGGTTCTTTTAACCTTAACAAAGTTCTATTGTCCCCCCACTTAACTTTTCACGAAAAATTCCTTCTTAAGAAACTCGACGTTCTAAGCGACAAAAACTTTTGTCTTCGGTGTTATGGAGGAATACTCAACAGTTATTCGAAATAACATACAAAGACATGTTTATCTGACTTTGGTTGCAAACATCTTACTTATGCATAGAATACCAATGTTTAAGAAAGGAAAACTTGGGTTTTATCCCAAACCAAACTTTATATGGCGTCATTTCAACGGATCATGATGGAGCTCTTTTCAGTGAAAAAGTGGTAGTCTCTAAATGTCGTGGTGGTGACACGGCAGATGCCATGGGTAGGCTAAAGAATGGGGCCAATGGATGCTAGAGGGACCTGGGGAGGGAAGATGTAGTTGATTCTACACACAGAGGTCTAAGGCAAAGATCTTTATTTCTTCTTCCTTGGGCTACAAGTGCTCCTTGAGCTGTATACAGGGAGAAGAGAAGAACTTTACCAGCCTAACGGCTCTAACTTCAGTCGATCCCCCTTCTGAGTCCAAGCCTCTCCTTATAAAGGAGAGCCCTGGGTTCCTCTAGGGCTGACGTGGCAAGCATATTCGAGGAATATGCTTGTCCCAATATAGTAGTTCGGTGCCCCCTTTCCCTGTCGCCCCTCCTGTGCGCCTCGGGCTTCTAGACTGTCACCTCCGTGACCTCCTCCTGCCTCTCTGTCGCTCTGCGCCTTTGTCCCTAGCGTTTGGCTCCGTTCAGATTCTCCCTAGCTTGCAGCTAGGGTTTGACTTCAGGCTTCTCCTTCTCCTGCAAGCTTCACATCATTCGGTCCTTCCTCGCATAACTCGGATCGTCCTTCCCCTGCATCAATATCACTCAGGCTAACCCGGCCGACTTACGCAATATAATGGCCGGGTAATGTCTTAACATAAATATACGGGTCTCTCCCCTTCATATGTCGGCCGACTTCTACAGGATTCGGCCGACTTAGACTATAACTTGGAAACAAGACGGGGGTTGTACCCTCGTCTTTCCCCGTCTTTACCCTATCCGGGGTTATCTCCCCAACATTAGTCCCCGAAGCTGGTGTGGCCCTGCCGATAACCTCGGCCGGGCCGTATCAGTTTCATCACATTTTTTCTGTATTGTTTCTGAGTTATCTCTCTCTCTCGTTCGAGGTACCCACGTTCCTTCTCCCGTACGCCTTGTCCTACGTGTCACCTCCATCATTGTTCTTATAGTTTTTTGTTCCTCTACAGTATTCTTCGACAGGCTCTGATCAACATCATGTGCTGCCTCGGCTGCCGTGACGCCGTTTCCCTTGGGTATCGCGACCTTCTTCGCTGTTGTGTGGCCCTTGGTGCGATTCCACTTAATGACGTGCGTTTGTGCCGCACCCACAATCTACACGGTCAACCGCCGCACCCACGATCCCACTACCTCGCTTGTGGCTTGATTATAAAGAGGGGCGCGGCGTCTGTGTAGCATCCCAATTGTCTAACAATTGTAATGCTACTAGCCTAGTCTATATAATGCTACCTTCCTATATATAATTGTTGCATCATAATTATATCATGCTCATGTCATTATGTCGCCTTGCATTTGAGCATCATATAAACCCTTTTTGTTTGGTTCTTATCTCATATGCATTATCAATTGTATTTGCCTCTTGATATTGTATTTGGTTATTGACATATTGTTTAAATGCCCAAGTTGAGTTGGGGCATATCTTTTAATAACTCCACCACCTTTCTTGTCATCACCCCATCATTCCACCATTCCACCATATATGAGCATTGCAACTTATTTGGTTTTACCTCTAGCTCATATGTGTTGGTGTGGATCCATTCTATCTCCACATGCTCTCATATATGCACCATATTGTTTTCACATTATTGGTTTAGGAGAGCCACATGGCCACCTTTGCCTGCCCTGTGAGTGGGACCCTTTTTCCTAGCTTCCATATGGATTATTATGGAATTATGCTCATGTTGGGATATTTTTGGGACTATTGAGCATCTAGTGGCACATACACACTAGCATGTCCCATTTTTATTCAAATATGGTCATCTCCAACTACTCCACATGGGGCATCCTTTCCCTTCTTCTAGTTTGGCTTATTCCATATTTTGGGAATGCATATGTATAAATGCTATGGATATTATTTTGTTTTCACAAGATGAAACCTAGCATTAATATTATGCATGGGCCATGCAACCATCTCTATTTTTTTTGCCTCCTTTGTTTTATTTTGGTATTTTTGAGTGGCCCATCTTCCACCTTCTCTCTCCCCCTCCTTTTGGCTTGGTATTATTTGATCTTGCTTAAACCTTCACCACCTCATCTCACCCTCTCTTTTTCTTGTCTAGGTCTTGTTTGAGCTTGGCATGTTCTTGCTTGATCTTGTCAAAAGAAAAACCTCTCCACCTAATCTCTCTCTCTAAACCCTAAGACCCCTCCCTCACCTCTCCTCTCTCCTAAACCCTAGTCCCTCTCTAACCTAACCCGAGCTTCCTTCCTAGCTACCCTAGCTACCCGCATGCCCTCTCTCGGCCTCTCTCTCCTCTGCCCTGCAGGCCCCACCTGACCACCCTGGACCCACCAGCTACCACCACACCAAGCCCTAACCCGAGCCATACCCCCTCTCTCCAAACCCTAGCATCTACCCGAGCCTACCCCCTCTCTCCCTCTAGCTCTCTCTGCCGTGCATACCCCACACCGAGCCACCTCCCTGGCCTCACCTTGCCCCACCTGCCAGCTACCTACCTGCCCCTGCCCGAGCTCCAGCCCGAGCACGTGAAGAGGAGAGGGAAAGGTGGCACCCGAGCCACCTTTTTCCCTTCACCACCTCCCCACGGCATCTTCCTCTCCCTCTCTGCTTTATCTCCATCTCCCTCTCGTCTCCTGCCTCCCCCAGATCTCCCCAGGTCGCTCCCCTCTCTCCCTGCCTTCCCTCACCACCGTCTACACCATCGCCGCCCACCGTCGGCCTCCACCTTCCCTCCTCTTACCAGCCGGTGGCGTGGCGCTCTGGGTGCCGCGGAAGACCAAGGGCCCTCCCCTGCATCGTCCTGAACGTACCAGCGAGGAGGAGGAGGACCAGAGCCACCAGGCCAACGCCGCGCCGGCCGAAACCCTAGCTCCGCCCGGCCTCTGCCTCGTCGACGATCGACTGCTCCCCTGCCCGATCCACCACCTCCAACAACCTCACGGTGAGCCATCCGACCCCGCTGACACCCTCGCGTGCATAGTCGCGCCCTAGTTTCGCCGGACCCCAGGACGAACGCCCTCTGTGCGCCGGCGTCGCTTTCGGTTCTCCTCGCCGTAGCGTCGCAGAAGCGTATCTAGCCGCGCGACCCTCTCCTACCAGCAAACCCTCCGAGCCGCAGTGGTAGCCGCCGTCTACGCGTGCGCCGCGTCGCGAGTTCGAGCCCCGCGCGCCGCGCTCTGCGCGTGCGAGCACCGATCCGTCCGCAGGGAAGATCCACAGTGCCGCGTCGCCTTTTTGCAGAAAACCCCCCATAGCTTTTTATTCCTAAACCCGCGGTCCAGCCTGCCCCACCGTCAGCCTCAGCGCTCGTTTTACCGAACACCCCCTAGCCCCTTTTAATCTCAACCCGCACTCCCTGGATCTACCACGTGTCGCGTCCCCGCTGGCGCGCCCGCGTGTGGCCCTGAGGCTGCCGTGGCCCCACCTGTCATCCGCTGTGGCTAGGTCAAGCCGCGGTGGGAAAAGTCTGTCTGTGCGCGTTTGGTCCCAGTCAGCCAGTGGCCCCACCTGTCATTGTCTGTGGCTAACTAAACCTGAGTAGAAAAAGTATTTCTGTCTGTCTGTTTGAATTTAAACCTTTTCAAATTAATTTAAATTCAAGTTTAAATCTGTTTTAATATATCTTTTCAAATATAAATCCAAATAATACAAATAATATATGTTTTGAGATCAGAAAAATGTGAGGAATTCAAATATGGCCTTCAAAATATATTTTGAACACTTTAAATTTCAAGTTGATTAAAATTACAATAAAATGCCCTTTTGCCTTAATTAATTAATAACTTTTGTTTTATAACTCCAAATTTAACAAATGATATGTCTAAAATGTTTAGTTCGACGAGACCTTTCTGTTTATGCATTCCTTTATCTGTTTAGCGGCATGAATCATATAAATATAAAGTATACAGCAACTAATATGAGGTTAAAATGTGACCAAAACTCAATAAAAGGCTTAATTCTTGTATTGCACACCTCACCCATGCCATGCTACATTATTGCCATGCAAATTGTGCATCATTCATCATGGCATGATTGTTTGCTTGTCGCATTTTATTCATATGCTTGTGCACTTTATTTATGTTGGCCCTTGTGGGTTTGGTTCTTCTTCGAATAGACGCTGAGCAGGGGATATACCAAGAGACCCAGGAGCACTACCCAGATCCTTCTCTCGCTTCAACTGAGCTGCCAGGCAAGCACTACCACATGCTTGCATACATATAGTACCTATTGCCTCTATCTTATTCTTGCATCATTGAGTCGCGATTGCATTAAATGGAATCCCAAGTACTGCATAGCCTTTACTTTTAAACCCCACCGAAGCTTGTTCCTCCATCCCATGAGCCATTACTACAGGAGTTGTTTGAGCCATGCGAGTCGTAGAACAGGATGTGTAGGGTATGTGAGTGTCTGATGGATAACGAGGTACCTAAACAACTTAACCTGAGTAATGGGATAACTAATGAAAGTGGCATCGGTGAGCCATATTTGCTATTTGGTTTTTCAGGCTCACTTGTGTCCCGTAGGACCCCGAGTACTTGATTCCTGTTCCTTGAATATTCGCGCTATCCACATCCGGGAGGCTTATGAACCCCCCTGAGCCAGAGCTTGATTCATTCTTATTTCTTGGGGCCATAAACTAGTTTGAGGTTTTATTTACTATCATGTACTTATGCCATGTTTTACTGCTTTATTTAAAATTGTGCGAGGTACTGCACCTGTACTGTTTAGGTAAGCGGAGTATTTTCACGGTATCGACAAGCCCAGTCACATTTTCGGGTTCCCAGTCGTTTATAGCCATTGACGCAAACCTTGAATCCGTCTCGGAGCCGGCCAACTTCGTCGCGGGTAGCTTAATGGGGTGGCCCCTTGAAATATTTCTGAATCCTGTGATCGCTTTGTCGTGACTGCCTCGTTGGGTTTTGATTTGGTTTTTCCGAGGTTGATCGAGTGTGTGTTGCTATTTGTGCACCCTGCGGTAAAACTTTCAAAGCCGTGTCGCGGTTATGGACGACTTGGAGCACAGTTTCTCGATCATAGACAAGCATAACTAAAGTACCGCTTTTAATTTGACTAAGTACCTGACTAGTAAATAGTGCAACACTCATGGAATGGATAATAAAACTGCCAACGGATGGGGGGTTGTTCGTCCGCTTCCTCGTCGGTAAGCGAGGAGGAGGATGGATCTGTTAATATTACCGTTATAACTGTTGATGTTAATTCACGGACATCCGTCTATCTTTGGTTAGGCGGATGGTTAGCGAGTATCTATAGAATTGTTAGGGTTTATCTTTTGCTGCAATTGCGTCACCCCAGGTTGTGTCCCCTTTAGAGGCATAAAGACTTGCCGAGTACCCCTAGGGTCTCACACGATAAATTGTTTGATTCAGATGAACAGGTAAACTCGCAAGATGGATCTTTGGGTGGAGGAGACGGACGATGTGGGCAACGATCATTGTGTAGAGATTCCGAACGAACGGGATCCGTGAGATCTGTAGGCGGGATGTGTTTATTTATGGGGCATCTTATGCCGATTTGCTTATTATCCGTACTGGATCTTGTTTTCCGCTTGATACTCGATGTTTGATGTATGAGGAGATATCCTAAACTATTATACCTATCTAGGATATTTGGATCTTGCCGTATGGCGTTGCAATATTCCTTTCTTTTTAGATGGAATGACTGAGAACCATTGTATGGTGGCTTGCATACATACTCATTTGTGTATGTAGTTGATCCTTCTTTGCCGATTCGCCGTTCTTGTCCTGATGTTGGAAATGGTTAGGGCGGCGAAAGGTCTACTGTGAGTGGCATTTGGGCCCCACCATACTATTTTAACCATTTCCGCTCATCCAGGCTTGTAACTAGGAGCGTAATTCACCGAGGTAGTTACAATTGGTATCAGAGCCATCCCGACCTTCAGGGTCTCAGCCAAATGGTCGTTGTCAGTCTAGCAAATATTTTGGTAGCTATGTATACTAGGGAAAAACAAAACGCGAGAGTAGGACTGCTTCCATTTTTCTTCTTACCCAACCACCCACCCTTTTCTGGTAAGGAAGTGTAACGTTTTCAATCCTCTTCTTAAAAATTCAAACTAGGATTCACGTGTTCTGGGTTTCCGTAGTACCATAGGTTGTGTGTGTGTGTGTGTGTGTGTAATTCCTTGTCTATCTGTTGCATCCAAGTTGTTATCACAATTTGCCTTTGGTTATCAAGTGTTGGTACATTCCATACTGACAGGCTTTTGAAAACCGGTGCGATTTATCTGACTCCTTGTTAACCGGTGCCATCTTCTTAAGGGTGTCCTTCCTTCTAGCAACTCCACATTCTGTGAAACCATCGGTTGCTAATCTCTACCTGATAAGTGATTTTGCGCATTTATTGGTATTTTAATGCCGAAAAATGCGGAAAATTTTTCTTTGATACATCTGTGCTTCCAAACTCCTTTCCAGTTGTGTGTGAAACATTATCTATCTCCCTTTTATCAGCATGTCCATGCTAACTCATTCTTTTGTCACCGGCGCTTAATCCTGGAGTTTCTTTTCATCTCCAATTCTCTTGGGCTAATTACATAACATGTGTCGATCCGATGCTGGTGATTGTAATTTGGCTCTCGGCATAGCTATATGACACTTATCACGAGTGGAATATGGAAAATGCTATCAACGCTATCCTTCAAATGGTGACGGTTATCTCCTGTGATTTTGAGTACACCATGATCATATCTATGCATATTCAAGCATCTTTGGCAATCCGGAGTTTCTCAAGGCACTACGGTGGTCTATAATCTGTCCATCATGCTGCACATCTTTTTAAACTCCATATCTGCAAAATTCTCTTTGAGCCGAGGGAATTGCATCTTTTCGTCTCTGGTAGCTTTGCTTGAGGTATGAGCTATCATTGTTTCTTTATCCTAGATCTCTTTATCTTTGTAACCGGTGATCCGATCGACAATGTGAACCAGGTGACATCTCTTTTTCTTCCGAAGGACCAGATAATCTATTCTTCTAGTGCATCTTCTTCAACGCGAACCCGTGCTCTTAATATTGATCTTTCTAAGAGCGTTGAGCTCAGGAAGTGTTCGAGCATTTGTTTGTTTCTCCCGCCTCTTGAACTTGATATTCTGGGAATATCTTGGTAATCCATGGGGGTATATGTTGATAATATGCTTGCCTATTCAATATCAATGGAAGGACATGGAAGATCATCTGTGTCTCTTTCTCTCAAGCTTCGTGAGCACTGCCTGTGTGCAAAGTCTCAAAGTGAGAATTCTGACTTTTTGAAGTCACCTATCTCGACGTCATACGCTAAATACATTACTTCAATTCTGGAATTAGCAAGTCCATTGTTAATTCCATCCTCCATCTTCAACCAATCCGGAGTTGTTCCTTGTTGGCAAGTTATCATCGTCGTTTCGCTTAAGCTTTTCCTCAAGACTGCTAAATCTCTCCCAATCATTTCAAGAAGAACATGGAGTTCTTTCACCTCAGTCTCGTCAAGTAATCTCTTGAAACCCTCTCGATCTATCGTCTATGGTCAACCCACCGGAGGCCATGGAGACCTTCTAGATCTTGTATTCCTTCTGTTCAAGTCGGTGCTATCTTTTCTGTAGCTGTTGAATCTTGCAGTTCTTCTTCGTAATATTCCTTCATATCTTTCCGGTGGCTTGGTACTTCTGACATGATGACAACATCATCACCCTTATCTATCTTGAATCCGGCGAATCGTTTGCATCTATCCTTGTTTTCTAACGAAGTTCCATGAGTTTTTTTTGACAATACCTTCAGTCTATTTCGGTAGTTGGGTTGCATGGTTTCTTATTCATGTGCGGAGTAATGCTTTGAGTGCGGGATGGAGTAGCTACCATACCACTACTCTTATCATTCGCTCTTGTACATTGAATTGGTAAACTAATGTGATTTCACTCATTCCACGGAAGTTAGAAGTGGCCTTTATCCCTCGATACTTTTACTTCCGTCTTTGTTTTTCCGGAGTGCTCTCTCGAAGAAAGAAATCAATAATCTCTTGTTGGTGATCGGACTATTCTAGATGGAGCAAAATCTTCAATTATCTGGTGGAAACAACGCAAACTCTTTTCTATCCTCGTCTTTCTACCGATGCTCGGCATCCCCAAACAAGATGAAAGGAAGCTATCTCTCTTTGTTTCATCAATTCTTTTTCTGTGGTAAAGCCAATTATGGTTGATGCCATCAGCCGCAAATCTATTGCGTTAGCCTCAAGGCTAAAGAAAGCAATAAGTATCTCTACAATAAACTCCAGATCCGCCATATTCTTTGCTTCTCGGGATTCCACCATGATCTAGCTTCACATCCATCTCTGGGAGTTATATCCGCGCACCTCAATTGCGTGATCCTTTGGGTCTTACCGGCGCAAGAAGAATCTAATTCGACGGTGTCTAACTAAATCTTTCTGTTGATATCAAGGGACTCTATTGTTTGAAGGCAATATTGTTTCCGAACTTCATTTCTCAAATCCGAGAGAAGATACGATGCTATTGTCATAGTGGATCAAAACTTCTCCAACCTAGCTTTTTTCTTCCGGCGAGATAAAGATTCATCCTCTCTCGCATCAGTAAATCTTTAATCTTAATGATGTGTCTTTCTTTATCCATGATACATCATCTTGACCTTTCTTTCACAAGTGGTTCTTTTTATTTTATCATGTTTCTTGAGAAAACCTGAGCTATGTCCATCCTATCCTTCTTGTCTCATGACAATCCTTCAACTCTTCTAACCCGTTGTTTCTCAAGCAAAACGCAAGACTCGCAACAAGTCTAGCAAGTTTTGCAAGGTGTAGTGGTCGCACCATTCCGTTCTTCATCATCTTGGGAACGCAAGGATCACCTTCGTTCCGAACACCTGCCTCTCCTTGTGTTGTTTTATTTTTCCAAGGAATCTCGGGGCGAGATTCTTGTTTAGTGGGGGAGAGTTGTAGCATCCCAATTGTCTAACAATTGTAATGCTACTAGCCTAGTCTATATAATGCTACCTTCCTATATATAATTGTTGCATCATAATTATATCATGCTCATGTCATCATGTCGCCTTGCATTTGAGCATCATATAAACCCTTTTTGTTTGGTTCTTATCTCATATGCATTATCAATTGTATTTGCCTCTTGATATTGTATTTGGTTATTGACATATTGTTTAAATGCCCAAGTTGAGTTGGGGGCATATCTTTTAATAACTCCACCACCTTTCTTGTCATCACCCCATCATTCCACCATTCCACCATATATGAGCATTGCAACTTATTTGGTTTTACCTCTAGCTCATATGTGTTGGTGTGGATACATTCTATCTCCACATGCTCTCATATATGCACCATATTGTTTTCACATTATTGGTTTAGGAGAGCCACATGGCCACCTTTGCCTGCCCTGTGAGTGGGACCCTTTTTCCTAGCTTCCATATGGATTATTATGGAATTATGCTCTTGTTGGGATATTTTTGGGACTATTGAGCATCTAGTGGCACATACACACTAGCATGTCCCATTTTTATTCAAATATGGTCATCTCCAACTACTCCACATGGGGCATCCTTTCCCTTCTTCTAGTTTGGCTTATTCCATATTTTGGGAATGCATATGTATAAATGCTATGGATATTATTTTGTTTTCACAAGATGAAACCTAGCATTAATAATATGCATGGGCCATGCAACCATCTCTATATTTTTTTTGCCTCCTTTGTTTTATTTTGGTCTTTTTGAGTGGCCCATCTTCCACCTTCTCTCTCTCCCTCCTTTTGGCTTGGTCTTATTTGATCTTGCTTAAACCTTCACCACCTCATCTCACCCTCTCTTTTTCTTGTCTAGGTCTTGTTTGAGCTTGGCATGTTCTTGCTTGATCTTGTCAAAAGAAAACCTCTCCACCTAATCTCTCTCTCTAAACCCTAAGACCCCTCCCTCACCTCTCCTCTCTCCTAAACCCTAGTCCCTCTCTAACCTAACCCGAGCTTCCTTCCTAGCTACCCTAGCTACCCACATGCCCTCTCTCGGCCTCTCTCTCCTCTGCCCTGCAGGCCCCACCTAACCACCCTGGACCCACAAGCTACCACCACACCAAGCCCTAACCCGAGCCATACCCCCTCTCTCCAAACCCTAGCATCTACCCGAGCCTACCCCCTCTCTCCCTCTAGCTCTCTCTGCCGTGCATACCCCACACCGAGCCACCTCCCTGGCCTCACCTTGCCCCACCTGCCAGCTACCTACCTGCCCCTGCCCGAGCTCCAGCCCGAGCACGTGAACAGGAGAGGGAAAGGTGGCACCCGAGCCACCTTTTTCCCTTCACCACCTCCCCACGACATCTTCCTCTCCCTCTCTGCTTTATCTCCATCTCCCTCTCGTCTCCTGCCTCCCCCAGATCTCCCAGTGCTCCCCTCTCTCCCTGCCTTCCCTCACCACCGTCTACACCATCGCCGCCCACCGTCGGCCTCCACCTTCCCTCCTCTTACCAGCCGGTGGCGTGGCGCTCTGGGTGCCGCGGAAGACCAAGGGCCCTCCCCTGCATCGTCCTGAACGTACCAGCGAGGAGGAGGAGGACCAGAGCCACCAGGCCGACGCCACGCCGGCCGAAACCCTAGCTCCGCCCGGCCTCTGCCTCGTCGACGATCGACTGCTCCCCTGCCCGATCCACCACCTCCAACAACCTCACGGTGAGCCATCCGACCCCGCTGACACCCTCGCGTGCATAGTCGCGCCCTAGTTTCGCCGGACCCCAAGACGAACGCCCTCTGTGCGCCGGCGTCGCTTTCGGTTCTCCTCGCCGCAGCGTCGCAGAAGCGTATCTAGCCGCGCGACCCTCTCCTACCAGCAAACCCTCCGAGCCGCAGTGGTAGCCGCCGTCGCTGGCCACAGATCGCGAAGTTCGAGCCCAGCGTCTTGCGCTCTGCGGCGTCTGCACCGATCCGTCTCGAGGAAGATCCACATGCGCGTCGCCTTTTGCGTAAAACCCCATAGCTTTTTTATTCCTAAACCCGCGGGCCAGCCTGCCCCACCGTCAGCCTCGGCGCTCGTTGTACCGAACACCCCCTAGCCCCTTTTAATCTCAACCGCACTCGGATCTACCACGTGTCGCGTCCCATTGGCGGCGCCGCGTGGCCCTGAGGCTGCCGTGGCCCCACCTGTCATCCGCTGTGGCTAGGTCAAGCCGCGGTGGGAAAAGTCTGTCTGTGCGCGTTTGGTCCCAGTCAGCCAGTGGCCCCACCTGTCATTGTCTGTGGCTAACTAAACCTGAGTAGAAAAAGTATTTCTGTTTGTCTATTTGAATTTAAACCTTTTCAAATTAATTTAAATTCAAGTTTAAATCTGTTTTAATATATCTTTTCAAATATAAATCCAAATAATATATGTTTTGAGATCAGAAAAATATGAGGAATTCAAATATGGCCTTCAAAATATATTTTGAACACTTTAAATTTCAAGTTGATTAAAATTACAATAAAATGCCCTTTTGCCTTAATTAATTAATAACTTTTGTTTTATAACTCCAAATTTAACAAATGATATGTCTAAAATGTTTATCTCGACGAGACCTTTCTGTTTATGCATTCCTTTATCTGTTTAGCGGCATGCATCATATAAATATAAAGTATACAGCAACTAATATGAGGTTAAAATGTGACCAAAACTCAATAAAAGGCTTAATTCTTGTATTGCACACCTCACCCATGCCATGCTACATTATTGCCATGCAAATTGTGCATCATTCATCATGGCATGATTGTTTGCTTGTCGCATTTTATTCATATGCTTGTGCACTTTATTTATGTTGGCCCTTGTGGGTTTGGTTCTTCTTCGAATAGACGCTGAGCAGGGGATATACCAAGAGACCCAGGAGCACTACCCAGATCCTTCTCTCGCTTCAACTGAGCTGCCAGGCAAGCACTACCACATGCTTGCATACATATAGTACCTATTGCCTCTATCTTATTCTTGCATCATTGAGTCGCGATTGCATTAAATGGAATCCCAAGTCTTGCATAGCCTTTACTTTTAAACCCCATCAAGCTTGTTCCTCCATCCCATGAGCCATTACTACAGAGTTGTTTGAGCCATGCGAGTCGAGAAACGACATGTGTAGGGTATGTGAGTGTCTCGATGGATAACGAGGTACCTAAACAACTTAACTGAGTAATGGGATAACTAATGAAAGTGGCATCGGTGAGCCATATTTGCTATTTGGTTTTCAGGCTCACTTGTGTCCGTGGGACCCCGAGTACTTGATTCATGTTCCTTGAATATTCACACTATCCACATCCGGAGGCTTATGAACCCCCCGAGCCGTAGAGCTTGATTCATTCTTATTTCTTGGGGCCACAAACTAGTTTGAGGTTTTATTTACTATCCTGTACTTATGCCATGTTTCTTGCTTATTTAAAATTGTGCGAGGTATGCACCTGTCTTTATTTAGGTAAGCGGAGTGTTTTCATGTATCGACAAGCCCAGTCACATTTTCGGGTTCCCAGTCGTTTACAGCCATTGACGCAAACCTTGAATCCGTCTCGGAGCCAGCCAACTTCGTCGCGGGTAGCTTAATGGGGTGGCCCCCTGAAATATTTCTGAATCCTGTGATCGCTTTGTCATGACTGCCTCGTTGGGTTTTGATTTGGTTTTTCCGAGGTTGATCGAGTGTGTGTTGCTATTTGTGCACCCCTGCAGGGTAAAACTTTCTGAAAGCCGTGTCATGTTATGGACGACTTGGAGCACAGTTTCTCGATCATAGATAAGCATAACTAAAGTACCGCTTTTAATTTGACTAAGTACCTGACTAGTAAATAGTGCAACACTCATGGAATGGATAATAAAACTGCCAACGGATGGGGGTTGTTCGTCCGCTTCCTCGTCGGTAAGCGAGGAGGAGGATGGATCTGTTAATATTACCGTTATAACTGTTGATGTTAATTCACGGACATCCGTCTATCTTTGGTTAGGCGGATGGTTAGCGAGTATCTATAGAATTGTTAGGGTTTATCTTTTGCTGCAATTGCGTCACCCCAGGTTGTGTCCCCTTTAGAGGCATAAAGACTTGCTGAGTACCCCTAGGGTCTCACACGATAAATTGTTTGATTCAGATGAACAGGTAAACTCGCAAGATGGATACTGGGTGGAGGAGACGGACGATGTGGGCAACGATCATTCGGTGTAGAGATTCCGGGAACGGGGATCCGTGAGATCTGTGGGCGGGATGTGTTTATTTATGGGGCATCTTATGCCGATTTGCTTCTTATCCGTACTCGGATCTTGTTTTCCGCTTCCGCTTGATACTCTGATGTTTGATGTATGAGGAGATATCCTAAATTATTATACCTATCTAGGATATTTGGATCTTGCCGTATGGCGTTGCAATATTTCCTTTCTTTTTAGATGGAATGACTCTGAGAACCATTGTATGGTGGCTTGCATACATACTCATTTGTGTATGTAGTTGATCCCTTCGCCTGCCGATTACGCCGCCCGTTCTTGTCCCGATGTTCGGAAATGGTTAGGACGGCCGAAAGGTCTACCTGTGAGTGGCATTTGGGCCCCACCGTACTATTTTAACCATTTCCGCTCATCCAGGCTTGTAACTAGGAGCGTAATTCACCGAGGTAGTTACAGTCTGGGAATTCACTTCTCCCCTTTTCGCTCGCCTGCGCCCTTCTTCTTCCTCTCGCATCCGCGCCCTCTCGCAGCTCCGCCGCCGCGCGCTCCTCAGAACTTCCGACGGCGTGGACTCCACCGTGTTGTTCCGTCCGCCTCGTACGCGTTCGCCAGCTCCGGCGCCATCGTCGGTGAGTTCTCTCTGGCCGTGTTGCCTAGGTTTTATCCTAGATTTCTGTGTTTCGATCTTGTATTCGTGCGGTGGTTCCTCTGCTCCTCCGCTGCCGTTCTTGTGCAAAATCACGACGAGGCCTTGTAGCTCTAAACTTTCCTCCTCCGCCAGCTCTTCCTCCGTCGATCTTTCCGGCGAACCCATGTCTAGCTCTTTTAGTGGCGCCCTGGTAGAGGATGACGATGCTGGCTCTGGGACCGAGCGAGGCTCGTGGAAAGGCTCTTCCGTTACACGCCGCGAGATCGAGTGGCTTATCCGAACTCGGAGGATTCCCACCGAGGTCTCCTGCCGCTTACCCGGCAGCAAGTCCTCTCCGGATATTAGGGAGGGCGAGTACGTAGTTTTTATGTCACATTTCTCGCACGGCTTTGGTCTCCCTCTTAGCGATTTTGCTAGAGAATTTCTCGCTACTTCGGCCTTCAGCCGCATCATCTTCCTGCAAATGCCATCGCTTCTCTTTCTGCTTTTATCTCCACCTCGGAGGGATACTTCGGCCTATGGCCGTCTGTGCACGTCTGGTCGAAGTTCTTCCAGATTCGCTCTAACGTAATCCCTGACAAGTCTCTGCACCCTTCCGAGAAACTGCTTACTCAATGTGGGGCAGCGTCCATTACACCTCGGAGGAAGTCAGTATTTCCTCGTGTCACCGGGTTAGAGTCGTGCAAGAAATGGCACAAATCCTTATTTTACGTCAAGAACAGAGGGACGGAGGACAAGATTCGGCTCCCTGCCTTCTCCATTGGTCCGCCTTCTATGGTGAATTGGACTTATAATCCGAGGAAGAGTCACGCCTTGGCCGAGGCCTTTGAGATTCGGCTCAAAGAGCTGATCCGTGCCGGGTTATGCGGCGAAGATCTGATGGCTACCTTTATCAGTAGCCGAATCTGCCCATTCCAGAAGCGGACTCACAAACTGTGCTACATGAGCGGTCCTCTTGACCCTAACCGAGTCTCGACCGTGGAGCTGGATAACTATCTTATCCATAAGCGTGTCCGAGCTATCTTCAAGACGGAGATGCCCGAGGATTGGGCTTGGGGATTGAAACCTTTCACCCGTGATCGTCCGCCTCCCGAAGTAAGCTTAACCAATAACGCTCTGCTATTCAATTGCTTTCGCAACGGTTTTCGCTGATTTTCTTTTTTCTTGTCTTGCAGAGGTTCGCAGAACAGAAGAATGAGGATGCCGAGGTTTTGCTGCTTCCGTGGCCTGCGGACCGGAGCACCCCGGATACTGGTGAGCCGGACTCGAAAGAGTTCGTCCCTAAGTCGGATCCTGCCCCGGCTCGAGCTCGTGGCAAGACCTCGGCCCACGAGGAGGAAGGTGATTCGGACGAGGTCCAAGTTCTTGAGGTAGTTGCCGCAATGCCTATTTCTTATGCATTTCCGGCTTCTACTTTCCCAGCTAATCCGGCCGGTCAGGTTCACGACACCGAGCCTATTGCTTCCCGACCCCCTGTTACCTCGGGGAAACGCGGGGCTCCTGCTAGTGCCTTAGAGGAGGCCCCCAAGAAACGAATGAAGAAATCCGCTCCGAATCCCCCCAGGCGCAAGACCATGCCTGGGGTCACGGGGTAAGTTCCTTTTGCTTGTATTTCTTGTTTCTCTCTTTCCGTTTTTATCCTGACACCCATTTTTCTTTCTTGTTTTTGCAGTGCTCTGCTTTCTGTTAAGCCCGACGGTCCTAGCATGACTAGCTGCCCGATTCGGCAGCCGTCTCCTCCGCCCGTTGAAGATACTAGGATTCCCAGTCCTGCTCGTGCTGCCTCTCCTTCAGCTCCGAATCAGTCACCCCCTCGTCGCGACGTGCCTGATATTCCTTTTGTCGACATCGATTCCACTCGGCCCTCCGAGATTTCCGTCGAACCTGTTGCCCCCTCTGTGGGTCCGAGCGCCTCTACTGAGCCTCCATCTGCCCCAGCAGTCTCTACAGCAACTCCAGCCCCGGCCGAAGAGGTCGTTATCTCGGCGCCTTCTGCGACCGTGACTCCTGCTGCTCCTAAAGACACCGTTCCCATTACCGAGGTATCGGCTCCTGCTGATGCCTCTTCTAAGGCAAGAAAAACAGTTACCACCAAGGCCTCCTCTTCCCAGAAAGGACTTGTCGGCTCTCCTCAGCCGAGTATTGCCGATGTTCTGCGCAAAGGAGCTGCGCCTACCAAAGCCTCCGTTACCTCGGCTGCCAGCACCCAGCTTGCTCTTCATAAAAGCCCTGCGGCCGCAGTGGTTACACAACATGTTCGGGGTAAAGTTTTAACTCGGACGGCTAGTGGGAACAGCCTCGGCTCGCTGGTGGAGTATGCGAATAATTGGAATGCTGCTGATCAGTTTGAGGGTAATCCAATCAGTCAGCCCTTTCAGCTTTCCGACATCAGCGGTCGTTTTGATCAAGCTGCCAAGTTCATCCTTGACACTAACAAGATGAATGAGGTAATTGTTGTTTTGCGGAGTTTTAGATTAGTTCTCCAGATGTTACTATATGCTCCAGTCCCTGAAACTTGCAAGGAAATAACTTGTTATATGCTTGGAAGTTTAATAATGCTTTACTTAATCTATCTTTATCTCTAGTGTTCGAATTTATATCTGACTAGATTTGTCTTATAGTTTGCTTGCCTTGATTCTTAGTTCAACTTGAAATATCTAGCCACCTAGATCCGAGTTAAGTTTTGCTTGACTCGGATCTGGTTTAGCTTCGAATATCCAACCACCTAGATCCGAGTTAAGTTTTGCTTGACTCGGATCTAGTTTAGCTTCGAATATCCAGCCACCTAGATCCGAGTTAAGTTGTGCTTGACTCGGATCTGGTTTAGCTTCGAATATCCAGCCACCTAGATCCGAGTTAAGTTGTGCTTGACTCAGATCTGGTTTAGCTTCGAATATCCAGCCACCTAGATCCGAGTTAAGTTTTGCTTGACTCGGATCTGGTTTAGCTTCGAATATCCAGCCACCTAGATCCGAGTTAAGTTTTGCTTGACTCGGATCTGGTTTAGCTTCGAATATTCATTTATCATCTTTTGCTCCATTGTTCAGGTTGCCCATGACCAGCGGACTGCCGAATTTCAGAGGTTGCTTTTTTCGCACCGCAAACTTGAAGAAAAGTATGAGAAAATCCTTCCTGTGGTAAAAAAGGCTGGTAAGTCTATAGTTCCTTTTCGTTATTCTCGACGTTCTTATTGATTTGTCCGCGAGATGCCGGCTCACTTTTTTGGGTGAACAGGTAATATCAATAACCTCAACATTCGTCTTGAGAAGAAAGTCAAGAGCTTGGAAGGTTAGTTTCCCTTTTATCTTACACCTTTTCCCCTTTAACATGTGTGCTAAGCTTTCTTTATTTCATTCGGCTTTGGTAAAGTCGAGTTGCAAACCTTTGCAGCATCTCACCAAGATTGCACGCCCATCCCTGACGTGATGCTGCATTTTTTAGAACAAATTGCTACTCATTCGGCACAGCTACAAGAAAAAGATGATGAAATAGCTCGCCTGCAGGCTGAGGTGGATGCCCTTAAGCTCTCACAGAAATCCGAACTAGAAAAGGTCGATCAGGAATTCTCCGAGGAGAAGAATCGGCTAGCTCTGGAGCTGCAGAAGAACAAAGAACTCCTCGAAGCTGCCGAACTGAAAACTCAGGGAATGAGCGAGGAAATCGCTCGCTTTGAGAAGAGCAAGATCGATTGGGCCAAAGACCTTCAGATAATGATGAGTTATATTCACCGTAAGCTTCTTAGCTCGGCCGAATTATATTTTTCTCTTTGTCCCTGCTGCCACCTGACACATTCGTGTTTTGCGCAGATCATTTTCCCGAAGCTAAGCCTGTGAGTTCTAAAGCAGTTCTTGCAGCTCGTGTGCGCCGAGGTGTCCCTGTTGCCGCTGACTCGGAGTATTCAATGGAGGATTTCCTGGTTGCTGTTGGTGCTGCAGTTGGTCCAATGAAGATTATGGGCCGGGATTTGGTGAAGGCAGCTATTCGAGCTTATCATGTTCTCTAGCCGAACACTTCTGGGACTCCTGATATCAATGAGGTCGAATTACTGGTGAAAAGACTGATGGCATCTGAGAAGCAACTAAGTCTGGAGGGAATCACTGGGCTACTGGCGCTGATATGGCCCTTACTGTTATCATGTCATGGGATGAAGACATTTCTCTTGATATCCTGAGAAATTTGCGCACTGGTTCCCGCTGGGTTGAGGACCCCACCTTTGTTGCTCTTCGGCAAGCTCGCGCCTTCCAGCTTATTGAGTATGCCGATGTGCACACCTAGAATGAAGGTCCGAGTTTCCTTCCAAACCCGGACGATGAGGTCGTAGTTGAGGATGCCTCGGATAATAATTCAGCTGAGCAAGGGGAGGGTGAGGATGACTCGGCCACATCTGGTAGCTCCAGTTCAAGCTCGGACGATGTGGCGATGCGGTCCTCCTCCAAAGGTACTGGGCATTCAACTGCACAAACTGAAGCTCCTGAGCAGCCTCGGGCTTCCGCTGAAGTTGCACCTGGATCTATGGAGGGTGAGGCAACCTCGGTCAAAGTTCCTCCTACGTCGGAGTGCCCAGCGCCTGACCAAGTCGCTGCCTCTTCAGCTAAAAATGTTTAAGTTATTTCTTATCCCTGGCATGCCGGGCGTATGATGTACGCGAAACATTTGTCCGTTTTCTGTATGACCTGAACTTCTTTTGCCGTGTACTGCTCCGACATATATGTTTGTAGCTGTTATAATTTTATTTAAGTTGGTTTTCGTCGGAATTCTTGCTTTGATGACTTGGGATTTCCTGTTTTTAGGACGTATCCTTGTCTTTGTATTCTCGTGGTTTAGCCGAGTAGTCTAGGTGTGAGCTTCGAACATCATATAAGATTGATCGGCTCTGATTCGTAGTATTGAAGTGTTACACCTTTCTTGTAACAAAGGTTGATTATTACTTCGGAATGATGTATGGTAGTCCCCGAATCACTGCCTATCTCGCCCAAGTCTAGTATGTAAACCAAATTTCAGAAATATTATAAGACCAATGCCGAGGCGCTGCTCAGGGTGTCGAGTTTTAGTGCTCAACAAAAACCTGGGGCAGCATATGGCAGTCCCCGAGTCATTGCTCTGGATGCCGAGGTTTAATACATAAGATGAAATTGGAACAACATACGGCAGTCCCCGAGTCACTGCTCTAGATGCCGAGGTTTAATACATAATATAACATTGAAACAACATACGGCAGTCCCCGAGTCATTGCTCTGGGTGCCGAGGTTCAAATACATAACCCGGAATTGAAATAACATATGGCAGTTCCCGAGTCACTGCTCTGGGTGCCGAGGTTCAAATACATAGCGCAAAATTGAAATAATATATGGCAGTCCCCGAGTCACTGCTCTAGGTGCCGAGGTTCAAATACATAACGCGAAATTGAAATAATATATGGCAGTCCCCGAGTCACTGCTCTGGGTGCCGAGGTTCAAATACATAACGCGAAATTGAAATAATATATGGCAGTCCCCGAGTCACTGCTCTGGATGCCGAGGTTTAATACATCATTGGTTCTTGACCTTGAGACATCATGCTATGAGTAAAATGGGCGAAGCAAAGCTACATTCCATGGCCGCTTCGTTTCTTCGCCAGCTTTGTCTGCCTTGTTCCTTCCGGGAGATTGAGCGTCGATTAGATAATAGGCATCGTTATGCAATGCTTTGCTCACGATGAATGGTCCCTCCCATGGAGGTGACAGCTTGTGCATGCCGGCCGTGCATTGTACCAGTCGGAGGACTAAATCTCCTTCTTTGAATACCCTTGGATTCACCTTCTTGCTGTGATATCGTTGCAAGTTCTGCTGATAAATAGTTGATTGTGATAGTGCCAGTTCTCTGGCTTCTTCTAGCAGATCTACAGTATCTTGCCGAGCTATTTCGTTTACCTCCGAGGTTGTATACTGAGTAACTCTTGGCGAGTCATGTATTATGTCGACTGGAAGCACGGCCTACCGCCCGTATACCAGAAAGAATGGTGTATAACCTGTTGATCTATTCGGAGTAGTCCTGAGGCTCCATAGCACGGCTGGGAGTTCTTCAATCCAACATCCTGCCGACCTTTGCAATGGTTTGACAAGTCGTGGTTTTATTCCTGACAGTACTAGTCCATTGGACCTTTCCACCTGCCCATTAGATGCTGGGTGAGCCACAGAGGCAATATCTAGTCTTATGTGTTTCTCTCTGCAAAATCTGGCGAAGGCTCCTTCTACAAAGTTTGTGCCATTATCTGTAATAATACTGTGCGGATACCCATATCTTAAGATAATATCTTTCAGAAATTTCACTGCTGTGGGCCCATCGCATTTTTTATTGGTTTCACTTTAATCCATTTTGTGAACTTGTCCACCATAACCAATATGTGGGTCATTCATCCTCGTGTCGGCTTAAATGGTCCCACCATATCTAAACCCCACACAGAAAATGGCCAAGTGATGGGTATCGTTTTTAACTCGGCCGATGGCATGTGTATTTTGGTTGCATATCTTTGACACCCATTGCATTTTTCAACTAACTCTTTTGCTTCTTTTAATGCCGTCGGCCAATAAAATCCATGCCTGAATGCTTTGGCTACCAAGGAACGAGATGAGGCATGGTGCCCACATTCTCCTTGATGTATATCTAGGAGGATCTCCTGACCTTCTGCCGAACTCACACACTTCTGCAACACGCTTGTGACGCTTCTTTTATATAACTCATTATTTATGATTGTATAAGCTTTTGCTCTCCTTACAGTTTGCCTTGCTAATACTTCATTATTCGGCAATATCGAGTCTTTAAGGTAAGAGAATATGGGTTGCGCCCATGGCGGTGTGACTTTTTCTGGTGTAATCTCACTGTCTATCTCCATGTTTTCTGCCGACATTCCTACCTCGGCTTTCTCCATGATTGTGCTTACTTCTGTTGTCCTCCTCTTGGGGGGTTCCAAGTTATATTGCTGGTCTACTTCCATCGGCGCATTATCTTCTGCTGAATTCGCCGGAATAAAGATAGATTCGGATTCTGCTGATGGGATTATGGACGGTTTTCTGAGGTGTTCCAGGGCAATACCCGGAGGAATTGACTGCCGGGTTGATCCTAGTTTTGACAACGTGTCTGCGGCATCATTCTCCGCCCGAGGTATGTGGTGAAATTCACATCCTTCAAAGTATCCACTGATCTTTTGCACATGAAACCTGTATGAAGCCATATTATCATCGAGTGCATCCCAATTGCCTGAGACTTGATGTACTACTAGATCCGAGTCCCCATAGCATAAGATTCGGCGTATGCCAATCTCTCTTGCTACTTTCAATCCATGGACCAGTGCTTCATATTCGGCTACGTTGTTGGATGCGGCAAAATGTATTTGTAGCACATACTTCAGTTGATCTTTTTTAGGCGAGGTTAACACTATTCCTGCCCCCAAACCATTCCTTAGTTTGGAACCATCGAAATGCATCGTCCAATAATTTGGGTCTGGCAATGGTGGCTCATACTGCACCTCGGCCCAGTCTACGAAAAAGTCGGCGACCACTTGAGATTTGATTGCATCTCTCCTATCGAATTGTGGAGCGTATGGTGACAACTCGATTGCCCATTTTGCTATTCGCTCACTTGCGTGTTTGTTGCTCAATATGTCGGCTATGGGTGCCTCACAGATCACTTTGATGGGATGCTCTTCGAAGTAATGTTTAAGCTTTTTCGCCGACATATATACTCCATAAGCCATCTTCTGATAATGCGGGTAATTCTGCTTTGAAGTAGATAACACCTCACTTAAATAATACACCGGCCTCTGAACCGACTTATCAGCTTCAAGTCATTCTACTACGACTACAGCACTCACTACTCTGTTGGTAGCCGCTACATAGAGTAACATAGGCTCTTTTGATAATGGAGAAGCCAAAATGGGTGTTATGACCAACATCTTTTTCAACTCATGAAATGCGCTGTTCGCTTGTGGAGTCCAAATGAATTTATCTGATTTCTTCATTAGCTGATAGAGTGGTAGCACCTTCTCTCCCAGCCGACATATAAACCGGCTAAGCGAGGCTAGACAACCCGTGAATTTTTGTACATCGTTTAAACATCTTGGCAATTCCATTCTTTCTACTGCCTTTATCTTTGTTGGGTTGGCCTCTATACCTCGGCTAGATACAAGAAAACCGAGTAATTTTCCTGCCGGTACGCCAAACGTGCATTTTTCTGGATTAAGTTTCATTCGGAACCTTCTCAGGTTCGCGAAAGTCTGTCGTATATCTTCCAGTAACGTTTTGCTTTCCTTGGTTTTGATGACCACGTCATCTACATATACTTGTACATTTTTTCCTATCTGATCGTGTAGACATTTTTGCATGCATCTCTGATATGTTGCTCCTGCATTTCGCAGGCCGAATGGCATTGTGCGATAGCAATAAGCCCCGTACGGGGTAATAAACGCAGTCTTTATTTGATCGGCCGGATTTAACGGTATCTGGTGGAAACCAGAATACGCGTCTACAAATGACAATAACTCACAACCAGCGGTCGAATCAATGACTTGGTCTATTCTAGGTAATGGGAAATGATCTTTTGGACACGCCTTGTTCAGGTTCATGTAATCGATACACATTCGCCATACAATGGCTACATTGGGATCATCTTTCTTCTTTTCTACCAGCACCGGATTCGACAACCAATCCGGATATAGCACCTCCATGATGAATCCGGCCGCGAGGAGCCGAGCTATTTCATCCCCTATTATTTTTCTCATGTCTTCGGCGAAGCGGCGGAGAGGTTGCTTCACCGGCCTTGCTCCTGGCCTCACATTCAAAGAGTGCTCAGCCAACTCCCTCGGAACACCTTGCAGATCCTGAGTTGACCATGCAAATATGTCCCGATTCTCACGGAGGAAGTTGGTGAGCTCGCTTTCCTATTTAGCGTCCAGGCCTGCACCAATAGTAACAGTACGTTCCGGGAATTGCTCATCGATCTGAAACTTCTTCGTTTCTTTGGTCGGTTTAAAAGAGACACTGCCATGCGGGTTGGCTAGCGCCGGCATGTTCAGCTGTGCCGACTGAGCGAGGGCTGCTACCTCCTGAATCCTTCTTTTCTCTCTTGCTATGACCAATGATTCGGCCAAATTTGACCCGGCTGATGCACACTCCATAGACTTCTTGTAATCCCCTGCAACTGTTATCACTCCTTGTGGTCCGGGTAGCTTCATTTTTAGATAACTTACGTGACAGCTGCCCATGAATTTGGCCAATGCTGGTCGTCCGAGTAAAGCATGATAACAACTCTCTAGATCCACCACCTCAAACTCTAAGTTTTCTGCTCTGCAGTTATCCCTTGTGCCGAATAACACATCCACTCGGACCTTACCAATGGGTTCACATGATAGCCCTGGCACTATCCCATGGAAAGTGGTCCTCGTGGATTGCAACATGTTCTGCGATATTCCGAGTTTATGCATGGTATCTTTGTACATGATGTTGATACTGCTTCCATTGTCAATGAGTACTTTTGAGAATTTCACATTGATGCTCGGTCCAACAAATGTCGGATCTAACACAAGTGCAAATGATCCGGGATTCGGCATTATCTTGGGATGATCCTTTATGCTCCAAGTTACCTCCTGATCCGACCAAGGCATATATCTTGGTACTGCCGGCATAACTGCATTTACTTCCATATCCCGGCGCTGCACACTCTGCTTGTCTTGTTGTTCCATTGTGAACACGCAATAAGACTGATGATGTTTTCTGTAATCATTCCGCCCAGTATTCGCCGGATTCATCCTTCCATCCTGGACTTGGTTCATCACTTGATGTACCGCATCTCTCCGATCCGAGTTATCGTACCTCGGGGGAGGGGGCGGCAACATTAGTTGCTGTGCATTTGCCCCAGTCAACTGTGGTTGATGCTGCTGATGTCCCTGATGGGGTGCCTGAATACTTGTGGGGTTCCCCATTGCATTTTTCATCCACGCACATTGGCGGGTCGTACGGTTGGCTGGCCTGGACGGGTTTGACGTGTGAAATTTGCACGGCTGATCTAACATAGATTCGAACGTGTACTTCGGCCTCTCTTGCCACTGTTTCTTTTGCTCTAGGGTCCACTGCCTTTTTCCTTCATTCCTTGGTGTCCACTGCTGAGGACCATTCTTCTGCCGTTGAGTTGCTCCGTGACT
The DNA here is from genome assembly GCA_023614405.1 of Avena insularis. Classification (NCBI taxonomy): domain Eukaryota; kingdom Viridiplantae; phylum Streptophyta; class Magnoliopsida; order Poales; family Poaceae; genus Avena; species Avena insularis. Next base: position 117,282,874 of record CM042689.1, on the reverse strand, counting down.
CGGCGGATCTTGTGCTACCGCTGCCACCTGGGCCGAATTATATCTATAATCCGGCCTTTCCTCTCTTCTTCTTCCTCTGAAATCACTGCGCCTGGATGACCCGGCCAAATCTCGTGCATAATGGTCCTGTTGCTCGTGATGATCCGCCGACATTAATTCTGGCTGCGTTGGGTCTCCTAATGCGTAGGAGTCCGCTATTCTGATAGTTTCTGCCAGTGTGGTCGGCATATCTCTTTGCAGACGTTGCCACAATACGCTGCCATAACGGCATCCTTGCGCAAACCAAGCTATTGCTTGCGATTCTATAACTCCTTCACATGAGTTCCTCAGGTTGCACCACCGAGTTAGAAACTCTCTATCTGTTTCATTCAGCCTCTGCTTGCACATGGCTAACTGTTGTGGCCTGTTTGGCCTCTTGTATGTGCTGGTAAAGTTGCTGACAAACATTTCCTCAAAATCCAGCCAACAGTTGATACTACCCGCTGGTAGATTATTCAGCCACACCCTAGCTGGTCCTTCCAGCATTTGTGGGACATACCGTACTGCCCATCGTAAGTTTCCACCTGCTATTTTCACAGCAGTGGCATAGTCAATCAACCAGTCTTGTGGTTTGGTACTCCCATTATATGTTTTCATGCCCCTTGCTAGCTGAAAGTTCGGCACAGGTGGTTCGCCCATGATCCGTGGTCCAAAGCATGTCGGCCCTGGTGGACCCTGCTCTTCCAACAATTCGGACTTGTATAGCCGGTCCAGCTTCACTCTTGCATCATTTGATGGCAAATCTCTGTACAGAATTCTGTCTTGTATTCCATAGTGGTTGTTTCCGCCATGGATTGCATATTCCATCTTGGAATAACCATCATTGTATCTTTCATTAATTTGATTGTGGCGAGCTGGCCTCGTTTCTCTTTCCTGCCGGGGTTCATGCCTTGGTTGCGGGTTGAGTGGCAGTTCTCTCCTTACTTCGACCGGGGTATTGTTCTCATGATTGCCTCTTCCGGGTTCTCTTCTGCCGAGATCTCCATTGCCTCGGCTTCCGCCGTCTTTCTCAATACGGCCGGGGTTCCTCTCCCCACTGTTACCTCGGCTTGCATTGCCTCTGTTCTCATTTGCCTTTCCGGCCATTGCCAGATCATATGGAACAATTTGCTTGTTTCTCTTTCCTGAGGTTACTGCTTTGTCCTTTCGTGCATTGTTTCCGGGTGAAGACGCTGCTGCCACGGACAAGGCAGGTGCTGCTCCTACCGAGTGAACCATTCACGAGGCCCCCGGCCTCGCCGGGTCCTTTCTGAGCATTTCTTCGTTTTGCTGGTTAGCGATGCGCACTAGCTCATTCACTCTTTCTTGCTGTTTCTGTCGGGCTTCGCCGGTCAATCCCTCCAACTCTAATGCTGCGGCGTTTGTCGCTCTTAGGTTCTTTGCCGGGGTGCTATACCTCGGCAAGCCCAAGTCCACTGATTCTGCTTTATGAGCATCATGCTCTTTGTTGATATCATCTATGAGGTTTTTCCCTCTCAATCTTAATTCGTCCACCCGTTCGGGTGCGACGTCAAGCTTATTAGCTTTGGCATATTCTCGCAGGGTCCTGTTTAAGGACTCCCGCAAGGCCGACACCTTTTTGGCCTCTACCATCACCTTTTGCCTGGTTTCCTCCAACTCTGCCTGAGCATTTGCCGGATCAAGTATCAGCGCTACAGGCGTAGTCAAGTTTTCTATGGTCGCTTGAAGAATGTTCTCTGGCCTTTCCAGAGGTGGCCCTCTTACTCTTGGTGCCTTTGGGGTGGTGTCCTGCACCTCGGTCGGGTTGGTCGCTGGCGGGATTACCTCGGTGGGTAGTGGTGCGGTTTGCCTGGGTGCGCCCTGCACACCGGTGGCGGGTTCTCTGCTTGACCCGGCAGCTGCTGCTCCAGTTTGCACTCCGGCCGCGACCATCACCTCGACGCTGCCTGCAGGATGTGCTCTGGGTGGACGGCTCGCAACGTTAAGAGGGGGCTCTCCTGCAACAACAACTTGGTGAGGATAAACACCGGAGATGTCGACGCCGACGTAGACCTGGAGCCCGCCCAGGCTGATGAAGACACCATTACGCGGGGGAGTTTTCTCCCTGAAGCTCCCTGCGTTGTCGCTGACATAGTCACAGAGACCAAATCTCTGGACCAAGCCAGAAACAACGCGCTCGCCCGTGTTGATGAAGTTTCCCGTCCGGATCGTAACTCCAGCTAGCACTGCCATGGCCCCACTGGCGCCAACTGTCGTGGTGGTGACATGGCAGATGCCATGGGTAGGATAAAGAATGGGGCCAATGGATGCTAGAGGGACCTGGGGAGGGAAGATGTAGTTGATTCTACACACAGAGGTCTAAGGCAAAGATCTTTATTTCTTCTTCCTTGGGCTACAAGTGCTCCTTGAGCTATATATAGGGAGAAGATAAGAACTTTACCAGCCTAACGGCTCTAACTTCAGTCGATCCCCCTTCTGAGTCCAAGCCTCTCCTTATAAAGGAGAGCCCTGGGTTCCTCTAGGGCTGACGTGGCAAGCATATTCGAGGAATATGCTTGTCCCAAGATAGTTCGCCCCTTTCCTGTCGCCTCTAATGACGACAAGGTTCCAGAGGGCCCCTCACATGCGCCTCGGGCTTACGGGTGTCACCTCTGTGACCTCCTCCTGCCTCTCTGTCGCTCTGCGCCTTTGTCCCTAGCGTTTGGCTCCGTTCAGATTCTCCCTAGCTTGCAGCTAGGGTTTGACTTCAGGCTTCTCCTTCTCCTGCAAGCTTCACATCATTCGGTCCTTCCTCGCATAACTCGGATCGTCCTTCCCCTGCATCAATATCACTCAGGCTAACCCGGCCGACTTACGCAATATAATGGCCGGGTAATGTCTTAACATAAATATACGGGTCTCTCCCCTTCATATGTCGGCCGACTTCTACAGGATTCGGCCGACTTAGACTGTAACTCGGAAACAAGACGGTGGTTGTACCCTCGTCTTTCCCCGTCTTTACCCTATCCGGGGTTACCTCCCCAACACTAAAGCTTTTAATCTTTTAAAACATAATGGCAGTTTTATATATTACACCTTTGATCTTACCATGTCAAAAAAAGTTTCATTACATATCTCGAACACTCCATACACTTATGGTGTTTCGGGAAATGCAAATCCATGGAACGGTTCCTAGAATCTCAGGTGTTTTGCTAAACTTTGTAACTAAAATATCTTCCTTTATGATAGAATCATAAACTCTTTATATTCTTATTACAATGATTTTCACTTCATCTTGAAAGTCTTTGAACATTTTCAAATGTTTCATACTTCATCCTTATTTAAGTAAATATACATATATTTACTCAAATTTTCGGAGAAAGCATATGAAGTTAAAATCCATTGCTCTCGACTACACATAATGGGCTTCATACAACAATATGTACAAGTTCCAATAAGCTAGTCATTCGTTCACTTTTGGCCTATGAACGAAGTTTTAATTATCTCTAGGAAAGTTTCACAAACATCATTTGATCAAAATTAAAAGACTCATGGAGTTTCTTCATGTTTTCTTTCCATTATAATTTGAACGGCAATGTCACTTCTTAAGTGATATTTTAATCAATTGCATTTTGACATTTTAGCATCAATTTTATGGATGTGATTTCTCCAACTAGACTTATATCATCCATCTATTATGGAATACAAAAATTATTTGAATAACCTTTTGTTCTCATTATACCTGATTAAAACAAATCTTGAAGGAAAGTTTTCATATCAACGAGAAACACAATAATTCTTTATTTGTTTTTGATGAATATCATCACATATTCTTTTGCTAGTTACTTAGGCCATGTAGTTCATGAATTGTTTTGTTTTGAATAACAATTCATACCAACAAATACAGTATCATACTCAAGAACTAAATTGTTTAACAAGCAAAGAATATAACCATAACATGTATATCATCTAATATACCTAAGCTAAATAATTCAATTCTTCTCTTTTCTGCCAAATATTTCTTAGATTTCTCTTTCAGCATGTAACATCCCTAAAATCATGTTTTCAAGCTTTGCATATCATCCATGCATTCATGATCATTTAGGGTTCATTTCCAAAGTCATTGGAAATTCAGAAGCATTTGATGCTTATTATTTTATGTAAGCAAGGCAATGGCCATATTGCTACCTTCTAATAGGAAAAATACTTATTTAATCAGTAAGGATTGGAGTTTGAGTTTGAGTGTTGTCCCTAAGGTTTGGACAATGTTTTCAAAAACAAATTATGTTTTTTAAACCATTCATGCACTTTTTATAAACATTTATATGAGGCATGATTTAAACTTCTTTTCCAAACCCTTGTTGAAATTGAGTCTGTTTAGATGTTTTACACATCCCAGGATGCAAGTTTCAGCAAACTTTTGTTTGGAGAAAGTTTCATTTGAAACAGATTTGATTTGAGATTTCAAATTCAAACCAGAAATCCAATCATAAAAAGAAAAAGGAATAAAGGAGAAAAAAATAGAGCAGACCAGCTAATCTGGCCCAACCCAGCCACCCGGCCCATTTAGCCCAGCAACTCCGTCCCGCAGGAAAACGATTCGCACCACTGGGATAACCCGCAGAGTCTTTTACGACTGGACCCCACCTCCTCTCTCTTTCTCACACTGACAACAACGCCCCACCTGTCAGTCGTCTCTTCAACCCGCCGCAATCAACTCTGGCCGTTTCCTCCCCCGTCACTGCCGTTGAATTCGCGATTTAAATTCTGTTGATTCGTCGAGTAACTCCCCGTCCAGCTTCGGCTACTTAACCCCCTCCCCTCTCCGCTCATTTTCCCTCACTCGGCACACCATTTCCGCCACCAGGCTGCCGACAATTCAAGTTGCAAATCCGCTGCCCGACGCTCTCCGATGACCTATTCTGGTGAGACCCGTGCTCCCCTTCACCTCTCATTCTTATGAGCTTGCTTGTCATACCCGTGTGCATCTTCTCACACCTTTTGTTTGCTCTAAAACGTCCCAGGTCGTCGTCTCCGTCGAGCCCCGCGAATGACCGAAGCGCCGCCCGACTCCGGGGAACAATCACGGTAAATCCAGACCGCCCCGTGACCTCTAGTCCTTACGACTGTGTTCGCCTTGCCTCTGTGCATCTCCTAATGCCTTTCGTTCAACTTATAGCACCATAGAACGTCGCCTCCGTCTCCGGCAGTGAACACCCGACGTGAGAGCGAACTCCGACGAGGTTTTTCGGCTGTGCCAGTGCGCCCCTGTCCAAGCAAAGACCACGTTGAGCTTCGCCATCGTCACGCGAGCTCGGTAAGCATCTGCACGTTCCCCATAACCCCCTAGAATCATCGGGACGCCACCGCGATAGGTCCGGCCAAGCGCCACCAGATCTTGGTCAGAGCATTGTGAGCCATCAGATCTAGATCCTATGGCCACAAATAGATCACTTAACGAAGCATTTTATTTAGATCTGAGACGCACAGTGTCACTTAAATCCTACGACTCTGGATGATTGATCCAACCGAAACGGTATCAGCCAATCAGACATCACCGCATGGCTAGGATTTAAATTTAAAATCTGGAATTAGATCTATTAGTTGTTCAATCTTGCAAAACTCATAACTTTTGATCCACACGTTCAGATTTTGCAAATTTTATATCATTGGAATCAGGAGAGAAAATCCCATCTGTTTATGCAATGTGTTTAATTTTTTGCCTCTGTAAAAATGGTTATTTTTGCAGAGACATTTATAGGCATAATTTGAGTATAGTAATTATTTGAAAAATGATTTAAAGATCAAATAAAGTTTATTTGGTGTGTTTTGGACTTGTTTATGATTCAGTACTGTATACTTGTCTTGTTTGTTGTAGAAAATCATCTCATGGCATTTGCATGCATTCATATATTTTTGTTTGTATATTTTGATATGTGATTTTGGTGCCATTATTTTATGTGTAGATTTTGGTGCTAATAGTGATTGTGGTTGTGAAGATTGTTGCTACTCCCCAAACTACCAAGGCAAGTGGTGCTTCATGTATTTATCCCTATAGTTTTACCTATGCATTAGAAATATTTTGTATAGGACTTGCATGATTATTTTGCTAAGTACCTATATGCTATGCTTGGGAAATCCTAGTAGTTGTAGCAATGTTAGAATTCCCTTTAAGTTAAGATACTTATTATTGCCATGCTTAGCCTAGCTAGTAGCAACCAAGGGTGGATTATATAATCATGCTATAAGAAATATTTCTAAGTCTTTGGACTTATGTTTTGCTTAATAAAACAACTAAGTGAATGAAACACCTGGGTGGAATGGAAATAATGGTTTGTGTTGAGTGGTTACACAAGGCCCATATCTATGGTTTACCTTGTGTATCTCACTTGTGTAAAGCCACCCATGAACAAAGGGATTTGAGATGCCAAATGTTAAGAAGCTTCTAGTGCAGCCACATGGCATTATGGGCTCTGCCTGGATCATATAGGTTGCAATAACTTAGCCATTTGGACAGTTGGTGGTAGTGGGATGATAGGTTTGGAGCGCGTCCATTTGGTCTAAGGGAAGGATTCTGAAGGGTCCTGTCTTGGTGAAAATCAAGTCTTGTGGGGAAAGTGCACAACCTTTGCAGATGGAAGAATCTAAGTACTTAGCCATGTCCCTGGTATTGGACAACTTGAGCATCAAGACATGGAAGCTATCAAGAATCTCCTCATCCCAATTTCTAAGATAAAACTTGTGGTTGAACAAGGGTGAAGGTTCACCAATTTCTATTGGTGATTCCTTGGGAAAGTTTTGTCAAAGAAAAACTTAGTGTTTTCAACTAATAGGTAAAACCTATTTTGAGCAAAGCAAGCCTAAGCTACACTTAGCCAAATTCATATAGTATTTAGATGTTAATATTCTACTAAGGTATCACTTGCCAATACTATTCCAATGTATTGACCCACTGTGGCTGTAAATTGTGATGTTGTAGGTTATTCTGATGATGATTAGGGGTTATGAGTCTACACTCAACATGCTTGCCTGTGGCACATGAAGATGAAGACTTATTAATCTTATTCTATATTTGAACTCTTGTATTAGGCCTATGGCCATGGAGTTTGTAAAAGACTATGTTTGTCTTTGGAATGATATGTAATAATGACCTTTGTTTCTGTGTACTTCATCTTAAACTGTGGATGCTAGCATTGATCCAGTGACTAGCATTGCAATCACAGGGATCCTTACCTTTATAAAGGGAGGGATCTTACATATGGTATCAGAGCAATGTGTTGCCTGTAGGATTATGACCCTAGGATTGGATTAGAAACCACTAAGGAAAAAAAATTCAACAACTTCCACACTTGTCTTATTCATCTCGTAAACTTTTCTAATATTCTTTCTCATCTCTATTGATATAAGGATGCTTTGATAACCTTTAGACTAGAGAGTGAGAGATGTAATGTGCCTTGTTAGTTGGACCACCACACTTATCATTATATTTCCAAAATATTGACTAAGTTATATTGAACCTTGGATGCTTGTAATATGTATACCATGACTTGTGTGTTTGTTTGTCAATGATATGCTTGTGATACTTGTCTTGTGTATTTTCTATCGATGTTGATTCTAACCTCTCTCTCTGTCTTATAGAATAGATGCCTAATGTTACTATCAGCACGGCTGAAGAGTTCAAGGGAACTCGTTTTGGCACTCGTCTTATTGAGCTCACTAGCATGCTCAATCTTAATCTTCCTAGCATCATGGTGCTTCCCCTTACCAAGTTTGAGAGGAAGGACCTTTGGGGCTTCAAGGTTAATCATCCAGGACGCCAAACTGAGCCTACTACGGAGGCCATCATCTTCAAGTTTATGCATGACGATAGGGAGAGAGAGGCCTAGAGGTAGTCATGAAGGATTTACTTGGGCGTCTGTTAGGGAGACACTCTCGAGAGATTAGAGGTACTCACTTCCACGCCTTCGGAAGACGTGACGAGGATGGTGAGGCTATTGAGTTTGAGGATGCTGCTAGAGAGATGGAAGAGCCGATTCGTCTATACCTCCAGGACCTAGAGGTTCTTCTTAGGCACCTAGATACTGATAGGACCAACGTCATGCTTAGCACTGATGAGCTCCAGGTGCAGCTTCGTGAGAAAGACAATCTCTTCACGGAGCAAGATGAGATAGTCAAGGAAATGGAGGCCAAGTTTGAGAGTCAAGATAGAAAGTTCAAGAGTCAAGAGAAAAGAGTCCAAGATAGGAACAAGAGGATTCGAGAGATGATTGCAGAACTAGAGGCCAAGGACTTTGAGCTCAAGCATCAGCAGGGTGTGATTGAGAGGCTTCGTTCACAGAAGAGAGCTCTCAAAGCCAAGCTAGAGGCCTTGACTAACAATGTCGAGGAGTACAAGACCGCTATGGAGAATGCAGGTCTTACACTTGTCGACGAGGAGGTTGATGCAGAGGAGTAGTGATGACTGCTCGTTTATTTGTCATTTACCATGCTTTTGATTGTTGAGTCGCAATGACCATCCAACATGTGGATGGCTTGCTATTGGTGTGTTTGATTTTTCAAACATGTTGTTTATATCGTTGAACCTTATGTTATTTTGATGCTTTTTTGGTGATTGCCTATGTGTTGTAATGTGCATAATAAGCATCTATGGGTATCTCATTCTTATCCTTATTGAAAACCACAGATGCCTCCCCGACGTGCCAACCCCAACCCGAACAACAACAACAATGTCACCCCGATGCAGCAGCTGATGACAACACAAGCACAACTGATGCAAATGATCACTACTTTCATGCAGAATCAGAACAACAACAACAACAACAATAACAAGAACAACAATAACAACAACAACAACAATCAGAACAATCCACCAGGTTTTGACATGCTCACCAGATTCCTAAGACTGAGGCCAGCAAAGTTCTCAGGAACTACTAATCCCATGGTGGCCAATGATTGGCTACGTTCAGTGAACAAGGATTTGGTAACTGTCGACTGTACCGACAAGGAGAAAGTCAGGTTTGCAGCACACTTGTTGGAAGGACCAGCAGCTACTTGGTGGGATAACTTCCAGATCACCACTCCCATTGAGGATGTGACATGGGCTATCTTTGAAGATGGTTTCCATACAGCTCACATCTCATCCGGAATGATGAGCTTCAAGAAGAAGGAATTCCATAATCTGAAGCAATGCCACCGCAGCGTGGCTGAATATATTGAGGAGTTCAACAATCTGGCGCGTTATGCACCGGATGAAGTTGACACTGATGCCAAGAGGAAGGAGAAGTTTCTCGAAGGATTGAACGATGAACTGAACCTGCAATTAACTGTGGCCTATGTTCCCACTTATCAATCTCTTTGTGACAAGGCTGCCATCTTGGAGAGCAAGATGAAACAGGTTGAAAGCAGGAAGAGGAAACACTCCGACAAGCACAGCTCAGGATCGTCTCACAAGCGTTCCCATTATGATGATAGTGGGAGTTCTGGATCCCACAAACATGTAAAGTACAACAGCCACCACAACCACAACCATCATCATGACAACAAGCATCACCGTAGTCATGACAATGACAAGTACAAGAATCACAAGAGTGGGTACAAGAACCACCACAATGGAACTGGAAGTGGTAGTGGAAGCCAGACTGTCAAGAAGGATCTTAGTCAGGTTGAATGCTTCAAGTGCAAGAAGATGGGGCATTATGCAAATGAATGCCCAGAAAAGAAAGTTGAGGGACCCAACAAGCCCAACCCTTTCCAGAAGGGACAGGTGAACCACATCAATGTGGAAGAAATATATGAGGAACCTGATGTTGTTGTTGGTAAGTTCAAACTCAATTCTATTCCAGCATTTTTTCTTTTTGATACTGGTGCATCACATTCATTCATATCAAAAGCATTTGTTGATAGAAATGGGTTTCCAACTGAAAACATTGGGTATCCAATAAAAGTAAGTTCTCCCGGTGGAGATATGATAGTAAGTCTTGGATGCCGTGATCTAGTGATAGAGTTTGGAAAGCATAAGTTTCTAGTGAGTCTGATAATCCTAGATTCCCAAGGACTGGACGTAATTTTGGAAATGGACTGGATGACCAAGTATGAAGGAGTATTAGATTGTGCCAATCGTACTGTCGCACTCACAACCCAGGAAAATAAACGAATAAGATTCAAGTCTAACTTTGAACCGAAAGGGAGTAAGCTAAATTCTCTTAAGGGGGTTAGCATAGACAGTGTGCCTATTGTGAGTGAATATCCGGATGTGTTTAGGAAGAATTGCAGAATGCCACCGAGATAGAGATGTGGAGTTTCGATTGATTTTCTACAGGATCGGACCAATAGCAAAGAGACCATACAAGATGTCGGTTGATGAGTTGAAAGAACTCAAGAAACAACTTGGAGAACGATTCTTGAAAAGGATTTATTCAACCAAGTTCTTCATCTTGGGGAGCACCAGTTTTGTTTGTAGAAAAGAAAGATAGAAGTCAAAGGTTATGCATAGATTACCGTTCACTCAATGAGGTGACTATCAAGAACAAATACCCTTTGTCAAGGATCAATGAATTGTTTGATCAGCTAGAAGGAGCCTGTGTGTTCTCAAAGATTGATCTCTGGTCAGGTTATTTCCAGCTCAAGATAAGAGAACAAGACATACCCAAGACAGCTTTCACCACTAGGTATGGATTGTATGAGTACACCGTGATGCCATTTGGTTTGACCAATGCACCAGCTTATTTCATGAATATGGTGAACAAAGTGTTCATGGAGTTCCTTGACAAGTTTGTTGTCGTATTCATCAATGACATTTTGATCTACTCCAAGAGCAAAGAAGAGCATGAAGGACATTTGTGTTTGATACTTGAGAAGCTTAGAGAGCATAAGCTGTATGCCAAATTCAGCAAGTGTGAATTTTGGTTAAATGAAGTTGGATTTCTTGGACACGTTGTGTTAGGAGATGGTGTAGCAGTTGATCCCGCTAAAGTGTCAGCTATAACTGAATGGGAATCTCCAAAGTCAGTAAAAGAGGTTTGTAGTTTCCTTGGCTTGGCAGGATACTACAGAAGATTTATTGAGAATTTATCCAAGGTAGCTGTAACATCCCAGATTTTATATTATGATGTTACTAGAAGCATGCATAATCCTTGCATCATTGCATATTACAAATAAATTTTGCAACAAAATCCTAACACCTAAACCTATCAAAACCCTATTAATTATTATCATATGTAAGCACTATTGTTGTAGTAGTTTGACCCCTTATAAAAAAACTATGTAAAAACATTAAGTCATGGTCCTATGTTGACCACCTTACTTTTATAAAAATTTAGATACAGATTTTTTCAAGTTTGGACTTAGTATGCAAAAGATATATAGGTTTTACTAAAACAGAAATTGAAAAATGTTAAAAGAGAAAAAAAAGGGGGGCAACCTACCTAAGCGGGCAGCCCAGCATCGGCCCGCTCTGCCAATCCCGCTGCTGCCACCGATAGGTGGGGCCATGCTGTCATCCCCCACCTCCCGCCAGAGTCTCTGTTGAACACGGTTCTGATTCAAATCCGCGCGATTATCCGTCCTCTGTTCGAATCTGTGCCCTCTACTCCATGAAACCCTCCCCTCTTATACCGCTGCTTTGGCCCCCACCGCCCTTTTGTGTTTTTCTCAAACCCTAGCGTCGTTTCGCAACTTTCCGATCTCGCCGGAGCAAACCACCGTCGGAGCCCGAGGTTGGCGACTCTCCAGGGCACCTCGAACCCTGCTACACCTTCCATCCTTCTCGCCCCGACCTACCCTACCCACCCATCTAATTCGTTTCTTCGGAATTGTAGGAGGCCACCGGCAATTGCTCGTCGGAGCCATCGGATCCGAGAGGAGGAACGGCCGACGCTAGGAGATTGAGGAGGGGAGTGACCGCGCTGAGACCGTTGGGGGATTCGCCATCACCGTGTGCATCAGGGGCCGTCCTCGTCATCTTCCACGATCACCAGAGCCGCCAGGACGCTGCCACCGTCGCCTCCATCGCCGCCACCGTCGTCTCCATCGCCGCCGCCGCCACAGGTTAGTAAAGCCGCCCTCGACCGTCCGATTGTAGATGTGCGGCCCAGATTAGAAGTTTGATCGAAGCGGTACCGGCCAATACCGCCCTGCCGCGTGGCAAGCCGTGCTAGCAGCCGCGTCCGCGCCGCGTCCCTCCAGCTGGACCAACCAGGCGCTGCCACTTGGCGCGTTTCGAGTTAGGGTTAGGATAGTTTGGTTTAATTTTTGCAGATTTGATCTAAACATTGCGAAAATCATACAAAATTGAATATTTGGCCAAATTTAGCTTATAATATACCGTTGGATTCATAATTTTATGTAGAATCCAGATCTGCAATAATATTCTAAGTTTACAGTAAGGTTTTAGGTGTAGATTTTAATCATTATATTAGAGTGTTTATTCTATAGAAAAATAATTAAAATTCTGTTTTAGTTGATTCTTGTTGCAATAACTTTGTTTACACAATACCTACTGAACAAAATTATAAAACTTTGCTTAAGATCATTAGATCTAGCTTGGGGCTAATTAGATGGTTTGATCTCCTTTTTAACCCTAGGAATTGTATTAGTGACCCAATTAGATCTAAACCTTTGAGAAATCAATCCTAGTGACACCCTTAACACTATTGCAACTCAATCTTGCTACCTTGGTCAATTTAGAAGAACCAATCTTGCATAAAATACCATGTTGCATGCATGCATGATTATCTCTGTGACCTGTTTTGAGCAACTTGTGATCAGATCTATGTTTGTGATTCGTTAGATTGTTCGGAGTGCGCTAGGGAGTGATATTGTGTAGAGTGCTACTCGGATCAAGGCAAGCTACACCACTTGTTCATAATTTTGTCCCAGTTTTGATTCTATGCATGTGATCTTCAAAATTCTGTAGTATGCATGTGTAGGATATTCTAGTAGAATTTTTCCTTAGTAATATTTTGCAAGTGCGATGATTTTGTAGTATGCCATGAGTAGCTCTATACTTAGGATTTTTCCTCCTAATAGGTTACCCCTGTTTTTGCTAAGTATTGCTTGTTATGCTATATATACAAAGTACCATTGGGGGGTTCGAAAGACAAAGAATTTTCTAAGTATAAAGGCTCTCTAGAGCAAACTTTTCTTGTCAAATCCACTTCAAAATAAAACTAAGTTTTCTTCTGGGCGGAATGGTTGTCGGGACAATGTGTGAGGATTTGGTGGAGGACGGCCGCCCAGGAATCAAAGAAGTCTGCCATGTTTCAGAATTCAGAAGCTTCCAGTGCAACCACAATACATTATGGGCTCTGTCTTGGCCTAGTACTTAGTGGGAAACCTCACCTGGGTACCAACATTTGGAGGTTCTTGGCACGGCTGGATCCAGAAGGTAGAGGGGCTACTAAGGGAAAGCCTGGCCATGGTCTTGTCTGTAAAAGGACTTGATCGTGGATTGTGGGTAAAGTGCACAAACTCTCAAGAGTATTGCAATCTGATCGATCAGCCGTGTTCACGGTAACAGAACAACATTGAGCATCTGAAGGATGGAGCCTCTGAAGGATCTTCCTCTCTCTTTTCTAAAACAAAGTTTTGAAACCCCATGGCGTGCGTGATATCGCCAATGGGTGGGACTTTGGGAACTTGGTGTGTAATATCCAAGTGACACTTGGTGCGTAATATCCAAGTGTTTGGTTGTTTGGACATTTGGTGAGTAATATCCTCGTGTGCCATTCGACCTTATTTTACCTAGGCAAATGTTTACAAAGTAGGGAAAATCATCTCTTCTTCTTCTCTACTTAAGAAAACTAGCTTTGAGCAAATGAACTCTACAGCCTAAACTAGCCTTGCATGTAGAGATAGTCTTTTCTCTCCTTGGTGTAATTTGCCAATACATTCAAAGTATTGACCAACTTGTTGGCTGCACGTTTTATGTGCAGAGTCCGAAGATTGAAAGGTGCGTAGGGATCGCGAGTCTACACTCGACAAGCCTGGGGCGTTGATGGACTCAAGCTGCTTTTATGTTTCCGCTGTTATTTGAGCTAGCCTTATGCTAAGCAATTTGTAATAAATTTATACTCTGGATTCTCCGTGTAATAAAGACTTTGTGTTTTACATGATATTTCATCGACTGTGAGTGCTAGTTGTTGATCCAGGGACTAGCATGTTAATCACAGGGACTTAGGATCCTCACCGATCCGAGGTCACTACAGATGGTATCAGTGCACATCGTTGCCTGTAGGACGTGACCCTAGGATTGGAACCACCTCTAACTTGTGCCTTTCATGCTTTTCTACTAAGTTATTTTCCGCACTTCTAGTATCTGCGTTCCTCTACTTGTTTAAGTATCTAACTTTCATTCTTCTAACTTAAAGATGACAAGCTTCCTCTATGACACCGTCGCGGACATCGAGCCCCTTCGCTTTGGTGGATGCCTCATGGACCTACTCACACGTTTGGACCTTCCTCTCCCAACAATCCAGGGGAGCACAATGAAGAAACTCTACAAGGACGGCTGTTGGGGAGTCAAAGTCATCCAGCCAGGAATAGAGCAAGGCAAGGACCCGGAGGAAGACATAGCAATCCACATTGTTAGCGATTCCAAGGAGAAGGCCCTTAGCATCAGCTTGCAGCAACTCATTGGTCGCCTATGTGGACGTCATCATGAAGCTCTCCAAGGACACTGCGGCGGCCTCTTTGGAAGACGAGATGAGGAAGGAATTCCCATGGAGTTAACCTTTGAGGAAAGAACTTCTACCAAGCACCGAAGGACCCAATATCAAGATTTGGAGTGCCACATCCATGACCTTGAAAAGGGCACCTTCCTTGAGATGTTGAAGAACGACGAGCTATGCGCCCTAATCAAGGAGAAGGAAGAAATGATCAAGCATCAGGAGGAGGCAATGAAGCTCCAAGAGATAAAGTTCCAGGACCAGGAGAAGAAGTTCGCTAACCAAGAGAAGAGGGTGATAAATAAAAACAAGAGAATTAGGGAACTCAAACAGCAGATCGATGGAGCTGAAGTGCAAACTGAAGGCCTTTGCAAGATAATCAATGATGTGCGTGCTTCCAAGAGGGACTTGGCAAAGCAATTTGAAGCCGCAAAGAAGTCAATTTTAGTGGAGGAGCTACAAAGCGAGAAGGAGGGACTTCAGGAGCAGCTGGAAGCCACTACCAAGAAGCTGCAGGATGAGATAAAGAACCTCCAAGAGAAGCTTGAAGCCACCACAAAGGAGATGGAGTTGTACAAGACAACTCTAGAGCAGGAAGGCTACTCGTTCGAGGACGAGGAAGAGGAAGGCGTGGAAGATGTGTAATAGTTGGACCCCCCTTTAATTCTATAGTAGAACGTTATTCGCGATTGTAATAAATACCAAGACAAATCTGGTTTAGTTAAACTTGGCTGTTTTCTGTGTTAAGCTGTGTTGTTATGTCTTGTGTGCCTTGTGTGCTTGGTGTGTTTTCATAAGGGTGGGAGTTTACTACTTAGTCTTTTTTTCTATTTCTTAACTTTTCTCTCAAACCCCACAGATGCCGCCCAGACGTGCGAACTCCGAAATCCCTCCAGAAATAGCACAACTTTTGGCCACTCAGAACCAGCTGATCCAACTGCTCACTCAGAACATGCAAAACAACAACAACAACCCGCCACCACCACCACCTCTGCCACCACCTCAACAGGATCGCTTGACTTGGTTTTTGAGGCTGAACCCACCTACCTTCACTAGCAGCACTGAACCAATCATCGCTGATGACTGGCTGCGTACGATCAACAAGAAGCTAGACACCATGCAAGCTGTCGGAGCCGACAGGGTACGTTATGCCGCACACCAGCTTGAAGGACCTGCTGCAGATTGGTGGGATAAGTACCAAGTCACCCACCCGGACATTGATGCTATCACTTGGGATCAGTTTGAATTGGCTTTTCGCACTCATCATGTGGCTGCTGGTATCATGACTCTGAAGAGGCGCGAGTTTCGTGACCTACACCAGCTGCACCGTTCTGTCACCGAGTATGGAGAGCTTTTCAACAAGCTAGCCCGTTATGCACCCGACGATGTTTCGACTGATGCCAAGAGACAGGAGGAGTTCTTAAGAGGGCTCAATGATGAGATATCCATTCAGCTTGTGGCTCAGAAATTTGACAACTTTCAGGAACTCCTAGACAGAGCCATTGTGGTTGAATCCAAAAGAAAGAGCATAGAAAACCGCAAGAGGAAGTCTAACCCTCACAAACACTCTGTTCCATACCAGAAGCAGCGCAACTCCTCACCGCCACCTTATAACAATAATGGCCACAACCATAACGGTCATAACCATGGTGGCCACAAACACAATGGGCATAAAAACCGCAATGGGAATGGCAGCAATGGGAAGGATCTCAGTGAGGTGACATGCTTTAAGTGCAACAGGACAGGGCACTATGCAACCTCTTGCCCCGAGAAGAAGAATGGCAGTGGTAATGGGAATGGAAATGGACACAACCATGGGAATGGAAACGGGAAGAAGCCAAATCCGTTTGTCAAAGCCACGGTAAATCATGTTTCTATGGAGGATGCTTGTGACTCTGTGATTGGTAAGTTCAAACTCAATTCTATTCCCGCAGTTGTTCTTTTTGATACTGGTGCATCGCATTCATTCATATCAAGGGTATTTGTGGATAGAGGCAAGATACCAACGGAGACAATAAATTTTCCTCTAAGGGTAAGTTCTCCTGGGGGAGAAATAGTGGCAAACTCTGGTTGTCGGGGACTAAAACTAAGGATTGGGACACACATCTTTCCCACAAGTCTAGTAGTTCTAGAATCACAAGGATTAGACATAATCTTGGGCATGAATTGGATGACCGAATATGAGGGAATCATAGACTGTCCCAAGAGAACTGTCACGCTCACAACACCGGAAGGGAAGAGAATTCGTATCAAGTCAAATTTTGCACTTAAGGAAGCCATGGTAAACTCTCTTAAGGGGGTTAGCTTGGAGGAGGTACCTATTGTAAAGGAATACCCAGATGTTTTCCCAGAGGAGCTACCCGGAATGCCACACGATCGTGATATCGAGTTCCTCATTGATTTGATGCCAGGCACGGGGCCGATAGCTAAGAGACCATACAAGATGGATGTGGAAGAGTTAAAGGAACTCAAGAAACAGCTTAGGGAACAATTGGACAAGGGATTCATCCAACCCAGCGCGTCATCTTGGGGAGCGCCTGTCCTATTTGTGGAAAAGAAGGATAAAACCAAGAGACTGGTTGTGGACTACCGCTTGTTGAACGAAGTGACGATTAAGAATAAGTATCCTCTGCCCAACATCAATGACTTGTTTGACCAGTTAAAGGGAGCAAGTGTGTTCTCAAAGATCGATCTGCGATCAGGCTACTTTCAGCTAAAGATTCGAGAACAGGATGTGCCCAAAACAGCATTCACCACAAGATACGGATTGTACGAGTACACCGTGATGTCTTTTGGTCTAACCAATGCCCCAGCATACTTCATGACCATGATGAACAAGGTGTTCATGGAATATTTGGACAAATTTATCGTGGTATTCATAGATGATATACTCATATACTCTAAGGATGAGAAGGAACATGAGAAACATCTGCGCCTTATTATGGAGAAACTTAGAGAACACAAGTTGTATGCCAAATTCAGCAAGTGCGAGTTCTGGTTAAAGGAAGTGGGATTCCTTGGTCATGTTGTGTCAGCAAAAGGAGTTGTCGTAGATCCTAGTAAGGTAGCTTCCGTGACGGAATGGGAGTCACCCAAGAATGTGGGGGATATTAGGAGTTTCTTGGGCCTCGCAGGATATTACCGGAGGTTCACTGAAAACTTTTCCAAAATAGAAAAACCCATGACGGAACTATTGAAGAAGGAAAAGAAATTCCTATGGACTGAGGCATGTGAAGCAAGTTTTCAAGAGTTGAAGAAACGCCTTGTAATGGCGCCAGTTCTGTGTCTGCCTGATATCCAGAAGGATTTTCAAGTCTATTGTGATGCTTCTCGACAAGGACTTGGAAGTGTATTGATGCAGGATGGGAAAGTGGTATCCTATGCCTCCCGGCAACTTAAGAACCACGAACACAACTACCCCACACATGATTTGGAACTTGCATCTGTGGTCCATGCACTCAAGGTATGGAGACACTACCTCATGGGCAAACATTGTGATGTGTTCACAGATCACAAGAGTTTGAAGTACATCTTCACCCAAAAGGAGTTGAATATGAGACAAAGAAGATGGCTTGAGCTAATTAAGGATTATGACTTGGATTTACAGTACCATCCCGGAAAGGCAAACGTGGTGGCTGATGCCTTAAGTCGTAAGGTGTATGTGAATGGACTTACTAGGGAACTTCCAGAGGATCTATGCAAGCAATTCAAGGATCTCAGGCTAGAAATAGTTCCGAAAGGACACGTATCAACTATGGAAATAGTGTCCACCTTCCAAGAAAGGATCCAGGAAGCACAAAGGGGGATAAAGAGTTGGAAGAAATAAGAGTCAGGATAAGCGAAGGAAAAACAAAAGAATTTCGTCTGGACGAACAAGGAACCCTCTGGTATGGGAAGCGTTTGTGCGTTCCCAATGACCCCGATATTAGGAAGATGATTTTACAAGAAGCTCATGATTCCCATACTCAATTCATCCAGGTAACACCAAGATGTACATGGATGTGAAGGATAGATTCTGGTGGAATAACCTAAAGAGAGATATTGCAGAGTATATTTCTCTGTGTGATGTATGCAATAGAGTTAAAGCCGAGCATCAGAAACCGGCAGGACTACTTCAACCACTACCTATACCCGACTGGAAGTGGGACAAGGTAGGCATGGATTTCATCACGGGATTGCCCCGGACTCGTTCTGGATTTGATTCTATCTGGGTAGTGGTGGACCGCTTCACCAAGGTGGCTCACTTCATCCCCGTAAAGACCACGTATACAAGTGCTAAGCTTGCTAAGATATACATGTCAAGAATTGTAAGTCTGCATGGTGTTCCCAAGGGAATTGTGTCAGATAGAGGCACCCAGTTCACTTCAAAGTTTTGGCGACAGCTACATGAGTCTCTTGGAACCCGACTAGAATTCAGTACTGCCTTCCACCCGCAAACGGATGGCCAAACAGAAAGGGTGAATCAAATTTTGGAAGATATGTTGAGAGCTTGCGCACTAGACTATGGGTCTAGTTGGGACGATAACCTGCCGTATGCCGAGTTCTCATACAACAACAGCTACCAGACAAGTATCAAGATGGCTCCGTTTGAAGTTCTATATGGTAGGAAGTGTAGGACTCCGCTGCTATGGAACGGAGTTGGTGAACGCAGTCTTTTTGGACCTGAATTGATAAAGGATGCCGAAGAAAAGGTACGACAGATTCAGGATAGGCTAAAGGTAGCCCAATCCCGACAGAAGAGTTACGCTGATTCCAAGCGCAGAGATGTGGCTTATGAAATAGGGGACCGTGCGTATCTCCGAGTTTCACCCCTATGAGGAGTTAAGAGGTTCGGAATCAAGGGCAAGTTAGCCCCATGATTCATAGGACCGTATAAGGTTCTGGCCCGTAGAGGAGAAGTTGCTTATCAGTTGGAGTTACCGGAAGGACTGACTGTTCATGATGTGTTCCATGTGTCGCAACTAAAGAAGTGTCACCCGGAGATGGCCGAAACACCGTTAAGAGACATCGTTCCCCTAGATGAGGTTCAATTGGAAAATGACCTTACGTATGAGGAAAAAACCATCAAAATACTGGAAACAGCCGAGAGGATTACCCGCACCAAGACTATAAGATTCTGCAAGGTACAATGGAACCACCACTCCGAGGAAGAAGCTACGTGGGAGCGTGAAGAAGACTTGAAGGCAGAACACCCACACCTATTTGCTAGCCAACCCGAATCTCGGGGACGAGATTCTTCTTAAGGGGGGTAGGTTTGTAACATCCCAGATTTTATATTATGATGTTACTAGAAGCATGCATCATCCTTGCATCATTGCATCTTACAAATAAATTTTGCAACAAAATCCTAACACCTAAACCTATCAAAACCCTATTAATTATTATCATATGTAAGCACTATTGTTGTAGTAGTTTAACCCCTTATAAAAAACTATGTAAAAACATTAAGTCATGGTACTATGTTGACCACGTTACTTCTATAAAAATTTAGATACAGATTTTATCAAGTTTGGACTTAGTATGCAAAAGATATATAGGTTTTACTAAAACAGAAATTGAAAAATGTTAAAAGAGAAAAAAAAGGGGGGCAACCTACTTAAGCTGGTCATAGTGATGACCCCACCCTTCTCATGGCAGCCAGCAGCTTCAGCATTACTGGCCCCCAAGATCGCCCGCTTAAGATCTGCTGCTTTGCCACCGACAGGTGGGGCCACTCTGTCATCCCCCACCTCCCGCCAGAGTCTCTGTTGAACACGGTTCTGATTCAAATCCGCGCGATTATCCGTCCTCTGTTCGAATTCATGCCCTCTACTCCACGAAACCCTCCCCTCTTATACCGCTGCTTCGGCCCCCACCTCCCTTTTGTGTTTTTCTCAAACCCTAGCGCTGTTTCGCAACTTTCCGATCTCGCCGGAGCAAACCGCCGTCGGAGCTCGAGGTTGGCGACTCTCCAGGGCACCTCAAACCCTGCTACACCTTCCATCCTTCTCGCCCCGACCTACCCTAGCCACCCATCTAATTCGTTTCTTCGGAATCGCAGGAGGCCACCGGCAATTGCTCGCTGGAGCCGTCGGGTCCGAGAGGAGGAACGACCGACGCTGGGAGATTGAGGAGGGGAGTGACCGTGCTAAGACCGTTGGGGGATTCGCCATCGCCGTGCGCATCAGGGACCATCCTCGTCATCTTCCACGATCACCAGAGCCGCCAGGACGCCGCCACCGTCGCCTCCATCGCCCCCGCCACAGGTTAGTAAAGCCGCCCTCGACCGTCCGATTGTAGATATGCGGCCCAGATTAGAAGTTTGATCGAAGCGGTACCGTCCAATACCCAGCGCCCACCGGCAACGGCCGCGGCACAGCGTCGCGCGTCCCTCCAGCTGGACCAACCAGGCGCTGCCACTTGGCGCGTTTCGAGTTATAGTTTGGTTTGATATTTGCAGATTTGATCTAAACATTGCGAAAATCATATAAAATTGAATATTTGGCCAAATTTAGCTTATAATATACTGTTGGATTCATAATTTTATGTAGAATCCAGATCCACAATAATATTCTAAGTTTACAGTAAGGTTTTAGGTGTAGATTTTAATCATTAGATTAGAGTGTTTATTCTATAGAAAAATAATTAAAATTCTGTTTTAGTTGATTCTTGTTGCAATAACTTTGTTTCCACAATACCTACTGAACAAAATTATAAAACTTTGCTTAAGATCATTAGATCTAGCTTGGGGCTAATTAGATGGTTTGATCTCCTTTTTAACCCTAGGAATTGTATTAGTGACCCAATTAGATCTAAACCATTGGGAAATCAATCCTAGTGACACCCTTAACACTATTGCAACTCAATCTTGCTACCTTGGTCAATTTAGAAGAACCAATCTTGCATAAAATACCATGTTGCATGCATGCATGATTATCTCTGTGACCTGTTTTGAGCAAGTTGTGATCAGATCTATGGTTGTGATTCGTTAGATTGTTCGAAGTGCGCTAAGGAGTGCTATTGTGTAGAGTGCTGCTCGGATCAAGGCATGTTACACCACTTGTTCATAATTTTGTCCCAGTTTTGATTCTATGCATGTGATCTTCAAAATTCTGTAGTATGCATGTGTAGGATATTCTAGTAGAATTTTTCCTTAGTAATATTTTGCAAGTGCGATGATTTTGTAGTATGCCATGAGTAGCTCTATACTTAGGATTTTCCGTCCTAATAGGTTGCCCCTGTTTTTGCTAAGTATTGCTTGCTATGCTATATTTACAAAGTACCGTTGGGGGGTTCGAAAGACAAAGAATTTTCTAAGTATAAAGGCTCTCTAGAGCAAACTTTTCTTCTCAAATCCACTTCAAAATAAAACTAAGTTTTCTTCTGAGCGGAATGGTTGTCGGGACAACAAGTGAGATTTTGGTGGAGGACGGCCGCCTAGGAATCAAAGAAGTCTGCCATGTTTCAGAATTCAGAAGCTTCCAGTGCAACCACAATATATTATGGGCTCTGTCTTGGCCTAGTACTTAGTGGGAAACCTCACCTGGGTACCAACATTTGGAGGTTCTTGGCACGGCTGGATCCAGAAGGTAGAGGGGCTACTAAGGGAAAGCCTCGCCATGGTCTTGTCTATAAAAGGACTTGATCGTGGATTGTGGGTAAAGTGCACAAACTCTCGAGAGTATTGCAATCTGATCGATCAGCCGTGTTCACGGTAACAGAACAACATTGAGCATCTGAAGGATGGAGCCTCTGAAGGATCTTCCTCTCTCTTTTCTAAAACAAAGTTTTGAAACCCATGGCGTGCATGATATCGCCAATGGGTGGGACTTTGGGAACTTGGTGTGTAATATCCAAGTGACACTTGGTGCGTAATATCCAAGTGTTTGGTTGTTTGGACATTTGATGAGTAATATCCTCGTGTGCCATTCGACCTTATTTTACCTAGGCAAATGTTTACAAAGTAGGGAAAATCATCTCTTCTTCTTCTCTACTTAAGAAAACTAGCTTTGAGCAAATGAACTCTACAGCCTAAACTAGCCTTGCATGTAGAGATAGTCTTTTCTCTCCTTGGTGTAATTTTCCAATACATTCAAAGTATTGACCAACTTGTTGGCTGTACGTTTTATGTGCAGAGTCCGAAGATTGAAAGGTGCGTAGGGATCGCGAGTCTACACTCGACAAGCCTGGGGCGTTGATGGACTCAAGCTGCTTTTATGTTTCCGATGTTATTTGAGCTAGCCTTATGCTAAGAAATTTGTAATAAATTTATACTCTAGATTCTCCGTGTAATAAAGACTTTGTGTTTTACATGATATTTCATCGACTGTGAGTGCTAGCTGTTGATCCAGGGACTAGCATGTTAATCACAGGGACTTAGGATCCTCACCGTTCCGAGGTCACTACAGTAGCTAAGCCAATGACGGAGTTACTAAAGAAAGACAAGAAGTTTGCTTGTTCTGAAGGATGTGAACTCAGTTTCCGAGAATTGAAGAAGAGACTAGTGACAACACCAGTCTTATGTCTGCCAAATTTGGAGAAAGACTTCCAAGTGTATTGTGATGCATCTCATCATGGATTAGGTGCAGTTCCAATGCAAGAAGGGAAAGTTTTGGCTTATGCCTCGAGACAACTCAAAACTCATGAGGTAAATTACCCTACTCATGATTTAGAGTTAGCCTCTGTTGTCCATGCACTCAAAACATGGAGACATTATCTTTTGGGAAAGCGATGTGAAGTGTTCACGGATCACAAAAGTTTTAAGTATATCTTCACCCAGAAAGAAATCAACATGAGGCAAAGAAGATGGCTAGAACTCATCAAGGACTATGACTTGAGTTTGCAATACCATCCCGGTAAAGAAAACGTTGTAGCAGATGCTCTAAGCCGTAAGGTATTTGTGAATGGCATTACTAAGGGAGAGATGCCAGATGATCTGTGTGCCCAATTTAGAGATATCATATTGGAGATTGTGCCTGAAGGACATCTCATGTCATTGGATGTTCAACCCACTTTGTTGGACCAAATCAAAGAAGCCCAAAAGACAGACCAGGAAATTGAAGAGATTAAGGAAAAGATTGGCAAGGGAAAGGCCAAAGGATTCCATGAAGACGAACAGGGTACTTTATGGTATGGAAAACGTATCTGTGTTCCACAAGATCCGGAGCTTCGGAAACTGATTCTACAAGAAACACACAACTCAACATATTCCATTCATCCAGGTAACACCAAAATGTACATGGATATGAAAGAAAGATTTTGGTGGAATAACCTCAAGAAAGACATCCCCGAACATATTCCTTTGTGTGATGTATGTAGTAGAGTGAAAGCGGGACATCAGAAACCAGCAGGATTGTTACAACCACTACCTATTCCTGATTGGAAGTGGGACAATATTGGCATGGATTTCATCACTGGACTGCCAAGTACCAGGTCAGGATATGATTCTATTTGGGTAGTAGTGGATCGCCTAACTAAAGTGGCTCATTTCATACCCATGAAGACAACCTACACAAGTGCTAAGTTAGCCAAGATCTATATGAGTAGGATTGTATGTTTGCATGGAGTACCCAATAGTATTGTGTCTGATAGGGGAACTCAGTTCACTTCTCATTTTTGGAGGCAACTACATGAGTCATTGGGAACGAGATTGGAATTCAGCACTGCTTTTCATCCTCAGACTGATGGACAAACAGAAAGGACCAACCATATTCTTGAAGATATGTTGAGGGCATGTGCCCTAGACTATGGAGCCAGTTGGTATGAAAGTCTGCCTTACGCAGAATTCTCTTACAATAATAGCTATCAAGCCAGTATTGAGATGGCACCGTTTGAATTTCTCTATGGGAGAAACTGTACCACCCCATTATTATGGAATGGTGTGGGTGAAAGAAAATTGTTCGGACCGGAACTAATCAAAGAGGCTGAAGAGAAAGTCAAGCTAGTTAAGGACAGATTGAAGATAGCACAATCTCGACAGAAGAGCTACGCAGATCCTAAGCGTAGAGAAGTCACCTATGAAGTGGGTGATAGAGCTTATCTTAGAGTGTCACCACTTCGTGGAGTTAAGAGATTTGGAGTCAAAGGAAAATTGGCCCCAAGGTATGTTGGACCATTCAAGATTCTGAGTCGTAAAGGAGAAGTAGCTTATGAGATTGAATTGCCAGAATCATTGTCTGCCGTTCACAATGTGTTTCATGTGAGTCAGCTAAAGAAATGCCATCCAAAGATGGAAGAGACTTCTTTGAAGGATAATATACCTTTGGAGGAGGTTCAATTGGAAAGTGACCTCACCTATGAGGAAAAACCTATCAAGATTCTCGAGACTGCAGAAAGAGTTACTCGGACTAAGACTATCAAATTCTGCAAAGTTCAATGGAACCATCATTCCGAAGAAGAAGCAACATGGGAAAGAGAAGATGATCTTCGGAAAGACCACCCTCACCTATTTGCTAGCCAATCCGAATCTCGAGGGCGAGATTCACCTTAAGGGGGTTAGATTTGTAACATCCCTAAAATCATGTTTTCAAAGCTTTGCATATCATCCATGCATTCATGATCATTTAGGGTTCATTTCCAAAGTCATTGCAAATTCAGAAGCATTTGATGCTTATTATTTTATGTAAGCAAGGCAATGGCCATATTGCTACCTTCTAATAGGAAAAATACTTATTTAATCAGTAAGGATTGGAGTTTGAGTGTTGTCCCTAAGGTTTGGACAATGTTTTCAAAACAAATTATGTTTTTTAAACCATTCATGCACTTTTTATAAACATTTATATGAGGCATGATTTAAACTTCTTTTCCAAACCCTTGTTGAAATTGAGTGTGTTTAGATGTTTTACACATCTCAGGATGAAAGTTTCAGCAAACTTTTGTTTGGAGAAAGTTTCATTTGAAACAGATTTGATTTGAGCTTTCTGAAAGGATCGTATGGGCACCTAGAGGGGGGTGAATAGGTGCTACTTCAAATTTTCTTCTTTTTCAAATTAAGGTTTGACAATAAGGTAAATTCTCTAGATAATGCAACTATGGTGAATTTACCTATATGACACTTATGCAAGGGCTACCACAGCACAAAGTAGTAACAAGTAAGTAAGGTGCGGTAAAGGATAGAAGTAACCGAAAAGTGGACGCGGAGACACAAGGATTTGTTTCCCGTAGTTCCTTCCTTTTGAGGGGAAGTACGTCTACGTTTGGAGAGGGGGTGGTTTCAAACCACCAACGCCACGAGAGGCCTCCCTTGTTCTCCGATGAATCTCACCCCAACGGGATCGATTCACCTTCCACTATATCGGCAACCTTCAAGGTGGAAGCCGACACCGTTACAAGTTTGGGGCACACAACCACAACTTAATCGGAGGCTCCCAAATACAAGCAAGCTGTCAAAGCAATCAAAGACAAGCTTGTAAGAACAAAAACAAGAACTAGGGTTTCCAAGAAAACACTAGAGCAAAGGGGGCCTCAATGAAATGAGGGGGAAATGAAGATCTCTTTTGGTGAAGTAGTAGATCGGGGACTCCTCCTTCGATTCCCCAAAGATCAAAGACTTTGGGTGGTGGGATGAGGAGATCTTGAGGATTTGGGTGGCTCCAATGGACTCCAATGGTGTTCTTTGACTTTAATGCACTGAGCAACTTGTCCCAAGGTAGGTGGAGGGGTATTTATACCCCTCCACAAAATCTGACCGTTGATGCATTTATTGCAGCGGTAGTATCGGAAGTTCAAGCGGTACTACCGGACCTGGTACCGGACCACCCTTTTTCAAACTGCATCAAGTCCCTTGAGATTACTATTGCTGCTACCGGAAAGCGGTAGTACCGCTTGAGGCAACCGGTACTACCGGACATAGAGAAATCAGCAGCTTTCAAACGAAAAAACTCTCTGTCGCGCCAGGTAGTAAAATGCGGTACTACCGCATTTTGCTACCGGCGCAGACAGAGGCTTTTTGCAACGTACAAAAAGTCTCTGCCCTAAAATACCGGAGAAGGCAGAAGCTTTTTGCAACGTGCAAAAAGTCTCTGCCCCGAGCGGTACTAAAATGCGGTAGTACCGCATTTTAGTACCGGAGCAGGCAGAAGCTTTTGAAAAACTGTAAAAAGCTTCATGCGGTCGATAACAAATGATACCGCTCGAGCATAGTTTTTGAACGTTCGCAGATCTTTTTAATGTACCTGTGACACACTTAGCAAATCATTAGTCCGATATGTGTGTTTTTATCGAACACCAAAATCACTAGGGATATCAAATGCTCTTTCAATCTCCTCCTTTTTGGTGTTTGATGATAACACACATTTTGCAGGGAAATCTAGTGATGACAAGATGTAGATGGGGCTCCCCCTAGATATGTAGAAACAAGCCCCATACATTCTAACAAGCTACCTGGGAGTAGAAGTCGCACATAGAGGACATACCTTTGCTAAATAACATGTGCTGACCAATATTGATTAGGAATGGGGAAGGTCGTCACATAGGATGGATCCAAACAAGAATAGCCATATTACACACAAGATGGATCCATACGATAACCACATAGTCTTATCATACATAGTAAGTCACACATAATAAGAGGCAACCAAATAAAGTTCACAAGCGAATAAAATCAAAGGCAAGAACGATCTTGTGACTTTCCCTCGCAAATCCCGCATACCTAATGTGTAACTTCTCCCCCTTTGGCATCAAGACGCCAAAAAGGGACAAGAGAAACACTAACGCCCCGAAGATCACTCATCATCATCATCAACAAAGTCGTCCCATGCATCATCATAAGGTGGAGGGGCACGGAAGGAGGAAGTGGCATCATCGTCCCAGTTGCTGTGCTTGGAGATCCATTGGTCTTCTGGGGTAATGTTGTTCTCGGAGCCCTTGGAAGTAGTCAAGCCTTGAGCCTCCATCATTTCCTTCTGACGAGCACATGCCTTCTTGGCATAGACATGGGCCTCGTACATGCGTTTCTGATTGTACACTTGTAAGCAGAATATCTTCTTGAGTTTGGCCTCAAACCTCTTGGCCCAAGATGGCTGAGCGGTCTTGCGACGAGAGACCACAAAAGCAGCATCCTGCTGTGCATCAGCAGCATCACCTGAGTCCTCCTCAACCGGATTCCCATCCTCATCAACAATCTGACCATCCGCATTGCGTGGTTTGAGATGGGTCTTGATCAGCAGATTCTTGTGGCGGTGAGTGGCAAGACGAAGAGAAGGCAAGTCACGGGCAATCACAGGGCACTTGCTAATGATGAGATCCATGATGTATGGAGCAAAAGGAGGTACCCTCCTCTGAAAAGTGGCGCAGACCATCTCATTCCAAATAACATCCATCACATCCATAGGTAGGCCAGAGTCACGGTGGTTATAGGTGGCCATCATAATATCCACCATGAAAGTATGTATCTCATCAACATTCCCAGCACGAGGGGCGACGGTCTCACGAAAAATGCGATGCAATATGTCACATGTAGGGAGGAGCCCTTTTATATTTCCAGGGATTCCGCGCCCTCGGATGTACAGTGGGGCAAGCACATCTTTCTTCATGGGACGATCATTGGCGTGGCACCGAAAACCAACGGGAATGTCCTTGCCATGGTCTTCGTACCCGAGGATAGCCCCAAACTCAGCCAATGTTGCTTGCTTGAAAACACCCTCGGTCATCCAGGTGAGAGTCCGAGTATCATTCTTGGCAAAGTGAACGGTTGCATAGAACTGAGCAGTGAGCATAGGATCATAGTTGCACCGGAACTCCATAATGGGAAGCAAGACAATGTTGGAGCAAATGTCAAGGGCCTCACCAAAGTAGTCCAGATGCTTCCTCACATGATTCATCTCGATCCATTTTTGAGGAACCACAATTTTATCATCTTTCATGAGAATCTCATGGAACACCCGCTCCTGAAAATCCGTGAAGAAGAGGCTGTTGTCTCGAGCATGAGACCGAGCTGTCCCATATGGACTGACCACTCGCAGGGCATGAAATTCGGAATCAGACAAATGAGACAGCAGCTTTGGCACAGATGGCCCTGAACTGTGGATCTTGCGAGGACCGGAAGGAGGAGGAGGTGGAGGAGC
Source organism: Avena insularis (assembly GCA_023614405.1). Lineage (NCBI taxonomy): Eukaryota > Viridiplantae > Streptophyta > Magnoliopsida > Poales > Poaceae > Avena > Avena insularis. The sequence goes on along the minus strand of CM042689.1, from coordinate 117,254,190 downwards.
TTTACCACGACCAGCACTTTGCTTGACCCCCCCACCCCGATGACCACGAGTTGTTTGCAGTTTCATACGGGCACTAGGTTGGGGCATGTCCTCCTCTTCTGACTCAGTCTCGGATTCTGACTCATAGTCCTCTATCTCATAGTGAGCTTTGGAGCGCTTGCGTGATCCCCGGGAACCCCCTACACCTGTGAAATAACGAGGGAGATAGCATAGGGGTAAGGGCACAAGAACCTGAGACAACACAGAGGATGGAGCTTGGTGTTTTAAAAAAAAATTGCTGCCAGTACTGGGCGGTAGTACCGGACCTGCACTGGCGGTAGTACCGCCAAGCGGTAGTACCGGAAAAAGATTCCCGGTACTACCGGCCCGCGACTATAGTGCAGATCTGGACTAGAGATCCAAGTACGGGCAATAAATTTGTTGTAAAACACGATTTCCATCGGACCAAGTGATAGATCTGGTAACTAGCACATGATACAACCTCAAGAATGCGAGTTTTAACCAAGAATCAAAGTTACCCTAGATTCAATGGAGAAAACAAGTAAGAAGATGAGGAGGGCGGTAGTACCGGTGTCCATGACGGTGGGGAAGAGAGAGGAGCCCGCAGGGAGGCCGAATCCGGTGTGGATCCGGGAGAGGGAGGGAAGGGCGGGCTTCCTCCGGCGTCGTCTTGCTCTGGTGGTGGCGCTGGTGAGGAGTGGAGACAAGGGATGAATGAGGCACTGAGGGGTGCCTCTCCCCCGTCTCCAGTCTTAACCGACAAGCAAGCGGTAATCTGGTTCCATGGTAGTACCACTGGAAGTTTTCAGCAGAACACGGAAACACAACCAGGGCGGTAGTACTAGTAATAACGTCTTGATAGGCCGTAGTACTGCGCATATGAGATCCTAGAAAATGTTACCATCAGGACAGAGAGCCAAGATACAGGAAAATGGAAGGTTCTTGTGCAGAGTAGATGGGTTTTGTTGTGGGATAAGAGTGGCATGGGTTTAGAGAGTCACGCGGATATGGGCCAATGCACTCAAAGAAAAATTACTAAAAACATATGGAGAGCCAAATATGAGTGCATGACCAAAAGAACAACACCAACTAGAGGATGACAAACATGAGTAAGAACCAATTTAAAAAGTGACAAACATGAGTAAGCACATTAACCTCTCGATTGAGAGGGGGTGGTGGCCTAGGCCACCATATTTGAGTATACTCGGCTTGGCACCACGAAGATATATCTTGGGTCCATTACCGAAACTCATCATTAAGCTCACATATCACAAAATGATATTAAGAGGAATGATTTTGTTTACTTTGTGCATAATGGGGGGAGGGATAGTCCAATCAATTAGGACCGCACTCCCCCTATGTCCATGCCTACACCTAAACCAAACATGGGTCGAGTATTAGGTGAGAGTGCAAGATAATCAAGTCAAACTCCTAGAATCTATGATATTTAGTTCATTCCTCAAGTAGCAAAACCTTGCTTCATCAAGTGGCTTTGTGAAGATATCGGCAAGTTGATCTTTGGTTGATACATAGGATAGATCAATATCACCTCTAGCAACATGATCTCTAATGAAGTGATGTCGAATCTCAATATGCTTTGTTCTTGTGTGATCCACTGGGTTGTACGCAATCTTGATGGCACTTTCATTGTCACATAGAAGAGGCACTTTGTCACCATGGACACCGTATTCCTTTAAAGTTTGCCTCATCCATAGCAATTGGGTGCAAGCACTAGCGGCAGCAACATACTCGGCTTCGGCGGTGGAGAGAGATATACAATTTTGCTTCTTAGAAGACCAACATACCAAGGACCTACCAAGGAATTGGCAAGCCCCGGATGTTGATTTTCTATCATCCTTGTCTCCCGCCCAATCCGAATCCGTGTATCCACAAAGAGCGAATGTTGAGCCTTGAGGGTACCAAAGACCATAAAATGGGGTATGAACTAAATATCGAAAGATTCTCTTGACTGCCATTAAATGGCTTTCCTTAGGAGCCGCTTGATATCTTGCACACACACCTACACTCAACACAATATCGGGTCTAGATGCACAAAGGTAAAGCAAAGAACCAATCATAGACCGGTATACCTTTTGATCCACATCTTTATGTAGCATCCCAATTGTCTAACAATTGCAATGCTACTAGCCTAGTCTATATAATGGCTACTTCAACTATATAATTGTTGCATCATCATTATATCATGCTCATGTCATCATGCCACCTTGCATTTGAGCATCATATAAAACCCTTTTTGTTTTGGTTCTTATCTCATATGCATTATTAATTGTATTTGCCTCTTGATATTGTATTTGGTTCTTGATATATTGTTTAATGCCCAAGTTGAGTTGGGGGCATATCTTTTATTAACTCCACCACCTTTTCTTTCACCACCTTATAATTCCACCATCCAACTAAATATGAGCTTTGCACTTTATTTGAGTTTACCTCTAGCTCATGTGGGTTGGGATGGATCCAATTCTTTTCCACATGCTCTCATCTTAGCATCATGTTGTTTTCACATTATTGATATATGAGAGCCACATGGCCACCTTTGGATGCCTTGTGAGTGGAACCCTTTGTCCTAGCTTCCATATGGATTATTTTGGGTTCATGCTCATGTGGGAATATTTTTGGGACTAATAATCATCTAGTGGAATATACACACTAGCAAGTCCCAAATATAACCAAATGTGATCATCTCCATCTACTCCACTTGGAACTTTCTCTTAAATCCTTTTGCTTAGGCCTTACTCCACATTTTGGAATGCATAAGTATAAATGCTATGGATATTCATTTTTGTTCTCACAAGAGGAAACCTAGCATTTAATGCATTTGCATGGGACATGCAACCATCACCAACTTTGGTCATCTTTTGGTTTTATTTGAATTCTTGAGTGGTTCATCTCTATCTCTATCCCTTCTTTTGGGCTTGATCTATTTTGATCTTGCTTAAACCTCATCACCATCTCTATCCACCCCATCACCATATCCATCTATGCCATCATCCCCTTTTCTCCTTTTCTCTCTTTTGGCTACCTTGCTTGAGCTTGGTTGATCATCCTTGATCTAGTCAAAAAGAACACCTCCATCACCACTCTAACCCTAAAACCTACCCCCCCTAATCACCTACCCTATCACCATATCCCCTTCCACCTAAACCCTAAGTCCACCACCCCTCTCTCTCGGCCTCTCTCTTCTCTCTATCTAGCTGGCCCCACCTCGCCACCTCCCCGGGTCGAGCTACCCTCTCCCTGCCCTAGCTACCAACCCCCAAACCCTAACCCGAGCCTAGCTCTAACCCTACCCGAGCCTCACCTCTCTCTCCCTAGCTCTCTCTCTCTGCCATGAGGACCCCACCACCCGAGTCTGTCCTCTCTCCTCCCCTGCCTGCCTCAGCCCCACCTGCATGCCCTCGCCTGACCTCCTGAGCACGTGAGGGTGGAGGGAAAAAGGTGGCCGAGCCACCATTATCTCCAACCACTCCCCCACGGCCCCCCCTCTCCCTCTCTGCTAACTACCACCGTCCCCGGGTTCTCCTCTGCCCCAGATCCACCCAGTGCCGCCTCCCTCCTTCCTTCTTCTCCATCGCCGCTACCCCATCGCAAAACCCTCGGCCTCCACCGCCCTACTCACACCAGCCGGGCGTGGCGCTCAAGGCTGTCGAGGAAGTCGTGGGACGCTCCCTGCATCGCCTGCAGCCGCCGAGGAGGAGCACGGGAACCGCCAGAACCACCGCCGCCCCGACGACAAACCCTAGCCGCCGTCCGCGAGCCACGTCGACGATCCCCTGCCTCCCAGCCTGATCCACCTACACCGACGCCCTCACGGTGAGCCTCTCCACCCCCCTGACATGCTCCGCCTTGCTGTCGTTGCCTGTACGCGCCAGACAATCCGACGAACACCCTCGGTGCGCCGGCATCGCGCTCGGTCCTCCTCAGAAGGCCGTCAGAAACCCTATCTAGGCCTCGCCCACCTCCCTGACACCAACCCCAACCTACCGCAGTGGCTCCGCCTCCGCGCGCGAGCCCTAGGTCCCGCGTTCGATCCCCCACCCGCTGCACGCTAGCACCGATCTGCAGCAGAGAAAGAAGATCTACAGACGGCCGCACTTTTTGGATAACCTCATTGTTTATGCGTGCAACCCGCGTCCAGCCTGGCCCATCCGTCTGCCTCGGTGAAGTTTTGCGTAAAGCCCCTGGTATCTCCGGCCTTAACCTGGGCGCTCTAGCTCCCCCCTTTGTTGACCCAGCTTGGCTGGTGTCAATGGAGTGCGTTGTGTGTAACCCACCCCATCATCTCTTGTGGCTAGTTTAGCATGATGTAAAACATTTCTGTGCGTGTGTTCTTGAGTCATTAGGCCCACCCCACCGTCTGTGTGGCTGGCTTAATCTGAGTAACAAAAGTATTTTCCTGTATCTGTTTAAATTCAAATCTTTTTCAAATTATTTCAAATTCAAATTTATTTCTGTTTTTAAATAACTTTTAAAATACAAACCCAATTAATACAAATAATATATGTTTTCAAATCAGAAAAATGTGAGGAATTCAAATATGGCCTCTAAAATATATTTTGGACACTTTATTTTCCAAGTTAATTAAAATTACAAATAAAATGCCCTTTTTGCCTTAATTAATTAATAACTTTTGTTTTATAACTCCAAATTTAACAAATAATATGCCTAAAATGATTAGCTCGACGAGACCTTTCTGTTTATGCATTCCATGTTTTGTTTTGAAGCATGCATCATATAAATGTAAAGTGTACAGCAACTAATATGAGGATAAAATGGGGCCAAAACTCATTAAAATGATTTAATCTTGTATTCCACACCTCACCCATGCCATGCTACTTTATTGCCATGCAAATTGTGCATCATTCATCATGGCATGATTGTTGCTTGTCGCATTTTATTCATATGCTTGTGCACTTTATTTATGTTGGCCCTTGTTTGTTTGGTTCTTCTTCGAATAGGCTTTGGCGAGGTTATATCAAGAGAACCAGGAGCACTACCCAGATCCATTCCTTGCTTCAACTGAGCTTCCAGGCAAGCACTACCACATGCTTGCACACATATAGTACCTATTGCCTCTATCTTATTCTTGCATCATTGAGTCGCGATTGCATTAAACTGAATCCTAAGTACTGCATAGCCTTTACTTTTAAACCCCACCGAAGCTTGTTCCTCCATCCCATGAGCCATTACTACAGGAGTTGTTTGAGCCATGCGAGTCGTAGAACAGCATGTGTAGGGTATGTGAGAGTCTGATGGATAACGAGGTACCTAAACAACTTAACCTGAGTAGTGATGGGATAACTAATGAAAGTGGCATCGGTGAGCCATATTTGCTATTTGGTTTTTCAGGATCACTTGTGTCCCGTAGGACCCCGAGTACTTGATTCCTGTTCCTTGAATATTCGCTATCCACATCCGGAGGCTTATGAACCCCCGAGCCGAGCTTGATTCATTCTTATTTCTTGGGGCCACAAACTAGTTTGAGGTTTTATTTACTATCCTATACTTATGCCATGCTTTTCGCTTTATTTAAAATTGTGCGATGTCACCTTTGTCTGTTTAGGGCCGTGACATCGCGTTTTAGACGACAAGCCCACCACACTTTCGGGTTCCCAAATCGTTTGATCGTCCACAAACCTTGAGTCCGTCTCTCAGTGGCCAGCTTCGTGGGTAGCTTAATGGGGTGGCCCCTGAAATATTTCTGAATCCTGTGATCGCTTTGTCGTGGCGCCTCGTTGGGTTTTGATTTGGTTTTTCCGAGGTTGATCGAGTGTGTGTTTCTTTGTGCACCCTGGTAAAACTTTCAAAGCCGTGTCCGGTTATGGACGACTTGAGCACAGTTCTCGATCATAGACAAGCATAACTAAAGTACCACTTTTAATTTGACTAGACTAGGTACGACTAGTAAATAGTGCAACACTCATGGAATGGATAATAAAACCGCCAAGCGGATAGGGGGTTGTTCGTCCGCTTCCTCGTCGATGGCGGGAGGAGGATGGATCTGTGGATATTACCGTTATTACCATTATAACTGTTGTTATTAATTCACGGACATCCGTCTATCTCTGGTTAGGCGGATGGTTAGCGAGTATCTATAGAATTGTTAGGGTTTATCTTTTGCTGCAATTGCGTCACCCCAGGTTGTGTCCCCTTTAGAGGCATAAAGACTTGCTGAGTACCCCTAGGGTCTCACACGATAAATTATTGGTTCGATGAACAGTACACTCGCAAGATGGATCTTTGGGTGGAAGAGACGGACGACGTGGGCAACGACCATTCGGTGTAGAGATTCCGGGAACGGGGATCCGTGAGATCTGTGGGCGGGACCTGCTTATTTATGGGGCATCTTATGCCGATTTGCTTCTTATCCGTACTCGGATTTTGTCTTCCGCTTCCGCCTGATACTATGATGTTTGATGTATGAGGAGATATCCTAAACTATTATATCTATCTAGGATATTTGGATCTTGCCGTATGGCGTTGCTATATTTCCTTTCTTTTTAGATGGAATGGCTCTGATGTACTGTTGTATGGTGGCTTGCATACATACTCATTTGTGTATGTAGTTGATCCCTTCGCCTGCCGATTACGCCGCCCGTTCTTGTCCCGATGTTTGGAAATGGTTGGGACGGCCGAAAGGTCTACCTGTGAGTGGCATTTGGGCCCCACTGTACTATTTCAACCATTTCCGTTCATCCAGGCTTGTAACTAGGAGCGTAATTCACCGAGGTAGTTACACTTTACCATTTGGATTTTGTTCTAGATGAGTCTTTGTAGCCATGGGAGTTGGAGCTCCATTCAAATATTGCATTTTGAATCTCTTGAGCATATCTTGAGTATACTTGGCTTGATTGAAGAATGTTCCTCCTCTAACTTGCTTGATCTCAAAGCCAAGAAATACCTTCAACTCCCCCATCAAAGACATCCGGAACCTACTAGTCATAAGCTTTGATAATTCATCATTAGAAGCTTTGTTAGATGAGCCAAAGATAATATCATCAACATATATTTGGCATACAAAAAGGTCCCCATTGACCCTCTTAGTAAAAAGAGTGGGATCAATTTTCCCAACCTCAAAGCCACGGTCAAACAATAACTCTCTAAGGTGCTCATACCACGTGCGTGGGGCTTGCTTGAGCCCATAGAGCGCCTTATCAAGTTTGTAGACATGGTTTGGGAAGTTGGGGTACTCAAATCCCCGGGGTTGCTTAACATATACCAATTCATTTAAAGGACCATAAAGGAATGAACTTTCTACATCCATTTGTTGCAACTTAAAGTTATGATGTGCCGCATAAGCAAGAAGGATACGGATGGACTCAAGGCGAGCCACGGGTGCATAAGTCTCTCCATAATCAATGCCTTCAATTTGGGAATAACCTTGTGCAACCAATCTAGCCTTGTCCCTTAGAATAATCCCATGCTCATCTTGCTTGTTCTTGAATATCCACTTTGTTCCAATAACATTGCGGAAATCCTTTGGCTTCTCAACTAACTTCCACACTTTGTTTCTCTCAAAGTTGTTGAGCTCTTTGTGCATAGCTTCTAACCAATCCGAATCTTCAAGAGCTTCCCACACTTTCTTTGGTTCAATCATGGAAATGTGAGCTTGATGTTCATTGAACCTCTTCAATTGTGCTCTTGTGGAAATTCCTTTCCTTAGATCTCCAAAAACATTTTGGAGGGTGTGGTCTATTATTTCCAACATTCTTTCCTTTCTAGCTTCGCGACGAGTGTGGATCTCTTCATTGTTCCTTGGGGGACCCTCTTCATCATTTTGATCCTCGTCTTGACCATCAACTTGACCTTGATCATCATTGGAGTCATCCTCTATATTGGGAGGCAAGGATTGACCTTGGTATTGATCAAGTGCTCTTCTAGCATCAATTTGAGCACGTCTCAAAACAGCTTGGATGGATCTACCTTGAAAAATTGACTTGGCACCACTTGACACCCCATCGAATGGACCAAGCTCCCTTTGACTAGAGTTCACACATTGATCACTATGTTGAGGGTCCACTTCTTGTCTTTGGCTTGAGTCAATGTCCTCTTCGGTAGATGGAGCATGTTGAGGTTGTGAAGATGAGGGATCCACTCAAGTGGAGCATAGTTCTTCTCGATCCGCCATAAGGGGTTCCTCAATGGGGCGGATATAACCCACACCCATTCTTCCTATGGCATCCTGAGGCATTTCATCATCTGCATCACAAGCATCAACACGCCCCCCTTGGGGACCATCATATTCTTCGAAGGTCACACTACAAGATTCTATGACGGCTCCAGAGAGCTTGTCATAGATTCTATAAGTGTGAGATTCGAGACCATAGCCAACAAAAATACCCTCTAATGCTTTAGACTCGAATTTAGACAAACGAACACCTTTGATGAGATAGAAACACTTACAACCGAACACCCGGAAATAAGATATGTTGGGCTTGTTACCGGTAAGTATCTCATATGGAGTCTTGTTGATTTTCTTGCGGAGGTAGAGCCGGTTTGAAGCATGGCATGGTGGAGACGCGGCTTCGCCCAGAAGTTGTATGGAGATTTAAACTCCGCCAACATGGTCCTAGCCATCTCAATAAGAGTCCGGTTCTTCCTTTCGGCCACACCATTTTGTTGAGGGGTGTATGCAGCGGAATATTGATGTTTAATCCCCTCATCACTAAGGAAATCATTCAAGGTGTAGTTCTTGAACTCGGTGCCGTTGTCACTTCTTATAATCAATACGGGAACATTGTGTTGCCGTTGAACCAAGTTGATGAAGTCGATAAAAGTCTTTTGAGTTTCACTCTTCAACTTGAAGAAATAGACCCAAGAGTATCTTGAAAAGTCGTCAACAATCACCAAACAATATTTCTTCCCTCCAAGACTTGCATGAGATGGAGGACCAAATAGGTCCACATGAAGGAGTTCCAAGATCTTGTTAGACTTGATTTTGTTCGTGGGCTTGTGTGGAGCGTCATGCATCTTCCCTAGAACACATGCCCTGCAAACACGATCTTTGGCAAAGGAAACATTTTCTTTTAGTCCAACAATATGGCCCTCTTTATGGAGACTTTGCAAAGTTCTCATATTGACATGGGCTAGTCGGCGGTGCCATAGCCAACCCACATCGGCCTTTCCGTATAAGAACATCGGACCTGCAGTGGCTTGCCCTGAAAAGTCCACCACATACAAGTCATTTTCGACGTACCCAACGAAGGCGACCTTGAGAGACTTGCTCCACATGAGGACCACAATATCATCATCAATAAAGACAGCAAAGCCCATCTTTCCAAGAGCACGGACAGAAAGTAAATTGTATCCAAGGGTTTCAACAAGCATGACGTTCACGAGTGTAATGTCGTGAGCCACCACTACCTTGCCGAAACCCATTACCTTAGACTTTGACTTGTCGGCATATGTGACGGTGATTTGATCTTCATTTGACACCAAGTCCTTGACAATAGACGAGCTTCCGGTCATATGACTTGTGTAACCACTATCGATCACCCATTTTGACCCTCCGGAAGCATAAGTCTACAAAAGATCAAGCTAGTTTTTTAGGTACCCATTTTTCAATGGGTCCTCTTTTGTTAGCAACAAGGGTCTTGGGAACCCAAATAGACCAAGAAATATAACCATCATAAGGGCCAACATATTGTGCATAAACATCACCATAATAATCACGCATTAGAACATAGTGAGGGTTAGCACTTCCCGCAAAATCATCATGAGACATAGTTTTACCATTTGTGGTCTTACTCTCCACAATGGTCTTGTTGGTCTCTTGTGCGGGCTTGTCTTCTTCTTGTTGTTGTTCTTCTTCTTTGTTTTGGAGACAAAACCAATGCCCCCTTTATCACCACTACGCCTTTGCTTGCTCAAAATATCATCAATAGACTTGTTGCCTTGTGGAAATGTGGCCTTAGCAAGGTCCCCCTTCAACCTAGCATTCTCTTCAAGGATAGTTGTGCTACTAGATGGAATGAAGTTACTAGGTGAAGGAATATTGGCCAATTGAGTTTGAAGCATTTCATGGGACTTTGTGAGTGACAAGAGTTCACTCTCCAAGGCTTTGTGGGCCTTGTTAAGCAAGCTAAAGTCCTCAGCAACTTTTTCATGAACCACACCAAACTCAACCTTGTCCTTTTTAGCTCCTTTATATTTAGCAATAGCATGATCACGCTCTTTGATGAGTTTGTTAACAATAATGTCATTGGCCTCATCAAGCCCTTCAAGTTTTAATTCAAGTGACAACCTAGTTTCTTGTTCTTCTTCTAGAGCATTGTTTAGGGCCTCTAGCTCAATCATATGTTCATGCCCAAGTTTACATCTTACATCTAGAAGCTCTTGGGTATGTGATAGTTGATCTAAGATGTTTCCGAAATGTAGCTTAGCATCACCTTCTAGGTTAGTCATAAACTCATCAAAGGCAATTAATTCCTTTTTAACATAAAGAGACATCTCATCATCAATTTCATCATTATCTAAGTGAGTAGAGCGGGATGCTGAAGATACCTTCGTTCCTCTTTCCATAAGGCAAGTGGCGTTCTTGGTGGAGGAGTTCTCATTTGGAGAATCGAAGAGTGAGAATGTCGGAGTAGATGTGGTGGCAAGAGCAGCCACACCATGAGAAGTTTCCTCTTCGTCATCTTCATTGTCGGAGGAGCACTCTTCATGAGTGATCAAGAAAATTTCTCCCGACTTCTTATTGATGGGATTCTTTTTGATGAAAGGTTTCTTGTATGGTCCCTTGAGTGTCTTCTTCAACACAAGCTTTCCACCATGATCTTCTCTCTTCTCATAGGGGCAACTAGCCACAAAGTGGTAGCGGTCACCACAATTGAAGCAAGTTCTCAATCTTGTGGTATTCTCTCTTTTCCCATTTGGATTGCTTCTCCGTTCCATTTCCATCTTGGCCTTGGCAGGGTTATTCCAAAAGTTCTTTGCATAGAAAGCCATATATTGACCATGAGCAATCTTCACATCATCGGGATGGTCCATGGAAAGCCCTTCATCGCTATCATCTTCATCCCCATGGTCCACAACTTGGGCCTTCAAAGCAACATTGACAACATTACTCATACCAAGGGCACGAGCACGGGCACGGGCATCTTTGGCATTCTTGGCGGCAACCTTGAAAGCAGCCATCTCTTGCATAACTTCATTTGAGGTCATGAGATGGTAGTTGTGTCTTCCTTGTAGGCTCTTCAAGTCGGTGGGCTCAAAAGGCATGAGTGCACTCACATATTTCCTTTTTATCCATGCATCATCCACATGTGAGGCACCCACATTCCTAAAAGCAGTGGCGGTGGTCTTGAGCCTTCGGTACATGTCTTCGTGATCTTCACCTTCTTTCATGTAGAAGCCTTCGGCTTCATTGCTTAGAGCATCATATCGATTCCTCCTCATACTCTCATTTCCAATAAACAACACAGTGAGAGCATCCCAAGCTTCCTTGGCAATGCTAAAGTGCTCAATGTGTGGATAATCCTTTGTCCCCAAACCTTGTTGAATCATATGCAGAGCAGTGGAATTGAGTTGACTATTAACAATCTCTCTTCTTGTCAAGTTGTTTGGATCCCCAATAAAGAGTCCATGCTCGATGATGTTCCAGAGTTCAATGCAAGAGCTGCGCATATGAGTTCTCATTAGTGATTGCCATTGAGCAAAAGTAGCGGATTCTTCAAGCTTAGGTGGGTCACCTCTATTGTATACATGAGGGTGAGGGATTGGAGGATCGGGAGAGTACCATGAGTCACGGTGCTCACCCTTCCCACCATTATTGTGTGTGGAGGAATTAGCGTTGTCTGGTTTACCCCCTACCAATGCACCCTCGGGGGATACTGACGTATTCCCCTTAGGTAAAATGGATGGTTGATCCTCTTGAGGAGATGGGGGTGGTGAGCCTTCTTTGTCTTTAAGAAGTTGCTCAAGCATCTTCTTGACTTCGTTGACCAAGGAAGAGCTCAATCTTGTTTCCAAGTTTTTGAGATCTTCCATGGTCACCGTGGTCGGCTCACCATCACCATCCCCTTCGCGGCTACCCATATTCTCTTAGGCGGTAAAGCCCAAATAAAGAGCCGAGGCTCTGATACCAATTGAAAGGATCGTATGGGCACCTAGAGGGGGGGTGAATAGGTGCTACTTCAAATTTTCTTCTTTTTCAAATTAAGGTTTGACAATAAGGTAAATTCTCTAGATAATGCAACTATGGTGAATTTACCTATATGACACTTATGCAAGGGCTACCACAACACAAAGTAGTAACAAGTAAGTAAGGTGCGGTAAAGGATAGAAGTAACCGAAAAGTGGACGCGGAGACAAAAGGATTTGTTTCCCGTAGTTCCTTCCTTTTGAGGGGAAGTACGTCTACGTTTGGAGAGGGGGTGGTTTCAAACCACCAACGCATACGAGAGGCCTCCTTGTTCTCCGATGAATCTCACCCCTAACGGATCGATTCACCTTCCACTATATCGGCAACCTTCAAGGTGGAAGCCGACACCGTTACAAGTTTGGGGCACACAACCACAACTTAATCGGAGGCTCCCAAATACAAGCAAGCTGTCAAAGCAATCAAAGACAAGCTTGTAAGAACAAAAACAAGAACTAGGGTTTCCAAGAAAACACTAGAGCAAAGGGGGCCTCAATGAAATGAGGGGGAAATGAAGATCTCTTTTGGTGAAGTAGTAGATCGGGGACTCCTCCTTTGATTCCCCAAAGATCAAAGACTTTGGGTGGTGGGATGAGGAGATCTTGAGGATTTGGGTGGCTCCAATGGACTCCAATGGTGTTCTTTGACTTTAATGCACTGAGCAACTTGTCCCAAGGTAGGTGGCCACAAAATCTGACCGTTGATGCATTTATTGCAGCGGTAGTACCGGAAGTTCAAGCGGTACTACCGGAGAACTCCGGTACTACCGGACCTGGTACCGGACCACCCTTTTTCAAACTGCATCAAGTCCCGCTTCAAATGGGTACTACTATTGCTGCTACCGGAAAGCGGTAGTACCGCTTGAGGCAACCGGTACTACCGGACATAGAGAAATCAGCAGCTTTCAAACGAAAAAACTCTCTGTCGCGCCAGGTAGTAAAATGCGATACTACCGCATTTTTCTACCGGCGCAGATAGAGGCTTTTTGCAACATACAAAAAGTCTCTGCCCTGAGCGGTACTAAAATGCGGTACTACCGCATTTTAGTAATGGAAGGCAAGCTTTTGCAATGTGCAAAAGTCTCGCTGAGCGGTACTAAAATGCGGACTACCGCATTTTTAATCTTGGAGCGAAGCTTTTGACAAAGCTGTAAAAAGCTCATGCAGTCCGATAACAAAAGTACCGCTCGAGCAGTTTTGAGCGTTATGAGATCTTTTTAATGTACCTGTGACACACTTAGCAAATCATTAGTCCGATATGTGTGTTGTTATCAAACACCAAAATCACTAGGGATAGAAAATTCTCTTTCACTTTCAAATTCAAACCAGAAATCCAATCAGAAAAAGAAAAAGGAATAAAGGAGAAAAAAATAGAGCAGACCAGCTAATCTGGCCCAATCCAGCCACCCGGCCCATTTAGCCCAGCAACTCCTTTCTGCAGGAAAACGATTCGCACCACTGGGATAACCCGCAGAGTCTATGACGACTGGACCCCACCTCCTCTCTCTTTCTCACACTGACAACAACGCCCCACCTGCCAGTCGTCTCTTCAACCCACCGCAATCAACTCCGGCCGTTTCCTCCCCTGTCACTGCCATTGAATTCGCGAGTTAAATTCCGTTGATTCATCGAGTAACTCCCCGTCTAGATTTGGCTACTTAACCCCCTCCCCTCTCCGCTCATTTTCCCTCACTCGGCACACCATTTGCGCCACAAGGCTGCCGGCAATTCAAGTTGCAACACCGCTGCCCGACGCTCTCCGGCGACCTATTCCGGTGAGCCTCGTGCTCCCCTTCACCTCTCATTCTTACGAGCTTGCTTGTCATACCCGTGCGCATCTTATCACACCTTTTGTTTGCTCTAAAACGTCTCAGGTCGTCGTCTCCGTCGAGCCCCGCGAATGACCGAAGCGCCGCCCGACTCCGGCAAACAATCACGGTAAATCCAGACCGCTCCGTGACCTCTAGTCCTTACGAATGTGTTCGCCTTGCCTCTGTGCATCTCCTAATGCCTTTCATTCAAATTATAGCACCGTAGAACGTCACCTCAGTGAACACCCGATGCGAGAGCGAACTTCGACGAGGTTTTCCGGCCGTGCGATCGCCCCAAGCAAAGACCACGTTGAGCTTCGCCATCACCTTGAGCTCGGTAAGCATCTCACGCTCCCCATAACCCCTAGAATCGCCGGACGCCACCGCCAGATGGGTTCGCTGCTGTAGCCTCGCAGCCACGGATCTTGGTCAGAGCATTGTGAGCCATCAGATCTAGATCCTGTGGCCACAAATAGATCACTTAACGAAGCGTTTTCTTTAGATCTGAGCCGCACAGTGTCACTTAAATCCTACGGCTCTGGAAGATTGATCCAACCGAAACGGTATCAACCAATCAGACATCGCCGCGTGGCTAGGATTTAAATTTAAAATCTGGAATTAGATCTATTAGTTGTTCAATCTTGAAAAACTCATAACTTTTGATCCACACGTTCAAAATTTGCAAATTTTATATCATTGGAATCAGGAGAGAAAATCCTATCTGTTTATGCAATGTGTTTAATGTTTTGCCTCTGTAAAAATGGTTATTTTTGTAGAGACATTTATAGGCATAATTTGAGTATAATAATTATTTGAAAAATGATTTAAAGATCAAATAAAGTTTATTTGGTGTGTTTTGGACTTGTTTATGATTCTGTACTATATACTTGTCTTGTTTGTTGTAGAAAATCATCTCATGGCATTTGCATGCATTCATATATTTTTGTTTGTATATTTTGATATGTGATTTTGGTGCCATTATTTTATGTGTAGATTTTGGTGCTAATAGTGATTGTGGTTGTGAAGATTGTTGCTACTCCCCAAACTACCAAGGCAAGTGGTGCTTCATGTATTTATCCCTATATTTTTACCTATGCATTAGAAATATTTTATATAGGACTTGCATGATTATTTTGCTAAGTACCTATATGCTATGCTTGGGAAATCCTAGCAGTTGTAGCAATGTTAGAATTCCCTTTAAGTTAAGATACTTATTATTGCCATGCTTAGCCTAGATAGTAGCAACCAAGGGTGGATTATATAATCATGCTATAAGAAATATTTCTAAGTCTTTGGACTTATGTTTTGCTTAATAAAACAACTAAGTGAATGAAACACCTGGGTGGAATGGAAAGAATGGTTTGTGTTGAGTGGTTACACAAGGCCCATATCTATGGTTTACCTTGTGTATCTCACTTGTGTAAAGCCACCCAGGAACAAAGGGATTTGAGATGCCAAATGTTAAGAAGCTTCTAGTGCAGCCACATGGCATTATGGGCTCTTCCTGGATCATATAGGTTGCAATAACTTAGCCATTTGGACAGTTGGTGGTAGTTGGATGATAGGTTTGGAGCGCGTCCATTTGGTCTAAGGGAAGGCTTCTGAAGGGTCCTGTCTTGGTGAAAATCAATTCTTGTGGGGAAAGTGCACAACCTCTGCAGATGGAAGAATCTAAGTACTTAGCCATGTCCCTGGTATTGGACAACTTGAGCATCAAGACATGGAAGCTATCAAGAATCTCCTCATCCCAATTTCTAAGATAAAACTTGTGGTTGAACAAGGGTGAAGGTTCACCAATTTCTATTGGTGATTGCTTGGGAAAGTTTTGTCAAAGAAAAACTTAGTGTTTTCAACTAATAGGTAAAACCTATTTTTAGCAAAGCAAGCCTAAGCTACACTTAGCCAAATTCATATAGTATTTAGATGTTAATATTCTACTAAGGTATCACTTGCCAATACTATTCCAATGTATTGACCTACTGTGGCTGTAACTTGTGATGTTGCAGGTTATTCTAATGATGATTAGGGGTTATGAGTCTACACTCAACATGATTTCCTGTGGCACATGAAGATGAAGACTTATTAATCTTATTCTATATTTGAACTCTTGTATTAGGCCTATGGCCATGGAGTTTGTAAAAGACTATGTTTGTCTCTAGAATGATATGTAATAATGACCTTTGTTTCTGTGTACTTCATCTTAAACTGTGGATGCTAGCATTGATCCAAGGACTAGCATTGCAATCACAGGGATCCTTACCGTTATAAAGGCAAGGATCTTACATAGCATTTCCTTTTCTTTCAAAAGAATCTATCAAGATCAATAGTGGCGCCATACACATGACACATAGTCCAAAGCATGTATAGTTAAATACCAATGTCTTTGGACTTGCACTTTGAAGTAGATCACCATCATCAAATGTTTGGTGTTCTTTCAAATTCCATTCTTTAATAATCTTTTAGTGTAGTAAATATTTTATCTACATCGTATATTCATCCTTACCATGACAACTTTCATGATCAAGCTAATGTAGCTTATAAAGTCGAATCATGAGTATAATGTTGCTCTCCAAAACCTTTTGGAGGATTAGGACAACTAGTGTCTCCAACCTTTTGTAAATTCTCATCGAATATGAGAACATAAACCTTTCCATATTATACTCCATCATGTTGTAACCAAAACTTTGTTTCAGATATCCCAATATCTTCCACACATGATTGTTTCTGAAAACTCTTTCAACTCCTAGATAACCTTGATATTAAAACAGTCTTTTGAATATCAAGAATCATGGAGACAATCATGATACTTATGTACTAACACTGGAATTGTTACTCTTGATTTAATACCAATTATTAAACTTCATGGAGTAACCAAAACTTACTGAAAGTTTCAATAGGACTTTTAAACTTTAGATTAACACTTCAAAACAATACAATACCAGTTCGTAAAGTAACTAACCAGAATTCTATAGTTCTAACATCTCAATTATAACTAAGTGTAAGGTGGTAAACAAATTCCAATGACTATAACAACTATGCAAATTCAGTTTGATTTAATTTATGATAAATAGTGTTCAACTTTTAATCATATTACTATTGAACTCCCACTCGAAACAATATCCCTCACATTGTTTTAGTGATCACACGAACCAAATCCACTACACCAAGTCCGATCATCACGTGACATGATGTAGTTTCAAAGGCGAACAATCAACATATTCATCATATCTAATATATGACTCATGCTTTACCTTTCGGTGATCCGTGTTCTGGGACCATGTCTGTACATGCTAGGCTTGTCAAGGTTAACCCTAGTTTCTTCATGAGCAAATCTGGCTTGCTCCCGTTATATGCACACGTTGATTCTATCACACCCGATCATCACGTGGTGCTTCAAAACGACAAGTCTTAGTAACGGTGCTAACTAAGGATGAACACTTTATTACTTGATAATTTTGTGAGAGGGATCATCTTATAAAGCTACCTTCATGATCTAAGCAATACAAGATGCATAAAAGGATAAACATCACATCCAATTCAAAATATGTGATATGATATGGCCTTTCTTCTTGCGCTTCCGATCTCCATCTTCAAACACGAACATGATCTCCATCCTCACCAGCATGGCATCAAGGTCAATGGCACCGTTCCATGGTTGTCGTCAACCATCATCAACTATTACAACTACTTTGAATAATAGACACGCAGGTCTTAACGAAATTAAAAAAACAACCATAAGGATCCTGCCGGTTGCCAACTTACAATAAGGATCATTACATACATCATATATACTCCCAATCATGGCCATATCACATCACAACACACCCCTGCAAAACAAAGTTAGACGCCTCTAATTTTCTTTGCATATTTTATGTGGTTTGGGGCTTTCAATAAGTACCGTTCTAACTTACGAACAAGAACCACAGTATTGATGTTTGAACTATCAAGTGCCCGTTCTAAATTGAATCTTTACTATGATGGGAGAGACAGACACCCGCAAAGCCACTTATGCAATACAAGTTGCATGTTGAGCATGGAGCAAGTCTCACGAACGATGTCATGTAAGGTTAGCCCGGGCCGCTTCATCCCACCATACCGCAAGATGAAAAGTACACAAGAAGCAATTGATAATAAAAATACCACCGCTCACAATGACCATTGTGTTCTACTCGTGCAATAGATCTACATATAGACACGCCTCTGATACCACTGTAGGGGTTCGTAGCATGGAAAACAAAAAATTTCTACCACATGAACACACAAATCAAGATCTTATCTATGATCAAGCCAAGATCTATCTACTAGATCGGTGCAACGAGTTCATTGAGTACTAACCCTCGAAGATCCAAAGCGGTTAACGAGATCAGATTCTCATGGGTGATGTAGTCGTTCACTTGCCGATCTCAAGATCGCGTAGACGATCCTTCTGGCACCGCATTCCGGTAGCGCTCCCACAGTCGGTCACACATACAGTACTCGATGAAGACCTTTCTCTCCCTTGTTCTAGCAGGCAGTGGAGGTTGTACCTCTCTCCTAGAGATTCCGGCAGCACGACGACGTGGTGAAGGAAGTAGAGGGGAAATCTTGCAGGGCTTTGCTTAAGCCGGAGCGGGTATGGTGGAGAGAGAGAGCCTCAAGGCTAGGGTTTAGACGCCGAGGGAAGAGGGCAGCTGGCAGTATGGTTTAGGCTAGACGGCAGCAGCGATTTAGAGGGATCTAGGGCGCCGACGGCTTGGGGGGGGGGCAGCGGCGGCCTAGATATTGGGTCTTGGGCGCCTTGGGCAAGGGGGATACCTTGGGGTGCGCCCACACCCCTCCTTATATAGGTGGGGCATCCAAGGGTGTTCCCAACACAGGTGGAAACCCTCCCTAACTTGGAAACCATGTTAGGATTTGACTTTTTCAAATTGGCGTTTGACTTTTAAACTAGATTTTGATTTCTCTCTTCCCATTGCCCAGCCAAGTGACCTAGTACATGATGCAACCATTCCACATTGGTATGTCACATCCATGTACCCTTCCCACTCCGGATCAGTGGACCTTCTAGACCCTTCTAGAACATTCCGGTGAAAACATCGAAACCATTTCCGAACTCCGGAATTGGACTTTCCTTATATGAATCTTATTCTTCGGACCATTCTAGATATCCTCGTGATATCCCGGATCCCATCCGAGACTCCGAACAACATTCGGTCTCTTTACTCACATTCCATATCTACTAAACAACATCGAATCCTTAAGTGTGTCTCCCTACGGTTCGTGAATTATGCAGACATGATCGAGACTCTTCTCCGATCAATAACCAATAGAGGAATTTGGAAATTCATATGTCTCCCACATATTTCTACAATTACTTCATGATCGAATGAACCATTTACATACGATACCAATTTACCTTTGTCTCGTGATACTTTACTTATCCGAGGTTTGATCGTCAGTATCTCTGCATACCTAGTTCAACCTCGTTATCGATAAGTACTCTTTACTCGTTCCTGTGATATGTGATCCCTTGTGAGCCAGTCACATGCTTGCAAGCTAATTGGATGACATTCCACCGAGAGATCCTAGAGTATATCTATCCATCATATGGATGGACAAATCCCACTCTTGATCCATGTGCCTCAACACATACTTTCCGAACACTCAGTGCCACCTTTATAACCACCCAGTTACGAAGTGGCGTTTGATGTTATCAAAGCATCCATTCGGTGATGGTGATTAACATGATCTCATGGTCGAAGGATTTAGGTTACTATGTATATGAAAGCTTATAGCAAGTGAACTATTTTAAATGACTTGATCTTATGCTATGCTTAACTATAGGAGTATGTCCATCACATAATTCTCCTAATGGATATGTCCTTGTTGTTAATAACATCTCAATGTTCATGATCAAGAAACCTTGATCATATATTAACCAACAAGCTAGTTTAACAAAAGGCTTTACTAGAGACTCTTTTATATTTACAAACCACACAAGTATTAATGTTTTCGTTAATACAATTGTAACATGGGATGTAAACATTTACCATAAGCATGAAGAAGTGATAATAATCACTTTATTATTGCCTCTTGGGCATATCTCCAATAGGGAATTCCTATTTTTATAGAAGACAAAGATAGCCGGAAGAGGGAGTGGAGATGGGCCACAGGGGGCCCACACCACCCCTAGGCGTGGGCCCCTCTGGGACGCGCGGCCAGGTGGTGTGGCCACCCTGTCCCACCTCTAGCTTCGCCCTTTCGCGTATATCTTCCTCCCGAAAACCTAAGACTGGGGGAGCTATCACAGAAATATTCCGTCGCCTCTGCGGGGCGGAAATCACAGAGAGAGAAATAGCTCTCCGGCAGGGAGAAATCTGCTAGGGAAATTCCTCCTCAGAGAGGGGAGATCATTGCCATCGACACCGTCATCGAGCTGGTCTTCATCGGGATCATCATCATCATCATCCTCATCACCGTCACCACCAGCACCAACACCATCACCACCACGTCATAGCGTTGTAACAGTTGGGTTGAATCTTGTGTAGTTCATAGGGGAAACTTTCCCGGTGTTGATTACTTGTTGTAGTTGATGCTATTGAGTGAAACCATTGGATTATTATTCATGTTTAGATTGTTACTTATCATTATTTCATATTTGATCTTGATCCATATGATGTCTTCTGAGTAGTTTGTTTAGTTCTTGAGGACATGGGAGAAGTCATGTTGTTAGTAACGTAATTATGTTGAGTAATATTTAATGGTTTGATATTTATGTTTTGGTGATATTCTTCTGGTGATGTCATGTGAACGTCGAGTACATGATACTTCACCTTTATGGGCCTAGGAGAATGCATTGTGTATTTCGCTACTAATTGTGGGGGTTGCCGGAGTGACATAAACCTAAACCTCCGTTAGGAAACCATTGCACAAGAGAGTGTAGGATCTCAGAGTTTAATGTTGTGGTTAGATTTCTATTTTAATTACTTTCTTGTAGTTGCAGATGCTTGCAAGGGTTATAATCACAATTATGTATTAGAACAAGTTAGGGTAATACATTATCATAGGTTCACCCCCATAACACTTACCCAACCAATCGGGATTAATCGACTATATGAAGCGAAAGAACTTGACAAAATTCCCATGTGTCCTTGAAAACGTTTGGTCATCATAAGTAATACAACCGGCTTGTACTTTGCTGAAGAAAGGATTAGGCCACTCGCTGCAATTATTAATATTGTCTTTTATTTACTCGCATTTTATTTATCTGCATTACCAAAACCTCTGAAATCCGTTTTCTAATCTATACTATTAAAAAGATTGGGACCATTCGTCGTTCCCGTAACCATTTGAACGTATTACATGGCTTGCCACCGCCAAGTGAAGAAATCAGAAATCAAACGTGTCGTTCCCCTTCCTCCGCCTCCGACTCTGCTACTGCGCCACCGCGCTGCCTGACACTGCCTCCCCTACTCCGTTGCGCCGTCCTCTCCTTTGCTCAGCCAACGTGCTACTAGCTCTCCCGCCTCCGTGCTCCCGCCACTGCCGATCTGGAAGGGGAGAGCACGTGCAGGGCGCTAAAGAGCGAGGCGCCGTGCCAGGTGGGCGGACTGAGCCGAGCGTTCATGGACAGTCAGTAGGTGGTGGCGTTGACACCGGTCAAGGCACTCGATCCCCGCGGTTGTGAGGACCGCAGAGGAGAGGCTTCGCCTGAGTCGTGTCCGGACCTCCGAGGACGGCAGCTGCGGCGGCCCATCTATGCGGATCGGCGACGACGAGGAGATTGTCGGTTTCCTATGGATCTGCCTAGGTCTTGGCGAGGCCGGAGGCCGGTGGTGGGGAGACGCTGGCTGATCCTGGAAGAAGGAGGAGGAGCATGGCAGGCGAGCATCAGACGCGACCGTGGCGTAGGAGAGATGGAGGGGGAGGGGTGTGGAGGCCATCAACGATTTCATCCATACGAAGAGGGATGGCGGGGACGAGGATGACGAGCGCAGCTCGGAGAGGCCCAAGCTCTGCCCTGGGCACCACTCAATCGTCTTCAAGAATCCCAAGTGAGGTGCGATGGCACAGGCTCGATGGCGCCAAGGAGGTGCTGCAGGAGGCCACCGTGATCCACATCAGGTACACGCAGTTCTACACCTCTACGGGAGACTGTAGATAAAGCTTCTTCAATTTCGCCTGAGTTCGGAATATGCTGATGATTTGATGGCTGATTGAAATGTGGTGCAAATTTGTAGGCAAGCGGAAGTTGGCTGGCTGATTGATAAGAGAATGTGGACCATCCAAGATAGCATCGAGGAACTGACCCGAAAGCTGGGTGGCCCGTCCAAGGGCAGGTTCCCCATGAATTCTGAATATGATGGCATCGTTACTCAGCTGCATGAGATCGAGGGATTCGTCTTGGAACAGATCAATTGGATAGGTCCTCTTCCTTTTTTGACTAAAATGTTGTGTTCTTATTTCATTTTTCTAATGCTACTAAATGTTGTATTATCAGGTCCTCGGAGATTTTTATGCCGCATTACTATGAGTAGTTTTAAAACCGAGAAGGTATAGGCTTGCAACTGTGGTTATGCTAATGAAAAGTTATTGGATAGCTGTAACATATTAGATTTTGTATGTTCAATTTTTTTGAATATCCATGTGTTTCATTACGGTAGAATCGTATAATAGTGATTCTACAAGTACTTATTCTGGCAAACATTTTGTGGTTTTATAGTCATGAACAAGTTTTGATTCTTCTATAACCAATCTTGTCCAACAGGGTCATAAATATGAGAATCATAGCAGGCCAACATTCTTTTCCTTCATGAATCTATCTAATCTAATGTTCTCACATATAATTTTTACAGGATTTACTAAATGATGTTAAAGAAAGTATGATCGAATACAAAACGTCTATTGAGAACTGGCAAAAGAATTCCAAATACACCCTACACAAAGTAGTTATTGGTGAGAGTGATCTGCAGCATGGACAAACTGATTTGAGGTAGTACGCATGCAGTGCACGTTTCTAATAATCATTTTTCATTTCCTTTAGCAATGCCGTACTTAAGAATAATTTTCATGTAAGTTTATTCTCATAAATTGTGCAAATCTACCGATAAGCAAATCCAATATGTTATAGGTTCAATTTACAAAGCAAAATCCATAGCTGTAGATATTGATCTCTTTTTCGAAGGCTGATGTTTTTTATATAATTTGAAGCAATGATTTGGAGATAAGCGACCACATACATCCTTTAATCGGTTAGTTATATAGTTTGTTCAATATTTTTCTTGTGGCCGCAGGTTTGATGGATCGACTACAAACTATTCCTACAAGAAAATCTCTTAAACTGCAAGGAAAGGTAAGTGAAATGACTCTATGTATAAAATTCTTGTCACAGTGTAATATGAAGTTCTTCCAACTTAGAATGTTCTTTTCAATTTTCAGTGCCTTCCATGGCCTCTGACTTGAAAAACCAGAGACATGTCCTGAAAGAAAGGCTAAACTGAATATGTGAATATGGTGTTCGTGTCTGAATTTCATCAGCTACAGGCTTCTCCTCGAAGAATTGCTTCCATGCAATAAACTGAATCTCAAGGGAGATGCTATTACTAATTAAACAAGCATCTTCTATGGATTATAACCTTTGTTTTTGTTAGCATTTGAATACAGGGTTACTCGCGCAACCATCGTTGACTTCCCCTACCTACTATTGCCTATGGGGAACCTTGAAAATTATCGTATCATTGCCCAGTATTGTCTCTCTTTCATCCGCACATAATAAAAGTTTGATTCTTTCTTAAGATATATGTTGATGCTTCGTTCATTTTGCTTGTATGTCGTGCAACTTTGTATGTGTTTTCTAGCTTGAATGTCAAAATGTTGGTTCTTTTTCTGTTGGTTTTATTACCCTGCACTGTGGGATAGCATGAACACTAAGCGGGAAGGTTTAACTAGCATGACTAAGATCTCGGAGCAAGTAAAAAAGGTTAGATAGTATGGAAAGGCTGGAATTGGAGGTTCAGAAGATATGGTATGTCTTGCTGAAGCTTGAGGAAGAGCACGAGTGAGGACGAGGATGAGTACATAAGGCTCAACGCGTGCACTCAGGTGCTCCTGATGGATTATTTGTAGGGGAAAGGAGCACCACGGTGGTAAGGCATTCTTCTGCGGCTGTGTGCGTTCTAAATAGAGAATAGATCCCTAGACATTTTGTTACCTAGAGGCTATAAATAAGAAATTCTTTTAAAAGAGAAAATCATACTTATAGGAGTGTACCCTTTGTAATTGAGCTAGCTTGTTAGATATTCAGAATAAGCTTATTTATCTATTATTCTCTCTGGTTTTTCCTATTAAATCAGTTCATATTCTCATAGGCAGCAGGTACCGATGTATTGTTTGAAATTTACATGACTAAGTGGCGCACCAAATTGGAATTCTGTGACGCATATGGGAGTCGCCACTAAATCCTTGCCAGTAAAATTCAACATTCTATGGCGCATATGCCATATGCGCCACATAATTCTCAACATTCTGTGGCGCATATGGCATATGCGCCACGGAATTTTGTCTCAGGTTTTCAAAAAAAAAATACCAGAATACAGCAGAAATACACAGAATACACAGGAAATATACCAGAATACAACAATATATCATAGAAATGCACAAAACTCACAGGAATACCCAGAAACTCACTGAAATTCATACAAAATGATAAAATACATCAATATAGAGAGTCCAAGTGTTACACACACAAGTTATTGGAAGAGTACAAGTTCGAAATCACACAATCGCACAAATTCACGATTGACGCAGATTCGACTGCTCCAGACGAGCCCCCGCAGCCTCTTATCTCCTGAATGAATTACAGACGGAACGAGTCGAGCTCCACTCTGCTCAACCTCGGGGACGCTCGCTGGGCATGGGTGGAAGCCAGTAGGTGGACCACGCTCTGTTGCTCCATGGCCATCAGGCATTGCTCCGAGGTGCTGGTGTCCCTAACCATCAACACCACCGAATGTTCCACCGACGGCAAGTCGGCTGACGCAGCCTGACGCATCTCCGCCACGACATCCAATCTCACCGCTAGGGCCTGCAGCAGTCGCCCACCACAGTCCCTCTGAGTCAGAAGCGGCCAGCCCCGCACCTTGCATCTCTCCGAGATCTCCTCCAAGGCAGTTGCTCGTTGATGCAGAGGCCGCTGCATCGCGTGGACCACCTCGGAGGTCATATTCCGGAAAAATCGCCCTGCGGAACCTCTGTCCTCACCCGGTATCACCTCCGCGAGCACCAGCACGGTCTTCGCTCCTTCACTCTCCGGCGCAGCCGGCTGATGCATCGAATCCCTTTGCCAACTATTAATTCACCATAAAAATAATGGATCCTAAGCACAAGTGTTAACAGAACAAAAAAATAACCTAAACTACTAAGAGCTTCATTGAAGAGTGGTGGTAACCAACTTGATTGAAAAGTGAAACAACTTAATAACTTTAATAAAGCAACTTGGATGTATAAATGTGCAGATCTACACATTTAAGCTATTTCATTATCTCCTTATCTGAACAAACACAATAGTTAGGTTGAGTATCATGACAGTAACTGCGTTTCCCCTTGGTCCAATGAGTTTGATGTGAGAAACTTAATTGAATCATCCTAACCATCATGGCTGGTGGATTAAAAAAATGTGAGAAAAAAATTGAAGGAAGTCAATTTCTCGCGGTCGCAACCTTTCCCCATTCCACCTCACACCGAAGCATCGCCTCATCGCATGGCAGCGCTAATCTCTCTAGCCCATCAGTCACACGTAACCACCTCCATCGGTCCACCCCCTACACGCCACCACCACCTCTAGATCGCCTCTGAGTCTCTCTCCACCACTATCTCTTTGACTCATGCTGGATTCAGTCCGATGTGATCTAGGCATCCTACAATGACCAGCTGACCATAGTGCAACAACCAATAAGTAAGCTGTGCTTTCTCTTGATTCCCTATCTTCTAATGCTTTTGAAATTTATGACCGAGCTTTTTTGCATGAGAATGCTCCACAAGTGATTATTCTTTTCAGCAGTGATCAAGCGTCACTATAATAGCACACAACAATTATAGATTATCTGGTTCTACCGTGTAATATTTTTATGTTTCTTCTTGCAAGCAAGGTGTTTTTGTTTTTGTCCAAACTGATAACTGTTCGTAGATCATGAAAGGCAATGCTACCTGAACAAAAAAGAATCTAGATTAGTGTCATTCTTGCGAATTTTTCTCTGTCATGGCAACCTGAAAATGAGTCAAATGCAATGCTTATTGATTGATTTCCTAGACAAGAAAAGGTCTACTATAGTTTTGACTAGCCAAAGCAAGCAACAGTGTATACAAACTTGATCAGACAACAGAGGTCTTGTGTCCATGTATATGTTCCTTTTTACAATATAATAATGTGTATAACTTCTGATAGTTATTGAGGATAGAGGATATAGCTACATACATAATATTTTCTTTAGGTGTCTAATGTCAGATTCACTTGGATTACTATATTAATAATGTTCTCTATGGGTTAAAGCTCTTTTATCAGTAGCAGATTTTTAAATCTATTTGAGCAATGCCATATTCCTTTTGTGTTACATCGATGCAAAGAGTGCCATTGGAAAAATAAATAAATTTGGTTTCAATTCATTTTTCAGTCATAGCATATAGCGTAAACCCAGCAACATTAGGGAGCACATATATGTTTTCTTGATACAGAGCCATGGGGTTTCAGACACATATGCATCATCTTTCAATTTCACATGCATATTTACAACATCTTTCAGTTTTATATACTACAAAAACATCATAGTAGCAGGAGGGGGCGTGCGTGTAGGAGACCTGGGGGCAGGGCTTGGGGCGCTTGCGGCGGCGCGGGTCTGGCACATCGGCGCGGGCTCAGGAGGAGGACGGCAGGGGAACGCGAGGAGGCACGAGGCTGCGGCCGAGCAGGAGGACCTGCGGGCGAGCAAGGGATGGCGGAGCTCGCGGCTCGAGCATGCGATGTCGGCCGCTGGGCTTCCTAGAGGCGAGCGAGAGGAGGTGCGAGGGAAGGTGCGTGGCGGCGGTGGGGTGGTCTGGCGAGGCGATGGGATAGGGTTTTCGTCTTAAGATAGAGGGGTGGTAGGTGGTACCTTTTTTTAAATCTGTTTTCCATATTCTGTGGCGCATATGGCTATATGCGCCACAGAAAGTGAAAATTCTGTGGCGCATATAGCAATATGCGCCACAGAATTCTGGCATGCCCATGTGCTGGGTCAGGCCCACATGGACCCCACAAGAATTTCATGGCGCATATGGCTATATGCGCTACAGAATTCTCACTTTCTGTGGCGCATATAGCTATATGCGCCACAGAATTGCAAGAATTCTATAGAGCATTTACTATATGTGCCACATAATTAATTTTAGTGGAGCATTTTTTCTACATACGCCACAGAATTAAAATCTATCTATAATTATTTTCCTAGTAGTGAATTTTGAAGTGCATAAGTAATACGAAATATTGTATTCACTGTCTGATTTTACAGTGCAGGTACGCAAGAACTATTTTTCTTTGTGGGGGGTTTAATAGGAAAACGATCAAAAAGTTTTGATCTGAGCGGCCTTGACTGACTAGAAGAGATGAATGGCTGCTTTCTCGTTATTTCATCCTCCGGCTCATTTTCTATGTCTTCTCAACTTGAGAATAGATATGGTGAAAGTACAATTGTATTTTCTCATACAAGACTAGAAAAACACTTGTCTAAAGAAGGATAATTATCACTTATGTGCTGAATTTGAGGCAGTGGGTACTCAGTTTGGTGCTTTTAAGAATTTTAAAAATTAGGGGAAAGAGGTTATGCAATACATTTTCCAAATTACTATGTTTTTATTCTGCTTCAACTGTACATTCATGTTGTAGTGTCAGAGACTCTAAACGCTATATAACCCGGATTTGTAAAATTCTACTTGTTTGTTGTTATTATGTCTATAAGCTTAGTAGAGAACACTGAGACATAGTCGGTCTTATATTTCATGTAGCATTTCTTATCAAAAATTAACTAAATTTCCTATTTATATCTAGATGACTTTATGCATCCCTAAGCTTGCGATGATGGCAAGTTATTGTTACACAGATAAACGGTGATTATATTTCTAATGTCGAGACATTCACTAAGAACGGTGTGTACTATTTAAATAATTGTTTGACTGATGTTATCAATTTTCTTTTGTCATCCCGTGCAATGCACGGGCATTCAACTAGTATTTACAGTGAATCCTTGATCCAAACCGCTTGTCAACACCTTCTGCTCCTCGTTGGGTTCGACACTCTTATTTATCAAAAGTACTACGATACACCCCCCATACTTATGGGTCATCAGTGACCCCTTGGAGTATAAAAGGAGGAACTTGGCCATTGTCGAAAAGGGGTTGGAGTTTTGGGAGGAGGCTCTATGGGAGAAGAGTTTTTAGGGGTCAAAGGGGTCGATAGTTGAGAGAACAGAGCTTGGAGAAGAGATCTTGTGAAAAACAGATAGAGATAGATAGAGTTGATATCCTTCTCCACGCCGGAGAGAAGGAAGAGACGAAGGAGAGCGAGAGAGAGAGAGTGAGAGAAGAAAGAAAGAGGAAGACCGGGAAGTGTAGAAGCTAGATAGAAAGAGGCTCCTCGGCACAGTAGAGATCATCATCTTGTACCTCGATCCACCCCAGATAATCCACCAAAGCATGACGTAGGGTTGTTAGCTAAAGGGTGGCCCGAACCTGGGTAAAAAATGACTATGTGTGCTCATATCAGCAGGTTCCTACGTCGACATTAAGGTCGAAACACCTTCATGCCCACTACCGAACAAATAGGGGGTGCCCTACATCTTCGATGTCTATGTTGGCGAGATGTGATATCTGGCGCGCTAGTGTAGCACCCTGGGTAAAACCACTACTAGAAAATCGCTATTGTTTGTACTTGTGCATCATCATGCATAGTTTTTCCTTTGAAACCATTTTCATTAAAATCCTATTTTGTTTTCTACAAACACCCGTATTTATTTCAAATTTCAAAAGCGGGTCTTCCTGATATCTTGTTTTTTCTAAAAACTACTTACAAAGTAATATTTAAAACTATGTAAATAATAAAACTATTTTTATCTAGGGGAGGCAGACAACCGGCCAGGCCAATGCCCAATCGGAGTCCACCTACTACCCAAGATAAAACCTAAACCTAGATTTAGCCTAGATCAAACCCTAACCCTAACCATTCCTCCCAGCCAACACCCCTCACCCCACTCCCTACCCCTCGCCGCCACACACCCGTAAACCACACAACGCACCCAACCCGACCAGTTCCACCCTGACCCACCTAACCCTATCCACCTCAACATACTCGACCGAACCACTCACTGTAACATCCCAAAAATGTTGAACAATGATTATCAAATGCCAATCACCAAAGTTAGGGTTAACAAAAACTTTTGTTAATTCAAATCTTTATGAATGCATGCGTGTATGTGATGATTGCATGGATGAATGAATGGACTTGTGTGATTGATCTAAATGGCAAGGAATGGTTTAAAGATGAAAATAACATCATCTAAAACATTTCCAAACTGAAACAAATCAAGAGAAAATAAAAAACGAAGCAAATAAAGCAAATGGTCATTTTTGCCAATCTTGCTCACTAGGCCACTTTGAGTGTTTCTAGTCCAAGATTTCAAACAGAAACATTTCCATTCCTTTTCACCCCTTCCAAGACCAAGTAAAAGTGAACCCAATCCCACCTTTCAAACTTACAGAAACATTTGGCAACTCGATTCAAATCACATTTCAAAATTGAATCTGATTCATATGTGAAGATCACCCCCTTTTTCAAAAACCAACCAAACCAATTCCACTTGACCTTTCCAACTAACCAGAGACTCCCTAGTATGTAACCAACACATCCACCAAGTCTGAATCCAAAATTCAAATTTGAATCTTTTTCGGCCATTTCATCAAACACCTTGTAATCAGCAAACAAACAAACATCAAACACTATTAGGAGCAGTGATTTTGTCCAACCTTGTTCCCTCTATAGCTCACACTACACTCTCAGTAGATGATCTAGCTCAATTAACAAGCTTTAGCACCACTGTGAGCATGCCATAGCCATCAATGGTGACCATGCCAAGCCTAACTTGCCACCCCAATGTCGACAGCAAGCTAGGAGCCTCACCTTGTCTAGGACACAAGCCACCGTCCACCGCAACCCCCTATCCAGTGCCCAAGCCTTGCCAGCCCCTGGACCACTCAGAACGAGCGCGCCCAGTCTCTCTGCAACCATGCCGAGAGCGCGCCAGAGCGTCGCGCTCGACACACGAGCACAGACCGTGCCCCTCCATCACCGCCCTCATGTGTGATCACCATCGCCCCAGGAACCGCCCGGACATGCCCGTTCGCTGCCGTGCGGACCATATACGATGTGTGCCATTAAATTTCCCGTCGGACCTGTCCAGAGCATCGAAGTGTTCCGACCAATTTTCACCGCCCCACACCGCGCCATCAAGATGTTGAGCTTCGCCAGGAGGCAACGCACCGTCCCCTACCCCCAGCCATGCCGTTCGGTCCCCTCGCCGCACTATAAATAGAGGCCTTCCCCGTTCAATTTCAACAAACCATCTCACTCCCGACCTCTCACTGATCACACCCACTCATCCCTGGAGCAAGGCGAGCACCAGGTGACTGGAATTTTGCCAGAGCTTGTCGCAGCTGGAGGAAAAGGGCGCCTTCGATTGGAGCTGCCCCAGGAGGAGCCACCGGTACCAGGAGGATCGCCATCGTCGACTTCGTCGTTCTCCCCCATCGCCGACCATCGCCGGAGTGCCGGTGAGCCCCCACTGGCCATGCTAGGGTTCGACCTCGCCGCGTCCTGTTCAGGCATGGACGATGAACCACAGCCGTAGGATTAGAGTTAGATCGCACGACCCTAATCGCCCCGTACCCCTTCGCACCCCTCTGTCTCACTGACGAGTGGGGACAACCACTTAACCCGCCCCCGCGCGCGCTGTGCATAGTGGGCCGGCCCAATTAACCTCCTGCGCGACCCAGTAATTCAAATTTAGGTTTATTCTTTTAGTTTCAAACTCAGTTCTGTACCCAGATTCAAAAATCAACCCAGCTCGATTCACTGAACCAAAATGCGTGAAACCAATTTTGTTAGAAAGGTACTGGAGTGCTTAATCCAAGCCCGTTGGATTCAAACCATTTGGATTTGTAGATCTTCTATAGTAAAAATAACAAGGCAGAAGCTTTTCTGCATTCAAACATTTTTTGAAATTCAATCATAAAAGCTTTTGAGTTGATTCCAACTCTCAAAAATCACATTTAACCATACCTTTCAAAATTTATAAAAATATATAGGTTTACTTGTAGAAAGAATGGACAAGTAATAAAATAATGCCTCATAGGAATTTCTAGTCACTTTATTAATTAAAATAAAAAGGTTAAACCTTATTAAATTGTGAGACCACTTTAAATCACATTCCCATGTACTGAAATATGTGGTGATGACATGTGTCAACATGATCCCATGCTTTAGTTGGAGAATATTAAATCTTAAGTATTTTTTCAATGAGTAGAAATTACTTTTCTAAAATAAAGGAAATAAAATTATTTTCCCTAATGGTTGTAATGCTTGTGATGATATTAGATCATCTAGTGAAAACCTTGGTGTGATATATAAAAATAGTTAAGCATTGTTTGGTGATTGTGTACCTCGTATTTATTTATAGACGCTAGTACCGACCAAGGATACGAGGAGGAAGGAGGATTCTACGAGAAAGAAGCCGAGGAAATCTTCAACCACTGCTCTGCACAAGGCAAGCTTATACTTGCAATTAGCAAGCCTAATACTACTGGTTGAATTAGCAAGCTATTAACTGAGCAAGCTAACACTTGCAACTTAGCAAGATAATCCTTGCAAGCTTACACCACTTGATACCCAATCCTAGTTTTACTTGCAAGCTTAGTATTTTATTCCTTTATCAAACCTTTCTTTTAGAGTTTGCTTAGTGACTTGTAGATTTTAGAAGGATATTTGAACGTGGCATAAAGAGCATAAAACTTGGCCTAAGTTAGATAATCTTGATGTCATCCTGAGGCATGATATTGAACTTAGATAGTTCACACTTGTTTACCACCCCTCATTAGTATTTACCCCCACTTGTAGATTCTAGTGCTAAGCATAAAACTTGATCAAATTTAGATGGGAATACTTGGTGAAAATGGTTATGAAAACCTTAGAATGATGAGTCATTCTACCGAAATGTTTTGACATGTGTTCTTGAACACCAGATGATTTTGATGACGAAAATGTTAAGGCATGAGCCTTAGCCCTTTACAAAACTGATGGTTGTCTGGATGCGATACCATTCCAATTTTACCGTACAACCACAATACCCGAAATTTGGGTAGGGCTTGACTGGAAATTTATATACCTTAGTATGGGTTCCCTTGCGGCCAAGGTTTGATCCGAGGCTACCTTGTGAAGATTGTCCACCTATGCAGTTCCCAAGATGACAGTTGGTCATGGTTGGTAGGCCAAACTCATAGGAGAGGTGCCTATACTAGGGCGTGTAATTGAAAGGTTAGGATTGATTATCCGCATACTGAGGATGGTGAATTCATGATTTGTTCCTGACGGATGTATCGAATGTTGTGGTGAAAGTGTACCACCTCTGTAGAGTGTCAAACTATTCGAATAGCCGCGTCCACGGTTATGGACAGTTGGAGTGGCCATACAGTTGCAGGGGAAGACCTTCGTGGAGACCCCTACTCCTATCTCAGCAATGATGATGACTTTCTGGAGGATTAGGCCATGGACTTATTCACCGATGAGGATGACTTCGCCTTCATCGATGATGATGATGATGAGGACACTGACTTCAAGGAGTAGTAGCACTTGAGCACTAGCATTAGTGAGTTGTATTCGGTCCCACTGTATCATAGTTTCACGGAATGGTTCTTAAAACCATCTGTTTTCCTTTGTTGTGGTGTGTGTTGTATTGTGTTCTATGAATGAATGAATGAAAAGCAAGTTGCTAGAAAAATATGAGTCAAACTTCAAAAACTTGACAAAACCCCGAACCTTAGAAATTTCCCCCTTCTCTCATGATCTATCTCAATCTTCAGATGTCTCGTGGAGGAAGCAACTCATCCCTAGACCTGATGTTGTAAATATTGCAAATTTGGTTTCTGACCGCGAAGCCGAAAGAGCCGAACGTCAAGCCAACTTAGCCACCCTTCAACAGATAGCTCAGATGGCCAACAACAATCAAGGCCATGGAAATCAGGATAACCATGGATCCAAGCTCAAGAATTTCCAGAACACCAATCCACCTATTTTCACTAAGTCTGAAGAGCCCCTAGATGCAGATGATTGGCTACAGACCATGGAAAACAACCTAGAGGCTGCACGAGTGGAAGCTAACGAGAAGGTACTTTTTGCCACCCACTACCTGGCCGGAGATGCAAGAGCATGGTCGAACAACGTTCGCACGATGATTGTAGGACAGATGATGACTTGGGAAGAGTTCAAAGTCAAGTTTTGCAGAACCCATGTGCCACCGGGTTTGATCAAGAGGATGAGAGATGAATTCAGGGAACTGAAGCAAGGGGGATGACCGTAGTGGAATACCGTGACAAATTTTTGTCATTGGCTAGGTATGCACCGGATGAGATAGACACTGAAGCCAAGAAGAAGGAGAGATTCCTAAATGGTCTGCATGATGATATGCAGACAATGTTAGTTAATATCCCCTTTGCTGATATTGAAGCTTTAGTGGACTCTGCCATTCAGATGGAAGGCAAGATCAACCAAGCTAATGAGAACCGCAAGCGTCGCATGATGCATCAACCAGGAACCCACCATACACCAAAGTATCGCCCTAAGCCATCTCCAGGATTTTCCCCAAGAACCAACAGACCCCCGATGAACTGTCCGATCTATCCCAACCATGGAAACCCAAGGCCCGGAGGAAACCACAACAACCCTGGGAACCCCAACAATTTCAACCGTGCACCACCCAAGTTCAACAACAACAATGCCACCACCAACACCAACACTGCCACAAGGACTGGAAGCAATGCTGTGCCTGTTGCAGCAAAGTACAAGTCTCAGGTGACTTGTTATGAGTGTGGAACCAAAGGTCACTATTCCAATGAGTGCCCCAAGAATATTGCCGCAGCCCCCAATGCAAATGCCCTAGCTCAGCAACAGCGTTGTGTTCAACACGGAAGAAAGTTTGCCCTAGGGAACTCGCTCAACCGCAACGGCCGTCTCTTTCTCATGCATTCTGAAGAAGCCCAAGAAGCGCCAGATGTCGTGTTGGGTATGTTTTCTGTTAACTCAGTACTTGCAAGAGTGTTGTTTGATTCTGGAGCATCACACTTGTTTTTTACCGAAGAATTTGCATGCACTAGTAAGATTCAACCAACCAAATTGAAGCATGTTATGATAGTTCAAATACCTGGTTCAACCACCAAAGCTAGACAAATTTGCAAGGCCGTGCCTATCCGAATCCATGGCATAGATTTTTATGCTAATCTAATAGTACTTGGAACTAAAGGTTTGGAACTAGTACTAGGAATGGATTGGATGTCCAAACATAAAGGATTAATCGACTGTGCCAAGAAAGCCATAACCATGACCAGTACAGCTGGAATATCAGTCGAGCATGTATCTGAAACCTTGCCCCGTCAATTCAAATGCCACAAGAGTATAGCCCAGCCAACCATTTACTAAGTTCAGATAGTCTGTGAATACCCCGATGTATTTCTAGATGTTTTGCCCGGTATGCCCCCAGATCAGGATATCGAGTTTATCATTGAACTAATCCCTGGAACCGTACCCATAGCCCAAAGACCATATAGTATGAACCTGTCTGAACTAGTCGAGCTGAAGAAGCAACTGGATGCCATGCTGGAAATAGGATTGATCCAACCAAGTGCATTGCCATGGAGATCACCAGTCTTTTTTGTGGACAAGAAAGATGGAGGTACCGTTTGTGTACGGATTATCGGAAGTTGAATGATGTCACCATCAAGAACAAGTACCCGTTGCCAAAGATAGAAGACCTGTTTGACCAGTTGACTAGTGCCAAAGTATTTTCTAAGATTGATCTTAGAACTGGCTACATCAACTCAAGATTCACGAAGAGGATATTCCAAAGACTGCCTTTACCACCAGATATGGATTGTACGAGTATACTGTCATGTATTTTGGATTAACCAATGCCCCTTCTTATTTCATGAACCTCATGAATATGATTTTTATGGACTTCCTAGATAAGTTTGTTGTTGTTTTCATCGATGACATTCTGATCTATTCCAAATCAGAAGAAGAACATGAGCTACACCTAAGGACCATCCTTGGAACCCTTAGAGAGCATCATATGTATGCCAAGTTTAGCAAATGTGAATTCTTGTTACAGGAGGTAGGATTCCTCGGACATATCGTATCAGCCGGAGGAATTGCTGTTGAACCTGCAAAGGTGAAGGATGTTGAAGATTGGCAAGCCCCAACCACTCAAACCCAAGTTCGTGCATTTCTCGGATTAGCGGGATACTACCGCAAGTTCGTAGAAGGATTCTCGAGTATCGCAAGACCCATGACCCAATTGTTGAAGAAGGACAAGAAGTTTGAATGGACAAAGAAATGTGAAGCGAGTTTTCAAGAACTCAAGAGGAGATTGATTTTATCCCCAATCTTGATCATGCCGGATATCACGAAGCCCTTTGATGTTTATTGTGACGCATCAAAATTGGACTCGGATGTGTGTTACTGCAAGAAGAAAAAGTCATATCTTATCTATCCCGACAACTGAAGCAGCATGAACATAATTATCCAACCCATGAGCTTGAACTAGCAGCCGTAGTTCTAGCCCTGAAGACATGGAGGCATTATCTTATGGGGAATCGTTGTGAGATTTATTCGGATCACAAGATCCTGAAGTACATATTCACTCAGAAGGAGCTGAATATGAGGCAGAGAAGATGGATAGAGATAATCAAGGACTATGATCTAGACATTCACTATCACCCCAGTAAAGCCAATGTGGTAGAAGATGCCCTTAGAAGATTGCCATGCCGCTTGAACTCCATGATCCTAAAGGAGCAACCAAGTTTGCACAAAGAGATGGAAGATTTCAGAATGGAATTAGTAAGTGAAGGATTTTTGGCTAGCATAGAACTTCAACCCACTTTGATCAGTCAGATCAAGGAGGCTCATAAAGGAAATGCTAGTATCGACGGGATCAAACATCGTATTGGTACATGCAAAGTACCCAGATTCACCGAGGATGAAGAAGGAGTTCTGTGGTACAAAGGACGTCTCTGTGTACCAGCAGATTCAGAGTTGAAAGAAGTTATTTTGAAGGAGGCCCATGATACTCTTTATTCTATCCACCCCGGAGGGACAAAGATGTATCAGGATATGAAGGAGCAATTTTGGTGGCATAAGATGAAGAGAGAAATCGGAAGCTATATCGCCAAGTGTGATATTTTTCAGAGAGTCAAGGCGGGACATCAAAGACCCGTAGGACTGTTGCAACCATTGCAGATTCCAGAATGGAAGTGGTAGTCGGTTGGAATGCACTTTATCACCGGATTGCCTACATCTAGTAGGGGAAATGACTCTATTTGGGTCATAGTTGACAAATTGTCCAAGGTATCCCATTTCTTACCAGTAAAGACCACTTACCAGAGTTTCAAGCTAGTGGAGTTATACATCGCTAGAATCGTCAGTTTGCACGGAGTCCCCAAGAACATCGTATCGGATCGAGGAACTCATTTTACCTCGAGATTCTGGAAGAAAGTCCAAGAAGGTTTGGGAACCCGACTGGATTTTAGCACCGCGTATCACCCTCAGACCGATGGACAAATGGAGCTAGTAAATCAAATACTCAAAGATATGTTGAGAGAATGTGTGCTAGTGTATGGATCTAAATGGGAAGACTGTCTGCCTTTCGTAGAATTTTCTTACGACAACAGTTATCAAGCTAGTTTGCAAATGGCCCCATTTGAGTTCATGTATGGAAGGAAGTGTCGTACCCCTTTGAATTGGTCAGAAGTAGGAGAGAGTCAGATTTTCGGACCCGGCATCCTACGAGAAGCAGAAGAGAAAGTTCACAAGATCTGTGAGCACCTCAAGACCGCCCAGTCAAGACAGAAGAGTTACGCCGACAAGAGACGTCGAGACCTCACTTTCAATATCGGAGATTTTGTGTATCTCAAAGTGTCACTTTTGAAAGGAATGCAACGCTTCCAGCTCAAAGGAAAGTTAGCCCCCAGATATATCAGACATTTCAAGATTCTGAATCGTCGAGGAGAAGTATCATATCAATTGGAACTGCCAGAGGAGATGTTAGCAGTGCACAATGTGTTCCATATATCGTTACTTCGCAAATGCCTTGAAGTTCCGGAGAAGACTAAAGTTTTCAAGAACATTGATCACCGCACCTTAGAGATAAACGATGACCTGACGTATCGCGAAGTACCCATCCATATTTTGGAGGAAGCTTTCAGAACCACCAGAACCCGAAGCATCAAGTTTCTCAAGATTCAGTGGAGTAACCACACTGAAGAAGAAGCTACCTGGGAGCGAGAAGATCACATCAAGATGGAGTTTCCCGATCTTTTTAAATCCTAGTTTTCTTCTTCTTCTTTCTCAAATCTTGGGACAAGATTTTGTTTAAGGAGGGAAGGTTTGTAACATCCCAAAAATGTTGAAGAATGATTATCAAATTCCAATCACCAAAATTAGGGTTAGCAAAAACTTTTGTTAATTCAAATCTTTATGAATGCATGTGTGTATGTGATGATTGCATGAATGAATGGACTTGTGTGATTGATATAAATGGAAAGGAATGGTTTAAATATGAAAATAACATCATCTAAAAAATTTCCAAGAAGAAACAAATTAAGAGAAAATATAAAAACAAAGCAAATAAAGCAAATGGTCATTTTTGCCAATCCTGCTCACTAGGCCACTTTGAGTGTTTCTAGTCCAAGATTTCAAACAGAAACATTTCCATTTCTTTTAACCCCTTGCAATACCAAGTAAAAGTGAACCCAAGACCACCTTTCAAACTTGCAGAAACATTTGGCAACTTGATTCAAATCACATTTCAAAATTGAATCTGATTCATATGTGAAGATCACCCCCTTTTTCAAAAACCAACCAAACCAATTACACTTGACCTTTCCAAATAACCAGAGACTCCCTAGTATGTAACCAACACATCCACCAAGTTTGAATCCAAAATTCAAATTTGAATCTCTTTCGGTCATTTCATCAAACACTTTGTAATCAGCAAACAAACATCTAACACTATTAGGAGTAGTGATTTTGGCCAACCTTGTTCCCTCTATAGTTCACACTACACTCTTAGTAGATGATCTAGCTGAATTAACAAGCTTTAGCACCACTGTGAGCATTCCATAGCCATCAATGGTGACCATGCCAAGCCTAACTTGCCACCCCAATGTCGACAGCAAGCTAGGAGCCTCACCAAGCCTAGCCACCTTGTCTAGGAAACAAGCCACCGTCCACCGCCTGGACCACTCGAACAGCGTGTCGGTCTCTCTACAACCATGCGAGAGCACACAGTGCAGCTCAACCGCAGCGCCGCAGCCGCGCCCACCTTCGCCGCCCTCATGCGTGATCACCACCGCCCCAGGAACCGCCTAGACATGCCCGTTCGCCGTCGTGCGGACCATAGACACTGTGCGACATTAAATTTCCCGTCGGAACCGTCCAGAGCATCGAAGTGTTCCGACCAATTTGCACTGCCCCATGCCTCGCCATCAAGCCGTTGAGCTTCGCCAGGAGGAAACGCTCCGTCCCCTACCCCCAGCCATGCCGTTACCACGCTGTGTAGATGACCACGACGAGCTCCACCCGCACCCTTCGGTCCCCTCGCTGCACTATAAATAGAGGCCTTCCCCGTTCGATTTCAACACACCATCTCACTCCCCACCTCTCACTGATCACACCCACTCATCCCCGGAGCAAGGCGAGCACTAGGTGGCCGGAATTTTGCCGGAGCTTGTCGCTGCTGGAGGAGAAGGGCGTCGTCGATTGGAACCGCCCCAGAAGGAGCCACCGGTACAGGAGGATCGCCATCGTCGACTTCGTCGTTCACTCCCATCACCGACCATCGCCGCAGCCCTGGTGAGCCCCCACTGACCCCCACTGGCCGAGCTAGGGTTGGACCTCGCCGCGTCCTGTTCAGGCGTGGACAATGAACCACAACCGTAGGATTAGAGTTAGATCGCACGGCCCTAATCGACCCATACCCCTTCGCACCCCTCTGTCTCACTAATGAGTGGGGACAACCACTTAATCCGTCCCCGCGCACTGTACGTAGTGGGCCGGCCCAATTAACCTCTCGCGCGACCAGCAATTCAAATTTAGGTTTATTCTTTTAGTTTCAAACTCAGTTCTGTACCCAGATTCAAAAATCAACCCAACTCAATTCACTAAACCAAAATGCATGAAATCAATTTTGTTAGAAAGGTACTGGAGTGCTTAATCCAAGCCTGTTGGATTCAAACCATTTGGATTTGTAGATCTTCTATAGTAAAAATAACAAGGGAGAAGCTTTTCTGTATTCAAACATTTTTGAAAATTCAACCATAAAAGCTTTTGAGTTGATTCCAACTCTCAAAAATCACATTTAACCATACCTTTGAGAATATATAAAAATATATAGGTTTACTTGCAGAAATAATGGACAAGTAATAAAATAATTCCTCATAGGCCTTCCTAGTCACTTTATTTAATTAAAATAAAAAGGTTAAACCTTATTAAATTGTGGCACCACTTTAAATCACATTCCCATGTACTGAAATATGTGGTGATGATATGTTTCAACATGATCGCATGATTTAGTTGGAGAATATTAAATCTTAAGTAGTTTTTCAATGAGTAGAAATTACTTTTCTAAAATAAAGGAAATAAAACTATTTGCTCTAATGGTTGTAATGCTTGTGATGATATTAGATCATCTAGTGAAAACCTTGGTGTGATAAATAGAAATAGTTAAGCATTGTTTGGTGATTGTGTACCTCGTATTTATTTATAGACGCTAGTACCGACCAAGGATACAAGGAGGAAGGAGGATACTACGAGGAAGAAGCCGAGGAGAACTTCAACCACTGCTCTGCA
Source organism: Avena insularis (assembly GCA_023614405.1). Lineage (NCBI taxonomy): Eukaryota > Viridiplantae > Streptophyta > Magnoliopsida > Poales > Poaceae > Avena > Avena insularis. The sequence goes on along the minus strand of CM042689.1, from coordinate 117,214,053 downwards.
CAAGGAAAGCTTATACTTGCAATTAGCAAGCCTAATACTACTGGTTGAATTAGCAAGCTATTAACTGAGCAAGCTAACACATGCAACTTAGCACGCTAATCCTCGCAAGCTTACACCACTTGATACCCAATCCTAGTTTTACTTGCAATCTTAGTATTTTATTCCTCTATCAAAGCTTTGTCTTAGAGTTTGCTTAGTGACTTGTAAATTTTAGAAGGATATTTGAAGGTGGCATAAAGAGCATAAAACTTGGCCTAAGTTAGATAATCTTGATGTCATCCTGACGCGTGAGATTGAACTTAGCTAGTTCACACTTGTTTACCACCCCTCATTAGTATTTACCCCCACTTGTAGATGCTAGTGATAAGCATAAAACTTGATCAACTTTAGATGGGAATACTTGGTGAAAATGGTTATGAAAACCTTAGAATGATGAGTCATTCTACTGAAATGTTTTGACATGTGTTCTTGAACACCAGATGATTTTGATGATGAAAATGTTAAGGCATGAGCCTTAGCCCTTTACAAAACTGATGGTTATCTGGATGTGATACCATTCCAATTTTACCATACAACCACAATACCCGAAATTTGGGTAGGTCTTGACTGGAAATTTATGCAGTTTGAGCCAAGGTTTCCCTTGCTAAGGTTTGAGCCAAGGCTACCTTGTGAAGATTGTCCACCTATGCAGTTCCCAAGATGACAGTTGGTCATGGTTGGGAGGCCAAACTCATAGGAGAGGTGCCTACACTAGGGCATGTAATTGAAAGGTTAGGATTGATTATCCGCATACTAAGTATGGTGAATTCAGGATTTGTTCCTGACAGATGTATCGAATGTTGTGGTGAAAGTGTACCACCTCTGCAGAGTGTCAAACTATTCGAATAGCCGCGTCTGCGGTTATGGACAGCTGGAGTGGCCATACTGTTCCGTTGTCAGATGTTTTCAAAATGACTTGTGAAATGATTTATGACTTGACTTGACCACAATAGGGTTGTGATATGAATTTTAAGTTCCCACTTAGGTGTTATAATAGCTTTCTTTGCTTCTGAACTTAGTTAAGGTAAACCGGCTTTTTGCAAAATAGCCCTAGAGCTTAGTACCTCTTATTCCAAAACCACTTCACTTGTTAGGATTAGTTTGCGAGTACTTAAAAAGTACTCATGGATTTGTCCCTGGCTATTCCCGTGGCCATACTATGAAGTGGAGTATCAGGAATACGGACAACAGGAAGGTTACGACAACTAGGATCATCTCCCATCGTCAGCATTGCCTGTGACCACGAAGATGGAGCCTCGCCTACGTTATCGTTATTATTACGTTATTTCCACTGCTTGAATTGTATTAAGACTGGATCATGAGATCCTTTATTTGTGTAAGACCTTATGTATAGTTTGTAATGGATGGTGTATTATGATATCCAATCTCTTATGTCTCGCAAAAATGGTAATCCTGGGATTGCGATGTATGGCATAACATGCATCTGGGATTAAAAATCCGGGTGTTGACACTCACACACACACCACGCATCCAAAGCTGCAGCCAACACGACACGCACGTGAGCTTGACCCTCACTCATCCATGTCGCACACTCCATCCTCCTTGTGTCGCATCGCGAAAAGCCAGACCACCCTATCCAGCCTGCCTCTGTCTCCCTCCCGAACCCCTCCTCGTTCGCTTCCGTGATCCCCTCCCCCGCATTGCCTCCTTCCTTCCCGCATCCGACTTGCACACTGCCACCTCTCTTCCTCACTGTGGTCGCCACCCCTCTCCCTCCTCTATACTGCACCAAGCAGCCCCTCCCTCCTCGCTGGGCCCACTCACCTTCCTCCTCGGCTCTTCCTCCTGGTCGCGCGCCCGCAAGCGCCACTGAGACGCTCCCCTCGACGCCGTCCACTAGCATGAATCGTCGCCGCCATCAAATGCCATGCCGACACTTCCACTTCCACTGTCGGGCTCCACCTCCTCTATAGTCCTTGCCCTATGCCGCGACGCCCCCTCTACATCTCTCGTTGGTAGCCGCCTCGCTCCGCTGCCGTGTCGCCGCCTGCCAGCGCCAGTAGGTTGCCGCTGTTCCCCGATTCCACCTAGACCGTAGGCGCACCGCCGCTCAGGCCTCCACCTGCTGTCTTCCTCACCCTTCCGGCCGCCCCATATACCTCACCAACATGCGTCCCCAAACGGCACCGCCCCGAGCTCAAATCCCTGCACCGCCGGCCTCTCCTTCTAAGTGGACAAGCCACCGAGGTCCTCACGTCGTCTTCCTGAGCTCGAGACTGAGCTGCTCCGGACGCCACCGTTGCCGAGCGCTGCCATTTAGTGGCCTCCGTTTGTTTTTGCTTCCTCAAGTTATGTAGGGGCCACAGTTCTTGGACCTCGCTTTTACTTGGGAAAATTGTGCTCTTCCTCTGTTGCCGTGAAACCTTGCCATGAAGATTGCCCTGGACCGTCAACCGTGTGCACTCCTTGTCTCTCCGTTGTTCTATGCATCAACAAGATCTCCATCCGCCTTCGTGAGCTAGAGCACGCCAAGATCTTTCGAGAATCCATGTACCATGTGTTGATGCCTACCCAAGTTCGCCGCGGATCCAGGCCCCGAACCCGGAGACCTTAACGGACGCCAAGTTCGCCGAACCCCATGTGTGACCCCTATCCGAGCCATATTTTATAAATGATATATAATTGTTGCATATAAATTGTTCATTCTCGCATACATAATCATTTTTGGGGGTATTTTGTCAAATCACCTAATAATTAAATATGGAGACCATATGCGGGATAATCTAGGATTATATTGGCTTCATTTAAATTTGTGTAGCCAAACATGATATATTTTTCCTTGTTAATACAATATTTAAATTGCGGATATATAGACAACATAAACAATCTAATTAAATGTCGGAACCTCGGTCCGCTTAATATTGTATAATTGCATCACATCTTTTCCATGCCATATATCATACATGCATCATGCCCGATCTTCTGCTGTAGTATTAAATAGTGCATCTGGTGTTTCTTTTTCACATATTATGTCGATGCGTTGATGCAACTGTGGACCCGATCTTTGGATGAATTTTCGGAAATGTTTTCAGGCGATCATTCTCCCCCTTTCTACCTATTTTTTTTATAGTCTTTACTTCCTCCTATTGATCTATTGCTATCCGTGTTGCGATGCTTTAGTTTCCATGCACCATTTATATTCCTTGCAGCCTCTATATTGCCTTGGACACCTCCTATTGCATATTGATTGATAGACAGTCGGCCTTGCGAGTCGTAGTTGCTTGCTCAGGTGCTGCTTTCCGTCGTCGATATTCCACCATTGTTGGGTGGTTGGCACATGCTTAATGTTGGATATGATCATGGCTTTAATTACCGTTTAATAACTAATATTGAAAGTAGGTAAATAATGTCGTGGCACCGGTGGGTAATAGACAATTTTTGGTTTTTAACCGCCCACTTGTGTCCACCTAGGACCCGAGTTCTGGACACCTGTTCCGAGATCGAGCGTGCTAACCACGGGTGGGGTGTGTGGGCACCCCCATCGATTTAGCACCTGATTTCAAAGTACTATACTGGGGGACACAAACTAGTTTGGGGATTTATTACTATCCTATACTTATGCCATGCTTTATCGTTTTTTTGCTATTGCGCGTGGAGCTCCTATACTGTTTAGGAATAAATCTGGAATGTTTTCATGGTATCGACAAGCCCAGTCACACTTTCAGGTTCCCAGTCGTTTACAACCATTGACACAAACCCTGGGTCCGTCTCAGAGACCGGCTGACTTCGTTATGGGTAGCTTAGTAGGGTGGCCCCCATGTGATTGCTTTGGGTCTAGGAAACGTCGTGTCCAAAACCCCGTCTACATACCGTTGGGTGTATGTTTTGTGATCTTGTACCTACCTGATCTGACAACAAGGGTGTATGTGCGTGTGGAAACTTTGGTACACCCCTGTAGGGTTTAATCTTTTAGAAAAGCCGTGTCCATGGTTATGGACGACTTGGAGCATAGTACTCGATCATAGACAACTATAACTAAAGTTTACTGTCATAATATGACTTGTATCTGATATGACTAGTAAGTCGGATAACCACCATGAAATGAATGGATAAAATTGCTAACTGTGTGAGTGTCCTCGGCATGACTTCCTCGTTTGGTCACGAGAGGGAAATACCAGGATGGGTATGATTGGTGGTAGTATCAGGTTGGTTCCGAATAGGTCTTTCTCGTCTCTTTCTAATAGCCGACAGTTGCCTCGAGTCTCTATAGGTTGTTTAGTGCATGCTGCGCTGCCGCTTCAGTCCACCATACCTATGTAGCGAGAGCCGCTGAATTCTAAGACTCGCCGTGTACTGGCCTCAGTACTGACCGCTCTCTTTTTGTTTTGCCCTTTGCCGGCACCTGTAACATCCCAAAAATGTTGAACAATGATTATCAAATTCCAATCACCAAATTTAGGGTTAACAAAAACTTTTGTTAATTCAAATCTTTATGAATGCATGTGTGTATGTGATGATTGTATGAGTGAATGAATGGACTTGTGTGATTGATCTAAATAGCAAGGAATGGATTAAAGATGAAAACAACATCATCTAAAACATTTCCAAGCAGAAACAAATCAAGAGAAAATCAAAATCAAAACAAATAAGCAAATGGTCATTTTTGCCAATCTTGCTCACTAGGCCACTTTGAGTGTTTCTAGTCCAAGATTTCACATAGAAACTTTTCCATTTCTTTTCACCCCTTGCTAGACCAAGTAAAAGTGAATCAAAGCCCACCTTTCAAACTTGCAGAAACATTTGGCAACTTGATTCAAATCACAATTCAAAATTGAATCTGATTCATATGTGAAGATCCCACATTTTCAAAACCCAACCAAACCAGTGCACCTTGACCAATCCAACTAACCAAAGACTCCCTAGTATGTAACCAACACACCCACCAAGTTTGAATCCAAAATTCAAATTTGAATCTCTTTTGGCCATTTCATCAAACACCTTGTAATCAGCAAACAAACATCAAATACTATTAGGAGAAGTGATTTTGGCCAACCTTGTTCCCTCTATAGCTCACACTACACTCTCAGTAGATGATCTAGCTCAACTAACAAACTTTAGCACCACTGTGAGCATGCCATAGCCATCAATGGTGACAATGCCGAGCCTACCTTGACACCTCCATGTCGACAACAAGCTAGGAGAATCACCAAGCCTAGAAAGCATGTCTGGGACACTCCCCACCGTCCATCGCTACCCCCTGTACAAGCCTCGAGCATTGCCAGCCCCTCGACCACATAGCCCGAGTGTGCCCAGCCTCTCTACGAGCGAGCCGAGAGTGTGCCAAAGCGCCAACCGTACACTCGCCCACAGATCGCGCGCCGCCCTCGACGCGTGAAAGCAGGATCGCCAGCACCCCAGCAACACTGCAGCATGCCCGTTTGCCGTCGCGCTAACCGTAGACGCTGTGCGCCATTAAAACTGCCATCGGACCCGCCAAGAGCGCCGCGACGTTCCGACCGTTTCGCACAGCCCCATGCCGCGAAGCCATGCCATTGACCTTCGCCAGGGAGCACAACACCGCCCCTATCGTTGCCCATGCCTTTAGCTCATTGTGACGACGACCACGACGAGCTCAGCCCGCGCCCGTCGGTCCCCTTCTGACACTATAAATAGAGGCCACCCCCGTTCAAACTCAACACACCATCTCACTCCCCTCTCTCTCAGAAGCACCCCACCTCACTCCCAGAGCAAGGCGAGCAGCGCATCGCGGGAATTTGGCCGGAGTCTGCCGCAGAGGAGGAAGAAAGAAGCCGTCAATTGGAGCCATCCTAGGAGGAGCTGCCGATACCAGGAGGATCGCCGTCGTCAACTTCGTCGTTCGCCCCCGTCGCCGACCATCGCCTGAGCCCCGATGAGCCTCCCACGACCCCCACCGGCCGCTCTAGGGTTCTGTCTCATCGGCGTTGCCCGACATGGACGATGAACCATAGCCATAGGATTAGAGTTAGATCGCACGACCCTAATCGCCCCGTACCGCTTCGCCACTCTCTGTCTCACTCACGAGTGGGACATCCACTTAACCAGCCCGTGCGCGCGCTGTGCGTAGTGGGCCGACCCAGTTAACCTCCCGTGCGACCCAATACTTCAAATTTAGGTTTATTCTTTTAGTTTCAAACTCAGTTTTGTATCTAGATTCAAAAATAAACCCAGTTATCTCGATTCAGTGAACCAAATTGCATGAAACCAATTTTGTTAGAAAGGTACTGGAGTGCTTAATCCAAGCCCGCTAGATTCAAACCATTTGGATTTGTAGATCTTCTATAGTAAAAATAACAAGGCAGAAGCTTTTCTGCATTCAAACATTTTTCAAAATTCAACCATAAAAGCTTTTGAGTTGATTCCAACTCTCAAAAATCACATTTAACCATACCTTTTAGAATATATAAAAATATATAGGTTTACTTGCAGAAATAATGATCAAGTAATAAAAGAATGCCGCATAGGAATTTCTAGTAACTTTATTTCATTAAAATAAAAAGGCTAAACCTTATTAAATTGTGACACCACTTTAAATCACATTCCCATGTACTAAAATATGTGGTGATGACATGTGTCAACATGAGCCCATGTTTTAGTTGGAGAATATTAAACCTTAAGTAGTTTTTCAATGAGTAGAAATTACTTTTCACAAAAAAGGAAATAAAATTATTTGCCTTAATGATTGTAATGTTTGTGATGATAATAGATCATCTAGTGAAAACCCTGGTGTGATAAGTAAGAGTAGTTAAGTATTGTTTGGTGATTGTGTACCTCGTATTTATTTCTAGACGCCAGTACCGACCAAGGATACGAGGAGGAAGGAGGATACTACGAGGAAGAAGCCGAGGAGAACTTCAACCACTGCTCTGCACAAGGCAATATACTATCTAAGCAAGCTAACACTTGCAACTATGAAAGTTAGATAACCTATGCAACGCATTAAGCATGCTTGGTTAGATACATTTGATGATACCCAATCCTAGTTTTACTTACAAGCTTAGTATTTTATTTCTTTATCAAAGCTTTTATTTGAGTTTATCAAATCTTTTTAGCATGAAACTATTTATTCCAAATGGTGTCGGTGTATCTTAAGTGTGTCACCCTATGGTTCGCGAATAATGCGGACATGATCGAGACCTCTCTTGGATCAATAATCAGAAGTGGGACCTAGAGATCCATACTGACTCCCACACATTCAACGATGACTTTCTTGTGATCGTGAGAACCTTTTACGCTAGAATATTAATCCCTTTGTCTCGTGATATATTACATGTCCGAGATTCGATCATCGGTATCTTCATACTTAGTTTGATCTCGTTACTGACATGTACTCTTTTCTAACATTCTAGTGATCAAATCACTTGCTTGTAAGCTAACCAATGTGATATCACCGAGAGGGGCCACAGTATATCTATCTGTCATTGGGATGAACAAATTCCACTCTTTATCCATGGGCCTCAACATAACACTTTAGTAGCACTGAACCTATCTTTATAATCACCCTGCTATGGTTTGCCGTTTGATATTATCAAGATACTCTTCCAGTGTTAGTGATTGACATGATCTCATGGTCTAAGGATTAGGACTACTTCGTATGATGTTATAGCAATATAAACTCAATGACTTTGATCATAATGCTATACTTCGGATGAATGTTCATCACACCATTCCAATAATGTTGTGACCTCATTATTAACAACATCCAATGTCCATGATCAGGAAACTTGATCATCTTGTTAATCAACGAGCTAGTTTATAAGAGAGGCATAACTAGGAACTTTCTGTTTGTTTATTAAAAACACATGTATTAACGTTTCCATATTAATACAAATATAGCATGCAAAATAAACATCTATCATATACTTGGAATATACATAATAACCACTTTATTATTGCCTCTCAGGGCATATTCCCTTCAGTACTCCTACGGCCCAGATATCCCTCTGGATGGCCGAGAAGGAACATACCCGGATTTTGTCGATGGAGCTGCCGCTGAAGCCCCGACATGGAGATCCCAAGCCCTCCTTACCTTCGACGATAAAGCCTCCCGCGCTGTGAGGCGGATCAAGTGGCTCGTAGACACGGGTCTGACCGGGTTGGACCTAGCCATGTGCTGGTTCATTAGGTGGATTCAGCCTCTGCAGCACCGCGTGAAGCTGATGCATGAATACTCCAAGGATAGGAAGGATAGCCTCCGCATCTCCGAGGAAAAATTCTCGAGTGACTCCATCAAGCTTCGCCTCAAGGACATAGTCAAGGTGAAGGATAGGAAGCATGGCTTCACCATCACCTACGACATGTTCGAGGGCGACACGTTCCCAGAGGTACCTGTTTATTTTTCCGTGTATGACATATACTCCAGTTCATCCGTCTTGCCTTAACCATTGCGTCTAACACTTTGGGATTCACTTAATAGCTGAAGGAACTAGACGAAGGTAGCATGGCTGCCCAATTCTACGACCCTAAGACGAAGGAAGTCACCATCGTGTCCGACGACGATGTCCCGCTGGCGCATAAGCAGAAGAGCTCCACCCCTGATGCTGCCGACGGAGGCAAGAATAAGAAGACAGAGGGTGGATCCCCCAAGAGATCCACCGCCTCCCTGGAGGCGGAGAAAAGAAGAACGATTGGTATTACGTTGACCAAGGCACCAACCATTGTGTAAGCTTATTAACATCCGACATTGTATCTTGCTTGTCTTGTTCCTGTACTTATACTTCTTCATGTTTCAGGAAGAAGGCCAACATGAGTTTGAAGAAGACCTCCAAACCATCGGGGGCTTCTAAAAACATCAAAGAAATGTTTAGTCAGTCCTCTCCCACCATCGCCCCTCCTACTCCAAGCGTCCAGCCTGCTACCGCACCGACAAACTCTCTAGTAAAAGTAACGTCTGGACCTTCCTCCATGAAAGTGGACCCAGGAGTTGCCGCGGAACTTGTTGTTGTCGGCGAGCAGGCGACACAAGAAAGCATATCATCTAAAGTGGCCGAGGCTCCGGCTAAGGATGCCACTGGTAGCGGTAAGGCGATGGTGGAAGGCAAAACTTCTACCGCAGATGGAGCCATTGCACCCAAGATGCCAGCAGAGCCTCCAAAGATCATCTACCCGGTGCTTACACCGAGTAGCTCAGCTTTGGTTCCTGGTGCAGCGCCGACTTCTCTGACATGTGGTCTCGAGGAGCTGCTCAAGCAAGCGGATATCCTGCATGGAAACAGCCTTGCCTTCAGCAAGATATTTGCCAAGAGCGCCAACAACCACAAGATCATTGCACTTGTAAGTTTTATATGCCTTTTGAATTTCATATGTAGTATCCCGCTGTATCCCCCGAGGATTTACACGGAAAACCATAGGTCTTTGTGTCTGAATACTCTAAGAGTGACTAAGCTAGAAACTTCGCACTATAGCCCCCAAGTATGTAGTTTGAATAAAGTATTCTGACTAGATACTTTTAGAGTAGCATACGTAGTGTTTTGTAAATTTCAATACTGTAGCCCCCAAGCTTCTAGTTGAAACAGAATTAGTTCCGACTAGATGCTTAAAGAAAGACTAAGCATATTGCCGAGTTAAAAAATCTCACTTTAGCCCCCAAGCCTCTAGGTGGATATTTATCCGGCTAGATGCTCCAAGTAGACTAAGTAACATTGATCTTTTTCACAGAATGAGAATTCCTGGAGAGGTGTCGCCAATGAGAAGTTCCACAAGTTGCGTGCTGACCTTGAAGCTAAAAAGGGTAAAACTGCCTTCTTCAAGGTTCAAATCACCAAGAGCAAGAGTTTGTTTTTCTTTTCAATTTTGCACTCAATCTTGGTCTTGCGCCATTAACCTCCGACTACTCATCGTGCACTATCATTTCTCCGACATGCAGAAGCTATTGCCAAGGCGAAGGATATTGTCAAGCTATCCAAGAACATACAGCTGCTAGATAGCGAGAACAAAATCCTCAAGCAGGAGAGGGATAAATCCTTGAAGATGCATGAAGATGTGATGAAGGCGGTGTAGGAGTCCGCCAACACGGTTTCATCCGGCTGAAGGAGGAAATTGCGATCCTCAAGGAGCAGAGAAAAGTTGCCGCCGAGTAGAATACACGCAACCTTGAGGCTTACAATGTTCTCCGACAAGAACATGACTCCATCACGGAGACGCTCCAACAAGCTGAGGCGAACATCTTTGGTAAGCAATCTCTGTCTTCTACGTCTGCATGTTAGGTACTCTGAACCTTTTTTATGTTGGAATCATGTACTCCATTGCTTGGCCGGAAATGCAGCTCCTATTGGTTTAACCAATACTCCTCCTCCGCCAAAGGAATGCATGATCCTTGCCGACAACTTCATCAGCACCGCCATCAAGCAAGCAAAATAAATTTCCAAGCCCCTGAACATCAACATCAAGGCGGTGGATTCCGTCATGAAGTATTCAGAGATTCTGCGCCAAGCCCCCGAGCATATCGTCAGCTGGAAAGTTTCATGTGCCTGGGCTGGTGCAAGAATGGCGCTGGCTATGGTCAAGGCCCACTATGAGGATGCTGACATCGACACGGTGTCCTTGGGCCTGCCTGACGTAGATGATGATGTCCAAAAGATTGATCACAAAGCTATCTGGTCATCGCTCGCCGGCTACGACACCAGGGTTGATGAGTTTGTAGATCTAAACACCTTTGTGCCTCTCGAGATTATTGATGCCGACCAGCCCAGCTCCTCTGAGTCCCTCAAGACCACCTACTTTGTTGATGATCAGGATGACTCTCTTGCTGCCGACGATGTTACCTCAAAGTCCCCTGCGCCAGAGGAATGAAAAAACACTTATGTAATATTTGTTTCCTCTGGATATGTTGTATGTACATGGAAAAAACTACGGTTTAACCTTAAGGCAGAAAACAATAACTAAATGTGTCGGGGGGATAACCCCCGGTAGGGTCACAAGGGGTGAAACACAACCCATCTTGGCTTGCTCCGAGTAAAGAAAGAACCAGGCCGAGTAAGTACGGCCGGGAGAGAGAATCGTATGCGGCCGACATAGAAACTATGTCGGCTCGTATAAGACAAAGTTGTTAATCTTGCAGGAACCAACGAGCCGAGTTTCCCGAAGAAGTGCCGACTCAGATAGGACGCGTGGCACCTTTCCGAATGAGGTTTAGGAGGGACCATGGTAAAGCATGGTCAAAAGATAAGGGCGACGCCGGGTGACACGAAAGTAGCCGGGTGATGCCCAAAGCAACGACTGACGTAGAAAGTTACTGCGTGACGCTAAATGGAACAGGAGGCGACGTACCAGAAGCCCATGACCCGGCCCGCATAGTAGGGACCAAGATCCAAACAGCAACCCTAGAACCCAAAGGGGTGTAACCTAGCTAGCACCACCTATATAAGGAGGGGCATAGCAGTAGTAGAGGGAGGTTGGACCAAGTAGGGGAACTAGTGCCTTATACGCCATTTTTCCTTGTGTATGGGGCAGAAGCAGTTTTGCCTACCGACATAGAGTATGATTCGCCAAGAGTAAGGCAATACTCGGAAGCCGAGGTAAAGGAGGCCCGAGAAGATGGAATTGACTTACTCGAAGAAGCAAGGGAACTGACATTATCCAGATACGCTATATATCAGCAAAATCTCCGACGCTACCATAGCCGGAAAGTTCAACCTCGTGTTTTTCGAGAAGGGGATATGGTGCTAAGGCTAGTGCAGCGCACATCTGGAATGCATAAGTTATCACCCCCATGGGAGGGTCCATTCATTGTAATCAAAGAATTGCACAATGATTCATATTATCTCATAGATGCTCGTGAAGCGCAAAAGAAAAAGGCGGACAGATCAGGTGATGAGACCAAAAGGCCATGGAATGTGTCACTGCTTCCCCCCTTCTACACTTAGGAGAAGTAGTGCATGTATCGCTCGAACTCTCATATTTCAGACATTTGTGCCGGCTATGTGTTGATAATAAAATGGTATGACTCGAAAAAACTGACTCGGGGACTACCCCTTATGTTTTCCCTTTCAATTAGTTTATGTCGGCTGGCGTGACACCCAAAACTTATCTCGGAACAAGTAGTGTTTACTCGAAAAAAATCAACTCTTCGACTATGCTGTTGTCCGAAAACACGGCTTCATGTCAAGCAAGAGGAAAGGATGCATGATGAGTAAACACGAACGCCGGATAAGAATAAGGAGAAACATGAGTCGACCATATGTCTTTTGCCTAACCCACTGCAGGTTATATTGCATTGTGTGTTGAATGATCCTCGGCCAAGTGATCTAAGTTTCATAACCGCTAACTGTATCCTTAGTACTTTGAGACTCTAATGTCGAATGCCAAAAAAGGTAGACAAGAGCCAAAGTCAAGGAAAGGTAAAACGGCAAAATGATACTCGGGGACTTGCCCTGGATGATTCACACTCAGAACATAACAAGATATTTAAAGCCTTATCAAAAGGCACACAACCAAAAATAAGTGAGATTTATATTACATTTGTACCCGACATACCAGGGATCTCATCAAAGTTCAAATATTTGTCCTATCCAGTCTAAGAAGCAACAGGACTCGGAGGAGTAGTCTTGGAGCTAGGAGCATCGCTTGGAGCATCTGCCGAGTTAGGGGCATCAGTAGCCGAGTCTTCAGGATCGTCTGACTCGGTGGCCTTGCTGTCGGTACCCTCTTCATCAGCAACTTCGACAAGTGGTTCGCCAAGGTCGAGGAAGCTGGGCCCGTCGCACCAAGCATGTACCATAGTATACTCGATCATGGCGTAGGCTCGCTCCTAGCGTCTCTTGATTAACTCAGGGTCATTCAGCCACTTCCCGTCCCCCCTTATGCGTGCAAGCACATCAAGATTGATGTCCTCGTGCCAGGAGAGCACGAAGGAAAGGGCCTTATCTGCTCCGAGTCGCTCATCGTTACTCACCTCGCCATCAGCTGGAGCACCAGACTCATCTCTCACTTTCTTCATGGCCTGGATGGCGAAAAAATTGGCCTCAGGGAAATTCTCTGCAAGCAAAAAAGAATCTTAGCAAAGTAACAAACAAAGATGACAAAGTCAAGAACAAGAAAGCACAATGCAAAAAAGAGTAAGAACTCACTACCGAGAAAAGAGTTGATGGTGCCTAGTTTGGTTTGCCAAGCCTTGGCCTTGGCTTGGAGTGCGTAGAGATCCATGTTCGCCGACTCAACCGCTGACTCGGCCTCTTTGAGCAGCTCCCTGGTTTTCTCGGTGCTGGCGGCATGTTGGCCGTCTTTCTCGGCAAGCTCTTCCTTCAGCCCCTTCACCCTGGCTAAGTGTTTCTGCTCCATGTCGGCCATCATCTTCTTCAGCCGAGTCACCTCGTCTCGCTCCTTCTAGAGTTCGGCTTGGTGCTTCTCTGCTTATTCGGAACAAATTACTCGTCAGCAGCAACAGAAATATCTTGACTCACTAGGATAATAAGGCAAGAGAATGACATGAACACAAAATAGCGCGAGGAAGCAAAAAAACTTACTCTTTGTCTCGCTGATCTGCGACTGAAGCGCGTCGATGTTGGACTGGGAAGAAGCTAGGGGAAAAGAGCAAGAAAATACTAATAAAATGAAGCAAAGAAAGGTACACCGAATAAAGATATGGCGAGTAAGAAGATTACCTTGGCCTTGGGTCTCGATTTGCAGCTTCTCATAAGCAAGTTCGAGCTTGCGATGTTCCAGGAGGAGAGCTTGATGCACCTTGGTGCGCTCATTATGCGTAAGATGCACAAGGGAAAAGGAAAGTGAATAAAAGGAAAAGTCAAGCTCCCAGCCGGATAAAGAGTGACTCCTATTTTAGAGCTTACAGCCGAATAAGTTTCTCATTCGGCAGTAACCTCAGGGACTAGGGATCGAAAGTCTAACATGCGAGTTTGGCATAAAGAAATAAAAACTAAGTTATTGCTTAAGAGCTTACGACCGAGTAAGTTCCTCACTCGGCAGTAACCTCGGGGACTGGGTGATATGTATAACTGAAATACTCATCGACACAAAAGAGTAGAAAAATCATTTACCTCGTTCACTTCATCCGCGCAAGCCATTAAGGTGATGGCTTGCTGGGTCATATCAGATACGGCCTTGGGGCCCATCTTCAGTTTTTTGCCAGCACGAGTGCTGATCTCCTGCTCGCCAGCTGCATTCCACGCCAAAGCATAAGGTGCAGCCGAACCAAGGCCATTCCCGCTGAGCATCCGAGTGAGAACTTGCCCCATCTTCAGGGTAGGTCCCACATTGGCGCGGGTGTCAGCTGTACTAGTGTGAAGGGCAACAGCTTTAGAGCCATCACCTGACCCGGTAGCCGCATACCCGCTCGGTTTACCTGTTGACGCAAGCATTGTTGCTAATGTCGGGGGCCGGATCTGAGGAGCGGTACCCGGAGCACAAACCAAAGTTGTTTGTTTGGTGGAGGTGGTCTTGCCGGATGAAGTGTGAGCCAGACCAGGAGCCATAGGCCGGGTCTGGTTCTTTGACAGAAGAGGAGAGTGAGCAGATTTGTTCGGAGAAGAAAGGGGAGCCGACTGATTGGGCTCAGCAGTTTTGCTGGCACCAAGATCAGAAAGTTGTTCATGTGCACCAGCTAGAGGGCTGATGCCAGAGGAACTGGTGGCGGGGGTTTTCTCGGCGCCAGCATCGCTGGCACCAAGATTAGGAAGTTGTTCCTGGATAGTGCCAGGGGTGCTGGGCCGAGTATCCTTTGCCGGGTGCGCCACCGGGTCTGACTGACACTGAGAATCATGAGCCTCAACAGTGGGAGCCTCGACTCGGACGGGGTTATGCACCGTAGAATCAGTTGTAGCAGGTGCAGGCCTTAGCGGCGAGGCGATGCTAGGAGCAGCCTGGTTAGCCGATAGAGGCGCATCGCTGAAAACAACAAGACACACATAAGAAAACAATAGCAACGTATAAGATGGAAAAACGTAATGTAAGCAGAACACAAAATCTTACCCGGTGACAACCGATCGCGCGGTGGGTGATGCGTGACTCGGCGCCCAGCAGCTGTGCGAGTCTCAGCCAGCATGGCAACAGCAGGAGCAGCGGGAGTGGCCTTGCTCTTTTTGGCTGGCTGAGTAGTGGAGGAGGCCCCGCGTCGCTTATTCGGCTTGGCAACGGGGATCTTGCCGACTCCGCCCACAGCCAGAGGAGGAGTGTCATGTAGCTGGCCAGCTGCATAAGTAAATGACAGGCTTACTCGAATAAGTTAGAGGGCTAAGGTCACAAGGCATGTACCTCCAAAAATGTACAATCATCATCCTCATCATCGTCAGACCAATCTTGTAAGGGGTTTCGAGATTGACTCTTACCCGAAGTTGAAGCAGCAACCGCATGCGGAATGGGCATGAAGCACTCCAAATCATACTCGACTTCGTCGGAGTCAGAGTGATCCTCGTTGTAAGCGCTAGGAGGGACAGTACTGTCATCAACCTGGTGAACAAGGTTCCACGAGATACAAATATAATAAGTATCAAAAACTAGACTAAGAGCAGCAAACAAGCTAAAGCTGACTCGGCAATGAAAGTGACTCGGAAAATTACCCAGGGGACAGGCTTGACCCGGCTAGACGGAGGGAAGCTCCAAGCCCAATCATCCGCCTAGTTTAGTTTGAAGATCGAGCTTACTCGGCGTGCCACGGAATTGTGGGTGAGCTCCTTCGTGGAGTGTCGAGTGGGATCATGGGAGCCACTCATGAAGGACATCTTGTGCCTCCTGGCTTGGATAGGGCTCACCCGGCGAGAGATGAAGGTGCACATTTGGTCCATGTTGGCGAGGTTAAATTTCTCATCCGGCGACAGCAACCTTTCCAAGATCACATTGGCCTCGTTCACCGCAGCGTCTTGGTCGCACGGGTCAAACTGCCAGAATTTCTTACTGGGGACCTCGTCCGAGAAAGAGGGAGTCAGATGTTAACAGTGGCCCTGCTATTTTTGACATAGAAGAAAGTCCTATGACATTTCTTGCAAGAGTCGAGGCTAGTGAACCGAGGAAAGATGGATTCTCTCCTGGGAGTGATGCTAGAGGCACCGCACCGATTCGGTTTGTTCTCGGCTCGGGGAGCGCCAGGCTGAGGGACAACTTGCACCCTAAAGCTAAAATATTTGGCCCACAGAAGAACTATAGGCCAAATGCCAAAATAGGACTCACAAGTGGAAATGAAGCAGGAAAGGGAGCCAATCGCGTTGGCAGGGAGATGATGGGTCTGGAGATGGAAAGTGGAAAGAAACGAAGAAAAGAAACTGCTCACTCGCAGAGCGAAACCTCTCTCAAAATGAGAAAGGAAAACCACCCGCTCATTGGCATCGGGTTTGGGGGAGATCTCACCGGCAGGAAGACGACAATCGACCTAGAGCGGGATGCACATGGTGGAGCGGAGCCATTCGACCTCCTCGGTGGAGACCTCTGAGCCCTCCCAGCCGTCGCGCTCGCCGGCGGGAGCCTCCTGTTCCTCGGCCCCATCAGCACCATCGCATGCGTCCATGATCCTCCTGGACTCAATCTCCTCCGCCATTGGAAGAGGTTTGGAAGAACAAGGACCCGTAGTGGAATGAGAAGATAAAAGGAGGAATCGCAGGGCGAGAACAGAAAGCAGGGAGAACCGTAGAGGGGGGAGTTTGATTTTGGAGGCGCGAGGAAGAAGAAGAGGCAGGGGAAAACTGAACGGGCGGGGGGAGTTGTAACCCCCCTCACCCCTACTTAAGGTCAGTAAAAACCCCAACCGTAGGATCCCCCTGCGCCGTGCGGCCAGTGTGTGGCCGTGTACCCGGCCGAGTAAGCCAATCAGTGGGCGCCACATGGCAACAATACATGGAAAATCCCATGCCACGTCACGAAAGGAAGGACAAGGGGCGTAGAACTATGGGACTGCCACAATGAAGGGGAATAACTGCGCAGCCATCACTATGCCGCCAGAGCTTGGAACAAAATTTGAGGCAAGTTACCATGATTACCAGCTGTCAGTGACTGAGGCATGCCAAAAATGAATCAGAATTAGCCAAAATGACTCGGCACGAGGCGAAAATGAGCCAGAAAGTCAAAGAATAGACCTGGAAACTGTCAGAAAGACTCGACAGAATGCAAAATCATGCCAAATAGTGTGCCATAAGCAGAGAATAAGGACAAAGGAAAAATGTTCCAATTACGTTAAAGGAACCTGGAGACGCCAAACAACTTGCACTGCTAGACCTCACCAGCTTCGGGGACTAATGTCGGGGGGATAACCCCCCGGTAGGGTCATAGCCCATGTTGGCTTGCTCCGAGTAAATAACCAGGCCGAGTAAGTACGGCCGGGAAAGAGAATCGTATGCGGACGACATAGAAACTATGTCGGCCCGTATAAGACAAAGTTGTTAATCTTGCAGGAACCAACGAGCCGAGTCTCCCGAGGAAGGGCCGAGTCAGATAGGACGCATGGAACCTTTCCAAATGAGGTTCAGGAGGACCATGGTAAAGCATGGTCAAAAGAGAATGGCGACGCCAGGTGATACGAAAGTATCCGGGTGACGCCCAAAGCAAGGGCTGACATACAAAGTTACTGCGTGATGCTAAAAGGAACAGGAGGCGACGTACCAAAATACAGTTAGCTGTTTAGCTTTGTGGACTGGGCCTCTGGGCTTAGGGCAAGCCCATGACCCGACCCGCATAGTAGGGACCAAGACCCAAACAGTAACCCTAGAACCTAAAGGGTCGTAACCTAGCTAGCACCACCTATATAAGGAGGGGCATAGTAGTAGTAGAGGGAGGTTGGACCAAGTAGGGGAACTAGTGCCTTATACGCTAGTTCATACAGCTCAAGGAGCACATGTAAATCTCAAGCATCAATAAAATTCCTAAGTGTGGAGAGTTCATCTTGTTCTTCGTGCATGGAAAGACCGCGCACTCCCTCCCCGGTGACCACAAGCACCCATTCGGCCCCCAACTTAATCCTACCCATGGCATCTGCCGTGACACCACCACGACAAAATGCTTCCTGCTACTTAAGTTCTAGTTCTAGCATGTATATATATATTTTGTAAGCAAGTGCTGGCTTATACATTGCTCTGGTTTTTATGCTTGACTTTTCGTGAGTCGGAAGACCCGTAGTCAGAACTATGCACTCAGGTGATGATGCCCAATGGAACCGTCAAAAACCTAAGCACAAAATCGCCAACTTCGTGTGCCAAAATTCACTACTCCAGAATCCACATATAAACGACAAATAACGTGTAGACCAGAAAACTTAAGCTAACGCCCGTAGGCAGAATTTTCACAAGTGCAATTGCAAAACTTGCGCATAAAGGTTTTATACGATCCAAAAATGAACACTAAAGGAGGTAAAAGACTCAAGAATATGAGTGAACCAAAGAACTTTATTTCATTGATCATATAAGAGGTACACAGTAGATACAAAATATGCTAAGTGTAAAAGGGACGTAGCTATGCTATGTTCCATGGACGATCAAGCTTCGGGTAGTCATCATCTGGGTCACGTTGCTTACGCTTATGATCCTAGTTTGGTCTATCCTAAAGTTCATGATTGTCAACGAGGTAGTAAGACCCATTGAATAGCGCCTTGCTTATGATGAATGGTCCTTCCCATGGAGGGAATACTTTATGTGACTTACTCTTCTTAAGTCGGAGCACCAGATACCCCTCTTTAAACAATCGATGTTGGACACGGCGACTGTGGTAGCTGCGTAGCTTCTGTTGGTAGTTGGCTGATCTTTGGCATGCCAATACGCGCTCTTCCTCGAGAAGGTCGACATATAGGCGTCTGGATTCTTCAGTGTCATCTTTGTCGTAGGTGGCAACTCTTGGTGAATCGTGAAGGATGTCGGAAGGCAGGATGGCTTCTGCTCCATATACCATGAAATAAGGTGTGTAGCCGGTAGACCTGTTTGGTGTAGTTCGTAAACTCCAGAGGACAGATGGTAACTCCTCCGCCTAGGCTCCAGTTGCTCTATGTAGCGGTGCCTCTAGACATGTCTTGATTCCCTACAGAATTAATCCATTGGCTCGCTCAACTTGCCCATTGGATTGTGGATGTTCCACATATGCTAAGTCAAGTCGGATGCCCTTCTCCCAATAATAGGCTTCCACTTCTCCGAGTGACAAGTTGTTGCCGTTGTCGGTGATAATGCTATGTGGGAGGCCAAATCTCACCACTAGATCCCAGACAAACCTAAGGGCAGTTACCCCATCAAGCTTTCTAATGGGTTTAGCTTCTATGCATTTGGTGAATTTATCAACTGCTACTAGCAGATGCGTAAACCCACATGGTGCTATCTACAATGGACCAACCATGTTTAGCCCCCAGACTGCAAATGACCAAGTTATTGGTATCGTTCGCAATTCTTGAGCTGGAACATGTGGTTGTTGGGCATAGTACTAGCATCCCATGCATGTCTCAACCAGCTTGTCGGCGTCCCCCTTCGCGGATAGCCAGTAGAATCCTAGCCGGGAGGCTTTGGAGACCAACGATCGAGGATCTGCTTGATTCCCGCAATCTCCGATGTGAATCTCATGAAGGATTTCAATACCTTCTTGCTGGGAAACACACTTTAGGTATACACCAGTGGTGCTTATTTTATAGAGATGTCCATTGATTCTGGTATAGACCTTCACTCGACGTACTATTTGCCGAGTTTTGACCTCGTCGATGTGCAAAGTTCCGTGTACGAGATACTCCATGAACGGTTTTGTCCAAGCCAGAGGGACCTTTGTCACTGTGTGAACAAAAGAGTCAACTCTATCCGGGTTAGATGGATCCGCTCCATTCACGGATGGTGGTCGTAGATGCTCCAGGAAAACGCCAGGCGGAATTGGTTTGCGCCCTAATCCAAGCTTTGCCAGCAGATCAGCCGCCTCATTGTCCTCCCTCTTGACATACTTGACTTTGTATCCCTAGAAGAACTTCTCTGTCTCGTCTACTTCGTCTCGATATGCCTCCATCATAGGGTTCCGCGCATTCCAGGTGCCAGCCACCTACTGGGTAACCAAGTCGAAATCTCCACAGCATCTTCTTCGTCCGTCCATGTAAATTTGTCCGCCTTCTTCAGCAACTTGTACAGCAGCAGGGACTTCTCTCCAAGTCGGCTGATGAACCGGCTTACTGCCGCAACACAGCCTATTAGTCGTTGGATGTCCTTCAGGCATGTCGAACGGTTTATGTTTAGGATCGCTTTGATTTTCTCCGGGTTGACCTCAATTCCACGTTGGAAACGATGAAGTCCAATAATTTGCCGGCTGGAACCCCGAAGACACACTTCTTAGGGTTAAGCATCATATTGTATTTCTAGAGATTATCAAAGGTTTCTTTTAAGTTGGAGATTAAGTCGTTTGACTTTTTAGACATCACCGCTACATCATCCACATAGGCGTAAACGTTCCGACCAATTTGATGGTGTAGGCAATGTTGCATAGTCTGCTGGTAGGTAGCATCTGCGTTCTTCAGCCCAAAGGGCATCGTGACATAACAAAACATGTTGTAAGGTGTGGTGAACGAAGTGGCCAATTGGTCCGACTTCCTCATCTTTATCCGGTGGAATCCTAAGTATGCATCGAGAAAACACAAAAGTTTCGAGCCAGTCATCGAGTCAATGACTTGGTCAATGCAAGACAAAGCAATAGGATCTTTTGGGCACGCTTTGTTCAATCCGGTGTAATCAACTCACATTCTTAATTCTTTGGTTCCCTTTTTGGGGACAAGTACAGGATTGGCCACCCATCAGGTGTGAAGGACTTCTCGGATAAAACTAGCCTTAAGTAACCTAGCTATCTCTTTGCCTATGGCGCATCTCTTCTCGTCTCTAAAGCGTCGTAGAGGCTGTTTCACCGGTTTGCATTTTGGATCAATATTTAAGCTATGCTTGGCAAGTTCCCTAGGTACATCTTTCATGTCGGCAGGTTGCCAGGCAAAGATGTCCCTATTCTCATGGAGGAACTCGACGAGCGCGCTTTCCTATTTTGGGTCCAGGTTCGTCCCAATGGCGGTGGTATTGGAGGCATTGCCTACCATTAGTTCCGCCGGATTGGTCTCGATGGCGGCCTTGAAGGCGGGATCAGAGTCAGAAATCTGCTTCTTCGATGCCGGCATCTCTGTGGCATCGACCTTTCCAGGATCTCCTTGAATTCTTTGTTGTAGAGGACAGCTTCTGCAAAGGCTGTTTCTCCAATCTCGCAATCCCTTGCCTTTGTAAAGCTTATGGATACGGTGATGACGACGTTTGGTCCAGGTATCTTGAGCTTGTTGTAGACAAATCATGGCTTGGCCACGAAGGCGTGGAAGATGTCGCGTCCGAATATGACGTGATACACGCTCTTGAAGGGGACCACTTCAAAGGTCATGCGTTCTTGGCGGTAATTGTTAAGATCGCCAAAAGCGACCTGAAGCGTGATGCACCCAAGGGACCGAGCCTCCGGGCCAGGAACTACGCCATGGAACACGGTGTTGGTCCACCTTAGGTTGGTCTCCGTCAACTTCATCTTGTGCAGTGTATGCAGGTACATGATGTTAATGCTGCTTCCACTATCCACCATGCATTTGGTGAACTCGTTGCCATCAATCAAAAGGTTGATGACCATGGAATATTGGTTCTCTGTAGGGATGAGGTATGGGTGATCCTTCCTGTCCCAAGTGATTGGAATTTCCGACTAGCGCAGGTACTGGGGAACTACTGGTAGGGTTGCCATCAGTATCCTCATGGAGGTTTTCTATCCCCGGACAGTAGGGGTGCCAAGGAAAGTGTGGTAGACGGCGGCCTTCTTCTCGAAGGGATTCTTGCCTTTGCCATCGCCCTTGTCGGCATGCTTGGGGTCAACATCCTCGGCCATGTCACTTGAATCCTTGGACTCCTCTTCCTTCTTTTTCCCTTTTCTCTTGCCTCGTGGTCTGTTCTTCCGGCTTCGCTTGTAGCCGGAATCCAGGTCCTCCTTGAGGTCGTTGACGAACTTGCAATGGCGATTGGTGTGAGTAGCTTTGCCATTGGTGTCGAGGTGTACAAGGCATGGCATATCACGGTACTCCTCATACATTTGGGGAACACGGAGCGCTGCCGTAGTAGTTTCACTACCTCGCTGCTGCCCACGATCAACCCCTGTCCTCAGCCATGCTGTCTGACATCACCTCTTCCTGCAAACGTCATGGCGACTATGTCAGAGGTTTGCTTTTGTTTTGGCGGGCTATTCCGGTTGGTGCTGTTGTTCCTCTTAGCTTGGGTTGGGATATCTACCGTCGGCAAAGATTCGCGAGCATCGTCATCGACAACCGCAAACTCACTGGCCAACTGGATCATCTGATTGAGATCGAGCCTGTGATTGTCCTACATGCGTTTCAACTTATGTCAGAACAACATACATTTTTCAGACCCATTGATGAAGGAGGCCATGGCGGTCATATCGTGCACTCCTGCGTAGGAATTCTTCATGTCCAGCCAGCGGGAGAGGTAGGCTTGAGATGTCTCGTCTTTCTCTTGCACGCACTGCTGTAGATCGCCAATGGTGCAGGGATGCTTATACATACCCTCGAAGTTTTTGGTGAATGCTTCTTGCATGTCCAACCAGTTGCAGATGGACTTCTCTGGCAAGTCATCAATCCATTGGCGGGCCGTGCCTGTCAACATCAGTGGGAGGTACTTGACGGCAATGTTGGGGTTACCCTAGGCGATCTCCACCGCATTGCCGTAATCCTGCAACCATGTAGATGGTTTGGCGGTGCCGTCATAGGGCTTGATATTCTTGTCAATCCGGAAACCCTGAGGGTATGTTGCAGTCTGTATTAAAGGTCCAAAGCAACGTGGTCTCAGGTACTATCCTTCCTGGGCCTCGTGAATCTTGTCTAGGTGTGAACGTGCATCGTATGGCTCTAGGCTTGCTCTTTTCTTCTTGCCGCCAGGGGATGCACTGCATGAACGAAGCGGGCCCCTATGCCATGGTGGCTGCTATGTGGCGACGGAGGCGGAGGTGGCGGTGGGTTAGCCTTCTTGCTGTTACCCTCCTGCAACGCCTCACGTTTTTGTCGCGGTTGCTTGTCGGACATGGAGGGTCATGGGGTGACCTTCTCTTGTGTCCTTGGTTGCGCTCTCCACCGTGACGGGGCTGCTCCATGTGGTCGCGAATGATGATGCTGCCCTGCCTTGGCGTAGGCATGCTCGTACGATGGTGAGCCTTTGGTTCTTCACGATGTCGGGGAGATCGGGGCAGTGGAGATGGGCGATGAGGATGAGCCTTGCCTCAGTGGTTGGAGGATATGGAAATAGCATCCTTCCTGTTGCGTGCATCCCTCTGTCTTTGTTCTGATGAACCCGTATGGGACCCGAGATCCTGAGGAGATCGCTCCCTTGGCGGCTTAGGATTGCTAGACTGGCAATATGCTGGGTTGGACTGAAGCCTTTGAGAGGTGGCCTTTTCCTGTTGTTTGACCGCCTTCCCTACAAGATCGTAGACTTGTTCCACAGCTACGGGTGATCTATCCTGCTCCAAAAGGGTCTTGGTGACGATTAATTTGAGAATAGGAGTGGGCATGACCTACCTGCACTCGCTGTCAATTTATTGCTTGGCTTATGGCGGCCTCTGGGAAGCCCATCCTAGGTTTCGCCGTAGACCAGGATCATTGATGATGCGAGCTGGAGCTTTCTTAGGCTTATGCTGCTTGAGCAGAGTCTCGTACTCGGCCTCCATGGCTCTAGCTTTCTCGATTGACTTCTGCGCCTTGGCCAGATCTTCATCTAGCTTTGAGCCTTGCTCCGCGATGGCCTGTGCTTCCTCTAGCAGCTGCTGGCGCTTCTCGTCAAGATGGACTACGTTCCGTATGTGAGCCATAGTCATGGGCTCGACGAGCAAATTGACGTACATCACCCTATCAGCTGGAGTGATTTGGGAAGCCAAGGACATATATGCCGAAGGTGGCGAGTTTACGGTGTTGATGTTACTTGGACTGACATTGATTTCCTGCGGCTGCTGCACTGGGTTGGGCAGAGGGGGCATGGACTTTGCGAGATCATTGTTAGCAGCAACATGTGCTCCCTTCCCCTTTTCCAGCGCTTTAGGTGGAGCTTGTCTGGGTTGATCTTCCTCCATCACACTCCCAATGGCGACGAACACCTCTCGGGATGTGATGACCTTGTTAGCCTGCTCCTCGCACTTGATGTCCTCATCCATCTCCTGCATAGCAGATTCGAGTTCCTCCGGGTTGATGTCCATCTCCTCCGTGTCCACGCTGATGTCGGCGTAGAGTGCTTCCAAAACTGAGTTGGAGGGTGCGGGGGCTTCCTCGATGACGGAAGAAAAAGCTGAGGCTGCAGGAACATTGACTGGAGGCGGTGGTGGTGGTGGCTGATGCGGCGGGGTGCCAGGTGCGACCGCGAGCGCTGCTTGAGCTTCTGCATCAGCGGCCACGAAGTTATTGAGGCATACCGCGGCCTGTAGCCACCTTAGCGTATGCCGAAGAAGTGTACCGCGGTCCAGACCTTCCACAAAGTGATAAATAGCATCATCATTGTGGTAATGTTCCAGATCAGCCCGTATACGGAGCCACCTGGCTAGGTAATTGCGGGGGTTTTCACCCTCTCTCTGAACGGAACACGCCAGATCAAAGATAGTCACCACACCGACGAACTTGGATCTCTGCTTTCCAAACGCACGGACGAAGCCGGCGGACTTGCAGCAATCTTCCACCATTATATCCTACACAAGGGCAGCTTGGGTGGGCCTTGAATTTTTCTGATCTAGGTCAGCAAACTCCGAAGAGAGATCCGACTTCAATCCTTCCGCGATTCGACTTCTACGGAACTAGTGCCAGAGTCGGTTTCACCGATGAAGAGGTGGATGTCCCTAATTGGGACAATCGAGCAGCGGGTGGGGTTCGTCTTCACCTGGATCCATAACTCGTAAGGAGGAATGATCAGAACGTTGCTGGAGAAAAGAACACAACCAATGGCTACGGTTTCGCCGGTTCCCGCGAAGAGCTTGGACCTCGCCCGTTGTGGAGCCTGAAGCGCCTATTGCCTCACAGTGGACGCCACTTATCATGGTATTGCCAACGAGTACGCCATGGAGGGGTCCTCACAGAGCGTGTTTAGAGATGTGGGGTAAGGAGGGAGGTTGGCGGGTACGAGGTAACACAGCTTACCCAAGTTTAGATCCCACGATGGTGGCAGAATTCTACTCCTGCTATAAATCACTATAATGGCAATACGGCGAGTTACAGGGATTGGTTTGCTGTGCGTGATATGAGTTAAGTTATCCCTAAGGCTCCCGCAGGTCTGTCTTATATACTTGCTAGATCCTAGGGTTACAGGCAAAGTCCTAGCCGGACAGGTTACAGAGTCCTACACGGTACACAACTAGTCTAACGTGTCTTGCACTCCAAGGCTCCGGGTACGCTGGTGACTCCTCTATAGCCTTCCTTTATTCGGAATGGGCCTCCCTTCTTGATCCATATAACTGGGTCGCCCAGCAGGCCATAGGCCTTGCTACCGTCTATGGGCCACCCGGGTTATTCTGATTAAAGACATGCAATGGTAATACCCATTTAGCATATCGCCAACAAGGGGAGAGAGGATTAGGAGGCGAGCTCTCTGTTCTTCCTCGTGGCGGGGAATGACTAGGTCAGGGTGGGGAGGGGAGCCACGTGCCTAACGCTATGTGTACAAGTGTATGGACTTTCTGTTAGGCGATACACTGCCGAAGCACGTTGTATTGCATAATCCTCTTAGCAGTGCAATGAAGTCTATACGGTCAGTCCTATGTATGCAGAGGATATAATTTGCATATGTCCATTTGCATCGCAAGTCGAGTCCATTCCACGGTGAATGCACTGCCGATGCACGTTATCTTGCGTTGTCCACATGGCACTATACTAAAGACTTCAAGGGCAATGCATAAGATTTCCACCGGCACTACATACAATTTCCACAGGCAGCGCATATGCAGCTACATGGCAGGTTTAGTGCATTCCAGGTTAAGGATGAAGTGCATACATTTTGCATAACCATACGTCCATCATAGGTGGAGAACATCTTGCATAGTCCGCACATCACTATATTATAGGACACGACATACAGTCCACACAAGCAGTGCATATGGCTGGCATGGGCAGTGCATTACCGCCTAGGGATGCAGTGCATATGTTCTCAATGAACAGTGAGTGTCTGTGTCCATCGCAGGTGGAGAACATATTGCACAGTTCACACATCACTATATTGTAGCACACGACATGCAGTCCACACAGGCAGTGCATATGGCTGGCATGGGCAGTGCATTACCGCCTAGGGATGCAGTGCATACGTTCTCAATGAACAGAGCGTGTACGTGTCGATCGCAGGTGGAGAACATCTTGCATAGTCCACACAACACTATATTGTAGCACACGACATGCAGTCCACACACGCAGTGCATATGGCTGGCATGGGCAGTGCATTACCGCCTAGGGATGCAGTGCATACGTTCTAAATGTACAGTGCGTGTCCATGTCCACCGCAGGTGGAGAACATGTTGCACAGTCCGCACAACACTATATTGTAGCACATGACATGCAATCCACACGGGCAGTGCATATATATGGAAATGGTGGTGCCTTCCTGGATAGTGAAGCTTAGTGCATTCATTCTGCATAACCAGTGCATGTCCATGTCCACCATAGGTGGAGAACATCTTGCACAATCCGCACAACACTATATTGTAGCACACGACATGCAGTCCACACATGCAGTGCAGACGGCTGTCCTGACCAGTGCATTCGGCCGGGAATGGCAGTGCATACAGCTCACACGAGCAGTGCATTCCTGGCTAGCGATGCAGTGCATACGTTCTGCATAACCAGTGCGTGTTCGTGTCCATCTCAGGTTGAGATCATCTTGCACAGTCCGCACAGCACTATACTGCAGCACACGACATGTAGTCCACAGAGGTAGTGCATATGACTGGCCTAGGCTGTGCATTCCCGGTTAGGGCTGCAGTGCATACGTTCTGCATAACCAGTGCGTTCCTTGTCCATCAAAGGTGGAGAACATCTTGTACAGTGAGCTGTGTTGTATAAATTAGCACCCGAGATGCAGTGCATATGTGTGGCGCTTGCAGTGTATCTAGGTGTGCATGGTAGGTGCAGTCCATTCCACGGTTTGTGCACTGCCTGCGCACGCGATCAAAACTGTCGGTCAGCGTTACTAAAGATGGCACAACACGCAGCCGGGGAGGCATTATGGCTTTGGTGTGAGCTTTATAAGCGTGCAATTAATGCTGTAAACCTCTCACTTCCTCCTCTCCGGCTTTTAAATAATGCTGGCACCTCTTCACACTTCTAAACATCCTCCGTACTAGCGATAACCATTCAAACTCCCCTACCTACCACTGGCTTCATAATGCCTCGCCGCCTCCCCACCTGTTGGGCCAAGTTCCCCCCGGGTTCTCGCATACCACTACCAATGCCGCCTAGCTCCAATGGCAAGAAGATAAAGGGGAGGTCGCGATGCAGGAGTCGGTCACGGCACAGGATGTGGTAGCCGCTGTGGAGGAGGAGCCTAGCGACAAGAACATAGATGAGTATGACTCTTCCTCCGGCGACATCCACCAATCCTACGACCTGATGCTTTCGCCAACATCGACAAAAGTCGACTTGTTTGATAAGGATAAGAAGACGTACATTCTTTGTTGTTTCAATATCTTCAAAATGCTTGTCTATCATGTTGGCCAATTGCTCATCAAGCTTCTGTCTATCAGCTAGTAGCTGAGCCATATCCATCGTTAGTGTATCTCACTCTAAGTCCCCGGCTGCAGCGTCACCTTTATACTTGTTGAGCTCCACCTTCAACATTGCAGCATCTTCGACAACATGCTACATTCCGACGATCTCGTGACGAAAACGCTCACATTCTACACTAAGACATTTTTTCTGCCTCCTTCTTGGAGATCATGACACACAATTCTGATACCTTTGCCTTCTCTGCAGCAAATTCATTAGGAAGCCTCTGATTTTCTACATCAACATGGTTACTTCCATCCAAAACTCCCGTAACTAATGCCAGTGAATCCTAATATTTTCACAGAAAACAACAAGATTTAGTTTGGAAAAAATAGTACTGATCGTAGTAAAAAATAGCGAACATACAAATACCCGCACATTGATTAGCCCATTGTGATGCACCACAGGAACAGACGATGATGGAGTAGATGAAAAATGCATGCAAGCATGAACACCAGAGGAGTGAGACATATATATAACTTCCAAACGTCAACGACACGACAAGAGTTTCAAAAACCTAATCCGAAAAAGGAGAAATACATACACGAAAAGATCAAAAAGAAAACAAACCCGGACTCGTCGATCTTGCGATGGTTGCGTCTAAACGATGACGAGCCTTCGGCGAAGGAATCCACGTTGGTGGGCAGCAGCGCAGCGCCCTCCGTGCTCCATCTCCTTCGCTCAGCATCTTCCAAACATTTCGTAGCGGCTGTCTGCTACTTTCTAGAAAAAGGCTTCCTCATTGGATCCATGGCAAAAAGAACTGACGATGGAACTAGAAGAAGAACCATCTAGAGGAAAACAAACCATCTAGTAGAACATGAACTAGAACTGGAATGCGAAATGTTAAGCATCAACGTCTGAATTTATAATGTAGTTATACACACTGAACAGTCATCTCACCTACCCCCAATAAAACACAACCCACACATCATCCTAGATTAACGGTTAGCCAAAGCTATAATACTATGCCTAATATGAATGCAATTAACAATTCATCGAATGAAACAGTGCACGCAGATTGACAGTTCAGTTTACCAAGGTTGCGACCAACAATGCGCATGGCACTGCAGTCAAAATAGAGTAGTTCAACATACAATAATAGGGCACTACAACAAGCTAAATGATTAATATGGCAGTTCACGCGGATAAACTATGCAGTATAATAAATTCAAAACCAAAGTGTTTTCATAAAGAAAATTGGTAAAAAGTATACTACTTTGAGTATAAAAAAATGCACTATAACATCTGAATTACCCGTAAATAAAACAATAGACAAAACATAAAATAAAAGAAAAAAATAAGATACTAACTACTGTAAAAGATAAAACAGGACCAACAAAGATAAAACATAGCGCAGCACCACTGGCCAAAGTGTCAATTATGCACTGCCTCCCTGTACAGGTTTAGTTTAGGTGTTAGTCTGTCAGAGTTTCAATTTCGTCAGGTTATCACATAGACGTTTTAGTTGGTTGATTTATAAATGGAGGGAAGCCGAAGGGACTCGGTTCAGTTCTCTCCCTGCTCTCCCACTACGCACGTCCAGAGCAGTTCCCGAGAACAGTTCCTCAGAGCCGACCAGATTCTCAGAACCGTTCGTCCCCTCCCGATTGAGATTTCTCCTCTAATCCCCTCTCCCTTTCGTTTTCTTTCTTGGTTTCAGTTCCGATCCTTCTTTGTTTATTCATTTCAAGAAGCTTTGTTCTTTGTTTTGCATCTCCGCCATTCCATTCTCTTTCTACAGCTCAACGGTGAGTTCTGCATCACCCTTTGATTTTGTTTTTAGTGTCCCTGTAATCCTACCTGTGTTCTTCCTATCATCTTTTACCATCTATATTTATTTTGATTATGGATCGATTCAATTAGATTTCCATTGATTTACTAGTTATGGATCATGGTTTTCTACTACTCACATTAGAGTTGTTTATTATCGTGTAAATGATTTTTTATAGAACATTATGATTTTTGAACACACGACTGGACATTATATATGATTTACTGATTATGGATTATTGTTTTTTAATTTTTCAGATTGTGCATCCTTTTAAACTGAATGCACATTGTGCTATAGGTTATGCCTGATAATTGATCTATTTGTCACTTTCTAGATTAGAGTTCTACTTAGTTAAATGCATATACTATACTCTAGTTTTAATGCACAGTTCATTCCTTTAATGCAGTGTTAATTTTTTCAGGTGTTTCTTGGAATGGACTATGTAGTGTGTGGGCAACCTGCCCACAATTGTGGTAGGGCACAGAGGAGAACAACCAGCTTCCAAGTTAACATTGTTCATGGTTTTCTCATCAATGGTGTGGTAAGTTTTTACATATTTTCATTTTATGTACTGTTTATTTTACTGTGTTGTTGTCCCATTAACTGAAATGTATTGTTTACCATCAGGTAGTGCCATGATCATTTAGGGAAAGACTGAATGATTTCACTCAAAATAATTGGATGGTTGCGAACTGTGATTAATTAAGGAATTTTGATTTGTTCCTGAAGAAGTCTAATGTTAGGACAATAATTTGTGGTCCATACTGGAAGTCCTTGATGAGGGTTTATGATGTAGGACTTGGAGATGTAGTGCATTTTGAATATGATGACGACCCACTTGATCATGTTGGTTTGAACTTGACTAACTTATTTCATGTCACTGTTTACTCTAATGGAGAAGAAAAATAGATTCATGAAGCAACTGGTATTTCCCTTATTTACTGTAAATAATTTCACATACAATTTATCCTTGTTCTACTACTAAATAATCATAATAACATTGTTTAATTTTTAACATGTATTTCACCTTATTGATCAGAGGTGGGAGATGTGCCTAGTTCCATCAAAAGCATTCTGCACAGGAGCATCTTTTCAGACATAAATTCACTAACTAAGCAGGAAATGACTTCCATCTCATTTGGCATTTACATAGATGTTTATGTCACAAAACATCAGTTTTTTGAAAGTAAAGATGAAAAGCATTTCTGGGTACACAATATGAATCTGGAAAACCATTAACATAATGCACTGGTTAGTTGTAACACCCTAGCCTGATAAGGCTGAGTTCATGTGTATAGTGGCAATCCTTGGATTGGTTCACTGACACACACAGTACAAAATGATACCAAATATAACTGTGCATCATAAATACAACAAATATAATCCGGAATTTACATTATTTATTCAAGTACACAGCAGAAAGAAACAAGGTAGATCTCCATCCTTGAAAAGTGCCACAGGCGAACAATTGTTGAGTTGAGTCTCGCGACCTATAACGATCACTCCGAAATGATATAACCTGCAACATGAAAGGTTGCAACCATGAATGGTCAATACTTTGAATGTATTGGCAAGTTTCACTAGTATGTGGATATAAAATGGAATCTAACAATTACATCCATATTTGGCTAAGTGGAGTTCAGGCTGATTTGCATAATGAAATAGGTTTATCCTAACATTTCCAAATAGTTATAATCCTTTCTGAAAATTGTCTTAACATGTTGGCCAACACCAAGTGCCTCTACTCCCTTGTTCAAACCATCAGATTTTATTAAGAAATTGGAATGTCGAGATCATCCATAAGCTGCAGGCCTTAGTTGCTCAATATTGTCCATAACCGGGGACACGGCTAATCGAATAGATTTATATCTTCTACAGAAGTTGTACACTTTACCCACCTGACACAATATCACCTTGACACCACCAGTGGCCGCTGGTTTAGTACACACCAATTGGTATACCAACAGATCGAGAATGTGACGAAGTCTTTCCATAGAAGTCCTCCTAATACACAATGCTACCACATTTAACAGGCACCAATGCAAGGATATAACCTCCAATACACAATTCTAGTTAACCTAAAGATATACCAATGCAAAGGGTCTTCCGCTATGTAATTAACTAAGCCAGATCCCATATTAGCATGTGCCTGTACTGGAAGCTATTATACGAGAAACATGTCCAATCTCTATGATGCCTAGGTCATGTTCTTCCAGTGTGCACACGAGAGAGGTATCCAAAGATACGGTCCCCTTTGTTGCCACTTATTCAAAACTTACCAACAACAATGCTCCACCAAGGTGATTCATAAAGTACTTGTTTTATTACATTAAAACATAACTTTTCCAATACCTCATATAATCATAACATGATATTCCACCCTGAATCTATAGCAGGGCTAAGCATACTACAACAACTATGTTTCCACTAAGCAAGATACAAAATTATATCCTAAATAGGACATAACATAGCATATAGCATAGTGCAAAATATTCCTGCACATGCACTTCTACTAAAAACAACAACAATGCATAGGAAAATAATTAGGACATTTATGATAGTGCCACTTGCCTTTAATTGATGTAGTCGTTCAAACAATCCTCACAATATAGAAGGTTGCACTTGTCACAATCATGATACTTGCACTCCTCGCAATCTAACAATTTGAACAAAGGCACAACAAACACATCATTCAAAACATTGGAAACATACAACAATACACCAAAACAATGATGAACAAATACATGCATGATGATTTAATAAGTCACAATGGTTGTAATTAGTTCTCTAAACAATGCATGCGTAAAAACATTTAATGCATTAAAGCATTTATTATTAAAGTTATATCGATTTAATATGGTTTATCTCACTTTAATTGAACTACTGATGTTGTTGTCGTATTAAATTATAAGTTAAATACTACTACATAGGTAATGAAATTTATAAACAGTGGAAATTTGGATCACCTGGAAAGGAGTTATAGATCTTTTCTTATGATTAAAATACTATTCTAATGAGTTTATAGCTTTTGCAGGAATTTCTATTTGATAGTACCAAATAATTTGGCACGCAATTTATTTGGATAGATATTCTGCGATTGGTTTTAGTAATTTTGGAGTTATTTTTAATTTTATGTGATTTAAATACTAGTTAGAAGGGTTTAAATTATTTGCTTCGACAAAAATTGTGTCCAATGAAATATTATTTTCTTAATGAGTCAGAAATTCCATAGACATAATTTTTGTATTTTTATGACCTATAAATAATTTACTACGATTTATTTACTCCAAATAGGCCATTAAATAATTTAAATAACTACGGTAAATATGTACTGTAAAAGTTGGATATAAAGTCATGTTAATATTCTTCACAATTGAATCTAACGATATATTATTTATAATTTTTGGACATGTAAATATTTTTTCTAC
Source organism: Avena insularis (assembly GCA_023614405.1). NCBI lineage: Eukaryota > Viridiplantae > Streptophyta > Magnoliopsida > Poales > Poaceae > Avena > Avena insularis. The sequence goes on along the minus strand of CM042689.1, from coordinate 117,181,124 downwards.
GAATTTTACAAGATCAATACATTTCCTCACTTTTTATTCAGTTTCTGGAATTACTAGGGATATTCCCAGAATATACCACGCGACATGGACGCTGACGAGGTGCGATGTGGAACTGGCTTGTCACCACGTGGTGGTGACAAAGGCTGTGACTAGACTGCTGACGCGGCAGAACAAGTGGCGGCTTCTTATTGCTCGAAACCCCTTTGCTAGGTCAAACAAATCTGGGGCACTGATGGAGGATCCGATAGCTTCTGTTGATCTAGGCATCGGCAGCGGTCAACGACGATGTGGTCGATAGCGTGGGCGGCGGTGGCGCTCAGGTGGTGGACAGTGGCATTGCTCCGGCGGTCACCGGGGATGGTGAATACAATGACGGGGTGAACTGATACATGCAGAAGTCGATGGAGAGGTTGGCGCCACGACTAGCTTCCTAGAACTGCAATGAGGCGTGGCTGGAGAGGGCGGGCGGCTGCAGTGCTCCTGTGAGCTCCAGCGGGATCTCTCGGACGTCCTGGTGCATGGAGGGAGGGGAAACAAGGTCAGGGAGAGGAGGTGCAAAAAGGAGGGAAGGCAGGGGAAAAGGGAGGCGCATCATCTCGGTAAGCTCGAGCTCGAGCTCACAACGGCAATGGCATCGAGATATGGGAGCTTTGTAAAGCTCCATACATGAGGCTAGGTTTGTAAATCGTGGAAATTTCTCATGAAAGAGATGCGGTGGGTTTATATAGCGTTGATTCCATGGAAAGAGGCAACAAATTGTCCCATATTGAGTGTAAATTGCGATCAGGATCCAGGGTCCATACTCGATCAGGAGTAACGGATGGAGGAAGGAGAAGACCGGGTGGGCCCCAGCGGTCAGGGAGAGAGAGATAGATAGATAGATAGATAGATAGATAGATAGATAGAGAGAGAGAAGGAGGTCAGTGCGGCTGCGAGTGGGCTGTTGGGAGGCTTGTGGTGCTAGGTGGCTACTGGGCTGGTCCTGGGCCGCTATGTGATGCTCGTGAGATACAAAGAGAAGACAAGAGAGAGGAGCAAAGTTGGGCCTTGCCGGGTCCGGTTGGCTGGTTAGGTTTAGGTTTTTTTTTCCAAATTTCTGTTTAGTATTTCTTTTCTAGTTTTTGCTTTATAGCTCCAAATCCATTCAAACCACTTTCTATGGTTTTGTAAAATTGTCCTCTATCAATATGCCATTTAGTATTCTGTTTCATCAATTTTAATATGTACCAAAACCAGAGGTCATGTTTGTAGTTAAAATGGAAAAAATCCCATTTAGGGTGTTGGGTAGTCCTTTTTGGGTAATAGAATCCTTTCTTAGGGTTTAAGTGCAATGTTGCTTATGCATGCAATATGATTTTGATTTTGCAAACTTTCACACCAATACTAAATAAAGAACCCTTTCATGCCCTTTTGCATATGCCTACTTAGGTCATAACCAAAGATTATAGGGATTTCTATTTTTGTGCCCTTGGTTCCTTAGTTGTACTCACTTTTCCCCAGCCGCTTAGCTTTTCCTCACTTTTGCCCATCTCCTATTATGAAACTCTTGCACGGTCTGAAACTCGCTATCCATCAGCCTTGCCGTTAGATGCTGACAAGTGGGGCTGCATTCAGTCGGGTCCCATAGTGGACCCTCACTTTTACGTGCTGACAAGTGGGGTTGTGGTCTGTCAGGTCCCGTAGTGGACCCTTGCCATTACATGCTGCCAAGTGGGGCCACGGTTAGTTGGTTCCCGTAGTGGACACCTCTCTCCACTTATCCAGATCAGCATGGCACCCACAGCTTATCCACGTGAGTGTCAAACCCACAGCTTATCCACGTGAGCTAGACCTGTGCCCGCTCCCATGTCGTTGCCTCCCCTTTATTCTTCTTCTCCGGCAACGGCGGCCCTTTGTCGAGCTTCACTCCGGCCTCCCGTTCGTCCTAGCCATAGTATGGTGCAATCTCGTTGACCTGTATGAAGGATGACAATGGAAACCATGCGCATATAAAGTTAGATCTCGCACCAAAATGTTCTGATTAGACCGTGTGCTTGCTGTGGAGAATGCGGTCGGCGAGCCATTCCGACAATTTAATTGGTTTATCAAGTTAATGTCTCGGCTGCAATCAAGTGAAAGAGTGTTTATAATTAAAAATTAGGGACATGGATATATAATAAATAATAAAATGACCCAACTTTTAAACACTTTCAAATTAAAAAAATTATACAACTCTTAATGTACAAGAGTGTTTATAAATGAATCAACTCTTGAACACTTTTAAATTTAAAAAAGTATACAACTCTTAATGTACAAGAGTGTTTATAATTGACACAACTCTTAAACACTTTCAAATTAAAAAAAATTATACATATCTTAATGTAAAAGAGTGTTTATAATTGACACAACTGTTGAACACTTTCAAAGAAATTATACAGCTCTTAAAGAGTGTTTATACATGACACAACTCTTTAATACTTTCAAATTAAAATTTTTATGCAACTCTTAATGTAAAATATTGTTTATAATTGACACAACTCTTGAACACTTTCAAATTGAAAAAATTATACAACTCTTAATGTAAAACAATGTTTATAATTGACACAACTCTTGAACACTTCCAATTTTAAAAAATTATACAACTCTTAATGTAAAAGAGTGTTTATAATTGACACAACTCTTGAACACTTTCAAATTGAAAAAATTATATAACTCTTAATGTCAAAGAGTTTTTATAATTGACACAACTCTTGAACACTTACAAATTATAGGATCCTAAGAAAATTTTGAGAGTTTACCATTTTTAATGTGTGAAAAGTGATCCCTAAACTTGCGTATACGAAAATTGTAAACCTTTGAACACTGTGAAATCTCACTGTATACGTTATAATGATGTGCTAAGAAAATCTTGAGAGATATCATTTTCATAGAATGTAATGCATAAACTTGCATATGGCAAAAAATTATAAACCTTTGAATTCTTTGAAATTGCACTTAGGACATGATAATGTTATGCTAGTAAAATCCTGATCATTTATCATTTTAATGGAGTGAAATATAATGCAAAAATTATACACCTTTGAACACTTTCCCTTAAAATTATATTCAAAATCATTTGTTTATGGAGATAAAGCATCGGTGGCAAACTCGTTATTTTGCATGGATAGAGGGTGCCCCCGATAGATAGAGGGGTTATCCTGTCCGCTAGATCACAGAGGATCAATCAGAGGATCAACGGTTGGTGGGTATAATCCACGTGACAACTATCTCGACCAACCGGAGCGTAGCAGCCAAGATGAGCACATGTGTGAAAGTTTGTGACTAAGAGAGAGGGGAAAACTGAGTAGAACTTAAAAACCAAGGGAAAAACAGAGCAGAACTTAAAAACCAATGGCAAAAATGAAAAGGGGTTCAAATAGAAAACAAGAAGAGATTTAAAAAATGGAAAATGCTTCTTTTATACAATAAAATACATATTGGCATACATCAAACTATTTGCAATTCAAATATATATTAGTTTGACAATTATTGTCTCATTCAGACAAATTATGTTTTGGGGAGGGATTTTTTGGGAAGATTCTTGAGTACAAAGCCATGAACCTTCATAGATAGTAGGTGATTTGAGAAGTGGTTATTTAGGTTAAAACTTGATTTATATACATTTCTTATGGTGGCAGGTCACATAATAAGACTCCCTGGGTAGATGCCACTATGTTTTGATCTTTTTGAATTTGCTGTGCATAAAATGACTCAATTAGCTAGCTAAAACCCATTCGTTGACTCTCTGTTGACCAGCCACCAGGTAAAAGTGATTATATTGCACACTATAGTGTTAGTACTGGAGGGAAAAATTGAGTACAACCAAACTGCCAGTGCTACATTCAAGGGTATAACTGAGCACAACTAAGTGGCCAAGGTTTGACACGAGGGGGGAAACAGGACGCACGGTATGTGTGTCGCGGTGCACGGGGCGATAGGGGACGCGTGTGGTCGTGCACGGTGCAGTAGCATACGCGGTTACGCGGTGCACGGTGGTGCAATGAAACGTCTCCTCCCTTCACCTTTATAGAGGCCTCCTCACTCTCATTCATCACTCGATCACTCACTCACGCAACCATCTCCACTCTCCCATCACCTTCTGCAAACCCCCAAGAAAACCCTAACCATGCCCGCAATGGAGAAGAACGGTGCAGTGGCCATCGTCGCCTCCAAGGCCGCCGATGAGGAGGCCCCCATCCCCGTACAGGACCCCGTCGAGGCATCGAAGGAAGCCGCCATCCCCGTCCAGACCCCTGTCCCTGCTTCCGCCGTAGCTGCTGGCGAGGAGGCCCTCGTCCCCATGTAGGCCCTCGTCGAGGAGGCCCCCGCCGTTCTCCGGCATATCCCGCACGGTTGGGAACTCTATGGGGACAATGATTATATCAGGCTGGAGAACCCCTACGACACCATCTTAGCCGACCCATGGTCGGAGGTAAATAGGGTTTTCTCCCCTTCCTTTGTTCTCCCCCATTCCCATCGTTGGATGCTAGATCGTGTGTTATTAGGGTTCAGTTGTTCGTAATTTCAATCGTTGGATGCTAGGTATTTTTATAGTAGCTAATCCTCTTGTGTTAGATCTCGTATTTCGATGAATGCCCCTAGTTGGGATCAATACTAGCACTGGTCTATAGTTGGGATCAGTACTAACATCGTTCTGTAGTTGGGATCAGTACTACCACCGAACTCTAGTTGGGATCAGTATTCGATTTGGTTTGATATTTAGGGATTGTGTATTAATCAAGGGATCTCAATCGGTTAATTTATGCAAGTAATCAATCCCGATAATCAAGGTACCTCAATCATGTCCGTATTGCATGCTACTGTTTTTTGTAATAGCTGGATACCAGCAACGTCTACAGCGACGACGAGTCCACGTACACCAAGACTCGTCAGGTGCTAAGGAAGCTGAAGTCCAGCCAGTTCAACAACTTCTTCACCAGCAACGTCTACAGGTGCCCCTTCTGCACCAAGGGTCTCGCCACCGACTTCAACTTCCTCGTGAGGCGTGCCGAGGATGTGAAGACCTGCGGCCTATCAAAGAACATCCATGCCTTCAGAGCCAAGTACCAGGTGCTCGGTTTTCACCTCCGCAACCTCCATAAGGTGGCCATCGAGGAGGGTCGCATGCCCCCGATCAAGCCCAAGGCGCCCAAGGTTAAGGGACCGGGCAGCAAGAAGTGGAGGAAGCGCTAGAGGGATGAGGAGGATGCTGTTGCTGCTGTAGAGCATCTTCTTTTGTTTTTTTTGTCTATGTTGAACTTGTCCGCTGCAGCTACTGAGCAGCCTAATTATCGAACCTCGTTTTAGTACCGTACTATATAATCCTATATTATCTACTTTATCTACATATGCTCTGTTTATCTATATATTTATGGTGCTGGTTAGATTTTCTGCTCTAGATTTGCTACCAGATTGAGAAAATACGAAGGCCAAAAGGAAACATAAATGAAGATAGAAGCTGCTCTAGATTCACTTCCTTTTGGGGCAAAAATTAACACAACTGTTAGCGACATAAAGGAAAAAATGAGCTCTTAAAAAGGCAATCATAAAAATAACAAAAAAGAAATCTTTAAATTTAGGCGACAGGGTGCACGTAACTACCAAACGCGCCCCACATGCCACATTTCCGAAAATGCATTCCCAACAAACTACCCCACACAGTCCAACATGGGGGGTCCTACTATGGGACCCGACTGGACGTGGCCCCACTTGTCAACACGTAATGGAGGGTCCTACTTGTCAGCATGTAACGACGAGGGTCCACTACGGGACCCACCTAAATGCGGCCCCACTTGTCATCACATAACGGTGAGGGTCCACTACGGGGCCCACCTGAATGCGGCCCCACTTGTCAGCACGTAACGGCGAGGGTCGACTAAAGGGACCCGATGGAGAGCGAGTTTCAGCCCGATGCGAGATTTTCGGACAAGGAGCTGGGAAAAGTGAGAAAAAGCTAAGCGGCTGGAGAAAACCAAGTACAACTAATGAACCAGGGGCATGAAAATAGAAATCCCACGATTATAATGTTTTGAATTCAAGGTTGAGAGGATTTTCAATTTAAAAAGTTTCTTTTCTTTGAGAATTTTCAACAAAATCAAACAATATAAAAGAGTGTTTATAATTGACACAACTCTTGAACACTTTCAAATTGAAAAAATTATACAACTCTTAATGTAAAAAAGTGTTTATAATTGACACAACTCTTGAACACTTTCAACTTAAAAAAATTATACAACTCTTAATGTAAAAGAGTGTTTATAATTGACACAACTCTTGAAAACTTTCAAATTGAAAAAAATATATAACTCTTAATGTCAAAGAGTGTTTATAATTGACACAACTCTTGAACAATTACAAATTATAGTGTCCTAAGAAAATCTTGAGAGTTTACCATTTTTAAAGTGTGAAAAGTGATCCCTAAACTTGCGTATACGAAAATTGTAAACCTTTGAACACTGTGAAATCTCACTTATTACGTGATAATGATGTGCTAAGAAAATCTTGAGAGGTTATCATTTTCATAGAATGTAATGCATAAACTTGCATATGGAAAAAATTATACACCTTTGAAATCGCACTTAGGACATGATAATGTTGTGCTAGTAAAATCCTGTTCATTTATCATTTTCATCGAGTGAAATATAATGCAAAAATTATACACCTTTGATCACTTTACCTTCAAATTATATTCAAAATCATTTGTTTATGGAGTTAAAACACCAGTGGCAAACTCGTTATTTTGCATGGATAGAGGGTGCCCCCGACAGTTAGAGGGGTTATCCTGTCCGCTAGATCACAAATGATCAATCAGAGGATCAACGGTTGGTGGGTACGATCCGCATGACAATTTTCTCAACCAATCAGAGCGTAGCAGCCAAGATGAGCACATGTGTGAAAGTTTGTGACTAAGAGAGAGGGGAAAACTGAGTAGATCTTAAAAACCAAGGGAAAAACTGAGTAGAACTTAAAAACCAACGGCAAAACTAACAAGGGGTTCAAATAGAAAATAAAAAGAGTTTTAAAAAAATGAAAAATGTTTCTTTTATACAATAAAATACATATTGGCATAAATCAAACTATTTGCAATTCAAATATATATCAGTTTGACAATTATTGTCTCATTTAGACAAATTATTTTTTAGGGAGGGATTTTTTGGGAAGAGGCTTGAGTAGAAAGACATGAACCTTCATAGATAGTAGGTGTTTTGAGAAGTGGTGATTTAGGTTAAATCTTGATTTATATAAATTTCTTATGGTGGCAGGTTACATAATAAGATTCCCTGGGTAGATGCCACTATGTTTTGATCTTTTTAAATTTGTTGTGCATAAAATGACTCATTTACCTAGCTAAAACATATTCGTTGACTCTCTGTTGACCAGCCACCAGAGGATTATATTGCACACGGCAGTGTTAGTACTAGAGGGCAAAACTGAGTACAACCAAACTGCTAGTGCTACATTCGAGGGTATAACTAAGCACAACTAAGTGGCCAAGGTTAGACACGAGGGGGGAAACGTGACGCACGATACGTGTGTCGCGGTTTACAGGGCGATAGCGGACGCGTGTGGCCGTGCACGGTGCAATAGCGTACGTGGTTACGTGGTGCACGGTGGTGCAACGAAACGTCTCCTCCCTTCACCTTTATAGAGGCCTCCTCACTCTCACTCATCACTCGCTCACTCACTAACGCAACCATATCCACTGTCCCATCACCTTCTGCAAAACCCCCAAGAAAACCCCAAACACGCTCGCGATGGAGAAGAATGGTGCAGTGGCCATCGTCGCCTCCAAGGCCGCCGACAAGGATGCCGCTGTCCCTGTATAGGCCACCGTCGAGGCATCGAAGGAAGCCGCCATCCCTGTCCAGATCCATGTCCCCGCTTCCGCCGTAGGCGCGGGTGAGGAGGCCCCCGTCCCCATATAGGCCTGATACGTCCAAAACGTATCTACTTTCTACAACACTTTGCTATTGTCTCTCCTCTAAATTTCTGTGATTTGGATACAACTAACACGGACTAACGTTGTTTTCAACAGAATTACCTTGGTGTCTTGTTTTTGTGCAGAAAATGAACTATCAGGAAAAATCCCGGAAAATATGCCAATTTTTTTATTTCACCAGAAGATCCACAGAGCCAGAAGAAGAGACGGAGGGGAGGCCTGGGGGGGGGGCCTAGACCCACCGCAGGTGCGGGCCCACCTGACCCCATGCCTGGAGGGGTGCAGCCTCCCCAAGCACCTCCTCGGCCTCCCTCTGCGCCTATAAGTTGCCTTTCGACCTAAAAACCGCGGGGGGTTCGATAGTTTTCAAGAAAGAGTTCCGCTCCGTCGCCGCCACCAGAAACTAAGATTCGGATCCAGAAACTCCGTTCTGGCACCCTGCCAGGATGGGGAATTTGGAGAGGATCATCGCCATCGTCATCACCAACGCATCTCCATCAACCACCGATGTTTCCCTCGTCCATGAGTGAGTAATCCCCCGCTGTAGGCTTGGGGATGGTAGGGATTGGATGAGTTCTATCATGTAATCGAATAAGATCTGTTAGGGCATAGTGCGTAGTATCTCTATTTGTGCTATTTGACTTTGTTGCAACTTGTTGTGCTTAATGCTTGTCACTAGGGCCCGAGTGCCATGATCTCAGATCTGAACTTATTATTGAATCATTATGATAGTATTGTTTGTGATCTTATCTGCAAGTTCTGTACACATATCATTGTCCGGATCCAAAGGCCCCAAAGTGACAATAATTGGGACAACCGGAGGGGATCGCTGTGGTGTGAGGATCACATGTGTTTATGGAGTGTTAATGTTTTTCTTCGGTGCTCTATAATTGAGCATCTTAATTGCCAGTAGTTCCCTAGAGGCCCCGCTGCGACGGGCTGGCTGGACAGAAGATGTTGTGCAAGTTCTCATTGCGAGCACGTGTGACTATATTTGGAGCACATGCCTAGGATTGTTTAGTACTTGGATGCTTGTTATTATTTATCTGCAATGCCCTAGTTCTTGAAGTTACATGTTTAGACTCGTACATGCAATGCCCGTCCATCCATCCCTATGCCTACCGCACTCGAATCCTACTATTACTATTACTGTTACTATTGCTCCTGTTTCACTGTTGCTGTTGCTGTTGCTTTGTTGTTGCTGCTACAAACTGTTGCTACTGATGAACTGTAGGGTTCGCAGCATAGAAAACAAAAAATTTCCTACATGGGAACATCTAAGTACCAAGATCTATCTACTAGATACAAGCAATGGGTGGATATACATCCATAGAATACATAACCTCGAAGACCAAATAGCGTTAACGAGGTTGTACTCGTGGATGATGTAGACGAACGCTTGCCGATCTCAAGATCGTGATGAAGTCCATCTGGTCTAGCCGATCCAGCACCATCAAGTCCAGCACCGCAAAGCAGTGGTGCATCCGTGATCACACACACATACGGGTACCCCGAGAACCTCCGCGCCCTCACTCCAGCGAAGCAGCGGAAGCAACAAATCCTTCTATAAAAATCCACCGGGAACATTTATCTTGCTGATCCGAGACCATGGGGAAATTCTAAAGGGGGAGAGAGATCCTTCGCGAGGAGGTGTACTTTGAGAGGATGAGAGGGGGGCCTCTTATAGGGGATAGGGGGCGCCCAAGGGGCATGGTGCCCAGCCATGGGAGATGCACTCACCTCTCCCACATTCATGTGGGTGGAGCTCCCACTCAAAATGAAAAGCCTCCACTCCCATAAAAGAGCCTCCACTCAAAAATCCACTCACATGCATTAAATTTCCACCAAATTTAATGCAAGCTCTCATTTAAATAAAACTCTTTTATTTATTTATTCAGAATTTTGTTAATTACTTTAATTAACAAACATTCACATAAAACCCCTTGGTAGTATTCAATTTCACATGCAAAACCAGTTTTAGCAATTTCAACCGAAACAGTTCCGGTGCCTAGTGAAATAAATTCCTGCGCTTTCCTTTTCTTTTTCTGACATATCATTTGCTCCGAATGGTGTCGGTATCCCTTAAGTGTGTCACCCTACGGTTCGTGAATAATGCAGACATGATCGAGACCCCTCTTCGATCAATAATCAGCAGCGGGACCTGGATATCCGTACTGACTCCCACACATTCAACGATGACTTCTGTGATCGTGTGAACCTTTTACGCTAGTATCTTAATCCCTTTGTTTCACGATATATTACATGTCCGAGATTCGATCACCGGTATCTTCATACCTAGTTTGATCTCGTTACCGACATGCACTCTTTTTCTCGTTCCCGTGATATAACATTCTAGTGATCAAATCACTTGCTTGCAAGCTAATCAATGTGATATCACCGAGAGGTCCCAGAGCATATCTATCCGTCATCGGGATGAACAAATTCCACTCTTGATCCATGAACCTCAACATAACACTTTAGTAGTTCTAAAGCCATCTTTATAATCACCCAGTTACGGTGTGACGTTTGACGTCATCGAGAAACTCTTCCGGTGTTAGTGATTGACATGATCTCATGGTCTAAGGATTAGGATCACTTCGTAAGTTGTTATAGCAATATAAACTCAATGACTTTGATCGTAATGCTATACTTTGGATGAATGTTCATCACATCATTACACTAATGTTGTGACCTTGTTATTAACAACATCCAATGTTCATGATCAGGAAACTTTGATCATCTTGTTAATCAACGAGCTAGTCTACAAGAGAGGCATAACTAGGAACTTCCTTTTTGTTTATTAAACACACATCTATTAATGTTTCCGTATTAATACAATTATAGCATGCAAAATAAAAATTTATCATAAATAAGGAATATGATAATAACCACTTTATTATTGCCTCTCGGGCATATTCCCTTCAGTTTCCCACTTGCACTAGAGACAATAATCTAGTTTGAAAACTTTGCGTATTTGAACACCTATGGCTTTCTGGTGTTCCATATACGCAACTGCAAGTGGTTAACATAATCTACAGATCTGACGCTTTCAGGTCCGTGTGTATTTGCATGTCTTTGCGTCTCCACACATCACTCATTCTCTAATGCGATGGCATTGTATAAATTTGGTCTTTTGGTGAGACCTTTAGTTCCTTTGGGTTAAATCATGTCAATACTATTTTCGTACAATATATCTTTAGTGTTAGCCCGTTGCGAACCACACCTTAGTTTGATAACAAACTACTTGACACAAATGCCCTCTTTTGCTGCTACTATAGCAGTCATATACTTAGCCTTATTGTGTCACATCCCAAAACTTTCCAAATTTTGAAATGTGAAAAATAAATAAACAAAATAAATAATTGTTGAAATTTAGGGTGAAAAGAAACTTTTTGATTCCAAATGGAAACATCCAAGACCCATCTTGAACAAACTTTGAATGAAAAGGGATTTAAAAAGATAAACACATATTAAATAAAATTTTAAAAGTTGGAATCACCATTTTTGGATCCTTAAATAAAAAGATATGAATTTTATAAGCAAAGGAATAAATAAATAAATAAGGACTATTTAAAAAAAGCCAAATTAAATCTTGGCCAAACAATTGAAATAATATATTTTTTATAAAAAGAGTAAAGGATTATTTAAATAAAATCATAAGGATTTATTAATATCCAATTCCATTTAAGTAAAGACATTTTCCATTTTAAATGAACATTCAAACATAATAAAGTATTTTAAATAATAATTCAAAGTGAAATTATTTTGCATAAATAAAACCTACTGAATAAGGTTTGGTAAAATTTAGAATTCAAATAGAGTTTTAAAACATATTTAAATCCTATTTGAAATAAAGACAAATGTCTATTTTTAAATAAATAATAGACCCTAAAAGAATAAAAGAAATATTCTAAATTAGACTTTAGAATATGTTAATAAATAGTATTAAAATATACTCAAAGTTTGGCAAAAGTTTGAATTTAAATGGAGTTTGAATTATTTGAATAAAAATCAAAACAGATAAATAGAAAAGGAAAAAGAAAAGGATTCAGAATAAAAAAATGGAAAGGAAGCCAACTAGCCTATCTGGCCTAGTCAAGCCCAACTCGCAGCCCATCTTCTTTTCCTCCCCCAAATAGTTTTTCACCAGAAAACCTACCCACTCCCTCACTGACGATCGGACCCCACCGCACCCTCTCACTCTCTCGCTGCCGCCAGGACCCACGGCCACGTCACCATCTTCAATCCCACGACGACCTCGCCCTCACCTGGCGACCGTTTTCTGCCATTTGATTCGAGGCGTAAATTCGTTTTAATGCGCGATTAATCCTCCCCCTCGACCATGCTATCTTAAACGCCCGCTCCCCCTCTTCCATTCCCCCAAGCATCGCCTCCTCTCTGCCACCGGGCTGCCGCAATCGCGAGCTCGAACCCCCTCTACTCCGAAGAGGTCCTTCGTCGATTCCGGCGAGGATAGTCACCCCCTCGACCCCTGCTTCACATGAGCCTGACCAGCAGCTTCATGCGCATCTGCCAGCACCTTCACCTTGCCCGCCGCGTTCCCTAGGCTCGATAACGACCACACCCGAGCACGCCGCCGCCTCTGCTCCAACTCCGGCGACGCCCTGCTATCCTCTGACCTTCCCCTCCTTCTCCAGTTCATACGAGTATGATCCCCAACACCGTACGCACCTAACCCCACTCTCTGTTTACCTTAGCGTGCCCTCAAGCCTCGCCTCTGACAATGACCATATGAACCCGACGCCATTTCCGACGAGCAATCGCCGCTACCCCTGAGCGCCCCTTGACGAACTGACCCCACCTCGAGCATCAGCGCTTCCCGGTGAGTCTGGTGAGCATCTTCTACCTCTCCCGCGCTTCCTGGTTCGTCGGCAACCTCACTGTCTGAGCACGCGCCGCCGTCCGCTGCCGCTAGCGCCGCCCATCTGTGGTCGAGCTGCTGTGAGCCACTGGATCTAGATCCAAGCGTCACGATAGATGACTTAGCGAATGGGTACGAAGGAATCAGCACCGTGTGATTAAGTTAGATCTAACGGCCTGCCTAGCACGATCCACCCGAAGCGGTATGGACCAGTAAGAAAGAGCCACGTGGCCAGAGTTTGTTTTAAAACAGAAATTTTGATCTATTAGATATACAAACTTGCAAAATTCATAACTTTTAATCCACATGTCCAAATTTTGCAAATTTTATATCATTGGAATCAGGAAAACAAAACCTTTGCAAACCTATAGTTTGTTTAATGAATTGCTTCTGTAAAATTGGTTGTTTATGAAGAAACATGTTTAGGATTATTTTGAGTATAAAATTTATTCTAAAAATATTTTTAGGGTAAAATCTTTTGTAAATGGATTATTTTGAACCTACTGACCATGGATACCAACTTTTGTGTTTAAAAATATATTTGGTGACACATAGGAATTATATCTTTGAATAAAAGCATTTCTAGCTAAATAAAAATATTGAGCTAGGTTTAAAAATGAATTTTGACTAAAACCTTTGGAAAATGATTTGATTTAAACACTCTGACCCTAAACACCAAGTTTTGGGATTTTAACACATATTTGATGAACCTTAGTAAATTATTACTTGTTAAAAACATTTCTAGCAAATAAAAAAATATTGTTTGATTTAAAAATGGGATTTTGGATGAAACCTTTTGCAACTAGATTAATATTAAACACTTTGACCATAAACACTAACTTTTGTGTTTAAAGAATATATTTGACTAAGACTACAAAATATTACTTTGATTTAAATCAGTTCTAGCAAAACAAAATGATTTAAATGACCATTTTCACCAACTTGAACTTAAAATGGTTTTACCACTTTTGTAAATGACCAATATGAGCTTTAAAATGTTTATAGCCTACTAGAAACCACTTTTCCAAATAAAACAATCTTTTGCATGCTTGCATGCATTTCCTTGTTTTTGTTATTTTATGTGGTGAATTGTTTGAATGCTAGTTGAATATATGTTTGATTGATTGAATTGTAGTGAAGTTAGAGGAGTGTGATATTTGCAAGATCAAGGAGTGAACCAAGATTCTCTACTAAAAAGGCAAGTGACACTATCATCCATGTCCTACTATTTTCATTACACTTAGTGGATTTTTTTAGTATGTATGATAGGACTACTATATTTTTTATGCTATGCTAAATCCTATTAGGATATCCCTATATATTCCTTAGTGAAAACATTGTAGTTGCAGTATGCTTAGCCCTGCTATAGACTTGGGGTGGAATATCATATCATGATTATATGAAGTGTTGTAAAATTATATGTTTTATATAATAAAACAAGTACTCAATGAACCACCTGGGTGGAAAGAGGATACTCAAGTTTTGGACAAGGTGGCAACAAAGGGAACCATGTTTATATGGCTATCTTTTTGTATGTGCACTAGAAGAAATCCACCCAGGGACTTATAGATTGAACAAGTTTCTCGTACAGTGGCTTCCGTGTACAGCCACATGCTAAATGGGCTCTGGCTTAGTCAACTACATAGTGCAAGACCCTTGCATTGGCATCTTCAGGTTAACTATAATTGTGTATTGGAAATATATCCTTACATTGGTGCCTGGTAGACAAGCTAGCATTGTGTATTGGGAGGACTTCTATGGAAAGACTTTGTCACATTCTCGATCTGCCGGTACTCCATTTGGTGAGTACTTATCCAGCGGCCACTGGTGGTGTCAAGACGAGAATGTGTCATGTGGGTAAAGTGTACAACTTCTACAGAAGATCAAAATTCTAAGTACTTAGCCGTGTCCCCGGTTACGGACAACTCTGAGCAACTAAGGCCTGAAGCTATGGAAGATCTCGACATTCCAATTTCTGAAAGTAAAACTTGATGGTGACAACAAGGGATTAGAAGAACTTGGAGTTTTCCAATGAGTTCAGAAAGATTGTCAAAAAGATCAAAACTATTTTGAAAAGATAGGATAAAACTATATTGCTTTCTGCAAATGAGCCTAAACCCTACTTAGCCAAATATGCACGTATTGATAAGATCCACTTATTTCTACATAGTAGTGAAAATTGCCAATACAATTCAAATGTATTGACCCTTGTGGCTGCAACTTATGATGTTGCAGGTTTGTTTGATGTTAGTGAAGTGTGTTGATTAGGATTACAAGTCTACAACCAACATGACTGCCTGTGGCACTTTGAAGATGAAGGACTGCATGCTATATAGATATTTCTGCTGCATTGTAATGAGATAGTTAAATGACCTATGTAAGATGTAATGAATTATTTTATTCCTGGTTATAAAGTTGTATTATGACCTTTGTTTCTTGATATTACATCTTAACTGTGGATGCTAGCTATTGATCCGGGGACTAGCATTGTAAACACAGGGATCTCTACCTTATAAAGGTTGGGAACCTTACAGATGGTATCGAGCACCTGTTGTTGTAGGATTGTAACCCTAGGATTGGACAAAACCCCTTAGAAAAATAGGAGTTGTATTTGTTCCAAAACTTATTTACAAACAATCTTGTAAACTCTTTCCTCAACCTTTTTGGTTTTGATTCTACACCTCTTACTTTTCAACTTGATGGACAAAGCCTTCACCATGACCAATGACTTCAACTTTAGTTTCACCAAGGACTTCAACTTAGACATCACTAAGGACTACAAGTGAGAATCAAGAGACATTAGATTGCCTACCAACTATCTAAGACATTGATATCATGTTAGAGTATGGATCATATTGACCTATGAGGTATGACTATACTAGGTTGATTATTTTCAAGAAAACTTGTTGTTTGTTTCAACTCATGAGTTAAACTCATAGGTTGTTAGTGATTAGTTTCTTGTTGATTGTTTGAATGAACTTGATTGTTTTGGGTGGTGTGTTAGAACTTCTTTAGACCTATCCAGCATTACTTATCCCTATCAAACCAACAGATGCCTCCCCGTCGTGCCAACCCCAATCAAAACAACAACAACAACATCACTCCCGAGATGCAGCAGATGATGACAACTCAAGCTCAAATGATGCAGATGATGACGCAGTTTATGCAAAATCAGAATCAGAACAACAATAACAATAACAACAACATCAACAACAATCAGAATAATCCTCCAGCACTTGACATGCTCACCAGACTTCTGAAACTGAGGCCTGCAAGGTTCTCTGGAACAACTGATCCAATGGTAGCCAATGACTGGTTATGTTAGGTGAACAAGGACTTAGTGACTGTTGGCTGCACCGACGAAGAAAAAGTTAGGTTTGCAGCATTTTTTCTTGAAGGACCAGCAGCAACATGGTGGGACAACTTTCAGATCACCACTCCCCTTGAGGATGTGACTTGGGCTATTTTTGAGGATGGTTTCCGTACAGCTCACATCTCATCTGGAGTGATGAACTTGAAGAAAAAGGAGTTCCACAATCTGAAACAGCGTCACCTCAATGTGGCTGAGTACATTGAGGAGTTCAACAATCTGGCACGCTATCCACCGGATGAAGTTGGTACAGATGCTAAGAGGAAAGATAAATTCCTCGAAGGACTTAATGATGAGTTGAACCTGCAGCTATATGTTGCCTATGTCCCAACTTATCAATCACTCTGTGACAAAGCCACCATCTTGGAAAACAAGATGAATCAAGTTGAGAAAAGAAAGAGGAAGCATGACCTTAAGTATCACTCAGGATCATCACAAAAGAAGCATTCATTCAAAAAGAGCAATGAGGATTCTGAACCACATCAGTATCACCACAACAACAATGGAAGTGATAATAGTGGAAATGATACTAACAATGGAGATGACCTTGGACAGAACCAACATGAAAATTTTAGGAAGAAAGACATTAGCCAGTTGCAGTGCTATAATTGTAAGGAACTTGGACACTATGCATCAGACTGTCCTGAGAAGAAAAAGAAAAAAGGATACTAGAAACTCCAATGGAAATGACTCCAATGTGACCCAGAAAGGACATGTGAACCACATTGACATGTATGGAACCCTTGAAGAAATATAAGATGTGGATGTCAGGAATTAGTTAACTCAGATGAGTCAAATAAGGATTCCTTGTTGGATATCAATCATTAGGCCATAGTCAAGTGAGCCATCAATGTAACCCTATAAGACTTTCTTTTAAGGGTGGTAGCACCCTAGTTGTCTTCAAGCCAACTTGCAACCTCTAGCCTTCCCAAATCTCGGGACGAGATTTCTTTTAAGGGTGGAAGCCTGTCACATCCCAAAATTTTCCAAATTTTGAAATGTGAAAAATAAATAAACAAAATAAATAATTGTTGAAATTTAGGGTGAAAAGAAACTTTTTAACTCCCAATGGAAACATCCAAGACCCATCTTGAACAAACTTTGAATGAAAAGGGATTTAAAAAGATAAACAAATGTTAAATAAAATTTTAAAAGTTGGAATCACCATTTTTGGATCCTTAAATAAAAAGATATGGATTTTATAAGCAAAGGAATAAATAAATAAGGACTATTTAAAAAAAAGCCAAATTAAATCTTGGCCAAACAATTGAAATAATATATTTTTTTATAAAAGAGTAAAGGATTATTTAAATAAAATCATAAGGATTTATTAATATCCAATTCCATTTAAGTAAAGACATTTTCCATTTTAAATGAACATTAAAACATAATAAACTATTTTAAATAATAATTCAAAGTGAAATTATTTTGCATAAATAAAACCTACTGAATAAGGTTTGGTAAAATTTAGAATTCAAATAGAGTTTTAAAACATATTTAAATCCTATTTGAAATAAAGACAAATGTCTATTTTTAAATAAATAATAGACCCTAAAAGAATAAAAGAAATATTCTAAATTGGACTTTAGAATATGTTAATAAACAGTATTAAAATATGGTCAAAGTTTGGCAAAGGTTTGAATTTAAATGGAGTCTGAATTATTTGAATAAAAATCAAAACAGATAAATAGAAAAGGAAAAAGAAAAAGATTTAGAATAAAAAAATGGAAAGGAAGCCAACTAGCCTATCTGGACCAGTCCATCCCAACTCGCAGCCCATCTTATTTTCCTCCCCCGAATCGTTTTTCACCAGAAACCCTACCCACTCCCTCACTAACGATCGGACCCCACCGCACGTTCTCATTTATCGATGCCGCCAGGACCCACAGCCACATCACCGTCTTCAACCCCGCGACGACCTCTCCCTCAGCTCGCGACTGTTTTCTGCCATTTGAATTCGAGGCGTAAATTCGTTTGAATGTGCGATTAATCCTCCCCCTCGACCATGCTATCTTAAACGCCCGCGCCCCCTCTTCCTCCCAAGCATCGCCTCCTCTCTGCCACCGGGCTGCCGCAATCGCGAGCTCGAACCCCCTCTGCTCCGACGAGGTCCTTCGTTGATTCCGGCGAGGATAGTCACCCCCTCGACCCCTGCTTCACACGAGCTTGACCAGCAGCTTCGTGCGCATCTGCCAGCACCTTAACCTTGCCTGCACGCGTTCCCTAGGCTCGACAACAACACACCCGATCACGCCGCCGCCTCTTCTCCAACTCCGGCGACGCCCTGGTATCCTCTGACCTTCCCCTCCTTCTCCAGTTGATACGAGTATGATCCCCAACACTGTACGCACCTAATCCCACTATCTGTTTGCCTTAGCGCGCCCTCAAGCCTCGCCTCTGACAACGACCAAACGAACCCGACGCCGACGCCGTCTCCGACGAGCAATGGCCGCTACCCCCGAGAGCCCTTCGACAAACTGACCCCACCTCGAGCATCAATGCTTCCCGGCGAGTCTGGTGAGCATCTTCTCCCTCTCCCACGCTTCCTGGTTTGTCGGCAACCTCACCTTCTGAGCGCGCGCCTCCGTCCGCCGCCGCCAGCTCCGCCCATCTCTGGTCGAGCTGCTGTGAGCCATTGGATCTAGATCCAAGCGTCACGATAGATGACTTAGCGAACGGGTACGAAGCAATCAGCACCGTGCGATTAAGTTATATCTAACGGCCTGCGTAGCACGATCCACCCAAAGCGGTATGGACCAGTAAGAAAGAGCCACGTGGCTAGAGTTTGTTAAACAGAAAGTTTGATCTATTAGATATACCAACTTGCAAAATCATAACTTTTAATCCACACGCCAAATTTTGCAAATTTTATATTATTGGAATCAGGAAAACAAAACCTTTGCAACCATACATTTGTTTAATGAATTGATTATGTAAAATTGGATGTTTATGAAGAAACATGTTTAGGCTTATTTTGAGTATAAAATTTATTCTAAAAATATTTTTAGGGTAAAATCTTTTGTAAATGGATTTTTTTGAACCTACTGACCATGGAAACCAACTTTGGTGTTTAAAAATATATTTGGTGACACTTAGTAATTAAATCTTCGAATAAAAGCATTTCTAGCTAAATAAAAATATTGAACTAGGTTTAAAAATGATTTTTGACTAAAACCTTTGGAAAATGATTTGATTTAAACTCTCTGACCCTAAACACCAAGTTTTGGGATTTGAAAACATGTTTGATGAACCTTAGTAAATTATTACTTGTTAAAAACATTTCTAGCAAATAAAAAAATATTGTTTGATTTAAAAATGGGATTTTGGATGAAACCTTTTGCAAATAGATTAATATTAAACACTTTGACCATAAACACTAACTTTTGTGTTTAAAGAATATATTTTACTAAGACTACAAAATATTACTTTGATTTAAATCACTTCTAGCAAAACAAAATGATTTAAATGACAATTTTCACCAACTTGAACTTAAAATGGTTTTAACACTTTTGTAAATGACCAATATGAGCTTTAAAATGTTTAGAGCCTACTAGAAACCACTTCTCCAAATATAACAATCTTTTGCATGATTGCATGCATTGCCTTGTTTTTGTTATTTTATGTGGTGAATTGTTTGAATGCTAGTTGAATATATGTTTGCTTGATTGAATTGTAGTGAAGTTAGAAGAGTGTGATATTTGCAAGATCAAGGAGTGAACCAATATTCTCTACTAAAAAGGCAAGTGACACTGTCATCCATTCCCTACTATTTTCATTACACTTAGTGGATTTTTGTAGTATGCATGATAGGACTACTATATTTTTTTATGCTATGCTAAATCCTATTAGGATATCCTTATATCTTACTTAGTGAAAATATTGTAGTTGTAGTATGATTAGCCCTGCTATAGACTTGGGGTGGAATATCATATCATGATTATATGAAGTGTTGTAAAATTATATGTTTTATATAATAAAACAAGTACTCAATGAACCACCTAGCTGGAAAGAGGATACTCAAGTTTTGGACAAGGTGGCAACAAAGGGAACCATGTTTATATGGCTATCTTTTTGTATGTGCACTAGAAGAAAACCACCCAGGGACTTAGAGATTGAACAAGTTTCTCGTACAGTGGCTTCCGTGTACATCCACATGCTAAATGGGCTCTGGCTTAGTTAACTACATAGTGGAAGACCCTTGCATTGGCATCTTCAGGTTAACTAGAATTGTGTATTGGAAATATATCCTTACATTGGTGCCCGGTAGACAAGCTAGGATTGTGTATTGGGAGGACTTCTATGGAAAGACTTTGTCACATTCTCGATCTGCCGGTACTCCATTTGGTGAGTACTTATCCAGCGGCCACTAGTGGCGTCAAGACGAGATTGTGTCATGTGGGTAAAGTGTACAACTTCTGCAGATCAAAATTCTAAGTACTTAGCCGTGTCCCCGGTTACGGACAACTCTGAGCAACTAAGGCCTGAAGCTATGGAAGATCTTGACATTCCAATTTCTCAAAGTAAAACTTGATGGTGACAACAAGGGATTAGAAGCACTTGGAGTTTTCCAATGAGTTCAGATAGATTGTCAAAAAGATCAAAACTATTTTGAAAATATAGGATAAAACTATATTGCTTTCTGCAAATGAGCCTAAACCCTACTTAGCCAAATATTCATGTATTGATAAGATCCACTTATTTCTACATAGTAGTGAAACTTGCCAATACAATTCAAATGTAAAGAACCCTTGTGGCTGCAACTTATGATGTTGCAGGTTTGTTTGATGTTAGTGAAGTTTGTTGATTAGGATTACATGTTTACAGGTCTCTGCCTTATTAAAGGTTGGGACCTCTACATATTGTTGTAGTATTCGTCACAATGTTTTAACATTGGAATGCATCCAAATCCATCATGGAATCTCCTTTCCATTACATTGTGCCACCCATAGTTTAAATTGAGATAAACGTAATGTGTATCTTGTGACAAAACTAGTATCAATGTAACGCTTTATAGTGAACTATTTGTAATTGTTTGTCACCTCTACACAAATATATTCTTAGTTCTTCCGAAGGATCATAAGAATATCCTCACTATCGTCCAATGATCATTTTATGATTCATTCTGGTATATGCTCATAACACTTAGAGCATAGGACATATCTGGATGTGTACATATCATGGTATGATTGATCAAATCATTCTTGTGATTTCACTCATCAGGTGTCAAAGCACTTGAATCTTGTTCCACTTATCAAGTGTCAATACACTTGAATCTTGATTCAATTCCTTTCCATGCGACAAGAACCTTTTCTTGTCGTTTTCTATATTGAACTCCTTAAATATCTCATATATATACGTTTGGCACAACCATATTAGTGTCACAGTCTATCCACTATAGACATTCATGCTAAATATTCGGGTTTTTCCTAAGTCTTTCATCAAAATGAAATTCTTAACCTTTGTCAATAAAAATTACATCATTTCTAATCAACAAGATGTCCTCCACATAATGTATTAGAAATATGTCTCAGCGCTCCCACTTTATTTCTTGAAAATGCAAGCATCTTCATCGTCTCCTGATGAAAACTCCTTTTCAACACGGTGAAGATTCCAACACCGCGATGCTTACTTCAACCATTGAAGTTTGCATGCCCTCTTAGCATCCTTTGAATTAACAAAACCCTTTGGACCATGTCATGTACACGTCCTAGGTAACCATTCTATTAGAAGAACTATGTTTTTTATTCATCTACCATATACCAAATTATATGTAGTGATTGCTACTTTAATCCGTCCAGACTAAATATTGCTATGAAAGATCAAATCTTGTCATAGTCAACTCCTTGAACATTGTTGTAAAATATTTTACCGACATGTCGATTATTTCATAGATGTGAAACATTCATGTTTGTCTCTTTATAGATCCAAATACGGACGATAGGTTTTTACACCTTTCCAGAGGGTCTTCCAAGTTCAGAACTTGATTTCTCGTGTATGGAACTATCACGGATTTTATGGCTTCAAGCCATTTGACGGAGTCAGGGCCCATAATCTCTTCTTTTCATGTAGTCGGTTCATCATTGTCAAACAATAATGATTTACTCTCAAATCTTGGCATTTGATTGTTTATCCGACCTACTTGGTTCAATAAGAACTTAGATCTTCGTGACCACAACCTTTGAGGCACATAAGCTATGAGCATTATGGCAGCCTCCGGAACGATTTCCGGTGCTGCGCAACTCAACACATTTAGCTAAGGTTCGTTAACCTTATCAAAGTTCTATTGTCCTCCCACTTAACTTTCGCGAAATATTCCTTTTTCAAGAAACTTCACATTTCAAGCGACAAACCCTTTTGTCCCTCAGTGTTATGGAGGAATATCCAATGGTTATTAGAAATAACCTACAAAGACATGCTCATCCGACTTTGGTTGTAAACATCTTACTTATGTTTAGCATACCAATATTTAAGAAATGGCAACTTGGGTTTTACCCCAAACCATAACTTCCATGGTGTCATTTCAACGGATCAAGATGGAGCTCTTTTCAGTGTAAAAGCGGTAGTCTCTAAAGCTTTTAATCTTTTAAAACATAATGGCAGTTTTATAAATAACACTTTTGATCCAACCATGTCACACAAGGTTTCATTACAAATCTCAAACACTCCATACTCCTATGGTGTTTCGGGACATGTAAATGTAGGTGTTTTGCTAAACTTCCAACTCAAATAAATCCCTTTATGATAAAATCATAATTCATTTATTTTCTTGTTACACTTGTAACTCAAATAAATCCCTTATGATAAAATGATAAACCATTTTATTTTCTTGTTACAATGATTTTCCACTTCATCTTGAAAGTCTTTGAAACATTTTCAAATATTTCATACTTCTTTCTCATTAAGTGAATATTCAATCAAATTTCCGGAGAAAGTATATGAAGTTGAAACCCATCGCTTACGACTACACATAATGGACTACATACATCGATACGTATAAATTCCAATATTTTAGTCGTTCATTCTTCTTTGGCCTTTGAACGAAGTTTTAATTATCCCGAGGAAAGTCTCACAAGTGTCACTTGATCAAATCAAAGACTCCAAAAATCCATGAAAATGGAGTTTCTTCATGTTTTATTTCCAATATAATTTAAACGGTGATGTCACTTCGTCAGTGATCTTTCAATCAATTGTCTAGCGACATTTTAGCATTAGTTTTTATGGATGTGATTTCTCCAACTAGATTTTTAAATCATCCATCTTATATGGAATATGGTAATTACTTGAACAACCTTTGTTCTCATAATACCTGATTTGAATAACTATTATTATAACAATTCTTGAAGTCAAGATTTGATGTCAACGAGAAATACAAACAACGGTTTGTTTTTTCGATGAACATCATCACATATTGTCTTGCTAGTTACTTAGGCCATTGTGGTTCATGAATTGCGTCGTTCTGTATGAAATTTCATACCAACCAATTCGGTATCCAATACCTAAGAACCACATTATTTAACAAGCAAATAATATAACCATAACATGTATATCATCCATATACCTAAATTGGATATTTCCAATCTTTTCTTTTCTGCCAAATATATTTTATAGATTCTCTTTCAGCATTTCCTTTTTCCTTTTTAAAAGAATCTATCAACATCAAAAGTGGCGCCATACACATGACACATAGTCCAAAGCATGTATATTCAAATAATAATACCTTTGGAGTTGCACTTTGAAGTAGATCACCATCATCAAAATGATCGGCATTCTTTGAAAATCCATTCTTTACTAATCTTTTTGTGTAGTAAACACTTTACATACATCTTTTATTCATCCTTATCATGACGACTTTGATGATCAAGCTAATGTAGCTTATAAAGACGAATCGCGAGTATAACATTACTTTCCAAAACCCTTTTTGGATGATTAGGATGTCTAGCATCTCCAACCTTTGTAAATTCTCATCCAATATGAAAACATACATTATACTCAATCATATTGCAACCAAAAATTGTTTCAGATATCGTTATATCTATCACACATGATGGTTTCTGAAACAATTCTTTCAGCTCCTAGATAAACTTGATATTAAAACAATCAAGAATCATGGAGGCAAACATGATACTTAAGATACTAACACTGGAATTGTTACTCTCGATTTAATACTAATTATTAAACTTCACGGAGTAAACAGAGTTTGCTGAAAGTTTGCAATAGGACTTTAAACTTTAGATTGACACTCAACAGAATACGACACCAGTTTGAAAAGCATATATCCAGAATTCTATAGTTCTATTATCTCAATTACAACTATGCATAAGGTGGTGAACGAATGCCAATGACTACAACAAATTATGCAAATTCACTTTGATTTAATTTATGATAAATTGAGTTCTACTAATCCAAATTAGAAATGAACTCCCACTCAAAAACGACATCCCTCGTGTCTTTTTGGTGATTACATGAACCAAATCCACTACACCAAGTCCGATCATCACGTGAGTCGGTGTAGCTTCAAAGGCGAGCATCCATATGGTCATCATATCAAAACATATGACTCATGCTTAACCTTTCGGTCCGTGTTCGAGGCCATGTGCATACATGCTAGGCTCGCCAAGTAAGAACCTTAGTATTCGCGTGTGTAACTGTCTTACACCCGAGATATGCTCGTGGATTCAAGTACACCCGATCATCACGTGATGTCTTGAAGCGACGAAACATTGCCGGTGCATAGTTAAGGAAGAACACATTTTTATCTTGATATCTAAATGAGGGATCATCTTATTATGCTAATAAAACGCCAAACAAGCAATATAAGATGCAATCAAACATCACATGTTTGTAAGTTAAATGATATGGTTCCCGCATATGATCTCCATCATGTGCACCGTAGTATGATCTCTATCATACCTCTATGTGTAATGCCAAGGTCTATGGAACCTACACGTTATGTGTGTTGCAAGAGTATCATCTCATACTTCTACTCACAACATCACCATATCATAACACTAGCCCAACAACAATCTAAACTAGACGCCTCTAATTTATCCATTGCAAGTTTTACGTGGCTTAGGGCTTTCGAAGATAGAACCGTTCTTACTTACGAACATGAACCACAACGAGGATAACCAAATTGTAGAAAACTCATTGTAAATTAGATATTGACTATAGTAGGAGAGACAGACACCCGCTAGCCACTTATGCAAAACTAGTTGCATGTCAAGCGTGGAATAGGTCTCATGTGCGAGGACATGTAAAGTTTGTCCGGGCCGCTTCATCCCACTATGCCACCAATATCCAAAGTACAACAAAGAATCAATAAAATGATCATAATCGCCCACATACTCATATGTGTAATACCCGTGCAAAGCATCTACGCATATATTTGGATCTGATACCACTTTAGGGTTCGCAGCATAGAAAACAAAAAATTTCCTACATGGGAACATCTAAGTACCAAGATCTATCTACTAGATACAAGACCGAATAGTGTTAACGAGGTTGTACTCGTGGATGATGTAGACGAACGCTTGCCGATCTCAAGATCGTGATGAAGTCCATCTGGTCCAGCCGGTCCAGCACCATCAAGTCCAGCACCGCAAAGCAGTGGTGCATCCGTGATCGCACACACGTACGGGTACCCCGATAACCTCCGCACCCTCACTCTAGAGAAATAGCAGAAGCAAAAAATCCTTCCAGAAAAAAGCCACCGGGAACATGTATCTCGCTGATCGGGGACCATGGGGAAATTCTAAAGGGGGAGAGAGATCCTTCGCGAGGAGGTGTACTTTGAGAGGATGAGAGGGGGGGATTTTATAGGGGAGATGGGGGGAACCCAAGGGGCATGGTGCCCAGACATGGGGGCTGCCCCCACCCCTCCCACATTCATGTGGGTGGAGCTCCCACTCAAAATGAAAATCCTCCACTCCCATAAAAGAGCCTCCACTCAAAAATCCACTCACATGCATTAAATTTCCACCAAATTTAATGCAAGCTCTCATTTAAATAAAACTCTTTTATTTATTTATTCAGAATTTTGGTAATTACTTTAATTAACAAACATTCACATAAAACCCCTTGCTAGTATTCAATTTCACATGCAGAACCAGTTTCAGCAATTTCAACCGAAATAGTTCTGGTGTCTAGTGAAATAAATTCCTGCGCTTTCCTTTTCTTTTTCTGACATATCATTTTCTCCGAATGGTATTGGTATCCCTTAAGTGTGTCACCCTACGGTTCGCGAATAATGCAAAGATGATCGAGACCCCTCTCTGATCAATAATCAGCAGCGGGACCTGGAGATCCGTACTGACTCCCACACATTCAACGATGACTTCTGTGATCGTGTGAACCTTTTACTCTAGTATCTTATCCCTTTTTTTCACGATATATTACATGTAAAAGATTCGATCATCGGTATCTCCATACCTAGTTTGATCTCTTTACCGACATGCACTCTTTTTCTCGTTCCCGTGATATAACATTCTAGTGATCAAATCACTTGCTTGCAAGCTAATCAATGTGATATCATCGAGAGGGCCTAGAGCATATCTATCCGTCATCGGGATGAACAAATTCCACTGTCGATCCATGAACCTCAACATAACACTTTAGTAGTTCCGAAGCCATCTTTATAATCACCCAGTTACGGTGTGACGTTTGATGTCATCGAGAAACTCTTCCGGTGTTAGTGATTGACATGATCTCATGGTCTAAGGATTAGGATCACTTCGTAAGTTGTTATAGCAATATAAACTCAATGACTTTGATCGTAATGCTATACTTTGGATGAATTTTCATCACATCATTACACTAATGTTGTGACCTCGTTATTAACAACATCCAATGTCCATGATCAGGAAACTTTGATCATCTTGTTAATCAACGAGCTAGTTTATAAGAGAGGCATAACTAGGAACTTCCTTTTTGTTTATTAAACACACATGTATTAACGTTTCCGTATTAATACAATTATAGCATGCAAAATAAACATTTATCATAAATAAGGAATACGATAATAACCACTTTATTATTGCCTCTCGGGCATATTCCCTTCATAAACTTCTTTGATCAAGAACTATTTCTAGGTGCAGCTGAACTGACAACTCAGTTGTTAAGGCTTGCAATTATTCTTTGGCTCCCCTTGTATCGAATCAATAAATTGGGTAATACTACCCGCAAAGACTGTTGCAATCCCCTATACTTGTGGGTCATCAAGACTATTTTCTGGCACCATTGCCGGGGAGCATAGATTTATTTGTAAGTTCACTTAGATCTATTATTGTTCAATGCTACTCCTTTCATCATGGGGAAGTCTCGTGATGGAAAGTTCCCTATTTTACCATCCACTATAAGAATAGGTACATTCCTTAACACCTCCGCTGCTCTTGATTCACCATCTGTTATAAGTAAGCTTGTCACACCACCACCACATACTCATGTTACACACACTGCTACTACTGCTGAGTCTAAAACTGCTTTTGATGCTCATGATGTTACTTCTATTGTGTTTGATGCGAGTGGTTCATTAGGTCCTTTTCTAGATGCTACTATGGCTAGTCTAGGAAATACCAAAACTCCTAGTGAAGACACTGTTACACCTGTTAGCTCACCTGAGGCTAGTGAGAGTTAAGATATTAATGATGGTTACATTGAGTTCACTGATGATTTTGTTGAAGAGTGCTGAAACACACATGGTACTAGTGCTATTAAGTGTCTCCATGCTAGACGTACTATTATGCCTAAGATGTCATCTGATCCTAAGTTTTCCACTTCTCCCATATATATATATATTAACGATGAAGATTGTGATTTCTCTCTTGATTTATCTTATTTGGATATTGTTGAGAAAGAACCTTTTTGTGGGACTGAAAATAAGAGTGTTGTGGCTCATATGAATGAGCTTTCTACTATGAGTGCTTTGTTCTCTGATGATTTTAAGATGCGCAAATACTTTGTTGCTATGATCTTCCCTTTTTCACTAAAAGGAGATGCTAGGGCTTGGTTTAATAGATTACCTCCTGGTTCCATTGATAGCCCTGATTGCTTGATTGCTTCTTTCTTCCAGAAGTATTTTCCTCCCAGTGCTAGACATGCTTCTTTGAAGAGACTTTTTGATTTTAAATAGGGAGAAGAAGAGAAATTGCCTGAGTCATGGACAAGGTTCTGTTCCTTGATTCATGCACATCCTGGATGTCCATTACCTAAAAATGAGCTTCTTGATATTTATTATAGTGGACTAACTGATGATTCTAGGCCCTACCTAGATAGTTTTGCTGATTGTGTTTTTAGGAAAAGGACTCCTACAAATGCTGAAGAATTAATGACTAAGATAAGCAAGAATTATGATGATTGGACTTCAACTGAGCTAAATACACCTGAGCCTATTATTCCTGAACTAGATGTTCCTGAACTAGTTCCAACACCAACAACAAAGAAGAGGGGAGTTATTGCATTAAATGATGAAGTGATGAAGGAATCTAAGAAGTGTCTAAAGGAGAAAGGTATTAGAGCTGAAGATGTGAAGAATATACCTCCTATAGAAGAATTATGTAAACCAATTCCCCACTCATCTACTATTGAGGTACACTCTCTCCAACACTTTCATGAAGGTGATATTCCTTATGGTAAGCCTCCTGATCAATGTTTAGAGGAACTTGACACTTTTATTGTTAAACATGGGTATTTTAATAAACAAGTTTAGAATCTTTTATTGGAAAACTCTAGAGCTATCCATGAGTTGAAAGATATTGTGGAAAGAACTTCTAATGATATTAAAATGCTTTGTAAACACTTTCAAATGATTCAAACTCAACTTGATCAAGTTGCTAAGGTGCAAAAGGATATGCTAGTTAATGCTTTAGGAGATAAACATGCTTATGGAATTAGAACTAGGAGCGGTATAGCTACTCAAGATCCTTTATATCCTGAAGGACACCCTAAAAGAATAGAACAGGATTCTCAACAAGGTGAAGATAGTGGTAGTCCTCGGAAGAGAAAGAAAAAGAAACATAAGATAGTTGAGGAACCCCTTGAACCTGCTGTAGATCCTAATAGTATATCTGTCTCCGATGCTGAATCTGAGAGTGGTAATGATAAAAATGAGTTTCCTAATAAGGAGGAAGTTGAGGAAGAACCTGAGAAGCACACTAAGAACACTAGGTACACAAAGGAAGATTTTATTGCTAATAAACATGGTAAAGAGGGATAACCTTGGGTGCAGAAACCTATGCCTTTTCTAGGTAAGAAACACAAGTCAAAGGAGAAAGAACACTACAACAGGTTTTGTGAGTGGATGAAACCTTTATTCTTGCAAATTCCTTTGACTGATGCTATTAAGTTGCCTCCTTATTCAAAGTAAATGAAGGATATTGTCTCTAATAAAAGGAAGATTCCTAATGAGGACATATATACTCTACTTGCTAATTATTCCTTCAATGGTAAGGTTCCAAAGAAACTTGGTGATCCAGATATACCAACTATTTCTTGCTCCATTAAGAATAATTATGTTAGAACTTCTTTATGTGATTTGGGAGCTGGAGTTAGTGTTATGCCTTTTTCTCTATATAAGAGACTCCATCTAGAAAAGTTGATACCAACTGATATTTATTTGCAAATGGCTGATAAGTCAACTACTATTCATGTTGGAATATGTGAGGATGTTCCTGTTCAAGTTGCTCATAATCGCATGGTATTAACTAATTTTTTTGTGCTTGAAATGCCCGAAGATGATAATAGGTCTATTATTCTTGGGAGATCTTTTTGTAATACTGCAGGTGCTATCATCAATTGCAATCAAGGAAAAGTAACATTCAATATTAATGACAAAGAGCACACTGTCTATTTCCCAAGAAGGTTGTTAAGAGATATTTCCTAAATTCCATTGAAAATATTGGGAGCATCAAGGTTGGAGAAATATATTGTCCCATTCCACAATTTTTTTTGAAACCATTATGATTGGGACCATTGCTATCAAGTTTGAGGTAACATAATCACCTTGTGGAATGCAAAGTTTTGTTTCATATAAGATTGTTTTGGTAACAAGAGTTGATCAACCTTGTTAACAAAAGGATTTTAATAAAAAAAATGTTTTAATAGTGCTTATACTTGCTCACTTTTATTTTTCTCTTTTCCAATATTTTCTCTTCGTCGTGCCTAACTTAAAGGCGTTAAAGAAAAGTACTTGTTGGGAGATAAACCAAGAGTTTTCTTGAGTCTTGGAAGTTATTACTTCAGTAATGACCTCTCCTTATCCTTTTTGTTTGCTTTTTGTGCCAAGAATGACCTCTAATGAGAGGGAAGTAAGATTTGACAAGTTGCTGTCCCGAAACAGATTTCTGTCCTCCACCATAAACATCCGTGAGGAGTCTATGTAAGTCCGATTGAGCTGAAAATGTACGAGTAAATTCCCCAGTATGTTAGCTAACTTTCATAAGTTCAACACTTTTTCATTTGAGCAACATAAGGTCTTCGAAAAAATCGGTTTCTACCTGCTGGTCTGTTTTGACAGATTTCTGCCATTATTTGCATTTGCTTCTTATTGATTCCTTTTTGGGTTCTTTTTGGGGAATTGAGATTTTTGAAGGAGTTGCTACAGTATCTTGTGTTTTTAGTGAAAAGTTTTGCTATTCTAAAGCTAAGCCTAAGGGTCTATTAACTTTTAAATACACTAATGTTGCTAATGAAGATTATGTGAAGTTTTGTATGAAGGAAAAAGATTCAGGTGTAGAGAGTGGATGATGTAATTAGATGAAGAATGACAAAATATCAAGCTTGGGGGAGCCACCCTGTGTCACACCAAGAAATATTCAAGAGGTACAAGCGTCAAAGCTTGGGGGTGCCCAAGGTATCCCCTTCTTCATAAATAAAAATCTCAGATCTTTCTAGACACTTCGTTTTTATTGTTTCATGCACATATGTGTTGTTCTTGGAGCGTATTAGTTTTTGTTTTTGTTTTCTTTTGCTTTGTTTGGTTTTATTTTTTTGTTTGGTTTTTCTTTGTTTGCTTGTTTCTAAAAAAATCAAAAACACCAAAAATATTTGTTGTTCTTCTTTGGTTTTGTGAGTTCTTTGTAGGGTTCAGCCGTCCTCAGTGGATTTTGGTTTCATGCTAATTATTCAAGTCACACAAATGAAGGGAAATTATGAAGAATAAGACTATTCGAGGTGTGGTAAGAGGCTGGTAACGAACTCTATTTGTTTCATTTTTGTACATATACTCATCATTCTGAGCATGCTTAGCCTGTTTGTGTAAGGTGTATGTCATTATGGATGCTTAGTAGTTCTTGCTTGTCTATGATTAGCTCCATCTTGCTAATAGTTTGTAGCATGTCATATGAATGTTTGCTTGCATTGTTTTATTCATACTTTGGTATGACATTGTGGTATCCTCCTCTGACTGTTCATGTGAATCGACTTGGTACATGCTCATGCACGCATATGACTAATCAATAGTCAATAAGCCTCGATGATTTATTTTGCCTCAGAGTTCTTGTATCACTTTCATGCCATAATTAGTCCTGTTTTGTTGCAAGCATGATTATGACAGCTATTTCACTCTCGTTTGTCGCTTCCTCTCTATGCTAGCCTTCACTTGCACTAAGTATGTGCTCTACCTGTGCTTCT
Source organism: Avena insularis (assembly GCA_023614405.1). Taxonomy (NCBI): domain Eukaryota; kingdom Viridiplantae; phylum Streptophyta; class Magnoliopsida; order Poales; family Poaceae; genus Avena; species Avena insularis. Next base: position 117,149,291 of record CM042689.1, on the reverse strand, counting down.
AACTTTCCAAAACCAATATTGCCAGTTGTGTCCACCATACCTACCTATTAGCATCATTCGCTATTTCAGTGCATATTCCATATGTCGTGTTTTCTTCCAAAATAAAATGTTTGTCTGTTTTGAGAAAGTTAGTTAGTAGAGCTCTCACGAACTTGATGGCACACTTTATTCCTTACGCTTAATAATTCTAAACCATTGTGACTAGTCGATGAAAGTTATACGCTTGCTAATTATATACTGGGAGTCAGCAGAACCGTGCTATCAGGGGGAACGCTTTCAACACTTTTTGGATATCTCATCCAGTTGATTCCTTGCTCTTTTGTTTACGGATGTCGACGATGTGAAATAAAAGGGGAGGTTGTGAGTTCATGGAGTTTATACATTGTGTTAGAGAAACGCCTAGGCCGCTAGCCTAAGCCATGCTTAATCATGGTGGAAACTTGCAGCATCACCATAATGAGCATCTATGAAGCATCCTCAATAAAAAGCTATTCATATGGTAAATAAAAAGATTGCTGAGATGCTCATTGTCTGCTTGCCTTGTCATTTTGGTTATGGGAAAGCTCGTGTACCATGTGCAAGGGGTACCTCGTTGGCGGTTCTCGATGATATGCATGTATTTACAATGATAAGAACTTTCATGTGACCAAAGTTGAGTAGCATGCGGAGCGGCCCTCATACTCAAGGGACTTGGGATTTCTAGTCTATGGTCTATCAAGCATATGATTCAGAGTGGACCTCACTTTCACCTTAACCACATGAAGATGCCTATGATAGGGGCACTGAGATCTCAAAGCTAATGGGTACCGTCCTTTAAGCATTGGGAATTCGTTCAAACCTTCACAAATCCTTTTTCACAACTTTGTTGAGTCACCACTTATTCTATGAGCACCTTCTTGTGAGCATAGTTGTCATTCTTGTGTTTGTTCCAAAACTTGGTTAATTATGTGATGACTTTGATGCTTGTATCTCTGATATCTTTACTTCTAGTCTTCATGTGAACTTCAGAGGTTCCTTGGCATTTATATTGTGCTCTTCAAACAAAGGCAAGCGAGATACCACTCTATCGTACCTTATTATGAGCATTGCAATGTTGCTTATGTTTATATTTCATGCTACTTATTATTATTGAGTTGGTTTCTCTTCATAGCTTGCAATGACTATTGAGTAGACTTAGTTGCATACTTCTTATTATGAATTGTCTAAGCATCTACTCCTGTGCTGAGAATATTTACATCATATAAAGAAAGTGTTTGTAAAAGTTCTTTTATCACACTCAGTTTTCAACTGAATTTCTTGAGGACAAGCAATAAGCTAAGCTTGAGGGGAGTTGATACGTCCAAAACGTATCTACTTTCTCGAACACTTTGCTATTGTTTCTCCTCTAAACTTGTGTGATTTGGATACAACTAACACGGAATGATGCTGTTTTCAGCAGAATTACCTTGGTGTCTTGTTTTTGTGCAGAAAATGAACTATCAGGAAAAATCCCGGAAAATATGCCAAAAATTATATTTCACCAGAAGATCCACGGAGCCAGAAGAAGAGACGGAGGGGAGGCCTGGTGTAGCATCCCAATTGTCTAACAATTGCAATGCTACTAGCCTAGTCTATATAATGGCTACTTCAAATATATAATTGTTGCATCATCATTATATCATGCTCATGTCATCATGCCACCTTGCATTTGAGCATCATATAAAACCCTTTTTCATTTGGTTCTTATCTCATATGCATTATTAATTGTATTTGCCTCTTGATATTGTATTTGGTTGTTGATATATTGTTTAATGCCCAAGTTGAGTTGGGGGCATGTCTTTTATTAACTCCACCACCTTTCTTTCACCACCTTGTAATTCCACCATCCAACTAAATATGACCTTTGCACTTTAATTGAGTTTACCTCTAGCTCATGTGGGTTGGGATGGATCCAATTCTTTTTCCACATGCTCTCATCTTGGCATCATGTTGTTTTCATATCATTGATACATGAGAGCCACATGGCCACCTTTGCATGCCTTGTGAGTGGAACCTTTTCCTAGCTTCCATATGTGTGTCTTTGGGGTTATCATCATGTTGGGATATTTTTGTGGGCTTATTAAATACCTAGTGGCACATACACACTAGCAAGCCCCAAATATAATCCAATGTGATCATCTCCATATACTCCACTTGGAATTCTTTCTAAATTCCTTTGCTTGGGCCTTACTCCAATTTTGGGGATGCATCATAATAATGCCATGTATTAATATTGTCTTCACAAGAATCAACATGGCATTAAATAGTTGCATGGGCCATGCAAGTACATCTTTTGCTTGTCTTTTGGATTTTACTTGTTTTGGATGGATCATGCCATCTCCCATCTATCTCTCCCTCCTTTTAGCTTGATCTTAATTTGATCTTGCTTAAAACCATACCCCCCTCACTCCTAAACCTAGACCCTCCCTAATCTAACCTTAACCCCCATACCCCTCTCACCTAAACCCTAAGTCCCCTCCTCTCTCTCTCTCTCTCTCTCTCTCGGCCTCCCTCTTCTCTCACCTAGCTGGCCCCACCATGCCACCCGGCTACCCCCCTCCACCACACAAGCCCTGGCCAAGGCTCCCTCTAACCCTACCCGAGCCATACCCCTCTCCCTCCTACCCTAGCTCCCACCCTAGCACCTACCCGAAGCTACCCCTCTCTTCCTCTCTCTCTGCCTGCATGCCCCACCAGCCGAGCCACCCAGCTGCCACCCCTTGGCCTCACCCGTCCCCACCTGGAAGCCCCTGCCCTGGTCCTGCCCTGCCTAGCACGTGAGCAAGGAGAGGAAAGGTGGCCGAGCCACCTTTTCCATCTACTCCACCCGCACGGCATCTCCCTCTCCCTCTCGGCTTTACCCTCCTCCTACCACCTCTCTGCCATCCCCAGATCCACCCCAGGACGCCCCCTCTCCCTGCCGTTCCTCCCCACCGACGCCAACCTCCCTCTCGCCGCCACCGTCGGCCTCCACCACGCCCAGTCGATCCATCAGCGCAGCACGTCCGAGAAGAAGCCAGGGAGAACGAGGAGACGCCTAGGAGGCCGCCTGTACCCGCCGTCGAGGAGGAGCGCCGGAGCCGCCAGTACCAGCGCCACCGAGCCGAAACCCTAGCTCGCGGGGCCTCTGCATCCTCGTCGCCCTGCTGCTCGCCGACCCGATCCAACGCCACCAACGACCTCTCGGTGAGCCCACCTCCCTCCTGGACACCCTCGCCTTCGCCGTCGAGTCCTGGCCGCGACGTGCGCTCCGTCGAGCACCCTCGGTGCACCGGCAGCGCGTCGTCTGCCGCATAAGCGCAGAACCCCATCTGCGTAGCGATTCTCGACACCAACCCCCACCTAGCCCAGTGGTTGCCGCTTCCGCACGCGCACGCCAGGTCGCGCGTTCGAGTCCCGTGCCCGCTTCTGCACCACACAGACCGATCTGTCATGGGAAGAACAACAGTGCGGCCGAGTCGTTTTACCGATACCCCCCTACCTTTTTAACTCCCTAAACCCGCGCTCCCTCTAGGCCCACCAATCAGCGTCTGCTTCTTTTACAAAAACCACCCCGCAGTTCTGAGCACGCAACCCGCGGCCCCTGGCTCTGCCGCGTGGCCTCTGCTCGCCCAGCCGCTGGCGTGTGGGCCCGCAGCTCCTCGGACCCCACCTGTCTGCCACTATGGCTAGGCCAACCCTGGGTGACAGAAGTTTTTCTGCGCACTGTACTGCTGCGTCAGCACTGTGGCCCACCTGTCTGTGACTTGGGCTAAGTTTGCCTGGGTACTAAAATGATTTCTGTTTTCTGAATTCAAATTCAAATCTTTCAAATTAATTCAAAATTCAATTAAATTCTGTTTTCAAATATCTTTTCAATTATTAATCCAATTAATACAAATAATATATGTTTTCAAATCAGAAAAATGTGAGGAATTCAAATATGCCATTCAAAATCTATTTTGAACAATTAAAATTCCAAGTTTATTTAAATTACAATAAAATGCCCTTTTGCCTTAAATAATTAATAACTTTTGTTTTATAAGTCCAAATTTAACAAATGATATGTCTAAAATGATTAGCTCGACGAGACCTTTCTGTTTATGCATTCCATGGTTTGTTTTGAAGCATGAATAATATAAATATATTGTATACAGCAACTAATATGAGGTTAAAATGGGCCCAAAACTCAATAAAATGATTTAACCTTGTATCTCACACCTCACCCATGCCATGCTACTTCAATGCCATGCAAATTGTGCATCATTCATCATGGCATGATTGTTTGCTTGTCGCATTTTATTCATATGCTTGCGCACTTTATTTATGTTGGCCCTTGTTTGTTTGGTTCTTCTTCGAATAGACGCTGAGCAGGGGATATATCAAGAGAACCAGGAGCACTACCCAGATCCATACTTTGCTTCAACTGAGCTGCCAGGCAAGCACTACCACATGCTTGCATACATATAGTACCTATTGCCTCTATCTTATTCTTGCATCATTGAGTCGCGATTGCATTAAATTGAATCCCAAGTATTGCATAGCCTTTACTTTTAAACCCCACCGAAGCTTGTTCCCCCATCCCATGAGCCATTACTACAGGAGTTGTTTGAGCCATGCAGTGAGAACAAGATATGTAGGGTATGTGAGTGTCTGATGGATAACGAGGTACCTAAACAACTTAACCTGAGTAGTAATGGGATAACTAATGAAAGTGGCATCGGTGAGCCATATTCGCTATTTGGTTTTTCAGGCTCACTTGTGTCCCGTAAGACCCCGAGTACTTGATTCCTGTTCCAAGAATATTCGCGCTATCCACATCCGGGAGGCTTATGGACCCCCGAGCGAGCTTGATTCATTCTTATTTCTTGAGGGCCACAAACTAGTTTGAGGATTTATTTTACTATCCTGTACTTATGCCATGCTTTACTGCTTTAATTTAAGATTGTGCGAGGTAATGCACACTGTACTGTTTAGGTCCGTGACCCGTTTTCGCTGTATCGACAAGCCCAGTCACACTTTCGGGTTCCCAGTCGTTTACAGCCGGCTCCACAAACCTTGAGACCGTCTCGGAGTCAGCTAACTTCGTTGCGGGTAGCTCAATGGGGTGGCCCCCTGAAATATTTCTGAATCCTGTGATCGCTTTGTCGTGACTGTCGCGTTGGTTTTGATTTGGTTTTTCCGAGGCATATCGAGTGTGTGTTGCTATTTGTGCACCCCTGCAGGGTAAAAACTTTCTGAAAGCCGTGTCCGCGGTTATGGACGACTTGGAGCACAGTTTCTCGACCATAGACAAGCATAACTAAAGTACCGCTTTTAATCTGACTAGACTAGGTGCCTGACTAGTAAATAGTGCAACACTCATGGAATGGATAATAAAACTGCCAACGGATGGGGGGGGGGTTGTTCGTCCGCTTCCTCGTCGGTAAGCGGGGAGGAGGATGGATCTGTTAAGATTACCTTTATAACTGTTATAACTGTCGTTATTGATTCACGGACATCCGTCTATCTCTGGTTAGGCGGATGGTTAGCGAGTATCTATAGAATTGTTATGGTTTATCTTTTGCTGCAATTGCGTCACCCCTGGTTGTGTCCCCTTTAGAGGCATAAAGACTTGCTGAGTACCCCTAGGGTCTCACACGATAAATTATTGGTTCAGATGGACAGGTACACTCGCAAGATGGATACTGGGTGGAAGAGACGGACGATGTGGGCAACGATCATTCGGTGTAGAGATTCCGGAACGGGATCCGTGAGATCTGTATGGATGTGCTTATTTATGGGGCATCTTATGCCGATTTGCTTCTTATCCGTACTCGGATTTTGTCTTCCGCTTCCGCCTGATACTCTGATGTTTGATGTATGAGGAGATATCCTAAACTATTATATCTATCTAGGATATTTGGATCTTGCCATATGGCGTTGCTATATTTCCTTTCTTTTTAGATGGAATGGCTCTGATGTACTATTGTATGGTGGCTTGCATACATACTCATTTGTGTATGTAGTTGATCCTTCGCCGACACGCCCGTTCTTGTCCCGATGTTTGGAAATGGTTGGGACGGCCGAAAGGTCTACCTGTGAGTGGCATTTGGGCCCCACCGTACTATTTCAACCATTTCGATCATCCAGCTTGTACTAGGAGTAATTCACCGAGGTAGTTACAATTGGTATCGAGCCATCCCGACCTTCGTGGTCTCAGCCAAATGGTCGTTGTTCCATCTAGCAAATATTTTGGTAGTTATGTATACTAGGAAAAAACAAAACGCGAGAGTAGGACTGCTTCCACTTTTCTTCTTACCCACCCACCACCCTTTTCTGGTAAGGAAGTGTAACGTTTTCAATCCTCTTCTTAAAATTCAAACTAGGAATCACGTGTTCTGGGTTTCCGTAGTACCATAGAAAGTGTGTGTGTGTGTAATTCCTTGTCTATCTGTTGCATCCTTTTGTTGTCACAATATGCCTTTGGTTATCAACTGTTGGTACATTCCATATTGACAGGCTTTTGAAAAACCGGCGCGATCTACCTGACTCCTTGTTAACCGGTGCCATCTTCTTAAAGGGTGTTCTTCCTTCCAGCAAGCATCAGTTGCTAATCTCTATCTGCTAAGTGATTTTTCGCATCTATTGGTATTTTAATGCCGAAAAATGCGGAATTTTTTTTCTTTGATACATCTGTGTTTCCACACTCCTTTCCAGTCGTGTGTGAAACATTATCTATCTTCCTTTTATCAGCATGTCCATGCTAACTCATTCTTTTGTCACCGGCGCTTAATCCTGGAGTTTCGTTTCATCTCCAATCCTCTTGGGCTAATTACATAACATGTGTCGATCCGATGCTGATGATTGTAATTTGGCTCTCGGCATAGCTATATTCCACTCATGATAAGTGTCGATTGGGGTATGGAAAAATGCTATCAACCGTCACCATCTGGAGGATACGGTTATCTCCTGTGATTTTGAGTACACCGTGATCATATCTATGCATATTCAAGCATCTTTGGCAATCCAGAGTTTCTCAAAGCACTACGGCGGTCTATCATCTGTCTATCATGCTGCACATCTTTTTTTTGGAACTCCATATCTGCAAAACTCTCTTTGAGACGAGGGAATTGCATCTTTTCGCTTCTGGTAGCTTTGCTTAAGGTATGATCTATCATCTTTTCTTTACCCGAGATCTCTTTATCTTTGTAACCGGTGATCCGATCGACAATGTGAACCAGGTGACATCTCTTTTTCTTCCGAAGGACCAGATAATCTAATCTACCAGTGCATCTTCTTCAACACGAACCCGTGCTCTTAAACGTTGATCTTTCAAAGAGTGTTGAGCTCAGAAAGTGTTTCGAGCATTTGTTCGTTTCTTTCGCCTCTTGAACTCGATATTCTGGGAATATCCTGTTAATCCATGGTGGTATATGTTGATAATATGCTTGCCTATTCGATATCATGAAAGGACATGGAAGATCATCTGTGTCTCTTTCTCTCAAGCTTCGTGAGCACTGCCTGTGTGCAAAGTCTCAAAGTGAGAATTCTGGCTTTTTGAAGTCACCTATCTCGGCCACGTCCTTCTGCTAAATAGATCGCTTCAATTCTGGAATTAGCAAGTCCATTGTTAATCCCCTCTTCCATCTTCAATCCAACCCGGAGTTTCCTTGTTGCGAGTTATCATCGTCGTCCCGCTAAAGTTTTCCTCAAGGCTACTAAATCTCTCTCAATCTTTTCAAGAAGAACATGGAGTTCTTATCACCTCTATCTTGTTAAGTAATCTCTTGAAACCCTCCTGTTCTATCGTATATGCTCAATCCACCGGAGGCCATGAAGACTTTTCAGATCTTTCGTAATCCTTAGGTGCAAGTGGTGTTATCTTTTCTTTATCTGTGGAATCTTGCAGTTGTCTCCGTGATCTTCCTTCATATCATTCCGGTGGCTGGTTACTTATGGTACGACAACATCATCACCCTTATCTATCTTGAATCCGGCGAATCATTTGCATCTATCCTTGTTTTCTAACGGAGTCCCGTGAGATCTTTTTGTCAATACCTTCAGTCTGTTTCGGTAGTTGGGTTGCATGGTTTTCTTATTCATGTGCGGAGTAATGTTTTGAGTGCGGGATGGAGTCGCGACCATACCACTACTCTTATCATTCACCCTTGTACAATGAATTGGGGAATTCATGTGATTTCGCTCATCCCACGGAAGTTAGAAGTGGCCTTTATCCCTCGATACTTTTACTTCCGTCCTTGTTTTTCCGGAGTGCTCTCTCGAAGAAAGTAATCAATAATATCTCGTTGGTGATCTCATCTTTTCCTACACGGAGCAAAATCTTCTGTTATCTGGTGGAAACAAACGCAAACTCCTTTCTATCCTCGTCTTTTTACCGGTGCTCTACATCCCCAAACGAGATGAAAGGAATCTATCTATCTCTTTGTTTCATCAATTCTTTTTCTGTGGTCAAGCCAATTATGGTTGATGCCATCAGCCGCAAATCTATTGCGTTAGCCTCAAGGCTAAAGAAAGCAATAAGTATATCTACAATAAACTCCAGATCCTCCATATTCTTTGCTTCTCGGGATTCAACCATGATCTAGTTTCACATCCGTCTCTGGAAGTTATATCCGCGCACCTCAATCGCGTGATCCTTTGGGTCTTACCGGCGCAACAAGAATCTAATCCGGCGATGTCTAGCTAAATCTTTCTGTTCATATCAAGGTACTCTATTGTTTGAAGGCAATATTGTTCCGAAATTCATTTCAAAAATCCGAGAGAGAATACGATGCTATTGTCATAGTGCTTTAAAACCTCTACAATCTAGCTCTTTTCTTCCGGCGAGACAAAGATTCATCCTCTCTGGTATCAGTAAATCTTTAATCTTATCGGTGTGCCTTTCTTTATCCATGCTACATCATCCTGTCCTTTCTTTCTCAAGTGGTCCTTTTTCTCTTATCATGTTTCTTGAGAATACCGGAGCTATGTCCATCCTATCCTTCTTGTCTCACGACAATCCTTCAACTCTTCTAACCGTTGTTTCTCTAGCAAAACGCAAGACTCGCAACAAGTCTAGCAAGTTTCGCAAGGTGTAGTGGTCGCACCATTCAGTTCTTCATCACCTTGGGAACGTGAGGGTCACCTTCGTTCGGACACCCGCCTATCCTTGTGTTGTTTTCTTTTTCCTAGGAATCTCGGGGCGAGATTCTTGTTTAGTGGGGGAGAGTTGTAGCATCCCAATTGTCTAACAATTGCAATGCTACTAGCCTAGTCTATATAATGGCTACTTCAAATATATAATTGTTGCATCATCATTATATCATGCTCATGTCATCATGCCACCTTGCATTTGAGCATCATATAAAACTCTTTTTCATTTGGTTCTTATCTCATATGCATTATTAATTGTATTTGCCTCTTGATATTGTATTTGGTTGTTGATATATTGTTTAATGCCCAAGTTGAGTTGGGGGCATGTCTTTTATTAACTCCACCACCTTTCTTTCACCACCTTGTAATTCCACCATCCAACTAAATATGAGCTTTGCACTTTAATTGAGTTTACCTCTAGCTCATGTGGGTTGGGATGGATCCAATTCTTTTTCCACATGCTCTCATCTTGGCATCATGTTGTTTTCATATCATTGATACATGAGAGCCACATGGCCACCTTTGCATGCCTTGTGAGTGGAACCTTTTCCTAGCTTCCATATGTGTGTCTTTGGGGTTATCATCATGTTGGGATATTTTTGTGGGCTTATTAAATACCTAGTGGCACATACACACTAGCAAGCCCCAAATATAATCCAATGTGATCATCTCCATATACTCCACTTGGAATTCTTTCTAAATTCCTTTGCTTGGGCCTTACTCCAATTTTGGGGATGCATCATAATAATGCCATGTATTAATATTGTCTTCACAAGAATCAACATGGCATTAAATAGTTGCATGGGCCATGCAAGTACATCTTTTGCTTGTCTTTTGGATTTTACTTGTTTTGGATGGATCATGCCATCTCCCATCTATCTCTCCCTCCTTTTAGCTTGATCTTAATTTGATCTTGCTTAAAACCATACCCCCTCACTCCTAAACCTAGACCCTCCCTAATCTAACCTTAACCCCCATACCCCTCTCACCTAAACCCTAAGTCCCCTCCTCTCTCTCTCTCTCGGCCTCCCTCTTCTCTCACCTAGCTGGCCCCACCATGCCACCCGGCTACCCCCCTCCACCACACAAGCCCTGGCCAAGGCTCCCTCTAACCCTACCCGAGCCATACCCCTCTCCCTCCTACCCTAGCTCCCACCCTAGCACCTACCCGAAGCTACCCCTCTCTTCCTCTCTCTCTGCCTGCATGCCCCACCAGCCGAGCCACCCAGCTGCCACCCCTTGGCCTCACCCGTCCCCACCTGGAAGCCCCTGCCCTGCCCTGGTCCTGCCCTGCCTAGCACGTGAGCAAGGAGAGGAAAGGTGGCCGAGCCACCTTTTCCATCTACTCCACCCCCACGGCATCTCCCTCTCCCTCTCGGCTTTACCCTCCTCCTACCACCTCTCTGCCATCCCCAGATCCACCCAGACGCCTCCCTGCCGTTCCTCCCCACCGACGCCAACCTCCCTCTCGCCGCCACCGTCGGCCTCCACCACGCCCAGTCGATCCATCAGCGCAGCACGTCCGAGAAGAAGCCAGGGAGAACGAGGAGACGCCTAGGAGGCCGCCTGTACCCGCCGTCGAGGAGGAGGAGCGCCGGAGCCGCCAGTACCAGCGCCACCGAGCCGAAACCCTAGCTCGCGGGGCCTCTGCATCCTCGTCGCCCTGCTGCTCGCCGACCCGATCCAACGCCACCAACGACCTCTCGGTGAGCCCACCTCCCTCCTGGACACCCTCGCCTTCGACGTCGAGCACCCTCGGTGCACCGGCGGGCGCGTGCGTCTGCTCGCCCCCGCAAAGCGCAGAACCCCATCTGGCCGCGTAGCAGTTCCCTGACACCAACCCCCACCTAGCCCAGTGGTTGCCGCTTCCGCGCGCGCACGCCAGGTCGCGCGTTCGAGTCCCGCGTGCCCCGCTCTGCACCGCGCGCGCACCGATTTTACCGATACCCCCCTACCTTTTTAACTCCCTAAACCCGCGCTCCCTCTAGGCCCACCAATCAGCGTCTGCTTCTTTTACAAAAACCACCCCGCAGTTCTGAGCACGCAACCCCCTGCTCGGCGTGGCCTCTGCCGCCAATGCTGGCGTGTGGGCCCGCAGCTCCTCGGACCCCACCTGTCTGCCACTATGGCTAGGCCAACCCTGGGTGACAGAAGTTTTTCTCACAAGATCAGACTGCTAAGGCCAAGACTGTGGCCCACCTGTCTGTGACTTGGGCTAAGTTTGCCTGGGTACTAAAATGATTTCTGTTTTCTGAATTCAAATTCAAATCTTTCAAATTAATTCAAAATTCAATTAAATTCTGTTTTCAAATATCTTTTCAATTATTAATCCAATTAATACAAATAATATATGTTTTCAAATCAGAAAAATGTGAGGAATTCAAATATGCCATTCAAAATCTATTTTGAACAATTAAAATTCCAAGTTTATTTAAATTACAATAAAATGCCCTTTTGCCTTAAATAATTAATAACTTTTGTTTTATAAGTCCAAATTTAACAAATGATATGTCTAAAATGATTAGCTCGACGAGACCTTTCTGTTTATGCATTCCATGGTTTGTTTTGAAGCATGCATCATATAAATATATTGTATACAGCAACTAATATGAGGTTAAAATGGGCCCAAAACTCAATAAAATGATTTAACCTTGTATCTCACACCTCACCCATGCCATGCTACTTCAATGCCATGCAAATTGTGCATCATTCATCATGGCATGATTGTTTGCTTGTCGCATTTTATTCATATGCTTGCGCACTTTATTTATGTTGGCCCTTGTTTGTTTGGTTCTTCTTCGAATAGACGCTGAGCAGGGGATATATCAAGAGAACCAGGAGCACTACCCAGATCCATACTTTGCTTCAACTGAGCTGCCAGGCAAGCACTACCACATGCTTGCATACATATAGTACCTATTGCCTCTATCTTATTCTTGCATCATTGAGTCGCGATTGCATTAAATTGAATCCCAAGTATTGCATAGCCTTTACTTTTAAACCCCACCGAAGCTTGTTCCCCCATCCCATGAGCCATTACTACAGGAGTTGTTTGAGCCATGCGAGTCGTAGAACAGCATATGTAGGGTATGTGAGTGTCTGATGGATAACGAGGTACCTAAACAACTTAACCTGAGTAGTAATGGGATAACTAATGAAAGTGGCATCGGTGAGCCATATTCGCTATTTGGTTTTTCAGGCTCACTTGTGTCCCGTAAGACCCCGAGTACTTGATTCCTGTTCCAAGAATATTCGCGCTATCCACATCCGGGAGGCTTATGGACCCCCCTGAGCCAGAGCTTGATTCATTCTTATTTCTTGAGGGCCACAAACTAGTTTGAGGATTTATTTTACTATCCTGTACTTATGCCATGCTTTACTGCTTTAATTTAAGATTGTGCGAGGTAATGCACCTTTATCTTTGTTAGGTCCGTGACCCGTTCTTACGCTGTATCGACAAGCCAGTCACACTTTCGGGTTCCCGATCATGATACGGCTCCACAAACCTTGAGACCGTCTCGGAGTCAGCTAACTTCGTTGCGGGTAGCTCAATGGGGTGGCCCCCTGAAATATTTCTGAATCCTGTGATCTCTTTGTCGTGACTGTCTCGTTGGTTTTGATTTGGTTTTTCCGAGGCATATCGAGTGTGTGTTTCTATTTGTGCACCCCTGCAGGGTAAAAACTTTCTGAAAGCCGTGTCCGCGGTTATGGACGACTTGGAGCACAGTTTCTCGACCATAGACAAGCATAACTAAAGTACCGCTTTTAATCTGACTAGATTAGGTGCCTGACTAGTAAATAGTGCAACACTCATGGAATGGATAATAAAACTGCCAACGGATGGGGGGGTTGTTCGTCCGCTTCCTCGTCGGTAAGCGGGGAGGAGGATGGATCTGTTAAGATTACCTTTATAACTGTTATAACTGTCGTTATTAATTCACGGACATCCGTCTATCTCTGGTTAGGCGGATGGTTAGCGAGTATCTATAGAATTGTTATGGTTTATCTTTTGTTGCAATTGCGTCACCCCAGGTTGTGTCCCCTTTAGAGGCATAAAGACTTGCTGAGTACCCCTAGGGTCTCACACGATAAATTATTGGTTCAGATGGACAGGTACACTCGCAAGATGGATACTGGGTGGAAGAGACGGACGATGTGGGCAACGATCATTCGGTGTAGAGATTCCGGGAACGGGGATCCGTGAGATCTGTGGGCGGGATGTGCTTATTTATGGGGCATCTTATGCCGATTTGCTTCTTATCCGTACTCGGATTTTGTCTTCCGCTCACTTTGATACTCTGATGTTTGATGTATGAGGAGATACCCTAAACTATTATATCTATCTAGGATATTTGGATCTTGCCGTATGGCGTTGCTATATTTCCTTTCTTTTTAGATGGAATGGCTCTGATGTACTATTGTATGGTGGCTTGCATACATACTCATTTGTGTATGTAGTTGATCCCTTCGCCTGCCGATTATGCCGCCCGTTCTTGTCCCGATGTTTGGAAATGGTTGGGACGGCCGAAAGGTCTACCTGTGAGTGGCATTTGGGCCCCACCGTACTATTTCAACCATTTCTGATCATCCAGGCTTGTACTAGGAGCGTAATTCACCGAGGTAGTTACACCTGGGGGCCCAGACCCACCCCAGGCGCGGGCCCACCTGAACCCGCGCCTGGAGGGGGTGCAGCCTCCCCAGGCACCTCCTCGGCCTCCCTCTGCGCCTATAAGTTGCCTTTCGACCGCTGGGGGTTTGATAGTTTTCCAGAAAGAGTTCCGCTCTGCCGCCACCAGAAACCAAGATTCGGTTACATAAACTCCATTCTTGCACTCTGCTAGGACGGGGAATTTGGAGAGGATCATTGCCATCGTCATCACCAACGCATCTCCATGAACCACCGATATTTCCCTCGTCCATGAGTGAGTAATCCCCCGCTGTAGGCTTGGGGATGGTAGGGATTGGATGAGTTCTATCATGTAATCGAATAAGATCTGTTAGGGCATAGTGCCTAGTATGTCTGTTTGTGCTATTTGACTTTGTTGCAACTTGTTGTGCTTAATGCTTGTCACTAGGGCCCGAGTGCCATGATCTCAGATCTAAACTTATTATTGAATCATTATGATAGTATAGTTTGTGATCTTATCTGCAAGTTGTGTACACATATCATTGTCCAGATCCAAAGTCCCCAAAGTGACAATAATTGGGACAACCGGAGGGGATGGCTGTGGTGTGAGGATCACATGTGTTCACGGAGTGTTAATTCTTTGCTCCGGTGCTCTATTAAAAGGAGCACCTTAATATCCAGTAGTTACCTAGAGGCTCCGCTGCCACGAGCTGGCTGGACAGAAGATGTTGTGCAAGTTCTCATTGCGAGCACGTATGACTATATTTGGAGCACATGCCTAGGATTGTTTAGTACTTGGATGCTTGTTATTATTTATTTGCAATGCCCTAGATCTTGAAGTTACATGTTTAGACTCGTCCATGCAACACAAGTCCATCCATCCCTATGCCTATCGCACTCCAATCCTACTGTTACTGTTACTGTTACTATTGCTCCTGTTTCACTGTTGTTGTTGCTGTTGCTTTGATGTTGCTACTACAAATTGTTGCTACTGATAAACTTCTGTGAGCAAGAACTATTTCCAGGTGCAGCTGAACTGAAAACTCAGTTGTTAAGGCTTGCAAGTATTCTTTGGATCCCCTTGTGTCGAATAAATAAATTGGGTAATACTACCCGCAAAGACTGTTGTGATCCCCTATACTTGTGTGTCATCAAGGCCCCCGTCGAGGAGGCCCCCGCCGTTCTCCGGCATATCCCGCACAGCTGGGACCCCTACGGGGACAACGATTACATCAGGCTGGAGAACCCCCTACGACACCAGCTTAGCCGACCCATGGTTGGAGGTAAATAGGGTTTTCTCCCCTTCCTTTTTTTCTCCCCCCATTCCCATCGTTGGATGCTTGATCATGTGTTTTTAGGGTTTAGTTGTTCGTATTTTCAATCGTTGGATGCTAGGTATTTTTACAATAGCTAATCCTCTTGTGTTAGATCTCGTATTTCGATGAATGCCCCTATTTGGGATCAATACTAGCACAGGTCTATAGTTGGGATCAGTACTAACATCGATCTGTAGTTGGGATCAGTACTACCACCGATCTGTTGTTGGGATCAATATTCGATTTGATTTGATATTTAGGGATTGTTTAATAATCAGGGGATCTCAATCGGTTAATTTATGCAAGTAATCAATCCCAATAATCAAGGTAGCTCAATCATGTCCTTATTGCATGCTATTATTTTTGTAATAGGTGGATAGCAGCGACATCTACAGCGACGATGAGTCCACGTACACCAAGACTCGTCAGGTGCTGAGGAAGCTGAACTCCGGCCAGTTCAACAACTTTTTCACCAAGGGTCTCGCCACCGACTTCAACTTCCCCGTGGGGCATGCCAAGGATGTGAAGACCTGCGGCCTATCAAAGAACGTCCATGCCTTCAGAGCTAGGTACCAAGTGCTCGGTTTTAACCTCCGCAACCTGTAGAAGGTGGCCATCGAGGAGGGTCGCATGCCCCCGATCAAGCCCAAGGCGCCCAAGGTCAAGGGACTGGGCAGCAAGAAGTGGAGGAAGCGCCAGAGGGATGAGGAGGAGGATGCTACTGCTGTAGAGCAGCTTATTTTGTTTTGTTGTCTGTGTTGAACTTGTCCGCTGCTGCTACTGAGCAGCCTAATTACCGAACCTCGTTTAAGTATCGTACTATATAATCCTATATTAGCTACACTAGATTCGCTGCCTTTTGGGGCTGGTTAGATTTTCTACATATTTAGGATGCTGGTTAGATTTTTTGCTCTAGATTTGCTAACAAATTGAGAAAATACGAAGGCCAAAAGGAAACATAAATGAAGAGACAAACTGCTCTAGATTCGCTGCCTTTTGGGGCAAAAATTAACACAACTGTTAGCGACATAAAGGGCAAAATAATCTCTTAAAAAGGCAATAATAAAAATAACAAAAAAGAAATCTTCAAATTTAGGCGACAGAGCACACGTATCTACCAAACTCGTCACACATGGTCCCACACCATATCCCCCAAAACGCGTTCCCAACAAGCCGACCCCATGTAGTCCAACATGGGGGGTCCTACTATGCGACCCGACTGAACGTGGCTCCACTTGTCAGCACGTAATGGGGGGGGGGTCCTACTTGTCAGCATGTAACGACGAGGGTCCACTTCGGGACCCACCTGAATACGGCCCCACTTGTCAGCATGTAACGACGAGGGTCCACTATGGGGCCCACCTAAATGCGGCCCCACTTGTCAGCACGTAACGGCGAGGGTCGACTAACGGGACCCGACGGAGAGTGAGTTTCAGCCTGATGCGAGAGTTTCAGACAAGGAGTTGGGAAAAGTGAGGAAGAGCTAAGTGGCTGGGGAAAACTGAGTACAGCTAATGAACCAGGGGCACGAAAATAGAAATCCCACGATTATAATGTTTTGAATTCAAGGTTGAGAGGATTTTCAATTTAAAAAGTTTCTTTTCTTTGAGTATTTTCAACATTCCAAAATTAGGAGAATTTTGGGATGTGACATTAGTTTCCACATATTTCATCATATTTTATGTTTAGTTTCCACATAGAAGTGAATGAACTTGTTAATTTAGAATGCTTGTTCAAATACTAACTTTTTTATTTATTATAGTCCATGCCAATTGAGGTTGTAGATGGTTTCAGGTACCCAACTCAGGGCATAGCACATCTGTACAGGTAGGGACATGATCTTGAAGGAGAAGAAGAGAATTTTATTACATGTGCATATACTGTACAAAGGGACAATGGACGTGTCAGCTTCACCACAGGGTGGACTGACTTTATATCTGATGCTGATGTTGGATGGGCATCACTACTTCTCATTAAAGTAGAGCATATGCAGGAGCACCTTGGTATCAACTTTGTTGAGATTGTCATCTAGTGGTTAACCTTGGAAGAAGCTTGTTCAGATAGTCATATTTTCTTGTTTCATCTAGTGCTGAAGTGTAATGTAGTCGTGTTGTTTAGTAAGTTGAACATTTTTTATCTAGTATAACGTGTTACTCAATGTATTCAGTATGTTTAGGATGTTGTTTCTATGGTAATGTTACAGAATGTATTCAGTAAGTTGAACATGATGATCATCTTGTACACATTGCATATGTGTATCTTGAATGTTGAATGTATTGCATCTTGGATAAACTTACTGTGATGTACTCACAAGTACCAAAAGATTCAAAAATGCACTGTCTCGCCAAAAACACAAAACAAATTAAAAAAATAAGAAAAACATATACTAACTACCAAAAAAGAGAAAACATGACCAAAAAAGTGAAAATACAAAGGATAAAGAAAAATAAAAAATAAATAAAACAAAAAACATAGCACTGCGTAGTGTATCAACACTTCAGTGCCTGACTGTGCTACGAGCACGCTACTCGAACTCATACTATAAGCGATTGCAGGCCCGGCACACCTCACGTGTTCAGCATTGCACCTATACCTTTGTCAGCGATCGAGACATTGCACTGCCACCATATGCACTACACGCAGTTCAAACACTACACTGCCTCTGTGCTATGAGCACGCCACTCGAACTCCTCCTGTAAGCAGTGCATGGCCCAGCACACCTCATAGATTCAGCACTGCACCCTATGCACCATACGCAGTACAAACATTGCACTGCCACCTTATGCACTGCGCGCAGTACAAACACTGCACTGCCTCTCTGTGCTACGAGCATGCCACTCGAACTACTTCTATAAGCAGTGCATGGTCCAGCGCACCTCACAGGTTCAGCACTGCTCCCTATGCACTGCGCACAGTACAAACATTGCACTGCCACCTTATGCACTGCTTGCAGTACAAACACTGCATTGCCGCTCTGTGCTACGAGCACGTCACTCGAAGTCCTCCTATAAGCAGTGCACGGCCCAGCACACCTCATAGGTTCGGCACTGCACCCTATGCACTGCACTCAGTACAAACATTGCACTTCCAACATATGCACTGTGCACAGTACAAGAAATGCACTGCCTTCATGTACTACGAGCACGCCACTCGAACTCCTCCTATAAGCAGTGCATGACCCGACATACCTCACAGGTTCAGCACTACACCCCATGCACTATGCAGGGTATCAACAATGCATTGCCTCTCTATGCTACGAGCACACCACTTGAATTCCTCCTGTAAGTAGTGCATGACCTAGCACACCACAGATGCTGAGCACTACAACCCATGCACTGCGGAGGGTATCAACAATGCACTTCCTCTCTGTGTGACGAGCACGCCATTCGAACTCCTCCTGTAAGAAGTGCACGGCCCAGCACACCGCAGATGCTCAGCACTGCACTCCATGCACTACGTAGGGTATCAACAATGCACTGCCTCTCTATGCTACAAGCACGCCACTCAAACTCATCACCGCAGATTCTCAGTACTCCACCCCATGCACTGCGCAGGGTATCAACAATGCACTGCCTCCCTATGTTACGAGCACGCCACTCGAACTCCTCCTGTAAGCAGTGCACAACCCAGCACACCGAAGATGCTCAGCACTGCACCCCATGCACTGTGCAGGGTATCAACAATGCACTCCCTCTCTGTGCTACGAGCACGCCACTCGAACTCCTCACCGCAGATGCTTAGCATTGCACCCATGCACTACTAAGGGTATCAACAATGCACTTCCTCCCTGTGGTACGAGCATGCCACTTGAACTCCTCCTGTAAGCAGTGCACGTCCCAGCACACCGCAGATTCTCAGCACTACACCCCGTGCACTGCGCGGGAGATCAACAATGCAATGCCTCTTTGTTCTACGAGCACGCCTCTCGAAATATTCATGTAAGCAGTGCACGGCCCAGCACACCGCATATGCTTAGCACTGCACCCCATGCACTGCACATAGTACATAACTGAAGAACAGACTAATGCACTGCCTTGTTGCACTGCTAGGGATTAAACACTACACTGCCTCACATTACTATTAGAAGCACAATACCATTGAAAACAATACCCTTAAAAAAATTAGTTAAAAGTATAGTGAAAAGGTGTTCAAAGCAGGACCCCTCCCATTACACACCACAAAATCTCCATTGTCCGTAAATAAAACAAAAGAGACAAAATAAACTAAAAGAAAAAAAATAAAAGCAGATACTAACAACCGAAAAAGAGAAAATAGGACTGAAAAATATAAAATAGGACCGAAAAATAGAAAACAAAGCACTGCACCACTGCCCAGAAAGTCAATTGTGCACTGCCTCCCTGGACCATGAGCACGCCACTCGATCTCCTATAAGCAGTGCACGGAACGCACACAGCAGTTCATACGAACCGGAAAAGAGAAAAAACCCGGCTAGAAATAGAAAACTGGGCGAGGGACCACGCCAGAAGAAACCCGCCGAACTAACCCCCACCCCACACATCTAGAAGCGCTCCCAGAACTACACGTGTCGAGAAAAGATGTAAGATCCCTCCTTTGTAAAGGAAAGGATCCCTGTGATTGCAATGCTAGTCCCTGGATCAATGCTAGCATCCACAGTTTAAGATGAAGTACACAGAAACAAAGGTCATTATTACATATCATTCCAGAGACAAACATATTCTTTTACAACTCCATGGCCATAGGCCTAATACAAGAGTTCAAATATATAATAAGATAAATAAGTCTTCATCTTCATGTGCCACGGGCAAGCATGTTGAGTGTAGAATCATGACTCCTAATCATCATCAGAATATCCTGCAACATCACAAGTTACAGCCACAGTGGGTCAATACATTGGAATAGTATTGGCAAGTGATACCTTAGTAGAATATTGGTGGACTAGATACTATATGCATTTTGGCTAAGTGTAGCTTAGGCTTGCTTTGCTCAAAATAGGTTTTGCCTATCAGTTGAAATCACTAAGTTTTTCTTTGATAAAATTCTTTCCCATGGAACCACCAATAGACATTGGGGTCCTTCACCCTTGTTCAACCACAAGTTTTTACTTAGAAAATTGGGATGAGGAGATTCTTGATAGCTTCCATGTCTTGATGCTCAAGTTGTCCAATACCAGGGACATGGCTAAGTACTTAGATTCTTCCATCTGCAGAGGTTGTGCACTTTCCCCACAAGACTTGTTTTTCACCAAGACAGGACCTTTCAGAAGCCTTCCCTTAGACCAAATGGACGCGTTCCAACCTATCATCCCACTACCACCAACTGTCCAAATGGCTAAGTTATTGCAACCTATATGATCCAGGCAGAGCCCATGTTGCCAAGTGGCTGCACTAGAAGCTTCTTAACATTTGGCCTCTCAAATCCCTTTGCTCCTGGGTGGCTTTCCACAAGTGAGATACACAAGGTAAACCATAGAAATGGGCCTTGTGTAACCACTCAACATAACCCATTCCTTCCATTCCACCCAGGTGTTCCATTCACTTAGTTTTTTTATTAAACCAAAAACATAGTCCAAAGACTTAGAAATATTTATTCATAGCATGAATATATAACCACCCTTGGTTGCTACTAGCTAGGATAAGCATGGCATTGTTAAGACTTAGAAATATTTCTAGCAATTCTACAACTACTAGGATTTCCCAAGCATAGCATATAGATCAAAAATATCCATGCATGACTAGCAAAATATTTCTAATGCATATTTGAAAACATAGGAATAAAATCATGAAGCACCACTTGCCTTGATAGTTTGGAGAGTAGCTACAATCCTCACAATCACAATCACTATTTGCACCAAAATCTACACATAAAATGATAGCACCAAATCACATACAAAATAAATACAAGCAAAAATATATGGATGCATGCAATATGATATGTGATGATTTTCTATACTCAACAAGACAAGTGCACAGTACTGATTCATAAACAAGTTCAAAACTTGCCAAACAATCTTTATTTGAACATTAAAACATTTCTCAAACAATTAATATACACAAAATAGGCCTACACATGTTTCTGTAAAAATAACCATTTTAACAGAAACAAAACTTTAAACACATTGCATATATGGAAAGGGCTTTCTCTCCTGATTCCATTGATATAAAATTTGTCAAATTTGGACGTGGCATTCAAAAGTTATAAATTAAACAAAATCAAACATCTAATAGATCTAATTCAAAATTTTAAAACCAAACTCGTGCCACGTGGAGCTTTCTAACTGGCTGGTACCACTTCGCGCTGGATCGCGTCTGTGAGCTATTGGATTTAACTAAAACGCACGGCTCTGATTAAAACATACCTCTTCGCTTATGATCTATCGTGTCCACTAGATCTAAATCGAACGGTCCTTAGCAAAAGACCAACAAGTGGCAGCGCTAGCGGCAGCGACAGGCGGCGGCGCGCTCAGTCAGTGGCGGAGCCGGCGAACTAGGTCACCCGGGGAGGTGGGAGGATGCTCACCAGAATCGCTGTGATGAGGAGAAGATTGACGTATGCTCGATTGGCGAAGGGGCACTCGGAGTTGTCGCGGATTGCTCGTCGGAGTAGTCCCTGGCGACGGTGGCTTCTGTTCGTCGATGTTGGCGACACTCTGGGTCATGCTAAGACGAGAGAAAGGTGCCGTTAGATGCGCAGGACACTGGGGATCTCACGCGTATCAAACAGAGGGAGAGGGGAGGCTGGGACTTACGGGAAAAGGTCGCGGAGTTGAAGCAGTAGGCGGAGCTCAGTCGTTGACGTTGCCGAGGCTACAGACCATGCGCGAGCAAACGTAAAGCATCAGTAGGTGCGCACGGAGATGTAGAACAAGACAACATGAACCATAGGCAGAGGGGAGTGCGGTGCTCACCGTAATTCGTCGGCGAACTCGTCGGAGCAGCGAGGTTGCGGTGAGGAATTCTCGCAGCCTGGGGCGCTCTGTGCTTGGGGTTTGGGGGGAAATGGAGAGGGGGCAGAGAGGGTTTAAGTAGCAAGGGCGCGTGCGAGATTTACTTAGGCATTGAACGGGAATTGAAGCCGCGAATTAAACAGGAAATGCCCGGCGTAATTTTGGGGATGAACCAATCGCTGGGTGGAGACGACGATAGTCGTGTGGGCCATAGTTGTCAACGAGAGATAAAGAGTGGGGGTGGGTCCAGACAGTCAGCGACTCAGTGGGTGCGGGTGCGAGTGAAAGAAAACGATTAGCGGGAGAGGCTGCTGGGCTAGCTAGGTCAAATTGGCTTGCTGCTTATTTTTTTTCCTCTTTATTCCTTTTATTTTTCTGTTTGGTTTTCTAGAATTGGTTTTCAAACTCCATTTCAATTCAGTTTGAATTCAAACCTTCTCTAGCTTTTTGTACAGTGTACTTTGCACTCAAATATGTGTCAAACACTTCTGTTTACAAAAACATACTTGGGTCATTTGGAAAATAAAATAAAATCAAGCCTTTATGAGATATATTAATAGGCATAAACTTGGTTTTATTTCATACTTTGTTTTGAAACTTTGTTCAAGCTTTTGAAATCACTTAAGTTTGATCTTAAAACATTACTGAATGAATATTAGTACCTTTATCATTAGCAAGTAGCACAAAGGCTAGAGTATTCATACATAAAATAATGAGCAAAAAAATGCTCCTGTTTTTGAAATGATTTTGAAATGAAACCCTAAATGATCATGGATGCATGGATGATATGCATGAGTTTTGAAACATGATTTTAGGGATGTTACAAAAGAAGACACCCCCGATCGATGGGATGCACCAAAATCATCCACGTGTTGCCACGAGCAGTGTCGCGGAGCATACTCCCGCGAGCGCGCCCTTTTTCTAGCGTTTTCGGAAGGTTTCACATTTTATAATTTTTTCTTGAATTTCTTAGGCTGATTTAGCTACGAGGTAGCTCCAGGCTATATTTGGGTCCCCTCCAACAACACCGGCAGAAACCTATTTATATTGTGGGGTTGTGTCGAGAGGTTCTAGATGGAGTCAATTAGTGATTTGGCCACTAAATGCTCTATAGTATTTATAAAAAATGGGGTGATGCATTTTCACATCACTTACTTGGTGGCTGCTTCGCATAATGAGCGCTTTTCGGCAGCGAGAAATGGAAAATAGATTTTCCATGCAGAGAATGTGAAAACTTCATGAAGAAACATTGTTTGGCATCACAATATACACCCATGCATGGAATATGGGCGCATTAAGGGAAACAATGCCATGGTTGTGGTCATGACCTGGCTCGTTTGCCCTAAAAGCCATGAATCCCCGAAGGCGGTAGGTCATTTCCATGAACACTTTTCTTAGAATAACCCCCATATTCCATGTTTGCTTTTTTCACACAACTAGGCAACATGAAATGACAATGTGCAAAGGTTTCACATCTTTTGAATTTTTTAGGACGGTTTCAAAATTCGGCCGATACCGCGGCAGTTAGGGTTCCTGGCTATGTGTCAGATCTTGCTAATCTCAAGTTGGATATTTGAAGAAATGCCATGTTTTGTGCCTGGAAATGATTTTTTTGAAAAATTATCGAGATATCTACGAGGTACCTCCAAGATAAATTTGGGACCCTCCAGGAAGACCGGCAGAAACTTGTTCATATTGCGGGGGTTTCTCCGAGAGGTTCTAGCTAGAGCCAATTTGTGATTTGGCCACTAAATGCTATATAGTATTTATTAAGAATGGTGTGATGCATTTTCACATCACTTCCTTGGTGGATGCTTCACAAAATGAGCCCTTTTTGGCACCGGGAATATGGAAAATGGATTTTCCTTGTGGAGAATGTGAAAACTTCATGAAGAAACATTGTTTGGCATCACAATATACACCATGCAAGGAATATGGGTGCATTAAGGCAAACAATGCCACAGCTAAGGTCATGACCTAGCTCATTGCCATGAAAGCAATGAATCCCCGAAGGCAGTAGGTCATTTCCGTGAACACTTTTTTAGAATAACCCCCATATTCCATGTTTTCTATTTTTGCAAACAACTAGGCAACATGAAATGGCAATACACGAAGGTTTCACATTTTTTCTTTCTTTTTTGAAATTTTTAGGCATGTTTCGAAATTCGGCCGATACCACGGCATTTTGGCTTCTTGGCTATGTGCCAGATCTTGTTAATCTATCGTTAAATCTCTGAAGAAATGCCATGTTTTATACCTGAAAATGATTTTTTTGGAAAATTACCAAGATAGTTACAAGGTAGCTCCACGCTAAATTTGGGCCCCCTCCAACAAGGCTGGCAGAAACTTGTATATCGCGAGGGTTGCACCAAGAGGTTCTAGATGGAGCTAATTGGTGATTAGTCCACTAAATGCTCTATAGTATTTATTAAAAATAGGGTGATGCATTTTCACATCACTTCCTTGGTGTCTGCTTCACAAAATGAGCCATTTTTGGCACCCGGAAGATGGATTTTCCATGCGGAGAATGTGAAAACTTCATAAGGAAATATTGTTTGCCATCGCAATATACACCGATACGCGGAATACGGGCGCATTAAGGCAAACTATGCCATGGTTATGGTCATGAGCTAGCTCATCTGCCCTAAAAGCCATGAATCCCTAGAGGCGGTAGGTCATTTCCGTGAACTCTTTTTTAGAATAACCCCCATATTCCATGTTTTCTTTTTTTTGCACATAACTAGGCAACATCAAATTGGCAACGTGCGAAGGTTTCACATTTTTTGAATTTTTTAGGCCAGTTTTAAAATTCGGGTGATACCACGGCATTTAGGGTTCCTGGCTATGTGCCGGATCTTGCTAATCTCTTGTTAGATCTCTGAAGAAATGCCATGTTTTATACCTGTAAATGATTTTTGGAAAATTACCGAGATAGCTACGAGGTAGCTCCAGGCTAAATTTGGGTCCCCTCGAGTAAGACCGACAAAAACTTGTTTATATTGCGGGGGTTGTATCGAGAGGTTCTTGCTAGAGTTAATTGGTGATTTGTCCACTAAATGCTCTATAGTATTTATTAAAAATGGGGTAATGCATTTTCACATTACTTCCTTGGTGGTTGCTTCGCAAAATGAGCCCTTTTCGGCACCAAGAAAATGGAAAATGGATTTTCCGTGCAGAGAATGTGAAAACTTCATGAAGCAAAATTGTTTGCCATCAAAATATACACCCATGCACAGAACATGGGAACATTAAGGCAAACTATGCCATGGATGTGGTCACTACCTAGCTCATTTGCCCTGAAAGCCATGAATCCCCAAAGGCGGTAGGTTATTTTTGTGAACACTTTTTTAGAATAACCCCCATATTCCATGTTTCCTAATTTTGCACACAACTTGGCAACATGAAATGGCAATGTGCGAAGGGTTCACATTTTTTGGTTTATTTTTATTTTTAGGCCGGTTTCGAAATTCGGCCGATACCACAGCAGTTAGGGTTCCTGGCTATGTGACAGGTCTTGCTATTCTCTCATTAAATCTGTGAAGAAATGCCATATTTTGTACCTGGAAATGATTTTTGAGAAAATTACCGAGATAGCTACAAGGTAGCTCCTGGATAAATTTGGGCCCCCCTCCAACAAGACTGGCAAAAACTTGTTTATAGCATAGGGGTTGCGCCTAGAGGTTCTAGTAGGAGCCAATTGCTGATTTGGCCACTAAATGCTCTATAGTATTTATTAACAATGGGGTGATGCATTTTCACATCACTTCCTTGGTCGCTGCTTCACAAAATGAGCCCTTTTCGGCCCCGGAAAAATGGATTTTCTATGCGGAGAATGTGAAAACTTCATGAAGCAACATTGTTTGACATCATAATTTACACCCATGCGTATAATATGGGCGCATTAAGGCAAACTATGACATGGCTGTGGTCATGACCTAGCTCATTTGCCCTACAAGCCATGAATCCCCAAAGGAGGTAGGTCATTTCCTTGAACTCTTTTTTAGAATAACCCCCATATTCCATGTTTTCTATTTTTGCACGCAACTAGGCAACATGAAATGACAATGTGCGAAGGTTTCACATTTTTTGAATTTTTCTTGAATTTTTTAGGCCAGTTTCGAAATTCGGCCGATACCACGGCAATTAGGGCTCCTAGCTATGTGCCAGTTCTTGCTAACCTCTCGTTGGATCTCTCAAGAAATTCCATGTTTTATACCTGGAAATGATTTTTTGGAAAATTACCGAGATAGCTACGAGGTACCTCCAGGCTAAATTTAGGCCCCTCCAGTAACACCGAAAGAAACTTGTTTATATCATGGGGGTTGCATCGAGAGGTTCTTGCTAGAGCTAATTGGTGATTTGTCCACTAAATGCTCTATAGTATTTATTAAAAATGGTGTCGGGGGGATAACCCCCGGGTGGGGAAAGCTAGGCATAAGTAGGCCGACTCCAGAAGATGCAGGCCGCCTGGCCTTCCGGTATTACAACTCTAACCGTCTGGCAAGCAAGCCCGGCTAGGATTATAACCTTCCCGGCTGGCCCGTCTAGCCGGTGGCCAGAAGAACCGGCCGGGTGGCCGTTCCCACCCGGCTCACCTCGGATTCGATGGAGAGCACAGAAGGACTGGCGCTCCGTGCGAGGTACGCTTCTGGCTCTCCCTCGTCATCAAGGAAGCTGGCATGCCATTATGACCAGCGCTACTAGACAAATATAAAGCAAGACGGTCGGCTGGACTGGCGAAAGCGGTCCGGGTGACCGTTAAAGCAAGGATGACGCCCCAAAGGAAGCCCGGGTGACCACTAAAGAGAAGGATGATGCTAAAAGAAGGGCGGACTGGGTCCTAGCCCACCGGCTGGGCCCTGCAGATGGCCCTGTCCTGTAAACCCATATCCAAATAGTAAATCCTAGGACCCAATCTATAATATGCCCCCCAGACCAGTATATAAGGGAGGGCAGAGCCAGGGTTCTAGGTAAGTGAAGACAGTAGAAGAAGAGAAGTGTTAGCATCTATCTCCCATCTTCCTCTAGCCATCGATAGTAGCTAAGGAAACAGCTCAAGGAACACTTGTACTGAGCATCAAGCTCCCATACATAGTTCATCTTGTAGGAGTAGGGGTGTTACCTCGCCAAGAGGGCCCTAAACGTGGGTACGTCCCTGTGTTTGTAGTGCATCATGCCCAACCCGTTGCGTGAGCCACCGAATGTATCTGTGTGTCCCTTCTTTGCCATCCTTGATGGCTCTGCCGTGTTCCACACCACGACAGTTGGCGCCCACCATGGGGCACAGCGCTTCGGCTAGGATCATATTCCACACGGGACTTCCGCTCGTCTCCGGCGAACGCGTGGCCTCTGGCCTCGTGCTCACGCTCGGTGCCTTCGACTGCGTCATCGACAACGCAGCGTGTTTCGCTGGGAACACCTTCCTTGCCGGCGGCTCCATCATGCATTTTGGAGACATCCACGTCTACGTCGCCACTATCGCTGAGGGTTTTCCCAGCATGGTCACCCCCGTCCTCGACGTGCCCCTCGCCCGCGTCCTAGCTGCAGGGAGGAGTTGCGTCGAAGTCATGATGGTGAACGCTCGCGAAAACCATCAGCAACCTCAAGAACGTCGCGCGGGAGGAGAAAATTCCGCGCATGAGCCGGAGCATGACCTGCTCACGGCCTCCATCTAGCACCTGTGCTCTCCGGTCATCGTCCACCTGTGCGCTCCGGTCATCGTCGAGACAGATCTAGCGGCTGCGGCGGCAGCACTCGAAGTTACACGCCAGAAGCTCCCGGAGGAAGCCACCAAGGTCGTGGCTAACCAGCGTCGGTTGAACGCCACCGTGCACGAGTACAACGTGGCTCATGGCTTCGTCAGGAAGATCCAGCACCGAGGGAGCGACCTAGCGTCAGAACTGGATCGCGCCGTTGACTCGCATGCAGGTGTGGCGCGACCCGTCTACAGCACTGCCGCCAAGAACATGAGGGCGGCCGAGGCGGCGGCCGCGGAGCTAAAGCACCTGGAGGGCGAGGAACTTCGTCGCCAGCAGGAGCGTGTGCAGCTCCTCGTGGCTAGTGCTAACAAGCAGCAGGCCGAGGGCGTCCCCAGCCACGTGGACAACTCCCGCGACATCG
This sequence comes from Avena insularis, assembly GCA_023614405.1. Classification (NCBI taxonomy): domain Eukaryota; kingdom Viridiplantae; phylum Streptophyta; class Magnoliopsida; order Poales; family Poaceae; genus Avena; species Avena insularis. Next base: position 117,121,171 of record CM042689.1, on the reverse strand, counting down.
TCGTCCACAAAGGCGCAGACCAAACGGCGCACGGAGGAAGCAAGAACCAGCAAGCCTCTTCTACAGGAGGGGTCGGGCAAAACAGTCGCCCGCATGGAGAGTCTGGCAACCGCGGTCGTCACAACCGTGACGCCGCTGCCTCCAGCGTTAGTCGCGCAGGCGGAGCCTCCCAGGGGAAAAAGACGCGAGCACCGGAGGAGGAAGCAGACGCGAACAAGGACCTGACCGCGTCGCGTTTGAAGGGCCGGCTCGGTCCTCGAGAACCAGTTGATGCGCGGGAGCACATCGACCTCCTGGTGCAGTCACGCACCTTGGAGGAAGAAAGTCCGGCTGGCCCAAAGTGTTTTGGCCCGCTCATCCGGAACGAGCCATTTCCAAAAGGATTTTCGCTCCCAAGAGACACGCCAAAGTACAACGGAACCGTCAAGCCTGAGGATTGGTTGGTCGATTACACCACCACGATGGGAATCGCCAATGGCAACCTCCGTTTGGCCGTCCGCTACGTCCCGCTCATGCTCGTCGACTCGGCAAGAACGTGGCTCAACAACCTCCCCGACAATAGCATTAACGCATGGCTGGACTTTGAAGAGGCGTTCATCTGCAACTTCACCGAAACATACAAACGGCCGGGTCGACCTCGCGAGCTCGCCCTCTGCGTGCAAGGCAAGGACGAGTCGGATCGCGCCTACCTCACCCGGTGGGCTAGCATGCACAATCCGTGCGAAGGGGTGCGTGAGCACTAGGCGATAGACTTATTCACCAATGGCTGCCAAGACGGCACCATGCTGAAGCAGACCCGCAAACCATGGCTCAGGTCATGGCCATCGCAGTCAAGTACGCCACCGCGGATGCGGCAATGAAGAAGCCCAACGTGGTGGACGACCAGGGCCAAATCGTCACGGGCGAGCAGGCGGAGCGTCGCCAGCCAGGCGACCATCATCCCAGGCGGCACGGTCACGACAACCTCCACGGAAAGAGAAAAGACGACCAGCCGGATAGCCGGTACGGTACCAAACAGGTAGCCGCGGTGCATGAGGATCCGGCTGTAGGAGGCAGTCAGAGGCAGAGGCCGGATGACAGGTCACCTCGGCCTAAGTATACCATCGAGTCCATGCTTGATGGGCCATGCAAGTTTCACAGCGGCGGCAACAAGCCCGCCAACCATACGACGCGCCAGTGCAGCTGGACAAAGAAGATGGCCGAAGCCGGTGGACTCCCACCACCACCTCCACCGCCAGCCGGAGGCCCACCGGATAACAGGGAATGACGCAACCGCCGCGAGGATGACGAAGATGGTTACCCACGGCAGGTGGGAAATTACCACATATTCCTGGCGGAGCCGGAAACGAGGCATGCCAAGAGGCTACGTGAGGCGGAGGTGAACGCAATCGTCCCACCCATCCCCCAGTACCTGCACTGGTCCGATCAAGCGATCACCTGGAGCAAGGAGGATCAGCCGGCCGTGTTACCAAGCCCTGGTAGCTACGCGTTGGTCCTGGACCCCATCATCATCTCCAAGAAGTATTCATGCCGCTTCTCTCGAGTGCTGATCGATGGAGGGAGCAGCATCAACCTCCTTTACCGGAGCAGCCTCGAGAGGCTGGGCATCAGTGAGTCCCAGCTGGAACCTTCAAGCACTTCGTCCCATGGAGCAGTACCGGGGCGGTCGCACTCCCCAATCGGCAAGATCCAGCTGGACGTCATCTTCGGCAGCGAGAACAACTTCGGCCACGAGCCAATTTGGTTCGAGGTCGTGAATCTCTCCAGCGCCTACCACGCCATACTAGGGCGCCCAGCTCTGACCAAGTTCATGGGAGTACCGCACTACGCGTACCTCAAGATGAAGCTGCCAGGCCCAAAGGGAGTGATCACCATCGATGGATGCTACAAGCGTTCGATCGAGTGCGCCTCAGACGGATCTAAGCTGGCTGAAGCAATGATCATCACTAAAGAGAAGCACGTCATAATGCAGAACGTGGCGGCTCTGTAGAAGGACATGCCGGCTGGAGAGCCCAAACTGGTTGGAGAGTCGCAGTTCAAGCCCTCGCAGGGAACAAGGAAGATCCTGCTTAACGAGGAAGACCCAAGCAAGTTCGTCCTGGTCGGAGACGGCCTAGACAGCAAATAGGAAAGCGCGCTCGTCGATTTCCTCCGTGAGAATTGGGACATTTTCACATGGTGCCCCAAAGACATGCCAGGTGTCCCGAGGGAACTCGCCGAGCACTCCCTTCATGTTCGACCGGACGCGAAGCCGGTCAAACAATCTTTACGCCACTTCACAGAGGAAAAAAGAAGAACCATTGGTGAGGAGATCACACGGCTGCTCGCGGCCGGTTTCATCATGGAAGTTTTCCACCCGGAATGGCTAGCCAACCCGGTGCTGGTGCTGAAGAAGAACAAGATGTGGCGCATGTGCGTCGACTATACTAGTCTCAACAAGGCTTGCCCCAAGGATCCTTTCGCCCTGCCGTGAATTGATTAGTTCATCGACTCCACTGCCGGGTGCGATTTGTTGTCTTTTTTGGACGCTTACTCGGGCTACCACCAGATCAAGCTCAATGTCACCGACGAAATAAAGACATTGTTCATAACCCCGTATGGAGCATACTGCTACACCACCATGCCCTTCGGATTGAAGAATGTAGGCGCAACCTATCGGCGCTGCATGCAGAAATGCCTACAGACGCAGATTGGAAAGAACGTACATGCTTACGTCGACGACGTCGTCATCAAGACCAAGGAACAGCACACGCTCCTTGAGGATCTGAAGGAAACATTCGACAACCTCCGCCATTTCCAGATCAAGCTAAACCCGGAGAAGTGCGTGTTCGGCGTTCCAGCCGGCAAGCTCTTGGGCTTCCTTGTCTCTGAGCGTGGAATCGAGGCGAACCCGGAGAAGATCAGAGCCATCGAGCGCATGGAGCTGCCACAGAACCTGCATGACGTACAAAAGTTCACCGGGTGCCTCGCTTCACTGAGCCGGTTCGTTAGCCGGCAGGGAGAAAAGGCCCTCCCCCTGTACCAGCAGATGAAGAAGATAGGCAAATTTGTCTGGACAGCTCAGGTGGATGAAGCTTTCCGAGACCTCAAGCGCATGCTCACCTCGCCACCCGTCCTAGTGGCACCAGACGCAAAGGTACCCATGCTGATGTACATCGCTGCCACAAACAGAGTGGTCAGCATGGTACTAGTCGTCAAGCGGCCAGAGGAGGGAAAGGCTCAGATGGTCCAGCGCCCCGTATACTACCTGAGTGAGGTGCTCTCGCTATCCAAGCAGAACTACCCTCACTACCAGAAGCTGGTGTACGGCGTGTACATGGCCGCCAAGAAACTCAAGCATTACTTCCAGGAGCATTCCATCCGGGTGGTAGCATTGGCCCCACTCGCGGAGATCATCGGTAACAAAGATGCCACTGGCCGCGTGATGAAATGGGCCACCGAGCTTGCTGCGCATAACATCATAGGACGAGCCACGCATAGCAATCAAGTCGCAAGCATTGGCTGATTTCATCGTCGATTGGGCAAAAATGCAATACATGCCCCTAGTGCTGGATTCAACTTACTGGAAGCTACACTTCGACGGGTCAAAAATGAGAGGAGGACTCGGAGCCAGAATCGTGATAACCTCGCCCAAAGGCGACTGGCTGGAATACGTTCTCTAGATCCACTTCAAAGCTTCCAACAACGTCGCTCAGTACGAAGCGCTCATCCATGGGCTCAAAATGGCCAAGCAGATAGGCATTCAGAGGGTGCTGTGCTTCGGAGATTCGTACTTGGTGGTGCAACAAGTATCTGGCGAATGGGACGCCAGGGACGCGAACATGGCCCTCTACCGTTTCTTTGTCCAGCAGCTGTGCGCTTGCTTCGAAGGATGTGAGTTTCACCATGTACCCAGAGCCAACAACGAAGCCGCTGACGCTTTGGCCAGGGTCGGGTCAACAAGACAAGCCATACCGCCTGGAGTTTCTCTCGAGCACCTGCGCAAGCCCTCCATCACTCCCTCACCAGAGTCCGACTCCATCGTGCTCGACGCAGATCCAGGAGCAGCCGGTGCCGCGCCTCACCCGGGGACTGCTTCACCGCACCCGGGGACTTCCGTGCCGCGCTCGGGGACTGTCGCGCCGCACCCGGGGACTGCCGTGCCGGACCCGGGGACTGCTTCACCACACCCGGGGACTGCCTCGCCGCACCCGGGGACTGCGACCTGACCAGCGGTCGACGGCACCCTTCTTCCACCCGACCTCAACCTCTCCGGACGGAACTGGTAAGCCGCGAGGAGATCAAGCTCATCATCCAGACGGTGCACACCATACGGGAGGCGCCTGACTGGGCGAAGCCGTTCATGGATTTCCTAGCCAAGGGTGAACTCCCAACAGAAGAGGTGGTAGCACGACAAGTGCGACGAAGGGCAAGCGCCTACACCATCATCAACAACGAGTTGTACAAGCGCAGCGTCGGAGGCATCTACCAGCGATCCGTCGGTCGAGAGGAAGGAGCCAAGCTTCTAATGGACATACACTAGGGAGAGTGTGTCCACCATGCCACGTCGAGGGCAGTAGCAGCCAAGGCCCTTCGGCATTGTTTCTATTGGCCGACATCGCTGAAGGACGCCGAAGAAATAGTCAAGACATGCAGCGGCAGCCAGCGATTCAGTCAGTTGAAGCACACGCCGTCAGCGGCGCTCAAGACAATACCGATCACCGGGCCGTTTGCAGTCTGGGGCCTGGACATGGTTGGGCCATTCAAGACAGCTCGATCCGGCATGACGCACCTGCTCATCGCCGTGGACAAGTTCACCAAGTGGATCGAGGCAAAGCCAATCAAGAAGCTGGATGGGGCGACGGTGATCAAGTTCTTCATAGACATCATCATCCGTTTCGGCTACCCTCACAGCATCATTACTGACAATGGAACCAACTTTGCGGAAGGAGTCTTCGCTCGTTTCTGCAGGGAAAAAGGGATCCGCCTGGACCTAGCATCGGTTGCACACCCACAGTCCAACGGGTAATGCGAGCACGCCAATGGTTTGGTGCTAGCTGGAATCAAGCCAAGGCTCATCGAACCGCTCGTCAGGTCACCTAGATGCTGGATAGAGGAGCTGCCAGCAGTGCTCTGGAGCCTACGCACCACGCCCAATCTCTCAACCGGCTTCACGCCGTTCTTCCTCGTCTATGGGGCAGAAGCCATTCTCCCCACGGACATCCAGTTCGACGCACCTCGCAAGCAGCTCTACACGGAGCAGGAAGCCAAGGAGGCAAGGGAGGACAGCGTGGACTTGCTCGAGGAGGCACGCGAGTTGGCTCTGTCCAGATCAGCAATCTACCAACAAGACCTGCGCCGATACCACGCCAGCCGGATCCGACCTACCTCTTTCCGCGAAGGAGACCTGGTGCTACGCCTGGTCCAGAGCACCAAAGGAATGCACAAGCTGTCCCCACCATGGGAAGGAACATTCATCGTCAGCCGGGCACTCCACAACAATTCGTACTACCTGATTGACGCACAACAGCCGATGAAGAACAAGGCAGATCGCTTAGACGAGGAGACGAAGCGCCCATGGAATGCCAGCCTGCTCCGACCATTTTACACTTTGAAAAGTGTATGTATCTCCCCTTTTTTATGTAACAAGTGAACAAGAATGAGAGCCTTGGCGCAGCGCTAAGGACTTCATCCCAATTCTGCACACCATCTGCATTTTCGTACCGGCTAGCCTAGGCCCCACGATTTCTATAGACGGCATAATGTTGCACGCGGCGCCTAGAGTAACCTCTTCGGTTCCGGCTTCAGTACGCACGGCGGCTGTCAACCCGGCAAGAGCAAAAACTCAAAGTGCACATGGCAAGAAGATGCTGGCATAGAAAGCAAGGGCGTCCAGGCGAACTGGTTGCGCCCTACAAAAGTTAAGCCAACAACAGCGAACCGAAGAATCGCGAGGTACGCCAACATAGCAACTCCTTCGGTTGCGGCTGCAGACCGCAACCCGGCTGACGGCCGGCAAGTAAAAATACTAGAAGGGCCAATACTCGCTGAGAAAAGGGGAGTTGCTCCCCAGCCGGCCCGAACCTCAGGGACTACACCCAGTGGACGCACTCCCGCGCACCCACAAACTCAAGTCAAGGTAGCCAAGAGAGCTTCGCCCCGGCTGGCTACCCCAGTCGGCCCGAACCTCGGGGACTACACCCACTGGACGCCCTCCCGTGCACCCACAAATTCAAGTCAAGGTAGCCAAAAGAGCTTTGCCCCGGCTGGCTACCCCAGCCGGCCCGAACCTCGGGGACTACACCCAGTGGACGCGCTCACGCGCACCCACAAACTCAAGTGAAAGTAGCCCAAAGAGCTTCGCCCCGGCTGGCTACCCCAGTCGGCCCGAACCTCGGGGACTATACCCAGTGGACGCGCTCTCGTGCACCCACAAACTCAAGTGAAAGTAGCCAAAAAAACTTCGCCCTGGCTGGCTACCCCAGCCGGCCCGAACCTCGGGGACTACACCTAGTGGACACGCTCCCGCGCACCCACAAACTCAAGTCAAGGTAGCCAAAAGAGCTTCGCCCCGGCTGGCTACCCCAGCCGGCCCGAACCTCGGGGACTACACCTAGTGGACGCGCTCCCGTGCACCCACAAACTCAAGTGAAAGTAGCCAAAAGAGCTTTGCCCCGGCTGGCTACCCCAGCTGGCCCGAACCTCGGGGACTACACCCAGTGGACGCGCTCCCGCGCACCCACAAAGAAAAGTCAAGATGGCAAAAAGAGCTCGAACCTGGGTGGCTATCCCAGCCGGCGCGAGCATAAAAGACCGCAAGTGACAAAGACACAGACAAAGATTGGCAAAAGGCACCAAGCCATAAAAAGGAGCACGAAGGCTCCGCACAGATTAAAAGATCGGCGACGGAAGTCAGCCGAAGTGTAGCACATCAGAGTAGCAGTTTTAACAAATACACCCGTCATGCCACGGATCAAGAGTCAGGAGCTTGCGAAGTAGAAGGAGTGGTGGCTGGATCAGCAGGGGCGGCGCCGGCATCAGCAGGAGGAGGCTGGCTGCAGGAGGCTACATCAATGGGATTCCAAGGCGCAGGCTCCCACTGGAACGGCCGTGGCTCTCCGGGGGTGCTGAAGTCACGCACCAGGTCCACGTAGGCGCCGATCTTCACCCTGCAGGCCTGGAGCGCAGAAAGGCTCTCGCGAAGACCCTCGTAAGTCGTACCGAGGCGGAAGCTGCGGTCGATCACGCTCAGGTCGACGCCAGGATACCATGAATTCACCATCGCAAGTGCCATCTCCGCCCCGCCTCGAGCAGCCCACTCCTTGTCCACCTCCAGCATGTCGATGCCCTTGGACAGCGCCACGGCCAGGCTGGCCATGTCGTGCACGACTAGGCCTGCGTCCGGCTAGATGTAGTGGAAGAGATCATTGCCAACGGTGCGCAAGCCATTGCTCTCCTCCGCCACCACCTTGACCAGGTCGAGGGCGGTCATGTCACGACCAATCTCTTCAAGCGGCAGCTTCTCCGTGGCCATCTCAGTCACCTCAGGATAATGAGCTGCAGCCAGACATAGAGCAGAATAAACTGACAAGATCGAGAAAGTCACGGCACAACGGAAGAGGGTAGCTGAAAAACTTACTGATGACCATCTCCGAGACGTTCTGGAGGTGCTGATTGAGCTCCTCCTCCCTGCAGCGAAGAGACTGGATTGTCCCCTCCTGCTGTGTGCAGATCGTCTCAAAGTTATTCAGTGCCTCCGCCCGGATATCAGCCGTCTTCTTGCCCCGCTCTATGCTAACCTCAAGCTGGTGTTTGACCGCGGCGAGCTGATCAAACTGCGCTTGTCACGCCTTGTTCGACTCTTCCAGCCGGTCAACCTCAGCCTTGAGGCGTTCCAGCTCCTTGTCCTTGTCCTGGATCATGGTTGTAGGAGGATACCCGATGGTCAACAAAAAGCGGGAAAAGGGAGCCAATCGCCAAGACAGATCTAAAGAAGCAATCTTACGGCCAAGGTCCTGGGTGTTCTTCACCGACTCCATAAACGCTTTCTGCAGCAAGAAAGCAAATGAGCAACAGAGGAGCAAACCAGATAAAAGAGCGAAAAGCATTTGAGGGGCAACGACTCACCTCCATCAAAACAGACAATTTTTTGGCCTCGCCAAGGCCCTGTTCCATTCCTTCAACCAGGTGGCGAACCTGGTTGAGCGCGACGGGTGCCGAGCCGGAGAGCTGGGCAAGGATCGTAGCCAGCGCCAGCACAGCTGGAGCTGGCCTCGAGCCGGTGACAACAACCTCGTCATCATCGGTAGCCGCACCCGAAGGCACAGCCACCACCAACTCCCTCTCAGCCGGCTGACCGCCATCCGACTGGCCGGCATCCGCCGCAGCCGGTTGTGCGGCCCCCGCTCCCTCCGTCGCCTCCATAATGACGGGCCTGGCGGAACTGCTTGGAGCATCGCTCCAAGCCAGGTTCACGCCAGCCCTTAGGAGAGGGAGGGGGTCTCCGGGTCCTGCGCAGCCGCAAACAGCTGGCCCAATCGCGAAGACGCAGGCTCCTGGTGCAGCAGCCCCGTGGTCGGAGAGCCCTCAGGCGTGCTGGGCGGAGAGGGCACGACTGATGCAGCCGGGCTGGCCGCAACCAGGCCAGCCGCAGACGGCGCGGGCGCAGCCGGCGTCCTCATCACCTCTTCAACCGGCGGAGGAGGCATGGCGGCGGCACCTCCGTCGCCAAGCACCATGGCCTCGCTACAAAGAACGAAGAATCAAAGGAGAAGCCATCAAAACCGCAGAATGTCAAGGAAGGACAAGAGAGATACTAACCCGGCGACGGAGGGTGGAGCAACAACCTGACGCCCTCGGCGCATCTTTTTTGTCTCAACTTGAGCGGGAACGGCAACAGGTGCCGCCCTCTTTCCTGGGCTATCACCGCGGGTCTTTCTCGGGGACCCTCCTCGTCGGTGACATCGACTGCGGCACAAGCAAAGAATAAAGACCATAACCTCAAGAGCAAAGGTGAAAGAAAAAGCTGCGGACAACAACCTACCATGAGGATCCGGGGGGCGTCGTCCGCCCGGACAGGAAACCCTCCAGGTTCTGTCTAGGGGTACTTCTTCGGCTTCCTGTCCTCCAAGAAGGACGGAAGAGGGAAGTCACCCATGCCATCCTTGGCCAGCTGCGCCGTGAACAACTAATCAAAAAGGGGGGCATAGGCACCCAAGGAAAGCTAGCAAAAGCAAGAAGCAAGGCGCAAAGCAATCAGAGAAAAACTTACCGACGGCGACAGGCGGCCGCGATGGTACGGGGGGCAGGAGTATGCCCAGTTGTCCTCGATGCGGAACTTGGAGATCATGGAAATCCAGTTCCGCAGGTCCTGGATGGGCACATCCTTCTGCGACGTCCTCGTCGGATCATTGGCGGTCGAAAGATGGCACATCTTGTGCGACCGCTTCTGCAGCGGAAGCACGCAACGCACCATCCACGACAAGGTGATGTCCCGCGCGGTGAGCCTCTCCGTCCCCACCATCGTCTCCACCCAGGCAGCCATCCGATCGAGTTCCTCCACCGCGCTCATTCTCTTCGTTGTCCAGGTCCTCTGCGACAAGGGCACGTCGGTGAAGGGCAGAAGGCAGATCCAATCAATCTCCGTGGCATTGCTCACATAGAAATATGTGCGCTGCCACAGATTGACGGTGTCAAGGAGCTCAAACCGCGACATCGGCGAGGAAGTCCACCGGTAGACGGTGCAGCGGCCCGTCCGCGTTAGCCAGCCGCCCTTGACGATGTTCTGGGCCTTGAAGTGGAAGAACTTGAGAAAGTTCCCCACCTCGGGCCACACCCCAAGGTACGACTCGTAGCAGGCCGCAAAGTGCGACAGTTGCGCCATGGCGTTGGCGCCAAGGTGGTGAAGCTGGAGGCCGAAGAAGCCGAAGAGCTGGAGGAGGAACGGGCTGATAGGGAGGCCGATGCCACGCGCGAAGTGCGCGAGGAAGACGACGCGCTCCCTCGGCCGAGGGTTCGGCACTCGCTCCCCCTCTGGGGCAAGCCGGTGCTTCACAAGCAACAACGAGGGAAGAAACCTCCCCTGCTGATACTTGTTGATGAGATCATCGGTCATGAAGGACCCACACCAACCGCCGCGTTGCTCCGGCAGCATCTCGGAAGAGGAGGCCGTGGTTGGCGGAAAAAAGGTGGACGGCGGCGATAGGGAGAGGGCGCGCAAGAACAAGGAACGCAAGGGCACGAGGAGAAGATGAGCCGAAGGATGGACAAGTGTGGGAACCAATCAACTCAGAGCCCTATTTATCCCCGCAAGCGGCAACGTCGCCCCTTCGACGGGAATGGTCACGGCAGATGCTGCAATTGGCAGCGAGTAGTAGAACGAGGGGCAAGGGCGGCCAGCCATCTGCGGTGCGAGATGAGGGCGGAGACATAGGGTTTTACCCAGGTTCGGCCCCGAGATAAATACCTACTCTGCTAGATTGTATTATGGATGTGGTACAATGGGCGAGCTCGGCGGCTAGGCGAGTCGCTTGAAGTATGATGGAACATATCTCTACGCCCAGTGAGGTTTATATAGGCTCACCTCCCTAGGGTTTACATATCTCAACCGATTCAGTTAAAGCTTGATTTTCGTTTAACCTAATCCGGGGCCTATCTACTTTGGGCCTTCAGCTTCCGCTTGGTTCCTCGCTAGGCTTCAATCCGATCGCCGTCTTGCAGGCCCACCGCCAAGTCTTGGGCGATCGGAAGCGTCTGCTGGGTATACCCAGTGGCATATCCCCATCGATAGTCCCCGAGGCCGTCGATTTGGCGTAGGTGGCTCTTGGCGATCGAACATCTGGCTGCTGAGTAGACATCGGTCGAATCAACGGGCTCTGTATAAAGGAAAAACTAATCACACTACTCACAGCTTTGGCGAGTCGGTCGTGGCTCTTGTCATAGTGGTTGGGTCGTGAGCGAGTGGCTGAGTTGGACCGTTAAGCATGGTCAAAATAGCCGTTGGAGTTAATCCAACGGTAACTTTTAAGCGTAATCATCGCGATAACGGTTCCTGATTTGGCGGGTAACAACCGCTATATAAGAGGAATGGCTAGCGATCGAGGACCACCGTCTCACCATTTCCTCCAACATGCGCACCTTTCGCCTCCCTCACCGCATGACCAGCCAACCGAAATCCTCGAGCCCCCACAAATCTTTCCGCCATGGCCCTCTCCACGAACCTTGGGGCAGATCGAAATGCACTAGGCACATGGCTTCCTTTGAGGAGGCGGGATTACCAAGCGGCTCTTTGGCGCATCCCAGACGGAGACGTGACTCCAAACCCGAGAGAGGAGTTCATCTGCTTCACCAGTCATCTCGAGCAGGGCTAGGGTTCCCCGTCCCTATTCTTCCGGCGCTGCTCCTACTACGGGATCCAGCCGTCGGATCTGGGCCCCCATAGCGTCGAGCAGCTCGCCATCTTCGTGGCGTTCTGCGAGTGCTACTTGGGCTGCCGGCCCTACTTCCCTCTTTGGCAAGATCTGTTCCATGGACGGATCAGCCGCGAGGAGGCGGGCGGCCCAATGCTCGCCGCGGGTGGCCTAACCTTCCAGCTGAAGTCGAAGGCCTCATTCTTGACTGATGCTGCCCGCCAAAACAGCGGCGACTGGAAAAATCGTGGTTCTCGTTGCGAGAGACTCCGGAAGGCGAGACGGCAATTTCGTGGTACTCCGCCGATCGGTCCAAGCCGCGCCGCCTTCAAATCGGCAAGCTTCCCGGCGACCAGCGGGTGGTTGTCGACGAGATGCTTCAGACCATCCGCGGTCTGAAGAAGAAGGGCCTCCAGACGATAAACTTGTACAACTGCTGGCTCGGGTGGCGACTCGTCCCGCTGGCCAGGCGCGAGCACTACATGTACTAGTACACCGGCCGGGACGACCCGACAAAAGCTAGCTTGACCGAGTGGAGGCTCGATGACTACACTGAAGAAAATCACCCAGCGGTGTACTTGGGCGCTCAAGCTTGCGCCCCTATCTGCGGCGCTCAGCTAGCGGTAATCACTTCGTATCATTCGCAGTCGCAGTCCTTTTGCAGTCGCGGTCATACTAACTTCAATTTGCCTTTGTTGCAGTTGTTCCAAGTGGTGGAAGGGTGGCTCCCGCCCTCGGATGACGAGAATTCGAGCTCGTCCGTCCGAGACATGGGCGGGTCGCCCGCTAGGAGCGACGAAGGCGACAGCGACGATGAATCCGAGGAGGAAGCTGCCCCGCTGGCTCGCAAGACCCGCGGGCAACGTTAGCGCGAGCTCGAGGCGAGCAAGAGCCTCGAGCGCCATGATGATGAAAAAGAACTTCCGGAGACGACCTCGCGCCGCCAAGCTACTCTGTCAAAGAAGAAGAAGAAAGAGAAGGAGGCGAAGGCCCCTCCAAGAAGGAAGATGAAACCGACGAGGCCGGCCTCGCCACCACACTCGGCAAGCAGTTCCGATGCCCCCAGCCCGGCCAAGGACGAGGCGCCGCCGACGACGGCCACGCTGGACACGGCCACCATCGAGGTGCCCCTGGCGTCGATGCCTCCGCCATTTCCCTGGTCTCGGGGCTGGGGGAGGCTCCGGCCGCGGCGACTTCCCCTCGCAAGGAAGCTCCTGTCGAAGAAGTTACAGAGGCTCCGGTCGCAGCTTCAACGACGAAGAAGCCGTCCGTGTCTTGGGCACGCGACGTCCTAGACATGGGGCTCAGCCGCCGACTGGGCCCTGAGCTGGAGAAGCCAGCCGGCCTCCGTACGGGGCTGCGCTTCATTCCGGTCGCCAAGTGAGTGCACTCGCCTTCCTTTGTCTCCCATAATCATTGAATTATCTTGCTTATATGATCAATGTACAGGACCGGAGTGAAGAAGATGGGCCATCCAACCATGGCTAAGGTGTCGTCCGTCGTCAGCGAGGAGGATTCTTCCATAAGAGGAAAGGCGGACGAAATCGTCGTCCTGCGGATGGCGGCAAGAAGGCCAAGGGTGACGCCGTCGTCACGATTTCTGGCGACACGGCGGCGCCGCTGGTCTCCTGTGAGCGGCGCGTCCACGAAGGCGCTCGTTGCCGGAGCAGCGAGCCGACCTCTTTTGGGGCGGGTGCCTCTATCGCCACCTTCCCGCGCTTCACGACCAAGGTGGCCACAACGAGTGGAACTTCGCCTTCGAGCCACGCTCCAGGAGTCGCTCACGCCGAAGTCGACCAGCACCGTGGGCATACGCCAGCTCTCCTTGCGTCCGTGGACGCGATACAACTCCACGGCATGCTTGGTGCAGCCATCCAGGTACATCCAGTCCCCGAGGATCAGGTCGGTGTTTTGCAGCGGCCTGATTCTTTTAGTGTCTTTTATTCGCTTTTCGCATCCAGTCCCCGAGTGCGCACTCGCTGAATTTCAGTGGGTGGGCACTTTAGGAATTCCTTTGAGTACCAATCCCGATGCGCTTTTCGCTGAATTTCAGCGGGTGGGCACTTTAGGAGTTTCTTTGATTGCCAGTCCCCGAGTGCGTACTCGCTGAATTTCAGCGGGTGGGCACTTTAGGAGTTTCTTTGATTGACCTTTTGGTGATGTGCAGGGTCTGCAGCTTGAATCGGCCGACCGATTGGCGGCGAAGCAGCGCGCGGAAAAGGAACTGGCCATCGTCCAGGAGGCGAACGAAGGGCTTCGGGTTGTTGCCGCGAAGGCAGAGGAAGCTCGCCAGGGGCTTGTCCCCGCTAGTGAATTGGCAGCGGCACAGTCGGCTTTGAGTTCGGCCGAACAACGGATCGCCGACCTCGAGCGCCATCTGCGGGAGGCGAAGGAAGAAGTAAGCTTAGCCGATGGGCGAGCCAAGGCCGCCGTTGCAGCCGCCGAAGAGGATCGCAGAGTGTCGGAAGTCCTTATTGCTGGGCTTCAGGACGACCATACGTCGCTTCAATGCTTCATCATGACCCTCGCCCGCCCGTTGATTGGTAAGCGCGTCTGCCTCTTTCAGTAGCTGTGCCATTTGTGGTGTCCGTCGTATTCATTATTGTCTTCTACTCGCAGGTCGCATCATCGACAGCGCGGAAGAAGCAAGCACGTTCGACGCGCGGCAGTGTGTGAGCACGCTTGTCGATTCGGCCACGTTGTCGGCGACGTGCATCCGTTCCTACCTCCAGGAGATATCGCCCACGGAAGTGATTCCCAGCGACCTCGTTGAGGTGTGGAGGTATTTGGAGAAGGCGCCCGTGGTCGTGGAGTTCATGACGCGGTCGGCATTTCGGCGCGGGGCGGCGACGGCGCTTAGCCTTGGTCTTGCCCACTTCCCCGAGGACTTCGACATCGACGATGTGACGAGTGGATACCCATCGTCGACTGGCGCGGTGCAGCTTTCCGAGGTCCTCAAGTTGCAAGACCGCGCCGCCAAGTACTCGGAGCGTGTCTTGGCGATGGGCGACCTCCTCCCGTACCAGGAGACGGTCGTTGTGTCTGGCAACCCTGAGCCGCCGCATCGTGATCTCAAGGTTGAGCAACCCTTCCGCGCGGCGATGGCGGGTGAACTGACGACGTATCCGTCGAACCCGTACACGCCGTTCATCCGCAATCGCCGGGGAGTTGGCGAGTCGTCGTCTAAGCCTGCAGAATAGGATAGTTTGCCATGTGGCGTTAGCAGCAGTTCTGCCATGCGGGCATATTTTGTAATGCGAAACAATGCAACATGCTATCGAATGAGATGTCGTGTCTATTTTGGTAATTGTCAAGTGTTTGTGATTGTTGTTTGAACGAGTCCCCGAGCGCGTCCGCCCTTTTGTGGGGTTTACCTCGTATGTGGTGTGTTTGGTGTCTCTGTGTGTTTTATTATTGTGGTCGACTCGCCCGGACTCGAAGAGCCAGTCGCTAGGCGACTCCCTTGAACGCGCTGTACTTCACCGTTTTCCCGTGCGCGAACGAGGTCGGGTGGCCGAGTCCCCAAGCATGGTACTTGGCTGTTCCAGGCACGACTCGAGGGTGAGTGAGGACTTGGCGCGTTAGTTTGTGCGCGTCACTCCTGCCTGGCCCGTGGGGTCAGTCGCGTGGCGAGTCCTGGGCATGCTCTCCTACTTGGCATTTTCCCGGACCGCTCGAGGTGAACTGGTCCGCAGTCCCCGAGCGTGGTACTTAGCCGTTCGAGTCGCTATGTCGAGGATGCGGAGGATCGTGGTCGCTGTAAGAAGCGTAGGCAGTAGTCTTGGTTCGTAGAACCAGTCGAGCTAGGCGACTCCAATGGGGCTCCGGGTAGGCGTTTTTCGTGGACGATGCAAGACCTGAGGTAGCTCAGTGCTCTTGCACCGCACTACTTAGCCGTGCCGATCGCTGTACCAAAGGTTGACTTTTGCGGTTAGCGTGATGCTGTTATTACGAGTGCGAGTGGCACAAGACACGGAGAGTAGGCGCAATTTGCGGTAACTATTTCTTTTTATTTCATATCGACTGGAGAGTACATATGTGGGGTTCTAGGCGTAGAACTTCCGTAGGAGGTTTACATTCCATGGTCGCTTGACGTCGAGTTCGCCGTCCCCGCGGACGTCGATGAGGTAGTAGGCGTCGTTGCCGAGTAAACGGCCGATGGCGAATGGTCCCTCCCATGGAGAGGAAAGCTTGTGCATGCCCTTCTTGTCCTGGATGAGACGCAGCACCAGGTCGCCTTCTTGGAAGGTGCGAGTTTTCACCCGCCGGCTGTGATAGCGGCGGAGTCCTTATTGGTAGATGGCGGTGCGCGAGCGAGCTAGGTCGCGTGCCTCGTCGAGTTGATCGACTCCATCCTGTCGTGCGAGTTCATTCGCAGCTTCCGTGTAGTGGACTACCCTTGGCGAGTCGTGCTCAAGGTCGGTGGGCATGAGTGCCTCGGCGCCGTACACCATGAAGAAGGGGGTGAATCCCGTCAACCTGTTGACCGAGGTGCGGATTCCCGGATGACGGAGGTAGCTCCTCGACCCAGCACCCGCGTGCGCCGAGTGGTACTTTGAGTCGCGGCTTCAGGCCGTGGAGGATGCTTTGGTTGGCCGTTTCCGCCTGGCGTTGGATTCGGGTGGGCGGCGACGCGAGGTCGAGCGAATGTGGTGCTCTTCGCAATTCGCCATGGCTCCTTTGGCGGTTGGTGCCGTTGTCCGTGATGATGCTGTTGGGGAACCCGAGCGATATATGAGTTCGCGAGGAATTTCGTGGCGGTCTTCCGTCGCATTTCGGACTGGCTTGGCCTCCACCCACTTTGTGAATTTGTCGATCGCGACGGAGGTGGGTGTAACCGGAGGGAGCCTTCTTGAAGGGGCCCACCATGTCCATGCCCCATACGGCGAATGGCCAGGTGATGGGGATTGTTTTGAGCGCTGAGCTCGGCACGTGTGTCTGGTTGGCGTACTTCTGGAACCCGGCGCACCGCTGGACAATGTCGACAGCGTCGGCGTGTGCGGTGGGCCAGTAGAAGCCATGTCGCATAGCCTTCGCGACGAGGGAGCGGGCGCCGGCATGGTGGCCGCAGTCACCGGAGTGGATGTCGTGGAGGATCTTGCGTCCTTCGGCGGGTTGGACGCAGCGTTGGAACACGTCGGTGACACTGCGCTTGTGGAGCTCACCGTCGATGATGTCGTAGGACTTGCATCGACAGGCGATCATCCGAGCTTCCGTCTCGTCTCCCGGCAAGGTGCCGGCTTCCAGGTAGGCGATGTAGGGCTTGGTCCAGTCGTCTGGCTCGTTGACGAGTGCGACCAGGGCTGCCTCGTTCTTCCGCCTATCGATCCACTCGACGGAGTAGCCTGTGAAGTGTCCGCCCAAATTGTCCACTGCTTGGCGGTACGCCGCCATGGTGGGGGAGACGGCGTCGCAGGTGCCAGCGACTTGTCCTGTGACGAGGTCGGAGTCGCCGTAGCAGCGTAGGCGGTTGACATTCATCTCCCTGGCGGCCCTCATGCCGTGTAGTAAGGCCTCGTACTCGGCCATGTTGTTTGTGCAGGGTGTGAAGTCCAGGCAGAGGACATAGCGGAGCTTGTCGCCCTTCGGAGAGGTTAGCACGATCCCTGCGCCTGCGCCGTCCGCGTTCTTAGAGCCATCAAAGTGCAGGCTCCAGTAGTGGAGGTATGGCAGCTTCTCTGGCTGTTGGGCCTCTTCCCAGTCGGCGATGAAGTCCGCTAGGGCTTGCGATTTGATCGCTCTTCGTGGCTCGTATTTGATGTTGTGGACGCCGATCTCGACGGCCCACTTGGCGACTCGCTCGGTCACCTCACGGTTGCGGATGATGTCCTGCAACAGTGCGGAGGAGACGACCGTGATCGGGTGCTCCTGGAAGTAGTGCGGCAGGCGTCACTGTGCCCTGAAGACCACGTATACCAGCTTCTGGTACTGTGGGTACCACTGGCGTGACTCGGTGAGGACCTCGCTGATGTAGTAGACCGGTCGCTGTACTGGGCGCTCCTTTCCTTCCTCCGTCGCCGGCGACCATGACCAGCGACGACGCTCGGAAGCCGCGACGTAGACTAGCATGGGTTCTTTGTCGACCGGGGCGGCGAGTAGCGGTGCGGCGAGTAGCACCTTCTTGAGGTCGCGGAGCGCGTCGTCCGCCTCCTTGTCCCACTGGAATGTGGGGTTCTTGCGCATCAGGCGATATAGAGGCATTGCCTTTTCGCCCAAGCGGGGGATGAAGCGACTGAGAGCCGCTACTCACCCAGCCAGTTTCTGAACGTCGCGCAGGCACTCGGGTTTGCCGAGTCGGGCGATCGTGTCGATCTTGGTGGGGTTCGCCTCGATCCCGCGCTTGGAGACGACATTGCCCAGTAGCTGTCCTGCGGGTACACCGAAGGTGCATTTGCCTGGGTTGAGCTTTATCTTATATTTTCGCAAGTTGGCGAACGTTTCCGCCAGGTCGGTGAGTAGGTCGCTCTGGCGAGCGGACTTTACGACCACGTCGTCGATGTAGACGTGGATGTTGCGGCCAATTTGGCTCGCAAGGCATTCTTGCATGCATCGCTGGTAGGTCGCCCCGGCGTTCTTGAGGCCGAAGGTCATGGCGGTGTAGCAGAAAGCTCCGAATGGCATGATGAACGCCGTCTTCTCCTCGTCCTCGACAGCCATTTTGATCTGGTTGTAACCAGAATAGGCGTCGAGGAAACACAGCGATTCCGAGCCCGCGGTGGAATCGATTATCTGGTCGATCCGTGGGAGGACGAACTGCTCCTTTGGGCAGGCGCTGTTCAGGTTTGTGTAGTCGATACACATCCTCCAGGTCCCGTTTTTCTTCTTGACCAGGACTGGGTTTGCCAGCCACTTGGAGTATTTGATTGGACGGATGAAGCCTGCAGCGAGTAGACACTGCACCTCTTCGGTGATTGCTCGGCGGCGCTCTTCATTGAAGGGCCACAGCGATTGCTTGACAGGTCGCACTTTGGGGAGCTTCATCGCGTTGTACGCGTAGTGGGGCGCTGCCATGAACTTGGCCAACGCCTGGCGCCCCAGGACGCAATGGTAGGGGCTGTCGAATGGCATGAGCTCAAAGACGATCCGCTCGGTGCAGAAGTTTGCTGGTGTGCCGAAGGTGACTGGCAGCGTGACCTTGCCGATCGGGTACGCCTTCCGACCGGGGACGATGCCGTGGAACGTGGTGTGGGTCGTCTCGATCATCGACTGCGGGAGCCGCAGCCGCCTGAAGGTGTCCAGGTACAGGATGTTGATGGAGCTTCCGCCGTCCATCAATGTCTTGGGGAGCCAGTAGTCACCGACCTTAGGCTTGACCACCAGGGCGACTCGACCTGGGTACTCGATGCGTGGCGAGTGGTCTTGTCGACTCCAGGTGATGGGCTGCTTCGACCAGTTGAGGAACTGGGGAACATCCATCTGGGCCACCGTGTTGACGGCGCGGGCGATGACCTTCTTCTCGCGCTTCGTGTTGAAGCCCGTGAAGGTGTGGAGCGAGCCGGCCACTTTGCCGAATTTTCCGCCGTTTGGCGGGTCGTTGTCGGGGTCCTCCCGTGCTCGCCGTGCCTTCTCGATCTCCCTGAGGGTGTGGCAGTCGGCGGTGGTGTGCGTGGCGGGCTTTCCTTCCCTGCTATGAAACGCACATGGTTGGTTAAGGAGAGCCGCGGGGTCGAACCTTGGCTTGGCCTTGTAGTTGCCGCCGTCGCGGCGTTGTCCTCCGTCGCGGCGGAAGCTCTTGGGCTCGCGTTGCGTATGCCCGGCGTTGGCGACGAAGTCGACTCGCCCGTCACTGCGGCGCTTGCCGGTGAGGCGAGTGTTGCTGTAGCGCAGGTCGGACCGTCGTTGCCGCTCGTGCGGCGTTGACCTCCTGACTCGTCGTCGGTTTCCTGGTTTGGATCTTCCTCCGCGTACCGTTTGGCGATCTCGAGGAGGTCGGGGATGTTGTCGAGTGTGCGAGAGTGTCGCTTGAGCTTGGCGACCAGGGGCTCGTAGCGGCACGAGGTCTTGAAGCAATGGATCGCGGTGTCCGGGTGGATGCCGACCGCGTTGTACCAGAGTTCTTGCCACCGTTGGACCCAGTTGCGGGTCGACTCGCGGGGTCCCTGGACGCATCGCTCCAGGTCCTCGATAGTGGTGGCGCGGGTGTAGGAGCACTCGAAGTGCCTGACGAAAGCGTCGCGCATCTCCTCCCAGGAGTCTATACTGTCCTGAGGGAGGGTGTTGATCCACTGCCTGCACGTCCCCTCCATCATCAGGGGGAGGTAACGGGCGGCTAGCAGGTCGGTGTGGCCTGCGATCCCCATTGCCATGAGGTATGTGTCGAGCCAGACGGCGGGGTCGTACGAGGAGTCGTACTTTTCTATCTCCTTCGGCGCCTTAAAGTTTGGCGGGTACTTCTCGCCTCGGATCATTGGTCCGAAGCACTTGGGGCCGAGTCGACTGAGCGACCCCATGGGCTCGCCGTCGCGGCGATTCGTTAGGGTGTGTCACAGGTCGTCGGGCAGGCGTGCGCGCCAGCTTTGGTTGTTGATGATGTGGGTGCGGGCGTCGATGGGTTGACCGTTGGCGGCGATGAGGTTGGTCATCGGCCTAGGGTCGCAGGAGAGTGCCACGTTCGCGGGTCGGTGTTGGAGCTGCGGTGGCTCCGGTGGTGGGCAGTTGAGTGTGTTTGCCGCCTTTGGGCGTCGGCTCGAGGCCGCCCTGCTTCCCGAGGAACGAGAGTATACTCGACCTTGCGAGTCGGCGCCCGCTCTTTGCTGCTCGACGGCCTTTGCAGCAGGGCCTCGACGTATTGATCTGCAGGGCGCCGCCGTGGCCGCGATGTTGTCGGCTGCTGCCCGCCTGCCACGAGGTTGTCCATAGGGGTGGAGAACATGGGAGGCCGTTTGCGCCTCGCTCCGTGAGGAGACGACTATCCGCGCTGGTCCACAGGGGTGCGGTTGGAGGCGGGCGCCCATCGCCGTCGACCCTGGCGGGGGTCGGGCGCTTCCTCCTGGTGGCGCGTTCTCGCAGATCGCGCGCTCGGCCACGCGGGCCGGGTCGTTTTCATCGTCGAAGTTCAGGGCGCGCCCCTGAATGGTGGGGTTCAGGCGCGACCTGATCCGCTGTTGGTGGTAGCGCGATAGCTCCTGCGCCGTCACCTGCTCGAGGCAGAATTTCTCGCGCTCGGCTTGCTCCTTGCGCACTGCCTCCGCCAGTTTCAGGCGGAGTTCCTCGACCTCCGTCGCCGTGGCATTAGGAGGGATTGGGGTGGAGAATGGATCCTCCGGCGGATCGGTGCCGGTCGCCATGTAGGTCGCAGCGTGGCGGTTGGTTCCGTCACGAAGGTCGGCGGAGTTCTCCGACCCGGAGTCGAATTCAAAGATCCCGAGGATGGAGGGGTCCTCGAAGTCTCCCACGTTGGAGACCTGAGTAATGGAGCCTGCGGGTGAAGCCGCGGTGATGGATCCAGCGAGTGACGCCGTGGTCGCCGAGTCGGCGTCGTCGTTGAGGGCCGCGTCTTCCGCGGCCGCTGAGTTTTCGCCCACGTTGCTGTGGGCCGAATTTTACTCGGAGGCGAGGCGATGGATCATGCGGATCTGGCTCTCGGAGAGCCGATCGCGTGGCGGCGACTCGTAGATGCGAGCCGAGTCCTCCGAGACAATGGCGTCGGTGAGGCCGACGAAGAGGCTGATCGTGCCGACCGGCAGGATCACGCTGTGCGTGACGGGTCGCGCCGCCGGGACATAGCTGCTCGGCAAGATTTGGAGCATCTTGCTGATCACTATCATGCGGCCGGTGGCGACCGTCTCGTTGATGGGCGGATTGGATCTCGCCGCAGAACACCGGCCTGACCGGCCAGGCCCCACGGTGGGCGCCACTGTCGTGGGAATGGTCACGGCAGATGCTGCAATCGGCAGCGAGTAGTAGAACGAGGGGCAAGGGCGGCCAGCCATCTGCGGTGCGAGATGAGGGCGGAGACACAGGGTTTTACCCAGGTTCGGCCCCCCGGAGGGTAAAGACCTACTCCTGCTAGATTGTATTATGGATGTGGTACAATGGGCGAGCTCGGCGGCGAGTCGCTTGGGGGTATGATGGAACGTATCTCTACACGCCCCGCAGGGAGGTTTATATAGGCTCACCTCCCCTAGGGTTTACATATCTCAACCGATTCAGTTAAAGCTTCGGTACTCGTTTAACCTAATCCGACTGGGCCTATCTACTCGCCTGGGCCTTCAGCTTCCAGTCGCTTGGTTCCTCGCTAGGCTTCAATCCAGTCGCCGTCTTGCAGGCCCACTCGCCAAGTCTTGGGCCAGTCGGAAACGTCCTGCTGGGTATACCCCGGTAGGCATATCCCCATCAGGTGGTGTCACGGTGTCATAGCCGCACGACGCTTCGGCTCCAGATCCCCTACGCCGTCGTGATTGCCACAGAAGATCCCCGGGCTTCCACGGGAGGCGAGGCGTGCGCACTTACCCCGAGGAAACGTTGCGGCACGTTTGTGTGCGCAGTTGCCAAAAACTGACGCAGTGACGCGGAAGTCAAACTGACGCGACGGGCGCTAGAGCCACAGGCGTGGGTGACGGCATCAATGACGTCACCTAGCCCAACATTTTGTCTTTAGCTCCGCCAGCCGGTATCTGCCTTCGTTGTTTACACCCAGTGGACGGCCATCGATTCCGCAACCGGTTGACTCCAGCCGGAAAGAAAAAGCAAAAGCCATAGCCAGAGAAAGTAAAGCAACCTCTCAGGAAAGGAAGGAGCACGTAAGATCTTTCCCACCGGCCAAGCCCATACGTGCTCGGGGACTAGTGTCAGGAGGATAACCCCCGGGTGGGGAAAGCCAGGCATAAGTAGGCCGGCTCCAGAAGATGCAGGCCGCCTGGCCTCCCTGAATTACAACTCTAACCATCTGGCAAGCAAGCCCGGCTGGGCTTATAACCTTCCCGGCTGGCCCATCTAGCCGGTGGCCAGAAGAACCGGCCAGGTGGCCGTTCCCACCCGGCTCACCTCGGATTCGATGGAGAGCACGAAAGGACTAGCGCTCCGTACGGGGTCCGCTTCTGGTTCTCCCTCGTCATCAAGGAAGCTGGCATGCCGTCATGACCAGCGCTACCAGACAAAGATAAAGCAAGACGGTCGGCTGGACTGGCGAAAGTGGTCCGGGTGACCGTTAAAGCAAGGGTGACGCCCCAAAGGAAGCCCGAGTGACCACTAAAGAGAAGGTTGACCCTAAAAGAAGGGCAGACTAGGTCCTGGCCCACTGGCTGGGCCCTACAGCCGGCCCTGTCCTATAAACCCATATCCAAACAGTAAACCCTAGGACCCAATCTGTAATCTACCCCCCCAGACCAGTATATAAGGGAGGGCAGAGCCAGGGTTCTAGGTAAGTGAAGATAGTAGAATAAGAGAAGTGTTAGCATCTAGCTCCCATCTTCCTCTAGCCATCGATAGTAGCTAAGGAAACAGCTCAAGGAGCACTTATACTGAGCATCGAGCTCCCATACATAGTTCATCTTGTAGGAGTAGGGGTGTTACCTCGCCAAGAGGGCCCCGAACCTGGGTATGTCCCTGTGTTTGCAGTGCATCGTGCCCAACCCGTTGCGTGAGCCACCGAATGCATGCGTGTGTCCCTTCTCTGCCATCCCCGATGGCTCTGCCGTGTTCCACACCACGACAAATGGGGTGATGCATTTTCACATCACTTCCTTGGTGTCTACTTCACAAAATGAGCCCTTTTCGGCACCGGGAAAATGGAAAATGGATTTTATGTGCGGAGAATGCGAAAACTTCATGAAAAAATTTGTTTCGCATCACAATATACACCCATGCATAGAATATGGGGGCATTAAGGCAAAATATTCCATGGCTATGGTCATGACCTAGCTCATTTACCCTGAAAGCCATGAATCCCCGAAGGCGGTAGGTCATTTCTGTCAATAATTTTTTTAGAATAACCCGCATATTCCATGTTTCCTATTTTTGCACACAACTAGGTAACATGAAATGGTAATGTGTGATGGTTTCACATTTATTTTGGAATTTTTTAGGCCGGTTTTGAAATTCGGCCGATACCGCGATAGTTAGGGTACTTGGCTTTGTGTCGGGTCTTGTTAATGTCTCATTGGATCTCTGATGAAATGCCATGTTTTGCACCTGGAAATGATTTTTTGGAAAATTACCGAGATAGCTACGAGGTAGCTCTAGGCTAAATTTGGGCCCCCTCTAGCAAGACCGACATAAAATTTTTATATCTTGGGGTTACGCTGAGAGGTTCTAGCTAGAGATAATTGGTGATTTGGCCACTAAATGCTCTATAGTATTTATTAAAAATGGGGTGATGCATTTTCCCATCACTTCATTGGTGGCTGCTTCACATTTTTTGAATTTTTGAGGCCGGTTGTGAAACTCGGGCGAGACCGGTGAGTGTTGGACTAAAATGTGTTCTTGCATGGGACCCACTCGGCATGGTCCTTCTTGATTAACCCTCCTTAGTCACCACCACTCTGTTCTCCCTGGCGACCACCAAATCTGGGCCCCTCCAAGGCAACCAGCAAATCCGCTCTCCTGCCTGGCGTCCACAATATCCTCTCCCCTTCCTGGAGACGACGGTGGCGGTGGTGGCTACATGCTCATGGGTAAGTGCCCCCCCTGACCTATCTCAATGCATCACCTCCATGTTCCACGACTGTGCGACTGTGCTCGATCTAGGTCACTGCATCGACAATGCTGCCTAGCTCTAGGTCATCGGCGACGGTTCTAGGTCTTCACAATCGATATAGGTCTAGGTCCCTGGTAAACACTCGATCTAGTTCTAGGTCCCACGAAGTACTAGTCACTCTTTGAGGCAAGTAGGATGAACAGAGAGGATTGCAGGTTCTGCGGTATGAAGGCTAGCGACATACATGAGAAAGATCTAAAATTTTCTCTACCGGCACTAACATAGTAGTGAAACCTACTATATACCATCAAAACAAAACATTCTAATTAGTGCAATGTCTATTCTAGTCTACAAAGCAAGGCTACAATGTTCCATCTAATGACGAGGTGAAGCACCCTGTAGCCAAGAAAGCTGAGAAACTGAGGGACCTTACTATAGGTTAGAGTCATATACATTGGCTTAATGTTACAGTCATTCTGATGCCGCTATAGATTACTTTCTAATACTATTTGTCTAGTTCCCTCGATTAAGGGCAGCGAGGACTTTGACGATTACTGTGTTTTTGGAAACGATATGGAATTGACTTCAAACCAAGCCGCATATCTCAGAGCTATTTCAAAACACCAGCCACCTATACCACTCTATGTGTGCAAGATGAAAAGGTCAAATGTCATCCCTGGGAAGGCCACGATGGTAAAAATTTGAGATTTTACTCTTTGAATCTACTTATGCACATTGAATTTTAGTCAGCAACTAAATTTATTCTCCACCTCTAGTACTTTTCATCTTGGTACAGCAATGCCTACCTCAACCAATATCTGCCTCTAGAGATCCCTATCATAATAGCAGATCGTGTAGTAGGTCATGAGCATGTTCAGTTCATCAAAGTCAAGAATGATGTTTCCCAGATGACAACCAACTGGTCAAACTTGGTTGAGGCTTCTCAAATCAAAAAAGGGGATCTATTCATCTTCACCTTGTTTGATGAGCCCATATCTGTCTTCATGTGTCATATTAGTCTCTTGAAATGAGGGTACATAGTATTGGTTGTGTGTTGGTTGGATGTGTTATCTTTGAACATGTAGTCGGTTTCGAACTGTATGTGAACCTGGTAGTCTACATGGTTTCTAACTCTAAGTGAATCTGGTTGTCTAGTTGGTTTGGAAATTTCTGTGATGCATGTCCTCTATATATTTGTAAGATTCTGTTCTATCTCCATGTTGATATATGGTGTGGTTTGATTATTGATGTAGTTTCCTGTACTTTAAGTATTTCTTCTTGTTGTGATTGAGAAATGAGTATAAGAAATATGAACTGGTGCTATGTTTGAAACATAGTTGTCTTCTCCAGATGTTGGGCTATTAGTGAAAACATGCGTAAAATATGGGAAGATGGCAGATTTTGAATATGTGTATAAGACAGGAGAAGTAGTAAAACTATCAGAAACAGATTCCTCTGGACCAACGGTTCGAGCATCTCGAGCAACGCGCGTGTTCGCGAGCTCGAATCCTAGTCAGGGTACTCTATTTTTTCTTTTTTTTTCGAGTGAAAACTGCAAAGACGGCTAAATCAAGTGTGTTCATGAGTTTGATCTCGGTTTAAGGTATTTTTTAAAGAGATTTAATTTCTATAAAACTGACTAGCATCTGGTAGTGTGCATAACCATGCATGATTAGTAATATAATTAAACACCAGAAATTTTAACGAACTCCATATAAAGGAGTAATATATATAGACGAGTTCATAGTTCAGCGACCACCATTAGAGACCACAGAAGAGCGAAATTGTCTTACATGCAACCAGGTATAATATTTAACTTATACAAAATAAGTAGGGGCAGCAGCGGGATGGACATGGAGACTGCGTAGTAGGACAGCAGAAGGAGGGACAAAGAGACGGCTTAGCAGGGGCAGCAGCAGTAGCATGCAGCATCCTAGTCTCGGGGAAACAGGCTAGTACTGACATATTCCTGGAGGAATTTGCCATAGGATGCGTGACTTGCCAAGGTCTTTGAGTGGTGATTTCGGCCTAGGCTTCTGCCAATGTCCACCACGTGCTGGATCAGGTTGTCGATGTTAGAGTCGATGACTCTACCACAGAATGGGCAAAATAGTCTCCCCATATGGTGGAAATGTATCTGCCCACACCGTAACTTCCTCAGCATGTAGCGACTCTTGTTGTCCCTAGAGTACTTGGTAGAGTCCACGTCATCCGAATCCTCCTGTAGATTTTTTATGAACATAACTTAGAACTCATACATATGATTGATAACATATGTAAGACAATATTAAATTGATTGGATTAGATTTATATGTATAACAAAGTCTTTGGCCTCATAAGTTTTTCTTCAGGGATGCTGCAAGTGAACCAAGTACCATTGCACAACCTAATGTTCTTATATATTTCACCGGGTTCGCTAACTCATCCCTGGAAAATATCTGACACCAATGTGTATGCCTCTCTTTTGGGGCAAATTTGAATCATTCGCCACAGTAATAAATTGAAATGTAATCCTATATTTTAATTATAAATAACAAAAAACCAAAAAATATTCAGGTATGATCAAAACCATGCATATACATATACATCATACGAATCATTCAAAGATTATATAGCAGAAACAATTCAAAGATCATATAGTTCCATATGAGAATAAATCAAGGGCCTCATAATTTTTATATATACACTATGAATGCGCATGCAATAACATTTCAAATATCATAGTTCTATGAATGTAGAATAAATATGGGGGCGTCATAAGTTTTTTCAGAGACGGCGCTAATGAACCAAAGTACCAGAAACACAATCTACATTGTTTGTGTATATTGCATCAGGTTCACTTAGCCGTCCCTAAAAAAAGCGACACCAACAAATGTGTGTCACCCCTGCAATCTTTTAGGGAAAATTTCAATCATCAGCCTCAGTGAGAAACTGAAATGTAATTCTTATACACTATGAATGCATGCAATACAAATTCAAAGATCATAGATCATCTGAATGTGGAAAAAATTTGGGGGCCTCATAATAACTTTCTTCAGAGACGGTGTGAGCGATCCAAAGTACCAATAGCACAACGTATATCATATTTGTATATTCCATCAGGTTCACTCACCCATTCCTAAAAAAACAGACACCAACAAAATGTGTGTCACCTAGCCCCTTCAAACTTTTGGGGCAAATTTCAATCATCGGCCTAATAATGAATGCAGAAAAATCTCAAAGATGATAGTTTATATGTGTAGAATAAAACCGGTGCCTCATAAGTTTTGAGAGATGGTGTTACCTAACCAAAGTACCAATTGCAGAACTTATATTGTTGTACATTTCCTTAGGTTCACTAATAGCATCCGTAAAAAAATGTAGCACCATCATATATATGTGTCTCCCCTTGCACTCTTTTAGGGCAAAATTGAATCATTGGCCTCCATAAGTAATAGAAATGTTTATATGCAATCCCTAAAACCCCTAAAATCAAATGTTAGAGATCGTTTAAATTTATAGCACAAGCCATATGACCAACAACAAGTCGGGCTAATGTAAATTTACGAGATGGCAGATGAGCAGATCTAATCAAATCTCCAAAATAATCGACCGTTCAAACCATATATATTCCATACATCTAGAGCAAAAGAATCTATAGACGATTGAGGAAATCCTATGTATGAACAGTGAAACCTGCGGCTGCGACTAAGAATCTAGCTAGCAATGTAGTACCTCAGACACCTAATTGGAGACCTCCTCCTCGAACTCATTTTTCTCCACGATTGCGTCAAGGATTTGTTCATGGAGGACGGGGTCATTGATGTAGAGCACCGGCGGGTTGCCGCTGCATGCCCCTCCTCTAGATATGTTGCTCGAACCACAACATTGTCGGCCACCACCTGCTGCTCGATGGCGGCGACGAAGCGGCATGCATGCGTTCCCGGATCCGCCTCCTCCTGCTTATCTACGACCGAGCCATCAGCTGCTGCGCCTCCAACTGGCTTCGCCTTCGGGTCATCTCCACGCGTACGCTTCATGGCGCAGCTAGGGAGGGCGGTGGTGCAAAGTGAAGGAGCCTCGACATCCGCGGAAGGTGCAGATTGGGGTTTTGTGGCTAGACAGATTGGGGGAAAATGACACGAGCTTCTGGAAGAAGAAGGCTGAGCGGGTTTATATATGTGAGACCGGTCATAGTCCTAAGTGGACACGTGTGGGTGTGGACGTGTGTGGGTGGGGAAACGAGACCGTTCATAGTTAGTGCACGATCTCCACTTTCTAATTGCATTAACAACATGCGCACTGATAGCTGGGGCCGGCCAAAAACGTCAGCAAGCACTGTCAAACCAGCGATACCATGAGAGAGTAACGTGCAGACTGATATGACACGTGGGATCTACCCACAGATGATGCGCTCGGTTAAAAAAGTCGACCATGGGCCACTATGAAATCCATGACGAATGAAGTAGCAGGCGAAATGGCGAACTAGGCTTCAGGGCCCGGGACGAAAACTGCAACAAAATCTACAGCGACGAACGAAGGAACATCATGGAAATCTGGGCTGGAGGGCCTTCGAGGGAGTTGTGACAAAATGCGCATGAACATCAGGGATCCGCGATGCTTTTACCGCGCGTCATAAAATAAACGTCATGAACCGCCCTGATTCTTGTAGTGTACATTGGTTACCATTATGGTGCCTCCCTCTGGGAGTGAGCACAATAGTACTTCAGGTAGGATGATTTTTTTATACAGTTGGTTAAAAATCATATGGAATTTATGATTATGATGCTGGTCTGAAGCTATGGTGAATTAGGACAAGTTCACATTAAATTTAAAGTTGGAATTCTAGCATAGGTACTATATGAAATAGTACATGCTTGGATGATTTCTATCTATGATTAGCTAGAAAATGTTTTGCATAGTCCATATTTATATTTACAAAGTTTCTGTACTTTGTTTTATGATGATGGAAATTATAATACTTTAGTGGCTTATGTTGACTGCTTTTGTTGTTATGGTGCCTCCTATTGGAGTGTGCACTACAACAGGTTGATTTAGCATGATTAGCTGATGTTGATTTAGCTTTGCTTGCTAGAACTCATCACCATGCTAAATGACCAATGACTAAAATTGAGTGGATATTACCCCTGCCTATGATGCGCAAAGCTGAGGCTATATCTTTTCAGGAACATAGAAGATACTAGATCTGCTAGTCAAATAGCTCTATGATGAGCTTCCGACAGCAATACTATGGAAGCCTGAGACCTCTCCTTCTCTCCCAATTTATTTTCTAGATAGAACTATTAAGAACATATGCTTTAGCCTGTGATGCAAAAGGCTGAGATCCATTTTATGTAAGGAAGAACAAATCATATACTTGTTACTTGTGCTTGTGTCAAGAGTCCCTTATATGATGCTATGCACATATATGGCACTAGATCTAGTTATTACTATTGAGAAATTCCTACCTGCTTCTGTGAAGTAGAGAAGTATCTTGGTATGTGCTTGAAATGAACCTTGTGATGGAACTTAATCATATTCCACCTCATGTTGTTGTTGAGCCTTCTCCTAGAGTTAACATCTTTCTAGTAAGATTCCTCCCCACTAGCTCTTTGATGGCCTTTTAGGCAACCAGATGGTTGTGATGTTGTTGTTGCCTGCTCCTCCTAATGTTTCTTGGGTGGATCTTGATTACTTTCATGACCAGATCTTCATGTTGATCATCTTGTCTCCTTTTTCTTATGGTTAGCCTGGTCCACCTTGTCCATGGCCTTCTTCTTGTGCTCCTGGATGGCTTCCCTAAGCAATCCGGGCTGATGATGTGGTGGATTGACCTGTGTAGTTATTTGGGTAATAGACAGGGTAGTCCTTGATGGTGTGCTAAGAATAGTGTGTTCTTGAATGTGTAATATGGTCCGCACTTATTAACTACGGTTGTGCTCTATCTCTATTTGCTGATATCTTGTGGTGTTTATAGCACACCAGTGCATTCTAATGACTGTGCTGATGGTGTGTCATGTGGATCAGATCAAGTAAAGGCTTGATATTTCCTGATGTTTTACCTCTTTACTTTTTTATCTAGCTTTGGTGAAACTAACTAGCCAATGATGCACTAGTCTGAGGCCATACTTGTGATAAGGACTGATACGCACTTTGGCCCAATTTCCTTTTACTACTCAATGAAGATAAAAAGCAATGCATTTCATTGCTGAACCTGAGAGTAATACTAACCCAATATTCCTCGTCTTTTTATTTATTATTTGCTCCATATTTATCTTATTTGTAGGTTCATAAGAAGAATAAAGATCGAAAGGAATGAAGATTAGCTTAGGATTTCCCTTCTTATTATTCTTGTAATTTCATTTTTCTTTTGTGAAGTGTAGAGCATTGTAATATTTGTATAATTGTAATAAATGAATTATTTTTATTTATTCATTCTTATTTTGTAAATAAATGTTGTATTGTTTATTTTTAAGTAAAAAAGTTAATGTTTTACTTCAATTAATTTGTAAATTTCCCTTATTCCTTTATTATAAATGACAATGTAGTGTATATATCATATTATATAATAGAATAATTCAATTATTTTCTTTTGTATTTTAATACTTGTAATTATTTATATCTTATTCATAAATAAGATCTCAAATATGTATTTATAATGGTAACACCATTTCCAATTATAATTTTATTTAAATTATTTTACAATTCAAATATATCTTTTTAATGTTCAAATATGTCCCCTCAAACACAGAAGTACAGTAGAGGTCATGTAGAAATCTATCACACCTATTCGGATGTTTCCATTAGAACAAGAGAAATCTCGATCCCTCTACAGCTCTTTTAGTTTTGCGCAAAAATTTCCTGGATTTTCTTATGCATAAATGCAATACACACACATGTGTCCCCTCTATGTCTAGGTGCTAATCCTAGGATGTTACATTTTTAAACTGACGTGATCTTATTAAGGGTGTTCATCATTCCCGCATGCTTTCACAGAATGTGGAGTTGCTAATCTCTATATGTTAAGTTGTTTTTTTACATCTTTTGGTATTTTAATGCCAAAATGCAGAATTTTATTTGTTTGTACTAGTACAAACACGTTACTTAGAGACTCTACATAGAGTCGGTTTATCCCAAAAATACAATCCACCAGCTGCGTTCATCACCCTCAGGTGGTTGTAATTGTTTTACCACCTCTAACTTTAACCTCGGATAATTGTTAATCTGCACCATCTCTAGTATGACTACCCCTCAACCGCTCGTTAAAACAAAATTCCTCTAAATGTAACCTGAGATGACTGCAATTATTGTTCGTCTCCCTAGATCACTCAACTGCAGCCGGTTAGAATTATTAATCGCCTCTAGGATTCTACTGAGGCGAACCATTATGCCGCCCGCCTCGAAAACTTGCGTTGTGCATGTTCCCGAGGTAGCGTACGGTGTTGTTAAAAGCAATTAGAAAGTGGGGATTATGCTAGCCCCCACACACATGAGTCCACACTAACACGTGTCCACTCGAGGACGATGAACGGTCCCGCATATATAAACCCGCTTGGCCTTCTTCTTCCATGAGCTCGTGTCATTTTCCCCCAATCTGTCTAGTCACAAAACCTCAATCTGCACCTTCTGCGTGCCGAAGCTCCTTCGCTTGCACCACCGCCCTCCTCTTAGCTGTGCCATAAAGCGTAAACGTGGAGACGAGCCAGAAGTGAAGACAGTTGGAGGCGCGGCAGCACATGGCTTGGTCGTCGCCGAGCAGGCGGAGGCGGCTCAGGACACGCATGCTGCTCGTCGCCGAGCAGGAGAGGCTTCAGTCTCCATGCAGCCAGCAGTCTCCGTCGCCATCAAGCAGTAGGTGGTTCACAACGCCGTGGTGCCAGTGGCAGATCTGGAGGCGGGACAGTCATTGGCATGCGGAAGCAACCGACAGGTGATCTACATCAACGACCCCATCCTCCACCAAGAACTCCTCG
Organism: Avena insularis; assembly: GCA_023614405.1. Taxonomy (NCBI): domain Eukaryota; kingdom Viridiplantae; phylum Streptophyta; class Magnoliopsida; order Poales; family Poaceae; genus Avena; species Avena insularis. Next base: position 117,089,195 of record CM042689.1, on the reverse strand, counting down.
ACACAGTTGCGGAGAAGGACAAGTTCAAGGAGGAGGTCTCTGATGAGGAGTCTAAGGTAATACTTCGCTAGCTTCTCTAGTCGCAGCCGCAGATTTCACTGTTTATATGTAGGATTTTCTCAATCGTCTATATGTAGGGAATATATATGGCTTGAACGGTCGATTGTTTTGGAGATTTGATTAGATCTGCTCATCTAGAAGCTAGTAAATTTACATTTACTTGGCTTGTTGTTCATACATGGCTTCTGCTGTAAATTTAATAGATCTGTAACATTTGATTTTAGGGGTTATAGGGATTGCATATAAACATTTCTATTACTTACTGAGGCCAATGATTCAATTTTGCCCCAAAAGAGTGCAACAGGGGACACATATATATGATGGTTTTAGGGATGATGTTAGTGAACCTGAGGCAATGTATAACAATATAAGTTGTGCAATTGGTACTTTGGTTCGCTAACAATATAACTTATGAGGCCCTAGATTTATTGTACACATATGAACTATCATCTTTTAATTGTTTCTTCATTCATTATTAGGCCGATGATTGACATTTTCCCCAAAAGTTTGAAGGGTCGGGTGACACACATTTTGTTGGAGTCGGTTTTCTAGGGACGGGTCAGTGAACCTGAGGTAATGTAAAGAAATACAATATAGGTTGTGCTGGTACTTTGGTTCGCTGACGTCGTATCTAAAGAAACTTCTATATGAGGCCCCCAGATTTATTTTACATTCATATGAACTATGATGTTTAAATTTTTATTGCATGCATCGATAGTATATAAGAATTACATTTCAGTTTCTCACTAAGGCCGATGATTGAAATTTGCCCCAAAAGAATGCAGGGGTGACACACTTTGTTGGTGTCGTTTTTTAGGGACAGGTAAGTGAACTTGAGGCAATGTACGCAAACAATATAGGTTGTGTTGTTGGTACTTTGGTTCACTTACTCCATCTCTAAAAAAACTAATGAGGACCCCAGATGTATTATATATTCCTATGAACTATATAATCTTTTTATTGTTATTGCATGCATGCATAGTGTATAATAAGAATTACATTTCAGTTTTTCATTGAGGCCCATGATTGAAATTTTCCCCAAAAGATTGTATGGTGACACACATTTGTTGGTGTTGTTTTTTTAGGGATGGCTTAGTGAACTTGAGGAAGCTACACAAACAATATAGGTAGTGTTGTTGGTACTTTGGTTCACCAACTCCATCTCTGAAAAAATTATGAGGCCCCTGATGTTGTGGATATATAAAATAGGTATATGATACGTCCAAAATGTATCTACTTTCCTGAACACTTCTGCTATTGTTTCTCCTCTAATTTGTGTGATTTGGATACAACTAACACGGACTGACGTTGTTTTCAGCAAAATTGCTTTGGTGTCTAGTTTTTGTGCAGGAAATCAACTTTCACGAAAAATCCCGAAAAATATCGAAAAACTCCTATTTTACCAGAAGACTCATGGAGCCAGTAGACGAGACGGAGAAGGGCCACGAGGGGCCTACACCACCTGGTGGCGCGGGCCAGGCCAGGCCACGCCAGGGGGTGGTGTGGCCACCTCGGGCACCCCCTCAACCTCTCCCTTCACCTACATAAGACCTACGACCTAAAAATAGAGGGGGGTTCGATGTTTTTAAAAATAGATTTCCGTTGTGCCGCCACCACCAGAAACATCGATTCGAAACCAGAAACTCCGTTATGGCACCCTGCTAGGACGAGGAATTGGAGGAGATCATCGCCATCATCATCACCGACGCCTCTCCATCAACCATCCATGTTTCCCTCATCCATGAGTGAGTAATCTCCCGGTGTAAGCTATGGGGATGGTAGGGATTGGATGAGATCTATCATGTAATCGAATAAGATTGTTAGGGCATGGTGCCTAGTGTCTTTGTTAGTGCTTTTTGACATTGTTGCAACTTATTTTTGTTAATGCTTGTCACTAGGGCCCGAGTGCCATGATCTCAGATCTGAACATGTTATTGATTCATGATGATAGTATTGTTTCTGATCTTATCTGCAAGTTGTTTAGACATATTATTATTCGGAACCAAAGGCCCCGAAGTGATAGAAATTGGGACAATCGGAGGGAATGGCTATGATATGAGGATCACGTGTGTTCACGGAGTGTTAATTCTTTGCTCTGGTACTCTATTAAAAGGAGTAACTTATTTGCCAGTAGATTCCTTGAGGCCCCGCTGCAACATGCTGGCAGGACAAAATATGTTGTGGAAGTTCTCATTGTGAGCACGTATGACTATATATGGAACACATGCATATGATTGTTTAGTACTTGGATGCTTTATCTTATTTATCTACGAATGCCCTAGATATTGATATTACATGAGTAGTCTTGTCCATGCAATGCCCGTCCATCCATCCCTATGCCTACCGCACTCAAATCCTGCTGTTTGCTACTATTGTTACTACTACCTTTATTTTACTACTGTTGTTACTTTGCTATTGTTACTACAAAACTGTTGCTACTGATAAACTACTGTGAGCAAGACTATTTCCAGGTGCAGCTGAATTGACAACTTAGTTGTTAAGGCTTATAAATATTCTTTGGCTCCCCTTGTGTCGAATCAATAAATTGGGTTATACTACCCTCGAAGACTGTTGCGATCCCCTATACTTATGGGTCATCAAGACTATTTTCCGGCGCCGTTGCCGGGGAGCATAGCTTTATTCGTAAGTACACTTGGGATTATTATTGTTCACTGCTATCCTTTTCATCATGGGAAAATCTCGTGATGGAAAATTTCTTATTTTATCATCCAATACAAGAAGAGGTACAGTTCTAAACACCTCTGCTACTCTTGATTCACCATCTGTTATAAGTAAGCTTGTTACACCACCACCACATACACATTCTATACACACTGCTACTACTGTTGAATCTGAAATAGCTTTTGATGCTCATGATGTTACTTCTACTGTACTTGGTGATAGTGGTTTATTAGGTCCTTTCCTAGATGGTACAATTGCTAGAACTATATTGGGAAACACTGAAACTCCTAATGAAGATACTATTACACCTGTTAGCTCACCCGAGTCTAGAGAGTTATGATATTAATGATGGTTATATTGAAATGACTGATGAATTTATTCAAGAATATCGAAACACACATGGTGCTAGTGCTATTAAAAGTCTTCTTGAGAAACGTACTATTATACCTAAACTATTCCCTGATGCTAAGTTTGCCACATCTCCCATAAACATTAACGATAACGATTATGATTTCTCTCTTGATTTATCCTATATAAACATTGTTGAGAAAGAACCTTTTTGTGGGACCGAGAATGAAAGGGATGTGGCACATATGACTGAGCTTTCTACTATGAGTGCCTTATTCTCTGAGGATGTTAAGATGCGCACCTACTTTGTTGCTAAAATTTCCCCTTTTTCACTAAAATGAGAAGCTAAAGCTTGGTTTAATAGTTTACCTCCTGGATCCATTAATAGCCCTGATTGCTTTATTGCTACTTTCTTTCAAAAATATTTCCCTCCTAGTGCTCGACATGCTATTTTGCAGAATTTTTTTAATTTTAAACAGGGAGAATAGGAGAAATTTCCTGAGTCATGGACAAGGTTATTGCCTTGATTCATGCACATCCCGAATGTCCATTACCTAAAAATGAGCTCCTTGATATATATTATAATGGACTAACTGATGAACCTAGGGCATAACTGGATAGTTTTGTTGATTTTGTTTTCAGGAAAAGAACTCACGCAGAAGCTGAGGAATTAATGGCTACAATAAGCAAGAATTATGATGATTGGACTATAACTAAGCCAATTACACCTGATCCTACTACACCAGAACCAATTGTGACTGAACCAACTCCAACACCAACACCCAAGGGTAGTGATTGAACTAATTGATGAAGTGATGAAAGAAGCTAAGAAATGTCTTAAGGAGAAGGTTATTAAATCTGAAGATGTGAAGAATTTACCTCCTATAGAAGAATTATGTAAGCCAATCTCCCATTCATCCACTATTGAGGTCCACTCTCTCCAACATTTTTATTAAGGTGATATTCCTTATGGCAAACCTCCCGATCAATGCTTAGAGGAATTTGATACTTTTATTGTTAAACAAGGTAATTTTAATAAACAAGTTCAGGATCATTTATTGGAAAACTCTAGAGCTATTAATGAGTTGAAAGATATTGTGAAAATAACTTCTAATGATGTTAAAATGCTTGTTAAACATTTTCAAATGGTTCAAACTTAAATTGATCAATTTGCTAAAGTACATAAAGATATGCTGGTTAATACTTCTGGAGATAAACATGCTTATGAAATTAGAACTAGGAGTGGTGATACCACTCAGGATCCCTTATATCCTGAGGGACATCCTAAAGGAATTGAGCAGGATTCTCAACAAGCTGAAAATAGAGGTACTACTATAGATCAGGAGGTACACATAAAACAGTTGTAGAATCTTTTGAACCTGCTATAGATCCTAATAGTATATCTTTCTCTGATGTTGAAACTGAAAGTGGTAATGATAAAAATGATGCTCCTGATAAGGAAGAAATTAAAGAGGAACTTGAGAGGTACACTAAGAACATTAAGTACACTAAGGAAGATTTTATTGCTAATAAACAAGGTAACGAAAGAGAGACTTGGGTGCAAAAACAAATGCCTTTGCCTAATAATAAAAACAAGTCAAAGGAAGAAGAACACTATAACAAGTTTTTTGAGTGGATGAAACCTTTATGTTTGCAAATTCCTTTGACTGATGCTATTAAGTTGCCTCCTTATTCAAAGTATATGAAGGATATTATCTGTAATAAAAGAAAGATTCCTAATGAGGAAATTTCTACTTTGCTTGCTAATTATTCCTTCAATGGTAAGGTTCCAAAGAAACTTGGGGATCCTGGGATTCCAACTATTCCTTGCTCTATTAAACATAATTATGTTAGAATTGCTGTGTGTGATTTGGGAGCAGGAGTTAGTGTTATGCCTTTGTCTCTCTACAAAAGACTTCAACTGGAAAAATTAATACCAACTAATATATCTTTGAAAATGTTTGATAAGTCTACTACTATTCCTGTTTGTATATGTGAGGATGTTCCTGTTCAAGGGGCTCATAATATCTTAGTACTAACTGATTTTGTTGTTCTTGAGATGCCTGAAGATGATAATATGTCTATTATTCTTGGGAGACCTTTTCTTAATACTACAGGTGTTGTCATCAATTGTAAACAAGGAAACGTAACTTTTAATATTAATGACAAAGAGCATATTGTCTATTTCCCAATGAAGATTGATAAGAGTTATGGCTTGAATTCAATTGAAGATATTGAGGGCATCAAAGTTGGAGAAATATATTGTCCCATACCACAAGAAAATTTTGAAACTATTATGATTGGGACTATTGCTATCAAGATTGAGGTAACATAATCATTTAGTGAAATGCAAAGTTTTGTTTCATCTAAAATTGTTTTGGTAACAAGACTTGATCAACCTTGTTAACAAAGGGATTTTAATGACAAAACAATGTTTTCACTATGATTATGCTTGCTCACCTTTACTTTATTCATTCCAATCTTTGTTTTTCGTCTTGTTCGTCTTAGTTTTACTAGTTGCTTGCTTTCTATAGTTTCTTAGAACTTCTGTAGTTTTAGCTTTGGTTTTTCTTTTGCATCTTTCTAAAATCTTTTTCTGCGATAAAATTAATTTTCATAACCTGAAAATTGCCCAAAAATAAAGTTTCCCGAAAAATTTCAGAAAATTCATATTAAGTTTTTTGCGAGAAAAGGGGCAGAGGGGTACATGGAGTGACCCAAGGGGACCCACCAGGCCGGCACACCGCCTAGTGGCGCGGCCAGACCAGGGGCGCACCTAGCCCTGGTGTGGGCCACACGTGGCCCTCCACTTATTGTCCTTCCTGCCACTTATTTCTCTCTCAAACACCGGAAAACTTCTCAATGCTCGAGTTCTTGCTGTTCTTGCTCGCGATTTTCGATATCCTTGCTCAGCCCATCTTTGCTGCTGATTTTTGGAGGGATTACTCTCTGGTATGTGCCTCCTCCGCTTGTCCAATTAGATTTTTGATTGGTGGATTATATATTGAGTATTTTGTTACTATAGGTGGCAGGTTTTGTGAGATTGAATGCTTGTTCTATTCTTAGAGATTTCATTTTGATGCATGTTTATCCCTCTAGCAAGTTCCAATAGTAGTTCTCCATCACTCATTAGCTTGGAAATCATATGGTTTGATATTTTTCTAAATATTTTAGAAAATAAGATGAGTGAATACCAGCTGAATCAACATGAACTAAGGGTACCGGAGATTATGAAAGTCCACCGCAAGGAGGATTTTCTCTTACATTTATCCATGTCCAGAATTCATGAGAGCTGCCGGGATATTTCAGGATTTCCAAACTCTGGTTTCTAATGCAGGGTTGGAGCATTTTGTTGGAGAAGAACCTTACCAATATGAGAAACTAACTATGTCTGTGGTGCAGGATTTTCGATTTAGTTGGTCCTTGCCTAACCCCATGGTTCACTAGAAAATTTACAACATAGATGTCAACCTCCCTTTTGAAGATTTTTGTGTAGCTATCAGAGTGCCACAGTGGGGTTCATGTGATAATATTAGAGAGAGGCCTACGCCACTCATGGACCTTTATGCGGAGATTTTCCAAGGAAGTAGGTTCTCAAAGGAGAGTGGTAAAATTCGGAATATTCATCTCCCATCAATTCGATATTTTTCCTATTTCATTGCCAAGTGTGTTCTTGCTAGGAAAACTGCTAGTAAATTATCTTCATTTGATCTAGATTTTATCTCAGCCTCCTTGAAATGAGATAGGACTTATAACTTGGGTGCTTTGATAGACTTCCGTCTTGTTGCTAACCACGAGAAAGGTGGAATTTGTGGAGGCCTCATTGCCTCTCGTTTTTTATCTTTGCATGGTTTAGCGCCTCATCATTCAGACTTGAAGTTTCCCATAGAGATACTTGATCTCAGTTCCATGATACAACATAAATTTGTTTCTTCTTGGTCTGTTCTTAGCGAGTTATCTTATGAAATGACCTTTCTCAAGAGTGGTTGGAGAGGGGGTAAGTCTGAGAAAGTAGTCTCTTTGCCTGCGCCTGCTTTGTTAAACTTGATACCAGGAAAGGATGATCATTCACGGAGGAAGAAGTTGACACATACATGATGGAGCTCTCCCAGCAAGAGGAGAATGTTGGAGAGAAAGACGAAGATAATTCGGTTCTGCCCTCCAACATGGGGGAGTCTTCATACCAGCAACCCTCTTATGATTGGGGCGCTTCTTCTTCTTCATCACGAGGGCCTGATTATGATCATTCCTATGATGATCCACCGGCTTGGGGTTACTACCCACGCTTTGATTGATCTCCACTTAGGCCAAAAGCCTAAGCATGGGGGAGGTATACCGACACCACACTCATCTACATATCATGTTCCGTCGGTACTTTGTATATCCATGTTTCGCTTTCTTTTTAGTTTTTGTTTCTGCTTTCCAAAACACAAAAAGACCAAAAATATTTTCGTTTTTTCTCTTTGTATTTTAGCTTTGGTTTGCTATAAGAAAAATCCAAAAAGATTTTGCTTTGTTTGCTCTTGCTTTCAGTGCTTGCTTTAAAAAATCGAAAACCCAAAAAAATTTGTTGTTCTTCTCTGGTTTTGTAAAGTTCGTTGCAGGGTTCAGCGGTCCTCGGTGACTCCTTTGGAGTTTGGTTTATCTTATTATCCAAGCCACACAAGTGAAAGGCAATAATGATGATTTATGACAACTCGAGGTGTGGTAAGAGGCTGGTAATGAACTCTATTTGTTTTCATTTTTGTACATATACTCATCACTATAGGCATGCTTAGTCTATTCATGTAAGGTGTATGTTATTTATTGGATTATTAGTAGTTCTTGCTCTCTTATAATTAGCTCCAACTTGCTAATAGTTTGCAGCATGTCATATGAATGTTTCCTTGAATTTTTCTATTCATAACTTGGTATGACATCGTGGTACCCTCCTCTAAATGTTTCATGTGTATCAACTTGGCACATGCTCATGCATGCATATGACTAAACAATAGTCAGTAAGCCTCTATGATTTATTTTGCCTCAGAGTTCTTGTATCACTTTCATGCCATAATTAATCATGTTTTGTTGCAAGCATGATTATGACAATTATTGCTCTCTCGTTTGTCGCTCCCTCTCTATTGCTAGCCTTCACTTGCACTGAGTATGAGCTCTACTTGTGTTTCGAACTATCCAAAACCATTATTGCCAACTATGTCCACATACCTACCTATTAGCATCATTTGCTATTTCAGTGCATATTCTATATGCCTTGTTTTCTTCCAAATAAAATGTTTGACTATTTTGAGAAAGTTAGTTAGTAAAGATCTCACGAATTTGATGGCACACATTATTTCTTGCACTTAATAATCTTGAACCATTGTGACATGTCCATGAAAGTTATATGCTTGAAAATTATATGCTGGGAGTTAGTAGAACCGTGCTGTCATGGGGAACTCTTTCAACACTTATGGATACCTATCTAGTTGATACCTTGCTCTTTTGTTTGTGGATGTCATCGGTGTGAAATAAAAGGGGAGCTTGTGAGTTCATGGAGTATATATATGTGTTAGAGAAATGCCTGGGCCGCTAGCCTAAGCCATTCCTAATCATGGTGGAAACTTGTTGCATCACCATAATGAGCGTCTATGAAGCATCCTCAATAAAAATCTATGCATATAGTAAATAAAAAGATTGCTGAGATGATCATTGTCTGCTTGCCTTGTCATTTTGATCACGGGATAGCTCTTGTATCATGTGCAAGGGGTACCCCGTCGGCGGTTCTCTATGATATGCATGTATGTACAATGACAAGAACTTGCAGGTAACCAAAGTTGAGTAGCATGCGGAGCGTCCCTCGTACTCAAGGGACTTGGGATTTCCAGTTTATGGCCTGTCAAGCATATAACTCAGATTGGACCTCACTTTCACCTTAACCATATAAAGATGCCTATGATAGGGGCAATGAGATCTCAAAGCTAGTGAGTACCTTACTTTCAGCATTTGGAAGCCCTTCAAACTTTTCAAATCATTTTCACTTGTTGAGTCGCCACTTATTCTATGAGCACCTTCTTGACAGCATAGTTGTCATTCTTGTGTTTGTCTCAAAACTTGGTTAATTATGTTAGGACTTTGATGCTTGTATCTCTGATATCTTTACTTCGAGTCTTCTTGTGAACTTTAGAGGTGCCTTAGCATTTATATTGTGCTCTAGAAACAAAGGAAAGCGAGATACCACTCTATCATACCTTACTATGAGCATTGCAATGTTGCTTATGTGTATGTTCCATGCTACTTATTATTATTGAGTTGGTTTCTCTTCATAGCTTGCAATGAATATTGAGTAGAATTGGTTGCTTACATCTTATTATGAATGGTTTAAGTATCTACTCCTGTGGTGAGAATATATACATCATATGAAGCAAATGTGTTCGTGAAAGTTATTTTATCGCACTCAGTTTTCAACTGAATTGCTTGAGGACAAGCAATAAGCTAAGCTTGGGGGGATTTGATACGTCCAAAACGTATCTACTTTCCCGAACACTTTTGCTATTATTTCTCCTCTAAACTTGTGTGATTTGGACACAACTAACACAGACTGACGCTATTTTCAACAGAATTACCTTGGTGTTTAGTTTTTTGTAGAAAATCAACTATCAGGAAAATCCTGGAAAATATGCGAAAAATCCTATTTCACCAGAAGATCCACGGAGCCAGAAGACGAAACGGAGTGGAGGCCTGGGGGGCCACACCCCTGCCAGACGCGGGTGGGCCCAGCCCACGCCTAGGGGGTGTGGCCACCCCAGGCACCCCCTCGGGCCCCCTCTTTGCCTATAAGTTACCCCTTGACCTAAAAACCATGGGGGGTCGACGTTTTTCTAGAAAGAGTTCCGCTGCGCCGCCACCACCAGAAGCCGCGATTCGGAACCAGAAACTCCGTTCTGGCACCCTGCCGGGACGGGGAATTTGGGGAGGATCATCGCCATCGTCATCACCAACGCCTCTCCATCAACCATCAATGTTTCCCTCATCCATGAGTGAGTAATCCCCTGCTATAGGCTATGGGGATGGTAGGGATTGGATGAGTTCTATCTTGTAATCAAATAAGATTGTTAGGGCATAGTGCCTAGTATCTCTATTAGTGATATTTGACTTTGTTGCAACTTGTTGTGCTTAATGCTTGTCACTAGGGCCCGAGTGCCATGATCTCAGATCTGAACTTATTATTGAATCATTATGATAGTATTGTTTGTGATCTTATCTGCAAGTTGTGTACACATATCATTTTCCAGATCCAAAGGCCCTGAAGTGATAGAAATTGGGACAACCGGAGGGGATGGATGTGGTGTGAGGATCACATGTGTGCACGGAGTGTTAATGCTTTGCTCCGGTGCTCTAATAATGGAGCACCTTAATTTCCAGTAGTTCCCTAGAAGCCCCGCTGCAACGGGATGGTAGGACAAAAGATGTTGTGCAAGTTCTCATTGCGAGCACGCATGACTATATATGGAGCACATGCCTAGGATTGTTTAGTACTTGGATGCTTATTCTCATTTATCTGCAATGCCCTAGATCTTGAAGTTACATGTTTATACTTGTCCATGCAACGCCCGTCCATCCATCCTTATGCCTACCGCGCTCATATCCTACTGTTTAATGCTACTATTACTATTGCTCCTGTTTCACTACTGTTGTTGCTTTTCTATTGCTACTACAAACTGTTGCTATTGATAAACTTCTATGAGCAAGAACTATTTCCATGTGCAGCTGAATTGACAACTCAATTGTTAAGGCTTGTAAGTATTCTTTGGCTCCCCTTGTGACGAATCAATAAATTGGGTAATACTACCCGCGAAGACTGTTGCGATCCCCTATACTTGTGGGTCATCACCTCACTTTAAACTTAACCACTTAAAGATGCCTATGATAGGGTCAATTAGAGCTCAAAGCTAATGAGTACCATATTTTCATCATTTGGAAGCCTTTCAAACTTTTGAAAACCTTTTCACTTCGTTGTTGAGTCACCACTTATTCTATGAGCACCTTCTTGAGAGCATAGTTGTCATTCTTAGTGTAATATGCTTGTCTCAAAACATGGTTAATTATGACATAACTTTGATGCTTGTATTTTTGATATATTTACTTCTAGTCTTCACTTGAGTTCAGAGGTACCTTGGCATTTATGTTTTGCTCCACAATCAAAGGCAAGCAAGATACCACTCTATCATACCTTCTTATGAGTATTACATTGTTGCTTATGTTTATGCTTCATACTGTTTATTATTATTATGTTGGAATCTCTTCGTAGCTTGCATGACTATTGAGTAGACTTAGTTGCATACTCCTTATTATGAATTGTCTAAGTACTAATCATATGTTGAGAATATATACATCACATGAATCAAATGTGTTCATAAAAGTTTCTTTTATCGCACTCGGTTTTCAACTGAATTGCTTGAGGACAAGCAATAAGCTAAGCTTGGGGGAGTTGATACGTCCAAAATGTATCTATTTTCCCGAACACTTTTGCAATTGTTTCAACTATAATTTATGTGATTTGGATACAACTAACACGGACTGACGCTGTTTTCAGCATAATTGCTTTGGTGTCTAGTTTTTGTGCAGAAAATCAACTTTTAGGAAAAATCCCGAAAAATATCGCAAAACTTCTATTTTACCAGAAGACTTACGGAGCCAGTAGACAAGACGGAGAAGGGCCACGAGGGGCCTACACCACCTGGTGGCGAGGGCTAGGCCAGGCCACGCCAAGGGGTGGTGTGGCCACCTCGGGCACCCCCTTGACCTCTCCCTTCGCCTACATAAGCCCTCTGACCTAAAAACAGAGGGGGGGTTCGACGTTTTTTCAGATAGAGTTCCGTTGCACCGCCACCACCAGAAACCATGATTTAGAACCAGAAACTCTGTTCTGGCACCCTGCCGGGACGAGGAATTGGAGGAGATCATCGCCATCATCATCACTAACGCCTCTCCATCAACCATCCTTGTTTCCCCCATTCATGAGTGAGTAATCCCCCGCTGTAGTAGGGTATGATGTCTAGTATCTTTGTTAGTGTTTTTTGACATTGTTGCCACTTGTTATGCTTAATTCTTGTCACTAGTCCCCGAGTGTCATGATCTCAGATCTGAACATGTTACTAAGAGACAGTAAAACTGAGCTAGCTATGCCTCCTCTCAGCGCTTTGCCGCCGTTAGTCGTCAGATCCGAGGATTGAATGCCGTAGATTGCTGGGTCCTCCAGGTGCATTCCGAGATCAATATTTCACCTTCACCCCATGTGTCACACCCGGCCCAACCGTCTCTAGGCAGCTGCTCCGGAAACCGACCCAGGCGCACTGCAGTTAATCGGGCAGAATCTCTTAATTGGGCTGAGTAGCGTCTATCGCAGGAAACTGACATCGTGCGTTTTATTTCTGTTCTCCTTCTCCCGTGAGGCGAAACCAAACGCCGTCTCCCGTTCACCTCCCGACACAAACTCTCCTCGCCGCGGCACATCCTTCGATCTCCCCATGACCATGCGCGCGCCATCCCAGCGGGCTGTTCATGCAAACCATCTTTGGCCTCCCCCGGGATCGCAGCCCTCCTGCTGCTGTCAATCACCGCCTGCCTCACCACCTCGACCCTCCGTGCTACCGTGGACCTAGGCTCGAGCAGCGCCACACGATGCCTCACGAGGGGAAAATGACACCTCCCCGTGGACTTTTCCAGCCTGATGTCACTCCACACATGTAATGCCAAATCCAGTCGCACAGGTGAAAATTTCGTCGAGGTAAATTTTGAGTTTTGGATTTAGTCAATTTGCCTGTGTTTTAGTTTTATTATCTAATGTGTTCACTTGATCTAACGTTATCTGCTGGCAGATGTGTGTATGCTTACAGTTTGGAATAGATGCTGATGTGATTTCTGGAGCATGGTATTCAACCAAAGTAGCTGTCAGTAGGATGGTGTTTCTTCACAAAGTGAGTAGTTTGCTCAACTTCCTCTAGCTTTTTCTCGAATGTATTGGCTTTTATTTGTATAAAATGTCCCTTACTATATTATTTAAACTATCATTTGTTTTATGCAGCTTATTTTCTAGGATGGCGGTTAATAATTTGGCAAACTGGTATAGCCATATATTTCATTATCAGATTTTTTTCATACTGGTTATTCAATTTTCAGTTTGGTGTTGAGAAGGTAAAGAATTTGCAGAATGAGCTCACAACGCAAGAAGAAAGGCCTAATGATCTACTGCTCAAAAGTGAGAGATGTCATATTATGTGATTTGCAAGCAACTGTAGATTGGTCTTTCCCGGTATTACTATGAGTTGGAAGGCAGGTTCAAGACATCTTTATTTTATAGACGGTAAACACAGAATAAACCTAAGGTCTATTTTTTTCTTCCTAGTGCGACACTTGTTAGGATTTTTTCTTACTACTGGTCTACGAAATCTTACATGCTCCCTAAAAATGATCAGTTACCTCTTAATAACTTGACATGAATATATGATGCTGGATGACGCACTTTATTTAAAATTTCACCTCCAACTTCCACTTATAGAAAAGATGCATATTTCACTCAATCTGCAATTGCATAATCATGGCACACAGTGTATGCCAGATTATGGTGCTCCTGTACTAACACACAACAATCGCAAGTTTGAATACTTGATTTTTGTAAGAAATACTTCCAGTTCTTTGTGGCAGGGTATGCTTGTGCAAACAAATATACTTCTTTCTCTGAATTGCTAGGTATCCTTGGCATAATTATAACGATGTATCAGGTGTTAGCGTAAACTAAAATCACTTCAGTTTAGTTTCACTGATGTATGAGGCATCAGCCTGAATTACTGAAAGTGAGGTCTAGAAACTTATTTTATCACTCTTAGTGTACGGATGTTCTCCCATTTTGGTTCATGGGATAGAATGTTACTCCCTCCGTGAAATATAAGATGTTTTAGGTTTATAAAGCTAATGTATCTAGACACTTATAGTGTATAGGTTCAAATGAATCTACCTACTAAAAGGTGTCTAGATACATTACTTCACAAACCAAAAACATCTTATATTTCCAAACGGAGGGAGTAGACTAGAAAAATCGAGTAACTAAATAATTCTTATCATTTCTAAGAAAATTCTTTATGTGGGATGAAGTGCATGATGTTCCCACGTAAAATTATTATTTTTCTATTTGCTATACAAATCTTTATTTGTAAACAGGTTGTAGTTTTTGCTATTTTCACATTCGCATTGTATATCTTTGCTGATGTGTGCAAAATATTGAGTTTCTGTTGTATACACATGTCCTCCTACACAAACCAACTTATAGAATATATGCATATTTTTTATACAGCATTATGGATTCATTATAATGACTACCAAGTGATTGTCATGAGCTAATTGTGATGCAGTAATACACGTCCACTCCAGATTTATGGCCTGGCAAAAATTTGATCGATATTTAACTTGGTTTTTTTCAATTATCTCAACATATACCTGGACTTCGAACGAATATGCCTAACTATAGTCACCGCCACAACCTTTGCATTTTGTTCGATGTCCAATAGTCGAGTTCTTTCCAAGATGTACGGGCGTGGCAACGCGCGCTTTATGTTCTAGTTGATTCATGATGATAGTATTGTTTGTAATCTTATCTGTAAGTTGTTTACACATATTATTGTCCGAAACCAAAGGCCCCAAAGTGATAGAAATTGGGACAACCGGAGGGAATGGCTTGATATGAGGATCACGTATGTTCACGGAGTGTTAATGCTTTGCTCCGATACTCTATTAAAAGGAGTATCTTAATTGTCGATAGATTCTTTTGAGGCCCTACTGCAACGGGCCGGCTGGACAAAAGATGTTATGCAAGCTCTCATTGTGAGCATGTATGACTATATATGGAACACATGCCTATGATTGTTTAGTACTTGGATGCTTTATCTTATTTATCTGCAAATACCCTAGATCTTGATATTACATGAATAGTCTTGTCCATGCAATGCCCGTCCATCCATCCCTATGCCTACCGCACTTAAATCCTGCTGTTTGCTACTATTGTTATTACTGCCTTTATTTTAGTACTGCTGTTACTTTGCTATTGATACTACAAAACTATTGCTACTGATAAATTACTGTGAGAAAGACTATTTTCAGGTGCAGCTGAATTGACAACTCAGTTGTTAAGGCTTATAAATATTCTTTGACTCCCCTTGTGTCGAATCAATAAATTGGGTTATACTACCCTCGAAGACTGTTGCGATCCCCTATACTTGTGGGTCATCAGGATATCTACGGCATAGTCTCATACCGGATAGCCAGGGTGGCCCACAGTTGGTGGTTAGGCCTATGGCATAACCGGACGGCCCAGTTGCTGATAGACAAGACGGAGGTCCGGTAGGGATGAAGGAAGGCGACGTGCCACCGCCTTAGATGAAAGTCGGCGCCTTAGAGGACAAGACAATAGTTTATGTATTAGTCTCGGACTCTATAAGCGTATCCGGCTAGGACTCTCCTTGTAACCATAGGTCTTGGCGCCTTTATAAGCCGGCCTACGGGAGCCTTTAGGGCAAAAATAGATACAAGACAAGTTCATAGCACTACTCGCACACAGCGAACCCCAATATCCCTATAACTCGGCGTATTGCCATTATAGTTATTTATAGCAGGAGTAGGATCTCGCCACCATCGTGAGATCTCAACCTGGGTAAACTGTGACAGACCGTCCCGGATGCTCTTCGTCTTCCCCCATGTCTCTAAAATCAACGTTGGGATACCCTATGACGTACGTGTCGCCAATATCATGATAGTTGGCGCCCACCATGGGGAAAGTGGCACTTACACCACATATCCAGGCGGGATCCTTCGCCGTCTTCGAAGGCGGACAAATCACATCTCCGTCGATACTCCGGCTTTGTCATCTCTCTTGAGAGTATGAAGATCTCGAGCGTATGTACAAGTCGGCGGTGTCGAGGGATCTCTCATCAGTTTCATTTGCCAGATTGCATATGATCGGCACATCGGCCTCGACGCATCCGGCTTAACATCGCAGGCGAGATCGATCTCGTAAACCAGCAGTCTTTGCCGCGGGAAAACTAGATTCTGCCATGGCTACTCTGCCGGCACGCTCAACTCCGTCATCTCTTTCCAGTCTACGGGGATTATGATCTCCCCGCTCAAGCGTAGGACCGAGTCGTCGACTTCGAAAAATTCTATGTCAATGCGCCCATTGTGTGCGATAGCGGCGTGGTCGACCGGAAATCGAGAAGCCTAGGACCAGCGCAAAATCCGAGGTCCCAACCACGCTGGTTCTGATTCGTGTGTCCAAACGGAGACACAGTCAGTTTCCTCCGTGCTCGGCGGCTTGGTAGAGCAACCTTTCGGTTTCGTGCACGTGGACTGAGCTGGCTGGATTGATCTAAACATGCTGCGCGTACATACCAAGCACTACATGCACGCCAAGTTAGAGCTGAAGCCTCAATTGATTAAGCAAAAGCTGGCCACGTGCATGGATTTCACGCCATGGAGGGCATGTTATGCCAATCTCCTATTTCGTGGAATTTTTTCCATGAAGCAAAAGCATCAATCCGCATGTAGCTATTGCCGGCTTCGATCAGGTTTTGTCTTTACGATGCACTAGTCCTAGAAAGGACGTCCGACATAAACAGACAACATGCCACATACATGGCAACAATCTAGATTTATTTTCGTCACGATAGTCTAGATGGCTTCATTGCGACAACCTTTGTTTTCGTCGTGACGACCTTCCGACCAGATTCATGGTCGCGGTAAACAATACCGACTCTGCTAAAACAACTAAGTCCCTTTTCATATATTATTTTAATTGTTTATGATCATCAGATTAAGATTGGTTCACTCACATCTTGAGTCTTTTACTACTTTCGTTTTTTATCATACCTTTTTCACGATTTGCCTTGCGCTCGTAAGTATAAACTTTTTACTGGTTTTGATCGTTCAAGGCCCTAGTACCATGCAAAAAAACCGCCTTCCGGCGTTAGCTTAAGTTTTCTGGCTACATGTTTTCTATTATTTTATATGTGAATTCCAGAGTAGTGACATTTCAGCACTTAAAACCAGCATTTGTTTTTGAGGTTCTAGATTGTCTCGCTATTAAGCTCTATCGCCTCAGCAGATATTCCGTGTTTAAAGTTTTGTCGGCTCATGAAAAGTCAAGCATATAAGCCAGAAGAAGGATAATATAGCACTTGCTTTTACATAAACTATTCAAATTAGTTGAGTTTTTTCCTCCTAAACAGGTTTATGTGTTCAACTACTGCACTGTTTTAGCTTAGTACATTTGTTCAAAGGCCGTGTTTGTTCCGCCTTATATTTGTTTGTTGGACACAATTAAAGGAACAATTTAATACAATTATATTTTTATTTTTATGTCTTAGGTACGTAACACTTGGACGTTCCAGGGGTCCTCGGATTAAGGTGTTTTGAGCCGAATTTTCACTAGGCTTGACACCTCGGGGGCTGCAATCGCAGTTGTCGACCAAGACTTGAGCCGCCTTTGAGGAAGCCGACTCAACGCTCGGGGGTTTGACATCTCTAATTTAAGATCTTTGCCCCGCCTTTCATCCAAGACGATACAAACCTCGGGCTACAGTGCGTTGATCTCCAAGATTTGGTGAAGTTCTCTTTGAGAATCAAGCCAAAAGAATTCAAGTGAATTCCACCTTGACACATGTAACTAGGCGTATTGCTATTATAGTGAATTATAGTAGGAGTAGGATCTCACCACCATCGTGATATCTGAACCTGGGTAAACTGTGGCAGGATGTCTTGGAAGCTCTCCATCTTCTCCCACATCTCTAAACTCGCCGTTGGGATACCCTATGACGTATGTGTCGGCAATACCACAACACCTGATTTATTCTCATATGAACTATGAGATATTTGAATTGTTTATGCTGTAGGATCTTTGAATTGTCTCTGTTATATTTCTTATTGTGGCCAATGATTAAAATTTTCCCCAAAAGAGAGGCAATACCCATTGGTGTCGGATTTTTTTAGGGATGAGTTAGCGAATCCGGGGTAATGTACAAGAAAAATAGCTTGTGCAATGGATACTTGGTTCGCTTATGCCATCCCTGAAGAAAATAATGACGCCATAAACTTTGTTCTACATATAACTCTGATCCAATAAATTTAATATTGTCTTACATATGTTGTCAATAATATGTATGAGTTTTAAGTTATGTTCTTAAAAATCTATAGGAAGTTCTGGCATGGGCGGATATGTTTCCGCCATAGAGGGAGACTGTTTTCCTACTCTGTGATAGTCATCGACTCGGACATCGACAACTTGATATAGCACGCAGTGGGCGTTGGCAAAGCCCTAGGCCGGAAGCACCACCCAAAGACCTTGGCGCGACACGTAGCCTAAATAAAATTCCATCAGGAATATGTCTGGACTAGCATGTTTCCCCTGAAGTAGTCTATGCATGCTCCTCCTTCTGCTGTTGTTGCCCTTTCTTATTTTGTATATGTTAATTATTAACCGGTTGCATGTGTAAGACAATTTCACTCTGTTGGTAGTGATTATATATATTAATCTCCTTTATATATGGAGTTTCTTTAAATTATAGTGTTCAATGATATATTACTGATCATGTACTAGTACAAACTTGTCTTAGTAATTCTCATGCATACTACCAAATATTTCTAGTATTCATTTATATTACTGGTCATGCCCATGCACACTACCAAATACTTCTATTGTTTAGTTATATTATTGGTCATGCTCTACCAAATTTCAATCATCTGAATTAGTGGCACATTTGAATTATTCAAATTCAAAACATGTGCACCTTATTGCTCTACAACAAGCACGAACCTCATTTGCTCTTAATCCTCTTCGATGTATGAACCTCATTTGCTCTTAGGACTCAATTTCACTTTTTGATGTATATATGTACTACACCATATATTTTATTCAATGTGTGAACCTCATTTGCTCTTAGGACTCTAGCAAGCATGTGTAAACACTTCCTTTTCCTTTAAATTATGAATTATTCTCAAAATTTAAGATTAACAAAATCCGTAGTTCTAAATATATCTGAATGTCCGAATATTCACTCAGCAAGATTTCCTTCAAAGAGCACATGAAAAAAGTTATATATTGGTAAAATATTCATAATTAAGTAACCAAACGGTCTCACTTCGTGATTAAACATTTGAACTAGTCAAATTCATAACACTTCCACCTTATTGCTCTACAGCAAGTCGCATGAACAATAGTCCTCATGCCTTTCAGGGTAAAGATCCAAGGTTTATACTATGCAAATTATTTTCTTCAATTTATGAACCTCATTTAGTCTTAGGGGACTCAATTTAACTCTAGCAAGCACGTATAAACACCTTTCTTTGCCTTTAAAGTATGAATAATTCTCAAATTTTAGGATAATCAAATCTGGCGTTCTAAATATATCCGGAGTTCCAAATATTAGCTTTTTCAGATTACTAGTCATCTTAGCCAGGGATGTTCTTAGAGGAAAATTATGAAATATTTAGAGAATGGATGTTCTTAGAGATGTTTTCCACTTGCAGACGTTTGAGGCTAGTACTTGGCAGCAAATATCTGAAAATATTTGGACAAACATTTCAGATTTGTGCCACTTTTCTTCTTCATCGCCCGACCAGACCACTGTCCATCGCCGCCGGTCCCTCTAGTGCAGACGCTCTCCCTCTCCTCCGAGGACCCCCTTCATCGTCCACGTAGGTATGCGTGAAAACCAAACCCCCAAAACCCTAATCAGCAGCTTCGATTGATAAATTCTTCCATGGAATTTGCCATTTTTCTTCTCGAATTTAAGGTTTAGGGTTACCAAGATGCAAAGACCCGACGGTGCAGTTGGGAGAGCCTCCCCTAGCCGGCCTGCATCTGTCCCAACTACTTTCCCCTTGTATAAATCTAAAAATCTGCAATTGTCACTTCTAGCAATAGAGATTAATTGTCACTTCATTGGTTTCTCTATATCTATTTTAATTTTCACTTCATTAGTCTGCTTGCATCTTGATTGTATTAAGATGCTCTCTGTATGTATCTATTTAATAGATGTGAACCTGCAGTGATGATGCAATATCACTATCTAATGACGACAATTTTTTCTTTACCTTTGGTGGTTTTGATTTCCATTCATCAAGTGAAGAGCCCACCGAGAGGATTGAGTTTAGAGGTATCAAAAGAACATAAAAATTGCAGTCGTCTGTTTTGTATGCGTTTAGATGGTAGACTTCTATTTGTTGTTGCATCAAGGCCTCAACACAAGGGGGACACTAATTTGATAACTGGAGCCTTTTTGGAAACGACATGTATCTGAAATAAGTTCATGTAGACTTTCTCTTAGACTGGTGTGAACCCAAATTTCTACTAGAAATCAAGCACTACATCTACATGATGTCCTATTCATTTGTCATGAAAAATAAGTGCAAGCTGATAAGATGATATATTCTTGATAATGTTATCAACAACAATCTACCCTGTGATATTTATATACTTTTAGTAATCACAAGCATGCTAATTCTTCAATTCTCTGTAATTGCCTGGTCATTTGGAGTTGAGTTCATAAGAAAATGCCTAAGGAATCTCCATGATGAACCTATTGATGTCCATGTTTGGAGAATGAAGATAAAAATTCCTAAGATGGTTAGGATGAAGATGAGAGCTGGGTCAAATACAATATTTACGACTAGATGGGAGAAGGTTGTGATAAGCTTCAACCTAAAGCAGGATAGAATTGTCCTTTTTTTCTTTGATGAAAAATATAATGTAGAAGTACATATTCTGGTTCAGCAACTTCCACATGGTGGATCATTGTAAATGCAATGCTGGTTTATTAGAGAGTACTAATTATGCTAGCTGATTGATTTATGTAATGCACTTTGTATGTACTGCCATAATGTCTAATTTATAAATTTGTATGAATTTCCCCAACTATATATATCTTGCTAATTTTTACCGCGATCGTGTTGCCATATATATATATATATGTGTGTGTGTGTTCTTGAGTTAATCTGTCTATCTAGCTGCTGGATCATGATTATGTGTCATGCCAGCTATGATTGAATTCGAATTAGCATGCTACTATTTAAAATGGTTTACACACATTAGAGACGGTCGCTTTAAAAATCCGCTTCGAGGAACACTAGTTCTGAAGAAGGTCTTTGTTAGAATCTGACTCAAGTCGCCTCACTATTGGAGATAGTCCGTAGTACAGACCTTCTGAGATTGAGGAGTTCCTATAAGAGGTCATAAATATTGGACGTCTCCGGCTCATACATGTTAGAGGCGTTTTCCTTTTTCCACCATCTGAGGTCACGTATCTTAGAGCCTCAAAGAAAAACTGGCTCAGGTGGTGTGTTGTTAGAAGCTATGAGCTTGAGTCAGAATGAGAAACCGTTTGAGGCCTATGGGAAATTGACGTCTCTAAGTAGCGAGTTTGTACTAGTGTTGATACCCCTATGTTCCACACTCCTCTTCAGTCGTGTGTGATACAATTTTCACCTTCTTTTTGTCAGCATGTCCATGATAACTTGATCTTCTGCTACCGGTGATTCAATCATGAGTTTTTACTTCATCTACAAATTATTTTGGAGATAAATACATAATGGTGTCAATTCGATGCTTGTGATTGTAATTAGGTTCTCGATATAGCTATATGTCACTTATCGTTAGTGGGTATAGTCAATATTATCAATATAATCTTTCAAAGATGAAGGTTTCCTCTTGTGATTTTGAGTTATACCATGATCATATCTATATCATATTCAAGTATCGTTAGCAATCCGGAGGTTTCTTAGAGTACTATGGTGGATTTATCATCCGTTTATCATGCTTCACATCTTTTTGAGCTCCATATCTACAAGGTTATCTTTGATATGAGAGAATCTCATCCTTTCATCTATGATAGATTTTCTTAAATGTACGAGTTATCATTCGTTCTTACCCAAACCTTTCCTTAGTCCAACCAGTGATTCTATCGACAGCGTGAATAATTCAATCTCTCTTTTCTTATCCGAAGGGCCAGATAATCTATTCTTTTTAATGCATCTTTCTAAACACCAATCCTTGCCCTTTATGTTGATATTTTGTGGCGGTATATTTTGACGATATTCACGCCTATTCCATATCAATGGAAGAACTAGAAGAACATCTTCTTCTCATCATCTCAAACTTCGAGAACACCGCATTCGTGTGAAGTTCTCAAAGTGTAAATCCTAACTTTCTAGAGTCACCTATCTTGACCATGTCCTTCTGCTAAAAACATTGCTACAATCCAGGAATCATCCAAATCAATTGCTAATCTTCACCCATCATCAGTTTTCAACCAACTCCGGAGTTTTTTCTTGTTTTGCAAGTAATCATCATCGATATGCTAAATATTTCCTCCATAGGGCTAAATCTCTCTCAGATATTATCAAGAAGGACAAGAAATTATTTTGGTCTTTCTATCCTTAATCAGCCGGAGGCCGCGAGGATTTGCGAGATATTTTGTAATTCTGCTTTTCAAAGTTTTGGGCGCTATCTGTAATTTGTCTGTTGAATCTTTAACATTTCTCCTTGATCTTCATTCATATCTTTCGGATGTCTTGTGACTTCTAACATGACAACAACATCATCATCCTTATCTACTATGGACTATATGAGTCGTTGGCATCAAATCTTTGTTTCCTTATGGAGCTTCATGAGTTTCTCCTTGTGAAGATCTTCAGTCTGAAATTCAAGAGTTGGGTTGCATAGTTTTCCTATTCATGTGTGGAGTAATGCTTTGGGTGTGGGATGCAGTATCTAGTTACTGTTATCATTCGCTCTTGTACATTGAATTGGTGGATGAATGCGATGTCACTTGTTCCACGGAATTCAGGAGTGGCCTTTATCCCTCGAGACTTTATTTCCGTCCTTATTTTTACAGAGT
The DNA here is from genome assembly GCA_023614405.1 of Avena insularis. NCBI lineage: Eukaryota > Viridiplantae > Streptophyta > Magnoliopsida > Poales > Poaceae > Avena > Avena insularis. The sequence continues at coordinate 117,066,189 of CM042689.1, read as the reverse complement.
GTCCCTAAAGAATGTAATCAAATAACCTCTTGTTGGTGGTATCGTTTATTTCAAGATTGAAAAAAATCTTCAATGTGTTGGAGGAAATAAATGCAAAAAATTCTCCACTTTCTTCATTTTGCGGGTGTTCTACATCATTATTAAGATGGATGGAAGATATCTGAACTTCAAGTTGTCAAATTCCTTCTATTGGTAAAGCAAGTTATGGTCGATGCCTTCAATCGCAAAAATCTCTTGCAATAACCTCATGGTTAAGGAAAGCAATAAGCACTCCAATTTCCAACAATACACTTCTTTCTCGGGATTCTACCGTAAGCTAGCATCACCTCCTTCTCTTGAAGAATCAATCCATGCACCTCCTTTGCATGATCCTTTTGTCCTTGCTGGTGCAAGAAGAATCTAATTCAGCAGTTTCTCAACCCAAATCATATTCCTTCGGTATCAAGGAGCTCGGTTGTTTGAAGGAAATATTGTTTCTGAACTTCATTTCTTAAATCTATGGGAAGATACAATGCTATTTTCTTAGTGGTAATTAATTCTCCAAAATCATTCTTTTCTTTCAGCGAAGGAAAGAATCATCTTCACATGCATATGTTGATCTTTAATCCTGACGAGGTGTTTTTCCTTTCTCTTCTCAAGTTCTTTCAAGACGTGATTCTTTTCCTTTATCATGTTCCTCGAGATCATCTGAGCTATGTCCATCCTACCTTTCTCTTCACAACAATCCTCCAGGTTCTTCAAGTCCCTTGTTTTGAAGAAGCAGAATGATAGACTTGCAACAAGTTTGTCAAGTTTTTCACAATGCAATGGCCGCACCATTTCGTTGAAAATCCACTTGGGAACATGAGGATCACCTTCGTTCCAAGCACACGACACTCTTAGTGTCTTCTTCTTTTTCCTAGGAATCTCGGGGCGAGATTCTTGTTAAGTGGGGGACAGAGTTGTAGCATCCCAATTGTCTAACAATTATAATGCTACTTGTCTATTCTAGATAATGCTACTTTATACATGTCATTTAATGCATCATCATTGCATTGCATAATATCATGCTCATGTCACCATGCCACCTTGCATTTGAGCATCATATTAAAACACCCTTTTATTTGATTCTTCCCTCATATACATTTGTAATTTTATTACTTGTATTGCTTCTTGATATATTGTACTTGACTTTTGATATATTGCTTCATGCCCAAGTTGAGTTGTGCGTGTATCTATTTCAACTTCACCACCTTTCTTTGTCACCACCTTATATTTTCCACCATCCAAATTATATATGAGAATTTTCTTTTACTTTGGTATTAAATCTAGCTCATGTATATTAAGATAGATCCACTTCTAATTCTACTGTCGCATCCCAAAATTTTCCAAATTTTGAAATGTGAAAAAAAAATAAACAAAATAAATAATTGTTGAAATTTAGGGTGAAAAGAAACTTTTTGATTCCAAATGGAAACATCAAAACCCTTAAAAAACAAACTTTGAACAAAATAGAACCCAACAAATTTCAATCAAGTGAAATGCATTCATCAATAAATGTATCTTGAAATTTAAACACTTGGAAAAGTTAAACCAAAACCCTAAAACCCTAATGGAAGAAAATCATCTCTAAGATATCTCTAAGACTATGGAATTGATCCATATAAAAATTTGTCAACAAACATTCATAAATGTTCAGGAATGATAAATAAAAATATAATAAAACCAAAGAAATTGATTTCATTTAATATGGAACCTTGGATAAAAACTTATGAATATAATAAGACAAAAGGAAATATTTTCCAAAGCTAATAAAGCTCTTATCTAAAATCCATACCAAAATTTTGATAAAAATAATCCTAAAAATATTTAAAAGGATAAACAAATATTAAATAAGATTTTACAAATTGGAATCACCAAGTTTGAATCTATAAATAAAAAGATATGGATTTTATAAGATAATTAAGGAATAAATAAATGAGGAATATTTAAAAGCCAAATTAAATCTTGGCCAAATCCATAAACAAATGAAAGTATTGAATAATAAAAAGGAGTAAAAGATTATTTAAATAAAATCATAAGGAATTGAACAATATTCAATTTTATTTAAATAAATATAAATTGCCTAAACTAAATAATAAATCCCAAGGAAATTATTTAGAAGACAATTTAAATTAAATTCATAAGAAAATGGAATAAAGATAATCCAAATCCAAATAAAATAAAGGGATAAAGAATATTCAAATAAAATAATATGGCATTAACCAAATTCTATTCCATTTGAATGAAGACAAAATCCCTGATATAAATGATTAATTAAATCATGAGAAAATAATAAAGTGGAATTTCCCAAGGTGGATATAAAAGTTATTTAATTAACTTAAATGGAATAAAAGAATCATTTAAATAAAGTTTATATGGAAATAAAACCATATTTTATTTTATTGGAATAAAGACAAATGCCCAATTTAAATAATTAATAAACCATATTAAAATATTCTAAATAATTCAAAATGAATTATTTAACATACTAATGAATAAATAAAACCTACTGAAAAAAGGTTTGAAGAAAATTAGAATTCAAATAAGAGTTGGAAATTATATTTAAAATCTTATTTGAAAATAAGCAGGTGCCTATTTTAAATAAATAATAAACCATAAATGAATAAAATAATTATTCTAAAATGGTCTTTAAAATACATGTTTAAACAGAATAGAAACTGCTGAAAGTTCGAAAAAGTTTTGAGTTAAAATATGTGTTTGAAACATTTGAATAAATTCAAAACATAATAATAGAAATAGAAAAAGGAAAAAAGAAAACAGAATAAAAAATGGTAAAGAAGTAAACCAGCCCAACCTGGACCAACTGAGCCCAGCTAGCCCATCTCTCTTTCTCCCCGCAGAAAACGATTCGCACCAGAAAACTTACCCCGCGGTCGCTGACAATCAGACCCCACTGGAAACCCACTCACTCGCTGACCAACCGACCCCACCTGTCAGTCGTCCTCTTCACCCACCGCGACCAGGTCCTCCCCCCTCCTCGCCGTTTCTGGATGTAATTCGGCGGGCTTAATTCGCCATAATGCCGCTAGTAATCAGCCCCTCAACCGTGCCCTCTTAACCGACCCCCTCTTCCCTCTCTTTCCCCTCAGACTTCGCTGCCAGATCGTCCCTAGGCTGCGCGAATTCCTCCTTGCTCCGCCACTTCTCTGACGAGCTTCCCCGACAAATTCCGGCCAGTACCTGCCTCTCCTTGCTCCCTGGCCTCCATGAGCCTACTCTCCATATCCCTACGCATCTCCCAGTAGCACCAGCTCACTCGCGCGCGGTCTGAAACGTCGGAAACTTCGACACCCGAACGCCACCGCCATCTGCCTCTACTCCGGCGAGCTACTGATGCCAACTTCGAGCGCCCCTCGTGTTCTGGTGAGTACCCCTACAATCCTCAAGACCGTGCACATCCTCCTAACGCCTTCCCTTGCTCGCTTGCATCCCAGGCACTCATCCTCGACCACGGTCGTGCGTGTCCGAGCCAGTGAGCAACTATGGCGAGCAATCCCAGTCGACCTCGAGCGCCCCTTCGACAACCACAGCAAGAGCATCAGCACTCCACGGCAAACTCTATGAGCTATTACTCTCCCCCTCTCGCTTCCTGTATCGTCGGAAACTCAACCGTCTAAGCGCGCCGCCTCCAGCCACCGCCGCAGCGTCGCCCACCTATGGTCAAAATGATTCGGGCCGTTAGATGTAGATCGGATGTGTGAGACTAGAATTAAACCAAAGAGGTATCAAATGCTCTGAGCCGCACGATTTCCATCAGATCCAATGCACTGTATCGCTCGATCCAAATGAAACGGTACCGACGAATATGATTGCTCCACGTGGCCAGAGTTTTGTTTTAAAAATAGAAACTTGTCTATTAGATGGTTGGATTTAAAAAATTCATAACTTTTAATCTACACGTCCAAATTTTACAAACTTTATATCATTGGAATATGGAAAAAGAGTACTTTACAACCATTCCATTTGTTTAATGAATTTCTTCTGTTTTTTTTTGTTTTTGCAGAAACATGTGTAGGCATATTTTGTATATAAAATTTATTCAAAAAATGTTTTCAGGATAAAATCTTTTGTGGATGGATAGTTTTGAACCTACTGACCATAGAAACCAACTTTTGGATTTAAAAATATATTTTGTGACACTTAGGAATTATTCCTTTGAATTAAAGCATTTCTAGTTAAATAAAAATGTTGAATATGGTTTAAAAATGCCTTTTGAGTAAAACCTTTTGGAAATGGGTTGATTTAAACTCTCTAACCCTAAACACCAAGTTTTAGGATTTAAAAATATATTTGGTGAACCCTAGAAAATAATTACTTTGTTAAAGGCATTTCCAACAAAATAAAATGTTGCTTTGATTTAAAAATGGTTTTCAGATGAAACCTTTTGCAAATGGTTTAACATTAAACACTTGACCTTAAAACACTAACATTTGTGTTTAAAAATATATTTGTAAAACACTAGAAATTATTACTTTGATTTAAATCATTTCTAGCAAAACAAAAATGATTTAAATGGCCATTTTCACTAACTTGATATAAAATGGTTTTGCCACATTTATAAATGACCAATAGGTGTTTTCAAATGTTTATAACCTATTAGAAACCACTTTTCCAAATAAAACAATCTTTGGCATGCTTGCATGCATTGCTTTGTTTTATTGTTTTATGTGATGAATTGTTTGAATGCTAGATTGAATTTGTGCCTTGATTGAATTGTAATGAAATTTGAAGAGTGTGACTATTGCAAGATCAAGGAGTGAACTTATATTCTCTACCAATAAGGCAAGTGGTGCTTCATACTTCTGTCCCAATATTTTCACTATGCATTAGTGATATTTCTAAGTAGAACTTTCATGGAATTTTTACTAAGTATGCTATGCCTTGGGAAATCATAGTAGATGAAACCTTAGTAGAATTTTCCTAAGTTCAGATTCCTACTACTATCATGCTTAGCTTAGCTAGTAGAAAACAAGGGTGGATTATATTCATGCTATGAAATATTTCTAAGTCAAAGACTTGTGTTTTGTTTAATAAAACAACTATGTGAATGAATCACCTGGGTGGAATGGTTGTGAATGGGTTATGTTGAGTGGTTACATAGGGCCCATATTTATGGACTACCGTAGTGTATCTCACTTGTGGAAAGCCACCCAGGAACAAAGAGATTTGAGATGTCAAATGTTGAGAAGCTTCAAGTGCAGCCACTTGGCATTATGGGATCTGCCTCGATCATAGGTTGCAATAACTTAGCCAGATGGACAGTTGGTGGTAGGGGATGATAGGTTTGGAACGCGTCCATTTTGGTCTAAGGGAAGGTTTCTGAAAGATCTTGTCTCGATGCATGTCGAGTCTTGTGGGGAAAGTGCACCACCTCTCGAGAGAGTAAAATCTAAGTACTTAGCCATGTCCCCGGCAATGGACAATTTGAGCATCAAGACATGGAAGCTATCAAGAATCTCCTCATCCCAATTTCTAAGTTAAAAACTTGTGGTTGAACAAGGGTTAAAGGATCTTCAATATTTGATTCGTAGATGCCTTGGGTGATTTTGACAAATAAAAACTTAGTGTTTTCAAATGATAAGGAAAATCTATTTTGAGCAAAGCAAGCCTAAGCTCCACTTAGCCAAATGCATATAGATGATAGAAACCACTATTCTACCATAATATCACTTGCCAATACAATTCAAATGTATTGACCCTTGTGGCTGTAACTTATTATGTTGCAGGTTTGTTTGATGATTAGTGAAGTGTGTTGAATAGGATTACAAGTGTACAACCAACATGATTGCCTGTGGCACTTTGAAGATGAAGGACTCCATGCTATATAGATATTTTGCTGCATTGTAATGTGATAACCAAATGAGCTATGTAAGATGTAATGAAATATTTTATTCCTAGTTATAAAGTTGTACTATGACCTTTGTTTCTTGATATAACATCTTAACTGTGGATGCTAGCTATTGATCCAGGGACTAGCATTGTAAACACAGGGATCTCTACCTTATTAAAGGTTGGGACCTCTATAGATGGTATCAGAGCACTGTGTTGCCTGTAGGATTGTAACCCTAGGATTGGACAAAACCCCTTAGAAAAATAGGAGTTGTATTTGTTCCAAAACTTATTTGCAAACAATCTTGTAAACTCTTTCCTCAACCTTTTTGGTTTTGATTCTACATCTCTTCTATTTCAAACTTGATAGACAAAGCCTCCACCATGAACAAATACTTCAACATGAGCAAAGACTTCAAACTTGAGCAAAGGACTTCACTAACTCAAATGACTTCAACTTTAGTTCATCAAGGAATTCAACTTAGACATCACTAAGGACTACAAGTGAGACAAGAATATTACTCAAGAATTGAAGACTAAATAAATATAACCTAGAAGGAATCATCATCACCTTTGAAGTTTAGTGACCAAGATACAAGATTTTTTCCAAGGAAACCATGATCTCATTCATGAAGAAACAACCAAGAAGAATGGAATGATCTCAAGAAAACCATATAGTTGTACCACCATACTAATGTTTAGTTTAGATCAAACACACCAACTTATGTGGTGTAGCAAAAATATTTTGTTGCCTAAAAATGTGCTTGAACCTTGTTGTTTGAGTGGAATGTTTGTTTTTGATTGCTTGCACATTGCTTGTATGAATGGTTGTGTGATATTAGACTTCTTCCTTTATAAATCTTTTGCCTATTCTAATCCCAATCCAACCCAAATAGATGACTTCTCCAAGAAACTCCAACATCAAGAATGGTGACAACAACAACCAAGAGATCCTTCTAGCAACCCAATCCGAGTTAAATCAAGTGACAACTTAGTTTTTAGCCAACAACAATGCGTTAGACCCAACCATGCAAAAGTTTTTGGAGACCCAATCCCAATAGTTGCAAAGGATGACCAATCAAATGATCAACATTATAAGCAACTCTTCCCAAGGAGATTGTTACAACAATGATGTCAAGGATGATATTATAGAAGGAACTCAAGCTTTCAATATTTGTGGAGACATAGAACACACTTCTAAAGAGCATGAGGATCAATGCCCTAATTGTGAAGAGAAACATCCAACTAAACAATGCCCCACATCCTAAGTGACTTGTTTCCTATGTGAAGGAAATGATCATGTCCCTATCCAATGCCCCATCTATCCTATAGTTCAACAAATGAAGCAAGATGGAATGCATCAAATTTTTGGAAACCTCCATAAGGGAACAACCTCTACCATGAAGGATGAAGGCAAAGTCAGAACCATGCCTCATAAGGCCAAATCCAAAGTAACCACAAAGTGTTGCTACTCTTGTGGAGAAGAAGGTCATATCTCTAGTAGCTGCCCCAAGAAGAGAGAAAGATTTCCCACCTTTGTGGTAAGATATGAAGAGCATGAACTAGAATAACTCCTAGCTTTGGAGAGACCCAAGAAGAAGAAGAAGAAATGCCCTAATTACAACAAGAAGGACAATAGCCAAGTGTAATGCTACAATTGCAAAGAGATGGGACACTATGCATCACATTGTCCAGACAAGAAGAAAGATATTAGCCAACAGATATGTTTCAAATGCAAAGAGCTAGGACATTATGCAAGCAAGTGCCCAGAGAATATACAACAAGATTCTAAGTAAGCCAAGATGTAATCTAGTTGAAACCTTTTTAAGGGTGGTAGTACCCTAATTGCCTTGAAGCCAACTTGTAAACTCTAGTATTCCCAAATCTCGGGACGATATTTCTTTTATGGGTGGTAGCTTGTCACATCCCAAAATTTTCCAAAATTTTGAAATGTGAAAAAAATAAATAAACAAAATAAATAATTGTTGAAATTTAGGGTGAAAAGAAACTGTTTGATTCCAAATGGAAACATCAAAACCCTTAAAAACAAACTTTGAAGAAAATAGAACCCAAAAAATTTCAATCAAGTGAAATGCATTCATCAATAAATGTATCTTGAAATTTAAACACTTGGAAAAGGTAAACCAAAACCCTAAAACCCTAATGGAAGAAAATCATCTCTAAGATATCTCTAAGACTATGGAATTGATCCATATAAAAATTAGTCAACACACATTCATAAATGACCAGGAATGATAAATAAAAATATTATAAAACCATAGAAATTGATTTCATTTAATTTGGAACCTTGGATAAAAACTTATGAATATAACAAGACGAAAGGAAATATTTTCCAAAGCTAATAAAGCTCTTATCTGAAATCCATACCAAAATTGTGTGCAAAATAATCCTAAAAATATTTAAAAGGATAAACAAAAATTAAATAATATTTTACAAATTGGAATCACCAAGTTTGGATCTATAAATAAAAAGATATGGATTTTATAAGATAAAGAAGGAATAAATAAATGAGGAATATTTAAAAGCCAAATTAAATCTTGGCCAAATCCATAAACAAATGAAAGTATTGAATAATAAAAAGGAGTAAAAGATTATTAAAATAAAATCATAAGGAATTGAACAATATTCAATTTTATTTAAATAAAGATAAATTTCCTAAACTAAATAATAAATCCCAAGAAAATTATTTAGGAGAAAATTATATTAAATCCATAAGCAAATGGAATAAAGATAATCCAAATCCAAATAAAATAAAGGGATAAAGAATATTCAAATAAAATAATATGGCATTAACCAAATTCTATTCCATTTGAATGAAGACAAAATCCCTAATATAAATTATTAATTAAATCATGAGAAAATAATAAAGTGGAATTTACCAAGGTAGATATAAAAGTTATTTAATTAACTTAAATGGAATAAAAGAATCATTTAAATAAAATTTATATGGAATTAAAACCATATTTGATTTTATTGGAATAAAGACAAATGCCCAATTTAAATGATTAATAAACCATATTAAAATATTAAATAAATAAAACCTACTAAAAAAAGGTTTGAAGAAAATTAGAATTCAAATAAGAGTTGGAAATTATATTTAAAATCTTATTTGAAAAAAACAAGTGCCTATTTTAAATAAATAATAAACCATAAATGAATAATATAATTATTCTAAAATGGTCTTTAAAATACCTGTTTAAACAGAATAGAAACTTGCTGAAAGTTTGGAAAAGTTTTAAGTTAAAATATGTGTTTGAAACATTTGAATAAATTCAAAACAGAATAATAGAAATAGAAAAAGGAAAAAAGAAAACAGAATAAAAAATGGTAAAGAAGTAAACCAGACTAACCTGGCCCAACTAAGCCCAGCTAGCCCATCTCTCTTTCTCCCCGCAGAAAACGATTCGCACCAGAAAACTTACCCTGCGGTCGCTGACAATCAGACCCCACTGGAAACCCACTCACTCGCTGACCAACCGACCCCACCTGTCAGTAGTCGTCTTCACCCACCGCGACCAGTTTCTCCCCCCCCCTCCTCACCATTTCTGGCTGTAATTCTGCGGGCTTCATTCTCCATCATGCCGCCAGTAATCAACCCCACGACCGTGCCCTCTTAACCGACCCCCTCTTCCCTCTCTTTCCCCTCAGACATCGCTGCCAGATCGCCCCAAGGCTGCGCGAATTCCTCCTCGCTCCACCACTGCTCTGACGAGCTTCCCCGACAAATTCCGACCAGTACCTGCCTCCCCTTGCTCCCTGGCCTCCACGAGCCTACTCCCCATATCCCTACGCATTTCCCAGTAGCACCAGCTCACTCGCGCGCTCTCTGAAACGTCTGAAACTTCGACACCCGAACGCCACCGCCGTCTGCCTCTACTCCGGCGAGATACTGACGCCAACCCTGAGCGCCCCTCGTGTTCTGGTGAGTACCCCCTACAATCCTCGAGACCGTGCGCATCCTCCTAACACCTTCCCTCGCTCGCTTGCATCCTAGGAACTCGTCTTCGACCACGGTCGTGCGTGCCCGAGCCAGTGAGCAACTACGACGAGCAATCCCAGTCGACCTCGAGCGCCCCTTCGACAACCACAACAACGTTGAGCATCGGCACTCCACGACGAACTCTATGAGATATTTCTCTCCCCCTCTCGCTTCCTGTATCTCCGGAAACGCCGTCGTCTGAGCGGGCCGCCGCCAGCCACCGCCGCAGCGCCGCCCACCTATGGTCAAAATGATTCGGGTCGTTAGATCTAGATCGGATGTGTGAGATTAGAATTAAACCGAAGAGGTATCGTGTGCTCTGAGCCGCACGGTTTCTATCAGATCCAACGCACGGTATCGCTCGATCCAAATGAAACGGTACCGATGAATAGGATTGCTCCACGTGGCCAGAGTTTTGTTTTAAAAACAGAAACTTGTCTATTAGATGGTTGGATTTAAAAAATTCATAACTTTTAATCTACACGTCCAAATTTTATAAACTTTATATCATTGGAATAAGGAAAAAGAGTACTTCCAACCATGCCATTTGTTTAATCAATTGCTTCTGAAAAATTTGTTGTTTTTGTAGAAACATGTGTCGACATATTTTGTGTACAAAATTTATTCTAAAAATGTTTTCAGGATAAAATCTTTTGTGAATGGATAGTTTTGAAGCTACTGACCATTGAAACCAACTTTTGGATTTAAAATATATTTTGTGACACTTAGGAATTATTCCTTTGAATTAAAGCATTTCTAGTTAAATAAAAATGTTTAATATGGTTTAAAAATGCCTTTTGAGTAAAACCTTTTGTAAATGGGTTGACTTAAACTCTCTGGCCCTAAACACCAAGTTTTAGGATTTAAAAATATATTTGGTGAACCCTAGAAAATTATTACTTTGTTTAAAGGCATTTCCAACAAAATAAAATGTTGATTTGATTTAAAAATGGTTTTTAGATGAAAACTTTTGCAAATGGTTTAATATTAAACACTTGACCTTAAAACACTAACATTTTTGTTTAAAAATATATTTGTCAAACACTAGAAATTATTACTTTGATTTAAATCATTTCTAGCAAAACAAAAATGATTTAAATGGCCATTTTCACTAACTTGATATCAAATGGTTTTTCCACATTTATAAATGACCAATAGGTGTTTTAAAATGTTTATAACCTATTAGAAACAACTTTTCCAAATAAAACAATCTTTGGCATGCTTGCATGCATTGATTTGTTTTATTGTTTTATGTGATGAATTGTTTGAATGCTAGATTGAATTTGTGCCTTGATTTAATTGTAATGAAATTTGAAAAGTGTGACTATTGCAAGATCAAGGAGTGAACTTATATTCTCTACCAATAAGGCAAGTGGTGCTTCATACTTTTGTCCCAATATTTTCACTATGCATTAGTGATATTTCTATGTAGGACTTTCATGGAATTTCTACTAAGTATGCTATGCCTTGGGAAATCCTAGTAGATGAAACCTTAGTAGAATTTTCCTAAGTTAAGATTCCTAATACTATCATGCTTAGCTTAGCTAGTAGAAAACAAGGATGGATTATATTCATGCTATGAAATATTTCTAAGTCAAGGACTTGTGTTTTGTTTAATAAAACAACTATGTGAATGAATCACCTGGGTGGAATGGTTGTGAATGGGTTATGTTGAGTGGTTACACATGGCCCATATTTATGAATTACCCTAGTGTATCTCACTTGTGGAAAGCCACCCAGGAACAAAGAGATTTAAGATGTCAAATCTTGAGAAGCTTTAAGTGCAGCCATTGGCATTATGGGCTCTACCTAGATCATATTGGTTGCAATAAATTAGCCATATGGATAGTTGGTGATAGGGGCTGATAGGTTTAGAACACGTCCATTTTAGTCTAAGGGAAGGCTTCTAAAAGATCTTGTCTCGATGTATGTCGAGTCTTGTGGGGAAAGTGCACCACCTCTCGAGAGAGTAAAATCTAAGTACTTAGCCGTGTCCCCGGCAATGGACAATTTGAGCATCAAGACATGGAAGCTATCAAGAATCTCCTCATCCTAATTTCTAAGTTAAAAACTTGTGGTTGAACAAGGATTAAAGGATCTTCAATCTTTGATTGGTAGATGTCTTGGGTGATTTTGACAAATAAAAACTTAGTGTTTTTAAATGATAAGGAAAATCTATTTTGAGCAAAGCAAGCCTAAGCTCCACTTAGCCAGATGCATATAGATGATAGAAACCACTATTCTACCATAGTATCACTTGCCAATACAATTCAAATGTATTGACCCTTGTGGCTGTAACTTATTATGTTGCAGGTTTGTTTGGTGATTAGTGAAGTGTGTTGAATAGGATTACAAGTCTACAACCAACATGATTGCCTATGGCACTTTGAAGATGAAGGACTCCATGCTATATAGATATTCTGCTGCATTGTAATGTGATAGCCAAATGAGCTATATAAGATGGAATGAAATATTTTATTTCTAGTTATAAAGTTGTACTATGACTATTGTTTCTTGATATTACATCTTAACTGTGGATGCAAGCTATTAATCCAGGGACTAGCATTGTAAACACAGGGATCTCTACCTTATTAAAGGTTGGAACCTCTACATCTACATGCCTCCATATATAAACCATGTTGTTTTCACAATATTGATTATGTGAATCCACATAGCCATCTTTGCATTCTATGTGAGTAGAATGTCCTCTCTAGTTTCCATATGGATCTATTTGAATATGTGAGCATGTCTTAATATATACGAGGCTACACGATCATATAGTACGGCACATAGACTAGCATGGACCATTTATATTCATATATGATGAATACATGTGCATACATGGAAGTAGTTGTTTTCACAACTAGTAGTAGTGGTCATTGACGAATAACTAGGGAACATGGCGCGACGCACGCCGCGTCCATGGTGATAGTATTTTTTATCCAAATGCATAGTTAAGTAGAACGTTGATCCGGTTCTTGAGTAGGTGCAATGCGTTGAGAAATATATTCACAACAGATTATGCTGTAGAGTGCAGCTCTTAAAAGATTATTATTGGTAGATATTCACTGCAGAAAATATACCCATTCTATGATCAAGCATATTCTCCTTGTTATAAATGTAATAAAGCTAAGCAAACTTTAGAACAGGGTATATTTTGTAAACATATGGACCAGGCACAACAATGACGCTCTTGTTAACATGAACGCAACAGAAGTGAAAGCAAACATGGAGTAGTTCTGAAGAATCAAACATGGAGTAGTTCTGAAGAATCAAACATTTAAACGATTACATTTCGGCCCACCGTCAAACCATAGCAATTCAGCCAACGGAGAAGGCTAGTCAGGATAGATCAGAAGAGAAACGTTTCCATCACGGCAACAACGGGTATAGATAACTCTTTTCTGTGTACTAAGATGCTCGCAGTGCTCCTGGTACCAAAATCTGGCTCCACATGCGAGCACACATGATGAGGGCCACCATGATAAGACCCCCAGGCTATGAACTTATAAAAAACAATAGTTCATGAACAATCAGGAAATAAGTGGAAAAGAAATCGCCAACCAAACTGAGTATAAAGAAAAAACAAATGGCAACCCATGGGTGAGCTGCGCCACCAAGTATGCGGGAACATGCAACTCAGTTATTACCAAGCGGAAAGGGTGCCCTGATGAACGCGTGGTGTCGATGCATAGATTTCCTGTGAACCGGCAATGAAACATGCAGCACTGGAGATAAATTAGCCCCAAAGTGGTGACATGAAAATAGGAATCGGAAAACTGAGAGCATGGCATAATCTCTCCTGATTTAAAAATAGGAAACTTGAAAGTTTAAACTCCACAAAGGATAGATATCTGATATAAATAAACTCAATAAGAAGGCAAACTACAAAGCCAATCATCAGGGCCGTAAAGTTTATCTATAATCGACCTATTAGATATTTCTGGAGAGATAGTGCATCAACCTAATGGCTCAATTCAATTGTTAGAATGGGAAGATATGAAGGAAAAATTGATATAAGGAGGTAAATTAGAAAACATACCAAGTCCATCAGGCGATCCAGCGATGTACGTAAGTTTTTGCTACTAGATTTTTACGTAGATTTAGGGTTTAACGTAGAGACGGTGCCAGCAAAGAGAACCAACACTTTCCATGCATATGATCTGGTATACGTATGTATGCACTCATGTCAAACTACAAAATAAACAAATATGACAAGAGACGAGGCGTGACGTCCAAGCAATCCAGCGATTTTCAATGCGAGTTTCCATATGCTATGTACGTAAGTTTTTGCTACCAAATTTTGCTGTAGATTTAGGGTTTAACGTAGAGACAGCGTCGGCAAAGAGAACCAACACTTTCCATGCATATGATCTGGTCAATGTCTGCGCGTCGCTGCAGAGCAGAGGAGGGGATCAAGGAAGGATGCGCGAGCGCAACGCGGCGAGATCAAGAGCCTCATATAGCGACGAACCAGAAGGGGACAGGGCACAACACAAACCCAGTGCCTGGCTAGGTGGCGGACAGGGCGCCTGGCCGATGGCACGGCAGCAACCTGGACTTGTGCAGTCCAATCAAGGCCCTCACGTTATGCCTATGTCTATATTTTGATAGGTAGGATAGACTTCTATGTGGCAATGACCTACAATAAAGATGCGGAGGAAGCGCTCGTGTGGGATCGATCCGGAGGTAGGTGGTGAGTGGGGAAGCGGCGGCGCATGTGTTTTTTACGTTTGGGCTGGAATTGTGTTGTTTTGCCTTAGCATTGTTGTTCGAAACGTTGTATTGGTGGTTGCTTTATTAATATAGTGGGGGTAAAGCTTGTTTCGAGGGTGAATTATTTTAGAACCCACATAGTTCGTTGACTAGCACAAAACTCTACGTTGCAATGGAAATAAAAGCTAAGACTCTGCTTTCTTCCGCCGCAACGCGCGGGCATCTTCCTAGTCTAATAATAATAATATATATATATAATAATAAAGGAAGGAGTGTTTCTTGTAGTACCTACACTTTTCGGGACCGTTTTATCCTCCCACTAAATGACATATTACCACTAAGCCACCGGTAAGTAAAAATAAATAACGCTTTTCTTGATCGGCACAAGGAAAAACCACAAAACCGCGTGAGTAGTTTACAATCCGCCAGTCCATTAAACCGTGTAGTACTCAATCTAGAGATCGTTGTCGTGTTGAACAAGACACCGATCCAAACGCCGCTTCTTGCCTTCTTTATCCACGTTTACAATCAAAATCAAGCGTTCCAAGCTATCTATAGCTAATCGAGGAGAGATAGGCAAAATAACCATGGGGTGTGACCATGGCGGACAGAAGCGAAGTGGACACGTCATGGGCGAAAATATTATCATGCTGGTCAACTCCAATAGCCAGCGCTTCATCCGACGTGGCAGAGGTAGCTGCCGCCGTCACTGGAGCTGCCTGATCTTAAGGCTTAAGAGCTTCACATGAACGCCGCCAGGGCCCTTCCGGCACTCGTGGAGCGACCAGCGGCGATGCAAGAGTAGCACCATGCCGACGATACAGATCATGCAGAGCACGACGCACCACTGATCATCACCGACGTGGTCAACATGGAAGTGGATTTCTTGAACTTGAAAGTGGACTCCGTGTACAGGGAAGAGCATGGGCGACAAGGCAGTAGGGTCCCATGAACTCGACCTACTCTTGTATGTATGAATACGTAGGCTACTCTGTCGATCTGTACAACACGCTCATGGATCCCGCCCGCTCGGCTTTGCGAGTACCTGCCTGCCATGAGTTCAAAAAGCGAGGTTTTCTTTTAGTTTGCCCGTGGTCGAATTTGCTGTTTCGTCGTTCAGTCGATTTTCGCTGGAACACCGTCAACATGTGATTCACCCGTTCAGACTCGCTGGGACATCGCCTTCCAGTTGTCTCTCCTCGCCTGCTCCTACGAGATGCAGAGAGAGGCTGAGGCAGTCCGTGCCAGGGAGTTTTCGGTGGTGTGTGATATTCTTGAAGAACAAGTCGACCTTCAAGGCTTCAAGAAATAACGCCAGTACGCGCACATGCGTCTCAGCAGATGGTACTGATCCAAGCTTCTCTTTGACATTAAATGTCCCTTTGTTGATAAGGCACTGGAGAAATTGTGCACCATGGTTCCGGCACCCATCCCAAGTCGTCTGAGTCTAAGGTATTACTAATGTGCAATATGAATGGTTCAATCGTGTTAGGTCCTCTTTGGTACTCATATTCTCTTTCATATAGTGGAAAAGCTTTTAGAACTTAACAATCTATTGCCCAAATTGTAGATCAACCATACTACTGTTATTGCAATTTCTGCTCAAACATATTTAAATCAATAGCAAGCTAGGCAAAAGAACTAAGATAAAAAAATACACATACTCATGAGGAAGACATTTTTTTATCTTTTTTATATTGAACACAAGATGCTTCACAAGCTAAATTTGTTCTTTCAAGCATTTATTTTCAGTCGTCACATGTCACAATATTAGCTCGTGGCCATATTGGTGTTTCGCATCCCATGCCAATTTTATCCTGAAATTATCTGTCAGATTATTTGGATTAGGTATATAAGCAAAACAAAATAGCAAAATATGCATTGGTCAATTCAATTTTAGACAAAAACATTATTTTTATGTCCCGGAGCAACGCATGGGTATAGCAGGGGCTTGCAATCTAATCTTATTAGGTATGCTTATATGTTCGTCATGAATACAGCACCATAGACGATGGTGATAAAGATGAGCAGTGTCAACACAGATGGTTTGCTGCAGGTTTCTCCCGGTGCAATGCACGGGAATTTTTGCTAGTCTACAGTAACAGAAGATGTCTCCGATAGCTAATAGGGCCTAAATCAGTCGCCCTTTTATATAGGTAGTATGCATGGTCCATGCAATATTCCACCTTCCTTACCCATCTTGTCTCTCTTGGTTTCATTTGATCTTGTTCATCTTGGAAGCTTATCCATAGCTTGGTTTTTACAAGGTTCAAAAACATACAAAATAAATAAAGAACCTATCTACCCTACCCCCTATCTATCCTAAACCTTTTAGTTGGCCATCTCCATGTTATCCATTTTGGTTTGCTTGTTCTTGTTCCTATATTTTTTTTTCATCATTGCTATTTTCAATTTTAAAAACAAACCACCAAAACAAATTGAAATAAATAAATAAAAAGCTATACAACAGAAATAAATATAGAGAGGTCTCCTGGCGTAGCCCAGTGAGCCAGCCGCAACAACCCAATAGGTGCTACCCTTTCTCTTGGTCCGGTCCAGAGCCCAACTTCCTCCTTTCCCGCAGCCTGTACCTCTTCGACATAGCCCCTCTCTCTGTATCACTAGGAGCAACAGGCTACCGTCGTCCTTCGCCGACATCCGCGTCGCGTCAGGAGCTGCCCCTTCTTATCCGTGTGCCTCTATCCCCAGAACCCTAGCCGCTGTCTCCCTTCTCCCTCGCGATGCCACCCTCTACTTTCCCCTCTCTGTTATTTCTCCACCATGGCAGAAGCTCGAGTAGCTCGTCCTGTCAACGCCGTGGTCGCCGTCGAGCATCGCCTCATCGCGCCTCCGTAGGTTGATTGGAGCCGCAGGAGGAGCCATATGTGCTCGCCTCTTCGCCTGTGTTCTCCTTCCCTGTCCATGAACGCTGGAGTACCGCCAACGTTCCTCAATGTTGCCGTTGATTCCGGCCTCCACCGAGCCCACCGAGTACACCACCGGCTCCATGGTGAGTCCCTCTCTCCATTCCCCTCCTTCTAGCATCATCTCTGTCGCCTAGATGCTCGCCACCATCACCGAAAGTCGCCACCGCGCACACGGTCAGCAACGACAGCACTAGTAACAGCAGTCCATCGATGCGGTTCGTCAGATTCGTCAGGAACTATACCAAACCCTCTCTATTTCCTTCTAGATCTAAATCGATCTAGCTGTCTTACGATGAAGCATACTTGTACAAACTTGTTCCTCTATGTCCCGTCTAGGCGTATCATCAAACGGAGGTCAAAACGGAGTTCCACGGAGCTCGCCATCATCGTTTGAAGATACGCCGAGCTGCTAAAATCAAACGTTTTTCCTTCAGTTTCTTTAGACATGCGCTGGAAGTTTATCTACTTAGGCCCCTGCGTTTGTCTAACACTCAAGCCGCAGTCCCCATCTGGCCACATGTTATCACCTAGCTCACCCGCGCGTCTATGGCCCCTTCTGGCCTGACCCCACCTGTCACTGACTCTGTGTAGAGCTAACTGGAGTAACAAAAGTATCTGGGTGTTTCTAAATTCAAATAAAATTCAATATGATTTCAATTCAAATTAATTCATAACTTTTAAATGATTTCTAATTTAAATAAACTTGAAAAATGAAATATTAATCTTTTTGGGATATTTTCAACCAAATTTTCAAATTTGACTAGAGTTGAATCTATCTAGTCAAATCTTTGATGTTTTACCACATTTGAATTTTTGGCATTTAAAAATAATTTTAAATTCATAATTCCAAATAATATAAATAATATATGTTTTTGAATCAGAAAAGCATGAGGATTATGAATATGATATTTAAAATATCATTTGATAAATTCAAAATTTTATAATTATTAAATGCTAATAGATTCCATATCCTTAATAATTGCATAACCTTAATTCCGTAACTCCGAATTTGACAATGATGTGTCTAAATCGATTTTCTCGATGAGCACGTTCTAACTATGCATTCCATGTTATGAATTAAAACATACATCATATAAATATTAAGTATAGAGCAATGTTTATGGGATCAAAACATGACTAATAAAATGCTTTATTCTTGTATACCACACTTCACCCATGCCATGCTATGTTATGCCATGTAAATTGTGCATAATTCCATCATGGCCTACTTGTTTGCTTGTTGCATATGATTTATATGTTTGTGCAATGTATTTATTTTAGCCCCTTTTGTGTTTGTTTTTATCCGGATAGACGCTGAGCAAGGAGAATATCAGGAGCCTCATGAGTATTACCCGAATCCTTCTTATTTTGTGACTGAGCTTCCAAGCAAGGATTTCCCAATTCATGCACTACATATAGTACCTTTTGCATCTATCTTATTCTTGCATCATAATCGCGTCATGAGTTAAATTGAATCCCAATAATTGCATAGCCTTTTTTTAAACCCCACCGAAGATTGTTCCCTCAATCATATGAGCCATTACTACAGGAGTGGTTTGAGCCATGTGAGTAGTAGAATTGCATGTGTAGGGTTTGTGAGTTTCTTTGAATAATGAGGTACCTAAACAACTGAATTGAGTAGTAATGAGATAACTAATCAAAGAGGCACCGGTGGGCATTATATGCTATTTGGTTCTTTAAGCTCACTTGTGTCCCGTAGGACCCCGAGTAAATGATTCTTGTTCCTTTACTTTCGCACTATCCATATGTGGGACCATGAATCTCTGCAGTCTTAGCTTCAGTCACATTTAATTTCTTGGGGCCACAACTAGTTTGGGCGTTATTATTATCCTGTACTTAGAGCATCCCCACTCATTGGGCGAACCCAGGCTGACATCCAGACCTTTTTTTTGGCTGGGTCGAACTCGTTTTTGGCCTGGGAACGCCGAGTTTCCCACTCGCGTTCCCAGGCCGAGTTCCCACATTCAGCGAAATTCAGTTAAACACGGTGAAATTTGGGCAAATATAGGCGGATTTCATTAATTAGAGAAAGGACGCACATATTACATCGAATATAACTAGGAAAAGGTCGTCGCCGCCATGGTCCACGTTGGACGCCGCTTCTATAGCCCGAGGCAGGGGGTTGCCGGCCTGGATGTGCTCCATGACGGCGGCGAGAGTTCACCCTGGAACGCTCCATCAGCGGCAGCGGAAAGCCGCATTGTGACGCGGCGGCGGCGAGCCCGGCGGTCCCTCGTGTCGGGTGAGATCCTGGAGGCGCCTATCAGCGAAGAACTGCCTCCAGAAGACCAGGTTGCCAGGATCCTCGGTGAGATTCAGGTCTTGCATGGCGGCGATAGCCTCCTAGATCTCTCCGGTGATGTCCTCATCGGCAGGCACCGGCGGAATAGGGATCCCGCCGGTGCTGAATTGCCAGGCGAAGGGGAGACGAATGTCGGGCGGCGCCGTATAGCCTGCGTCGTGGAGCTGCCGGGCTTCCCACGTCTGCAGCGTGTGTTGGCCGTTCGCCGCCGCGATGTCGCCGGGAAATCTCTCGGCCATGGCTTTTCGACGGAGTTCGCCAGGAATAGGGATCCCGCTGTGCGCTAGAGTTTGCTGGATTTGGGAGCGGTGTGAGAAAGTGTGAAGGGAGACGGCGAGATGTGCGCCTTTTATAGGCCGAGGTCGCGCGGGGTGCGCAGGGTGTAGCGAAAAGGGGCGGAAAAGGGAAAGGATGATGAAGGATGGATGAGTTCGTTTGTGTCATGTTGGCTCACTCGCCACTCGGGCGGGTGTGAAAAGTGTGAAGGGAGCGGGCGGAGATTATAGCCCCAGGGCAGCGGCGGTGCGCAGTGCGGCGCGGCGGCGCGAAAAAGCGCGGGAAGAAGAAAGGCTGACGACGCGGAATCGTTGACGCTCTGGTCCACTCGGCCAATTCGCTTCGTTCAGCGTTCCTAGGGCGTACCCGGGATCCTGGATATGGCCTGGAAAGTCCGAACCAAAGTTGGCCCAAATCCGGACGAAAACCGATTTCTGGGTACGCGACTGGGCCGATTTTCGGCGTCCGGACATAAATTCAGCGTCCGGATCCGTGTCCTGGGTAGAAGAGTGGAGATTCCCTTATGCCTTGCTTTACTAATTTATTTGCTACTATTGCTCGAGGAGCGTTTACTACTGTACTGTTTAGGAATGTGCAATGTTTTCACGTTATCGACAAGCCCAGTCACACTTTCTGGTTACTAGACGTTTACAGCCATTAGCACAAAGCCCTCGGTTTGTCGCAGAGCCGGTCAACTTCGTAGAGGGTAGCTTAGCGGGGTGGCCCCCTGAAATCATCTGTGAATCCTGCGAATGCTTTGTCATGATGCCTCGTTGGGTTTTCATTTTGGTTTTTCAAGGTTGATCATGCATGTGTTGCTATTTGTGCACCCATGCATGGTAAATCTTTCTGAAAGC
Organism: Avena insularis; assembly: GCA_023614405.1. Taxonomy (NCBI): domain Eukaryota; kingdom Viridiplantae; phylum Streptophyta; class Magnoliopsida; order Poales; family Poaceae; genus Avena; species Avena insularis. Next base: position 117,045,219 of record CM042689.1, on the reverse strand, counting down.
CGTGTTCGAAGTTATGGACGACTTGTAGCACATTTTCTCGATCACTAAAGTACTGCTTTTAATATGACTAAAACTTGACTAGTAATAGTGCAATATTCATGAAATGATTAATAAAATTGCCTATGGATGGGATGTTATTTCGTCTTCTTGTTCGGGAACGGGGAGGTAGGCGAGCAAGGTTTATTTATGTTGATATATATATATATGTTAGATAAATAATTGTTGTTTAATTAACGAGCATCCGTTTATCAATGGTTAGGCGGATTATGTAGTGTGTCTCTATAGAAGTGATAGGCTTTATTTTTGCTACAATTACGTGCCCCTCAGGTTGTTCCCTTTAGATGCATAAAGACTTGAAGTCTCTTAAGGTCTCACACGATAAAATATTGGTTCAGATGAATAGGTATATCCGCACGAAGACTACTAGATCGAGGATACTAATGATGGTGGCAACGACTGGTGTAAATATTCCGGGGATGGAGATCCATAAGATCTATGGGTGGGATGTGCTTATTTTCAGGGCATCTTATGTCAATTTTCTTCTCATCCATACTCGAATCTTGTTTTCCGCTTCCACTTGATACTCTGATGTGTGAAGTATGAGGATGTATCCTAAAATATTATCTCTATCTAGAATATTTGGGTCTTACCGTATGGTGTTGAATATTTATATTTCTTTTAGATGGTTTGGCTCTGATGTACTCTTGTATATCGTTGGCGTAGATACTTATTTGTGTATGCTTGACTCGCAGTCCAGTCGGCTACGTCTCTCGCACATGAAGCTATAATCACGAGAAGTCGATAGGTTGGTTGTCCGGTACCATGCCCTGTTCCACTCAGATGGTACATGCACGTATTTAGTTGGTCGGTACAGGGCACGGTACCGGCTAACCACCCTATCCACTTCTCGTGGTTATAGCTTCATGTGCCAGAAACGTAGCCGGCTGGACTACGAGTCAAGCATACACAAATGAGTATGTATGTCAGCAACATATAATAGTACATCAAAGTTAGACCATCTAAAAGAAATAAAAATATTCAATGCCATACGGAAAGAACCAAAAATCCTAGATAGAGATAATAGTTTAGGGAAAATCCTCATACATCACACATCAGAGTATCAAGCGGAAGCGAAAAACAAGATCCGAGTACGGATAAGAAGCAAACTGGCATAATATGCTCTAAAAATAAGCACACCCCGCCCACTGATCTCAAGGATCTCCAACCTTGGAATCTCTACACCCGACGGTTGTTGCCACCATCATTGGTCTCCTCAACCAAGTAACCGTCCTATGAATATACCTGTTCATCTTAACAATATTTATCATGTGAGATCCTAGGGGGCTCAGCAAGTCTTCGTGCATATAGAGAGAACAACCTAAGGGTGACGCAATTTTAACGAAAATAAATCTTAGCAGTTCTATAGAGACATGCTACAACATCCTCCTAACCAAAGATAGACGGACGTTCGTTAAATAAACAACAGTTAATTACCCAACAATTATATATCAACATAAATAAACATCGCTCGCCCTCCTTCCCGATTCCTGCATGAGAAGGCAGAAAAACATCCCATCTGTAGGCAATTTTATTAATAATTCCATGAGTATTGCACTATTTACTAGTCATGTTTATTTAAATTGAAGAGGATACTTTAGTTATAGTTGTCTATGATCGAGATACTGTGCTCTAGGTAGTACATAACCGTGGACACGACTTTCAGAAAGATTTACCATGTAGGGTTGCATAAATAGAAACACATGCATGATCAACCCCTGGAAGAACCAAATAAAAAGCAACGAGGCATCACGACAAAGCATTCACAAGATACAAAAATGATTTCAGGGGGCCACCCCACTAAGCTACCCGCAACAAAGTCGGCTGGGCTCCGAGACGGACCCAGGGTTTGCATCAATGGCTGTAAACGACCAGAAACCCAAAAGTGTGAATAGGCTTGTCGATACCGCAAACACTCCGCAATCCAAAAAATTACAGTAGTAAATGCTCCTCGAGCAATAGTAGTAAATAAAGTATTAGCATGGCATAAGAACAGGATAGTAATAAGGCCCCAAACTAACTGTGGCCCCAAGAAATAAATTGTGAATCAAGCTCGGACTAAGGGGATTCATGGTCCCACATGCGGATAGTGCGATAGACAAGTAATAAGAATCAAGTACTCGGGGTCCTACGAGACACAAGTGAGCGGATAAAAACCAGATATCAAATATTGCCCACGGGTGCCTCTTTCTTCAATTATCCTATTACTACTCAATTTAGTTGTTTAGTTACCTTGTTATTCAAATACTCTCACAAACCCTACACATGCAATTCTATGACTCACATGGCTAAAACAACTCTTGTGATAATGGCTGATAGGATTGAGGAACAAGCTTGAGTGGGGTTTAAAAGTAAAGGCTATGTGGTACCTGGGATTGCAATTTCATTCGGGACGCGATTTATGATGCAAGAATAAGACAAATGCAATATGTACAATATGTAGTGCAAGCATGCATAATTGCTTGCTTGGTAGCTCAGTTGCTGAATAGGTGGGATTTGGATAATACTCTTGAGTCTCCTGATAGTTCTCTTGCTCGAGGTCTATCTGGATAAAAACCAAACACACAAGGCCAAAATAAATATAGTGCACAATAATATAAATCATATGCAACAACAAAAACAAGGTATGCCATGATGGAATGATGCACAATTACATGGTATAACATAGCATGTCATGGGTGAGGTCTGGGGTATAATAATAAAGACTTATATTAGTTGTTTAGACATATTTTGCTCCCATAAATCTTGCTACCCCATTAATATTTATATCATACATGCTTCAGTTGATATCATGGAATACATAGTTAGAATGGTCTCATCGCACTTATCGATTTAGACATACCACTTATCAAATTTGGATTTACGGTCAAATGTCAAAGGTTTGACTAGATAGAGTCAAAACTGGTCAAATTTGAAAACATGGATGGATTCATATTTGAAAAGCATTCATATTTAATTTAGAAAGTTTAATCAAATTCAAAAGATTTTTAAAGATATGAATTGTTTGAGTAATGTTCATTTTCCTAAAATATTTATTTGTTTTAGAAATGTCTTCCGGTTTTTCTTACTCAGGCAGACTTAGCCACAACCACCAACGGATGGGCCCAACTGCTGCGTGGGGCCAGGCACACACTCACAACGGGTGCGCGACACGTCAACAAGGCTAGGTACTACGGGTTGAGACTAAAAAAATAAGAGGGCCTCTCTGCAAAAATGCAAGATACGATCAGGAGCAAATGGATCTAGGAAACTGAAAGACGACAGCACAAATTAGCTATCTCGGCTGATGTTGCGATGAAGATGGCGAGCGATCCTTTGAGTTTTTTCTATGCCGCAAAAAGAAAAATTGCAGACGAAAACCATTTCTACACGTTTGTTTAGTTAGATTGTCTGGAGGATGTCTGCAGTGACGGGAAAATGGGAGTGTTCAGAGCGAGAAAAACACACGCTGATGTCTACCAGATTCGTTAGAGATTCAGAGGTGTAGCCGGATCTTCAACTGACAATGGAGATTGCTATGGGGGTTCATTTAGGGCACGGTTGGGCTCGCTGGTATGGTTTGTCGTGTTGGAAGCTTCTCTGGAGGAGGTTCAGGTGTGCCAGAATTTGCAGAAGAATAGAGGGCGTCTGCGGAGGGGGGGAGGAAGGGTCCTGAAGCAGCAAGAAGCTTGCGCGCTGCTGATACTACACGTCATGCGGTGAGCACGGCTGTTGGCGAGCGCTGCTACTTGCGCGCAGGGCTGGCGATGACTACGGCGGATGTGCGAACTCGACGGAAAGGCAGGGAGGGAGGCAAGGCTCACAGTGGAAACGGGTGACGAAGCAACGACTGAGAAAACGCTGGTGGTGACCGCGTCGTACAGTGGTGGCGGTGGTGAGCACGCAAGATTCTCCTCCTCATGTCCAAGCGGTCCACGTCTTGAGCAGCCGTCCTCCACTGCAACTAGGAGGGGAGGGAACAAGATCACCGGGAGCCGAAGATGGTTAGTGGTGGCGACAACATGGTTTTACTTGTGGAAAAAGAAGGTGGAAGAGGAGCCCAACTTGGGTGTGTATCTAGGGTTGTTTTGGCTTCTCTTTATGAAAGAGAGAGGGGAGAGGGTTCACGCGTGGGGTAAGGGGTCGAGTCCACGTGATCGGTCGTTGTAAGAAAAATAGGCGCTAGTCCCAGGCTACGGGGGAAAGAGAGAGCAAGGCCCCAAGGAGCGCTGCTAAGTTTGGAGTCGAGAAGGAGGGAGGGTTCAGCTTGGCTTGGGTACACCAGGAGGGGTGGTTCTGTGGAAACAGGGAGAGCGGAAGGGAGCTTCGGCATGCATCAGGTACGGTGGTTCGGTTTGGTTATCTATTTAGGTAAAGAGAGGGAAAGGGTTTAGGCTATGGAGGGTTTTGGTAGCTTCTTTAGGTCTAGCTACTTAGAGGTTTAGCTAGGCTAGGTTAAGAGAGAGAGAGAGAGAGAGAGATGAAGAGGTTTAAGGTTTAGGTAAAAGGGGTAGATTTAATTAGAAGAGGGGAGCCTATGTTTTAGAGATGACAAGAGTAGAGATAAATGTTTAGATTTCACCATTTGTTCTTTGTTTGAATCAAACAATTCAAAACATTTATGAAACCACTAGATTTGAAGAACACAACAGGAAGAAGGGTGGCATGAATGCATGTGCCATGATTGTATGGAAAGGTGACACAAACAAGATCACTTGAGGATAAGGAGAAACAAACCCATGAGCTCACATGAAATAAGCTCATAAGGAAAGGAGGGAATTCACTTCACATGGGTGATCCCAACAATGTTTTGGTTGAGTGGAGGTGGCATCAATAGAGTGTGTCTATTACACGCATTTACCAAACCCAACAAGACCATAGCTCATATAACCATTTGAAGAAGAGAGGGATTATGCTCTAGTACATGCAAGGTGTCCATGTAGACTTCCATACATCATCTTGTGAAAACAAGTATGGATCATGAATGAAAGCATGCAGAGCACAATAAATTAGCCATCCTTAATATTTATGGGCTTGAGTGAAACCGATAAAAATATCTTGGTCCCATAAATAATCAAGGTGGTGGCAATGTAAAAGATGTGCCCCCAACTCAACTTGGGTTTGAAAAAATTTATCAATAAGCAACTACAATATATCAAGAGTCAAATACAAGTGATCCAAAATATAATGCATATGGGATAAGAACCAAATAAGAAGGGTTTTATGATTCTCAAATGCAAGGTGGCATGGTGACATTAGTATGATATAATGATGATGCAATTAATGACAAGTAGGAAGTAGCAATATATAGAATAGGAAAGTATCATTGCAATTGTTAGACAATTGGGATGCTACAGCTCTCCGCACTAAACAAGAATCTCGCCCCGAGATTCCTAGGAAAAGAAATTGACCAAGGACAAGTGGGTGTTCGAAAGGAAGGTGATCCTCACGTTCCCAAAGTGATTTCTCAATGGAATGGTGCGACCACTACACCTTGCAAAGCTTGCTAGACTTGTTGCGAGTCATGCGTTTTGCTTCTTGAAAAGTGTAACATCCCAAATTTTCCTAATTTTGGAATGTTAAAATAAATTATTAAGTTGATTGGATTGTTTAATCTTGTTGAAATTTTGAATAAAAAAACTTTTGTTGTTTGTTTGAAATTTTACTAAGCCACATTTAAGGAAGTGGATTAAAATGACTACCACATTAGTTGGGAAGTTTGAACAAACAAAAGCATTGTGCTTCCCTTGCATTCACGATTCTACATTATTAAATTCATACAAATTCCTAAATTAAAACTCCATTTACAAAACCCTAATTTTAAATTACCAAAATACTCCTACAAGAGTACAAACAAGGATTCAAAAATCCATTTCTTTTAAATATAAGAATATTTCCAAAAGGGATACCATGTTGATCTACTAACTTTTACAAAAATTTAGAAACAAATTCCATGTCATTTGGAGCTATAAAATAAAAGTTATACAAGAAATACTAAAACAGAAAATAGAAAAGAATAAAAAATCTAAACCCTAACCGGACGAGCCAGCCCAGCCCATTTACCCCTCCCCCTTTTTTGCCTCGCACAGCTGTAGCTACGCAACCCAGGAGCGGCCCAGAGCATAGCAGCCAGCCCACATACCCTTCCCCTTTCTTTTTTATCTACAGCGGCTGACACCATGGTCCCACATGTCATCCCCAACCTCCTCCGTGTTCATCCCCAACTCCACCTAACCGACGAACTGCCCAAGAAATTCGGCCAAAATCGGCCTCAATCTTGCCCCTCCCGCATGCAAGGACCCCCATAAATAGCGCATATCCTTTCCCCTGCTAGTTTTCACGACTTTTTGCAAACCCTAGTTGTCCTAGATCGAGATTCCGATCTCGCCGGAGATCCCACCGCCATCGAGCTTCGGAGCTCGAGGTAGAGCATGCTCAGGTCACCTTCTCGCCCTAATCTCCCTCTGGTTTTCTTCCACGAGTTCTTCTGCACCTCCCTGACCACTCTTCCCCCTCTACAGAGAACCAAAGCGCCCCAGATCACTCGCCGGAGTTTCATCGACGACCACCGCCTCCGGTCGCCCTTCATTGCACCTATATGACGAGATCCACGACACCAAGAAAACGAGAAGAACCCTATAGACGCGCTGATCAACATGGACTAATCCTCCACACCAGGAATTCATCGGAGCGCTGCCACCGTCGTTGTCTGACCACCCTGCCACCGTCCACCACCGCGAGCGCCGGCTAGCATAGAAGCTTCACTTTTGCGGCCGTTCGATCGAGGACAGACGTCCCTAATTAGATCAAGCCCGAATAGGTACAGATCAACCGGAGCACACCACCTTGTTGCCTCCTCAGAGCCTCGTCATCCCTTCGGAACAGGTCATCGCCCCGTCAGCCATACCAGTCAGCAATCCTTTTAAAAAGGAAATAAAAGGGCAGAATAATTACTAATTTGTAAAATCTATAGTAAATCGAATACTTGGCCAAAAAATGCAAATAATATATCTACGGATTCAGAAAGTTATGTAGAATATTAATACAAGATTAGATCTAACTTTTACTATATAGTTGTATTGAAATAATTTAAATGGTTTAATAGACTTTTTAAACGAAATAAATCTTAATAAATTATTTATAGATCGGAAAAATATAAATAATATGTCTATGGATTCACAAATGCTCTTAGAATACGTATCTGGTCTTAGACATAACTTTTGACATAGTAAATATTTTAAATGAATTAAACTCTATTAAAATAGTAATTAAATCATAGAAAAAGATTTACAACTCTGACTAGCGTGAATCCAATTCCTACTGGTTCGTATTAATATCCTCTATCCATTAAACCTGAGAACCAAATTTAATTCGACAATTAGGAAAGAAGTTACAAAAAAATATTAAAACCCCTTTTTTGGCAACCAACATTTAATGACAAATACCCTACTGCATTAAATGATCTCATACATGCACCATATGATCTATTGATGTCCAGAGAACTAAGTATAACAATTATTACATTAAACCATCATGCATGTTTGTGATCATCCTTGTTGTGTTTGCTATGTTTGCAATTGTTTTGATTGGAACTACCTGGTCCTTGCATTAGATTGTTCGGAGTGCGATTGCTACAGAAAAAATTCGACCATCGCCCATATTATCAACAACAGGAAAGTTACACCTCTTGTTCATATAATGTCCCATTTTTATTCTATGCATGTTAGATGTTCAAATTCTATAGTGTGCATGTGTAGAATGTTCTAGTAGAATTTTTCCATATTATTAGTTTGCAAGTGCGATGAATTTTTGTAGTATGCCATGAGTAGCTCTATACTTAGGATTTTTCCCTCCTAATAGATTACCCCTATTTTTTCTAAGTACTTGCTATGCTATATATATAAAGTACCGTTAGGGGGGTTCGAAAGACTAGAAATTTTCTAAGTATAAAGGCTCTCTTGAGCAATCTTTTCTTCTCAAATCCTCTTCAAAATAAAAACTAAGTTTTCTTCTGGGCGGAATGGTTGTCGGGTCAACGATTGAGATTTTGGTGGAGGACGGCCTCCCAGGAATTAAAGATGTCTGCCATGTTTCAGAATTCAGAAGCTTCCAGTGCAACCAAAATACATATGGGCTCTGTCTTAGCCTAGTACATAGTGGGAAACCTCATCGGGGTACCAACATTTGGAGGTTCTTGGCACGGTTGGATCCAGTTGGTAGAGGGGCTACTAAGGGAAAGCCTCGCCACGGTCTTGCCTGTAAAAGGACTTGATCGTGGATTGTGGGTAAAGTGCACAAACTCTCAAGAGTGTTGCAATCTGATCGATCAGCTGTGTTCACGGAAACAGAACAACATTGAGCATCTAAAGGATGGAGCCTCTGAAGGATCTTCCTCTCTCTTTTCTAAACAAAGTTTTGAAACCCCATGGCATGAGTAATATCTCCAATGGGTGGGATTTTGGGACCTGGTGAGTAATATCCAAGTGTTTGGTTGTTTGGACACTTGGTGAGTAATATCCTCATGTGCCATTCGACCCTATCTTACTTAATTAATTGTTTACAAAGTAGGGTAAAACTCTCTCTCTCTCTCTTCTCCATACTTAGAGAAAATTAGCTTTATGCAAATGAACTCCAAAGCCTAACCTAGCCTTGCATGTAGAGTTAGTCTTTTTCATTCCTTGGTGTAATTTGCCAATACATTCAAAGTATTGACCAATTTGTTGGTTGCACGTTTCATGTGCAGAATTTTGGAGATCATTGAAAGGTGTGCTAGGATGATGGGACTCCAAGTTGTATATATATCGCTTATGTTGTAATGATGTAAACTCTGGATTATTCGATTCATGTAATAAAGACTTGTGTTTTACATGATATCTCATCGACTGTGAGTGCTAGCTATTGCTCCAGGGACTAGCATGTTAATCACAAGGACTTAGGATCTTCATCGATCCTAGGTCACTACAGATGGTATCAGAGCATAAGTTGACTGTAGATCGTGACCCTAGACTTGGAAAACCATAGGAGTAATATTTTCTAAGTTATTTTAGAAAACTCTCATAGTTCTTATCATATATCTTTGGAGTTTCAAAATTTTCAAGTCTCTTCTCTTCGACATTAGAAATGACCATTGTACACTTCAAGAAGAAACTTCTCTCAGGACTACGTTTCCAAAAATGTTTCTCTCAAGTCACGACTTGAAGACCTTGCAAAAGATGTTCTAAGACGAAAGCTACGAGAATTGAAGACTTCAAAGATATAAGCACCAAAAACTTAGAAGGCCTTAAGTCAAGGTTATTAACTAAGGAACTCGAAGGATTGAAGATTATGAAGAACATGAAGACTATCAAGAGCACGAAGGCTTTTAAAGACTCGAAGCCTCGAAGTTTCCAGTGACACTATAAGGAACCAAACACGAATAGATTTCGTTATAATATAGATGCGACAAATTGTTTCCTATCTTGTATGGTTTATTACCTTAGCTAATAAAAACCTATTTTCTAAATAAAATTTCTTGTATGGGTTATTCTCCTTCTTCCATACTCCATTCATTCCTACTCTAAACCTTGGTCAACTCGATAGATGGACCATATCAATAAGGAGGACAAGGAACTCAACTTCACCAAGTGTAAGAGCCACGCCGATGCAAAGAATTGGATGCACCAGGTTGGGAAAGAATGAAGAATGCCAACATTGAAGCCAATAGAATGGTTCATTATGCCACCCAATTCCTAAAGGACGAGGTTGCAACCTGGTGGGAGATGCAACACGCCATTAATGATCATCAAGGGATGATATCTTGGGAAGAATTTAAAGAGGTTCTACTACAATCTTGTCTCATCACTCGTATACCAAAAACCCAAGAATTTGATGTCCCAAAACTTTTAGCTTGAACGATCTATGGAGAAATAGGACATACCTCCAACGAGCATCGTGATCAGTGCCCCTACTGTGAAGAAAGTCACCCATCAGAAGAATGCCCCACCTCTCAGGTTACATGCTTCTTGTTTGAAGGAACCAACCATAACCCCTCTCAATGTCACTTCTACCCCATTGTACAACAAGTGAATCATCAAATTAGAGATGGAATGCACCACGGCATGTTATCCTTTCCAAAGAAGAGGAAGGATCTAAGCAAAGTTCTATGCTTCCAGTGTCACAATCCTGGGCATTATGCTATTGACTGTCTAGAACAAGAGAATGTGGCTGGAAAGGATGGAAATGATGATGGTAATGGTAATGGATGCAATAGCAACAAGAAGCCCAAGAAAGAACCTAGCCAGGTGACATGCTACAAGTGCGGTAAAATAGGGCATTACGCGTCAGATTGTCCTGAGAAAAGGAAGAATGGCGGTGGAAATCGCAATCGCAATGTCAATGGAAGGAAGTTCAATCCGTCCATCGGGCTACGGTGAATTATGTTAGTGTGAGTTAAATTTAAAAAATTAGTGTACCTAGAGAACACAACAAATACAACCTTTTAAGGGTGGTAGTACCCTAGTGTGAACCAAACCTATTTCTTTCTAGCCTTCTCGAATCTCGAGGACGAGATTCCTTTTAAGGGTGGTAGTCTGTAAGATCCCAGTTTTTTCCTAATTTTGAAATGTTAAAATAAATTATTAAGTTGATTGGATTGTTTAATCTTGTTGAATTTTTGAATAAAAAACTTTTGTTGTTTTTTTGAAATTTTACTAAGCCACATTTAAGGAAGTGGATTAAAATGACTACCACATTAGTTGGGAAGTTTGAATAAACCAAAGCATTGTGCTTGCCTTGCATTCATGATTCAACATTATTGAATTCATACAAATTCTTAAGTTAAAAACCCATTTACAAAACCCTAATTTTAAATTACCAAAATACTCCTACAAGAGTACAAACAAGGATTCAAAAATCCATTTCTTTTAAGTATAAGAATATTTTCAAAAGGGATCCCATGTTGATCTACTGACTTTTACAAAAATTTAGAAACAAATTCCATTTCACTTGAAGCTATAAAATAAAAGTTATACAAGAGAAAATAGAAAAGAATAAAAAATCTAAACCCTAACCGGACGAGCCAGCCCAGCCCATTTACCCCTCCCCTTTTTTGCCGCGCGCAGCAGTAGCTACGCAACCCAAGAGCGGCCCAGAGCGCAGAAGCCAGCCCACATACCCTTTCCCTTTCTTTTTATCTACAACGGCTGACACCATGGTCCCACATGTCATCCCCAACCTCCTCCATGTTCATCCCCAACTCCACCTAACCGATGAATTGCCCGAGAAATTCGGCCAAAATCGGCCTCAATCTTGCCCCTCCCGCACACAAGGATCCCCATAAATACCGCATATCCTTTCCCCTGCTAGTTTTCGTGACTTTTTGCAAACCCTAGTTGTCCCAGATCAAGATTCCGATATTTTCGGAGATCCCACCGCCACCGAGCTTCGGAGCTCGAGGTAGAGAATGCTGAGGTCACCTTCTCGCCCTACTCTCCCTCTGGTTTTCTTCCCCGAGTTCTTCCGCACCTCCCTGACCACTCTTCCCCTTCTGCAGAGCACAAAAGCTCCCCAATCGCTCGCCGGAGTTTCATCGATGACCACCGCCTCCGGTCGCCCTTCATCGCACCTCTGTGACGAGATAAACGACACCAAGAAAATGAGAAGAACCCTATAGACGCGTTGATCACCATGGAATAATCCTCCATGCCTGGAATTCATCGGAGCACCGCCATCGTCGCTGTCTGACCACCCTGCCACCGTCCACCGCCGCGAGCGCCGGCCAGCGCAGAAGCTTCGCTTTTTCGCGGCCGTTTGATCGAGGACAGACGTCCCTGATTAGATCTAGCCCGGATTGGTATAGACCAACCGGAGCACGCCACGTCGTTGCCTTGTCAGCGCCTCGTCATCGCTTGAGGCTAGGTCAGCGCCCCTTCAGCCGTACCAGTCAGCAATAGTTACTAATCTTGTAAAATCTATAGTAAATCGAATACTTGGCCAAAAATTGCAAATAATATATCTACGGATTTACAAAATTATGCAGAATATTAATACCAGATTAGATCTAACTTTTAATGTATAGTTGTATCGTAATAATTTAAATGGTTTAATAGACTTTTTAAACTAAATAAATCTTAATAAATTATTTATAGATCGGAAAAATATAAATAATATGTCTATGGATTCACAAATGCTCTTAGAATACGTATCTGGTATTAGACATAATTTTTGACAAAGTAAATATTTGAAATGAATTAAACTCTATTAAATAGTAATTAAATCATAGAAAAATATTTACAACTCCGATTAGGGTGAATCCAATTCCTACTAGTTCGTATTAATATCATCTATCCATTAAACCTAAGAACCAAATTTAATTCGACAACTAGGAAAGAAGTTATAACAAAACTATTAAAACCCCTTTTTTGGCAACCAACATTTAATGACAAATACCCTACTGCATTAAATGATCTCATACATGCATCTTATGATCTATTGATGTTCAGAGAACTAAGTATAACCATTATGACATTAAACCATCATGCATGTTTGTGATCATCCTTGTTGTGTTTGCTATGTTTGCAATTGTTTTGGTTGGAACTACCTTGTCCTCGCATTAGATTGTTCGGAGTGCGATTGCTGCAGAAAAAAATTCGACCATCGCTCATATTATCAACATAAGGAAAGTTACACCTCTTGTTCATATAATGTCCCAGTTTGATTCTATGCATGTTAGATGTTCAAATTCTGTAGTGTGCATGTGTAGAATGTTCTAGTAGAGTTTTTGTTGGGGATATGCTATATGGGTATCCTCATAGCATGTCTCTTATCCGGATAACCCGGGTGGCCCACAGTTGGTAGCATGGCCCATGGCCTGCTGGGCGGCCCAGTTAGATGGATCCAGAAGGGAGGCCCATGCCGGATAAAGGAAGGCTACGGTGGAGTCACCAGTGTACCCGGAGCCTTGGAGTACAAGAACACGCTAGACTAGTAATAGACGGTGTAGGACTCTGTAACTTGTCTGGCTAGGACTTTTCCCTATAACCCTAGGACCTGGCGACTATATAAGTCGGGCCTATGGGAGCCTTTAGGGCACGATAACTTAGACTCTCTAGTCACCTCGCACAGCGAACCTATCTCTGTAAGTCGGCGTATTGCCATTATAGTGATTTATAGCAGGAGTAGGATTCCGCCACCATTGTGGGATCTGAACTGTTGGGCCACGTAGAGATAAAACAAAACTTTTTCCTCTAACGTGGTGATCCCAAGATCTAGCTGAGGTAGAAGGCCACGAGGTTTACCACTAGACGCACGGTTGCGGATTACTGATGAAGCGCGTCAGTTGATGCAGTGCAGTCCTCACGATCCGATCGTCCTGGTGCTGATCGCACAGCACCTCTGCTGGTATCCACACGTACAAGGAGGAGCGCCGGCGCGAACTGCTAGGTTCGTAATGGCGGCTGGACTGCTGTGGAGCTAGGGTTTCCAACACATGGAATGACCTAACCGAACAACGATTAACCTCTCTGGGTTACGGTGCTCCACTATATATAGGGAATGAACGTGGGCTCTTCTCGCGCGGCCCATTCACTAAAGCCCATATAACACTAGTCACTGTGAGTCCAAGTCACTAACTCAGTCCTAATCAGGTTAAGGTCCAACCCAACCAGATTATATGTTCAGATCCAATCCGAACTTGCTCCCGCTCTTAAGTGTGTGACCCCGCAGGCTCATGGCTACTTGGACACGATTGGAGTCCGACTCACAATCGATCAGTCGGTAGCGGCTCCTAGCAGAACGTGCCGACTCCCAAGTACCAAAGAGTCATGACGACTTGTCTTTCCAATGCGACTTGCGTCCGAGTCCCGTTTGCCTCACGATATACCTTATCAGACTATAGGCGAATATATGTCATCCCTTAAATAGTCCGACTCCCTTCTCGATCCGAGATAAGTGATTCACCCAACTAACTCTTATTCGATCGCCTCGGTTAACACTTAACCGAGTCATGCATGGCCATGCTTTCCGAATCATATCTCACAAGAGGGCCCAGAAAATATCTCTCCGAGTGGAGGGGCAAAATCCCATCTTGGTTATTCACATCATGCAGCTTGATTCTCAGTCGACCCGAACCCTGCCTTTATAACTGCCCAGTTACGGATTAGCGTTTGACAGAACCTAAGTTGGTGATCCTCAACTCGGACTATGCAACAACCTCAGGTCTAAGGATTACATTGATTGAGATATACAAATGACAGCTAGTTCGTTGTACCTCAATATGGGTCAATCTGACTCGCTAAACTCTTTAGTCGAATCTGTGTAAGTTGGAATAGCATCTCCATGCCCATGACAAGTGGAACCGAGTCATCAAGCCAACTTTCACATTGGTCTAAGTTGTGTGTCCAGCACAACCTCAATGACCAAGGATATTTAGTACAAACAACATGAATGCATAGTTCCACAACCGAATCACATATTCAATGATACACATCAGATGTTTATACAAGGACTAATATCTTTATGAATACAATGGGAAATATCGTCATACATGATTGCCTCTAGGGCATATTCCTAACAGTCTCCCACTTGCACTAGAGTCAATCTTCCGACATCACATGTCTAAGCATCTAATGCCCATGCTTCGGCTGTGGTAACGGTTTTGTCAACGGATCCGCAATATTTGCATCCGTGTGTACCTTGCATAACTTGATATCACCCTGATCCACGAACTGGCGAATCAGGTGGTACCGCATAAGTATGTGCATGTTCTTCTGGTGCTGTCTAGGTTCCTTGGCTTGTGCAATAGCACCATTGTTGTCACAATACACGTCAAACGGATTGGACGAGCCCTGAACCACACCAAGATCCATGAGGAAATTCCTCATCCAAACAGCTTCCTTTGCTGCCTCCGAGGCGGCAATATACTCAGCCTCATTGTGACGCAGACATACGCCTCTTGCTTGGAACTCTTCCAGCTCACAGCACCTCCGTTTATAATAAACACGTATCCGGATTGCGAATGAGAATCATCAGAGTCGGTAAGATAACTCGCATCCGTGTATCCCTTTACACTGAGTTCATCTTCACCATCGTAAACCAAGAACATATCCTTAGTCCTTCTCAAGTACTTTAGGATATTCTTAGCCGCTGTCCAGTGGATCTCTCCAGGATCGTCGTGGTATCTGCTCACAAAACTTAGAGCATAGGAAACATCCGGCCTAGTACAAATCATGGCGTACATGATGGATCCGACTGCAGAAGCATATGGAATCGCACTCATCCGACTTCGCTCATCAGTTGTCGAAGGACACTGAGTCTTGCTAAGTTTTACACCATGGGACATCGGTAAGAACCCCTTCTTAGACGATTCCATGTTGAACTTCTTCAACACTTTGTCCAAATAAGTACTCTGACTCAATCCAATGAGCCTCCTTGATCTATCTCTATAGATCCGGATTCCGAGGATGTATGTTGCCTCACCCAAGTCTTTCATTGAGAAACTCCTTTCCAATGATTTCTTGGTTTCTTGCAACATCTGGACATCATTTCCAATCAGTAATATGTCATCCACATATAATATTATAAAATTTACTTTGTTCCCACTAAACTTCTTGTATAAACAAGAATCATGATCACTCTTGATGAAGCCAAACGATTTGACTACCTCATCAAAGCGAATATTACAACTCCGAGATGCTTGCTTCAACCCATAAATGGATTTCTGAAGTTTGCACACCTTGTCAGCATTAGCCGGATCGACAAAATCCTCGGGTTGTATCATATACACGTCCTCGATTAAAATTTCCGTTAAGAAAAGCCGTTTTGACATCCATCTGCCATATCTCGTAGTCGAAATAGGCCGCTATAGCTAACATGATCCGAACTGATTTAAGCATCACTACGGGCGAGAAAGTCTCGTCGTAATCAACTCCTTGAACTTGTCGGAACCCCTTCGCGACAAGGCGTGCTTTATAGACGGAAACATTTCCATCCATATCAGTTTTATTCTTAAAGACCCATTTGCACTCGACGGGTCTTGCACCGTCTGGCAGATCAACCAAGTTCCAAACTTGATTTTCATCCATGGACTTTAACTCGGATCTCATGGCTCCAAGCCATGACTCGGAATCAGATCCCACCATCGCTTCCGAATAATTTTCCGGCTCATCACTGTCTAACAGTAACACATCACGAACACTTCGTAATCTTGCCGATCTTCGTAGTATAGGTGCTGCTGCCGGCTCAGCTGCCACGACCGGCTCAACCTCCAAGGTTTTTGCCGACTCGCTACTAGCTGGTTCCTCTCGAATTTCTTCGAGCTGCACCGTGCTCCCACTTACTCCCCGACTGAGAAACTCTTTCTCAAGGAAGACACCGTTCCGAGCGACAAACACTTTGCCCTCTTCTTGGTTGTAGAAGTAGTAACCCAAGGTTTCCCTCGGATACCACATGAAAATACACTTATCCGACTTGGCTGTAAGCTTGTCTGACTGGAGTCGCTTGACAAAAGCTTCACAACCCCAAATCTTAAGAAAAGACAAACTTGGCTTTTTGCCTGTCCACATCTCATGCGGTGTCTTCTCTACCGATTTTGATGGTACTCTGTTTAGTGTGAACGCCGCTGTTTCTAGACAATAACCCCAAAATGATAAAGGCAGATCTGTCCGACTCATCATTGATCGTACCATGTCCAACAAGGTCCGATTCCGCCTTTCCGAAACACCATTCCTTTGTGGCGTTCCTGGCGGAGTAAGTTGAGGAACTATTCCACAACTTTTCAGATGGTCATCAAACTCATGGCTCATGTACTCGCCTCCTCGGTCCGACCGAAGAAACTTTGTTTTCTTGCCGAGTTGATTCTGTGCTTCATTCTGGAATTCTTTGAACTTTTCAAAAGCTTCTGACTTATGTTTCATCAAGTAGATATATCCATACCTACTCAAATCATCAGTGAAGGTAATGAAGTACTCATAACCACCCCTGGATGTCGTGCTCATTGGTCCACATACATCACTATGTACTAGTCCCAACAAGTCGGATGCCCTTTCGTAACTCTTTGCAAAAGGTGTCTTGGTCATTTTGCCGAGTAGGCAAGATTCGCATGTCTCGAACGACTCCAAGTCGAACAAAGTTAGGAGTCCATCATCATGGAGCTTCTTCATGCGTTTCCAACTTATATGACCAAGCCGACAGTGCCAAAAGTAAGTCATATTCAGATCATTTGGTTTCAACCTTTTAACATTTATGTTATAAACCGACTCACCATCAAGATTCAAAATAAATAACCCGTCCTGGACGGGTGCAAAGCCGTGAAACATATCATTCAAATACAAAGAACAACCATTATTCTTGATATTCGACTCATAGCCTTGCCTCATCAAACATGAAGCGAAATAATGTTTCGATCGAAACCTTTGGAACATAATAACAATTATTTAGTTCCATAATGAATCCGGAAGGTAAATGAAGTTGCATCGTGCCGACTTCCAACGCAGCAACTCTTGCTTTGTTGCCGACTCAATATCAACCTCGCCTTGCTACGCTCCTAGTTCTTACCCCTCGCAACGAGTTGCAGATGTGAATAACTGATCCGGTATCATATACCCAAGAACTATTAGGTGCATCAGCAAGATATATGTCTATAACATTGCAAACAAGTGTACCTGAGTCAGAAGTCATACCTCCACTCTTGGCTTTGTCGGCCAAGTACTTGCTGCAGTTCCTCTTCCAGTGGCCATCCGCCTTGCAGTAGAAGCAAGTGGATCCGGCTGAAGGAGATGGTTTAGTCCCTGAGGAAGCGGGGACCGGGTCCTGAGCCGCTTTCCTCGACTTAGCCTTCTTCTTAGTCCAAGAACTCTTCTTGAACTTAGCCTTATTCTCGCACCATCAACACTTGACTGGTGCCCTTCTTGAGATCTGCCTGCACGCTTGAGCATCCCATGCAATTCAGTGAGCTTCTTATCCATACCATGCATGTGGTAGTTCGAAATGAACTGCCCATATGCACTAGGAAGAGAGTTCAGAATTATATCCGTAGCGAACTCTTCGCTTATGGGGTAGCCAAGCCTCTCCAGAGACTGCACGTAACCAACCATTTTGATCACATGCACTCGTGGATCACCATCCTTAAGCTTGCAACTCAGCAAAGCCCGAGAGACTTGATACCTCTCGGTCTTACCGAGCCTGGAACATACTTTTGAGGCTTTCGATCATATCGTAGGCCTCAACATGCTCGAACTGCTTTTGCAAGTCCGGTTCCATGTGAGCAAGCATAAGACAGCTAATATCCGTGGACTCATCCTTAGCCCGACGGTAGGCATTGGTGGCTGCGACAGTCGCATTCTCATTCGGCTAATCTGGAAGTGGGTTATCTAGGACATGGTCCTTCTTTTCTTGTTTGAGAACAATTCTCAAATTTCGATACCAGTTGGTAAAATTAGTGTCGTTCAGTTTATCTTTCTCTAGAATGGTTCTCAACGCAAAACCGGATATCTGAGAGTGACTGCTACTTGGTGCCATGATCTACAACAGAAAATATGCAAAATACTTAAGACATGTATTCATAAAAGAGCAAGCATATTAAACAATTTAATATTTTATGCTCCCACTAGAACCAACACCCCTCCGATGGTTACTTAGTGATTCAGGATCCTAAATAAGCAAGTCGGCTAGTGAGCTTTAGCATCACCGCTAGCCGCCAAGTGATCTAGGTAGACAACTCCTTGTCAATCGCATCACATGCGACTCCTGTTGGACGGGTGGCATCACATGACCCGGCTCCCATCCGACTTTTCCCCGAGTCCCACAACCGTTGTGATAGACCCGTCTAGCTTACCGAGTGTTTCAAGGTGAGAGTCGACTGAACCCACCTAGTCGGAAAGAATTGGTAGCAC
Organism: Avena insularis; assembly: GCA_023614405.1. NCBI lineage: Eukaryota > Viridiplantae > Streptophyta > Magnoliopsida > Poales > Poaceae > Avena > Avena insularis. Next base: position 117,026,317 of record CM042689.1, on the reverse strand, counting down.
CTCAATATTATGAGCCCACTACCAAAAATGTCCGACTTGTGATGGTGCAAACATCAAGGAAAACCGACTAGACCTTCTTTGAGGGATTAAATTTTACCGACTATCTAATAGAGGTAAAACAGAGACATAACAATAACACAAAATAAAGCAATTATAATGTGAAATGGTATGGCTCTCTTCATGGCGATCTCCATCTCCACAAAGCCTGTAATCCGACCCGTGCCAACTCTTGTCACTTGCCGTCTTACTCCATGTCGCCGACATGTACAATGCCTTGCATGCCTTCCGGGTTCTCCAAACAGCTACACTAGCTTAGTAAAGTAAATTACATAGGGAATCCGACACGCAGGTCATTATACAGTAAAATGACAGCACCTAGGCTCCAGCCGGCTGACATAAACCATGATTCGCAGATCACGTATGGATTACACACATACATCACATGCACATGAACCACACCATTCACAACTTCCTGCAAAAACAAGTTATGCATAGATACAATATCTACCGGTGTTGTGAAACTCGCAACGACATCTAAGACACTATGACAGGGCGAGGCCGGCGGTCCCGGACATGGATTCCGACCATCGTTCTGATTCGATCAAACTCCTTGATCTTCGATCACCGCTTCTGGATTTACGTGTCACAGTCTACCCCGATGGCAGAAGCCGACCGGTAGGGGTATGTCGTTCCACAACATTAGCAGTATGATCATGAAAATTAGATCTACCATTCCCCGAGTACAGTTGATCCAATCAACTTCGTACAAGACCGATCTATCTCATAGATCGACCACCAAACAGCATATAGATCTCATCTACATCCTACCGCATATCACATATGCGAGATCTCGAGCCTAAAACCAGAAGCTATCGCTCTGATACCACTGTTGGGCCACGTAGAGATAAAACAAAACTTTTTCCTCTAACGTGGTGATCCCAAGATCTAGCTGAGGTAGAAGGCCACGAGGTTTACCACTAGGCAGTTAGATTCTGCGATTACCGAAGCTGCCGATTGATGCGGCAGATCCTCACGATCCGATCACGGTGCTGATCGCAAGACCTCTGCTGGTATCCACACGATAAGGAGGAGCGTCGGCGAATCGCTAGGCTCAGTGGCGGGCTGGACTGCTGTGGAGCTAGGGTTTCCAACACATGGAATGACCTAACCGAACAACGATTAACCTCTCTGGGTTACGGTGCTCCACTATATATAGGGAGTGAACGTGGGCTCTTCTCGCGCGGCCCATTCACTAAAGCCCATATAACACTAGTCACCGTGAGTCCAACTCACTAACTCAGTCCTAATCAGGTTAAGGTCCAACCCAACCAGATTATATGTTCAGATCCAATCCGAACTTGCTCCCGCTCTTAAGTGTGTGACCCCGCAGGCTCATGGCTACTTGGACACGATTGGAGTCCGACTCACAATCGATCAGTCGGTAGCGGCTCCTAGCAGATCGTGCCGACTCCCAAGTACCAAAGAGTCATGACGACTTGCCTTTCCAATGCGACTTGCGTCCGAGTCCCGTTTGCCTCACGATATACCTTGTCAGACTATAGGCGAATATATGTCATCCCTTAAATAGTCCGACTCTCTTCTCGATCCGAGATAAGTGATTCACCCGATTAACACTTAGTCGATCGCCTCGGTTAACACTTAACTGAGTCGTGCATGGCCATGCTTTCCGAATCATATCTCACAAGAGGGCCCAGAGAATATCTCTCCGAGTGGAGGGGCAAAATCCCATCTTGGTTATTCACATCACGCAGCTTGATTCTCAGTCGACCCGAACCCTGCCTTTATAACTGCCCAGTTACGGATCAGCGTTTGACAGAACCTAAGTTGGTGATCCTCAACTCGGACTATGCAACAACCTCAGGTCTAAGGATTACATTGATTGAGATATACAAATGACAGCTAGTTCGTTGTACCTCAATATGGGTCAATCCGACTCGCTAAACTCTTTAGTCGAATCTGTGTAAGTTGGAATAGCATCTCCATGCCCATGACAAGTGGAACCGAGTCATCAAGCCAACTTTCACATTGGTCTAAGTTGTGTGTCCAGCACAACCTCAATGACCAAGGATATTTAGTACAAACAACATGAATGCATAGTTCCACAACCGAATCACATATTCAATGATACACATCAAATGTTTATACAAGGACTAATATCTTTATGAATACAATGGGAAATATCATCATACATGATTGCCTCTAGGGCATATTCCCAACATGAACCTGGGTAAGCTGTGTTACCTTGTACCCGTCAACCATCCGCCTTCCCCCACGTCTCTAAACACGCACTGTGAGGACCCCTCCATGGCGTACTCATCGGCAATACCACGACAGTTGGCGCCCACCGTGGGGCAAGAGGCGTTTCAGGCTCTTCAGCTGGCGACGACCAAGATCTTCGCGGGAATCGGTGAAACCGTAGCCATCGGTCGCGTTCTCATCTCCGGCAACATTCCGATCGTCCCTCCCGACGAGTTTTGGACATCGGCGAAGACCCTACACGGTGTTCGATCGTTCCTATCGGATATATCCACCTCTTCATCGATGAAACCGACTCGGGCACTAGTTCCCTAGGAGTCGGAGGAGCATCAAGACCTGCACGGACCGCCTACGGGCAGGATACGTTCGCGGAAGGATCGATGTCGGATCTCTCTTCGGAGTTTACCGGCAAAGATCATAAAAATTCAAGGCCCACCCAAACCGCCCCTATGCAGGACATAAAGGTGGAAGATCACTGCAAGTCCGCTGGCTTCGTCCGTGCGTCTGGTCAGCAGAGATCCAAGTTCGTCGGCATGGTTACCATCTTCGATCTGGCGCGTTGTGTTCAGAGAGAGGGCGAAAACCCCCGCGATTACCTTGCCAGGTGGCTCCGTATACGGGACGACCTGGCACATTAGCCCAATGATGATGCCATATATCACTTTGTGGAAGGACTGGACCATGGCACACTTCTCCGGCATTCTCTAAGGCGGTTGCAGGCTTCGGGACATCTTACCTTTGAAAGCATGGTAAACACCATCAACAACTACGCGGAGGCCGAAGCGGCGGCTCAGACAGCGCTTGCGCTCATTGACGGAGCCCCTCCAATTCAGCCACCGCAACCACCGCCTCCGGCCGCCATCGCCGCAGTTGTGCCACCACCTCTAGTCATCGTCGCTACTATTGCACCTTCACCCCCCATCATCGAGGAAGTCCTGGCACCCTTCGACTCTGTGATCGACGCGCTATACGCCGACTTCAGTGCAGATTCAGAGGAGATAGACTTCAGTCCAGAAGAGCTAGACTCCGCCATGCAGGAGATGGAAGAGGGGTACACGCGCGATGAGCAAGCCAACAACGCCGTCACGTCTCGAGAGGTGTTCGTCACCATTGGGACGGCGATGGATGAAGATCAACCCGGACGAGCTCCGCCTACAGCTCTGGACAAAGGGAAGGGACCACCTGTTGCTGCCGACAATGATCGCGCAAAGGTCATGCCCCCTCCGCCTAACCCAGTCCAACAGCCGCAGGAACTCGGCACCGGTCCGAGCAATAACAGCACCGCAAACTTGCCACCTTCGGCATCTACATCTGCTGCTGCCCAAGTTACTCCAGCTGATAGAGTGATGTACGGCCATCTCCTCGTCGAGTCACTGACCGTAGCTCGTATCCGGAACATGACCCAGCTTGACGAGAGCGCCAGCAACTGCTGGAGGAAGTGTATGCCATCGCAGAGCAATGCGCTAAGCTAGATCAAGATCTGGTCAATGCGCAGAAATCCATAGAGAAAGCTAGAGCAATGGAGGCCGAATAAAAGACTCTGATGCAGCAGCAGACGGCCAAGAAAGCTCCAGCTCACATCATCAATGATCCTAGTGTATGGCGAAACCTAGGATGGGCTCCCCCGAAGTCGGCACAAGCCAAGCCATATATTGACAGTGAAGGCAGGCAAGTTATGCCCACTCCTCTCCTCAACCTCGGCGTTGCCAAGACCCTTCTGGAGCAGGATAGATCACCCGAGGAGCTGGACCAGGTCTATGACCTAGTGGCCAAGGCGGTAAAGCAGCAGGAAAAGGCCACCTCTTAGAGGCTTGAGTCTGACCCATCGCTTTGCCAGTCTAGCCAGTATAAGCCGCCAAGGGACAAATCTCGTCTTGATGTCGAGTCCCAGACGGGTTCATCAGAACGAAGATGGAGGGATGCGCGCCACAGGAATGATTCTATCCCCATATCCTCCGACCACGGAGAAAAGGCCCAACCTTGTCTCCCATCGCCACCGCCCCGCTCCCCCCGACATCGCGAAGACCCCAAGGCTCACCGTCGTACGGATATGCCCCCGCCAAGGCAGGGCGGCATCATCATCCACGACAACGCGGAGCACACCCGTCATGACAGAGAGTGCAACCAGGGACACAAGAGCAGGTCGCGCCATGACCCTCCGCGTCCGACAAGCAATCGCGATAGGCGTGAGGCATCGCAGGAGTGTAATAGCAAGAAGGCTAACCCAGTGCCACCTCCGCCTCCGTCGCCACCTAGCAGTCACCATGGCGGAGGATGCCCGCATCATTCACGTAGCCCATCCCCTGTTGACAAGAAGAAAAGAAACCCGGAGCCATACGATGCACATTTACGGATCGATAAGATCCACGAGGCCCGGGAAGGACCATACCTGGGACCATGTTGCTTTGGACCTGCGATACGGTCCGCAACTTACCCCAAAGGTTTTCGGATTGAAAAGACCATCAAGCCCTATGACGGCACCGCTAAGCCAGCTCCATGGTTGTAGGATTATGGCAACGTGGTAGAGATTTCCAGGGGTAACCCCAATGTTGTCGTCAAGTACCTCCCATTGATGTTGGCGAGTACAGCCCGTCAATGGATTGATGACTTGCCGGAGAAATCCATCTGCAATTGGTTGGACATGCAACAAGCGTTCACCAAGAACTTCGAGGGTACGTACAAACGTCCCTACACTATTGGCGATCTACAACGATGTGTGCAAGAGAAAGACAAGACATCTCGCGCCTACCTCTCTCGCTGGCTGGATATGAAAAATTCCTGCGCAGGAGTGCACGCTTAGACCGCCATGGCCGCCTTCATCGATGGGTTGGAAAGAGGCACGTTGCTCCGACATAAGCTGAAGCGCTTGCAGGACAATCACCAGCTTGACTTGAACCAGATGATTCAGTTAGCTAGTGAGTTCGCAGCTGCCGACGACGACGCTTGCGACTCTCTGCCGGCAATGGCCGTTCCAACTCAAGCTTGGAGGAACATCAGCACAAAGCCGAAAACCACTCCAGAAGAAAAGAAAACTCCCAACATGGTCGCTATGACCTTCGCAGGACGAGGTGATGGCAGACAACATGGCCAACGACGGGGACCTGGTCGTGGGCAGCAGCGAGGAAGTGAAACTACCTCGGCAGCGCTCCGTGTTCCCCAAACCTACAAAGAGTACCGCGATATGACGTGCCTTGTACACCTCGATGTCAATGGAAAGGCCACCCATACCAATCGACACGGCAAGTTCGTCAACGACCTCAAGGAGGACCTGGAGTCCGGCTACAAGCGAAGTCGGAAGAACATACCGCGAGGCAAGGGCAAGGGGAAGAAGAAGGAGGAGGAGCCCAAGGATTCAAGTGACATGGACGAGGATGTTGACCCCAAGCACGCCGCCAAGAGAGACGGCAAAGGCAAGAATCCCTTTGAGAAGAAGGCGACAGTTTTCCACACTTTCCTTGGCACCCCCACCGTCCGACAACAGAAGACCTCTATGAGGATACTGATGGCTACTCTACCCCCAGTTCCCCAGTCCCTGCGCTGGTCGGAGGTTCCAATTACTTGGGACATGAAGGATTACCCAGACCTTATCCCTACGGAGAACCAATACGCCATGGTCATCAACCCTTTGATTGACGGCAATGAGTTCACCAAATGTATGGTGGATAGTGGAAGCAGCATCAATATCATGTACCTGGATACACTGCAGAAGATGAACTTGACGGAGGCAAACCTAAGGCGGACCAACACCATCTTCCACGGTGTAGTTCCTGGTCGGGAGGCTCGGTCTCTTGGGTGAATCACACTTCAGGTTGCCTTTGGCGATGTTAATAATTACCGCCAAGAGCGCATGACCTTTGAGGTGGTCCCCTTCAAGAGCGTGTACCACGTCACACCTTCATGGCCAAGCCATGCTTCGTCTACAATAAACTCAAGATACCCGGACCAAACGGTGTCATCACCGTATCCGGAAGCTTTGCCAAAGCTAGGGACTGCGAGATTAGTGAAGCAGCCTACGCGGAAGCTGTCCTCTACAGCGAAGAATTCAAAGAGATCCAGAGCAAGGTAGATGCCTCAGAGATGCCCGCATCGAAGAAACAGATTTCCGACTCCGCTCTAGCATTCAAGGCCGGAATCGATACCAAGCCGGTGGAACTTATGGTAGGCGATGCCTCCAAGACCACCGCCATTGGGACGAACTTGGATCCCAAATAGTAAAGCACGCTCATCGAGTTCCTCCATGAGAACAGGATCATCTTTTCCTGGCAACCTGCCGACATGAAAGGTGTACCTAGGGAACTTGCCGAGCACAGCTTAAACATTGATCCAAAATGCAAACCAGTGAAGCAACCTCTACGATGCTTTGGAGATGAGAAGAGACGCGCCATAGGCAAAGAGATAGCTAGATTACTTAAGGCTAGTTTTATCCGAGAAGTCCTTCACACCCAATGGGTGGCCAATCCTGTGCTTGTCCCCAAAAAGGGAACCAAAGAATTAAGAATGTGCGTTGATTACACCGGCTTGAACAAAGCATGCCCCAAAGATCTGTTTGCTTTGTCTCGCATTGACCAAGTCATTGACTCGACGGCTGGCTCGGAACTTTTGTGTTTTCTCGATGCATACTCAGGATACCACCAGATCAAGATGAGGAAATCGGACCAATTGTCCACTTCATTCACTACTCCATACGGCACATTTTGCTATGTTACAATGCCCTTTGGGCTGAAAAACGCAGGTGCTACGTACCAGCGGACAATGCAACATTGCTTACACGATAAAATTGGTCGGAACGTTCACGCCTATGTGGACAATATAGCGGTGACGTCTAAAAAGTCAAATGACTTCATCTCCAACTTAAAAGAAACCTTTGATAATCTCCGGAAATACAACATGATGCTTAACCCTAAGAAGTGCGTCTTCGGGGTTCCGGCTGGCAAATTGTTGGCATTCATCGTCTCCCAGCATGGAATCGAGGTCAACCCGGAGAAAATCAAGGCCATACGAAACATAAACCGTCTGACATGCCTAAAGGACATACAATGACTAACAGGTTGTGTTGCAGCAGTTAGTCAGTTCGTCAGCCGACTTGGAGAGAAGGCTTTGCCGCTGTACAAGTTGCTGAAGAAGGCGGACAAATTCACGTGGACGGACGAAGCAGATGCAGCATTGAAGCAGCTCAAGGAGATTCTTTCCTCAACGCCCATCCTTGCAGCACCCGAGCCTGGAGAACCCATGTTAATTTACATGGCGGCCACCAACCGGGTAATCAGCATCATCGTCGTGGTAGAGCGGAAGGAACCGGGCTATGAGCACGGAGTTCAATGACCAGTTTACTATGTAAGCGAGGTCTTGACGAAGTCCAAGCAGCGTTACCCGTACTACCAGAAGATAGCTTATGGAGTATTCCTTTCTTCTCGAAGGCTGAGGCATTACTTTCAGGAGATCCCAATCATAGTGGTGAGCAAGACTCCACTGTCCGACATTATGAACAATAGTGAGGCTACGGGAAGGGTCGCGAAGTGGGGCATTGAACTTTCCGCCTTCAAGATCACCTATAAGATACGCGACGCTATCAAGTCAAAAGCCTTGGCGGATTTTATTGCAGATTGGACAGAGATGCCAGATGCTACCCCATTGCTAGAACAAGAATACTGGGTGATGCACTTTGACGGATCAAAGCTGCTCAACGGCACGGGGGCTGGTGTACTTCTACAGTCACCAACTGGGGACAAGCTACACCACGTTCTGCAGATCCACTTCAAGGCTATGATCAACATGGCGGAGTATGAAGCACACATTCACGGATTACGCGTAGCCAAGGATATTGGCATCAAGCACATAGTTTGCTATGGAGATTCCGACTTGCTTTCCCAGCTGGTGGCTGGCACCTGGAATGCGCGGAACCCTATGATGGCGGCATATCGAGATGAAGTGGAGGAGATAGCCAAGAGCTTCTTGGGCTACAAGGTCAAGTATGTACATAGGGAGCAAAACGAGGCGGCTGATCTGCTATCTAAGCTTGGATCAAGGCGCAAACGAATTCCGCCAGGAGTTTTCCTAGAGCATCTACAGACACCATCCATGAAGGGAGCAGACATCGACAACCCGGATAGAGTTGACTCTTTCATCCACATGGTGGCAAAAGTCCCTCCGGCTTGGACAAAACCGTTCATGGAATATCTCGAACATGGAACTTTGCCCGACGACGAAGTCGAAAGACAGCAAATAGTACGTCGAGCGAAGGGCTATACCATAATCAATGGACAACTCTACAAAAGAAGCACTACTGGTGTATACCTTAAGTGTGTTTCCCAGCAAGAAAGTATTGAAATCCTACGCGGAATTCATCTCGGAGATTGCCACTACAAGGAATCTGTTGATACATGACCCTCTATTTTTGTCACTAAATCGTCATTATCTACAATATATGACGATCTTATGACGAAAAACATATCGTCAAAAACCGAGCGTCAGTAATTGCATATAACGACGTTTTTTGCAAAATCGTCATAATCGTCTATGACGATATTAGATCGTCATAACCTCTATGACGATCCAATATCGTCACTGGCAGTCTAGCCTAGCCATGTCAGATCCTACGTGGCCAATCCGACTTGGCAAAACTATGACGAAATAAGAACGTCGTAATGCAGATTCAGCCTGGTCCATTTTGGTCTCTTATTTGGGCCGAGCCCAACAATTTGGCCTTTCTTCTTTTCAAGTCTATGGCTTTTACGATCCATTCTCTTTGGCCCAGTTCATTCCACAATCTATTTTAATAATGGGCCTCGTTTCTTTTCATAGTCCATTTTAATAATGGGCCTTAGCCTTTTGCTTGTAATATATATTGTTCATTCACAATTTTTGGGCTGTACTACTTCAGGCCATGGCCTTCCACTGCAGTCCAGATTACTTTGGGCCACATCCTCTTCAGGGTCCTATTTCAATAAGCCCATACTCAACACAGAAGGTAAATATACACAGGAATCAACATTTGAAATAAGTATCAATTCAGCAAAACATATACATCAGCAAAACTTCAAATTTACAGTAATTCCAGCATTATGAGCAATTAAGCTGACAAGCAGCACCTAGTTCAGATCCACCAAGTAAACAATAGGTGACAGCCACCAAGTAGACAATAAGATCACATGGACACCAAGTACACAATAGGTGACAGCAACCAAGTACACAATAAGATCATACAGCCACTAAGTACCATCCCGCAGCCACTAGGTTGAGCTTCATCTTGTCCTCGAAGTTCTCTAGCTTCATGCGTGAACATCTTGGTCTTGCTTCATGTCAAATGGTGAATCAAAGGTAGTACTTATTCCAAAAAAGAATCAAATGTAAAGGTGTATTTGAATCCATCTTGGTTATTTCATTCACTGACTGAAGCCTGTCGAGTGTGGATTGTGTGATCTCGAGCTCCAGTGAGGAATGTGCACAGACAAGAACCCAAGCGGTAAAACCTACACATAACAAACAAAAAAGACACTATTATTAGCATGTTCAGTTATTACCGGGGCTATCATCAGTTGCATAGAAATTGTTTCTCATAGAGCAAAAGGAAACAAAAAATACAAAGCAGAAGAACATACAAACAAATGAATTCTCCGATTACTAAAATGTTCATCATAGGAACAAATGGAAACTTGACAAATGAAAAGTGGAAAATAGAAGGATTCATGACTACTAATTAGCATCTACAGATATTGAGCAAACAATAGTTGGTAAAAAATTAGCTAGTATGCAAAAATCTAATAATGGTTAAGAACTATGCTTGTATCAAATCAAGCAACAACATTATAACAACAGTAATGATCATATATGAGATGTTATAGGAACAGGAACAACTAGTAATGCTAATAAATATAAAAGAATAGTTCAAAGATTATCAAAAATTCTTGGCCATTTATTTTTTGGTGTGAAATCAAGGTAAATGAAGCAATAGATATATCAATGCTAGTAATTGCAAGTTTTAGTTACAGGTGAACATAACATGGTACAGTCATGATCTCAAAAAGCACTATAAGTTTCTATCTACTGCAGCTTTCTTGTAATCTCTTGATAAAGATACTGAATAGGACATGCCATTAAACTAGAACAGATAGTGTGACCATCCATGTATCCTAGTTTGATATTAAAAACAGACTAGTATCATATACATGCCATGCACAGACAGTAGGCAGAAACCATAGAGGAGTAGAGTCAAACTGTGCGGAACCTCTACATCTAGCTGCTTCTCGTCCTTCTTTAAACCCGCAAAGCTCTTATCACTGTGCGAAATATCAAGACCACCATCAAAAGCTCCCTGCAGCAGCAAAGAATTATACACGTGCTATGCAAATAAACATAAGCCAAAACAGTGGATCAGTTGCACATCAACAAGAAACCAATGAGATCCATGCATTGGTAAATTCAAATGTGATATTAGGAGGCTACCATACCAACTATGTTAAGCAAATGTTATTTTATAGATATATTGCTAACACATGTTTATAGACAGTTAAGATGGACATAGGTAAGAAATTTAAATGTGATTACAGAACTTCCAATGTATGCACGCCAACAATTCAAATAATTTAGACTCTGATTTTCTCTGAGCCCAGGAATATGCTACCACACCTATCTAAATTTGACCAAACTAAAGGAAAAAACTGTAGAATTCAGAAGCAACTCCTGTATCCAAATTAGAATATTTTCTAACACAAGGTAGCTCCATTATGTACATGTTTAGAAAAATGAACCTGCAAAGGCTTCTACACCAGAATCTATATTTCTAGTTTGGGTTAGCTGATTGACCTGTAGATTCCCGGGATACACCCTCCATATTAACCTCTTCAAAGCATGGTTCCCGATCTGGTATATGATTAAGAAAAGGTATAGATCCTATTTATTTGTCCTTGTCCCTAGGTATGCATTTGAATTCCCACATCCATAAGCCATCGTCTAGAATTAAATAAGAGTAAAAGCTCAGGTAGCTCTACACATTCAGCTCTACTCCAGCTACCACATCTACTAGTACTAGATTTGGATCGAGAACACACCCTCTAGTACATGGGTAGCTTACAGTGGCTGATTGACAATCCCCTTTTGCGAATCAGGATGGCATCGTGTTTGCTACAACGGGAAATACTGCATACCTGGGAAATAAAATCCCTTGACAACAGCAGCAACGGATGCAAGAGAGCGAACATGCACGAACAAATTGAATCAGCAACCAGTAGCTATCCCGGTGATGACGATAGCAGAAGACTCGAACCCTAGGATCTGGATGCTGACGGTGATTCCGCAACTGGCGCGCCTACTGCACCACGCCACCCGAACACGGCCATCGTCGTCATCCCACACCTGTTTCTCGAGGGTCGCTGGGAGGAGGCGGGGAATCACGACGGCCGGCCGAAGACCCATGGCAGCCACAGACTCATATTTGTGGGCCATGGGCAACGCGGTGGAGGAAGGCGCCGAGCTCCATGCTGCCAGCCGCCTCAGGAGGACAGGCCCTCTAGGGTTACAGATGTACTGGAGAAGTCTTCGATGCAGGGGAAGAGGCCCTCTAGGGTTGCGAGAGAAGGGATAGGGCAGTCCACCGACGCGGGGAAGGGAGGGATCTGGAGTAGTGGGGGAGGGAGGGATCTCGGTGAGGTACTAGGGTTTGCGGTTGTGGCACGCGGTGAGGGATCTGGAGCAGTGGGAGAGGAGACGAGGTGGGGAAAGGAGTGGAGGCGACGTGGGTGGGTCTACGCGATGGGGTGGACGGCTGGGTAGGGTACTAGGGTTTGCAGTTGCGGCACGCTGCAAAATTGAACCTCTCTAGTGCCAAGGACCAGATTTTCAGTGGGTGACGGACCGAGGATGAGTTCCACAACGTTGGATCGAGCTCTCGTGGACGGTTAGGATCCTATTCAGTGGGGTGATCCGTGGGTACCCTCTTTTTGCATTCTGATTGGCTGGAGAAGTGTCCATGGTATGAAATCGGCATAATAACTAGATAAACAATATAGGGAAAATATTTGAATTGTGTCATTTTATATGACCTTGTATCCATGTAAAATAACAAACTTGCAATATTTCAAATATTTTAAAAAAGTGCTTTCAAAATTAGCTACCGAGTATGAAATTTCATGTCTTACAACTCAAACGACCAAATTTATGGCTAGAATCGCGGCATGGTTTGTGATAATGTTCACGTATTGTGCACGCGTGTGCATATTGTGATGGAGAAGAATGTTGCAAGAGGAAGTTTTCCTATTCGACACACGGAGAATCCATTTTCCATTTTCCGAGCGCAAAAAACGGCCCGTTTTGTGAAGCAACCACCAAACGACAGTTTTAGAATGGTCCGTCACATTTTTTAAACATATTAGACCATCTTATATGGACAATGTCCCAACCAGGGTATCTCAAACCTTTCCGTTCACCCCTAGCAAAAAAGACAAATTCCTGCTGAATCGGTAGGAAGTGAGGCCGATTTGAACTGCAGGTACATGATCCGATGTTCATGATTTTTGGCAAAAATCATTTTTAGACTAACAATATGATGTTTCATCAGAGATCCAATGCGAGTTTAGAGAGACTCATCCCCTAGCTAAGAGCCTTCTTGTCTGCCGTTTTGATCATAGTTTGGAACGGGCATAAAAATTCAAAAACAGTTTGATCAATGCAAATCCTTCGCGTGGTGTCTTATTATGTGACATAATTGCAAGGAAAAATACCAAACTTGGTATATTGCAAGTGTCTCGAAAAAACCTTCTCAGAAATGACCTATCATGTGTGAGGTTTCATGTCTTTCGGACCAAACGACCAGTGTTATGGCTAGAATCGTGGCATAGTTTGTGATAATGTGACCGTATTATGCACGCGTGTGCATATTCGGATGGAGAACAATGTTGCAGGAGGAAGTTTTCCTCTTCATCACACGGAGAATCCATTTTCCATCTTCCGAGCGCAAAAAACGGGCCGTTTTATGAAGCAACCACCAAACGACAGTTTTAGAATGGTACCATCACATTTTGTAAAAATATTAGACCACCTTACATGGACAATGTCCCAACCGGGGTATCTCAAACCTTTCCGTTCATCCCTGGCGAAAAAGACAAATTCCTGCCGAATCGGTAGGAAGTGAGTCCGATTTGAACTACAGGTACATGATCCGATGCTCATGATTTTTGGAAAAAATCATTTTTAGACTCACAATATGATGTTTCATCAGAGATCCAATGCGAGTTTAGAGAGACTCATCCCCTAGCTAAGAGCCTTCTTGTCCGCCGTTTTGACCATAGTTTGAAACGGGCATAAAGAATTCAAAAACGGTACAATCAATGCAAATCCTTCGCGTGGTGTCTTATTATGTGACATAATTGCAAGGAAAAATACCGAACTTGGTATATTGCAATTGTCTCGAAAAAACCTTTTCAGAAATGACCTATCATGTATGAGGTTTCATGTCTTTCGGGCCAAACGACCAGTGTTATGGCTAGAATCGTGGCATAGTTTGTGATAATATGCCCGTATTGTGCACGTGTGTGCATATTGGGATAGAGAACAATGTTGCAGGAGGAAGTTTTCCTTTTTGTCACACGGAGAATCCATTTTCCACTTTCCGAGCGCAAAAAACGGGCTGTTTTATGAAGCAACCACCAAATGACAGTTTTAGAATGGTACCGTCACATTTTGTAAAAATATTAGACCACCTTACATGGACAATGTCCCAATCGTGGTATCGCAAACCTTTCTGTTCACACCTGACGAAAAAGACAAATTCCTGCCGAATCGGTAGGAAGTGAGTCCGATTTGAACTACAGGTACATGATCCGATGCTCATGATTTTTGGCAAAAATCATTTTTAGACTCACAATATGATGTTTCATCAGAGATCCAATGCGAGTTTAGAGAGAATCATCCCCTATCTCATCCAAAATGTTGAATTCAAAGCCCTAGTTTCAAAATCATATTTTAAAATATGATATTATCCCTACTATGGACTAATATGAGATTAGTAAATACACTATTTTAAAATAGTCAAAGTATTTTTAGTTAACATCTTAAGATGATGTATAGAATATTATAAAAAATTAGAGACAAAAATCAATTCTTTTAGAATAGTTATGAAAAAGATACAAAAGAATTAAGAAAATGAAAAAAACAAAAGAAGAAAAAAACTACCTAACTATACCAGCCGAGATGGCCTAGTGCGTGCAAGGCCTAGTCCCTCCCACCGCGGCCCATATCACTTCTCGCCGAGGCCCATTCTAGTGATATATTGAGCTAGCCCAACAGATGAACAAAGGATATATGGCCGCGACTTGTATTTATAACATGAACCGGTGCATGGACTAGTGGCAACTGTCGCTGCCTGCATGCTGTAGGTCGCGGGTTCGACCCCATGTGCCCCATTTTAGCACCTTTTATTCAATAATTTGTAAAAGCCCAACATCCGATTGGTATGTTAATATAAATCTCAAGAATTGCAAACAATACCAATAACTTGGACATTTGCAGTCTGGGGGCTGGACATGGTTGTACCGTTACAGACGGCACCATGTGGGTTTACGCATATGCTAGTAGCAGTTGATAAATTCACTAAATGGATAGAAGCTAAATCCATTAGAAATCTTGATGGGGCAACTGCCCTCAGGTTTGTCCGGGATCTAGTGGTGAAATTTGGTCTCCCACATAGCATTATCACCGACAACGGTAGCAACTTGTCACTCGGAGAAGTGGAGGCAGATTGAGGAACTTGAGAAGACGATGAATCGAGAAGAGAAAATAAAAGAACATAGTTAGGATTAAGATCAACAAATGCTTGTGGAGATGATTCTTTCTTTCGTCGAAGAAAAGAAAGATTTTCGAGAATTTATCAACCACTATGAAAATAGCATTGTTTCTTCTCTTAGATTTAAGAAATGAAGTCCGAAAACAATGTTGCTTTCAAACAAAAAGTTCCTTGATATCAACGATGGATTTGGATTGAGTAACTCTCGGATTATATGCTTCTTGCGTTAGTTAGGACCAAAGGATCATGCAAAGGAGGTGTGTAGATTTATCTCCTCGAGAAAGAGTGACACGAGTTTATGGTGGAATCCTGAAAAGTTGAAGATCTGGAGTTATTGTAGAGATGATTTTTGCTTTCCTTAACCATGAGATTATCGCAATAAATTTTGCGATTGATGGCATCGACCATAAATGGCTTTACCAACAGCAAAATATTTTACAAATGGAAGACATACATATCTTCCATCCATCTCATTTGACAATGTCAAGATCTGGTGTATCGGGGGGAATTTTTGCGTTTGTTTCCACCAGATTGTTGAAGATTTATGTTCCATCTAGAAATAGATGAGACCACCATCAGGATATTATTGATTACGTTCTTGAGAGAACACTCTAGAAAACAAGGATGGAAGTAACGTCTTAAGGGATAAAGGCCACTTCTAACTTCCGTGGAATACGTGAGATCGCATTAATTTACCAATTTGATGTACAAGAGCTAATGATAAAAGTAGTCGGATGGGGATCAGTCCATCCGCACCCAAAGCATTACTCTGCACAGGGATAAGAAAATCATGCGACCCGAATCCCAAAACAAACTGAAGATCTTGACAAGGAGAAAACTCATGAAGCTCCGTAAGAAAACAAGGATTTGATGCAAATGATTCAGTGCATCCAAGTAGATAAGGATGATGATGTTGTCGTCATGTTAGATGTCCCAAGCCATCGGGAATGATATGAAGGAAGATCATGAAAATAGACGAAGGATTCACCAGACAGATTACACATGGCAACCAAAACCTAGAATAGAAGAATTATTAAAGATCTAGAATCTTCGCCACATCCGACAGATTGAGGATAGAAGGTAAAGCGAGAGGGTTTCAAAAGATTTCTTGACGAGTCGGATATCAAAAGAATGTATTGTACTTCTTGATAATATCTAAGAGATATTTAGACATCTTGAGGAAATCTTTAGCAGAACAATGATGATAACTTGCCAAGGAAGGAAAAACTATAGAGTTGGTTGAAAAATGATGATGGGTGATGATTAACAATTGATTTAATGATTCCAGAATTGTAGCGATGTCTTAGCAGAATAACATGCTTGATATAGGTGACTTCAAAAAGTCGAAATACCCATGTTGAGAACTTTTGCACCGATGTGGTGTTTTTGAAGCTTCAAAGGTTGAAAAGGAGATATTCTGCATGTACTTCCATTGATATATAATAGGCGAGAATATCGTTGAGATATACCACCACAAAATATCAAGGATTGGTGTTTAGAAACATGCATTTGAAGAATAGGTTATCTGGCCCTTCAGATAAGAAAAGAGGTACAAACTTGTTTACCTTGTTGATTGAAACACCGGTTGAAAAGAGAAAAGATTTTGGATAAGAACCGATGATAACTCATACATTTAAGAAAAGCTATCATAGAAGAAAGTATGAGATTCTCTCGTATCCAAGAGAACCTTCCAGATACGGAGTTCAAAAAGATACAGAGGATGATAAACCACCATATTGCCTTAAGAAACCTCCAGATTGACAAAGATACTTGAATATGATATCGATATGATCTTGGTATAACTCAAAATCAAAAGATATAACCACGGTCATCTGGAGGATTGGATCGATAACATTTACCATATTACACTCATGATAAGCGTCATATAGCCATGTTGAGAACCAAATTACTATCACAAGAATCGGATCAACACACATTATGTATTTAGCCCCAAAGAATTTGTAGATGAAGTAAAAACTCCAAATTGAAACGCCATTAGAAAAGATCGAGTTAGCATGAACATGCTGACCAAAGAAGGGGAATAGTTTATCACACATGACCGAAAAGGAGTGTGGAAACACAAATATATCAAATAAAAAATTTCTGCATTTTTGGCATTAAAATACCAATAGATGCACAAAACAACTTAACATATATAGATTAGCAACTCCACATTCTATGAAATCATGTAGGAAGGAAGAATACCCTTAACAAGTTTGTGCCGGTTAACAAAGAGTCGGAGAGATCTCATTGGTTTACCAATGTCTGTCGGTATGGAATGTACCAACAGTTGATAACCAAAGGCAGATTGTGAAGCAAAGTTGGATGCAATAGATAGACAAAGGATTTAACACATCCTATGGTACTACATAAACCCGGAACACGTGAATCCTAGTTTGATTTTTTAGAAGAGGACTGATAAAAATTACACTTCTTTACCAGAAAAGGGTGGGTGGGAGGGTAATAAGAAAAATGGAAGTAGTCCTACTTTCACAATTAGTTTTTCCGTAATATACATAACTACCAAAAATATTTGCTAGAATGAAAACAACCATCTTTGCTGATACACTGAAGGATGGAATAGCTCTGATACCAGATGCAATCCCCTAGACCCGACGCTCTAAATCGCAAGCCAGTATAACCCAAAAATGGATAATGTGTTCTACCGAGGAGGCCCAAAGGCCACCCACGTGTAGGTCCTGTCTGAGCGGAACAGGGCACGATACCGGCCAACCACCCTACCCACTTCTCGTTCTTATAGATTCAAGTGCGAGAGACATAGCCGGCTGGAGTGCAAGTCAAGCAATACTCAAATGAGTATGTATGCCAACGACATACAAGAGTATATTAGAGCCAAACCATCTAAAATAAATAGAAATATTCAATGCCATACGGCAAGATCCAAGTTACTATATATTTCTAATAGTTTAGGATACATCCTCATACATCACACATCAGAATATCAAGCGAGTAGAAAACAAGATCCGATTACGGATAAGAAGAAAATTAGCATAAGGCGCCCTGAAAATAAGCACATCTCGCCCACAGATCTCATGGATATCCATCCCCGAAATCTCTACAGCAGATGGTCGTTGCCACCATCCTCGGTCTCCTCGACCCAGTAACCTTCTTGCGGATATACATGTCCATATGAACCAATATTTTATCGTGTGAGACCCTAAGGGACTCATCAAGTCTTTATGCATCTAAAGGGAACAACCTGAGGGTGACGCAATTGCAGTGATAATAAAGCCTATCAGTCCTATAGAGACATGCTACAACATCCTCCTAACCAATGATAGATGGATGCTCATGAATTAATCAACAGTTAATTTCCCAACAAACATATATCAACATAAATAACATTTCTCGCCCACCTCCCCATTCTTGAACGAGAAGGCAGAAGAATATACCTATAAGATCCCACCTTTATAAAGGTAAAGATCCCTGTGATTGCAATGCTAGTCCCTGGATCAATTGCTAGCATCCACAGTTTAAGATGAAGTACACAGAAACAAAGGTTATTATTACATCATCATTCCTAAAATAACATAGTCTTTTACAACTCCATAGCCATAGGCTAGTACAAGAGTTTAACTTAACAATATAAAATAGAAGTCTTCATCTTCATGTGCCATAGGTAAGCATGTTGAGTGTAGACTCATAACCCCTAATCATCATCAGAGTAACCTGCAACATCACAAGTTACAGCCACAGTGGGTCAATAGATTGGAATAGTATTGGCAAGTGATACCTTAGTAGAATATTAGCATCTAGTTACTACATGAATTTGGCTAAGTGTAGCTTAGGCTTTCTTTGCTCAAAATAGGTTTTACCTATCAGTTGAAAACACTAAGTTTTTGTTTGGCAAAAACTTTCCCAAGGAACCACCAATAGAAATTGGTGAACCTTCACCCTTGTTCAACCACAAGTTTTACTTAGAAAATTGTGATGAGGAGATTCTTGATAGCTTCCATGTCTTGATGATCAACTTGTCCATTACCGGGGACACGGCTAAGTACTTAGTTTCTTCCATCTGCAAAGGTGGTGCACTTTCCCCACAATACTTTATTTTCACCAATACAGGACCTTTCAAAATCCTTCCCTTAGACCAAATGGACGCGTTCCAACCTATCATCCCACTACCACCAACTGTCCAAATGGCTAAGTTATTGCAACCTATATGATCCAGGCAGAGCCCATAATGCCATGTGGCTGCACTAGAAGCTTCTTAACATTTGGCATCTCAAATCCCTTTGTTCCTGGGTGGCATTCCACAAGTGAGATAAACAAGGTAACCATAGAAATGGGCCTTGTGTAACCACTCAGCACAAATCATTTATTAAGCAAAACATAAGTCAAAGACTTAGAAATATTTTCCATAGCATGTATATATATTCCACCCTTGGTTACTACTAGCTAGGCTAAGAATGGCAAATAGCAAGTACCTTAACTTAGAGAAAATTCTAATAATTCTACAACTACTAGGATTTCCCAAGCATAGAATATATTTACTTAGCAAAATATTCATGCAAGCCCTATACAAAATATCTCTAATGCATAGTCAAAATATTGGAACAAAAATATGAAGCACCACTTTCCTTGGTAGTTGGGGGAGTAGCAACAATCTTCACAACCACAATCACTATTAGAACCAAAATCTACACATAAAATGATAGCACCAAATTCACATATCAAAAATATACAAGCAAAAATATATGAATGCATGCAAATGCAATGTGATGATTTTTATAAATCAAACAAGACAATTGAAACAGTACTGAATCATAAACCAAACAATTATACACTAAATAAAATTAATTTGGCCCTTAGAACATTTTCCATATAATTTGTATATACAAAATAAGCTTAGAAATGTGTCTGCAAAAACAACCCATTTTACAGACGCAATTTATTAAACAAAGTGCATAATTGGATAGAATTATTTCTCCTGATTCCAATGATATAAAATTTGCAAAATTTGAACGTGTGGATCAAAATTTATGAATTTTGCAAGTTTGAACAACTAATAGATCTAATTCCAGATTTTAAATTTAAACCCTAGCCACGCAGTGCTTCCTGATTGGACGATACCGCTTCGCACTGGATCACGCTCGCGGGCCGTTGGATCTAACTAGCTACGCATGGCCCAGATTGTACCACTTCGATCAAGATCTAACTATGGCCTTAGGATTTAAATCCGATGGATCAGATCCATCTGACCAAGAACCAGCGGCGCACATGGTGGCCGCGGCGGCGACGGTTCTGACGGTGACACGCCGGCGAGGCCAGAGGGGCAAGGGGGTCGGGCTAGTGCTTACCGAGACCGCGAGAACATGGAGATGCTCAACGTGTAGACGGGCACGGTCGGGGCGCACCGACACAGCAGCAGGACCTCGTCGGAGTTCGTCTGAGGGTCGGGTGCTCACTGTCGAAGTCGAAGACGACGTTCTGGGGCGCAAGTATTCAAACGTAAAACGTTAACAAATGCACGAGACACTGGCGAACATGATTTCTTAAACCAGAGATAGAGGGGAACACGGGGCTCACCGGAATGGCTCGTCGGAGTTGAGTCAAGCTTCGGCCGTTTCCATAGGTTGACGAGGGCGATGACCTAGGGAGATTCAGAACAAAAGGAGAGCATGAGAAGATGCATAGGATGATGGCGAAGCAGCTCGCGTGAACCAGAAGGCAAGGCGCGCTCGGGACTCACCGTGATGGCTCACCGGAGTTCCTCGGTGCTGCGGCGGTGTTGGTTGAAATTTGGGGAGCCTGGCGGTGCTTTGGTGGTGCTGAGTGAGGGGAAAGGAGCAGGGTGGGGAGGCGGTTAAATAGCTGGAGCAGGGGCAACAATCACGCGGCCAATCAATGGGATTTACACCGGGTTTATTCGCGGCGTCACTACAGAGAGGTATCGGCGGAGTGGCGTCTGCGAGCGAGAATTTGGGGGAGACGATGATGACATGGAGAGGGCCCAGCGTCAGTGGCTACGGGGTACGTTTCGTGCGGGTGAGAGAGGGTAGACGGGGAACTGGCCCGGGTGGGTTTAGTGGGCTGGATCCTGTGCTGGGCCAAAATGGCAGCGCTGGCCTTTTCCATTTTCTTTTCTCCTTTTCTATTTCTATTTGATTTTCAGGAACCAAATTCAAATGAGTTTGAATTCAAACCACTTCTAGATTTTTTTAAAGTGAAACTAATACACATTTGGCTAAAGAACAAAGTTGTACACTTGGAAATACATTGGTACATTGGAATTTTAAAAATAAACAATGCCTTTATCAATTGTTTATTAAAGACATATGAATGGTTTTAAATTCATACCTTGTTTTGAATTTTTTTGTCCAAGCTTTGGAAAACATCAATCCACTCTAAGTTCGAATCATTCTGGTTTAAAACAAATAATCTCATACTAGAGAGTAGTAGTGGGTCATAGCCTTGTTACATAAAATAATAAGCCTTCAAATGCTTCTGTTTTGAAATGACATTGAAAATGATCCTAAAATGATTATGAATGCATGGATGATATGCAAACATTGAAATCATGATTTTTGGGATGTTACAATCCCATCCATTGGAAGTTTTATTAATCATTCCATGAATATTGCACTATTACTAGTCAAGTTTTAGTCAAATTAAAAGCGGTACTTTAGTTATGCTTGTCTATGATCGAGAAACTGTGCTCCATGTCGTCCATAACCATGGACATGGCTTTCAGAAAGATTTACCCTGTAGGGGTGCACAAATAGCAACACACGCACGATCAACCTCGGAAAAATAAAATGAAAACCCAACAAGGCATCATGACAACACATTTGCAAGATTCAACAATGATTTCAGGGGGCCATTCCGCTAAGCTACCTACTACGAAGTTGGCCGGCTCCGCGATGGACCGAGGGGTTTGCAATAACGACTGTAAATGACTGGGAACCCGAAGTGTGACTAGGATTATCGCATGTCGCGAACCTAAACAAATAGAGTAGTAAATGCTCCTCGAGCAATAGTAGTAAATATGCAGCAAAGCATGGCATAAGTACAGGATAGTAATAACACCCCAAACTAGTTTTTGACCCCAATAAATTACATATGACTAAAGCTATACTAAGGGGATTCATGGTCCCACATATGGATAGTGTGATAGTTAAGGAACAAGAATCAAGTACTCACGGTCCTACGGGGCAGAAGTGAGCATAAAGAACCAAATAGCAAATATTGCCCACCGGTGCCTCTTTTTTTAGTTATCCCATTACTATTCAATTCAGTTGTTTAGGTATCTCATTATTCATAGACACTCACAAACCCTACACATGCAATTCTATGACTCGCATGGCTCAAACAACTCATATAGTAATGGATCATAGGATTGAGGGAACAAGATTTGGTGGGGTTGAAAAGTAAAGGCTATGCAATACTTGGGATTCAATTTCATTCAGATCGCGACATATGATGCAAGAATAAGATAGATGTAATAGGTGTTATATGTAGTGCAAGAATGGGGTTGCTTGGAAATTCAGTTGTAGAATTAGAAGGATTCGGGTAATACTCCTGAGGCTCCTGATATTCTCCTTGCTCAGCGTCTATCTGAATAAAAACCAAACACACAAGGGGCCAAAATAAATACATTGCACAAACATATCAATCATATGCATCAAGCAAACAAGGTAAGCCATGATGGAATGATGCACAATTTACATGGTACAACATAGCATGGCATGGGTGAAGTGTGGGTTACAAGAATAAAGCATTTGATTAAGTTTTTAGTCATGTTTGCTCCCATAAACATTGATGTATACTTAATATTTATATGATGCATGTTTAAATTCATCTCATGTAATTCATAGTTAGAACAAGCTCGTCGAGATAATCGATTTAGACATATCATTTATCGAATTCAGTGTTACGAATTTAAAGTTATGCAATATTTAAGAAATGGCATTTATTATTCAAAAAATTTAAATTGCTCAAATGATATTATAAATAGCATAAACATATTCCTCACATTTTTCGGATTCAAAATATGGTCAAATTTCGAAGTTTTGACTAGATAGAGTCAAAACTGGTCAAATTTGAAAGCATGGATGGACTCATTTTTGAAAAACATTCATATTTCATTTAGAAAGTTTATTCAAATTCAAAATATTTTAAAACATATGAATTGTTTGAGTTATATCCATTTTCCTAATTTTTTTTAGAAATGTCCACCGGTTTTTCTTACTCGGGCAGACTTAGCCACAGTCACCGAAAGATGGGCCAATCAGGCCACAATATGCACACATCTTGTAACAGTAGCGACACGTCAACAAGGCTGGGTACTACGGGTTGAGACTGGACAAAGAAGAGGGCCTCTCTACAAAAATGCAAGATCCGATCGGGAGCAGCAGATGGATCTAGGACTGAGGTATGTTGGTCTATTTCGAATACCATCCCTCACGAATACCGAGGCATGTGGAGGCTCTGAGGCGAGTCTTCTCCGGCCCTTGCCGGCACCACTCCGCCGTCGGTGCCCACCCTCATGGATTCTCCGATTGGTAGTTGAAAGGTCACCTACACAGGTGCAAGCTCTGGTGGTAAGTTTGTTGAAGGCTCTCTGATTCTTTCTTCGGATGATTGGCTGGTGCTTCTTAATGCCAAAGGCTTGACTTTGGTTGGAGAGGTTATCGAAAATGGGGAGAAGATCTTGACTAGATCTGTGGTGAGGTTCCCCTCTCACCTGGGTAGAGCTAATGATGGTTTGATCTCTCTAGATGGTTTCTTTGGTAGATCTCCTTCTCTAGATGGAACAGATGAAGATTTCTCTCTGAGGTGGCATGCTCTCTGCTTCTCTCTTTATAAACAATTTCCAGGGTTTCTGATCTTGAAATCTCATGCAAAAAGATTGGTTCTTCTCAATCAAAATGAGGTGGTCATCGATGCTAGATATTTGCTTAAGGATGAAAAGATTGTGGAAGGGGCAGAGATGGAATTGCCAGTTTTAAAAATCCATGTTGGTGCTCAAATTATTCCCAACATGTCCAAGAGCAGTCCAAAATGCTCCAAGGTGAACAAGGATTTTGTCATGGGTTTGGTTTTTTCAAAAGCATCCAAAATTGGCAATATGATGGAAGTTAAGACTGAATCTATTATTCCTGTTGTGAATGAGTCTCCTAATCTCTGTGCTTCTGAGAAAGTTCAAGTGGATCCTTCCCTTTCTGGAGCAACTTCATTGGATTTCAATATTGGTAAAAGGTTTGACAGTGATATTCTTTCTAAATTTGGCCATTCAGTCAATGTTCGTCCTGGTTTTCATAGAAGGCCCTTTTTCATGGTCTGCTTATTTGGCAGAGCTAATTTCAAACCTGATGTTCATACTGTGGCTATTACTCTGCAATCCTGCTTTGGAGGATCGGCTGCCCTGTTCCAAGTTAGATTTCTTTAGGACAGAACATTCAGATTTTCAGTTGGTTCCAGAGCAGTTGGATTTGAAATCTACAATTCTTTGAAATTTACCTCTGATCATTTTACTATGTTCATCAATCTCTGGGGAAATGGTGGGCCTAATTGGCAGGCAGAAGAAAGAAAAATTTATCGTGAAGAAGATCATTCTTGGACAACTATCACGACCAAAAATCTGTGGCACGAAATTCTGGTCAAACCTCAGGTGCTAACCGTTTGGGCGTTATGTCTGTTTTTGACCGTTTAAAATTTCCCTCATCAAAGCCTGTATCACCGGTCAACCGTCAAGTTAATTCGGTGGTTTCTTTTGATCTTAAGGCAAATCACACCAGATCTTTCGCCGATGCTGTCATTATTGGTGCTCCTAAACTAGGGGAGCAAACTGCCGATCCTCCCGCGCCCATGAAATCGGGCTCATTAAATTTGCCTAGGCTCCTCCCTTTTATGTGTTTCCCCTCTTTCCAAAAAAGGGAGTGGCCCAACGATTCTTTCATTTCTTGGTTTAAGGCCCGACCCAATTCGAAAATTCAACCCCAGGTCTTCTCCTGTCTAAATGATTTCTTCATTTGTGGCCACTCTTCCCCTACTGCAGCGGTTGCAGAGCGCCCCGTCTCCTCAACTCCCCCGCCTCAGAAAACCCCAACTTCCCCCCCATTGCAAGGCCTCGTCGCCGGCATTCAGTGCGACAATGGCGAACATTCCCATCGACCTTGTGCCTTTCCTGCCTCGAGGCTTTGAGATTATGCAGGTTGAAGGTCGCGTGGGACTTAGAAGGGTGGTGGTTCCTCTCTGGCAGCGTCAAAATGAACAGTATGCCATTGCCTCCATTCATCCTCTGCCTCCTGGCCCTGTCCCCTTCCTCAATATTCGTGATTTTCTCCTGGATTTGCTTCATAATGAGGCTAGGGTGGGTTTTGGTGAGGTTCGGGCCTGCCCTTTCGGTGTGGCCTATGTGCGGTTCACCCATGTAAGTGACAGAGACAAGATGGTTAGGGATAGTCCCATTGCTTTTCAAGATGTGCATGTCTCCTTTGCCAAGCATAATGAGGGGATTAACTGGCGTCGAGTTCAATTTAATAATGAATGTTGGGTTATCCTTGTCAGCCCCCCCTTGGACCATATGAACACAAAAGACATTAATGCTATTTTTAATGGAATTGGAAAGATGCTGCTATGGGAACGAATCCTGAGAACAAGGGTAGAATCCTTGCTAAAGTAAGAGTGACTGATCTGGCTGACATTCCTAAGAGTGTCAGAATGACACTTGGAGACAGTGAAGACTCTGAATCCTGGACTTTTTCTGTGGAGATCCTGCTCAGCAACCTTCTTGGAGGGGGGCCACCGGATGAAGACCCTGCTCCTGATGATGGGGAGGACCCACACCCTATCCCCGTGGTTGCTGCTCCGTTTGTCCCCCCCACTAAATCCTCCACACCCTCCACAAGATGACAATTCTAGTGAGTGGGACCAATGGGTAGTACCAATTGTTGCCCAGAATGTGCCTGCTGGACCCATTCAGGAAGATGGTGAAGAGCTTCAACCTGACAACCTGCATTCCCCTCCCAATGTTGTTCACAGTGGGATTACTAACTCCTCCACTGAGCAGGCAGTTGACCTTGCTGTTATCTAGACTGCTTATTCTAGTGATCAGGAGGTGAACCAAGCCATCACTTCTGAACATGAACTTGCTGGATCTCTGCTACAAGATGTTGGCATTGGGGATGGAGTGCTTAATATTCTTGATGCTTATGCTGATCCTGATGATGATGATTCCACCCCTGTTGGTGCTGAAAATGTTGATAGGGATGGTGATTTATTGATGGAGGACACCAACTTGCTTGATCCAAATGAGGCCCACCTTCAGATTGGAATGGCATGCACTCACTTTGTGGCAACCCTTGATCTTTTGGCAGCAAAGTTCAGGTTCTCTCAACAGGGCCTGGAAATTTGGGATAGATTCTTTGCCCCACACATTCAGTGTCACTCTTCTTCTCAGAAGAGGGCAAAAATTGAGATTCATGTAAGTTGGTTTAACTTCATTACCCTTATGCTAATCACACCTAAGAAATTTAATTGGGCTAAGAACTTTCTCTCTTCGCCTCTTTGGGAGATTATCAAAGAGCCTATTGCAAGTGAATCTACAATTTCTTTCTTGGTTCCTGAGAAATGTGTCACTCATTCTGCCCATTTATGTGTTTAGGATTCTTTGGATCCTGGCTGTCCTGAGATAACCCCCTCTGCTCCTTCAAAGAAAAGGAGAGGTGTAGGTCCCATTGTTGAGACTGAGGTGAGAAGAAGTCCAAGAATTGTTGAACTTAATGGTGGTTTCAAAAGCCATATCAATTTCTCTGATTTTAATTGTTTATCCTGTCATGCTAAACCCCCAACTCTTGGCACTAAGGTGGTTAAAAACCTGGCTGTTAATTTTTGTAAGGTGGCTGAGGAAAATCTTGACACAAAACTGCAGAAGAAGAGTAAGGTTGCTAACAAGACAGTAAGGCCACCTGGTGCTACAAAAAGGTCTTCTAGAGTTGCTTCTAGTTCCAGTCAAGGAGATAAAAAGAAGAAGGAGGCTGCTCGACCCTGTGGGTAGGAGGCCAAGAAGAAGATGAGCAAATAAGTTTCCAATGTTAAGAAAACTATACTTTTGGGTTGTCATCCATGGACCTGTGATCCAATGGATTGTTCTTGTTATGTATCTAAGAAAGTGGCTCTGGAATATTGTATGGTGGATGTTCCTTTCTTTTGTTGAACCATGTTACTCCTTAATTGGCTTCCTCACAATGTCACTACTTGGCCTGGATGTTTTATCATACTTTGATAGACATCAAAAGCTTTATTCCATCTTTAGTTTCCATGGATAGTAAAAGAATTTGGAAAATCTTAAACTGGAACTTGAGAGGCATCAATTATGAGAAAAAGTGGGTGGCTCTTTCCCAAAAGATCCTGGAATTAGAGTGTGAGATCATTTGCCTCCAGGAAACAAAAAGGGGAAATTTTGATGATGAATATATTAGGAAATTTTGTCCTAAGAAATTGAATAAGTTTGCTTTTCTACCTTCTGTTGGGGCCTCTGGGGGGCAATTCTCATCTGGAATGGGAATATCTTTGATGGAGAAATGGTTTTCCAAAATGAATTCTCTATTTCTGTCAAATTTACCTCTATACTCTCCAATGATTCTTGGATTCTTACCAACATCTATGGTCCTTTTCAACCTGAAAAAAAATCCTTATTCATTGATTGGTTGACCAATATTGATATGCCTGATGACATTGACTGGCTGCTCATGGGGGCTTTCAATTTTATCAGAAAACCATCATATAGAAATAAAGTTGGTGATGATGTTAACGACATGCTTCTCTTTAATGAAGCCATCAGTAACCTTGGTCTTGTGGAGCTCCCTTTAAAAGGAAGAAAATTCTCATGGAGTAATATGCAAAAGGATCCACTTCTGGAGAGATTAGATTGGTTCTTCTCTTCACCCTCATGGACAATCTCTTACCCATCCTCTTTTGTCAATTCCCTTTCCAAACCTACATCTGACCATACTCCTTTTGTGATCTCAATTGGAACTAGAATCCCTAAGGCTCAGGTGTTTAGATTTGAGAATTTTTGGCTGCAACATAGTGATTTCTTGCACACTGTACAAAATGCCTGGGATATACCTGTGGGGTATACAGACAGTGCAAAAAAGATTAATGCCAAACTGAAGAATGTGAGAAGAGGTCTCAAGCTTTGGGAAAAATCTCTCCCTTGCCTCAAACTCTTAATTTAAAAAGTCAATGAGACCATTGATTTTTTAGACTTGTTGGAAGAATTCAGGACACTAAGCATTTTTGAGTGGAATCTGAGAGACATTCTCAAAACTCACCTGATTCAGTTACTCCAGAATCAAAGGGCTTATTGGAAACAAAGAAGAAAGATAAAATGGGTAAAGCTTGGTGATGAAAACACAATTTTTTTCATGAAAAAGCAACTACTAGCTACAGAAATAATTATATCTCCATGCTGAAAAATGAGAATGCCTCTGATATCTATGATCATGATGGAAAAGCAAGCATTCTCTAGAATGATTTTAAAAATAGAATGGGTTCCTCTGACAATCCAACAATGCACTTTAGCCTCACAGAACTGTACAATGGACACATGGATCCTGATAGCTTGGCTATTCTTGAAGCCCCTTTCACAGAAAAAGGAAATTAAGGAAATCATTCAAGATTTTCCTAATGACAAATATCCTGGGCCTGATGGCTTCAATAATGAATTTATTAAGGCCTGTTGGAATATTATTGGAACAGATGTTACACAACTGATTCAGGATTTCTATCATGAAAGGATATCCCTAGAAAGCATTAACTCTGCTTTCATTACTCTCATTCCAAAGGCTGATTCCCCTGTTCATACCAATGACTTCACGCCAATTTCTTTATTGAACAGTGTGTTAAAAATCATTACAAAACTTCTTGCCAACAGACTACAAACAATAATCCTTAAGCTTGTGCATAAAAATCAATATGGCTTTTTCAAGAATAGATCCATTCAAGACTGCCTTGGTTGGGCATTTGAGTACCTCTTTCAATGTCATCAATCAAAGAGTAGATTGTGATCCTTAAATTGGACTTTGAAAAAGCTTTTGATAGAATTGAACATTCAACCATTATTAGCATTTTGGAAGCAAGAGGATTTGGAGCTAAATGGATTAACTGGATCAAGATGATTTTCTGCATTGGAAACTCATCTGTGCTCCTAAATGGAGTACCTGTAAAGAAATTCTACTACAAGAGAGGTGTCAGACAAGGTGATCCTTTATCACCTCTTCTATTTGTGTTGGCAGCTGACTTTCTAGAAACTCTACTAAACTCTGCCATCAATAAGAATTTGTTGAGTCTTCCCATTCCTTGCCCTGCTTGTCCTGATTTCCCTGTCATCCAATATGCTGATGACACCTTAGTGGTCATGAAGGCTAACTCAAAGCAATTACTCTGCCTTAAATCAATGCTAAATTGTTTTGCCATGCATTTCTACTGGGCTTAAGGTTAACTATGCCAAATCAAGTATGATGCCTATCAACCTAAACCCTGAAAGACTTTTACATTTCTCTTCCACCTTTGGTTGTAAGATAGGTAGCCTTCCCTTCACATATCTGGGCTCCCTCTTAGCCTTAACAAGCCTTCTCTGGAGTTCTACCTCCCTATGGTGCAAATGGTTCAATTCAGACTTGGTGGAATAGTAGATTTTCTGAATTATGGGGGAAAACTTCAAATGGTTAAGTCAGTTTTAACATCATTACCACTCTTATTCATGAGCTCTCTTGATATCCCCATTACAATCAAAGACAGGGTAGTTAAATATATGAGACACTGCCTTTGGAGGAAGAAAACTGCTGACGTTCAGGCTAAAGGTAGTGCAATGGTTGCTTGGACAAAGGTTTGTAGGCCAAAGAAACAAGGTGCTCTGGGAGTTCTTAATCTTAATATCCAAAATAATGCTTTATTGCTGAAGAATCCTGATAAGTTTTTCAATCACCATGATATCCCTTGGGTCCATCTTGTCTAGGAATCTTATTATAACCATGGTAAAATTCCAGGTTGTCAATTAGAAGGATCTTTTTGGTGGAAGACACACCTGAAACTCATTGATGTCTACAAGGCAATGGGTAGATGTCAACCTGGAAATGGAAATACTGCATATTTTTTGTCTGATTTTTGGGATAAAGATTGTATGCAATTTCAGCTGCCTCATCTGCTCTCCTATGCAAAAAACACCAGAATTACTGTCAAGGAGGTTATTCAGACTGAATATCTTGAAGATTTATTTAATCTTCCGTTGTCTCAAAAAGCTTTCTCTAAGTTTGAACAACTAGAATTAAGATGCCAACAGATTAATCATTTGACAACACCTAGCAAATGGACTTATATTTGGGGCAATGAAAATTTTCTGTTAAAGGGGCTTATGAGGTTATGGCAGGCTTCCAACCTGCTCCTCCACATTTCTCCTGGATCTGGGATTCTTCTTGTCAGGCAAAGCACAAATTCTTTTTCTGGTTACTCCTTCTAGATAGACTAAATACAAGAAACCTTCTCAAAAGGAAAAACTGCTTCCTACCAGATTACAGTTGTGCAGTTAGAAATTGCAACTCAGAGGAAACTTTGATTCACCTTTTTTGGAACTGCCCTTTTGCTGCTGAATGCTGGGATTACATATTTCCTGATAGAGATCAGAGACTCTCTGTGTTTGAGGCTTTTCAAGACATAAGAACCAGACTTAAGCTTCCCTTTGCAATGGAGATAATTATTTTAGCTGCTTGGGGAATATGGATCTGTAGAAACAATAAGATATTTGAGAATGCAACACCACAATTCTCCACCTGGAAGGCAGTATTTATTCAAGAACTGAGATCGGTTAAACTGAGAATAAAAAAGAAACATGGTCCTCAATTTGATAGATGGTTCCAAACTCAATTACATTAGTGGATTACTGCTGGTAAACGCAATGTATAAATACCTTATTGTAACCATGTAATTATACTTTGTACCATATTTGATTATATAATAAAGATAAAATTTATAGTGGGGGTTCCCGCCCCTACTGTTTTTCCCTCAAAAAAGATGGATCTGGGAAACTGAAAGACGACAACGCAAATCAGCTTGCTCGGCTGATGTTGCGACAAAGATGGCGAGCGATCCTTTGAGTTTCTTGCTATGCCACGAAAAGAAAAATTGCAGACAGAAACCAGTTATACAAGTTTGGTTCA
Organism: Avena insularis; assembly: GCA_023614405.1. NCBI lineage: Eukaryota > Viridiplantae > Streptophyta > Magnoliopsida > Poales > Poaceae > Avena > Avena insularis. The sequence goes on along the minus strand of CM042689.1, from coordinate 116,995,081 downwards.
GTTAGTTTGTCTGGAGGATAGCTGTAGTGACGGGAAAACGAGAGTTTTCAGAGTGACAGAAACACACGCTGATGTTTGCCGGATTTGTCAGTGATTCAGAGGTGTAGCCGGATCATCAACCGATGATGGATATTTCTATGGGGGTTCGTTTAGGCCACGGTTGGGCTCGCTATAAAGGTGGGACTACTGGTAAGGTCCGTTGTGTTGAATCATCTCTAGAGAAGGTTCAGGTGTGCTGGAATTTGTAGAAGAATAGAAGGTGTCCGCGCGCGCGGGGGTGGGGGGCGTTCCTAAAGCGGAAAGCGGTGCATGCGCTGCTACAGATTCGTTTTGTGCGGCGAGCATGGCTGTTGGCGAGCGCTTCTACTTGCGCACGGAGCTGGCAATGACTACGGTAGACGCGCGAACTCGGCAAAAAGGTAGGGAGGCAGAAAAGGCTCACCGGGGAAGCAGGTGACGAAGCGACGACAGAGATGACGCCGATGGTGACTGTGGCATACGATGGTGGCGGTGGGAAGCACGCGAGCTTCTCCTCCTCACATCCAAGCAGTCCGGGGGTTGAACATCCCTCCTCCACTAAAACTAGGAGGAGAGGCGATAATATCACCAGGAGCCGAAGATGATTAGAGGTGGCGGCGACATTGTTTTATTTGTGGAGAAATAAGGTGGAAGGGGAGGCCAACTTGAGTGTGTAGCTAGGGTTTCTGGGACTTATCTTTAAGAAAGAAAGAGGGGAGAGGGGTCAGCGCGCGGCATGGGGTGGAGGCCACGTGATCGGTCGGTGGAAGAAAATAGGCGCTGGTCCCAGGCTACGGGGGAAAGAGAGAGGAATGCACAAAGGAACACTGCTCGGTTTGGAGCAGAGAGAGAGGGATGGTTTGGCTTGTCTTTGGGTACACCAGGAGGGGTGGTTCAGTGGAAACAAGGAGAGAGGAAGGGAGCTTCGACCTGCACCAGGTAGGGTTGTTCGATTTGGTTAGCTTTTTAGGTAAAGAGAGGGAAAGGGTTTATGCTAGGTAGGGTTTGGGTAGCTTGGTTAGGTCTAGCTAGTTAGAGGTTTAGCTAGACTAGGTTAAAAGAGAGAGAGAGATGAAGAGGTTTAAGTTTTAGGGAAAAAGCGGTAGATTTAGAAAAGGGGAGCCAACGTTTCAGAGATGACAAGAGTAGAGAGAAATGTTCAGATTTAACCATTTGTTTCTTTGCTTGAATCAAACAATTCAAAACATTTATGAAACCACCATATTTGATGAACACAATAGGAAGAAGGGTGGCATGAATGCATGTGACATGCATGCATGGAAAGGTGACACAAACAAGATCACTTGAGGATAAGGAGAAACAAACCCATGAGCTCACATGAAATAAGATCATAAGGAAAGGAGGGAATTCACTTCACATGGTGATCCCATCAATGTTTTTGTATAGTGGAGGTGGCATCAATAGAGTGTGGCTATTACATGCATTTACAAAACCCAACAAGACCATAGCTCATATAACCATGTAAAGAAGAGAGGGATTATGCTCGAGATGCATGCAAGGTGTGCATGTAGGCGTCCATCCCTCATCTTGTGAGCACAATAAAGGAGTCATCCTTAATATTTATGGGCTTGAGTGAAACCAAAGAAAATATCTTGGTCCCATAAATAATCAAGGTGATGGGGATGTAAAAGATGTCCCCCCAACTCAACTTGGGCATGAAACAATTTATAAAGAAGCAACTACAATATATCAAGAGTCAAATACAAGTGATCAAAATATAATGCATATGGAATAAGAACCAAATAAGAGGGGTTTTATATAATTCTCAAATGAAAGGTGACATGGTGACATGAGCATGATATAATGATGATGCAATTAATGACAAGTCGGAAGTAGAAATATATAGAATAGGAAAGTAGCATTGCAATTGTTAGACAATTGGGATGCTACAAAGAGCACGATAGAGAGTGGACACGGGATTTTTTACCTAGGTTGGGGACCCTCGTGAGGAGGTAAAGACCCTACTCCTGCTTTGTTATATTGCTCGCGTGCTTCATGAGAGTATAATGGTGGATTAGTGTCTAGGGTTTTAGATCTCTGGGATCGACCCGTTCTAAGGTGGGAGGAGGTCTCCTTATATAGAGGCGTCTGGCATCTTCCTCTAATTCTTGGGCAGTAAGGGTCACCATGTTGACGCTCCTCGAGGTCCCGGTCTACTAGGCTACTTTGTGTGGACCAGGTATATGACTCTAGAAAGCAACGGTCCGCGTCGGGGATTCGGTCACTGCTCACATCCTTCACTAGGGTGCTTCCTCTGGCTTCGTACACCAAAACAGGGGGACACAGCCTTGGTGACTAGGGCTTTGTCAGCCCCGCTTTTGACTAAAGAGCGGTCCTCAGGACAATATCGAGGTGCATCCGATGCCACCGTTGATCTTGTCGTCTTCTTGTGAGTGACACATGTATGCGCTCCTCTCTTTCTACTGAACCACCTCTCGCCATCCCCCTCCTAAGGGAGGAATCCTAGGGAGATGCTCCCCTCTAGAGGGTACCTAGCATAGCCTCACGAGGAGCCCCTTGGGAGGCAACCTCTGATCCCTTTCGAGTCGCGCTGTTGACTCGGTATGCAGGCCAGTCGTAGAAAGACCGTGGTACCCCCTATATCGTATGTCTGACACAAATTTTTTTGTGCAAAGAAGGAAATTCTTTTATGATTTGAGGCATTATTTTTGGGATGACCCACACTTATATAAAGGAGTGGATGGTATTATGCGAAGATGTGTTCCAGAATATGAACAATGAGAGATATTGAGAAAATGTCATGGTAGTGCTTATGGAGGACATCATGCTGGAGATAGAAAACCGCACAAAAGGTTCTACAATCAGGTTTTTATTGGCCTACTCTTACTAAAGATGCAAGAAAGTTTATTTTATCATGTGATGAATGTCAAAGAGTTGGTAATATTTCTAGATGCAATAAAATGCCTATGAATTATTCTCTTGTTATTGAACCATTTGACTATTGGGTATTTAACTTTATGGGTCCTTTTCCTCCTTCAGAAGGTTATACTCATATTCTTGTTGTTGTTGATTATGTTACTAATTAGGTAGAAGCAATACCTACAAAAATTAATGATTGTGATACCTCTTTAAAAATGCTCAAGGATGTTATTTTTCCTAGGTTTGGTGTGCCTAGATATCTTATGACTGATGGAGGTTCTCATTTTATTCATGGTGGTTTTAGGAAGACCCTTGCTAGATATGATGTTAATCATAGAATTGCTTCAGCTTATTATCCCCAAACAAGTGGGCAAGTAGAATTATCAAATATATAAATTAAATATATCTTGCAAAAGACTGTTAATAAATCTAGAAAAATTGGGCTAGAAAGTTGAATGATGCTTTATGGGCTTATAGAACTACTTATAAAAATCCTATGGGAATTTCTCCTTAAAAAATGGTTTATGGAAAAGCTTGTCACCTGCCTTTAGAATTAGAACACAAAGCTTATTGGGCAGTGAAAGAACTTAAGAGAGATTTTAAACATGCTGGTAAGAAAAGATTGCTTGACTTGAGTTCTTTAGATGAGTGGAGAAGTGAATCTTATGAAAATGCTAGACTCTTTAAAGAAAAAGTTAAAAATGGCATGATAGGAGAATTCTTCAGAGAGAGTTCCATGTTGGTGAGAAAGTTCTATTGTATAGGTCTCGTCTCACATTTTTTACAGGAAAATTACACCCAAAATGGGAAGGACCCTTTATTATTGAAGATGTGTATCATTCAGGTGCAATAAAAATTTCTTCATTGAGAGACAACACTACGCAAGTGGTGAATGGTCAAAGGATCAAACATTATATTTCTAGAGATTCTTATAATGAAGATATTGATATTATTCAAGTGGTGACTCCGGAATAATTTATTAAAGAACAAATTCAGGAATCTGCAGAATCTGTTCTCGAATAGGTAACAGTTTTGGTAAGAAAAAGTTCACGAAAAACATTCCAACTTATATTGTTGTAGTTTTTATTTAATATGGAAGATCATGAGTCGAAAGAGGGATGGAAACGGAGGCCGGAGGGCTCACACCACCCTTGGGCACGGGCCCACCTGGCCGCGCCACCGGGTGGTGTGGCCACCTCGGAGTTCGTTTCCGACCTGTTTTCTCTCAGTACCTTCCTTTTGTCGTGAAACTTTGTGATATATAATCCCCTAGATCCCCCGAGGTCCGTATATCATTTTCTTGTCGTGTTTTGGTTTCAATATGTTCTGTTCAGATGTCGTCCTAGGGTTTGTCTTCGAAGGACTATGAGCTGCGACACCGGTGCGACCTCCTTTGGAATCTTGAGCAGAGGACTTTTGTTGGATGGGTGGAAGAATAAATGATCACAGCTAGGCACGAAACATGGATCAGGGCATCAAGGAGGAAGTAGAGAACATGTCAGCAAGCATGGAGGGATAGATTGTTGCAGGATCAAGAGCAAGAAAACCTACTCTTTTAGGGCCAATTAACACTAGACATGATTTTTCTCATAATATGCAGGGGCTAATACCACAAGTTCTAGACCCGAGTTCCTGCCCTGCAGCAGTGGAAGCCCTTCAAGCCACTGATGAGTTTTGTGACAAGTATCGAGTTCTGAGGAGAGAGGTGGAGATACTTCAAGAGGAGAATAACAGGCTTCGTAGGATGCTGTAGAATTTTATCACCCTGATCATGATCACACCACCACCACCGAAGGAGTAATTCGTCATCAGTTTTGGCATCCCCTTGGTTTGTTCCAAGCTTGGGGGAGTGTCGTGGTATCACATCATTATCTTTTATCTTTTTACCTTTTTAGTAGAGTCATATCATGAGTAGAGAAGTTATCATATAAGATGGTTTGCAGGGTGGAAGTATCTCTCCTTTAGTTGGTTATTCATGTATCCCTTGGTATGAGTGTCGTTATGGAATATTAATGAGAAGTTTTATCATTTAATTTTTGCACATCTTATTTTATTTTGTAATTTATGTTATATGATTGATCTTGTTATTAGTATTGGTATCACTTTGGGAGCATCAAGTAAAGTTAGTTGGTTTTGGCAAACTTAGCATTGGTCAGTAGAAATACTACTTTGAGGTTTGAGTAGAAAAAGAAAAAGTACTTGTAGATATTATCTTTCTTTCTTGATTGGATCATAAGATTAGTATTCTCAAGTTAAGATCATTTGTGCTTCCAAGGAATATTGCATGATTGTTTCTATCACATGTATGTTTGCTTGTTTCACTCAACTCTTATGCCTGCTACCCAGCCTTACTATCCAAAAAACATGTACTGAGAGGGAATGCTTATCATGCATCCAAACCTTGAACCAAAACCTATGCCATTTGTGACCACCATATCCACCTATTAGCATCGTTGCTATTCCAAGTAAATTCTCGAGTTTTATCTATCTTCTAAATTAAAAAAAGAATTATGAGAAAATTAGTTAGTAAATCCCTCACGAACTTGATGGCACAATTTATTTTCTTGCACTTAATAAATTTGAACCATTGTGACCATCTATGATGATTATATGCTTGCAAATTGTAAGCTGGGAGTTAGCAAAACCATGTTCTCATGGGGAACGCTTTCAACATTGCACTTATTACTATTTAGTTGATATCATGTTATTTTGTTATGGATACCGTCGGTGTGAAATGAGATGGGAGCTTGTAAGTACATGGAGTTTCTATATGTGTTAGAGAAATGCCTGGGCGGCTAGCCTAAGCCATGCCTAATCATGGTGGAAACTTGCAGCTAAACCATAGTTGGCATTCTATGAAGCATCCTCAATAAAAAACTATGCAAATAGCAAATAAAAAGATCGTTGAGATGCCCACTGACTGTTGCCTTGTCATTTTGGTATGGGATAGCTCCTGTCTCATGGGGCAAGGGGTAACCCGTTGGCGGTTCTCTATGATACACATATACTTACAATGACAAGAACTTACCTGGGACCAAAGTTGAGTAGCATGAGGCCTCAGTACTCGTATTCAAGAGGCATGCGATTTTCAACTTGTGAGTTGTCAAGCATATAACTCATATTTTCCCTCACATTAACCTTAATGACTTCAAGATTCTTATGATAGGGGCAATGAGAGCTCAAAGATAATGAGTAACATAATTTTTGGAAGCTTTATAAAACTTGTTAATCCCTTCTTCCCTCTACGAAGGGCCTATCTTTTACTTTTATGTTGAGTCAGTAAGCCTATTCCTCTCTATATCAAGCAAGCATTTGAGTTTTTGTGATTCAATCATCTATATGTTGATTCATTCAATCTTGTTTCTTATGTTCCTTGTTTTGCACAATGATCTTATCCGAATGAATATAACTTTAAAAGCTATCATTGTTGGTGAAGAGACTGTTATGTTTGAGAAAGAGACTCCTACAATATAAGCTTCATTATAAAAGCTTTTCTCAAAAATAAGTATGATTTGTTAATTGTTCTTTGAACAAAAACAAAGTTTGCCATCACCAATTATGCTTTTCTTTGTGCACCTTTATTGTGACTCCCTTACTCATTGCAAGTTAAATTATATAAGAGTGAGTTGCTTTCTATTATGATTTGTGTATTTATAAATGTGATGCTTCTTGTCCGTATTCTCTTTATCGACACTTCACTCCATAAACATGTGGTCATGTTTAGTGAGTTCAGTTTTCGCTTGGGGACAAGCGAGGTCTAATCTTGGGGGGAGTTGATACGTCCATTTTGCATCACTATTTTATATCATAATTTACTGCTATTCATTGATATATTTGAAATTTAGAGATGATACTTATGTTATTTCATGTATTTTTCATGTTTGATGATTTTTGGAGAATTAACTTCGGAGTTAGAATTCTGCTGGAAAAAGCGCTGTCTAGATGCAATATTTCCGAAGATCGGAAAATTCCAGAAAATATACGGGAATGTAAGGGTTCGTAGCATGGAAAAAAATTCTACTCCATGAACACACAAATTAAGATCTAATCTATGATCAAGTCAAGATCTATCTACTAGATCAATGCAACGAGTTCATAGGGTACTAACCCTCGGATTCTTGTGGGTGATATAGTCGTTCACTTGCCGATCTCAAGATATCATAGACGATCCTTCCGGCGCCGTGTTCCGGCAGCTCTCCCGCAGTTGGTCACACGTACGGTACTCGATGAAGACCTTCCTCTCCCTTCTTCCAGGAGGCAGCGGAGGTTGTATCTCTCTCCTCGCGATTCCGGCAGCACAACGACATGGTGACGGAAGTAGAGGGGAAATCATGCAGGGCTTCGCCTAATCTGGAGCGGGTATGGTGGAGTAGAGATAGCCTCGAGGCTAGGGTTTAGACGCCGAGGGAAGAGGGCAGCCGATGACTAGGGTTTAGGCTAGACGGCATCGCAGGTTTAGAGGGGATCTAGGGTGCCGGCGGCTTGGGGGAAGCGACAGACTAGGGATTGGGTCTTGGGCGCCTAGGGAAAGGGGGATACCTTGGGGTGACCCCACCCCTCCTTATATAGGTGGGGGGCGTCCAAGGGTGTTCCCAGCCCAGGTGGAAACCCTCCCTAACTCGGAAACCATGTTGGGATTTGAGTTTTTCAAATTGGCGTTTGACTTTCAAACTAGAGTTTGATTTCTCTCTTCCCATTGCCCAGCCAAGTGACCTTACATGATTCAACCATTCCACATTGGTATGTCACATCCATGTAGCCTTCCCACTCCGGATCGGTGTACCTTCTAGACCATTAGTAGAACATTCTGGTGAAAACACTGAAACCATTCCCGAACTCCGGAATTGGACTTTTCTTATATGAATCTTATTCTCCGGACCATTATGGATCTCCTCGTGATATCCCGGATCCCATCCGAGACTCCGAACAACATTCGGTCTCTTTACTCACATTCCATATCTACTAAACAACATCGAATCCTTAAGTGTGTCTCCCTACGGTTCGTGAATTATGCAGACATGATCGAGACTCTTCTCCAATCAATAACCAATAGAGGAATCTATAAATTCATATGGCTCCAACATATTTCTACGATTACTTCATGATCGAATGAACCATTTACATACGATTCCAATTTCCCTTTGTCTTGTGATACTTTACTTATTCGAGGTTTGATCGTCGGTATCTCTGCATACCTAGTTCAACCTCATTACCGATAAGTACTCTTTACTCGTTCCTGTGATATGTGATCCCTTGTGAGCCAGACACAGGCTTACAAGATAATTGGATGACATTCCACCGATAGGGCCTAGAGTATATCTATACGTCATATGGATGGAAAAATCCCACTGTTGATCCATGTGCCTCAACACATACTTTCCGAACACTCAATTCCACCTTTATAACCACCCAGTTACGAAGGATTTAGGTTACTATGTATCTGAAAGCTTATAGCAAGTGAACTATTTTAAATGACTTGATCTTATGCTATGCTTAACTATATGAGTATGTCCATCACATCATTCTCCTAATTATATGACCTTGTTGTTAATAACATCTCAATGTTCATGAAACCATGATCATATATTAACCAACAAGCTAGTTTAACAAGAGGCTTTACTAGGGACTCTTTTATATTTACAAAATACACAAGTATTAATGTTTCTGTTAATAAAATTATAGCATGGGATGTAAACATTTATCATAAGCATAAAGATGTGATAATAATCACTTTATTATTGCCTCTTGGGCATATCTCCAATAGTCTCCCACTTGCACTAGAGACAATAATCTACTTTCAAATCATTGTGTATTCAACACCTGTAAGACCCCACCTTTATAAAGGTAAAGGTCCATGTGATTGCAATTCTAGTCCCTGGATCAATTGCTAGCATCCACAGTTTAATATGAAGTACACAGAAACAAAGTTCATTATTACATCGTCATTCCAGAGATAACATAGTCTTTTACAACTCCATAGCCATAGGCTAGTACAAGAGTTTAACTTAACAATATAAATAAAAGTCTTCATCTTGATGTGCCACAGGCAAGCATGTTGAGTGTAGACTCATAAACCTAATCCTCATCAGAGTAACCTCCAACATCACAAGTTACAGCCACAGTGGGTCAATACATTGGAATAGTATTGGCAAGTGATACCTTAGTAGAATAATAGTATCTAGATTCTACATAAATTTGGCTAAGTGTAGCTTAGGCTTGCTTTGCTCAAAATAGGTTTTACCTATCAGTTGAAAACACTAAGTTTTTGTTTAGCAAAAACTCCCAAGGAACCACCAATAGACATTGGTGAACCTTCACCCTTGTCCAACCACAAGTTTTTAACTTAGAAAATTGGGATGAGGAGATTGTTGATAGCTTCCATGTCTTGATGCTCAAATTGTCCTTTTCCGGGGACACGGCTAAGTACTTAGATTCTTCCTTCTGCAGAGGTGGTGCAATTTCCCCACAAGACTTGATTTTCACCAAGACAGGACCTTGCAGAAGCCTTCCCTTAGACCAAAATGGACGCGTTCCAAACCTATCACCCTCTACCACCAACTGTCCATTTGGCTAAGTTATTGCAACCTATATGATCCAGGCAGAGCCCATAATGCCATGTGGCTTCACTAGAAGCTTCTTAACATATGGCATCTCAAATCCCTTTGTTCCTAGGTGGCATTCCACAAGTGAACTACACATGGTAAACCATTGGAAAATGGGCCCTGGTAACCACTCAACCAAAATCCACCAAGCAATTACCATTCCATCCAGGTGTTTCATTCGCTTAGTTATTTTATTAAGCAAAAACATAAGCCAAAGACTTAGAAATATTTTTCCATAGCTTGTATATGATCCACCCTTGGTTGGTACTAGCTAGGATAAGCATGGCAATAGCAAGTATCTTAACTTAGAGAAAATCCTAACAATTCTACAACTACTAGGATTTCCCAAGCATAGCATATAGATACTTAGCAAAAATTATCATGCAAGCCCTATACAAAAATATTTCTAATGCATAGTCAAAAATATTGGGACAAACGTATGAAGCACCACTTTCCTTGGTAGTTGGGGGAGTAACAACAATCCTCACAGTCACAATCACCACTAGCACCAAAATCTACACATAAAATGATAGCACTAAATTCACATTTCAAATAACCAAGCAAAAATATATGAATGCATGCAAATGCCATGTGATGATTTTTTTCTAAACTAAACAAGACAAGTAAAACAGTACTGAACAATAAACAAGACAATTACACACCAAATAAACTAAATTTCGCCTTTAAAATATTTTCCAAATAATTTTTATACACAAAATATGCTTACTAATGTCTCTGCTTAAAATTCCATTTTAACAGAAAAAAAAATACAAAAATAAGCCCATATATGTGTAGGATTTCTTTTTGTGATTCCAATGGTATATTATTTGTATTTTTTGGATAAACAGAACAAAACTTATTGAATTTACAAATTTGAATATCCAATAGATGAAATTCTAGATTTTAAATCTAAACCTAGCCACGCGGTGCTTCCTGATTGGATGGTACTGCTTCACGCGGATCAGGCTCTCTGGATCGTCAGATTTAAAGTGCATCGCACGGCTCAGATGGATTTGTACCCCTTCACTTAAGTCATCTATCCTATGCGTCGGATCTAGATCTAACGGCCCAAATCAAACAGACCAAAAACGAGCGGCGCTGTGACGGTGGCTGGCGGCGGCGCGCTCGGGCGGTGATGCTGCCGGTGATACAGGAAGCGAGGAAAGTAGTGGAGCAGCTCACCGAGTTCGCGTAATGTCGCTGATGCTCGAGGTGGTCTTCGTTGGCGAAGGGGCGTAAGAGGACGTCAGGGATTTCTCGCCGGAGTTCGCGAAGGCGTCGGCTACATGCTGCCATTGTCGGGGACGAGCTCCTGGGGCGCAAGTGATCAAGGCAACGCGTCAGGAGGGTGCGCAAGTTCTCGAGGGTCGCAGGGGTACTCACCAGAACTCGAGGGGTGCTCGGGGTTGGCATCAGTAGCTCACCGGAGTTGGAGCAGAGGTGGTGGCGTTCAGGCGATGACGTTGTCGATGATAGGGGCACGCGCGGACGAGATAGTGCTACTGGGAGGTGCGCAAGGAGAAGTGGAGTGTGCTCGTGTGAACCAGAACTCGAGGGGTGCTCGGGGTTGGCGTCAGTAGCTCGCCATAGTTGGAGCAGGAGGTGGTGGCATTCAGGCAATGATGTTGTCGACTATAGGGGGCACACGTGGACGAGCTAGTGCTACTGGGAGGTGCGCAAGGCGAAGTGGAGTCTGCTCGTGTGAACTAGGAGCAAAGGGGTGGTAGGGGTTGCCCGAAATCGGTGCTACGGCTAGTCGGAGCAGCGAGGTCACAGCGAGGAATTCTCGCAGCCTGGGGGCGTTCAGGGCTTGGGGTTTGGGGGAAATGGAGAGGGGGCAGGGGGGTTTAAGTAGCAAGGCTGAGCGGGGCAATTACGCCGGAAATCAAGCGTAATCAATCGAATTGATTCGGGGAGGAAACGGCAGAGAGGCGTAGGTCCTGCGGCACGAGATTGACGACGAGGTTGACGTGGCAGTGGGTCCAGGGCGTCAGCGAGTGGTTGTGCGTGGGCGGATTGAGAAACATAGAGGAGAGGGGGAGGTTCCCGGGTGGGCTTGCTAGGCTGGTTACTAGGCCGCCGGCTGGGTTGGGTTAGATAGCTGGTTTGGCTTATTTTTTTTCTCTATTTCTCCTTTTCTTTTTCTGTTTTGATTTTCTGGTGTGAATTTGAATGTCTAATTAAATTCTGTTTCAATTTGAATTTTTCCCTAGATTTTTGTACTGTGTTTCTTGTGTCCTGAGATGTGTAGAGCATCCATTCATACTCAAATTCATTTTGGCTTTGAAATAAAGTTTAAAATCAAGTCTTTAGTGAAATATTTTTAATAGGCATACAAATGGTTTAAAATTTGAATTGTTTTGAAAATCTTTGTGTGGCCTTGCATTCACTTTCAAAACAATGCTGAGCAAACTAAGCATAGATAGAAAATAAAATATAAACCTTGCCTTACTTGAATAAGTATTAGGCATAAATTCGGGTTTGAATTTTATTTGGAAAAGATCAAATGCTCATGAATGCATGAATTCTATGCAAGCTTTACAAAATATGATTTTTGGGATGTTACAAATCTAACCCCCTTAAGGTGAATCTCGCCCTCGAGATTCGGATTGGATAGAAAATAGGTGTGGGTGGTCTTTCCGAAGATCATATTCTCTTTCCAATGTTGCTTCTTCCTCGGAATGATGGTTCCACTAAACTTTGCAGAATTTCATAGTCTTTGTCCGAGTTACTCTTTCTGCAGTCTCGAGAATCTTGATGGGTTTTTCCTCATAGGTGAGATCACTTTCCAATTGGACTTCCTCCAAAGGTATAGTATCCTTCAAAGAAGTCTCTTCCATCTCTGGATGACATTTCTTTAGCTGACTCACATGAAACACATTGTGAACGGTAGACAATGATTCAGGCAATTCAATCTCATATGCTACTTCTCCTTTATGGATCAGAATCATGAATGGTACAACTTACCTTGGGGCCAATTTTCCTTTGACTCCAAACCTCTTTACTCCACGAAGTGGTGATAAAGCTCTATCACCCACTTCATAGGTGACTTCCCTACGCTTGGGATCGCGTAGCTCTTCTGTCGGGACTGTGCTATCTTCAATCTGTCCTTTACCAACTTGACTTTCTCTTCAGCTTCCTTGAGTTCTGGCCCGAACAAGTTCCTTTATCCAACACCATTCCATAGCAATGGTGTAGTACACTTTCTCCCATAGAGAAACTCAAATGGTGCCATATTAATCCTGGCTTGATAGTTGTTGTTATAAGAGAATTCCACGTAAGGCAGGATTTCATCCCAACTAGTTCCATAGTCTAGGGCACATTCCCTCAACATATCTTCTAAAATTTGGTTGGTCCTTTCTCGTCATCCCATCACCTGGGGTGAAAAGCAGTGCTGAATTCCAATCTGCTCCCAATGACCCATGCAATGCCTCCAAAAATGGGAAGTGAATTGTGTTCCCCTATCAGACACAATACTCTTGGGTACTCCATGCAGACACACAATCCTATTCATATAGATCTTGACTAACTTAGCACTTGTATAGGTTGTCTTCACGGGTATGAAATGAGCCACTTTAGTTAGACGATCTACTACGACCCAAATAGAATCATATCCTGATGTAGTCCTTGGCAGTCCAGTGATGAAATCCATGCCAATCTTGTCCCACTTCCAATCAGGAATAGGCAATGGTTGTAACAATCCTGCTGGTTTCTGATGTTCCGCTTTCACTCTACTACATACATCACACAAAGCAATATGTTCAGCGATGTCCTTGAGATTATTCCACCAAAATCTTTCCTTCACATCCATGTACATTTTGGTGTTACCCGGATGAATGGAATATGGTGAGTTGTGTGCTTCCTGTAAAATCAGTTTTCGAAGCTCCGGATCTTGCGGAATGCAGATATGTTTTCCATACCATAAAGTACCCTGTTCGTCTTCATGGAATCCTTTGGCTTTTACCTTACCAATCTTTTCCTTAATCTCTTCAATTTCCTTGTCCATCTTTTGGGATTCCTTGATTTTGTCCAACAAGGTGGGTTGAACATCCAATCACATGAGATGTCCTTCAGGCACAATCTCCAATCTGGGATCTTTGAATTGGTCACACAGATCATCTGGCAACTCTCCATTAGTAAGGCCATTCACATAAACCTTACGGCTTAATGCATCCGCTACAACATTTGCTTTACCGGGGTGGTATTGCAAACTCAAGTCATAGTCCTTGATGAGTTCTAGCCATCTTCTTTCTCTCATGTTGATTTCTTTCTGAGTGAAGATATACTTCAAACTTTTGTGATCTGTGAACACTTCACATCGCTTTCCCAAAAGATAATGACTCCATGTTTTGAGTGCATGGACAACAGAGGCTAACTCTAAATCATGAGTTGGATAATTCACTTCATGAGTTTTGAGTTGTCTCAAGGCATAAGCCACAACTTTCCCTTCTTGCATCAGAACTACACCCAATCCTTGGTGAGATGCATCACAATACACTTGGAAATCCTTCTCCAAGTCTGGCAGACTTAAGACTGGTGTTGTCACTAGTCTCTTCTTCAACTCTTGGAAACCGAGTTCAAACCCTTCAGTCCAATCAAATTTCTTGTCTTTCTTGAGTAACTCCGTCATTGGCTTAGCTACCTTTGAGAAATTCTCAATGAACCTTCTATAGTATCCTGCCAAGCCAAGGAAACTACGAACTTCTTTCACTGACTTAGGAGATTCCCACTCGCCATAAATGACACTTTATGGATCAACTGCTACACCATCACCTGACACAATGTGTCCAAGAAATCCAACCTCATTAAGCCAGAATTCACACTTGCTGAATTTGGCATATAGTTTACGCTCTCTAAGATTCACAAGTATCAAACGCAAATGTCCTTCATGCTCTTCATTGCTCTTGGAGTAGATCAAAATGTCATCAATGAAAATGACAACAAACTTGTCAAGAAACTCCATGAACACCTTGTTCATCATATTCATGAAGTAGGATGGTGCATTGGTCAAACCAAATGGCATCACGGTGTATTCATACAATCCATACCTAGTGGTGAAAGCAGTCTTAGGTATGTCTTGTTACCTTATCTTGAGCTGAAAATAGCCTGACCAGAGATCAATCTTTGAGAGCACACGGGCTCCTTCTAACTGATCAAACAAGTCACTAATTTTGGGCAAAGGATAATTGTTCTTGATAGTCACCTCATTGAGTGAACGATAATCTATGCATAACCTTTGAATTCTATCTTTCTTTTCAACAAACAAGACTGGTGCTCCCCAAGATGAAGAACTTGGTTGAATAAATCCTTTATTCAACTGTTCTCCAAGTTGTTTCTTGAGTTCTATCAACTCATCAACTGACATCTTGTAGGGTATCTTTGCTATTGGTCGTGATCCTGGCAACAAGTCAATCAGAAACTCCACATCTCTATCTGGTGGCATTCCTGGCAATTCCTCTGGAAACGCATCCGGATATTCTCTCACAATTTGCACACTGTCTATGCTAACCCCCTTAAGATAATTTAGCTTACTCCCTTTTGATTCAAAGTTAGTCTTGAATCTAATTCTTTTATTATCCGGGGTTGTGAGTGTGACAGTATGATTGGCACAATCTAGCACTCCCTTGTACCTAGTCATCCAATCCATTCCCAAAATGACATCCATTCCTTGGGAATTTAGGATTATCAAATTAGCGGGAAACTTATACTTCCCAAATTCTACCACTAGGTCATGACATCCTGAGTTCACTATCATTTCTCCACCGGGAGAACTTACTTTTATAGGACACCCAATAGTTTCAACTGGAAATCCATTTCAATCAACAAATGCTCTTGATATGAATGAATGTGATGCACCAGTATCAAAAAGAACAAGTGCTAGAATAGAATTGAGTTTGAACTTACTAGCCACAACATCAGGTTCCTCATATATTTCTTCCACATTGATGTGGTTCACTTGTCCCTTCCGGAGAGGGTTCGGCTTGGTGGTTCCTTCAACTTTCTTCTCTGGGCACTCATTTGCATAGTGTCCCATCTTCTTACACTTGAAACACTCAACCTGACTGATATCTCTCTTTGCAGGCTGGCTTCCACTACCACTTCCACTATGGTGGCTCTTGTGTCCACTCTTGTGGTTCTTACACTTGTCATTATCATGACTGTGTTGATGCTTGTTGTCATGATGGCGGTTGTGGCTGTGGTGGTTGTTGTACTTTCCATGTTTGTGGGATCCAGAACTCCCACTATCATCATGATGAGAATGCTTGTGAGACGATACCGAGCTGTGCTTATCAAAGCTTTGCTTCCTCTTCCTACTCTCAACCTGTTTCATCTTGTTCTCCAAGATGGTAGCCTTGTCACAAAGTGATTGGTAGGTTGGAACATAGGCAATGAGTACCGCAGGTTCAATTCATCATTCAGTCCTTCGAGGAATTTCTCCTTCCTCTTGGCATCAGTATCAACTTCATCCGGTGCATAACGCGCCAGATTGTTGAATTCCTAAATATACTCAGCCACGCTACAGTGACATTGTTTCAGGTTGTGGAACTCCTTCTTCTTCAAATTCATCACTCCGGATGAGATTTGAGTTGTACGGAGTCCATCCTCAAAGATAGCCCAAGTCACATCGCCAATGGGAGTGGTGATATGAAAATTGTCCCACCAGGTTGTTGCTGGCCCTTCTAGCAGATGTGCTGCAAACCTGGCCTTCTCTTCGTCGGTGCAGCCAATAGTTACCAAATCTTTGTTCACTGAACGTATCCAATCATTGGCCACCATTGGATCAGTGGTTCCTGAGAACTTGGTAGGCCTCAGTCTTAGAAATCTGGTGAGCATGTCAAATCCTGGTGGATTGTTCTGGTTGTTGTTGTTATTGTTATTGTTATTGTTGTTATTCTGATTCTGATTCTGCATGAAAGTGGTCATCATCTGCATCAGTTGTGCATGTTCTATCATCAACTATTGCATCTCGGGAGTGACATTGTTGTTGTTGTTTTGGTTGGGGTTGGCACGTCGAGGAGGCATATGTGGTTTTCATAAGGATAAGAATGAGATACCCATAGATGCTTAACATGCACAATACATCACATAGACAATCATAATAACCAAGCATCAAAATAAAATAGAGTTTGAACGACATAAACAACAAGTTTTGGAAAACGCAAACACTACCATTGCAAGCCATCCACATGTTGGATGGTCATTGCGACTCAATAATCAAAGTATGGTAGATGAAAGATAAACGAGTAGTCTACACTACTCGTCCGCATCAATCTCCACATCAACAAGGGTAAGACCTGCATTCTCCATAGCGGTCTTGTACTCATCAACACTAGCAGTCAAGGCCTCAATCTTGGACCTAAGAGCCCTCTTCTTTGAGCGAAGCCTCTTGATCACTCCCTGTTGATGCTCAAGATCGAAGTCCTTGGCCTCTAGATCTTCCTTCATCTCCCGGATCTTCTTGTTCCTGTCTTGGACTCTTTTCTCGTAGCTCTTGAACTTCTTGTCCGCTTTCAAACT
Organism: Avena insularis; assembly: GCA_023614405.1. Taxonomy (NCBI): domain Eukaryota; kingdom Viridiplantae; phylum Streptophyta; class Magnoliopsida; order Poales; family Poaceae; genus Avena; species Avena insularis. The sequence goes on along the minus strand of CM042689.1, from coordinate 116,978,042 downwards.
TGGCATCCATTTCCTTGAGTACCTCGTCTTGCTCCGCGAAGAGCTTGTCCTTCTCACGAAGTTGAACCTGGAGCTCGTCATTGCTAAGCATGACGTTGGTCTTATCAGTATCTAGGTGTCTAATAAGACCCTCTAGGTCCTGGAGGTACAGACGAATTGGCTCCATTGTCTCTCTAGCAGCATCCTCGTACTCTATGGCCTCACCCTCCTCGTTGCGTCTCTCGAAGGGGTGAAAGTAAAGACCTCTAAGCTCGGTGGAGTGTCTCCCTACCAGTCACCCAACTAACTCCTGCATGACTACATCTAAGCCTTTCTCCTTGTCGTCATGCATCAGCTTGAAAGTGATGGTCTCCGTGGTTGGCTCTGTCTGGCTTCCCGACTGGGTGACTCTGAAGCCCCATAGGTCCTTCCTCTCAAACTTGGTGAGTGGAAGTGTCATGATGCTAGGAAGTGGAAGGTTGAGCACACTAGTGAGCTCAATGAGACAAGTACCAAAACGAGTTCCCTTGAACTCCTCGGTCGTGTTGATAACAACATTAGGCATCTATTTTTTTATAAGATAAAGAAAAGTTAGAATCAACATCAATAGAGAAAAATCACAAGACAAATATCACAAGCACATCTTTTGCAACAAACACACAAGTCATGGTATACACAAATCCATTACAAACATCAAAGGTTCAACATGACATAGACAAATTTTTTGGAAGTAAAAACGATAAGTGTGGTGGTCCAACTAACGAAGTGCGTTACAACTCTCACTCACTAGACAAAATAGCTATCAGGGCATCCTTAGTAGCCATCTGTCTATCTTGTTCACAAGACTCCCATATTAAGTATATGATGTCTCCCCTTAGTTGTTGGTTGGTAGTCTCTAATTCTTGGGTATGCTTCTTTTCTTCTCTAAGGTCATTCTGGGTGTTGAGCATTCTGCACTTGAGTCTATCACCAAGCTCCTTGATGGCATTCCAAGCTGATTTTCTTGCAGAGTCAAATAATGTTGTGTGCATTTCTGAGTTGGTGACCATGCAGAATCCTGACTCCTTGTGGTTGTCTTCCTTGTTTTTGTACAAGTGATGTTGCACCCACCAATACTCTTCTCCTTCATCCATCACAGGGAAACCCTTGTACACAGCTGCACCATGTATCCCCATGGTAACCATAAGGTTCTTGAGTGCCTTGGGAAATTCAGTCTCACACTCCAAATTCATGGTCATGAGTGGTCCCTTCCTCACAGCTACGTTGATGGAGTTCATCTACAAATAGAGATGAGAAAGAAGATTAGAAAAGTTACGAGAAGAAAAAGACAAGTGTGGAAATTTTTCAAAGTGTTGAATTTGTTTTCCTTAGTGGTTTATAATCCAATCCTAGGGTCATAATCCTACAGGCAACACAGTGCTCTGATACCATCTGTAAGACCCCACCTTTATAAAGGTAAAGGTCCTTGTGATTGCAATGCTAGTCCCTAGATCAATTGCTAGCATCCACAGTTTAAGATGAAGTACACAGAAACACAGGTCATTATTACATCTTCATTCAAGAGATAAATATAGTCTTTTACAACTCCATAGCCATAGTCTAGTACAAGAGTTTAACTTAAAATAATAAATAAAACTCTTCATCTTCATGTGCCACAAGCAAGCATGTTGAGTGTAGACTCATAACCCTAATCCTCATCAGAGTAACCTGCAACATCACAAGTTACATCCACAGTGGGTCAATAAATTGGAATAGTATTGGCAAGGGATACCTTAGTAGAATAATAGTATCTAGCTTCTACATAAATTTGGCTAAGTGTAGCTTAGGCTTGCTTTTCTCAAAATAGGTTTTACCTATCAGTTGAAAACACTAAGTTTTTGTTTAGCAAAAACTCCCAAGGAACCACCAATAGACATTAGTGAACCTTCACCCTTGTTCAACCAGAAGTTTTTAACTTAGAAAATTGGGATGAGGAGATTCTTGCTAGCTTCCATGTATTGATGCTCAAATTGTCCTTTTGCGGGGACACGACTAAGTACTTCGATTCTTCCTTCTGCAGAGGTGGTGCACTTTCCCCACAAGACTTGATTTTCACCAAGACAGGACCTTTTAGAAGCCTTCCCTTAGACCAAAATGGACGCGTTCCAAACCTATCACCCTCTACCACCAACTGTCCATTTGGCTAAGTTATTGCAACCTATATGATCTAGGCAGAGCCCATAATGCCATGTGGCTTCACTAGAAGCTTCTTAACATATGGCATCTCAAATCCCTTTGTTCCTGGCTGGCATTCCACAAGTGAGATACACAGGGTAGACCATTGGAAAATGGGCCCTGGTAACCACTCAACCAAAATCCACAAAGCAATTACCATTCCACCCAGGTGTTTCATTCACTTAGTTGTTTTATTAAGCAAAAACATAAGTCAAAGACTTAGAAATATTGTTCCATAGCTTGTATATGATCCACCTTTGGTTGCTACTATCTAGGCTAAGCATGGCAATAGAAAGTATCTTAACTTAGAGAAAATTCTAACAATTCTACAACTACAAGGATTTCCCAAGCATAGCATATAGATACTTAGCAAAAATTATCATGCAAGCCCTATACAAAAATATTTCTAATGCATAGTCAAAAACATTGGGACAAAATTATGAAGCACCACTTGCCTTGGTAGTTGGGGGAGTAACAACAATCCTCACAGTAACAATCACCACTAGAACCAAAATCTACACATAAAATGATAGCACTAAATTCACATTTCAAATAATCAAGCAAAAATATATGAGTGCATGCAAATGCCATTTGATGATTTTTTTCTAAACTTAGCAAGACAATTAAAACAGTACTTAACAATAAACAAGACAATTAGACACCAAATAAAGTAAATTTGGCCTTTAAAACATTTTCCAAATAATTTTTATACACAAAATATGCTTACAAATGTCTCTGCTTAAAATTCCATTTTAACATAAACAAAATAAAAAACTAAGCCCATAGGTGTGTGGGATTTCTTTTTGTGATTCCAATGGTATATTATTTGTATTTTTTGGATAAATATAACAAAAGTTATTGAATTTACAAATTTGAATATCTAATAGATGAAATTCCAGATTTTAAATCTAAACCTAGCCACGCGGCGCTTCCTGATTGGACGGTATCGCTTCACGCGGATCAGGCTCTCTGGATCGTCAGATTTAAAGTGCATCGTACAGCTCATATGGATTCGTACCCCTTCACTTAATTCATCTATCCTATGCGCCGGATCTAGATCTAACGGCCCAAATCGAACAGACCAAAAAACGAGCTGCGCTGTGATGGTGGCTGGCGGCGGCACGCTCGGGCAGTGATGCTGCCGGCAATACAGGAAGCGAGGAAAGTAGTGGAGTACCTCACCGAGTTCGCGTGATGTCGCTGATGCTCGAGGTGGTCTTCGTTGGCGAAGGGGCGCTCGAGGACGTCAGGGATTTCTCGCCGGAGTTTGCGAAGGCGTCGGGTATGTGCTGCCGTTGTCAAGGACAAGCTCCTGGGGCGCAAGTGATCAAGGAAATGCGTCAGGAGGGTGCGCAAGTTCTCGAGGGTCGCAGGGGTACTCACCAGAACTCGAGCGGTGCTCGGGGTTGGCGTCAGTAGCTCGCCGGAGTTGGAGCAGGAGGTGGTGGCGTTCAAGCGATGACGTTGTCAATGATAGGGGCACGCGCGGACGAGCTAGTGCTACTGGGAGGTGCGCAAGGACAAGTGGAGTGTGCTCGTGTGAACCAGAAGCAGAGGGGTGGTTGGCGTTGCCCGAAATAGGCGCTGCGGCTCGTCGGAGCAGCGAGGTCGCGGCGAGGAATTCTCGTAGCCTGGGGGCGTTCAGGGCTTGGGGTTTGGGGGGAAATGGAGAGGGGGCAAAGGGGGTTTAAGTAGCGAGGATGAGCGGGGCAATTATGCCGGAAATAAAGTGTCATCAATCGAATTGATTCAGGGAGGAAACGACAGAGAGGCGCAGGTCCTGCGGCTCGAGATTGACGACGAGGTTGACGTGGCAGTGGGTCCGGGGCGTCAGCGATTGTGTGTGCGCGGGAGGATTGAGAAACTGAGAGGAGAGGGGGTGGTTCCCGGGTGGGCTTGCTGGGCTGGTTACTGGGCCACGGGTTGGGCTGGGTTGGGTTAGATAGCTGGTTTGGCTTATTTTTTTCTCTATTTCTCCTTTTCTTTTTCTGTTTTGATTTTCTGGTGTGAATTTGAATGTCTGATTAAATTCTGTTTCAATTTGAATTTTTCCCCAGATTTTTGTACTGTGTTTCTTGTGTCCTGAGATGTGTAGAGCATCCATTCATACTCAAATTCATTTTGGCTTTGAAATAAAGTTTAAAATCAAGTCTTTAGTGAAATATTTTTAATAGGCATACAAATGGTTTAAAATTTGAATTGTTTTGAAAATCTTTGTGTGGCCTTGCATTCACTTTCAAAACAATGCTGAGCAAACTAAGCATAGATAGAAAATAAAATATAAACCTTGCCTTACTTGAATAAGTATTAGGCATAAATTCGGGTTTGAATTTTATTTGGAAAAGATCAAATGCTCATGAATGCATGAATTCTATGCAAGCTTTACAAAATATGATTTTTGGGATGTTACAAATCTAACCCCCTTAAGGTGAATCTCGCCCTCGAGATTCAGATTGGATAGAAAATAGGTGTGGGTGGTCTTTCCGAAGATCATATTCTCTTTTCCAATGTTGCTTCTTCCTCGGAATGATGGTTCCACTAAACTTTGCAGAATTTCATAGTCTTTGTCCGAGTTACTCTTTCTGCAGTCTCGAGAATCTTGATGGGTTTTTCCTCATAGGTGAGATCACTTTCCAATTGGACTTCCTCCAAAGGTATAGTATCCTTCAAAGAAGTCTCTTCCATCTCTGGATGACATTTCTTTAGCTGACTCACATGAAACACATTGTGAATGGTAGACAATGATTCAGGCAATTCAATCTCATATGCTACTTCTCCTTTATGGATCAGAATCATGAATGGTACAACTTACCTTGGGGCCAATTTTCCTTTGACTCCAAACCTCTTTACTCCACGAAGTGGTGATAAAGCTCTATCACCCACTTCATAGGTGACTTCCCTACGCTTGGGATCTGCGTAGCTCTTCTGTCGGGACTGTGCTATCTTCAATCTGTCCTTTACCAACTTGACTTTCTCTTCAGCTTCCTTGATTAGTTCTGGCCCGAACAAGTTCCTTTCTCCAACACCATTCCATAGCAATGGTGTAGTACACTTTCTCCCATAGAGAAACTCAAATGGTGCCATATCAATCCTGGCTTGATAGCTGTTGTTATAAGAGAATTCCACGTAAGGCAGGATTTCATCCCAACTAGTTCCATAGTCTAGGGCACATGCCCTCAACATATCTTCTAAAATTTGGTTGGTCCTTTCTGTCTGTCCATCAGTCTGGGGTGAAAAGCAGTGCTGAATTCCAATCTCGTTCCCAATGACTCATGCAGTTGCCTCCAAAAATGGGAAGTGAATTGTGTTCCCCTATCAGACACAATACTCTTGGGTACTCCATGCAGACACACAATCCTATTCATATAGATCTTGGCTAACTTAGCACTTGTATAGGTTGTCTTCACGGGTATGAAATGAGCCACTTTAGTTAGACGATCTACTACGACCCAAATAGAATCATATCCTGATGTAGTCCTTGGCAGTCCAGTGATGAAATCCATGCCAATCTTGTCCCACTTCCAATCAGGAATAGGCAATGGTTGTAACAATCCTGCTGGTTTCTGATGTTCCGCTTTCACTCTACTACATACATCACACAAAGCAATATGTTCAGCGATGTCCTTGAGATTATTCCACCAAAATCTTTGCTTCACATCCATGTACATTTTGGTGTTACCCGGATGAATGGAATATGGTGAGTTGTGTGCTTCCTGTGAAATCAGTTTTCGAAGCTCCGGATCTTGCGGAATGCAGATACGTTTTCCATACCATAAAGTACCCTGTTCGTCTTCATGGAATCCTTTGGCTTTTACCTTACCAATCTTTTCCTTAATCTCTTCAATTTCCTTGTCCATCTTTTGGGCTTCCTTGATTTTGTCCAACAAGGTGGGTTGAACATCCAATGGCATGAGATGTCCTTCAGGCACAATCTCCAATCTGAGATCTTTGAATTGGGCACACAGATCATCTAGCAACTCTCCGTTAGTAAGGCCATTCACATAAACCTTACGGCTTAATGCATCCGCTACAACACTTGCTTTACCGGGGTGGTATTGTAAACTCAAGTCATAGTCCTTGATGAGTTCTAGCCATCTTCTTTCTCTCATGTTGATTTCTTTCTGAGTGAAGATATACTTCAAACTTTTGTGATCTGTGAACACTTCACATCGCTTTCCCATAAGATAATGACTCCATGTTTTGAGTGCATGGACAACAGAGGCTAACTCTAAATCATGAGTTGGATAATTCACTTCATGAGTTTTGAGTTGTCTCGAGGCATAAGCCACAACTTTCCCTTCTTGCATCAGAACTACACCCAATCCTTGGTGAGATGCATCACAATACACTTGGAAATCCTTCTCCAAGTCTGGCAGACATAAGACTGGTGTTGTCACTAGTCTCTTCTTCAACTCTTGGAAACCGAGTTCAAACCCTTCAGTCCAATCAAATTTCTTGTCTTTCTTGAGTAACTCCGTCATTGGCTTAGCTACCTTTGAGAAATTCTCAATGAACCTTCTATAGTATCCTGCCAAGCCAAGGAAACTACGAACTTCTTTCACTGACTTAGGAGATTCCCACTCGCCATTCGGTGACACTTTTATGGATCAATCGCTACACCATCACCTGACACAATGTGTCCAAGAAATCCAACCTCATTCATCCAGAATTCACACTTGCTGAATTTGGCATATAGTTTATGCTCTCTAAGATTCACAAGTATCAAACGCAAATGTCCTTCATGCTCTTCATTGCTCTTGGATTAGATCAAAATTTCATCAATGAAAATGACAACAAACTTGTCAACAAAACTCCATGAACACGTTGTTCATCATATTCATGAAGTAGGCTGGTGCATTGGTCAAACCAAATGGCATCACGGTGTATTCATACAATCCATACCTAGTGGTGAAAGCAGTCTTAGGTATGTCTTGTTCCCTTATCTTGAGCTGAAAATAGCCTGACCAGAGATCAATCTTTGAGAGCACACGGGCTCCTTCTAACTGATCAAACAAGTCACTAATTTTGGGCAAAGGAGAATTGTTCTTGATAGTCACCTCATTGAGTGAACGATAATCTATGCATAACCTTTGACTTCTATCTTTCTTTTCAACAAACAAGACTGGTGCTCCCCAAGATGAAGAACTTGGTTGAATAAATCCTTTCTGCAACTGTTCTCCAAGTTGTTTCTTGAGTTCTATCAACTCATCAACTGACATCTTATAGGGTATCTTTGCTATTGGTCCTGATCCTGGCAACAAGTCAATCAGAAACTCCACATCTCTATCTGGTGGCATTCCTGGCAATTCCTCCGGAAACGCATCCGGATATTCTCTCACAATTAGCACACTGTCTATGCTAACCCCCTTAAGAGAATTTAGCTTACTCCCTTTTGATTCAAAGTCAGTCTTGAATCTAATTCTTTTATTATCTGGGGTTGTGAGTGTGACAGTATGATTGGCACAATCTAGCACTCCCTTGTACCTAGTCATCCAATCCATTCCCAAAATGACATCCATTCCTTGGGAATTTAGGATTATCAAATTAACGGGAAACTTATACTTCCCAAATTCTATCACTAGGTCGTGACATCCTGAGTTCACTATCATTTCTCCACCGGGATAACTTACTTTTATAGGACACCCAATAGTTTCAACTGGAAGTCCATTTCTATCAACAAATGCTCTTGATATGAATGAATGTGATGCACCAGTATCAAAAAGAACAAGTGCTAGAATAGAATTGAGTTTGAACTTACTAGCCACAACATCAGGTTCCTCATATATTTCTTCCACATTGATGTGGTTCACTTGTCCCTTCCGGAGAGGGTTCGGCTTGGTGGTTCCTTCAACTTTCTTCTCTGGGCACTCATTTGCATAGTGTCCCATCTTCTTACACTTGAAACACTCAACCTGACTGATATCTCTCTTTGCAGGCTGGCTTCCACTACCACTTCCACTATGGTGGCTCTTGTGTCCACTCTTGTGGTTCTTACACTTGTCATTATCATGACTGTGGTGATGCTTGTTGTCATGATGGCGGTTGTGGCTGTGGTGGTTGTTATACTTTCCATGTTTGTGGGATCCAGAACTCCCACTATCATCATGATGAGAATGCTTGTGAGACGATACCGAGCTGTGCTTATCAAAGCTTTGCTTCCTCTTCCTACTCTCAACCTGTTTCATCTTGTTCTCCAAGATGGTAGCCTTGTCACAAAGTGATTGGTAGGTTGGAACATAGGCAACAGAAAGCTGCAGGTTCAATTCATCATTCAGTCCTTCGAGGAATTTCTCCTTCCTCTTGGCATCAGTATCAACTTCATTCGGTGCATAACGCGCCAGATTGTTGAATTCCTAAATATACTCAGCCACGCTGCAGTGACATTGTTTTAGGTTGTGGAACACCTTCTTCTTCAAATTCATCACTCCGGATGAGATGTGAGTTGTACGGAGTCCATCCTCAAAGATAGCCCAAGTCACATCCCCAATGGGAGTGGTGATATGAAAATTGTCCCACCAGGTTGTTGCTGGCCCTTCTAGCAGATGTGCTGCAAACCTGACCTTCTCTTCATCGGTGCAGCCAATAGTTACCAAATCTTTGTTCACTGAACGTATCCAATCATTGGCCACCATTGGATCAGTGTTTCCCGAGAACTTGGTAGGCCTCAGTCTTAGAAATCTGGTGAGCATGTCAAATCCTAGCGGATTGTTCTGGTTGTTGTTGTTGTTGTTGTTATTGTTATTGTTATTGTTGTTATTCTGATTCTATTTCTGCATGAAAGTGGTCATCATCTGCATCAGTTGTGCATGTTCTATCATCAACTATTGCATCTCGGGAGTGACATTGTTGTTGTTGTTTTGGTTGGGGTTGTCACGTCGAGGAGGCATATGTGGTTTTCATAAGGATAAGAATGAGATACCCATAGATGCTTAACATGCATAATACATCACATAGACAATCATAATAACCAAGCATCAAAATAAAATAGAGTTTGAACGACATAAACAACAAGTTTTGGAAAAAGCAAACACTACCATTGCAAGCCATCCACATGTTGGATGGTCATTGCGACTCAATAATCAAAGTATGGTAGATGAAAGATAAACGAGTAGTCTACACTACTCATCCGCATCAATCTCCACATCAACAAGGGTAAGACCTGCATTCTCCATAGCGGTCTTGTACTCATCAACACTAGCAGTCAAGGCCTCAATCTTGGCCCTAAGAGCCCTCTTCTTTGAGCGAAGCCTCTTGATCACTCCCTGTTGATGCTCAAGATCGAAGTCCTTGGCCTCTAGATATTCCTTCATCTCCCGGATCTTCTTGTTCCTGTCTTGGACTCTTTTCTCCTAGCTCTTGAACTTCTTGTCCGCTTTCAAACTTGGCATCCATTTCCTTGACTATCTCGTCTTGCTCCGCGAAGAGCTTGTCCTTCTCACGAATTTGAACCTGGAGCTCGTCATTGCTAAGCATGACGTTGGTCTTATCCCAATATCTTCGACACATGATGGTTTCTGAAAAACTCTTTCAGCTCCAAGATAAACTTGATATTGAAACAATCTTTTGAATATCAAGAATCATGGAGACAATCATGATACTTATGTACTAACACTGGAATTGTTACTCTTGATTTAATACCAATTATTAAACTTCACTGAAAATCCAGAACTTACTGAAAGTTTGCAATAGGACTTTTAAACTTTAGATTAACACTTCAAAACAATACAATACCAGTTCGTAAAGTAACTAACCAGAATTTTATAGTTCTAATGTCTCAATTATAACTAAGCGTAAGGTGGTAAACGGATTCCAATGAATATAACAACTATGCAAATTCACTTTGATTTAATTGATGATAAATAGTGTTCAACTTTTAATCATATTACTATTTAACTCCCACTCTAAACAATATCCCTCACATTGTTTTAGTGATCACACGAACCAAATCCACTACACCAAGGCTGATCATCACGTGACATGATGTAGTTTCAAAGGCGAACAATCAACATATTCATCATATCTAATATATGACTCGTGCTTTACCTTTCGTTGATTCGTGTGCCGAGACCATGTCTATACATGCTAGGCTCGTCAAGGTTAACCTTGGTTTCTGCATGAGCAAATCTGGCTTGCTCCGTTGTATGCACACGTTGATTCTATCACACCCGATCATCACGTGGTGCTTCAAAACGACAAGTCTTAGTAACGGTGCTAACTAAGGATGAACACATTATTACTTGATAATTTTGTGAGAGGGATCATCTTATAATGCTACCGTCACGATCTAATCAATACAAGATGCATAAAAGGATAAACATCACATGCAATTCAAAATATGTGATATGATATGGCCTTTCTTCTTGTGCTTCTGATCTCCATCTTCAAGCATGAACATGATCTTCATCCTCACCGGCATGGCATCAAGGTCAAAGGCATCACTCCATGGCTGTCTCCTGCCGGTTGCCAACTTACAATAAGGATCATTGCATATATCATATATAATCACAATCATGGCCATATCACATCACAACACGCCCCTCCAAAACAAAGTTAGACGCCTCTAATTTTCTTTGCATATGTTATGTGGTTTGGAGATTTCAATACGTATCGTTCTAACTTACGAACAAGAACCACAACATTGATGTTTGAACTATCAAGTGCCCGTTCTAAATTGAATATTTACTATGATGGGAGGGACAGACACCCGCAAAGCCACTTATGCAATACAATTTGCATGTTGAGCGTGGAGCAAGTCTCATGAACGATGTCATGTAAGGTTAGCCCGGGACGCTTCATCTCACCATACCGCAAGATGCAAAGTACACAAGAAGCAATTGATAATAAAAATACCACCGCCCACCATGACCATTGTGTTCTACTCGTGCAACAGATCTACATATAGACACAGCTTTGATACCACTGTAGGGGTTCGTAGCATGGTAAACAAAAAAATTCTACCGCATGAACACACAAATCAAGATCTTATCTATGATCAAGCCAAGATCTATCTACTAGATCGGTGCAACGAGTTCATCGAGTACTAACCCTCGAAGATCCAAAGCGGTTAACGAGATCCGATTCTCATGGGTGATCTATTCGTTCACTTGCCGATCTCAAGATCACGTAGACGATCCTTCTGGCGCCGCATTCCGGCAGCTCTCCCGTAGTCGGTCACACATACAGTACTCGATGAAGACCTTCCTCTCCCTTGTTCCAGCAGGCAACGGAGGTTGTAGCTCTCTCCTCGCGATTCCGGCAGCACGACGACATGGTGAAGGAAGTAGAGGGGAAATCCTGCAGGGATTTTCCTAAGCCAGAGCGTGTATGGTGGAGATAGAGAGCCTCAGGGCTAGGGTTTATACGCCGAGGGAAGAGAGCAGCTGGCAACTATGGTTTAGGATAGATGGCAGCGGCGGTTTAGAGGGGATCTAGGGCGCCGACGGCTTGGGGGGGGGGAGCGGCAGCCTAGGTATTGGGTCTTGGGCGCCTAGGGCAAGGGGGATACCTTGGGGTGCGCCCCCACCCCTCCTTATATTGGTGGGGGCATCCAAGGGTGTTCCCAACCCAGGTGGAAACCCACCCTAACTTGGAAACCATGTTGGGATTTGACTTTTTCAAATTGGCGTTTGACTTTCAAACTAGAGTTTGATTTCTCTCTTCCCATTGCCCAGCCAAGTGACCTAGTACATGATGCAACCATTTCACATTGGTATGTCACATCCATGTACCCTTCCCACTCTGGATCGGTGGACCTTCTAGACCCTTCTAGAACATTCCAGTGAAAACATCGAAACCATT